>OX465088.1:94791075-97191075 GCA_949987675.1 Chymomyza fuscimana
TATTATGACGTAGCATCGAAAACCCCACAAAGTGGTTATCCGACAATGTGTTTTATATATTTCTGGAGTCACTGAAACCGTGGTCATAAAACGCAAGCACGTCAGCTTTCTGTTATGAACTCACATATGGGCTTTTTTGAGGTTATGTCAGACCACTCGTGTGCTTAGGATTTTTGAACCTCGGATGCGGGTTTAGAAGCACAAAATCCATATAGGTAGGCCTGGTTAGTTGCCGAGGCTACAGTGTATACTATAGTCGGGGTCATTAGATTGATAAAATCAATTCTCTGCAAGTTTCACAATTTGGAAGCAGTCTTTCCCTATAGCGCATAGGCACGGGAGCCCAAAATTGGTTCCGGATATAGAAAATTCGTTCAGAGATCAAAAGAGCAATATACTTGAACACAATTCGTAATATTTTCTAGAAATTCGAAAACAATTTGGACTTTAAATAATTTCTGTCTGGTACGTGCTATTTCCAAATAGTTTCGAGATCACGAAATATACTTTTATTTCAATATCAGACCAATTAGTTTGCCGAATAGTTTGTCCAAGCATCTTTGCACGACAATGTGAATGAACGTATTTAAAAGTTTTCTAAACCAAATCTCTCACATTAATCAACTTAATCCGTTTAAACCAAAATATGTTAAAATGGTATTTAGCTTTTTGGCTAGTCTGTCTGCCAAGTTGGTTGTTTATGTTTTGGCCTTACTTTGATGTCTAATGTACAACAATTTGCAGCAGGTATTTTCTTTGCGGTTTGTCTAGTACATGGCCAAAAACACATATGTGCTGTATGCATTTATTTATCAGCTTACTTAATCGCTCAGTGTAAGTAAAAGGTCGCAAGAAATATGAGACCCAAAAAAAAAAGGAAGATCTGGGACACTCGACATAGTCATTTCATGTACATGCAAAGTGGCAATCCGCCAGCAGGCATGAAGGGATGAACCGAGCAGCAGACGCTGCTGCTGAAATCCCTATGTGATTTATGCAATTAGCACTCAACTAAGTCTAGTTAATAAATGATGTGCCGCTGGCAATGTTCCTGTAACGTCTACTGTACCTAACCCCAGCTATAGTACAAGTGATTCCCTAACTAAGTGCACTGAAGCGTGGCGCCACAAAAATCAACTAATAAAGTGTACTCACAATTATAGACATAATCGAATTACCATGAAAAATTTACACATTTTCCATACATTGTATGCTGCAAAGAAAAATCAACTGCAATTCGACATGGCTTCATTTCATGGTTGCCACCGCAACCCCAATAATCCGCTTGCTCTATTACCTACGAACATCACTCCCTCTACTTATGGAGTTTTACTTTACAAGCAATCCTAATGCCAATTGGTAGGCAATTTTAATGCATATTTCATTAGAGGAACAACTTTTCCATGGTTTTCCATGATGTCACATACTGAATTGTTGTAAATGCATGTAAAACTTTTTCCATCTCTTTTGCACCAGCCGCACTCCTCTAGCAGGGAGTAAGGGCGGCATGTGCAGTTGTACTCCATATTGGATTATGATTTATGTCTGGAACATGTTGTAACAGGCGCAGGGGTACTTAGTTTCCGTGTGTGAGAAATGTGCGCATATGCGCTAGTTAGTGAGACACTCCATGGAGTTAGCTAAAGTTGCCGTGTAAGTGGTTGAAGTGGCTGTTCCTGCACGGATCCATAGTTCTATAGTAGCTCCCAAAAATAGCGACAGTTGTTGCGCCACTCTTGAAAAATGGTTGACTTCACAGACCAAAGAAAAGAACAAGAACTAGCATTCTTGTATATAGAAATATTGTACATACATATGTAGTATGTCAAAGTCTCTAATGAGTTTGAGTGCCTGCAAAAGGCTAACAATTAGCTGAGAATAGAGTTTTAGTCGGATGCTGGGGGATATGATGTATGCACATATCATATTTTTTTGTCTTATGTTAAAAATGAGAGATTATTGAGTATCTATCTAGGCTAGGAAGATGATTTATAGTTAATTTATTTAAAAAGATGATCTGATTCTGAAATATGAGACATATGTATGTGGGATGTCAAAGTCTGTAATGCGTTTGAGTGAAGAGTCTGCAAAAGGCTCACAATTAGCTGGGAATGAAGATTTCAACGGTTGTTGGGGATATAATATACTATGGTCTTGGATGAGATGATGATTATATGGAATGGTATTATCTATGTAGGCTACAAGATGACTTATAGTAAGTTTATTAAAAAGATGATTTTCTATTCCTACATATGGCACATATGTAGCATGTCAAAGGCTTAAATACGATTAAGTGAAGGGTCTGCTAAAAGGTTTGCAATAAACTGGGAATGAATATTAAAACGAATGTTGGAGATACGATGTATTTAAATATCATATGTTGGTCTTATGTGAAAAAAAATTAATGAGATGATGGTTATATAGAAATAGCCTAGAAAGATGATTCATAGAGAACCCCCTTTTCTGAAGAGTTTGAATTACTTGATCCACAGAGATAAAATGAACGCAATTCAAATCAACCTTTCGTTAAAATCGTTAAAGCTAAGAAAAATATCGATTGATCTTAACCTCCAAAAGTATCGACCTATTTGCGACTTTGATGATGTTTAATTGATGTATGTACTTTAATTCGCAATTAAAATTTAATACATAACTCAGAGATGAAAGTCTAAAATTTAATACATAAATCAGAGATGACTCTTCTTATTGAATTTCAAAATTCAGATACGCTTAGTGAAAGATCCAATTAGCTTAGTGGAGAGAGTAAGCTACGGCAAGAGTCTCAATTTCATGTGGACAAATTTTCTGTTGTAGATTTTTTTTGACTCATTCGGACGACTTAAATGGCGTTTAAATGATGTACTTTAATCAAAATTGAATCTATATCTCACAGACAACTCTTCTTATTGAATTTTAAAATTCAGGTACGCTTAGTGAAAGATCCAATAGCTTTGTTACCAAAAACGTTCCAAAGGTTTCCATGGCTGCTGCTGCCTTATAAAGACTTTCATGTTATGTGCCTACAAAGCTCTTTCAAAGTTTCTGATGTTCTTCTTTTAATTCTGCCTACTACACAAATAATCAAATAGTTCCCAAGCTTGTACAAGAGCATTTTCCAACTACAACAACAATAACAAATGACTGCCTCTAACAGCAGCAACAACAACTGCAGTTGTTGCAACCTCTCGTTGCTGTTGTTGTTATTGGAGTTGTGTCAACCGAGAGCGCAGGGCACAAACGCTTAAATAAAAATAAAGAACTTAGCAGCAACTGGCAATAGTTCGATGACATCGATACAAAAAACATGAGACAAGTACAACAACAGCAACTGCAACAACAACAACAATAACAACAACTGCAGGCAACGACAACATCATCAGGCGCAACATCTTGTGCTAGGCATGAGAAACTTGCCACAGCCAACCCTCAGACTCAGACCCAGAACTAAAGCCAGACCAAGACCACAGACTCGAGATCCCAGACCCGTATGCCAGCCAAGCAAAAAAAAAGAGGCAAAAACTCGAAAAACACAAAAAAAAAAAAAAAATGCTTGTTTAAGATTTAAAAGTAAAAATAGCTCCTTATTCATCTTCGATACACGAAGCAATGGAGGATGCGCTGGCTGCAGCTTGCAGTGTGTCGCCTCTGTGTACAAGTAGTACATATACATATATATATATATAAATGCATGCATGTACATGCCAATCGATGCCCAAAACTTGCAACAGCAGCGGCAGCAGCAGCGACTGAGTCTATGCTGTTTGTCGCCATTGCTGCAGCCCGCGTGTTGCTTTATTTGCATATGCCACAACGACGGGAACGTCGAGGACGGAGCTACCAAAGACGACAGCGACGTTGCAGTTGGCGCAGCGTCTTGTTGCCGCCAGCATGCAACGCACAGTGCCACAAACAAACGCTGCCCCCGCACATGCTGCTGCATAGGGTTGGACAGACTGACAGCCGCACGGAACTGGGCAACATTGAATTTTGTAACAGACTGCCAACAGTTTTGGGCATCATTGGGAGCAGATAACTGGTAGGGGGCGTTAAGAGGTAGTATGGAATATGAAAAACCAGCAACAACTATAGAAACAACAAAATGCAAATCAAAATACAACAAAAAATGTAAAGCGTTTGGGACGCTGGCCGAGAGCAGTATACACAGCAGCCAGTTTTGAAAAAACAAAATTTGGCGCCAAATTTTACGTCAATATGTTAAGGATTGTAGATTTGAAGAAAAATAATCGGAAGGGTGTATGGGCATCTTTTGTGAAAATGTGAAGGTTTCTTTTGTTGCTTAGGCTCACATGAGTCTAAATAACAAGTTTGGCGGCATTAGCTTCTTTAGAAATGGAACAAAATTGAATATTTTTGCCTTTGATTTTGTTATTGGAGAGGTTTATGAATGTTTCAAATTTTCACCACGTGGCTTTTGTGGTGTGGGCTTAAATGGCGCAATTCTCCTATGGTGGAAACGCTCCAGATATCGCACATCTTTTAATAAAAAGTGGTATCTCTAGTTCTTATAGTCTCTGAGATCTAGATGTTCGTTCTCGAAGGCACACAGACTGCCTTATATGTCAAAGTTTAAGTAAAAATATTTTTTAACATGGCTAAAAAGCGCGAAATTCTTCTACGTATGACCGGGGCAAGATGTCGACTCAGTTCAACAGACTTGATCTGAAGCAGGATTACACTCATTTTTTAATAAAGTGTTGTATCTTTACCTCTTGTGTTCTCCGAGATGTAAATCTTCAACGCATTTTTCTTCCCTTTTTCCTATAGATACAGGCTACACAAACTTATCATCTTGAGTTTAATCACCCCTTTTCCGGAAAGATAAAATCTAGCCACTTCGTCTTAGGCTCATTTTAGAAAGGATACATTACTCAGCCGCACCTTCTGTCTGTAACAAACCTGTAACACTCTCGTCTTCAACGTATAGGGAAAGATTTAACCATCTAACGAAGCTTTAAAGGCTATAAAAGTTGTATCTATCGCGGAAGGTTTTATTTTTTGGTGCGACTAGCACGCGTTTTGTTAGCGATTTTTGGAGAAGTGAATAAGAAGAACAAGAATCCATTCCGGTAAAAAAGTATTTTATGCTTATAGAGCCAGATAAATTTCTATAAATTCCAGATTGAATCAATCTTGTTTTGAGCAAATCCGAATTCAAACTTAGTACGGCTCTTTTTTCTGAAGACCCATCATTATTATTGACTTTAAGATTTAAGATTAATTTGCTCAAAATCCGTTGAAATTGAAGTATTGCTTTGTAATAGCCAATAATTTACAAAACTGCCTCAATATGGCTATAAGAAGACTCTTTTTTTTAATCCTTTTTCACTTTTCGTTCTCTGAGCATTTTACTTTTACCGGCAGCCAAGCGGTTTGCTCTTCGTTTCCTTGTCCAAAAAGATTCGTTTTTGAGATATGCACACAATAAAAGACACAAATAAAACGCCAGAAACCTGCAGCGACTTGGAACTCGGCTCACCTTTTGCTACCCATGCCCAAATCCACATCCACATGCATATCCACTCCCAATCGTATACACATTCCTTTAACATTCAGCTCGACTTTTGCTCGCGGCTTAGTTTTGAGTTTCCTTAGTGTGTGTGCGTGTATCTGTGTGTGACTGTGCATCTCTGTGTGCGTGTGCATCTGTGTGTTTCTTTGCTGGACGCCGCTGCAAAGCTTTTGTTTATTTTATTATCGGTGGCTATTTGGCTCTCTTGTTGTATATGGAGTGTGGCGAAAACGCTTAAAACGAAATTTATTTAGTCTGCTTTTTCCCCGCTCTCTTTTGCGCTCTCGCGCTCTTACCGCTCTGTATGCTGCGCAATGCGACAAAAATGCGACTAAAAATAAATAGCCAAAAAAAATTAAAGCGACAGATGAAAAAAAATAAAAACTAAAAATATAAATACAGGAGAGAGCGCGCGCGGGTTGGAAATTAATTTTAATTTATATTTTGCAGGCACAAATTTTAATTCAAAAATTGTGTGCGAAAAATGGGGGCTTAAAATAGCTGCCAAATCCAATTTTATGATGGCGTGCACATACACCAGCACACACATATGTAAATAAGCATTTGTATATAGATGTGCGAGTGAGCAGGACAGCTGTCTAGATGCGTGCAATAGAGACAAAAACAACAACACAGCATGTGGCTATGGCAGCGGCTGCCTTTTTGTTGTTGTTGTTGTTGTTGCTGTTTTGGGGCAGAAATGGGGAGGGGGTGCCGGTTATAGTGTATTGGATTGCATGTTCAACTTCTGCGGCACCGCAGCGTGTTTGCAATTTTCGCATGCAACAAACAGCACGCGAAGACAGATTAGAAATTCGCTGTTGTTGCAGCAGCAGCAGCAGCAGCAGGCGGGGAGAGCGGGTTATGGCGCATACATCGACGACTCCGTGGTACTACTTGGCTGGGCGCTGTTATCATTGCCCGCACAGCGGGACGTCACATCCATTGGGGGGCTTACACTCTCTAGTATTTGCTGTTGTTTGGATAGAAAATCTGCATTTGCCAAAGACCAAAACAACAGTCATGAATGTTGAGCGATAATGCAGCCTAGATATGACGTAGGAAAAACCGCATTCTGTAGATCTGTGGCAAAAAGTGGGGAAGTATGCGCTACTGGCGAAGCAGCTGGGCTTAGGTGAATACTTAATCATAATTGTCAAGGGGAAAAAAATGATATAAATTAAAAGATAACATGGAAAAGCACTTTAAAGTTCTTAAGAGAGCATATAATTCAAATTCTTAAAGCTTATGTTCTACGAGCCCCGACCACTATTAATTCGTACGGCAAGCTTTTTTACCCGTATGCAATGTTTAACAGACGATATTTTCAATACTAAAGTAGATAACACATGCAAACCTATTTTTTCTGAAAGATCATTTTATTCTCTTAATTTTAGAACAAAAAATTTTTGTATAACTTCAACTACAACAACAACAACAATAATTTTGTTTTTAAACCAGAAAGGGTTCTTTGAGGCTCATTTTTTAGGTTTCTTTTCATTATTCCCCATATGTTCTCGATTGGGCTTAGGTCTGGACTATTTGATGGCCAATCTAAGACCCTAATTTCCTTATACTGCAGCCATGATTTGGTTCGTTAGGCAGTATGAGATGATGCTCCATCCTGTTGAAACGTATATTCACCACAGTCAGCCAGTTTTGGTATTGATGGCAGCAAACTTTCTTCTAGTATGTTAATATATTTTTCAGCGTTGACCATCCCATCAATAAAGTGCAGTTGTCCTACCCCTTTGGCAGACATACAACCCCACACCATTATACTTGCTGGGAACTTAACTGTCCTTTTAAGGCAGTTTTTATGGTACGCTTCAGTTTTGTTACGGATAACTCTCCTTCGCGCATCACTGATACTCACATCAAATTTAGCTTCATCGCTAAATATGATGGAGTTCCATTGCCTTTGAGTCCAAGACATCCGCTCCCGAGACCATTGTAAACGCTTCTTCTTTTGGCGAAGCGTAAGCAATGGTTTTCCTTGGCCTAAGAGTAATTTAAGATATTGAGTATGTAACATAGATAATCCCTATACATACTTTATAGAACTTATATCCAATATCTCGCAACTGCAGGCGCGTCCACTCACGCTTAACACTTTTTCCGATTTTATCAGACCATTCTGATGCTAAATTTCTTAAACTTTGGCGACGATCAGCCTTCACAATTGTGGCCAGGGCTCTTTTATCACGAGCTGTTATTGCCGATGTTCGGCCTCTATTTGCGATATTATTTTCAATATTGCTATTTTTCTTAAAATTATTTAATATTCCTTGAACGGACGACTTAGCCAGATTTAATTGCTTGGCTATTGCACCAAAAGTGTTCCCAGATTTATAATAATCTAGAATTAAACTTCTTATTTCTATGCAAATCGGCTTACCACGTGCCATCGTTGCTAAACTTTGAATAATTTGAAGCAATAACACATTTCTTACATTCTGCATTGTATAACTGTTTTCAGATTATGACTAGATAGTGATTATGTTACACTGTTTGCATTTGTTTTCATCTTCTTTCAATTCTAAGCTAAGCTAACGCACCGTACGAATTAATACTGGTCAAATTTTTTTTATCAATTAAGCAAAGCATTCAAAGAAATTATTGTTGTTGTTGAAGTACAAAAAAATTTTTTTTTTCTAATATTAAGAGAATAAAATGATCTTTCAGAAAAAAATAGGTTTGCATGTGTTATCTACTTAAGTATTGAAAATATCGTCTGTTAAACATTGCATACGGGTAAAAAAGCTTGCCGTACGAATTAATAGTGGTCGGTGCTCGTATAATACGTTAAAAAGAATTTTAAAATGAGTGGATTCTTTTTTGATTTGAATAAGCAGTTCATGATTAAAAGTTTATTTTAGACGAATGGGGCCTAAAATGTTTAGATATTTCCTATTATGTGCATGCCATAATCGTGGATTTTTTTATTTACATGTATTACGCTAATGACCGTTTTTAGGAAAATAATCTTTAAATTGCAAAAAATTATAGTTCAACATTTATTGCTTTGAAAGGATAGTTGCAAAAAATAAAAAAGTACATTTTTGCAATTTCCTAAAGGTTGTTTGCAATAAAATAACAGGGTAATTTTCATAATTTCCTACAGTTAAAAAATTATTTGCATCGCAAATTTGAAAACTTCTTGCAATTAAAAGATTATTTACTTAAGAGCAGTTTCTTGCGTAATAAAAATATAAACTAAGGATAAAAACCATGCAATATATTTTTGAAAATAAAAATAATCCCAAATGCGGTTTTTTTTTTAATATGAAGTTTTGTCATTCCGTGCGAAATTTTACGAACTGCGTATCGCAATAAAACTTTGTTCAATCGGTAATTTTTAATTTATTAAAAATATTATTATAAGTCAGCTTTGGTTGTTTCGAGTTTCGAATATTATTCATTCAGTCATTTCAAGTATTTCCTCAAAATTAATAAAAAAAAGACTAGGGTGCGGTCATGAGATCCCCGTTGGGAAAGAAGTTTTTTCGACCTTTGCAAGGCAAGCGGAAAAATGTATTTATTAAAATTTATATACCAAATTTTTGTTAAAATTCTATAAGAAGTAATTAATTGTATATTTGATCTTAACACAATTGTTTGTAGCTTACTCGATATTCTCACGCATACACACAGACAGCTTGCCTTACACTGTTACGTGACGATTTTTTAATAATTTTTGTGTCCTTTTAATCTAAGCTCCTTAAAAAACACTTCGATCTAATTCATTACTTAGAACTTTTTTTTTTCTGTACCATCCTAAATCGTTCCGATTATAAATTAATTGTTCTAATATACTCCGTTTTTCTTTTTCAATCTATGAATGAGTATCATAAGACATTGTCATCCAAATGAATATAGAGGATAAAACATAATAATTTAGATAACATAGTAAAATGGATAGATAATCCTTTTGCTTATAAATATAATAAAAGTTTTCTGTATTCTATGAATTTTTAGCAGATTTACTTAAATAAAGAAAACTTATGTCATAAAAAAATTGATCCAAATCGATAATACTTACAATAATAATAATATATACAATAAAAGGATATAAAACTTTTTTTAAAGAAAAGTGGACAAAATAAAATTTTAAAAATTTTATTAATGTTCTCCAAAGTTCTCTGCATTCCATGAATTTGTAGAAAATTTTCTTAAAAAATTAAACGATTGTTATTAAAAGCCTTACTTAAAATCTTTAAGCTACCTTTTAATGTAGCCGTGTAGCCTTAGCTGCCAGAGAGAGTGAGAGAACGTACAGCTTTAGAAATATATTTTTTTTTTAAATTCTTAAAATATAGTCGATATGGGAATTCTCTCTTAATGGTCCTACAAAATACTGAAAACTGTCAAGGGTTGATACAAAAAAATTCCAACAAAGTAATTTCCTTCTGTTCAGAGCTGTCTTTTTTGTGTAAATAGAAATTTTGAACAACTTGCTTGTTTAAAAATACACTATAACTTTCGTAGGGTAACCCCACTCTTTAAGACCCTTGCCCACTGTGCAACGCGCTGAGCAGCTTGAAATATTTGCACAGTCAACAAAAGAATAACAACAAAAGTTTTTCTTCAAATCCCCAGCAGTTTCTGCAACTGTCTTCATTATGCCACATTCTCTACCTAGCGCTCTCTCTCTCAGTCTCTTCATACCGCGCGCGTTCATTTTCTCTCTTACCCGCTGTCTTTCAACCCTTTGGAAACTTTTTGCATTTGAAATTTGCATATGCTGCCTGTCGGCATGGACGACTTGGAACAGCTTGAATGACTTGCTAGGAAACAGTTGGGAGGTCTCAGAAAAAAAAAGAAATGAAAGAAAGCCCAACCAACTTGCCAACACTTTTCTTTGTCTTACTCTCGGTTGTTGGTGTTTTGTTGGCCCAAACTAAAAAAGTAAATAAAGTAATGTGCGAGGCACAGCCGTGGCCAGTGCCTGCCCTGAAATTGCCCCAAACACAAAAGGAATTTCTTTAATTTTTCTAAACGATTTTCAATTTATGTGCTTTAGTTTTGTTTTGGCGAACACGCAACCAAGTTGCAGTTGCAAGCTGTATGTAGCATTCATTGCTTAGATCTTGGCCAAGACTTCAAAGCGCTACAATTATAGAGCTCAGTTAGACCAGGTAGTACTGCAGTCCCTGGGGCATGGCTTGTTAGTTGCAACCATGGTCATGCCACAGCCTGCTGCTGCTGCTCGTTGCGAAATTGCAATAATGTTAATTTTTTGCAACTATTTGCTGTCGTCGTTGACGCAGGCAGAGCAGCAGCAGCAGCAGCAGCAATTGCCGCCAAAAAGGGTTTAGTTTCATTTTGGACTGGCTGCTTGGCTCCTTTGGAGCAGCAGCAACAGCAGCAGTGTAGGTATGTGTAAGTGTGTGTTTATGTATTGCAGCCGTCTTCAGGTTTTCTGTGTTATCTGCGAAACTCCATTAGAAAGGAGCCGGCAGCCGCCTGGAAGTGGCAGTGGCAGCAATAGTGTCTGTGGCACGCAGGAAGCAAATGGCGCACTGCAGCTTCTCGTTCAGCTTGTTGCAGCTAACAAAGAGGCAGCGTGAAAGAGACTGAGGTAAAGAGACCAACAACAACTACATAAAGGCTAAAAGCAGGCGCAAAAAAACGACAACGCTTAACGACTTTAAAGAAAAATTAAAAACATCCCAAAAGGAATACATCTTCGCCCTGCCGCATACATCGACATGCCTCACTGGCTGCTGCCGTCGTCTGCCATGCTGCCTGCCCCGCTTCCAGATCTTGCCCATTGCATGTTGCGCATTGCCATGTTGCCGCCGTCTGTCTGTCATTCCGCGCGTCCACACAACATTGTTAGTGGTTCTCGAATTTATTTTAACGAACTAGTTTGGTCACTTCATACAGCATTTTTTCCTGATTTTTTTTGTAGTCCTTTTTTTTTTTTCTTACTTTACTTTGGCATCTTTTATTTTTATTTTTTTTTTTTTTTGCTGCATTTGCTTGAGGTTATAAAATATATTCGTCTTATATAAATAAATAAATTGGTAAATGGCGTTTCATTTGGACTTGGCTCATGTGGTATAGCTTCGCTTCCTTCTTCTGCTCGTGGTCGTCAACTTGGTTGATGTGCCCGCTGATGGCATGATAAATGCTGCAAAAACCTGTCGCAGTTTCAGTTGAACAGCAGCAAATTGAATTTATTTGCTTGGAAACGTTGAAAGGCCATAAAGAAGAGAGCCTAGTTGTTGGAATACCTGCAGAGGCTACCAGGAGACTTTTAAGGCTTTTTGCGATTCGTCTGATTGCCAGCTATGCTAAGTATTTGACGTATGTTTTTGGCGAAAAGAAAAAACTTGAGCTGCTTTAAATGGAGTTGCATAGTGCTATCTTATGAGGGTATGCGAGTAGACACAGCTGTAACATCAGACGATTCAAATTTTCTTGGTTTTCAAGTGGTTAAATAAGCTAGGCTTATAAAAATACATGTTTACTTAAGAGCAGATTAAATATTTTCAATAAAAGATGATAAAATTAAGCTTGTTTGATTTTTCTTCTTATCTTTATTTTAGCAGATTTCAATAGATGAAAGGAATCTTTCATCTTACTTTGAATTGGGATATTTTCAATAAAAGATGATAAGAATTAGGAATTTTTTTTCCAATTCTTCTTCTGATTTTTATTGTAAAGATGAAAAGAACTTTGTAAAATCATAGTAGATGAGAAATTTTTAGTAACAGATGATAAAAATTAAGCTTTTTATGCTTTATTTCATCGGATGAGATATTTTTAATAAAATATGGCAACAGTTCAGAATTTTTCTTTTCATCCTTACTTTTTATCAGATTAAATATTTATTTTTGTTTTTCAATAAAAGATGGTACGAATTTGACATTTGGTTTTTATAATTGCAATCTGTATAAAAGATTAAAATTTAGCTCTTGCATTGAAATTCAAAGATTTATCGAAAACTCTTAAAAAAAAACGTTAATTTTATAAAATCTAAGAAGGTTCAAATGTACTATAACTTTTTAATGAAAGATGATGACAAATTATCTATTTTCGGAGCAGATAAGTTATTTTTAATGAAAGATGACAAGTTTAATGTATTTCTGGAATAATTCATCAAGTTCAAAGCTTTAACATAAATTCGAAAACGAGTAAAACGTTGAAGGAAACGTTTCAATTAAAATATATTTTTTTGAATAAAAGATAATGAAAAATAGCCTCTTTGCTAAGGTTTTAGTTAAGATTTTAGAACTTTTTATTGAAAAATGTCGAATATTAACCAGTTTTCTGATTAATTTGGTTAAAATTCGAAATTATTTTTTTGTTATATTAAATCGTCTTTATTAAGCTTAACTTTCCCCTGGTATGTTTTGTGTATCTTGTTAAAGATGACGCCAATAATATATTGTTCTTTGTTTTTCTATGAGTTTCTTAATAAGTGAAGAGATTAACTAGGCTATTTAATTCTTAATCCAATCATATGTTTAGATTCATTTAGGAATGATACATTCACATCCAAACTTTGTTCTTTTTCGACTCTGACAAAATAATCCGTAGTTGGTATACATTGTCATATAAAATTCTCCAGTCTTCTTCTGACTATTCAAACAACAAGAAAATTTTGTTCTAGATAAGTAAATCATCTTCTAAGTGCCTGTCATTATGTAGTACCATTCCCCTCAACGGCAAACGCTTAATAAAACATTTAACTTGAAAGCTTAACTCAAATGCTTTTATATATACTTATGTATATATATTTTGCTCTTATATATGTATATACTATTTATCTATATAAATCGCATGAAAACATGAGATAAACGAAACGGAACCACTTTTTGCAGTTAGTGTGCAGTTTGCGCCCTTTTGTGGCATAAATGCAAGGCAAGGCGCATTATATGCAACAACAACAAAACCAACAAACAACTAAAATAAGGGGGCAGACACGCAATGGGGTAGCTGAAGAAATGCTCGTTGTACTGAAAATGCTTAACGAGCGCCAAGCACTTGTGAAATGTTTAAGGAAAAAGCTCCCAAAACAACAACAACAAAAACAAAGTTGGTAAGAAAAACGAAGAGCAAAGAATTATTTACTTCAAATTCCAAGTGCAACATAGAATTCGTGCAGCAACATGCAACAACGGCAACGGCAACATGTTACCAAAAAGGCAGCTTGCAACAAAAACAACAACATGCGCGGATAAAAGCAGCAATGACGTCGACTGCGGCAGCAGCAGCGCAGCAATGGCAGTTCAGCTTCGTTTGCTGCTCAGGCGGCCATGTTGCTGATTGCTGCCACTGCAACGTACAACAACAACGACAACTCATTGCAAATGCAACAACTGCGCGTTATTCCCAAGGCTCCAGCGACAACGTTGCCCAAGTTTGACGATGACGTAGACGGCGACGTTGCCGGAAGAGCAGGGCTTTCAAACAACGTCTCCGAGATTCGGGCAGCATCATTACTTCCATGTAAGCTGCTGCACATAAAAAAAATATCAGAAGTAAATTTCAACTTGAACGCACCAAGACTTATATGCCCTATCAATGCCTGGGGGAATTGTATGTATAGGGTAATGATTAGGACTGCAATTCTCAGAATATTAACTAAAATCAACTTCATGCAAATGTGGACTACATTGAAGGTTTTTTTTGGAACCACTCTATGCTTATCAATTAGTTCAACTTATGACATGTATATTATAATACAATATTTCAACGTGTTCGATCTACAAGATCCCTGGAAAGGATTAATTTTAGCGTTATTTGTAATAATCGTATTATTTGCAAAAATTCAAAACTATATTATACCTAAATCTGTTTTTACACGGCAGCTACGTTCCAGAAAAAACCGTGTGAATAAAAGACATGAAGTAAATCTTTAAGCTGCTTTGAAAATAAATTAGAAAGAGGAATTTCTTAACTAAACTTCTAAAAGCTTGAGTTAATAAAAATATTTTTCTTTAAAATTTCATTCAAATAGCTTTTTTTAATCGTGCTAAATAGAATAAAATTTTGTAAACATTTTTTTTTCTAGACCTTGTTATTTCAAAAATAGTATTGTATAATATGTATATTAGAAAAATATGTGCTAGCATTTTTGAACCTTGGATTCAGATACAGCTACGCCAAAACATATTCAATTTCGTTCTGATCTCCGAATTCAAAAGTCGATTTTATGTGGCTAAATTTTTTGTCTAAAACTATTTATTTAGATTATTTTACCGCATTGAAAGACACCTTTAAAATTTTGGAGTCACCTCTATTGAACTTGTTCTTCTTAAGTTCCTACTGATAGTAGTCCAAATTTTTTGGTTGCTTATTATATGTCGGAAGCGTTTTTTTAATTGGTATAACAAAAAATTTTTTAAATGTATTGCTATTGTCATTTATTTGAAAAAAAATATTTTTTTTTCGATATTACCGCTGTTTTTGTTATGTTTATCCGCAAATTACAATTTTCTTTTATTGGAATACCCAAGAATTTCTATCGCAATAAGCTGCAAAATTTCGGAATTTTGAAAACGTGGCACATATTTTAAAAAAGTACTTCACAAAAATCGTGCTAGTGAAGAATCATGTTGCTGCCCATGTGGCTTATGGGAAAGTGACCATTAAGAATCCTCTCATCATTTAATAGAATTGTTGCTAAGTTGAGGGAGTTCGGAGCGAGCGCTCGATGTCTTGATCCTCTTCCAAGGAGGTATGTCCGCTGTTAGAGTATAAGAAGAAATGCAAGCTGATATTGTTGTGGTGGTTGTTGTTTTTTTTTTGTTGCTTCGCTTCAACCATTTTGAACAATGCGACTGGGCAGAATTTGTTGCATGTTGCTGCAACGGCCCCAAACGAGCTGCCCCTGCCACGGCCAAATAAAGCAAACGCATTGCAAATTCCTTGCCATCATCGTTGCTGTAGTTGTTGTTGCTGTTGTTGTAGTTGACTTTTTTCCAGCTTTTTTAATGATTTAAAATTCCATTTTAAGAATTTTATACTTAATGATGTGTTTTGCGTTGTATAGCATCGCTCTGCGGAGCAGCAGCAGAAGCAGGAGCAGCGCAACATTGTCGCAGAATTTTTCATGACTGTCCAGGCATTGGGCATTGGCTGCACGGTGCCACAGCGAGTAAGGGCTCCCGCTGCCGTAGGTCCTTATGGCAATGGCAACTGTCGTCATTGTGGTCGCCGTTTCTGTGCTCGTTTTTTTTCTCATTTTTTTTTTTATTTTTTTGGACTGGCTTTTGATCTAAACGCTGCGTGCTTTTGTAAATTGCTTTTCGTTGTCCAATCCGGTGCGGTTTGGATACATATCCAGGCCTTTTACCTTTTGTGCTTGCCGCATGAATTGTGTGCGAGTTTTTGCCTTTTTTTTTTTTTTCTTACTTTATTCTTATAAAATTAAAGAAACATGCAACATATTCGAACAAACGCAATTGCAATTGCTGCAATCTTTTGGGACAAAATAATTTATGAGCATGAAATTGCTGCAACCAAAATATTTGCCGCTCATACAGTGCAGTGTTCTAATTTATGACTACTACTAGAACAGGTTGTAAATCAGCAAAAATTTGCACAAAAAAATTGAGATCTAAACAATTGCACATGCAAATTTTAGCTGGAACACACGCAGAGTTGCAACTTTCTCCTGTCCTAAAAAAAAAAAGGTATGTTAGGAAATTCCCTACCTGTTTTTGGGACGGTGCGTGCGGAAATATGAATTTTCATAATTTTTGCACAGTTTGCGGTTTTTGTTGAAGATTTGGGTTTTGTTTTTTGAGCTGCTGCTAAAACAGCTGCATTTCGATAAGATTCCATTATTCTAGTTTTTTCTTAGTTTTAGGCAGGGCTGCTGTTTAGAAAGTGCGTTACATGCCCGAAATTGCTCTAAAAAGTACAAAAAACTGCAGGTGATTTATGTGCAGTCCAAAATGAAAAAATTTACAAAGCGAGTTTTCTTTAGTCGAGCCCAACAACTGCGCAGGCAGCGGAAAACCCGCATCCAGTTCACACGCTCAAATTGCAAAGTGCACATCATTATTAACTGCTTCGGAAAAGCTTTTCAGCCCATTTGCATCAACGTAAAAATTCAATTATCACTTAATAACGAGTGCAAAATGAATGTACGCAGCATTTATGATTGCCAGTTGTTGTAATCGTTGTATTCGTTGTAATAGTTGTTGTTATGGCCACAGTTGCATAACGCCTCCGTTCGTGCAACAGAAAATTTCTGTTTCTGTCGAAATTCTCTGCACTTTACGTTATTAACAAAAAGTCGTTAAAGCATTTTAACTTACTTTACTTTACGCACTGTATTTTAATTATTTCATTTTCTGCAATTACACACAACAACAAACAAACAAACAAAAAAAGGGCGAAAAAACAAGGTGAAAACGTGTGAAAATGAAAATGACACAGAAATTGTGAAAATTTCCACAAGTAAAGTTCGCTTTATAATAAAAAATGTGCAGCTTGTAAATTGTGTTGTTTTAAATGATAAACTATAAATTAAAACAGGAGAATATCTATATTATTATATAAAAAACACCTTTTTTTTAGAATCTAACATAAGTAAAAACTAAACTAAACTAGTGTAAGGCAAAATTAAAAAATTCTGAAAAATGCTTTTTAAAACTAAGCCAAAACGCGTTGAATTTGAAAACAGAAATTTTCAGAAAAAATACATTTTCTTCTACATTATTATTTTTTAATAGCCTTCAGTTCATACTTATACTTATTAAATTTTTGCAAATTTGTGCTACAAAGAAAAGGCGATGCCGGAGAGCCTGCAAAGTTACCTGCAATATATATGTCCGTACGTCTGAACGCCTAGATCTTGAAGATTATAAGAGTTAGGGTAACAAAACTTGATATTTGAACTACTTATATGTGCAGGCAGGTCAAGCTTAACTTAACTTAAGTTCGGGAAAAATATATACCTACTATATATAAAACTAGCTCTTATAGTCTCCGAAATCTAGGCGTTCATACGGACGGACGGACATGGCTCAATCGCTACCCGAGGTTATGATAAGCATTTTGGTATAAAGGACTTGGGGTCTGCCACGCCTCCTTCTGTCCGTTACATACATTGCACAAATCTAGTATACCCTTTGTACCTATAGGTACAGGGTATACATATATACCTATATATAATATAAAATACATATTTGAAAATTTCACTTAAAATCAAGGCTAAGTCAGAGTTAAAAACTAAAAGGCCGCAAATATTTTTTTTAGAACAATTAAATATAAAATTTAAAAAAAGGATGCTTGGAAACAATTTCTGAACCATCAAAACTTAACGACCACAATCTTTTAGTTTCCTGAAACTATTCTTTATACATATTTTGTTTTCCTAATACATACATTTAAAAAAAGAAAAATTTAAGTATATAAAGTTTAAATTTAATCAAGGAAACTTCTTATAACAAGAGTAATTTTTTTTAAGATACCATTTATTATGTCGGACAAAAATTTTTAAGTTTCTTACTAGGCAATTGAGTATTTATCAACTTTTATGTTTTTATTTACGATTCAGTTGGAGTATAAGGTCGATTGCTTTTTTTAAGCTCCAGTGAGCACAAACAATTTTTTTTTTTTAATTTTTCTACAAATTTTTATTATGTTATAGAAAAATAAAACTATATTAAAAATGTAGTTTGTTCAAAATTGTACTACACATAATCCATAATCTTGATATGCATGTCTATATACTATTTGTATGGTAATATAATATAAATGTTGTACTCTAATTAAACACCATTTAAGAAATTTTTGTCTAAGCAATATGGTCTTACCATCTTTAATTATTTAAGTCATCTGTAGTAATATCAAACTTAACTCTAAGATAAATTTAATAATAATTAAATATTTAACTCATTTTTTGAATTTCTCTCTAATTTTAGGTAAGTGTCCACGACTGAGTCAACAATAAATAATTCCTAAGTACCACAAAACATTGACAGAGTAAGTGAACGCTCAAACTTTTATATGAACTCATCAAAAGAAAAAAACGGAAAAATTGAGTAAGTTCTGTAAAAAGGCATCCAAAAAGTCACCCTATATAGCTTTAACGAGTATGAAAGCAAAAAAAAAAAACAATTTTCCAGATTAGCAGCAAATACGCTACAAAAATTGGAAAATTACTCATGCGTGTTTGGGCTGCGCACACATGCAAAGATTTTCTCGGAGTACATAAAAAAAACAGAAAAAAAAACTTTTGCTACGGCTTGCAAATTTTTCTACTTTTAAAGAGGGAGCACAAGAAAAAAGAGGAAAAGAAAAACTCAACGCCCTCATTTAAATTTATTTGCGCAAATTTACTTTCCCATAGCATAAAATCAAATCCAATCAATAAGCATCTTAAATAAATTCATGGCGCCCGCACACACACACACACACACCCCCTTAAAAACCACCCACACACATATCGCAGCTACCTCATTTTTTGTAATGCTAAATAAATTTATTTGCTAATGTAGTTTTTTTCTTTGCCTTTACTTACGCCCTGCCTGCCCCCCTTTCTTTACCAAATAAAACTCTTAGCAAAAAAATATCTAGAAAAGTACACAAGCATAGGAAACTAGCAAGTTAGAGCAGCCCAGCTATATAACGCGCTACTTGTTAGTTTTATCTGCATATCATTGAGATAAATTTGGTGCCGATCAAATGCCGTGTCTACTGTCTGCCAATGTTTCGAGAACTGGGCGTGGGTACAAAAAAAAAAAAAGACGCCGCCGGTGTAGCTCGTGGTTAAGGTTCTTGGCGCAGTGTGGGTGGGGGTGGCAGGCGTCGGCCGGCCGTGTGGCAGCTACTAGAAAAAAAAGTCTGCAGAAAAGCCGCTGATTTGCATACGAAAGTAATTTGATGTCTTGTGAGAGACAACACACATAACCATAGATACATTACATATATAGACTACACACACACACACGCTTGACAGGAAAAAGTGATACGCTATCGGCGGAGACTGTGAATAAGATTAGGACCGCAACATGAGTTACGTATCCGAGAAGTTGATACTGATAAGCGAACAATTTGTGAGATTTTGGAATGAGCTTGCAATTAATTAAAGAGTGGAAAAAAGTTATAGAAAGATATAGTTGGGAATGGAATACTGGGATTAAAGTGATGTTGAGAAATGTGTGAATGCGCAAAATGGTATGCGCTTATCATTAGAAGGAGTCAAACGAAATTTTTGAATGTCTGCTAAAGGTAGATGCACCTAGATTTTGATTCCGTTTCTTATGTATGGTCCAAGTTTGATAACGATAGCTTCAAAAAATTTCCTCTTCAAAGAAAGAGTCTAATTTTGGCGGCTAGTTCCTGGGGATGCTAAGTTACATAATGGTCCTCTATGGTCAATCTTGGTAAAATGTTCTTGTTTTAATTTTTACAGAATATGTATTTTCATTTTTTTATGCATTTGATTTTTGACTTTTAACACACTCAATTTTTCTTTATCTACTAAGCGCTCCCTTCACAAAACCAGTTCTTCTTTTTGATATAGTTCCAAACCCAGTTTGCCCAGATCAAACCATTCCAAGCATACAAAAGTTTTTCGACAGCAATCTTAAAAAGAGTCTTTAAAAAAATTTGGATTGAAAACGATAAACTGCATTGTAAAATTGATCAATCGGAATCGCCTTCGGCCTATATATTTATATAACAAACAACAAAAGTAAAATTTTTTTTTAAGTTTATTGCGACAAGGTTCTGAATTTCGTTCAATGCTGCCTATATCTTTTAAAGTTTCAGCTGGATCATTTTCAATGCACGCCATGTTTCTTTAACTTTTGGATGGGTTCTTTAAATCAAGAAATTCTTTTCTGGAAAAAGGGCTCATTTACCAGCATGAATAATAATAACACTCGGGGTATTCACCCCCTGTTTGCTTCTACCGCGAACCGTTGCCTCGCTTTAAATCTATCCCCGTTTACTTACCATCATTAAATTAGAGGATTCGGTTCGTTTTTTTTTATTTTGGTTTCCACTCTTTTTTTTCAAAAAAAAAAATAAAAAAAATAATTTTTCCCTTGAAAGTATTTCTTAATGCAGAAACTCTTTTTATCTGGTACCATAATGGCGATCTGAAAAGTTTGGAGGCATAAGAACTAAAAAGTTTTCTAAGTCACAAAATTAGCATCGATATACTATATAAGTATTTGATATTACTTGGATGTTCATTCGGAAACAGTCCCTTACAAGATAACACTTTTTTTTTATTCGTAGTACCGCGTCTTGAGTACCGGGAATTTAGTAACAAAAATAACACAACTATTAAACAGTATTGCCAACTCAGACTTGGCTTGGCAGCATTTTTAAGTGAGTTCCATAGTACTTGAGCTCTTAGTTATTATGATTTCGCCCGCATTGCGAAATATTAGATAGTATAATTTATAAGTAAAAACTTGCCAATAAAAATGATAAAGTTTTGCGGAAATATAAAATTGAATTATTGCATGCAATTTAAAAACAACAAAAGCTTGACAGCAGTCAGAGCTAAAAGCCAAGTTGAGAGCGGCAACAAAAACAACAAATGCTGTATATTGCCAAAAAATTTGTCAAAATAATGGCGTCATTCTGCAATGGCCAACAGGACACACTCACACACAGTGAGGCGTATGGGAAGGAGTCAGAAAAGCAGATAAAGCAAAGCCGAAGCGAGCCGACAAAGCCAAGAAGGCAACTCTGGCGGACATGCCCGATGCCAATGGATCCGAGGAGACACAACACAAACAAACAAGTTGATTCACACACACACACATAGACACACATAATGTGTGTGGCATTGGCGACGCTATGGTTTATCCTTTATCCTTATGCTTTTTGCACATTATTTGCTTTTGCAATTCAAAGCGATTAAGTGCGACGACGATGACGACGACGACGGCGTACTCCATAAACGTCTGTGGACCCTACTGCCATTTCTGGCATCATTAAGGACAACATAAAACATGTTTTTGTTGCAAATATAAAAATATCCACTAAGCAGGCAGGCACTTGAAAAATTGCAAGCCTAATGGCCTGGCCAGCAAATTTTTGGCATTTGGCAAGCTGTCTAAGTTGGCTTTAAGCAGGACGACGACATTAACACAATAAGTTGCGCACCCACCAACAAAAATTCGAAAATTAAAAGAAATAAAAAATAAAAAAAATAAAATTTGTGAGCCCATTTAATAGAGCAATTATGACCAGTTGAGAGCAGCAGACAGTGGGACACAGCCGTACGTCGGCCATATTTCAAAGTGTTTGGCCGTAACTAATTAAGCAATTAATTTCCAGGCAAAGGGCTCGTAAAATTTGCCGACACTGAAAAGCGAGTTCAACAAACTCTGCCCGAAAATAATTTATACATCTTTTTTTTTATTTTGGTAGTACTAAATTACTTGCTGTTGTAATAACGTGAAATTATTTATGCAGCGAGGCTGGCAACCCTTTTATACGTGCGCCAGCAGGTATGCAACACTTTTTGACCACGCCTCATCAGGCAAAGCCCGTACCAAGGTCTGTCCAATCTTCGGCTGTCATAAAATATGTTAAACGCCCAAATGCCCGAGGGTGTGAAAACTTGAATCAAAACCAAACCACTGAATATTTATGATGCGATTAGCAAAACCGGCAGCGGCAGTGGCAGTGGCAAGTGCGTTGCCAAGGTGGCCAACTGCTGTTGTTTTACTGTACAGCTTGCCCCAAATTGTTGCATTTATATGCCCCCCTTCCGCTAACTCGCCAAAAAGAAATGCCACTGACGTCGCACACTTTTGGCCACTCGTAAACTGCCAATTACGCAGAGAGTGAGCGCATGAATATGTAAATAAAAAGAGGTAATAAGTGGGTGTTTAATAACTGCCCAAAGAACCGTGAGCCAGACCCAAAAAAAAACACACGCCAGTCTAAAGCAAATAAACGTTGGAGTCGTAAGAGCCGCGCTCTACGCTTTGTCAACGCCAAAAGGTAAAAATCAGTAGGCAAACCAAGCAGCCAAAAGGACAAATGAAAAACCAAAGGATCCCAAGCCAAAAAAAAAAAGGTAGCATGTTTAATTTGCGTGGCATTTGCAGCTGCCTGCGGCAAAAAGATAACGAAATAAAACGTTTGCCATTGCGGCAGAGTAGAGAGCTGGAAGAGGGTCTGGGGGCAGTTGGCAAGGCTGCTGGCAGCACGACAACATGCGGAATGTATATAGTCCTGAACACGGAGCGGGGTTGTTGCAGGGCAGCAACACAGTCGACTACGACGAATATATGAGAGCAGAACCAAAATACCAAAAAAAAAAAAAAGAAACAGCACAAATGCCGAAAAATTTTGTAGTGCAGTGTAAACTAATTAAACGGCGGCAAGTGTTGGACATGTCTTTATGTCTGTGTGTGAGCCAGTTATTAAAAATACAAAAAAATACCAACTTGGTGGATGCTTTAATGCTCTTTAGAGTAAATACCTGTATTTAAAGAAACGCCCAGAATTCAGCTATAAGGACACAATGTTGTATTTGGTATTTATGTACGTTGTACAAAACCTTAGGTGATGAGTTCTGAAGATTTTTAACAGCCGCTTTCCGAACCCAAATATTTTTCAAGCTTTCTTCCCAAACTCCTAATTTCATATTATTGGATATTTTATAAAGTTTTCCAGGATTATTGCTACAGTATAAAAGGACAGGTGCTTAGGCAATTTTGGCTTAAAGCTGTCTTTATAAGTCTTTTGAAAATAATTCAATATTAAATATTTTTTGCGTTTTTTTTATGTCCCTTTTTAAAGAAAATATATGTACCTTTAACGCCAAAGGTAAAAAGAACTGAGAAAATTGTAAAAGCAGCGCTCTAACCCCTAATATTCATCAATTTCAGAATTTTTAACTTAATTCCATTTCTTTTTCGCGACTTTAAAAATAGCTTTTCCAGTCAGTGGTAAATTTCATTAAGAATTATCATTCGAACATATTTTAAAAATTTTCCTTACAATCTGTGATAGAATTTTGTTTATGGAGCTAGTAGATTTTGTTTTTAAATTTAATTCTACACACATTTTTAACTCAAAATTTAATTTTTTGAAGGTTTTTAAAAACTTTCAATGCATAAAATGTTATTAGTCGAATTTATTTAAATTTAATTCTACAAATACAATATTTTGATTTCAAAATTACATTCTCTCTAGCTTCTCATTTATGGATTTGTCATTTTAAAGCCATTATTTCAATTTTTAGTGATAGAATTTATTTAAAAAAATTTTGAATGTTAAAAATTGTATTGTCAGAAACATTTTTTTTTTATATTCTTTTCAAATTGTTTGATCTAAATCTAATTTTTTAAATGTTTATGTTCTTTTAAAATTTTTGACTCAAAATTGATTTTTTTAAATGTTTGTGTGTCGAATTTTCATTTTTCCTAATATAATTCTTTTAATTTTTTTTAAACATTTTAAATTCAAAATATATTTTTTTTTTAAATATTTGTGAGTTGAAATTTATTTTTTCGTTTTTAACAATATAACTTGCACAGACTGTGGATTCTTAAGAGTCCTGATTAAGCTTATTTTGGGACAATAATTATTTTTTTTTATTTTAAAAACTTATAATTCGCATAAACAGTTTTATTACCAATCTCGAGACGATGCAATACGTTTCTATAATATTTTTTGTTGGAGTGAAAATACTTTAACGTTGCAAAAGGGAAATCAAGTGAAACTCTTAATTATCGTTGAGAATAAGAGACGAAAATATACATTTGATGCAAAAGTTGGTTATCTTAACTTATTATTTATTTTAAAAATCAATCAATAACAATCTTTTTAGCATATACTCCCCCTCTTAAAACAAGCTTTTCACATTTCTGTATGGTATGCTACAAAGCGTCTGACTAAATGCATAATGCCCTACACTATACAGTATATTTAAAATAATGTATGCAGCATGTGTATACCTATAGTAGAGCAATAAAACGTTGTGCTCGACATTATTTGGTTGACACGGCGCAATTAAAATTATGATTAAAATTTAATTTAGCGAAAATAATCACGCCCGTTTGCCATTTGATTAACTCAATTGCAAATGCTATAAAATCTTTTTTGTGCTGGTCCATAATGCGGTCAGGTCATGTGTCATTAATTTCATTAAATTTCAATTAAAAATCGAAATGCATATAAAAAATTAAACAAAAACTAATAATAATAATAATCAGTTGTTAATTGTAGTATGTAGTGGCAGCAAACCAAATACGCATTACACTGCAGCGCCTCCTGTCGGTTGAGCCTGAAAAATATGCACTATAACTTCCAACTCATCTCTCTCTCACTCCGTCGTCTCTCTCATGTGTGATGTACATTTTTGCCTAGGCGAGCATGGCTGCAAAACGCATTTATTCATTCATTAAACGCAGACAATTAAGTGTCAGGAATTTGTAGGATAATAAATTAACAGTCAGCAGCATTCTGTGCTCCGCATCCCGCCTCCTTTGTATCCCTCGAATTTTATGACTGGGAAAATTGTCAGGTCAGCTGAAAATCTACATGTGCAGTGGAAAGCAAGTTTCATATAAAACTACTATGTGGGTGGCGTAATAATTATTCCTGGCTTTGAAGAAAATTTCGAAAATTTTCCAATTTAATTGCTGTACAGTGGCCAATGGTCACAAAATGGGCACTGAAGTGGTGATATGCTTCAAGTCGCGAATGAAAATTCATTGTGGGAAAATCTAAAATGAAAACGGGTTATTTATATGTTTTAGAAAGTATTTTTATAAAAATAAGGAATATAAATTTTTCAATTTGATAATATTTGTATTTTAAAATTTAATGTCGAGTTGTCTCCAGATTACCGGAATTCCTCGGCATATGAGAAAATAATCGGTATTATGAAAAAGTTTGGGATTGTAGATATAGCATAGATATATTTCAACTCTATATGGGAAAAATGTAGTTTTGAAGCTTTAACTAATTGTTTTTTTTTTTTTTTTTAATTTTACAATACTACTCCATAAGTAGACATTCCTTATAGCAAATTTTGGGTTGGTTTCGAAAAAGGCCAAACTGAAGCAAAACTACATCAAGGAATCTCATTAAATTTTACACCTAGAACGTCCAAATTTTAACATCATTTTTTTCAAACTCCGCAGAAGACATACTAGATTAATGGATCGTTAGAATTTTAACAGCTAGGATGCACACAAAATGGGATTAATCTACTAAAACGTTAAGTCCCAACGTTCAAAAACTAACGTAAAACTTTTTTAAAAAACCTGTTGTTTCTCTTCTTATTTATTGTTTTTGTGGCTTTAATCACCCCATATGGGCATACGCCCAATGGATCTCATAAACTATAACAGCTAGGAGGTACAAACTTGAATCTATGGGTTTCCTAACTCCTAGAATGTTAAAGTTCCCAAATTCAGCTGGTTATCTTAAAAATTCCCTAAGTCTTTATAAATCCTTTTGTTTTCCCTTTTTTATTTGTGGTAATCACCCCATAGAACGGCTTGATACTCTGCTCTACTTTGTCAGCATATGGGCACTCCATAGAAGGCATACTAACTTTATAGATCTCGTAAACTGTAACATCTAGAACGTTCAAACTTGCATCTATGGTAACTCACAGAAGGTACAAGCTACAAATTTCAGCTGGTTAGCTCAAAAATTCCTAAGAACCTGTTTTTTTTTTTTTGGTGGTTTTAATCACCCTATAGAACTGTTTGACACTCTACTCTACTTTGTCAGCATATGGGCACTGAAATTTATGCAAATTACTCAATAAAATGTTGTCAACATCAAAATATCAGACTAAATACAATTTGAATGGTTCGCACTTGTTATCTCTTTCGCTGGCCACTTGCTCCACATGCGCATCTCTTTCGCACCTTTGGGCATAGCTGGGTGGCATCTGAACGCACCCTTGCATCAGGTGCTGGAAGGGCGTTTTTGTTTGGCATTTATGGGTTTTTAAATGCACAACCCTTGGACCCAGTGCCGGCCATTGTGCAGCCCTTTCTATAGGATTTTTATGACCATCACCCCATGACGCGACAATGCGATGGTGGTTAAAATCACTTGGATGACACAGTTTTACTTCCTGCCATTAAAAAATGATAGACCTGTGACGTTTAGTTGAGCTTGTTAGTGGCTTGGTTGCGTGTAAAGAAAACCCTGCCAAGGTTTGAGGGGGTTGTTGTAAGGCTATCATTTTTACATGAAAGAAATGCAATTTGACCTTTTTTTTTTTTTGTTGTTCAAGTGACACTTGCCCCATAAATTTCGCATTAAGTTGACGGCTCGGCTCGAGCTGCCACGTGAAAAAAGGTAAAGCAAAATATAAATATAAACCTAGCAATTTTGGTGGCTGCGGCAAGTTCCATTTTCAGTTCCAGGCACCCCAATAAGGCGAGACGCACGTAGCAACTGCTGCTGCAACCGCTGCTTCTTCTTCTAGAGCTTCTGTGCCGATTTCAACCAAAAGATAAATAATCTGACGTCGTCTCTGCTGCTGCTGCTGCTGCTACCCAGTCATATTTGTGGTTGGCTGGCTAGATATGCTGCCTAGGCTGGTTTGGGTTGGAGTAGACGTTGGCCCAGAGTGAGTCTGTGGGTTTGCGTGCTGGCTTCTTCGCATTTTCGCAATAAAATCGTAATAAAACACATTGGTCACGTAATTTCGTTTGTCTGTGGGATTTTATTGCCATTTTTTCGTGCAATTTTAAATTGTTATAAATGTGATGTTGGCCATGAATGTGAGGAGCAGACGCCGGCAAGAGCCCGTTGCCGTTTGTTTGATTATGCCAGGCAAGTGGCCGACACTTGTATTTATGATGTGGAAAATGTCTTGGGAACTGGCAGAATCGATGTACATATACACATACATATAGACACTCATGCCGCAAGTGGCTCAAAAAGTATGTCTTATGTTGTTCAACATTTATCAACGTAATTACTTGGGCCACAGTCGTGCCCAACCCTCACGGATTCTGTGTCTTAAGGGTGCACCGACTGGGCTGGCTGGCAAATGAACAGGCGCTCACGCCTCCGAGTAGCACAGGCAAAGTTTCCAGTGCCAACAACGCACAAACGACAATTAAGCAACAAAACTTTGATAAATTACTTCCTTTCTAGCATTTTATGGGTTTTGTTAGCAGCCCTCGAAACACAAAACCCTCCAACTCTCCTGTTTTTTTGTCCTTATGCTAGCAGCATTCAAATTTGCGGTGACCAAAAAGCTCTGCAAACAGTCAAAGTTCAATGGTTGTTGAGGTTGTGAGCTGGAAGCTTCTCTCTTTACTAATTAAGGAGCTTAGGGTTTCCTTTCCAAATATTTGCCATAATCGTTTGGGGCGTACAAGTGCCAGATTAACACACAAGCAAACAAATAAAGCATAGCTTGATGGTATAAATAGTTTATACTGAAAGATTGGGGGGTGCAGCCTCCTGCTCGCTGTGTGGGAATTTGCTTATTTTAGCTGCATTTTAATTATGTCGATTTTTACTTGAACTGAATAAGGCATAACTACGTATGGTCTAGACGTATCCAGGCATTTTATTCAACAAGGTACAATTAAAAAAAAACCAACCAACAAATGATTATAGTTGAGCTTAAATTCAGGACTCCGAAAACAAAGTCGAACATCAGGATTATTTATGAGTTGTTTCGAAGCTATGTTACATACAGCTGCACAAAAAAAAAACAGATTTTCGGGATTAGAGGCCAGATCATGATGTGTCAGATTCGAAGCTCCCCAAAACAACCCACACAAGATTTTGGACATAACCTGGGAGGTAAGGTATTTCTTACCTCAGTTTCGGATTCAGCAACCCCAAAAAAAAAATGTATTGCGTATTTTGAGCTTAGGATAGACCTAGAGGCGTTAGGTCAATTCTGTTAGTAGATTCGGATTCAGTGTGTCGAAATACATAGAAAAAGATATGCCTCGTCCCCAGATTACGACACTTTTTTTATTATTAATATATTATTTATTATAAGAAAATATTTTAAAATTTTATAAGTTCCTCAAAATACGTTTTATTTTCTTCGTGTGAAAAATTCGTTATGTACAGAGAGCGAAAATTGTACAATCTTTCGCTGTCTAGTTAGAAGGAGATCTAAGAACACTACATTTTGAACGAAAAAGCAGTGTACTAGAAAAGATTCTTGATAGCCGTAAGTACTTTGTAAAAACTACCTCATCGATGGACCGTACAGAATTGTTTAAGTATAAAAATGAATCTTTTAAGGGAAAAAATGCTGCTACAACTCAAACATTCGTGATTTTTTACTACAGTCGAGGAAACTGAATTTTGGTTTGCAGAAATTCGTTATAAAGAGATCAAATATTCGTTGTAGCGGAAGTTCGACTGTACTTGCGAAAATTGCTTAACATTTTTAAGTTTTCCAATAATTTAACAAAAATATTTATATCAACCCACTCATTCTTGTTTCAACCAAACCGCAAAAGTTGTTTTGAAAACTACTTCACTTAATTTTGTAAAAACCGCAAAACATAGCAATTTAGTGCCACCCAACACTGAAAAAAACAATCGATCTTTAATAATAGTTATGCCAGTTATATATTGATTAAATGCATTTTGTCCAACAGGCAAAGAAAATAAATTGCTGTCTCAAAATGAGAAAAAAAAAACGAGAAAAAAAAACCCACCATGTTATGTATAAAATGCAATTTTGCAACAAATTATAGCAATTTTTATGCTTATAGAAATGCGCAGCGTCCGCGTCCGGAGCATGCAAGTTTACCCAGGTTGCAATTTGCTCGACTGGCTAACCCTAAAGGGTAAACGCAATTACTTTTATTATACAACTAAAACGACAGCCATAGTACGTCGTATCCGACCAAGTGCAGACCAGACAATACGCTTACCCCGGGCATAGATCATAGACCGTGCTATAAACCGAACCGAGCAGGTCAATACTTTTGAAACCTTTGCTGATTGATGATGGCTCAGAGACTGGGCAATTTCATTTTGAAGTACATAAAAGAAAATTCTGCGTTTTTTTCGTTTTCGTAAATTATAGCTTGATATTATTATAATGCAAAATATATTATTACAAGTAAATGGCTAGGCCAGCCAGCAGCTGAGCTTGGTATAATTTATTGTACAAGTATTTTGAAAATACCAAATTGGCATTTCCAAGTTCAAGTGATTTATGCCAGTGTTGCCACACATCTGCATATATCTTGCGCATGAGTCAATGTGGTACGTTTAAGCAAACTGTCCACAGTTCTTAACTCATTTGAACCCAGAGCCAAAGAATAACGCGCGACGTTTATTGGTTCCGTCTGCCATTTATTTCACTCCTATGATCGTTTCGGAAGCCATTAAATCCACCACCAAGCGCAACGGCGCACACAGTAGGCGATAGCCCTGTATAAGCGCACAAGCAAAAGGCCTACCTACCTAACTGAGTAACTACCTGCCATACGAGTCGTGTTCAGACCAAGTTTTTAAGATAACCCAAAAACCGGTTAAGGCCATTGCCATGGCAACCATAAACATGGCAAAGCGTGTAGACAGCGTCCGAAGTCAAGATGCTGGCTGGCTGTCGTGCCAGCAATACATCAACGCAGTTTCCAGCTTGCAGTTGCAGTCTTCAAGTTTCCAAGGCTCTTCTGGGTCCCCAAAGCGCTACATTTGGCGACCCATTAGACAATCGCGAACATTTCATCAGCAATGAGTTGCACGTGCCACCTATAACTTTGCGCACTCTTTCACTCTCCAGCATGCTGTTTCACTCTAACTAAACCTAGTAGTTCTCTGTCTGGCGCATAGCTTAATCATATGCAAAAGTGGCAAACCGCAATCCATTGGCCAAGAGCCGGTTAAGTCATCGTTTAGCGGTTTTACCAGCTGAAGCCACTTCGTCGTGTGTGGTCTCGTCTCTTTTATTAACTTGGCTATGTTACAAGAAGACGAGCTCATGCATCGTCCGTCCATACGATCGATAGTACGTTCCTCACCCAGCACAGTCATTAGTTTAATTGCATTGTTTATGAAACATTTTACTCAAGTGTTTACCCCGTTTCCCGATCGCAACGATTGACAGTTCGGAAAGCACTTGGACTTGGCTATTATTAACATTTTACATAGCTAATCTTAGCTTTTCGCAAGCCTTGTACTCATCTGTTCCACAACAGTTCTACGTGTGTTGTTAATTTTAAATTAAATTAAATGTTATGTCTACTGTAGTTATTAAGTATGTCTTAACAATGTAATTAATAGCAAGTGGAACAACTTGGACACGACATTTTACATTAATAGTCTATTGAATTATACGATAGCTAAAGATTGTAGTAAAGAAGGCACTCGGTAGCGGAGCTACGGCGCTGTAACTTTATTAACCCAATTTATTTCTATTGAACATATTTAAAAGAAAAAGGCTCAAAACTCGGTATTTGAAATTAATTTTCTGATTTAAGGAGACGCATTTTCTTCTGCTGTATGTATAATAGCTATATGTATATATATTAGACATTGTCTGAAACTGAAAATCGATTTTCGATAAAATAACATCGAAACACGCCATGAAGAGTCTTTTTCGAGTCCTAATGCCCGACGATACATATAGAAAAGGTTTTTGAGGTCGCTGAATCCGATTGCGAGTTTCAAAAAACCCCAACACTTCGGGTTTCTGAGAAACACCAGAATAATAAAACGTTTTTTGGTTTTTTGAGGTAAGAATAAGACCAAGAACCGTTGTACCAATTCTGATGGCGGATTCAGAGCGTCAGACCAGACCACGATACTTTTTTTGTGTGGCTGTGTTATTCATATGAAAACGTTTTCAAAATCGGAAGTCTGGCACATTGGGCTAAATTTGGATGCACAAATTTGGATGCAACATCTCACGATTTTAATATTGGCATCCCCTAAAAAGTTTCCTTTTTACATGCATATAGCGCCTGTAAAATTTAAAGGCGATCCGAATGTATTTGATGGACGCTAAAATAGGTCAAAGGTCATACAAAATGTTCATATGAATGCATAAATAGCGACCAAATCGTAAGTTTTACAAAAACATGTTCCAAATATAATCGATGGGTAATTCAATTATCAAGTAAAAAAATTATCGAAATCAGTTTCGTATAACCAGAGATATTTGCTGTTAAGTAGAGGCACTTTTTTTTTTCTAATTTCGAAAAATGGTTTATTCAAAATATCTCAAAAGCCCGTTTCATGAAAAAATTTTTGACAGCATTTTCGGTTTTAGCATGTCATTTTACTACAGGAACGACTAAACCATGTTAAGGATACCAAATTTTTTTTTTATTTGTAAACTGGTGTCAATTTAATCAATTTTAGAGCTTATAGGCGTTTTATGCAGGTAAAAAGGAAACTTTTTAGGGGGTGAAGTTATTGATATCGACGGTTTAAAAATCCTCCATAGCAGCGGCGGCCACCCTAATGAACACATTAATTCTTCCAATGGGGACGAACTTTGTGTGTGGAGGTTCTATTTAGTGGTAAGACACAAATCTCTTTCAACCGAATTCAGTCGGTAAAGGGCAGATTATGTGGGGCAGATGTGTACTCTATTTAACGCAGATAACTCTCTCAATCAAAACTCAAAACGGATGAACACCAGAATACCTATATTTTAAGAAGCTGTGTAGAGACTTTCCATCACACCCTAGTCTTTCGGTCATCTTCAAAACTTAATTTTTTTCTAGATATATCAAATTTTCGCTGTTAAATTTCAAACCGTATGATGTGCCAAAAAATATTTTGTAGAGTCTTCTCTCTATCCGCGAGTATTTCATTTAGGTCTAAAACAAACTTTCTTCCTAGTTGTACCACTTAACTTAAAAACCAAACGTCATTTATGAAGAAAAAAGGAAAGGGACTTATCTCCAACCCCCTAGTCTTTCCGTTATCTCTGAAACTTACATTCTTCCAAAGTATATACAATTTTCGCTATTTTATAGCGTAACTTAACAACCAAACGAATTTCAAACCGGAATATGACGATGTGACAGAAAATACTTCGAAAGTAAACTGTTTAGAGATCTCTCTCCACTCGCTAGTCTTTCGGTAAGCTCTAATACTGACTTTCTGTCTAGCTATACCACTTAACCTAAGAACCAAACGTCATGTATGTAGAAACAATTTCAAGCACTAAATGCAGCCATGTTCCAAGCTTATCGCAATAAACGCATCAGAGACCACAACAAAAGCAGCTTACAGGTGACCACAAGAGACTAATTACAATAATAATAAATTGTTAAAATAAAAGCAACAAAACATTTAGAAGTAAATAGTTTAAAAAACAAAAAAAAAAGAAGGTAACAACACAACGAAAACATACTTAAATTCAATTTACTTAATAACCGGGCAATTTGAGTGTGCGCTGAGGCCACTCATTTCACTTTTGAATATGCCGACATACTCGAAACACTCACTCACTCACTGTACTCGTTTGTGTGCATGTGTGTATGTATGTACTCGCTTATGAATAAACAAAAATATATGCACTCACATTCGATGTTGGTTCCTAAACATGTTGCATGCCGCTGATATGCTATCGATGCCACTTGGATTGCGTTGCTACTCTGTTCCATTGCTGCTCCTGAGCTGAGCGTCAGCGTCTGGCATGCGCATAATAATTTCAGACGCGGAACAATGGCCGCAACAACAACAACAACTGGAACTACAACAACAACAACAACAACAAAAGCGCTTAATAATAGTTGTTCCAACACATACCTAGCAAGCAGCCGGCGGGTAATCGTTTTTACTACCAAGGTAGGACCGACCAGGGCTGTGGTAATTTGAAAGCCTCGCGCTTGCTAGACTTACATGCACAGCCCGAACTGGCCAAAAACAAATCAACAACCTGCCAGTGTCTGGCCAACCAACGCGCGTGTCCATATCCTTAGCCTGTTTATACGCAACAACAACAACGCCAACAACATCAGGCTAAATTGTTGTATGCCTTTACACTGAGTACTTCTGCAGCTTTGCTTGTCTCCTTTTGACCAAGACACTTTGCTGCAATCAACTTGGGGCTGTCCACTGTTCCACTGTTCATGCATAATTCCCATAGCTTGTTGCTGAAATTGCAAATTTATTATAATAGAAGTAAATAGTAAATTTTTGCAGCATTTAATCAACTGCAAGTGGACCGACCGGCAGTCTAGGATGGATTAGCCGGCAGTCAGACAGTCCGTCAGTCTGTCTCAGTTCGCTGACCGAAGCGGACTTCAAGTTGGCTGCCTTCAAATTGCCAACAAATTAAATTAAATATGCATTTCATTTATTTACACATTCACATTCATATTTGCATTTTCCACGTTTTGGCAGCACTTGGTAGTACACTAAGCAGCACTTTCAGTACAGTGAGTACTTATATATAGCGCTATGTACCATGTTTTCTCTGCGTTGGTTTTATTTATTCGCGTAAGCTGTAAATTTATTTCACGTTCCTTTTCCGTCCGTGCGCATCTTAGCACATACTCAGCTATGAGTAATGGCTGCAATTTTGCTGGCATCCTCCGCTCTTCTTCATCTTCTTCTGGCTTCACTAGTCTCTCCCTTTAGTCGCTCAGTCGACACGATTCTTTAGCCTGCGGCTAGAGCTGGCACGAGAGCGGCAATTGGCGTTGAGTGTTGCAATTGCATTGGTGCAACAGCAGGATGCAAGTTGAACTTGGCATTGCCACAAAAGTAGAACTGCGACTAGGGGGAACTGTAATTGCAAGGCATACCGAGGACCATTCGAATTAAACTCAAGTTGTGCACTAAAGTGTGGAATTACGTATTGATATCTGAGATTAGTTGGTATAGTCTATTTTGAGGCAAATATCACTTTAGTAAACTAAATGGCTAAAGATAACAAAGCAGATAATTTTTTAATGCATGCATTCATTTTATGGTTAAAAATGTTATTGATGGCATCAGCAGAGCATAGTCAAGTAAAATCGGTACTAAGTGTAGACAGGGTGAAAATTTTCAAAGATTCTTTTTTAGTAAAAATCGTTGAAATTGCTGATTTAGATTTTCGATTTATGTGTATTAAAATTAATCCCTAAAACTAAGTTTACTTTTAGATAAAAGATGATGAAGACCTATTACAGATATAACAATGATCAACTAACTAAAACCAAGTATATAAGAAAGTGAGACGCAATAGAATGAAGGGATTACCTTAGTTTTTTATCTTTTATATGCCAAGAGCACTAGATAAGCATATTATAGCTGCACACTTTTGAAGATCTTGTAATCTTGTGATCAAATATTCCCTATTACTTGACATCAAACTTTTTTGGATAAGAGCAAATGGTGCGGTGCTCGAACCCCTTGGCTTGATCTTTCCAAGTCCTTATTATTAACCTCATTTTTATTTGGTAACTAAAATATTCTATGCGCCATCTTGAATCATCTTTACAATTATTGTTTATTTTTCACATATTAAACTAAGTTTTATTAGATAACTAAAATATTCTATGATCATCTTTGTTTATCTTTGACATATATTTTCTTGAAAGTTGTGTATGACAAATATCTTATATATGCTTTTATAAGATACATTTTGTATTCTTATTTTTATTTTATATTATTATTTTGAATTCGCATTTTATACAGAATTTCGCCTATATACACTACCCTGCAAAAGTTTAACACCAACTGAACATATTTTTTTTGGTCATCGTTCAGCGCAATGCGATATGGCATCGACTTGATAAGAGCAATAAGATAACAACCAAACTTTGCAAAAATTATTTGGAATAGATAACAGTGGTGTACTTAAAAATGATGGGCTTGCTGCCCCAAACTCTGGACACCAATTCCAAAAAATCATAGTATGTACCAAGAACTAGACAGAGAAGTTCGGCAACTGTGTCCAACTAGACAAATTAACTTATAAGAATGTCTAAGCAGAGCTTGCTGCATCCAGAAAAATTCAAAACGTTATCCAAAATATCTGTAGCCCTCATTCAATCGAAGGGAAAACTTATTAACAAAAAGAACTAAATTCCTTTTTATCAATATATTATTTTATGTTTCACTTTTTTTCTCATAGAAATGCAAAGTACGTACCGCCAAAGAACACAAATCAATTAAATAAATATAATCATATCATATAATCAAAAAAATGTAACAAAAGTACAAAAAATAAAAATTTTTCTAGTGGTCTTGAACTTTTGCAGGGCAGTGTATATCTTAACAAATTTATTTTAATATATCCTTATCAGGGCTGCAAACCTTTGCAATTTCTTATGGAGTTGTCTGCGGGTTCAAAACTATCGAATGCTTTGTTTACGTTCATGAACTAGTTCAGGCGCAACTCTGAACCAAAGTGGATTAAAAATATTTAAAAGATCATGAATTTAAATTAATTAACAATTTTTATATTGCAATACTTTATATTTTCATAACTAATCCCTTTGGTGAAAAGGTGCTTTGGTTAAGGTTCCGGTTCGAAATGAAGAAAGTTAGATCACAATTTAACTCTTGACTAATTGTAAAACTTGTCGCCATTTTTATAATCTTTTTAATTGCTATTAAACAAACGAAGTTACGTTTCTAAGGTATCAAAATTTAGACACTGGCTATCCGGTATTCTCATATCTTAGTTCGGTACTATGTAACATATATCTCACATAATTTGACTATGGCCATTTGTATAGTCGCCCTGTTAGCAATCTTTTTATAGCTCAGATACTTTAAATTAAGCATTTTAAAAATAGTATATATGTATAACTTACTTATTATATAATGCCACATTTCTATATTTTATTCAAGTTCCTGTTTTTGATACTAAAGTAACTAAACCAAACTGCCAGCTCGTTCCTTTAATTCTGTTTGTTGTTGTTGTTGTTGCAACTAAACAAAGTTGGGGCAGAGTTTGTTTTGCGGCTATTTTATTATATTATATTATATGTTGGGTTTGTATCCTACAATTTAATACACAAACACAAACATAAATACCAAAAAATATATTATATTTGTATGTGTAGGGAAATATGTCTGCTTGTTGTCGTCGTTGTTGTTGTTGTTGTTGTTGCTGCCAGTGTTGCCTGCTCGAAATTTGTGTGCCGAGAGATAAAAGTGTCAGAGCAACTTGTCATAATAAATTTAAGAGCACTGTGATGCTTTTTTGCGATTTAATTTATTCGTTTTTCATAAAACACACAATAGCTTTTGTTTAATAATAATGAAATTTATTTTTAAAATGCAACAAGAACAATGTTTATAAGCAGTACAATGCAGCTTCGATTAAAAAGTTGGAATTTAATATTTTTTTTTTTGCTTTTATTGGTTTATATAAAAAAAAATATATGGAATTTTATTTTAATTAACTGTTGATCATTTTGCAGCTTGTTTAATGCATTTTATGAATGCTTTAAACTGCATATGGAAAGTAATCAAAAGCACAAACTATGGAAAATCTTTATCAGCAGTTATGCATGCACACAGATACATTCATACACATATACAGACTCTCATACACTCATATAGTTTGCAGTAAATAAAGTTCAAAAATGTTTAGAGCCTGCAGTTCAGTTGCGAGTTACCAGTTTACATTTGCCAGTTGTTGATGGGCTGTTACGGGCCATCCGGGTGTGGGGGTTTCCATTGGAGGCTTGGTCGAAAACAATGTGCAGCATTCAAATGATTAAAACTGCTTCAAAATGCTGCAGCCACAGCAAAACACACACACACACACATAGACTTGCTCATATACAATATACGTATATGGAGTGGACTCCGAGCTGCACACATACGCACAACAACAACAACTGTATGTGTGTGTGTGTGCACGTTAATCTTTGAAAATCCGAGTGCTGTATGCGGTATTATGCGAAAATTTATCTGATTTAACACCTAATATACAATAACTTAATATGCAATGTGTTTCAAGCGCTTGCATACTACTGCAGCCTGCAGTTACTGCCCAGTTTCTACCACAGTGCACCCCTTTAGCTCTTGGCCAAGCCATTTTAGCAACACCAACACCAATGCCCTTGTCCAGGCAGAAGGCAGACATCTAGGCAGAACAGAGCGGCGGTGCACAGTGGAGCAAAATTTATAATAATCGAATTCAATTTTTTAATATTAATTATAAATGAATATCTTTCGAGAAGTGTTACGATTCAATCAATATTTTTTAGGATTCTCTGATTAATATTTCAGTCGGTGGAACCATAAATAGTTTTTCAGTGCTCCTCAATAGATGCTAACCTAAATTTATAGATGTAAAGGATTTATAATAAATAGACTTGAAAGATGGTTATCTTGTCAATATATGACCGAAAGTAGAGGTGTCCAAAATTTAAAAAAAATATGTTTACCACTAAAATGCAAAGTCGGGGCATCCCAACTTTACGATAGATTACACCCACGACTACTAAATAAATTTAGTTTCTACAGTTTAAAACGCATTGGAAACGATTAAATTACTCTACGCGTTCAGATTTCAAATTCTAACGTAGCAGATTCTAAGTTTTTTGGAAAGTTTTGAATATAACTCCAGAAGTTTTTAACTTCGTCTTAAAAGCAAAAAAATAAATGCAAATCGGGGCTTTTGATTTTTTTTGTTGTTATAATTAACTTTTTCATGTTATTATGGCAAAATCTTTTTCTTTTGTTGCTCTTATTATTTCTGTATATTTGTGTTGTCTTCCTCGTATTCTTCTATTTGGTACATACAAAATTTTTGTACGTTAATTTTTTTATCTACATATTTTAATTTTTTCCATTAATTAATATATTAATTAAAATGTCAAAATTACTTTATGTTGTTCAAACTATTTCGTGGCATTAAATTTTTGTCCCATAAAAATAAACATTGTCCCACTGTGCTTAGGCGGCGCTTTTGAGGCAACTACAGCTTCAAACTGCAATGCTCAGCGCACACTTTGCACCCAAAAAAGCTTCAACAAATGCGGACTGCGGCTGGACTTACTCTCACACAGACACACTCATACTCTCATACTAGCACACACACACACTACTCACATACATGCTTCCATGCCATGTGCCATGTGCGAGTTCGAATGTTGCGCCTGGTATGCGGCGTTTGGAAAATGTGAATATGAACTGCATAAATCTTCCAGAGGCGGCGGCGGCAGCTTTGCCACTGCGCCTATTCCTGCACTCTCTCTCCTTTTCCACTATCGTTCTCAACTGCCCAACAATCCATGTCCCCATGCTTGTGCAGCTTTACGGCTTTTCGGCTAAAAAAGGCGGCCTCGACATGGGCATGGGCAACGACGGCCTGTTGGCGCTGGTGCCGGGCCAAGCCGGGCCAGAGAAATATATGACCATAGGTAGTTTGAGCGCAAATGCGAATAGAATGTGGCGGCATCAAAGTTCAGCTCACTTACTCACTCGACGATGCCGACAGCGAGCAGCCAGCAGACGCTTAGACGGCCAAAACAGTTTGGACAGAGCTACGTTCATCTGGTCCCTTGAGTAGTGGTTAGGATCGGGATGTCTGTCGGTGAGGTTAATGCCATACTGCACTTTGCGCCTCTTTAGTTTGCTGCACATTTTATGCGTTGGCTTTAGGGTGCGGGTTGGGCGTATGTTGCCTTCTTCTTTTTTTTATTTGGCTCCAACACTCATAATTCTGATATTATTATGCATTCATATTGCCATTTTAATCACACACGCATGTATATGGAATGTTTGGTAAAGCTTAGGAAATATATGATGCTTGACTTGGGTTTAAATGGAGCTCAATGGATGGTTTCGATTTATACTGTTCGTTCATCATGACTACGAATGACTTAGGCGAAATAGGAGCATGGGATGGCCTTTAAGGCTAATTTTTAAGTTAATGGATAGTTATTATCAAAAATTGTTGGAACATTATAATATTTATAAGAAACGGGTTGGAGCACTGGGAACACTGCTACTGGTGAACTCTTTTAACAAGATGAAAAGTCTTGCTTTCGTTTGTTAATTTCTGTTTAAAACTTTTGACGATGTACTTCAATCATAGATCGATCAGCTTTCATCGATATTTTTCATTTTATTTATTGGACGGACGACCGCCTTACCTTTCCGGCAGATATTCTGTTTGTTTTTGTATATACCATACGATAAACAAAGATTTTTTTTGGGACATAAACCAATGCGAAATTTTCCATCTTCAAAGTTGCACTTTTAAGATGAGGAACTCTTCGATTCATTTTTAGCATTGGTTGTATATTTTCATATCTCTCCCTTGCAAGTGTGGCCCAAATAGTAATTTTCTTGGAACAAACGTTTCCCCAAGGAAGTTCTACTGCTACCCTCTAGTTATCTAGTACCAGAGACACCTGCTCAAAAACCAACAACATTATTTTTAAAAACATTTTCTTCGGTATTTGCAAACACACACATAAGTATACTCACGAAAGTCCAAAAGTTTATATAATTTGTAAGCGCAACAAATTCCGACTACGTGTATAAATAACACTTTGAGGCCCCCAATGATTTATTACCCAATTTTACTGCCATGTTTTCTTAATTTCGCATTCGACATTTCCCTTTCACCCCAGCCCAGTCATCACAAACCCACAGCCCCCACTCCATCAACTTTCACCCAACCACCCACAAAGGCTTCAAGGCGCCTCCTTTGCCTAAGCAAAAGGCAAAACTCTGAGTGACTCCGTTGGCAGCCATGCGTACTAAGACGCACCCACTCACACACAAACACACACTCAGATACAAAATGGCTACAGCATGCCAAGCAAAGCAGCATTTCTAACGTCTCCCCTCCCTAATACTCCGCAAGCTAGGAAAAGTGTGTGTGTGGTACCGTTAGCTGGCGGGCGGTTGTAACTCAACGAAATAAAATAAAACACGCACCAAAGCACATTCATCCCTCGAGAAATATCGCTTATTTGGTCGGTAATAATTCTTGACTGTGCCAGCCAGCCAGCCAGCCAGACAGCCTGCAATACAACACCCACAATCCTGCAGCACAGACCCCATACCACCCCAGCTTCCCCTACTGCCTGCTGTACTGGAGTAGCAGCAACATTCCATGCCATCTTGTCTTGACAAACAACGAGCAGGCGGCAAAACAAAGCCAAGGCACAGCATCTTCTGCCAACTGGCAAGTGCCTTGCCTGCCGCCTCTTCTTTTTTTTTTTTCGTTTATATTTTTTTCTTTTTGTACCACGTGCGTGCTCCAAGAAGGCGTGGAGCCCGCAAGGAGAAAGTTTTGCCTTTTCGCCCTACGCAATTTGAGCAAGACGCACGACCAAGTCCAAGTCCAAAAAAGCAGCAGCATTCGTCCAGGCCAAAAGGTGACGCTGAATAGGAGCTGCCAGTCTGCAGAACCAGGGCATTTTTCGTTCGTAGACACTTTTTACGAAATATTTCATCGAAATGTGTCCCTGGTGTAACATTTAATATTAAAGGTGGGCGGTTGTCTTTTGCTTCGCGTTTTTCTTGGGTGGTGCGTTGGCCGCGAGCGCGGTTTAGTTTTTGGAGCGTGGTATGAGCGTCCAAGGGGCGCGTCTACTTATAAATTAGCTTTATTTTTAAGACATTGTTGCGAATAAAGCAGCGCCACAAGGAGAAAGTTTATAAAATGAACACCAACAATTACAAAAACAACAACAAAAAAAAAAAGGCGCATCAACTGAAAAGAAAAGCGCGCTGCCCAAGACCCAAGCTCCTCCAGTCCTGCTCTCAAAGAGCAGCGCGCTTCTTGACAATTTCGCTTGCTGCTAAAAACTTGAAGTAATAAATCACAAGTTAATTACAGTCTTGTATTAACTCATGCTGCAGCCGCCGTGCTCTCTGGTTGTCTTGTGTACGCTTCCTCATTCTCTCTCTCTTAGCTTCTTAAAGACCTCCCCTGGCGACAGAGCAAACAAGCAACAAATTTCATAATTATGTTTTATGCGATTTATTTGTACATACACTCATGTCTGTTTGCTCAAAGATAATGCCAAAGCACTCTCTCTTCTACTGCTGCCGCTCTCTGAAATCGCCACATGTTGGCTTGATTTAATTGCCTAACTTTTGGGGCTATGGCTTCGGAAGCCTTCTTTAGATGCGGGCATTTTTAATATGACGTTGTCTCAACCCTCATCCCAAGCCTGTGCTCAACGTCATCCTCATAACCTCAATTTATATCTGGCAAATTTAATTGCGCGCCTCGATAAGAACAAATCAAATTAATTATGATTATTCATTTTATTGGTTTCATCTGCAACTGCTGCTACTTCATCTCTCATTGTCTCTCTCTCCCCAAATTGTTATTGTTGTTGTTTTAGCCAACAGATGATGGCAAGACATTAATAAGTGAAATGCAACATACGGTTGAAGCTCTCATCTGTATGGAGTAAGTCAAGTGAATCGCCCTAAGCTGTGGGTGCAGAATAGCTAATGAATTAAGCAAAACGAATCTTCCTTCCATTGTCTATAGCATGTTGTGTCAATGTTTGAAATGCTTTGTATTTTAGGGAATTTAATATTTCTTATAAATATTCTTTTCGAGTATATTTTTTTGGGAAATCTTATTAAGAATAAAAAAAACTTTCTGCATCTTTCACATGAAGCTCATATAATTATTATTTGAATTTTTTTTCTTGGAACCTTTATGAGTACTCCATGATAAATACAACTTTTACATTAATGGATGATGATAATATTTATTATTTATGAGTTCACTATGACAAGGTTTTTTAAGCCGATTACCGATTTTTTACAAAAAATGAGTATTTTGCAAAAAGCTTTATATAATAATAAACATTTTTTAAAACATTACAAAAAAAAGCAGAGTTTTTAAAAAAAATATGCGTTTAAAAACATTTGAACCTATGAGTTGCTTAGATTCAGGTTCATGTAAACTCCGGCTAGAACCGAGCCAAGAATTAATTTATCCCAAATTCTGTTATTTTCAGAAATAATATTGTTTTTTTAATTTAACCCAAAAAGAAAAAGGAGGTATTTCGCTTAAGGAGTTGGTTTGCAAGAGGTTTTCTTCTTTGTACAATTGAAACCGTTTAGATATCTCGGGAGTTGTATTGAAACTGATTTGCAGCCCTGGTTTAAGGAGTGGATTAGCAACCTCCTTAACCTCCTGTATCATTAATAAAATAAACTACAAATAATTGTTTGTTAAAAGAGTGCTTCAATACGTAAATATCTCTGAACCAAACGTCTCACATTTTTGACCCGTGGCCACAAAAGTTTGCCGATACATGGCCTACCTGCTTATGGAACAAAAAAGTGACCACAACTACTTTTAAAAACTATTAGTATAGATTGATTCTTGGCTAAAAAGGTATAATTTTATAATTAAAAATGTTTAATTTTTTTATAAGAAACAGACATGGTCAAAAAAAGCAAAACAAGTTGTTAAATTTTTTGTAAGCAAATATATGTTTTAAAGAAGAAAACAAAAAATAGATGAATGAAAAATAAGTAATTAAATTTTTAAGAAAAAGCGAGGCCCTCAAATAAAAATGCATAATTATTTTTTATGAAAAATATATGAAAGGAAAATTAAAAAATTAATTCTTTAAGAAAAATAGATGTTTAAAAAATATTTTTATAATAAGATGTTGCCAATTTTAATCCCAAAGAAAACTCAACAAAATTCAGTAGTCTAATTTTTTTTAAAAATTAAGACGTATGCGTTAAATTTAATGAAATTTTAGAAATGTTTTTTTTTTTTAATTATAAATCTGTTAAAAATCGTTGTGGCATATTTTATTCCTTTTCCGGCCTATATCTTATCCAGGAATAAATAAAAACATTTCATTCCTTAATCAGGTTGACCCTTATTTTTATTGTTAAAATTTTTTAAATTATTGCATTTCTTCTAAAAGTGTGAATAAATTTATATTATTAAATATTGCAACAAATGTTTTTGTTTTTTCTTACATTTTTAAGGATGACAATACGTCTACATTTGCTACCAAAGCACTTTAAGATAAAAACTAATTTTTGTTGTAGCCTATTTTAATATGTATACACTGGCTAGATCTACAACTAGATAAAATTCATAAACTTTCTATTAGTTGGCTGCCAATTTAAAGGCCAGTACTTGAGCGTTCCAAGATAGAAGCCATTTTCACTCTATTAAATGCACGAAGCAAAACTCTTACATAGTTTACTTGACCAAGTCAAGATTGCGTGTGGCATTTCTTGCATGTTTGTAAAAACAATTTTTATTTTCATTTTCTTTATAAAGTTTTTGTTTTTGGTTTTTGCAAGTAATTTACATATTATTTCCAAAGACCCAGACAGAACGCCAGAACCATCCATCTAAGACATGCAAAGTGAGAGAGACCCAGCCAAGTTAAGAGACCCCGCCATTTATTCATTAATTCAAAGTCGACCAACATAAATTAGTTAACTTTGGTGTTTTGTGTAGTTGTGAAGAATTTTAATGCAGCAGCGGTTCGGTTCGGTTCGTATGAGAGACCGACCAGAGCAGAGCAGTTGAGAATTCCCCAAAGGGAGCGCCGCGTTGCTCAATTCTCACACTAGAAACTGAAATATTTTTTTTTTGGGGCTGGGGTGGCAAAAAGCACTTGAGATGGAGGCATAGCAATAGCTGCGGTTTATTTGAAAGTAAGTGAAGTGCATGTCAGGAAGAAAACAACAACAAACAGATATAACAACTGTGGCACAAAAACGTGTTGGAGCAGGCACAAGGAGCGGACGGCAGCAGTGCCAACTCAAGTAGAAAAATACAATGCAATAATACCAAAAAAAAACTGAAAAAATACAAGAAATAAGAGAAAAAACAAAAAAAAAAAATTATAAAATAAAACAACGGGCGTGAGCATGAAAAGCTGGCGTAGCTGCTCGATTGGCTGGTCTGGGGTTTGCTGGAGTTTTTTTTGTAAAGTTTTTCCTTCTTTTTTTTGTGTTATATCTTGGAACATTTTTGCGCTGTCTTTACTGCTGGGCACTGGGTGCATGTGGGCCGCAGGCGGAAACACCCAATACAAGTCACAGCTGGATTTATGTCATGCCTTTAATTGGCTGCTGCGCCGATGCCCAGGCTCAATACCCATGCCCCAGTAATCCCTGCCAACCCGAGCATGTTGTGCCCCAGCCGTAGTCGAAAGTCGTCCATTAGCTGGCAAAATCGAGTTTGGGCTAAAGAAGTGCCTGGCTCTGGAACAAAAAACACAAGTGGCTATATTTTGCGCGCACAGTCGATGCCCGCAGTAGTTGGGCGCGATTTTGCCGGCAATTAAAACAAAATTTTGCTTTTTTTTTTTTTTTGTTTTTGGTACAGCATCTTTGGGATTTTCCTATGCAATTAAAAACGAATTTTCCTAAACGAACTCAGGCTGAACGGCTTCATTAGCCAAATTCGTATTTAAATATTCATATACTTTATACCGCAGCTGGCTGGCAGCTTTGTAGCTAGCACATGCATATTATTTACAAATGTATCTATTAGATACTTTTATGCGCACGTTGTTATATATCTTTTGGGCACTGTATTATTGCCCATTGGCAGTTGGCAGCTGTCGTCGGCATTTGTCGCCATTTCAAATTAAATTCAATAAATTTGTTTTTTTTTTGCATAAACGAAATATCAACACTTGTACAGTTTATGCTTGGATCAAGTTTATGGCAAGGGTTGTCGAGACAGTCTGTGAGGGAGCAGTACGTGTAGTAGTAGGGAGTGGCCGCACTTGTGAGTAAGCACAGAAGCCGCCGTTGTATGACAAAAAAAAAAAAATAAAAAGAACGCCAGTTCCTGGTTCTCAGTTTCCAGTTCCCAGACCCAGTGAACGTACCCACTTGGAATTTATGCGCTCCAGCGACAACATATGGTCACGTAAATTCATGCGACAATATATGATGTCACACACACATGGTCATGCGTCTCTCTCTCTCTCAGGCTTACTCTCTCCCATTGTTTGTGTGCGTGCTTAATTTTTTATGCAAAACGTTGTAGGGATTTTTTAATATGTGAAAAAAAATGAATACTTGTGCTTGAAACTGTCGCCGATGGCACACAGAGCAGCCGTAGCTCCAAATGCCTCCAAAGGCAGCCGGAGCTAAAGTCAGGCAAAGACTTTGACGTCTGATTTATGCGAGACAGCCGCCATTCGCTTTAGTTAATAAGCGTGCCAAGCGACAAACAATAATTTCATGAGATCTCTTATATACTCTATATATATATATTTCATATAAGGAGGGCTGATCAAGTATGGAGAGCTGAAGGCAATGACATCAATTTCAAATTAGTCAGCAGTCGGCTTCAAGTTATTTCATAGTATTTGGAACTAGTTCCAATCATTAGAACCAAGTTTAATGTATTATGCTTCAATTTAAGGGGGTATTGTACTGATGTCAACAATTGTAGACAAAAAGTCGTTTAGGATTATTACAGAAGGATTTATAAGCAAAAAAAAACTTTATTCAATTTGTATTCGATTTCTTAAATTTTAAATTTAAGCTCCCAAAAAAACTGTTTGGTAAGTAATTTTTTTATTTTTTTTTATTACTCAATACACTCGGGAAAAAAGAGCCGATCTTATTTAAAGTTTGATTTTCTTCAAAACAATATTCTTTCTTTATTTTCCTAAAACTTAACTCTGTAAGCCATCTTAAAATGAGCAAGAAATGCTCTTTGAGAGTACCCATTCTTAAAATTATTCTTGATGTTCTCAATTTAGGATTTTTTGTCTTATCCAAGCGCAATTGTTCTTAACATCATTCCGAAGATTCTTAAATTAGGAATTTCTATCTACAAGAAAAACGCTCTTGAAATAAGTATTTATTGTACTCTGAATAATAAAAAAAATGCTCTTGTCGTTCTTTTGACACCGCAAATTCTTGTTTTAAACGCCAAAGCCTTGCTTTCGCGCGTAAAACTCTCCATATTTTTCTAAGTGTAGTTCTGTAGTTAGTTCACAAATTACGCTTTGCTTTACTTAGCCAATCTCACTCGCATCTGAGTCAAAAATTTTGTTAACCTCTCTATTATATTTTATATTCTAAGTCAAAAATCATTCATTTCTCATTTAAAGCTAATACAAAATGTGTTTTTATATGAAACTGCTTTAGTTTTTTTTTTTTTTTTTTTTTTTGCAATCTTTAATTTATAGATTTATGCAAAAAACATACCTTATTTAATAAATGACCATATTTTTTTATGCAACATTGATTGTTATATTTTTAGAAAGATAACATTTATTTGTTGCAAATGGCCCCTTTCATTAGGCAAATAACCAATTTTTATGCAGATAAATTGTTTCGATTATAAAAATTTGAGCAGATAAGATTATTAGTTTTTTTATCCAACAAAAAATCTAAGTCGAAGTATAAAGAGATAAACATCTGATATGTGAATACATAGAGCTAAGCCATTTAATTAATTCATTAATTAACATATAGACTCTATTCACTAAATATAGCCTCAATTTACTACAAAGGCAACAAAATTAGGCAATATTTACATAAAAAAAAAAAATTAATCAAAATTAAAATTAGAAAAATTAGCTAAAAAAGTTAAAACGCTAATCTCCTGTACCATTCTTTTTTTTTTTAAATTTGAAGCGATATCGATGGAAACAATTTAGTAAAATAAAACTAAAAGGAAAAATTTGAATTAAATATAATTATTGCTAAAATAAGTGGATGGCTCCCCCTAAATTATCTTGTTAATGGTAGAATTCCTTTCTTTTCCTTCCTTTCTGTTCACTAGATTGCATAGACGTCAATCATACTTTGTTCGAAAACCAAGCTTCAAAGTTCACTACTTCTGAAGAAAAAATCAATATAAATAGCTCCCTAAGTTTCAAAAAATTTGATTTTATTCTGATTTTAAACCTTATATCACATTCAGTGTAATGAGTTATACTCTCATAGCCCAGTCTCTTAAAAAAAAAACTCAAAAGGGTTCCCAATAAAGTGCCTTAAAGTTCATATATTTTTAAGTTTGTTGCCGCTTTCTTTTGTCTGAACTAAGAACACACTACCCCATCTCCTAGAATCGAACTTATTGCTTTCCCTGCAGCGTTTGGCAGAGTGTGAAATTGGCAAGGACCAAATTGTAGTAAAACAAAAAAAATAAAATAAACTTTCGATATAGTACACACACACACACACACACAGACACATGTATGCTATGTGTGAGGGTGTTGTCTATGTAGACATGTATGCTATGTGTGTGTGTGTGTTTGTACTATATTGCATTTAGTCTCTGGACAGCTAGACAGCCGTTGGCATACACCGACAGCTAGTACATAATTTTCAAGAAAATTTCACAAAATATTAGTTAAACAAAACATAAACCAAAATGCTGCAGACTTTTGTGCATACAAACCTAAGCTAAATCACCTAAAAGTGTGCAACATAATTCACCAGACTTGAGTTTCTTGCACACAGTAGCAAACGAGCTGTAGAAACCTAAGAAGCGACGAAGCTTAACATTTCCGTTTCCTTTATGCTCAAGCAGCAACATCTCCAACACTCGCAGACAACCCACCCAACTCCAAACCTAGGTCGGTGCTGTGTGGCGTACTGTCTCCATTAATGGCACAGTTTGGGCTTTTTCGAGTACGTTTTGTTTTGCATGTGCAAGCTAAGTGAATCTTGAGCACCAGCCGAGAGTCATATAGACTCTACGGGCACGCATGGGGCCGCCAAGACTATGTGAAGTACAACAACACAAGGTTGACATTAGCGGGCGCTCTGAGCTCCAAGTGAAACCCAATTAGAAACGAGATATACGACACCTAAGTGAGGCGACGAAACAACATGAAAATGGAGCTTAGAATGTGGCAGGGAGCAACACGATGGCGGCTGACTCCTGCGTGAGGAGGCCAACAATGAAGCGTGTAATTACAAGCGTAAATGGCTGGCAAAAGAAGCAGCCAGCCTCTCTCGGTTGGGGCTGCTTGGGTTACTACCATGTTGCATGTCAGCCCAAAAAATCACACACAATCTCACATAAAGAGAGAGCAACGAAAAGAGAGTGTGAGCAAGACGCACATTTTTTGAAAAGGGTTGCAAAGTACTTGAGTTATGCGAAAGACTACGTAAGGTGGCTGGCTGACTGGCTGAGAGCTAAAGAGTTTGAGTGGAAGCTGGAGTTGTTGAGAGCGTCGTCCATGATGATTTGGTGTGCTAAGGTGGCACAGCGTATACGTACGCGTCGCAGCGCATAATTACTTTACAAGTTCATTATAAACAATCATAAATCTATAAAAACACAAGAGCAAAGGGGGCAGCCATTGCTATGTATTACTCTACCTATATACAAAAGAGAGAAAGGACGCCCTTTAGGGGGTTTTAGTTGCCAATGGTGGTGGTAGTGGTGTTGTTGTCTTGCCTGACTTTCAAATGGAAATTTGAACTTTAACACTTTCTTTTGTAATTGTGTTGTGCTTGTATGTGTTCGTGTTCTACCATGTACAACACTTGCCCTTTATCTAAAAGCGCAGGCCGTAAATTGCTTGTGTGTGCGAATATATATATAAGCGCCTATATATACTTATATATCTATGTGTGTGTGTGTGTGTGTGCATGACTGAAAAAACAATAGCAAGTAATTCACTTGCAAAAATGTTATTGATTACGAAACACAATGACAAAAGCTGCTCCCGGACCGGCAACTGCGGCACAGTGAACAAAAACAAACCAAAACAACAACAACAAGAACAACTACAACAACTAGCATAGCAACTGCATTGAAATTGTAGCAAGTGTATGACAGTAGGCCAAATTGTTATTTTTGTGCAACAAAATATTGTAACTTCTGCATACGCGCAGTCAGTTTATTTCTCTAGAGTTGTCAAGCTGCTTGATTATTGTCTTTCATGGGAATTTTTATGGTGCTCACTTTGTTGGGCAAAAGTGCCTTAATGACGATGTTAACCAAAATAACGAGGCATAAAGACAAGAGTGCCAGACTAACAATAAACGAAAAGTAATTGTCATAAAAATACCATACAAAAGCATTAATCTTAATTATCAACTTCAATTAATTTCTTTTTTAAAAAGAATGATTTTACATACTTTGACAGCTGTCTACTGGAGATATACACCCAATAATATTCCCAGCGGTGAAGTTTTCAAATAAGGCTAAAACTATTATACCATTTACAATAGGGTCAAGGTTTGTAGGAGGCAGAAAGAAGTAAGCGTTGCAGATGACTAGTTCTTTATAGAAAATTATTATTATTACCTCGAGTAGCGATTGTGCTCTGTACGTCCGTATGAACACCTAGAGACCATAAGCTAGAATGCTGAAATTTTCCGACATATGATCATAATGTCTCTCCATGTGAAGTTTCTTCAATTGATACGATATCTGCTGCCATTGAAACTTCACAGAGCTATACATTTGTGTGTCAAAAATGTACAAATTCGGACAGATAGTAAAGTATAAATAAACAAGTCAACAAAATTCATAATCAAAAATGTACTAATTTCACCTTATATGTTATACATCTGTCCTGATAAAATAAAATTTTAAATTTAAAACTTGTATACTATGCATGCAAGATGGTCCATCTAAATGTGACTCATTTGTTTCAAGAATTTCGGTTCGATTTCTTCTTTGAAGATGCAGGTCAGCTACTTTTTTTTGCTCTGATGACATAATCGGTTAATTTTTGGTATTTTTCGAGCGTTGCTCTCGATACAGCCGCCTTTTCACGTTCGATGCTGGTCTTAAGTTGAGCCAAAGTCCATCGTTTGTCAATGTACACTCTAGATTTGAAATACATAGTGTCTGGCTCTCTAATGGTCACTGGGAACCGCCGTTCGAAATCACCTCATTTGTATACGAATCGACCAAGAAAGAAACACTTCACGGAATTGATATTGTCAGAACCCAAATTCCGCATGCTCTTCCACGCACAATCGGCCTAAAAAAATCGAAAATCGCAGGTACACTGGTCTCGACCGGTCGTCCTCGAAGAAATAGGACCCAAGCACGCTCTTCGCAGAAAGACCTCAACAGACTTTTTAGCTATAAACAAGCTCTCTGTGGATTGACAGTGGGTTTTCAAAGCCGCTTTAGGAACACAAGTTCTATCTTCTCAAAATGACGCTTACATTCGATTTTAGATTTAAGTCCAACATTGTTGTATTCTTACCACTGTGCGGCTTAACTGACTGCATTTGTTTTTGTTTATTCTGCGCTAAAGCAATTTGCTCATAAATCTTCCAAACGACAAGCGCTCCAGCTTACACACACACACACACCGTAAGCTTCAGAAGTAAGCTGCAACTTTCCAAATGGACGCGTTGCTGCAGCAAAAGGGGCACACCACACTGAGAGAGGAGTCATATGAGTGCCGCCGACTGCCGACGACTTTACTGGAGTCTGCCTCAAAATTAACTGTTAGTTTCACACGTTCTAACAGCTAACTCTTGTGGCATACGAAGCAGACAGAGTACGAGAGAAAAAAAAAATATTATCGAAAGAAATGTTACCGTAAACTTTCACTTTTCCACAGTGCAACAAAAAAAAAATACCCAGAACTAAAGGAAATAGGAAAAAGAAAAACAATTGGGTTGACTTTAGCCAGAGAGCAGCTGCTGCGATTGCGATTTCGACTTCTTGGTAGTACCAGGAGGAACACCGCGCACAGTCACAGTCAGTTCCATAAGTTTGTCGTTTAGTCGAGTGCAAAAAAAAAACTTCAAGTGCCAATTATGTGTGAAATTCCGACACTTTTCGCTTGTTTACTTTTATGTGCGCTTAATGAAGTTCCAGTTCGAGTTCCAGTACCAGTTGGAGCTCACATGAGTATAGACGAAATTCATGTGGGTGTCAAAAGGTTTTTGCCATAATTGGGCATCGAGTTAATTAGTGTTCTACAAAGAACTTGCAGCGTGTATATTATTTTATAACTTGCCGCACTTATAGCAGATATTATATCATTGAATTAAGAGCCACTTTTGAAGGCATCAAACAGCAAATGGAGTATTTATGTTGCTGCCTATCTGTGGCAAGATAAGCTGCAATAACGCTGCTTTAGATGAAGTGCACCATGCTGCCTTGGGCCTACACAAAATGGCAACCAAAGCGTTGAAAAAAAGCAATTAAAAACGCATTCGCTGCATTTAGAGACACAAAGAGAGAGAGAGGAGAACGCAGCGCAGAGTAGTTTGTGGCAGTTGCAAGTGCCAATGAAGTTTCAACTCACACGGCAGCCAGCTGAGCGCGTAAACGAGTGGGCGTGTCGAATCAGGGGCGCTCTTCTCGCGCAAATGCAATTAAAAGATACAAGAGATAGGGCGTACGAGCAGTACGCAGAGTGCCACAGAGAGATGAGTTCAAGCGATTGAGTCGGCACGCAACGCACTTGCAGATGTATCTTAAAGTTTTCGCTGCCTTGGCGCATAAATAATTGTATGTAGCATGTATCTTATGGTGGGTCTTATCATCCGCGCAGGGTGGCAGCCATTTTTGTCTAGTGCCGCGTACCCATTGTAAATTATTTGACACTTGGCGTTGATTTTTATTGGCAGCTTCAGTTTTTGAGCTTGGCGGAAATGTTGCACATTTCCGTTTGAGAGCGCTCTCCACCGCCCGTTGTTAGGCCATAATTCTCTTAGATAATTATCTTGTCCCAAACATGACGTCAGTTACACGAGTACTATGAGTTAGTTCCAAGCTGTTCAATGACTTTGACTTCCCAGTTTTTGTCTAATGAGCTTTGAAATCGATAAATATGTAAGATACATATAATATAGCAAATGCCATCATCGTTTTCTCAACTGGACCCCGCTCTGTCTGTAGTACCAAAACAAATCCGCGATGTGTTGCTGCGATATGAAGCTGCTTGACATCTTGCCACTTAGTTAGTTATTTATTTCTGTAGTATATGTATAATGTCCAGTCAACTTATTTAGCTGTTCCATGTATCTGCTGCTATCAACTGATTTAGTCTTTTGCCGCTCTCTCTCTCTCTCTCTCTCTGTATCTATTGCTCTTTCTTTATTTCTTATAGCAGCGCTTTTTGCTCTAGACAATTTCCGTTGAACAACTTCATTTTATGCCTGCCCTTCATCAAATGCCTTTGCTTGTATTTCGTATTTGAACTGTTTAATTTTGTGTATTCATTTCTCATGGTTCTTCGATACGCCAGCTGTTTATGCTCGGTTGGACTCTATGAAAATCGAGCCAAAATAGAGTCGTTGATTATTTTAATGATGACGAAGGCGTAGAGGTTAAGCTAGATGAGAAGGCGTTCCTCTCGACGACTCGAAGAATCGAACGCCCCAACATGTCGTATGTGTGATGTATGTAAATATGGAAATGGCGTGTTGTATTCCCATTTCTTGTGCCAAGGGGCGGGGGCTAGGGGACTCAACGCGTTTGCGTTCGCATCGCTCATTAATTGAGCTATTAAGATAAACCCGCAGCGCTTTTTTTTTTGTTGTTGTTTAGTTTGGTTCAGCTTCGTCGCTTTTTGAAACTATATGACTATGGGGGGACTGGGTCAGTCGGCCCCTAGCTCGCTCACACTTGAGACTGGGCACACTCGGTCTCTCCGCCTAGCTGCTTGGAAATTGCCGATGATGGCATTATTAAACAATAGATAGATTTGGGAATAAAGACAATACTCAGTTGATGTATTCATTCATACGCAAATGTTGTTTTAATTGAGAGGCTGCCAAATTAAATATAATGCAGTAATGGCTTTATGTTTTACTGTGTATTATTATAGTGTATTTAGTTTTAAATATTAAAAATTTAGTGTTGATATTATATTTTAAGCAGCTTAAAATTTTTGGTCTTTGAGCTACGTTAAGAAGGTAAGAAGGTTAAACTACTTAAATATAATCAGCAAAAATCGTTTGAATTGTATCAAAAATAAGCGAAGATGAGAGATTGAAAAATACCGCAGTAACATGGTAAGGAATAATATTGACGCATCCAAAATATTTTGACAAGTTTCAACTTTATAAATGAGAAGAGCTAACCATATTTTCGAGTCCTAAATAAAACCAAAATTTATACATTTTTTTTATGAATCCCGCTTAAGGAACCCAAAAAGATAATGCCTATATATAGCTTTAAAATTGGTATAAATGGCAAAGCTTAAGCCATAATATTTTTTATAATTTTATAATATAATAAAAGTAAAAACTTGTGTTTTGTATATAATTCTGCTCTAAAGCATTGTTACTGATAAAAGATATTGATCATCTTTTGATATATGCTTTTGTATAGCCCAAAAAACCAATTTTCTCAAAACTATTGTAGATTTGGATGTTTGATACCTAGTTATTACGTCGAGATGATAGATCTCTACGTTAAAAAACAATATACACACAATATAACAAAAAGAATCATTAAACACATTTAGTTATATACACGTTAAAGGAGATTAAAAATAAATTATTTTATAACAAATTATTTTAGGCTTAAATTTTTGTTTTATATACTATGGTCATCTTATGAAAGCTGCTTTTATATGATGCTTTCATCATCTAAATAAATCTGTTTCTAAAAAGTCCATTCATTTTCCAATTCACAATCTTAAGCATTTTACTATAGTACCGGTCTACATAATCCAAGTTTCAACAGAGAGTCTTAAGACTATTTTTGCATAATAATATATGATACGCTCCATCATCTTAAGAAAGATGCTTTTATATAAATCTATAGTATTTTATTTTGAATGCTTCCAACATCTTTAGATATCTGCTGCTAATAAGTCAAAAATATTCCAATTCCCGAGTTTAAGTGCCTTAGTGAAGTTATCTTACAATTGACCGCTCATAATTTAAATTTCAACAGAGATCTCAGTCTGCTCAACGACTTTAGTCCAGGTTGAGTTACCTGCTCAGTGATTCAGCTGACTCGGCTACCTGTTACACTGCCAGCTACTGCAGCAATGAATTATTTTAATGACGAGTGTCTGCTGTCTACATGACCCGCTCTGAACCAGATATCCCTTAGCTCTTCTCCAAAACGTAAAACGCAATAAAAGCTACGCATGAAACCAGTCCAATTCGAACAATTTCAACTTGCAACAAAAATTTCCCCCAAAAAACCCGAAAAAAATGCGTTTCGTGCAATTGCCAAAAAAAAGGAAAAAAAGTTTCGCCCTAAACCCGTTCGTTAAGCTGATTTTATCGCGGGGCACGCAACAATTTGGACGCACAAATAAATCATATTGCATGAGCTTGATCGCTGGGATCGGTGAGCTGCATGAGGAGGGGTAAAGTGAATTTTTAGGGCACAATTATGTGCAGTTATAAACAACAATTTGGGAGGCTGTGTGCGCCACGAATGAGGCATCTCTGTTTTGTGGCCACGCCCGCTTGCCGCCATAAGCTTGTTTAATCATTCTTGGCACATAATTCTTGGAGTTTGGCTCATGGGAATGGGCTGTTACCTGAATTGGTTATTGGTCTCTAATAAATAGAAGTGCATTTGGTAAGGCAAAAACTTTAACAAAGTCAATTACCAAAGTGCCACCAGAAAGTCTTGCATGGATAAAGGGTTGTTAGCAGGGGAAATATAATATTGTGCCACTGAAAAGCAATTAAAAGCTGATTGTCTGCCTCTAGTGCGGCGCCAAGGAAGTGAGATTGAGAAAAATTGAAATTCCTACAATGCTGCAGGCATGCAGCTGCACCTAGATACAGGCACAGGTATAGATATACGTATACATATGTATAAGATACAATTGAAGGTGTGCAGACGATTGCGGTTGTTGCAATATGCAATTGAATGTTCTTCTTGCAACCAAAACACACCCAAATCGTGTAGCTCAAAATTTGAAAACCACACACATACTGGCACATACACATGCAGCTTAGTAAGCATGCATATATAGCACTAGATACATATGTATCTCAAAGATTGCGTGTGCGTGTATTGTCGAAATTGCAGCTCAATTGCGCATTTGCCACCGCAAGCATCAATATCAACGCATAGGCCATAATCACGTCTCAGGGAAACAGCCGCCGCACTCCGCCCCCTAGTGTACCCCCAACACCCACCTCATGCGGCAGCTGCCATCTTCTTGGCTGTGCCCATTTCCACGCACTCCCTGCGGCCAATTTAATTGACAGATTTAGTGCTACTCGATTGGCAGTGCGGAAAATTAGTTTTCCGTCTCAGCTTCAACTGACTTTCTGTGGCTTTTGTCTATGGCGCATTTAATTGTTTTATAGACACTTTCGAGTACTAGAAATCTTCCCGGTTTGTCTATGTGTGTCTGTGTATCTATATGTTCTTGTGTGTGCTTCTATTTCATAAGGTGAAACACGCCCACGCACAGAATAGATTTAATTAAATTGGCAATAAAGTGCGTGGCCAGTCGAGCCAGTTTCGACAGGGGAGTTAACCTGACACATATGTGTCTATATACAAGTTTATATACATAGTATGTTTGTATATGTGTGTGTATCGCACACAATTAATCGATTTTGTATTGATTCAGTTTGGTGCCCTCTTTTTTGTTGTTCCTACATATATACTATCTATAAAATATACAGTGGAAGGGAGCAGGACAAATTCCAAAAGCAAGCTGCAGTAAACTGTAGTGTAAAGGGTTCAATATGTATCTTGCTAAACAATTTCCGGTTAAGCCTCTTCTTTGGAAGACAAAAAAAAAAAACAAAAAAAGCGCTAGGTGAACTATAAATGAGATCCCAACTGTTATTGGACAAATACTGAAAGAGCAACCATCTTAAAACTGGATAGTGATATGCCTCAGCAACCATTCTATTCACCTTAATGCTAAGTAGCAGCAATTTCTCCGAATAACAAATAGTACCTGACGCGCTGTTCATGTCAAGGTTTGGTTTTTGGATTATGCTTATCCAACACACATCTTGGTCATGTGCCCGCCATTGATGTGCTTGGAACTCAACGACGTGTTTCGGAGTATTAGCCGGGCTATTGGCGATGCCACGCGTGACAATTTTATGTGCCGGCTACGACGACGACAAAACAAAACATAAATTTTAAGCTGGGAGCTTGTAGCGAACAGACTGCGTTGGCCCTGCATTGGGCGCCAGTTGGGCCCAAGGGGCGGCGAGTGAAACGAAATCAAATTAAATATAAGTAAGTGCACCTTTGTATGTACATATGTGTGAGTGCTACAAATGGTGCATGACACTCACATATGCGTGTATGTGTTTGTGTGTGTGTGTATATAAATAGTTATAATAGAAGCATAGATCAGGCAATGTGAATGTGCGACATGCTGCATGCAACATGGAGTCAGTGTCAGCTAGTGATTTATTATGCTCCCTGCCGCATGCAACTCTGCAATTGGGGTGAGCGAATGAAAGAGAGAGATAGAGTTTGAGCAAGCGTTAGAGTGAGCGAGTGCGACTAAGTCTAGGGGGTGTCCAAAGCAAAGACGCAGCTTTTCTAGAAAGCAGCTCTTGTCTCTTTCCAGATCTCTCTACTACGTTGGCCTGCATATAGTGGGGCACAGCTCCAGTTCAAAGTTCGGAGTAAAAGCAAACACGTAAACTGTCAAAACTTTAAATCCCGCAGGAATTTAAGTTAAGAAATATCACACGTACTTGCTTCATGGCTTGCCAGCGGGCGCAGCTGCATGAATACATAAAAAAAAAACAAAAGAAAAAATACAGATAGCGACGTTTTCAGAACCTTGAAAATGTATCTTCCAAAAAAAAAAAAACGAGCAGCAGCAGCAAAGCGAAACAAGCTTGTAGAAAAAAAAATGAACAAATAACTTGTCAGAGATTTTGCTGCCTTTTTTTGGCCATTGCCTCACTCTCTTTTGCGCTCTTCCCCGCCACACACGCCTAATTTGGGCCAATGCGCCGCTTAAATTATCTAAAAAAATTTCGCGCATCGTCTTACCAAGTTTTATTGTCTAGCTCACAGCGACCCCTCCCAACAAGCCAAACCCAACGCTTTGCATTCAACATTTAAATTATGTACTTAGAAATACACAAAAATGTTCCAAAGTCTACAAAAGAAAATAGCCGTAAAGTGGCGCGGGGCAGCAGCAAAAAGTTGCAGGAACACAGCACGAAGGAAAAACCAAGGCAGCAGCAAAATGAATTTCGCACTTTTTCGCATAATAAATTTTAACTTGGCCAGCTTTGAAATGAAAAAAAAAAACACAGTACTGAACAAAAAAATAAAATAAAAATCCTAAACGAAAAATAGAAGCAAACTTTTGTAAAAAGTTTATTTTTGCATACACACACAGACATACAGACACTATATATACTCTACATACTATATACCATATATAAATGTAGGACAGTTCAGGGGTGTGGCAACTGCTGCCGCGTGACAAATTCCATTTAAAATTGTGGAGCGCAACTCACGTACTGTCAGTTCGGGGGAGCAGTATTTCGTGGACTATACAACACTGCCTAGCCGGGCCTCCAAAATCTGCTCAAGTTTCTTATTTAATTTTTTTTTTTTGCCTTCTCTAGAGCCTTTAACGCAGTTGCTCCTAAACAAAATGAAACTTTTGCAAAACCTCAGCGTGATGTATTTCAGCAGCAGGATATGCCCTCCGACTGTTTTGCTCTGAGAATGTCGATAGAGAGCAAGAGCGCTTAAGAGCGTGCAAGTGAGATGAGAACTGTCTGTATGAGCGGGATGGCACACAACAGATTTAAGTTAAGCAAACAGGTTTAGTGCTAAATAAATTTATTTATGCCTTAACGCTTACTTTTGACTGGAGTTTCTTTCTTTTTTTTTTCTGATACTGACAAGTGTGTGATGGTTGTTGTTGTGAGAACGAGAGAGCAGCAGTAGCAGGTTAAACAATATTGGAAGGTGAAAAGCATTTAAAGGCCAAAGTTGTTCTAGCGCCTATTGTGAATTCTTATATAGGTATTTAAAAGTACGAGCATGTATATAAAAGGCGCGCTCAAGTTTTGAATGTCATGGGAGCAATTTTGCAATTAGTGGAACTCTTTTTTGTTATAATAATCACTCTAGATGTCGGTTTAATTCTTAACTACATAAGTAATGAATTGCTAATTGATCTTTGGTTAAGTTCGTAAAAGCAACTATTTCAATGAAAGCAATCAAAACAAGTACAGTCATTCCTATAAAAAACCTTTGATGAAGGCTCTCTTAGTTTTTGGCACCCCATGTTTTTGTTATGCACTTCAAATCCATTTCATGAAGAGAAAAAATTACAAACATTTTGGTGATATCTTAAAAATTAAAAAAATTAGCACAAAAGATAGAATAAAATAACATCATAAAAGGCTAGCAGAAGGAGGGGAAGACTTGCAGACACCTGTCGGCGACATTAAGCTGATGACAATAAATTGGAAATGAAACGAAGGTAAAAGCGAAAGATCGCAATAAATGAAATTTATTCGTCGAAGCCCCATGGAATAACGTAACCCAAAATGTATAAAGAATTCAGCACTAAGTGTAGAAGACTTCGAAACAAAAATGTGCCCACATCTGGGACAACTAATGAGACAAAGAGCCAAATAAACTAATCGTTTGAGAGCTTGAAGCAAGGATGGTTACAAAGATTATAAATTAAAAGCTAGAAATATTGTCACGGCCACGGCGGACTCAGTAGAGAGTAGAGTATCAGGAATTCGAACACATGTAGGTTTTGTGAAACTCAGAAGGAAATCTCCTGTTGTACTTCCTTTCCAGCTTAAGTAACCTTATTCTATGTACCGAATTTCTTGGGCGCTCTGTAAGTTTGCAATTAGGCAGCATACTGTATACATTTCCACAGATCATTTCTAAGATCATCTAAGATTTTTTTACATCTACTTTTATCTTCATTGCTATTTACTATTGAGGAATATTCTAAAATAAAATATTTTCTTTTCGCGTCAAATTAAATAAAGCCCCCATTATAGAATTCCTGTCCATGCGAGGGCTAAAGATTCACCTAATCTCTAAAGCTATGCGTTATACAATCTGACTATCACCTTTTGATTATAAAGCTAAATTGTTTACAGTCTACATAGATTAATAAATAATAATCAACGGAAAAAAAAATCCACCCAAAAACAACAACAAGTTAATGCAATAAATCTGTGGGAAAAATCTGGCTGTCAGTTTGTGAAAATTGTTCACACATTAAGATGATGTTTATATGCATTTATATAATGTGCATTGCTCATTTATTATACGCCTCTTAAACATATGCTTAACTTAATAAACACAAATTTTGCATATATTGTATATAGTATATGCTTGAACATAAGTCCTTTGTTGACGGGAGCAATTTTATTTTTATATACTTAATTTTTATTGTCTATAAAATTTTCTCGCCATTTATTTTACATGAGTCTCTGGCGGGCAAGATAAGTGCACACAGATACATAGCCATATGTGTGTGTGTGTGTCGGTAAGCATGAGTGAAAGATAAATGCGTTTTCACTTTATGACTTTCGTGTTGGCATAAATTTGTTAATACCTTTAGGCCAAATTTATAACATAATAAATGCTCATAATATTTAAGTTAACATTTTGCCAGAGTCGTCGTCCCAGTCAGAATCAAAGCGAGCGTCAGAGTCAGTGCGAGACCCAGGCCCAGTACAAGTAGTTGGTTGGCTTTGGGTCTCAAACCTGGAACTGAATCTGGTCGACGAGGCGTCGGTGGCCAATAAAATGCGAAAGTTGCAGCCAACAGAGAGAGAGTGGGCAGAGAGAGCTGCAGTTGAGTGATAAAATCTCTCACTTGGCCAATTGCTGCTGCTGCAATGGCGTCTGCTTGTGCATAATGCAGTTGTTGTATGTGTGCGTGTGTTTGGAATTGTGTGTAATACACTAGTGTGTGTGTGTACATAAAGTTGAGTTATTGCACTTGAGGCAAATTAAACTTCATAAATATTTAAAATCAGAGATTAACAAGCAAAATAGCAACACAGATACGCTCAATTTGTGTGCTTGTGTGTCTGTATCTGTGTGACTGTAGCTTTTGTAATTGTGTCTGTGCAGCAGGCAGCACATTTTGCTGCCAATTAAACAAGAATAATATCGTATTAAGTAGACAGTCCGTACAGACAGCTTAACTGCAGTTTAAGTAGTGCAACAACAACAACAACGAGTTACAACAACAAGAGCCAAGAGGCACAACAATCTTTCTCAACTTCAAAATCATTGCAAATACGAATGCAAGCACGTTTCTCGTTTTCATTTTATGGCCTGGCAATGACAACAACAGAGTCAGAGCCAACTGCAACATGGCCAACGTTGCCAGCATTGGCAACAAGGCAACAACAGCAGCAAACGATCAATTTAAAATAACGATCTCGCCAAAGATACAAAAACTCAACGCAGTAAAAATGAAATGTTTTTCTTTTTTTGTTGCTGTTGTTGTTGCCTGCAATTGCAGAGACTAGTCATGTACATAAGTTGCTTGGCAACATGTTGCAAGCAACGCAGAAGATATGCGCATTTGTTGTTACTGTGTCTATGTTGTCACATTTTGCTTGATGATCGAATCTTTGTGTAGCCAAAAAAAATATTTGTATATAAAATATATCTTTATTTGCCATATATAATATTTATGACAGCAACAAAATCAATAACAACAGTAACAAAAATGAGCACAACATTTATAAATGATTTGAACAGCAAAAATGTTAGTCAGATCAATAAACAAAAAAGTTGGTTTTTTTTCAAAACATATAAAATGTATCTTTTTTTTCGGCAATAAGAGCTATCAACAAGATTTGAAATTTAAATTTCACAGAGTTAACCTTATGTGAATATCTTAGCTATTTTCATCTTAGACAGATTGTAACTAAAAAGAACAAAGAATAATTTTGTTGCGGAACTGATTCGTAGCTAATTATAATTTTTGGTTCTTATGTTCTAAGTCGTTTATTTCCTGTTTACAACTTAACGATGTCCATTTTAATGATACAAAGTATTACCATATTTGTCAAAAAAAAAACAGAGTTCTATGGATCATTCCAAGGAACTATTTCTAACGCATCTCTGTCAATGTTTTGTACTTTAAAAAAAAAATTCTAATAAAAATCGATTATATTATAAACAACTTTCTAATAAATTTATTTTTTACTCATTCACAGGCACAAATGGACTCAGAAGACGCGGCCGCCAGACATACACCCGCTACCAGACGCTGGAGCTGGAGAAGGAGTTCCACACGAATCATTATCTGACCCGCAGAAGGAGAATCGAAATGGCGCATGCGCTGTGCCTGACAGAGCGACAGATCAAAATCTGGTTCCAGAACCGGCGTATGAAATTGAAAAAAGAGATACAGGCGATCAAAGAGCTCAACGAGCAGGAGAAGCAGGCGCAGGCGCAAAAGGCGGCAGCAGCTGCGGCAGCGGCGGCGGCGGTGCAGGGGGGTCATTTAGATCAGAATTAGAAAGAAATTGCTGTATACAAATAAAATCCATTAACACACATACACACACGCACACACACATAGACAGACACAAAGCTAAATAAAAGAAAATTACTTAAATTAAAAAGATAAATGCAGAATATTTAATTATTTATATGGTAATTACAAATTGAAATTAAAATTAATTATTTGAAATGTTTAAAACGCAACGGTAAATACGTAACTACAAAAACAACAACAACAACAACAAAAAAATACAAATAAACTTTTAGGCTAAGTAAATAAAAGTAAATAGAGAGAGAGCGGACAGAGAGCAAATACTAAAAACTAAATGCTAAAATTACTTATAAATACAATTTTAATGTAATTGTAATTTCCCAAAGCGAAACTTTTAAAAACAACAACAAAAACAACAAATGAAATTATTATTATTATTAATATAAATGTATGTAAGTTTAATTTGGCATATGTTTAAAACAAAAGCATCCAAATTTGTTGCCCCACCCCCCCCTAGCGAACCCTTTTGTTGCTATGTATTTGAATTTCAACTGCTATGTTTAGATTATTTTTGCGCAAAATACTCATTAATTGAAAAAAAAAAAAACAAAAATGTTAAAAAGTTAATGAAAATAAAAACCTAACTAGAAACTAAAAATTCTGTTGATATGAATTTTTTAATTAAAAACTTAAAGCATACTTAAAACAAAAAAAGCATAAAAAATTATTGGAAATTTAACTTATATAAATAGAATTTGTTAGTAAAAGTAAAATAAAAAACAAAAACAAATTAAAATTTATTAAAAATAATTATTATAATTATTATTATTATGTGTATAGTTTTTGCCTATAAATTAAAGCAATTTTAGTTAACTTTGTTTAATTTTATATAAATTAATTTGTTTAGTTTCTGAAAGCAACACAATAACAACAACTGCAACAAAATGTGAAGCTTGTTTTTTTTCTATAAGTTATGTTTAATTAAAAAAAAACGCACAAAAACAAATTAAATTTTAATTTTATGTTACACTATGTTTAGTTTAATGGAAAGTGAGATTATCTAAAAAAAAACACAGCAAAAAGGCAGAAAACTAAAAAACTTTGCCTAGGCAATTGAAATAAATTATTGGTTTTGAAAAAATCGAAAACGAAAAAAAAACGAAAGTTTATATTTGTGTTATTATTTATTTTTAATATCGTTTTTTTATATATATATATATATATATATACCTATATATTTTAAAATTTACTAGAGCGTTGACTTTTCTATAGCTATGGCTAGGTTTAAGTTTATAATGTGCTTGCGAAATTCAGTTTGATCTCGTTTTGTTAGTTTTTTTTTGTCAGTTTGATATATATACAAATATATACACCCCTCGCCTCAAGATACTTCTTCTGCAAGTTTAGTTCTGAATTTGGTTTTTTGTTGTTTTCAAAATCTATTGAAATATCTGTGTCTATTGGGTTCGGCAAACGCAGTAACCTTCACAAGATGTATACGTAACTAGCACCTAAGATTTAAATCTATTTATATATACAATAAATATATATATATAAAAGCGCATATATATATTTACAAGAGAATTGAGTATAAATGCATAACAATAAAAAAAAAAACTAATAATTTGCAACAAATGAAAATACGTAAAACATAAGTTAAATGTTAAACAAAAAATAGTTTTTAAACGCAAACGATATACGTAAAGAAAACTTTAAAGTTTATACAAATTTCATCCAGCAAAGAGCATGGACAGGAATTCCTTCAAGAAGCTAAAATAAATAAATAATTAATAAAAAATTTAAATGTGAATTATTGTAGCAACGGATATACGTAACAAAAAATGAAAACTACAAAAACCAGTGCAGAATCGTTATACTTTCTTGCATACTCTATACGATACTTACTAAATTTAATAGTACTTTAATAGTTTATGTGTATGTAAAGCTACAAACACATATATGTACATTCTCTTGTGGCTTTTAACATACCTAAACACACACACAGACACACACACTTATATGCCCAACAGTCCAAATGCTCGTTAAAGCTATCGCAGACGATAGTTAGGCGAAGCGCTCGCTTTTTGGTCTACTGGGTTACATTACACATACAGCTTACGATCTAATACATCGTACTAATACATACAGCTACCCCACATATTTTGCAGTTACATTTTTCGCTCATAACTCACACATACATTCATAAATTACAAATGCCCAGTTCTCGTACAGATCCTTAAATACTAAATGTGAAATACAAATAAAATATAAAAAAACGATTGGAGTGGTTAGGAAGACGACAAACACACACACAAGTTTATAAACTAAATCTAATTTAACGCCATTCTATGTTAGTGCCGTAAGTTGTAAATTATCAAAACAAAAATATACGTATAAATAAATTAAATACATATGTACTTGTATGGTGTGTAACTATTTACTACTAAATATGCAATGTGCAACAAAAAAAAAAAAAACAAAAACAAGCAAAAAATCAACAAAAATCGTAAGAAATGTTAAAAACTAGACAACATTTAGTTGCATAAGAAAACAACAACAACAACAACAAAACCAAAAGCAACAACAACAACAGTAACCACACTTATTTAAGAGAAATTGAAACCAGTGAGAATGTGGTAAATAAATAAAATGAAAATCGAAAAAAAATTATGCTCTTGTTTTTATTGTTCAAACGCGTTTTGCGGGCGTTTTTAAACGCGTTTGTGCATTGGCGCCATCTAACGGACTAGCAAGAAACTACCAATGTGTATTGCAGCAAGCAGCTTTGTAGCGCGCACACGACTAAGTTGAGCTGCTGCACGGCTAGGTGGCGTTTTAAGCTGGCGCCATCTATGGTAAGCATTGAGTTATTATTAACGGGTAAGTTAACTGACGTTGGAAAGGGAAATATGGGTTTTTATATTTTTTCCGCTCGGCAAGTCAAAAATATTACAACTTTTAAAATTAAATGGAAAATGGTTTTATACTTTTGTAATTGGTTTCAAAAGATAGAAGGGATGCAACATTCAGCTGAGCTTAGCTTATAAAAATAAATATTTAGAAAAAAACATGGATAGCTATTCCATGGGTGAACTTTTTAACCATATGCATTGACTCAGTGAATAACAAAGCCGGAAAGGGAAGTGCTAATAAAAATTAAAAAAGCAAAGTTGACCCAATGGGTGATGCACAATTCAGAATTGGTTAAGGATGCTCGAAGAGGCAAGTCAAGATGAGTCCAGATCAGAGCTGGGCAGCCCATTTGAGCACAGCAGAGAGCAAAATTATTACTCATTTCAACTCAACTGTGGCTTTATCCGTTTTGTGCACTGAGAGAAATAAATGATTAAATGCGTCGCTATGACCAGTTATCACAATGATTTATATTTAAATATTGGCAATCAATGCATTTTATTAATTCAAAAATGAATTAAAAATAATATAAACAATGGCCAAAAATGTCATTCAATGTTCTGCACTTCAAACATATATGAATTAATATTTTCAGTGATAAATAAAAATTACGATTTTAATTATCAAAACTAAAATAAATGCAAAAACATTTTGCAACATAATTCATTTGCACAGTGTAGTAAGCTCACTAACAAACTCTCATTTTTCGGCCGCTCTCTTTCTCCGAGCTCTGGTCCAGATAGAAGACCGTTCGAAAATTATAAAATTTCTTGATGCGCAGATTTTGAAAAATTTTGCGTCATTTTATATTATGGCTTATATGGGCGGTAAAAGTGGGCGTGGTCGGGTCGGTATGAAACTTTGCCAAGTTTCAGTTGGAATGGGAAGTGCAAATAAAAAAATAATTGTTATATTAGGAAAAATGTCCATCAATGCAATACCCTATAATTTTTTTTGTAAAAAAAAAAATATATATTCTGGCATACATACTTCATGCAGCATACAAAAAATTTTAAATTGGAAAAACATTTTTTTATATCCTGTACCTACACAGGTACAAAGGGTGTACTAGATTTGTGCAATACATGTAAAGGACAGCAAAAGGCGTGGCAGACCCGAAGTTCTTTATACTAAAACTCTTATCGTAACCTCGGTTATCGATCGAGACATGTTCGTCTGTATGAGCGCCTAGATTTCGGAGACTGTAAAAGCTAGAGACACGAAATTTTACCAGATGTTGCGCATATTTCCTCAGAAGATGAAGTTTATTGAATCATGTCAATATCTTTCCCCATCCCACCGTAGTAGAGTTTCGCGGATTTTAATATTTTGACCTGAAACTTAACAGAGATATGCGTCGTGGTTCTTAAAAGGACTATGCAGAAATACATCGAGCATCACCTCGACTGTATCACTTTTTTTTTTTTTGTGCAATACGATATTTTCACCCATAAGTTACGTAAATTTATATTTGTAAATTTGGATGGGAACGACCATTTTTACGCGTTGTTTGGTTGTTAAACGATCCATGATTAAAATTGAGTAGTTTTGATCTTGACATATGTCGAAGAGTCCATTCACTTTGGACGGGTATGTTCCGAGTTATAGTGTTTAACAACTAAGCCAACAGATGTCCCACCCTATATATCGTTTTTAGTGTTTACCTCAATTTTTAACATGACTTTACCAATAATTTCAAATTGCCATTGAATCAATTTATTTAAGTTAGTGATCGACTAGATCTATAAATAGCAAAAAATTTAACGCAAATTTAAAATTTTATTGTATGGATTGTTATATGAGTAATAAGAATAATAGTTTCTATGGAATTTGGTCTCTTGTTTTAAAAAGCATATGACAAGATGACAATGCTTTTTAGGGATCGCTGAATCAGAATCTAGGGCGTGAAAAATTCTGGACTGGGCATCGAACATGCGATTCGAACCGACTATATGTTATGAGGCCAAAACTCTATCATGTCAGGTAACCTTATGAATGTTTTTCAAATTTGGGTATTCGAACTCTGGCATCTAAACAACCATATTGCGTTTATCTCTGGTATTAGGATGCTAAATTGTAGTTTTCAAATTGGGGTGTCTTTATTAAAAGATGGAAGCTATAAACTGTATCTTATTATTATTATTAATGGGGATAAAGATGTACTGCGACCCAAATGGATCTATTGTACCCCCTTCACGGCTCAAAGCTCTCCCAGCAGTCCAATAGCCTGCATATATTCCAGTATTTTGGTTGGACTTAGGGTAACAACGATCTCCGGTGAGAGAACGTACATGCCTAAAAACTTGTTTCTTTTGTTAATGACTGCCATGCATTCGCATAGTAAATGTATTGAAGTTTCTTCCTCCATGCTACAGAAGCGACATAGTCCACTATCCGCTATGCCAATTTTATTTAAGTGGCTGCGGAGCCTACAATGTCCCGTCAGGAGGCCCGTCAGGATCCTCACAGTATTTTTCCCGTGAGTTATCATGACTTTGAACCTCTTGCGGTTGTAGTTAGAGAGAAGGGCTTTTGCCTGCTTAAGTCCTGGTGTCTGTGCCCAGTGAATCAGCCGTTTATTTTCCTCCTCCATTTTCAACCGGTCCCGTACCACATGGTTACCAATCCCACAATATGGTTCGGGTCCGATTAGCGGTGTTGCTGCACCGGTCCTTGCTAGTCTATCTGCCAGCTCATTTCCAGGAATATTGTTATGTCCTGGAACCCATCTAATCGTGAGCTTATTCCTAGCACCTAATTTGTCTAGTGCAGTTCTCACTTCTTTTACCAGCCCTGATGTAATCTTGGCTCTACTTAATGCCTTTATCGCTGCTTGACTGTCAGACAGGATGGAGATGTCCCTGCCGTGGTAGTTATTTTGCAGATTGAACTCTGCACACCTTCCAATAGCACAGACTTCAGCTTGGAAAATGCTGGTGTGTCTGCCTAGTGATTCGTAATACTTTGTCCTGGGTCCTACGACCCCCAGGCCACTCCCTTCATCCGTGAGGGACCCGTCTGTGTACCACTTTATTGTTTGTGGTTTCATTGGGTGAACTGCCGAAAGAGACGTCCAGGCCTCTTTCGTGCTGATTTTAATATCAAAATTTTGATTGAACCTGTACTCAGCTAGCATTTCATCCCTTGGATGCAGAAGCATAGGTATGTCCTTTGCTAAGTCTGCAGCATCTTTTCTGGTGAGGTTGAAGTCAACTCCTTCCCTCCCAATTCTTATTAACGTAGCCTTCCGCTGCATATCGATAACGATATGAAGCGGTGTGACATCCATTAATATTTCTAGGGCCGCAGTAGGACAGGTGCGCATTGCTCCTGTCATACATATGCAGGCCATTCTTTGTAGTTTCTGCAATTTTGTTTTGGTCGTGCTAAGGCGTGCCCTGCTTCCCCAGGCTATTGCCCCATACGTGAGCATGGGTCTGACAACCATTAGGTAGAGCCATCTTATTATTCGTGGTGATGTACCCCACGATTTCCCGGCAATGCTTCTACACGTAAAGAGAGCCCTTGAGCACTTATTAATCGTGTTGTCTACATGAGTCCTGAAGTTAAGCTTGGAGTCAAAGGTTCCTCCAAGGTACTTGACTTCATTACTCGCTTCTATGCTGCATCCTGATAGGGTTATATTCCTCATCCTTCCAAGTTTATATCTCCTTGTGAAGGGTACTATGACTGTCTTGGCAGGATTAAGACTCAGGCCTGCCTTTTTACACCAGTCATTAGTCTCCTTGAGACCTAGCTGGATAATGTCGCAGAGTGTATCCTCATACTTGCCTCTAGCTATAATGACGATGTCGTCCGCATAGCCTTGACATAGTATGCCTCTGCCAGCTAGTCTCTCTAGTAGCTCATCTACTAGCAGACTCCATAAGAGGAGTGATAGTACTCCGCCCTGAGGGCAGCCTCTTGTCGTCATTACTGTGGTGGATTGCCCACCAATAGCTGCTGTGGCTAGTCTAGATGCCAGCAGTGAGTTTATCCATCTGCTGGTTGTTGCATCTAGGCCCCTTCTGGCCAGTGATGCGTTGACGGCCTCATGAGAGGCGTTATCAAAAGCACCCTGTATATCCAGGAAAGCGCATAGTGCCACTTCCTTATGAGTTAAAGATTCCTCAATAAGGGTTCTTAACTGATACAGTGCAGTATCCGTTGACCTTCCCGCTCTGTATGCATGTTGCATCCTTTGAAGAGAACGCTGCACTAGAAGTGTGCTTCTAATTCTGAAGTCTACCAGCTTTTCCAACGTTTTCAGCAAAAACGAAGGTAAGCTGATAGGTCTGTATGCCTTTGGATTAGTGATATCTTTCTTCCCGGCTTTCGGGATGAAGACCACTCTAGCTATACTCCATGCTGTAGGTATATGCCCTAGCGCAAGGCTGCTAACCAGTACTCTCCTGATAGGAGTCAAGAGGCTATTCAGTCCTTTTTGTAAAAGGACTGGATGTAACCCATCCACGCCCGGAGATTTGTAAGGCTGGAACGTTCCAATTGCCCATTTTAATCTCTCTGGCGTTACCGTTGACTTGGCAATGGCCCAGTCAGTGGCACATGATCTGTTTCTACCTATTGGCATGGTTCTGCCTTCCGCCTGTGAGGTGCTTCCAGGGAAGTGCATGTCCAAGAGGAGTTCAAGTTTCTCCTTATTATTGTTTGTAAAGGAGTTATCCGATTTCTGGAGTGCCAGATTAACTTCTGGCATTCTTTTCGAAATCGCTTTGTGAAGTCTAGCTCCTTCACTTGTGTTCTTAATGGCTTCGCAAAAGGTCCTGTAGTTCCTTCGCTTGGCCTTTCTGATCTCTCTGTTATACAGAGTTAGGCTATCCCGGTAAGCGTCCCACTCTCCATAGCGCTTTGCTGTATTGAAGAGATGTCGGGTAACTTTCCGTAGCTTTTCGAGTTGGGAGTTCCACCATGGCGCGTCCTTCTCCTTCTTTGCATTCCCAAGTGGGCAACTTTCATTAAAGGCGTTCACTATACACGTGTTCAACTCCTCCACTGCGCATTCCAGCTCAACAGGGTTTCTGGGCTTTCCAGATGCCCTGCTAGCTGTGTTTTGCGTAAGGGAGAGATTGAACTTATCCCAGTCTGTATTCCTGGGATTGCGTTTGCGTTCGCAACTCTTGAGATTTAACCCTAGATTAAATCTAATGATCCTGTGGTCTGACATAGACTCTTCAGGAGATACATGCCAATTGTTTATGTACGAGTTCAGTACCCTACTGGCCAAGGTTATATCAAGCACCTCGGATCTAGCCCTAGTTACGAAAGTCGGAACACTGCCGACGTTTATAATTTCTAGGCTACTACTTGAAATAAACTCTAAGAGAGACTCACCTCTAGCGTTTATGTCCGTGCTACCCCATACCACGTGATGCGCATTTGCATCGCATCCAATGATAACGGGTAGCTGCTGTCTCCTGCAGTGCTCCACAAGGGCTTGGACCTCGGGCGGTGGGCAGGTTTCATCCCCCGCAAAATAGACGGAGGCTACTACGAGTGCCTTCACTCCACCGGCTTCTTCGACCATGATAGGAACACAGTCACCAGTGAGGAATTCTGTAAGTACATTACAATTAATACTTCTACTTGCCAAGATACAGGCTCTAGGGAGTGGGTCCCTATGGTCCCAAATTACCTTGGCGTCATTCACGTACAGTCCTTTTATGCCCTGGTTGTACCAGGGTTCCTGTACTAGGGCTAGCCCGAGGTGTTGTTTGGTGAACATCCTTGCCAGTACGGCCGACGCCGCCTTGGCACGGTGGATGTTCACCTGGGCTATCCCTATACTTCCGATCATAAGATCGGCTCCACCACCGGCGTCTGGGGTCTGGAGGTCGTCTCCAGATCCCCTTCTTTTTCCTCACCTAGCTCCATTGCTAGTTCTTGTGAGGACATTGGAGGTTGATCCTCAATGTTACAGCTCGCCTCGATTACTGTGACATCGAGCTCCTCTTCATCATCGGCTACATCTATCAGAGAGTCAGAGGTGTTCAGACCCTCCGTTTCAACAGCGGGTTGGGTGAGTAGGGCCGGCTCATGCAATGTTTTGGCAGCCGTTTTGCCCTTTCTCAGCCCACTCACTGGTATACTGCCGAACCTATAGTTGAGCTTGTGTCCCTTCTGGATAATTTCGGCACAGGAGCTATCGTCAATGCCGAGGACGAGGAGTAAACCACCTCCTTCGCTCTTCCTCGACAATAACCTCCAGTGCTCCGTATCTAGAAGGTTTTGCTTCCGTATAAGCTCCAGGACCCATTCGGTCGGCTTGTCCGTTCTGGGACAGAAAATGGTGATATTGTGTGACGACGGTATGTCGTCTCCCATTTTTGTCTCTAGCGGGACCCCTTTCCACATACTAAGGGTGGGGACCGCTAGCCACGACTAGATGTCCGACCCTAAAGTGGACTCCATCAAACACTATTGGGGAGTCCCAGCCTGAAGTGACCAGCTCCTCCAATATTGCTTCCTCAAGCAGTGTCAGCTCTTCACTGCTGAGGATTACCTGAGGATACTCCTCAGGCACTATCGCAACCTTTACCTTTCTAGCTGCGGCCGCGTACGTTGGCCTCTCTTCGGTCACCCTGGGTGTCAGGGGTTGGTCCCTGACTTCCAGAGCAGCTTCAGAGGTGCTCACCGCTTTTGCTGGCCTCTCTTCGGCCACCTTGGATGTCGAGGGTTGGTCCTCGACTTCCAGAGCAGCTCTAGAGGTGCTAGCTACTTCCGTAGATACTACTGCGGTCCTTGTCTCCACACGCACCCTCTTTGGCGTGTCGGATGGTGGCGTGAGTGCACTGCTCAGCCTTTTCGGAGCAGGGGTAGAGCCCTGCTCCTGCTGAGGACGTGGCTGCTTTGCCAGTGCCAGTGCCTCATCAGGTGATTTACCCTGCTGCAGATACCTAATGTACCATTTCACCTTGGCGCCGCTCAGCCCTCTGCGGTTCGGGTCATCCCGAGCCCCAGGTTCGCCAAGTTCAGGTCTTGGGGGCTTCACTTTGCCAGCTTGCCTTGGGTTGGCACTGCTGCTAGTTCCGGCTGCCGGGTGTGGTGTAACACCCACTACACGGCCTCCCAAACTCTGCTTCTTCTCATTTATTCTCCTGTCAGGAGCTACTTTTGGTGATTTCACCAATGAGGGCCGCTCCCTGTCGAGGTCACGGTCCTCAAACTGTTTTGCAACAGCTCCCGCAGTTACACCCTGCGGTATTTTTAGAAATCTTTCTTTATTCATACTCATATGGACCCACGAGTAGCGGAGAAATATACTGTCCACCCGGGCAGAGATCCGCAGTACCCGGGTAAGGCTCACCAGACTAGGCGGTCGCCACTTGCCTAGACTCTCCGTTAGTGACTGGGCTATTCGTTTTCCGGGCCCCCAGCCAGGCTGACTCTCGGCACGGGTCGAATGACACCTTAGTCCGGCCCGGAGATGTGGAAATTTTTAGGAGTTTCCAGCTCTAGCCCGACTACTATTAGCCAGCCCCCTTAGCAGTGACAAGCCTAACTAAGGGGCTGTTTCCAGCCGCCCTCACGTGGAGAGTGTAGTCGCACTTCCGAGTCAGCAACAGTTACGGCACGCCCATTATGGTACATGTTGATCCCCCTGTTGCAGTCCTCGGCAGGCGGCCAAAAAAAAAACTGTATCTTACTCAGAATAAACTTAAAACTATAGCTGATGTAAGATCAAGTGATGAAATTTGTTTGATTAAATCCTTTTACTACTCAAACTTTATTAAGAAATATTGGAACATTTGTCCTCCATTTTTCGCCCAACATTGTCAAAGTCGTTGTGGACATTTTAGAAAACATTACAAATATTCGGGCACCAATAAATTAGCAAACCTAAGTTATCTGGCTGCTCTCATTTCCCTAAACCAGTCAGCGCACTTTTGGAACCATTTGTAATTTTTGGCCCAAACAACAACAACAACAGCAACTACAAACAAATTTTAGTCCACTTCTGTTTTATGGCAAATTAATGGACCGACATGTTCGAATGAACCTTTGCCTGGCCGTACTATTTGGCCACACTCGCTCCTAGCAGGTGGCGTCCAGCGGAAAGGACTTCAGCTACTTCTAGCCATCGTGGGTAACCCCACGATAGTACGCCCACGTTCCAAAACTGAACACTCAGTGAGACTGTTGTTTGTTTCACACATGCCAAATGAACAAGCTTTTTTTTCTTGCTGCTGGTTGTTGTTTCTGTTGTTGGAGCTGGTACTGATGATGTCGATTTTTGTTCTGTGTTTGGCGTTGCTTTTGGCCATGTTGCTAGCCGGCCAACATATTGGACATTTATTATTTTCCTGAGTGTTTTTGCTCGGCAACTAAATTATGTTGGCGTTGCATGGGGTGGGTTAGAGTACCATGTGCCTATAGCTGGACACTCGATGCTGTTGCGCCAAATTGGTTTGCTGCTCAGCTGATATCAGTAAAATGCTAAGCTAAGATTAGATCTATAAGAGTGTTCTATACGCGGCTGGGAGGGTGGCGCGCTGAGTGTGGGCGTGAGGGGGTAAAGTTTTGGTCGGCGTGTTAAATTAATAATTGCATAAATTTTACATGTGCTGTTGCATGAATTATGGTCGGCGCAGCATAAATCGCGAATAATGTGCGCACTGGCCGTGCGAATATTTATGGCGGCATCTGTAAATCATCAAACCATAAACGCACTTGCAACACACCGAAGAGCAGCGGCTGCACTGATACTGATCCTTTCGCTTTTGTTTGCTAGCAGCGGGAGGAATGGGTTAGAGTTACCATGTGACAGGATGGCGCATAGTAGAATTTTCAGCTGCAAATGCGTTTTTATTGAATTTATTAAGGGCACGCCCTCGCCCATGGACACATATACAGATACTCTGTACAAAAAAAAACACACGCACATTGACCAAACAGACCGCAGCAGTTGCATTGCACTGAGTTGGATGGAGTGCGAGAGTCCTGGACCAAAAGACACTGGCCGGACATGTGTCGACGACACATGGCAAATAAATGCAATTCCGGACATCGTCTTTTTTTTTTTGCACGCTTGCTCGATTCAAAATTGTAATTCAAAATTTGAAAAATGCACTCATGATATATGCGCGAATTTAATGAAGTTGCATAATTGTTAATATATATGCGCCATTTTTATTATTATTGTATTGTATATGAACATATCTGTTGAATTAAACAAGTTGTTGCCAGATACTAAGCTTTTTCAACAGCTTTAAACGGGCAATATATTTATATAAAAAAATACCTTTATGGTTTTATTATGTTTATTATTGTTATAATTATTATTATTTTTATAACAAGGTACTTAATTTGGCGTATCCCCGAGACTTTGCATTTTAGACTTAATTTTGTGAAGCAGAGAAGCGTTTTTTTTTTTAAAAGCTGTGCGCAAGTTTGGTAATGCTTTTCTAACGTGAGAATGTTCTCGGAATTTGTTTGGCAATATTTCATAAAAATAAGGACAAGTTTTTGCATCGCCTTATGACAAGGAATAAAACAACCATCGGTACCAGGGAAGGCAAAGACTGTTCCGTCTGCTTGATTTTTTTTGGACTGGCATTGCATAATGATTATTGATTACCTTCAAAATGATAAAACTATTAATGGTGAATATATGCGAACTTATAGTATGATAGTTTTTGAATGATAAAAACAAGAAAAAAGTGTTGTCTCAAAATCCATAAACACTAATTCCAATTACTTCCTCACGCACCCTATTCACCTGATTTAGCCACCTCTGATTATTTTCTTTTGGCAAACTAAAAAATATGGCCGGGTGTTCAAAAAATTGGAAACAATGAAGAGGTGGAGTTGAAGGTTAATGATTATATTGAGGAACTTCACGGTCCCTAGTACAAAAGAGTTAACGAAGCTTTTGAACATCGCTGGGAAAAAGAGTATTGACGTAAAAGGAAACTATGTTGGTAAATAAAAGCCGACAGCGTTAGCTTAAGCTTTCCTCCTCCCTTTACCTTTACTTTTTAACAAATAAAAAAATAAAAACTTGAGACTTGCGTGTTTAAGTTGTTAGAGTGGCTAATGTAGGTACTTGATAATATTTGCTAAAGTTTCGACTAATTATCGAAAAGTGAATATATTTGAATAAACGTTTTTTCAAAAATATGCTGAATTTTTTTTGTGATTTTTTTAAACTATTTTTTATTTTAAATTTGAAAAGAGCTCAGAACAATGAATGATCATTTTATAATTATTGATTCCGTAATATTGCTCAAAATATCAATATTTAACAGATTGTTCGAAATCCCGACAGTTTTGGCGATTAGTTGCAATCAAATGCAAAGCTGTCAAAAGACACATTTTTATCGCAATAGTTATACACCAAATGGAGTCAATGATAGTTTTAAGAAACGTTTATTATACAAAATGTCGTTTAAAATTTAAATGAAATTGCTGCTATACAAAAGTACTCACTACAATGCTAACCACTAGACGCGCCATCATACAAATAAGCACAAACTCATCAATTATATAAATCAATTATATAAAGGGTAAGTATTTTTGGTGATTCATTTATAAATGATAGGGCTTACCTGAAACAATCTTCTATTTATTTTTCCAAAAACATTTTCATTATCTGGGTATATGTTTTCCCATGTATTTCCAAGCGATGAATCAAAATCCGCTAACAGAATTGGCCAACGGGTCTAAATTCTATCCTGGCATCGAAAAACATCACAACATTTTTTATGGGACCGGTTGTCTGTTTTTGGGAGTCGCTGCATTTGATTATGAGAAAAAAAAACGTAGGGGAGTTTTTAAAGAAAAACACCATTTTGGTCATCCTACGGAATGGTATTCATATGAAATGGTGTAGAACTGAGTGAGCGTGTCTAGTGAGTAGTCAAAATTTCTTGCAGAGTTGTGAGACGCCTTAAAGTATGCTACGGGTTTGGGGGTGTACATTAAACAGCAACTAAAAGTATGCAACATTTTTAACACATGGTTGAGTCAGACAGACAGATCGATCTTAATTAATTTTTCAATGTGTAGCTTGGGCTTTTTACCAGCATGATTTTAAATAACAAATTTTAGTTATTTTGCTAAAATCTGGCGTCTCAAGCTGTTCTGGGCTCTTGGGCTCATTTCAAAAATGTAAAATATTCACTCCATAGGTACAGAGTATAAATGTAGCTTTAGTTGTATGAAACTAAAGATTTTCTTTACGCCCCCATAACTTCCGAAACAATTGTCGAAACCAACTCTTTCTGCATCTATTTACGCCATTCGGAACCTCGAAGTTAGCTGCATGGTAGTGAGATTAATTAGGCCTATACAGTCATCCCAAGCTTCTGTTATTATTTTCATGTATTTTTTAACAATCGCAGAAAGACACGAAACACGTAGAAAAGCAACCCTGATGTCTAGGCATTCCTTAGCGTAAAATCAACAAAATTAAGAAGCCATCGATTACATTGGGCTATTATATGTTGACATTTTGTAACTGCCTTTACTTTACAGATCATTCGTATATAATGAATGCAACACAGCTATAAAACACATGCAACTTGTGTGCAAGCATCTTTCGTTTTTAAAATCGAAGCACTTTCGGCCCATTTCGCCATTCTTCTTAATACACGCATGGAAATGAACAGGAATTCGCCCAATAAAAGTTCAATGCCATAAATTAAGCGCATCCTTGCTCTGGTGTGCTGCTCCAGCCACTGCTGTCCAGCGTACAGCTGCGGCCTCTCGAGTCTTCTCCACACCAATGCCATACGTTGCAGCTTTGGTGCTGCCACAAAGCTAAACACAGACAGTCCAACGAAATGACGCCATTGGCAGGCGTGGCAGGCGGGTCGACGGCCATAGATATGCGATCAGTAAATATGTTTCCGTTTTGCCAACTAATATACTTCCTATTTACTTTCCGCCGTGCCGTACAGTACTGTTTACTTTGGACTGAGTTGTGGAGTTGGAGCTTTTTTGGTTAAAACTTTAATTCCTGCTCGGCGCTTGCATAAATTTGTTGAACTTGGAACTTCAAGCTGCTGCCAGTGCTGACGATGGGGCAGCTGCTGATGGATGGAAAGTTGTTTTCACAACGATGGAAAACACAAATATGAAAAACAGAAGAGTCATTACTCTCAGCTGGCGTACTGTAAACTGCAACACTTTGATGTTTCGAAATTATTTCATTCTCTATATCTAGTCAAATACTGCAGGAGTAACGGCAAGCCGGCTGCCCGGGCACAGGACGCGCTCTTAGATTTATGGCCGGGTGCCAGACTAAGTGTCTGCGGTTCGGGCAGTCTTCTTTCAGTTGGGCTGCTGGAGCAGGCGGGCAGGAGCAGGTTGGTTGGTCGCAAAAGTTGCAGCAGAAAAATGTGCAAGAAATGCAAAGCGTACAGACCATGAATTTGGCTTTGTATTGAGCAAGTCATCTCGTCGCTTTGCAGTAGATGAAACTTTTTGCTCCTCAATTGTGTGAAAAAGCAAAGAAAACGCCAAAGAGCGAGAAACTTGTAGACAGCCAAAGGAAAAATGACAAAACAGCAGCCATCCAATGGAAATCTTACAAGGAATCAGCCAGTCAACTTTTTGCAGCGCATTGCAGTTTCCAAAATGAAAGTGCAGTGTTCGCGTTTGAACTCAAACCGGAAACCGGAAGTACTCCATTCAATCTGCAAACAAATAGCGCCCGTCACCCACTGTACCGTGTTGGCTTACTGCTACAACAACATGAGAAATTCCCTTTATATTTAAATTTCAGGCAAAAACAGCAACTTGTAGTTGATGCTGAGTTTTTCACTGGTGCTTCCGGCGCGAGGAAGATGAATGTTGTCGCACCGCCAACACGATGACGCCAACACTTTTTCATCTGCAGCTTATTCTTTGCGAGATTTTGTTATCAGTGGTTTTTAAAATAATAGCTAATAAGATTTACAATAAACTAACTTTTGTTTTCAAAAACTATGTTACTGACGAAGTTCCGCCTGAAATTAAGACACAGAGATGAAGGAAAATCTTAAGCCTTAAATATAAGACCCATATCCAGAGAAAAGAAAGGACTGCCATTTTTTTACCACGCTTAAGAAGAATACCATAATAAACAATAGTAAAATCAAAAGAGGATGGAGATAAAAAAAGGCAATAATGAAGCTCACAAAAAATGCCCTCAAAGATTTTTAAAAAGTAATAAAGCTAAAGAAAAGATTCCAAAAATTTCCGTTTTTAAATTTAACGCGTTATGAGTTAATGTACAAAAAATATGATTTTAACTTTTTTTTTATTGTGACTAAGGTACCGAATATTTTTGAACCTATTCTTTTTTAACCCATTTTTTTAATTTTTTAAATATGATTTCGTGTAGCTTGAATATTTATCTGAACCATTTTCTCGTTTTGATTTTTTTCCACCGCATAACTCTTATCTGTGATACCTGCATTTATCGAATCTATAATACTCTTGACACTATGGGTAAACGTTACACCATAAAAGAGACAACAAAAGTCAACAAAAAGAAAAAGTCATGCAAAAAATTCCTGTATTTAATCAAGAAAGTAAATAATTTGATAGAATTCTCGAAATTAGTCAAATCAAGCTGTTGGCACTAAAATTTCCTACAGCAAAAAATTCGCGAAATCGATGTGATCTTGAATTATCTCCAACTAACAGTCTTAAGCAATTCTTCTACGTGAACATTCCTTTTAGTTTCCTGCTACGATGGCCAATCCGAAAGACAAGCTCTTGGAATGACTCCAAACGAGTTTTTACCAAAACTTGACGAGCGAGGACAACGAACTTCTTCGAGTCTTAAGTGCTACCACTTCTGATTGCACTGCGAAAAGTTGCATTTTGAAAAGTTAGTTGGAAAATCAATTATTTATTAAAGTATCAAGATGCACAGTCGCCTTAGAATTAAATACGTGTGTTGCGTCACGGTAAAAGTTAAAAAAAAATTACCGGCTGAAAAACAAAAACAAATGCAAATTTTATTCAAGAATATGTATTATCACCTAGTCGGTGCTTCCCAACAAATTCTCTCTTAAGTATTGTTTGTTTTTGCGCTCTTAAAACTGGTTTTTAACATTACTCACGGAAGCTGTTCGCTGCCTGTTGTTAGCATAGTTCCCAAGTCAGTTTCAATTGTTCTCCCGATCCAATGAGTTCACTTCGCGAACGTGCCTAAAGCTAATTTTTCTTTTCGCAATCCGAAATACATACTATATGTATATGTACGCTTACACATGGAATTAAAACATCTATAAATCAATCAAAATTATGAAATCCAAGCAAATTGTTTCAACAGTGCTGTGCCTCATCTACGTGTTTACAAATCTTAGAACAAGTGAGCCAAGTTCAGATTGATAATAAAATTTCGTAGTCGCTATAAAATGAGTGTTTATATTAATTTGTTGCTAAAACTGACTACAATCAAATTGATTAACAATTATTATTATTGATTAACAACGATGATCAATAATTATGGCTAGCCAGTCTGTCCGTGTGCAATCATTATACATACATACATACTGTGAGATGCTTCTGGGAACTAGATTTTGTTTAGCATCTTGCGCTCTGAAATTTTGTTGCAACGCAGCCGCGAATGCATCCCGTTGCTGAGAGTGTTTGAGAGAGCTACAGAGAGCACAATGCGCATGCTTAACTTCAAAAGAGAAAATGCTAATTAATTTTGTGTGCTCTCGCACATTGTAGAATTCACAGCTGATTCTATATTTACTTTATGCAGATATAAAGTAAAACAAGTTTTTGCAAAAATGTTTAGAGTAGCGAAGACTGTGTACCCTTAAGCTGGCGTGCTCAAATCTGTGGTAAATAGATCTAAAGATTTAATTTAACTTCTTTGAAGTTAAAGACTAAAAAGCGACTTTTGAAATTTTATATAACTGGTGGACCTGGCAGACGTTAGCTCGCCTCATGCAATACGGTTCAGGCAAGGTTTTTTGGTATTCGAATTATCTATTAAATGACATTTGGCGCCATTTTTGCGACTGAATTTTCTGTGTTCTTTCGGAATGTCTCCGTTCGAAATAGTTAATTTTAGTTACTAAATTAAGAGGAAACGAATTGTTTTAATATTGCGATTTGGATATGAAAAATTTAGAAACTTCGACATAAAATTATAAGATGCCTCCAATTTGCTTTGGGTTAATATTTTTAAAATTATGAAATTTTTGATTAATGAAATACTAACTGACTTTTGACATTATTTTCGATTATTTAAAACCCGCCCAAGAATAGAGAATAAGATTGAATTATCGCATTTTTTGATGGCAAATGTTCCAAATAATTAACTTTATTCACTAAATCAAAATCTATCCGATTTCGACGCGAAATGTCGAAATTAAGAAACTTTGCCATAAAATTCCACATTGTCCCACAAAAAAAAGGGCTGTGAACTTTACATGAGAGAGGGCCATATGAATTTTCAGCCGATGTCTAAAAGACCGCAACGCCCAAGGGTTCTGCAATAACCTTAAAAAGCCACATAAAACGAATTATTTTGGAGATTAATTCAGTAACTGGTTTTTTTGATAACGGGTTTGAATTCAGCGATCCGAAAAACATATAATAATACGAATCCAAGGTCTAATAGTTCCATCATATAGCATAGCACCAAAAACCGGAATTTTGGAGGTTATTTCGGAACACTGACGTACTGTGTTGACTCGGATTCGGATTTAGTGACCTCGAAAATTTATAAAAACATCGTTGAAAACCATAAAAAAATATTTCAGATAATACAAACGGTTAGCCCTGTTACCTATAAAGTTCACACATATTTTTTTGTGGGACTGTGTTAACCTTCAAGACAAGCTTGATAAAAGTCAAGATTTCCTTGTAATGCGCAAAGAATCTTTAAATATGATCGTTCTTTTTAAATAAAGCAAAAACGATAATTTTTTGGTGTTTATATAAAAGGAAAAAAGCAACTGTGATCACGATTTCACCTAATAATGGAACTATTTCGCAATACCAATTGATATCTTATATTCAAGAATTTTTAAAAAGATTGCCCCGCCCCGTAGGGAGTATATCAATTTGTAAGCTCTAAAGTCAAAATCTTTAGGACCAATATTTGAGATTAATTCTGAATTGATAAAATTTTTTTTAAAGTTTTTAAATAATTTTATAACTTATTATTTTTTTAAAATTATAATGTGGCTTCATTGTTGTTCAGAAATAAAAATCGGTAACATCTTTAATTGTATAATGGTCATCATAGTAGCCAGTAACTTGTAATAATGACAAATTATAATTACAATTATTAATTATATACAAATAAGAAACTAAAATTTGCTATAAATTTTTCGTTTCAACATACAGAAAAATTCAACATTAAAGTTCTGAAAAATCGATTTTTGCAAATGAAATATATTTTATACGTTAAAATGTTTCACCTATTAAAAAGAATTGTAAGGCCTGAAATTGAATACGAACTAGGCGAATAATAGCTAGTACTAATTTCTTATAAATAAAAGGCCATACAAATCGTAAAGATCGGCCTAAAAAGTGGCCTTAAATTCAATTATTCACATCTAGTCAATAAATTTACTATCACTAGGAAGAAGTAAGAGGTCTGCAAAATGTTCACCAATTTCTAGTGAATTTATGTCACGTTTTCTCTTTAGTTTACTCTATAAAGAGTCATCAAATTTGACTTAAAACAAAATAAAAGATGACGTACGTCATCATAAAAAAAGTCAAATTTTGCACCAAATACGTTTTTTTGACCGATTGGTCCTATGGGGCTATATGATATAGTCAACCGATTTTCATCAAATTTGGTATAGTGATGGGAAACTCTAAAAGACTTTCGAATGCCAAATTTGGTTACGATATCTTCCTAAACAAACAAAACAGAACGAAGTTTGCACCAAACACGGTTTTTTGACCGATCGGGAGCTATGGGAGCTATATGCTATTGTTAACCGACTTTGATAAAATTTGGTGAAGTGCTGGTTACGATATCTTCATAAAAAAACAAATGAATTATCCATCTAAAATTTTTGTTTTTTTTCGAGGTCTTTGAAACACCCCTATGGGAGCTATATAATATAACCCCGATATCAAAAAAATAAAATAAACTTGTCTCCTATGGAATAATAAGGGATCTATTCTGAAAGTTTGGTTGCTCTAGCTCTTACCATCTCTGAGATCTAGGCGTTCATACGGACGGACAGACAGACGGACATGGGTATATCGACTTCTCTAGTCACCCCGATCATAGTTTAGGTAACTCTTGGGGGTCTCCGACGACTCTTTCTGTATGTTACATACATTTTCGTTTTGCACAAACTTAATATACCCTTTGTACCATACGGTACAGGGTATAAAAAGTTCTTATCAAAATTTCACCAATGACAAAGATCAAGGCATTTATTAGCAAAGATTAAAATGTAGGCAATGACCTTCACCTAGAATCAGCTAATCTTAAAATAGAATGCTGCAACCAAAAAAATTAGTTTTAAATGATTCCCAAAATTATACTAATCTATTAAAAAAGGTGATGCCAGCTGCAGTGTAAATCAATTTGAGTGCGATAATGGAAGTTGCATATCACAATTTCAAGTATGTGACGGATCAAAGAATTGCCCGGATGGATCCGATGAGTCGGCAATGATGTGCGTATCGGAACGTCAGCACTGCAGCAAGCCCTACTTCCAGTGCAGCTATGGCGCCTGCGTCATAGGCACGGCAGGCTGCAATGGCGTCGATGAATGCGCAGATGGTTCCGATGAGACTGTCTTGCGTTGTGGAACTGAGGATGATATAAATGACTTTAATCGAAAATTGCAGGGTAACTGTCTGTGAGTAGTGTGACCAAAGCCAAAGATTAACATCATATTAAAAACATTTATTTTGCAGAGAAAATGAGATCAAGTGTCCCTCTGGTATATGCATTGACAAAAAGAAAACTCTATGCGATGGCAAAGATGACTGCGTTGGAGGTTATGATGAATCCGTGACACTTTGTGGACACTTGGAATGCCCGGGTTATTCATTTAAATGTGGTACCGGTGGCTGCATTGCCAATACATTAACTTGCAATGGAGAGAATGACTGTTTTGATGGCTCCGATGAGTCTCCACGTTTTTGTAATACCACCGAAAACGTGACCAAACCAACAACAAGCACGGTTACTTTAACTCAACTGGGCTGTCCTCTGCCAGTGGGCGACGAGCGTCCCATACTAAAGGATCGTAGTGGCAATGTTTTGACACCACCTATTGTTAGAAACTTTGTCAAGTTTTCCTGTAAGCCCGGCTATGTGCTTGTGGGTGAGTCCAGCAGTCGCTGCGCCAATAGCAAATGGAGCGTGGATGCACCAAAGTGCATGAGTGAGTACGAACCAAGTAGTTAGTGTTGTTTTTGAAAATCATTTGGGCATTTCTTTAACTGCAGAATACTGTGATTCGGAGGGCAAGTTATTTGGCTACTCCACAAAACCCACCTGCACTTATCAAGGACAGTTTGTTGACTGCTCACAACGTTATCATCCACCGGGCACTGAGGTCAAGTTTGTGTGTGCCACTTACTTTCTGCCAATTTCCAATAGCCCGCAGCCGCCTATGAAATGCATGCCGGGAGGTTACTGGAATAATGTGCGTCAACGCTGCCGCGAAGATTGTGGACAGATTGCAATTCCCACCAAGGCTTTTACAGCCTATGGCTATTCCATTAATAATACATATGTGCCCTGGCATATAGCAATATATGCCTGGCATAATGAGAAGGACTATAGATTCGTCTGTGGAGGCACATTGATTGCACCAGACCTGATTGTTACGGCGGCTCATTGTGTCTTTGATGAGGCGGCTAAGCGTACCTATGCCAATAGCACCTTTAAGGTAATAGCTGGCAAGTACTACAGAGATTACAATCGAGAGACTACCGAAAATCTTAAAAGAGATGTACGCGACATAATGGTGCCCCGGTAAGTAACAATCGGCTGCGTCTAAACTATTTTATCAAACTATTCATATCATTTACAGCAACTACAAGGGTCAAGAGGATAATTTCTTCAATGATTTGGCTTTGCTTAAGCTAGAGGAGCCCTATGAGTTCACCAATATTATACGCCCCATTTGTTTGAAATTTTACTCATATTCCGACAAGGAAAACGTCAATAATGACGTCAACGGCATGTTTTCCGGCTGGAACTTTGAGGGTGAACGCGAATTACAGTTTGTGCCAGCCAAATCCATAACATACTCCATGTGCAAGGAGAGCCATTATAATGAAATTCGTCCGGATAAGTTTTGCATGATGACTGAAGGCAAGTCACTTGCCTGCCGTGGTGACAGCGGCGGAGGTTTTACGGCTAAGCTACTAACTTATGCACCGGATGGACAGAGCAAGATATTCTCACATTTTCTATATGGGGTCATAAGTAATGCTCCGACTGCTGATCAGTGCGCTCAAGGGGTCACAGTACTGACGAATATACAGCACTTTGAGGACATTATCAATAATGCCATTACAGATAGTTGGGAAACAAGGGGTTAGGTTTATTAAATGCTACTTAGGATATAAATAGTTTTTTATATGACAATATAAATATTGTAGATTTCAAAAAGTCGTAATTATTAATTAAATATATATACTTATAATTATAAGCACTTATGCTTAATTATTGGTAGGTCTACCTAAATCAACTAATTCTTGGTCCAATTTTTTAGGAAAGAACTTTAAGCTGTAGTTAGACAGCTATTACCATCTGAAAAATACATAATCATTTGGATGTTTCCGGTCGGTTTTTTAACTAGAGTGTCATACTAGCATGTGTTGGGCAGTTGGGACATCCCATATATACTAAACCCTGAACTTTCATTAAATTCTACAGTGTGCATCCGATTTAAAGGCGCATGAAGCATATATTAAAGGAGTCTTAGTGGTACTTCTTCATTTTTGCCCATGTTAATGGAAAAGTCTGTGTCGTGTTTTAACTTTACACGGGAAAAGGCTTGGTGATAAATAGTGAAAAACTGTTGTCTGGGATTGGAGGGTGGTGTCCCACAAAAAGTAAACTTATTTTTCACATTATTTTATAAGCACGTGGTTTTTTTTTTGTAGAATATCTTTATTGCCCATAGTTCAAAAAGTTCTCAAAGAATTTTAATAACAAACAAACAACAAATTTCCAAAAAAATTTGGGTTTTACTTCACATTTTTCAAGTTCTTAAATGAAAATCGGTTTGAAACTTTAAAAATTATAGGCAAAAATGATCAAAGTTAGGCACCATTAATTTAGGAGTCCCACCGATAACAAGCTATTCTTTGTGTTGTTTATGAACAAACAGCGTCATAAAAAAAATAGTCAGCAGTGTTGCGAAAAACGAAAAAAATTTTATCGTTCTCGTTTTTGTTGTTGATATCTTTGAGATATTACGCTTACTCTTTGTTAGCACAGCTCTGAACCTTTCGATTACTTCATATCGTTCACATTTTCGTTTGATTAAAATATGGCTGGTACTTTATTAATGTGTCTTTTAATTAAATTTACACAATAATATTACTTTAGTAACCATATTTATTAAAATTAACCACGATTTATCTATTTTTATGCAAGACATTAACCATTTTTTATGAAAGTTATGAACCATGTGTGTGTCTATGAATGTATATGAAAAACTACTTTTGAGTTGTTCATGCTATTGGGTTGAACCAGAATTATAATTATAATTGAAAATAATTATCAATAAATAAAATATAATCTAAGAATATTTAAAAAAAATTATTTCTTTTAACCCAATTTTACCAAATTGTCTTAATTTCTTTTGCAACAAATCAGTCGGATTCAAACCACAGAAAAAATTCGGAAAAATTAGGTGAAATATGCGGATTTGAATAAAAATTGAACGGTTTCGTTTCAAATTCATTAAAACTAAAATTTTTCGAATCATGAGTGAAATTCGCAAAAAAATTGTACCGGTTTTGTTTATTTTTATAATTTTTCTTTGAAAAGGCAATCTTTTTTTATATTTTTTTATATGTACTTCGGCTATTTCAAGTAAGATTAGTGACATTTTTTCGATTGGAGATCGGCACACAGGCAAATAAAGCTAGCTTATACTCAAAAAGATATAAACTAACAGTTAAAAATAGAAAGCCATGGCTACCGGGGCCTTTAGCTAAAGCAAATAAATTAATTTCTAATTTTTAGAAGAATAAAAAATTATCATGTATGGTTAATTAATTTCTTAATTCTTCAGTGCCTGGAATTAGTGACTCTTGAAAACCAAAGGAACTGAAGCATACTACAATTTTTTTTCACTCTTTGATTCTTATGGTCTAGCTCTTCACTGTACAGTATTTTGGTAGGCTCAGAATCTTGCGCCTTGATTCCACATTTTTAAGGTTTAAATCTCAAAACACAACTCAGAACTTTTTTTAAATGCCTTTGGATACCAATTTTGTTGGCATTTTTGGGACTTATATGCAAAAATTACAAAAATTCCTCCAAAAGTAACCCATTTAATAACACTAGTCGACAAATTTAACACTTTTTTTTTCTCCAGAGATGAGACTTATATTTTATGTTAGGGTAATGTTTCAGCGTTAAATAACCGTTTTTTTTTTTAACCTCCCATAGCTTGTTTTTTTTTTATGGCTATTTTAGTGAAAAATGCCATTTTTCAAAATACGGTTGCACATATGAGGTCATAAAAACTGTACTAATTCGAATTTTTTCATTATTATTTTTTTTTCAAAAGAAGAGAGTACTACCTTTCCAAAATGCCCCAAATCATAAAAATTGGAAACCTTAAGAAAAAACTACAGCCGAAAGAGTGTGCCCAAAACCCCAAAAAACACAATATTTTGGTGACTTTTTTTGCAAATATCGCTATTTCTTTCAGAAAAACTCCTTGACACTTAAAAAGTTAGCTATTTAATGTTATTGGTCATAATATGAAGATGCGATTTCTATATAATTTCGTCTTTTTATGTCAAAAAATGACTGACTTATTGAATTTTTAGTAAAAATGAAAAAAATGTCCGTTTTTCGAAGTAATTTTTTTTTTGTCACTTTTAACTGCATTTAACCTTTGAAAAGTGATTCACTCTTCAGTAGGAGTCAGTACCTTTCAAATAAGCCCTTTTTCGACAAATTCGAACTGCCCATTGAACGCCAGTAGCTGAATCACTATAAGTATACGAAAAATCATGATTTCACCAAAAAAATATGACATTTTTTGTTTATAATGGTGCTTTAATAAAACATTAATTAGGGATTTACAGTATAATTTTTTATTGCATATAACGGTAACAAATTTATCAACAACAATCTTAAAAAAATTAAAAAATTCAAAAAATAAAAAAATTAACTAAAAATGCATATTCGTTTTCATTCTTTTGAGTTTTTTATCTGATTCTCGAATCAAAAACCAGCAATATTCACCCAACATTTTTTCCGTGAAACGACCACTGAATCGATCTTCCATATTTTTAATGTCCTGATGAAATCTTTCACCGTGTTGGTCGCTCATTGCACCCAAATTTTCTGGAAAATGTTGAAAATGCGATTTCAAAAAATGCATTTTCAGACTTAATGTTGAGCCAATTTTTTCGTACCAATGAAGCATTTCATCAACAATAAATTTAGCATTTGGGCTTTTTTGATTCCCAAGAAATTTGTCTACCACTTCCTGAAAAGAGTTCCACGCTTGCATTTGATCAGGTGACAAAGTTTTTCTAAATTCGTTGCTTTTCATTGTTTTTTCATTTTACGCTATATACACTACTATGGCTAACAACTTTAATGATCCAAATTTTTGCAACTTTATAATCATTATTCTTGTTGAAGAAAAATACAATAGAATAGTCCGGAATAGTTCCGTTAGACCGGTGTGTATATTTGCCATCTCTTTTACTCCTTAATGCATCAATAGGACTTTTACTCCTTGTCCATATAGCGAGATAGCAATAAAGCCTATTTATGTTGACCATATATGGGCATGTTCAAAATTCCTGGCCATCAATTGTATATACATATATATATAAGCATATATATTAGGTGCGCAACTAACTTCTCACTGTTTGTCAATAGATGGCATTAGCTGATAAAAACTCAAAAGAATGAAAACGAATATGCATTTTTAGTTTTTAGTCATATTTTTTTGGTGAAATCATGATTTTTCGTATACTTATAGTGATATATTCAGCTACTGGCGTTCAATGGGCAGTTCGAATTTGTCGAAAAAGGGCTTATTTGAAAGGTACTGACTCCTACTGAAGAGTGAATCACTTTTCAAAGGTTAAATGCAGTTAAAAGTGACAAAAAAAAAATTACTTCGAAAAACGGACATTTTTTTCATTTTTACTAAAAATTCAATAAGTCAGTCATTTTTTGACATAAAAAGACGAAATTATATAGAAATCGCATCTTCATATTATGACCAATAACATTAAATAGCTAACTTTTTAAGTGTCAAGGAGTTTTTCTGAAAGAAATAGCGATATTTGCAAAAAAAGTCACCAAAATATTGTGTTTTTTGGGGTTTTGGGCACACTCTTTCGGCTGTAGTTTTTTCTTAAGGTTTCCAATTTTTATGATTTGGGGCATTTTGGAAAGGTAGTACTCTCTTCTTTTGAAAAAAAAATAATAATGTAAAAATTCGAATTAGTACAGTTTTTATGACCTCATATGTGCAACCGTATTTTGAAAAATGGCATTTTTCACTAAAATAGCCATAAAAAAAAAACAAGCTATGGGAGGATAAAAAAAAAAACGGTTTTTTAACGCTGAAACATTACCCTAACATAAAATATAAGTCTCATCTCTGGAGATTTTTCATCGTCGACTAGTGTAATCGGTGTTTACCTAATTTTATTCATTTATGTAGTATTTAGGGTAAGATTTTGTAAAGTAAACTGACCCGATATGTAAAAACTTTACCATTGTCTAAATTTGTTGTCTATGGAAATCGATGCTCTCCTTGCAGAAAATGGAAAAATTCCCTTTTTGAATTACCAACGTTGCTGCACAGCTTTTCCATGGCGCTTCCGGCGCGAGGAAGATGAATGTTGCCGCACTGCCAACAAGATGACGCCAACACTTTTTCATCTGCAGTTTATAATTCCTGCTCCTTCTTTGCGCAATTCCGAGTTTGTTGATGCAGCAACTTGGCAAATGCTTAAGTGTAAAAATAGTATCAAAAGATACAAAAAATATCCTTGTTTTCGAATCAGTTGCCAAGGACTTGTGTGTCGCATTTGACTTGTTCTGATGTATCTTGACATGGTATATTTTATTGTAATTATGTATAAGGCATACATAGAATTTCACGTCTACAGTGGTGTCTATATCTGGGCCGCCCAAAAGTATGCAACTATTAATTCATTTGTAAATTTTGTTTCTCATTCACTTTTGTTTGGTTTGTGAAGAATACGTGCGGAGCAATTTGAAATAAATAAATGAATTCTTTTAATAAGTAATTGGAAGTTCGAATACTCTTTACTCGTTTATTGAAATAATTGATATTATTCACTTCGAAGTGTATTTCAATCAAAAGGTGTAGAGCTGTGCTAACAAAGAGTAAGGGAAATACGACTAGATAACAACAGCAAAAATTGCGGATTTGGAGGCACGAAAAAACGAAAACGAAGAAAATTTATGTTAAAGGAAACGAGTAAGGACCCTTAATTTCCTGTTTTTATTAGATATTCATTGGTACAAGTTTAATTAATTTATTTACAAAATTAAACCAATTACAACACCTTTGAGCATAAGTTCCAATAAATTAATGTTTTACAACACCTTAAAAACGACTGAAAACTGTGGAAACTAGAGTACAGGGCATACTTAAGGCCGAATATCCCGACTATAACTCTTCCCCTTACCAGGCATATTTCGGTTGCCCAAATTTTTGGCTTAAATCATTGTACTACCGCACTACCAGAGGTATATTTTAAAAAATATTTTTTTTCCGCTTTTTTGTGGGCCAAAATGCATAAGTAATTTGGTTTAAATGACAAAAAGCCTAAAACTTATCAAGGCCTAAGGCAATTTCCAAGTGATAAGGCCAAATGGCGGCCGAGAGTGGTTTTGGCCCTTAAACGGATTAGACGCTGCCGGAGACACCATTTTGTGTCGGGTTGTTGTCATACACGAACACCCCTATATACGTGGTTTATCCGAAAAAGGGATAAAAAGGCAACAACCCGACACCCGACAGACGGCGGGCGTGTGGGCGACCATTCTCGACTCGAACTTATTTTAAGGTTGCTGGCTTTCGGATCGGCTTTGGCTCAAGTGTGTGCAATGGAACATCCATAAGTGTCATGTTCGGTATCCTCATTCATCCTTGGCATGCACGCACGTTTTTTGCGCCCTTTTTGTTTTATTATGTGCACGAATTTCTATGTATATGCGAGTATGTTTTGTACATATGTATGTAACTTTATATGTATATGTGCGTGCGTAGGTATGTATGTGTTTTTGGTGTATGTATGTGTGTGTTAGAGAGCCAAATAAATTCCGTAGCGCTAGAAGCAAAGATTTATTATCAAATTAAATTTCTGACAGAATTTATTGCTTTATCTCTCGCCGAACATAGTAGTTCTTTTGCCTTTTCGCAGCATCAACATCATCACCACATCCAGCTAACCAGGAGCAGCGAGTCCTGGCCTGAAACTGAAAGAGTGCCGAATCCAGAGCTAGCTTGTACATGCCCCAATCTCACCCCAAACTCAAACACTCCACTCCGGTAAACAAGCAGCACGAATTTCATTTCAAATTTCTACGCTTTATATTATTTTTTGTTTCGGTTTTATTCTCTGTTTTATTTCTGCGTGTTTTGCTTATAAAATTTATAGAGAACAAATTTGGACAATATGCGCGCATTATTCTCGCGTGTTTTCATACATTTATTTAATTTTTTGTTCACCATGTGTATTTTTTGAAGGGTAGATAGGGGATGTAGGTGACGCACAGTGGGTGGAAATGAGTTATCACCATCATCATTTAGTCATACATCAAAATATTAAATTAAGTCTATTCTGTGATATTAATTGATGAACGCGAACATTTAGTTTGCTGATGAATTTTTTGGTTATAATTTTGGATGCAGCAGATTATTTTTAATATTTTATTTTCAAACCGGTTTTTTGCCCCAATTCAACAATTAGCATCCATGGAACATTTAAAGCAGCAATGCATTCGCTACCGGTGAAGATATGACGCCATGGTGACCAATAGCTTGATAAATGGTATGAGATATATGTATATATATTATTTGCCCTCAAGTCAAAAAATACTCTAACTCACGTGCTCCGGAAAACGAATTCATTTTGTTCGTTTTTGCTTTTTGGCCGCAATTTCACATTTTTTGCTGTCGATAACTTTACATTACTTCATATCGTTAACATTTTCGTTTGATTAAAATATTGCTAGTAAAATATTATGTTGTATTTTAAAAAATTTTACACAATAACTTCAGCAAAATTATTTAGTAAAATTCAGAAAAAATAATAAAAAATAATTATCAGTAAATATATAACTCGAACTTGGCATAAATAGAATCCAAGAACATTAAAGAATATTTGGTTTTTTAACTTATTTTAACAATTCGATTTGATTTCACATGCAACAAATTAGTCGGATTTAAACCACACAAAAAATTTATTTTGGTGCAGAAGCAGAAAACATGTGATTTCAAAGCGAATCCGAATAAAATATAGTGATATTAAAAAATTAACAATTACTCGCCATAAATTGCACTTTCTTGTTTATTAGGCTCATATAGGAATATATATCAAAGTATGTGGCTTTAGCTTGTTTATTAAACAAAGCGAAATTTTACTTCGGCCTCTTCTCTGGACTCCCGATATTCGAAAATGGTGCTTTTGAAGTCTAAAGTGTACATAGACAAACAACTTTGGAGTATAGTTGAGTTGAGTCAATTCAAAAAAAATATCAAACGTGAAATATTGGCGATATGTCACAAGAGCAAAAGAAGAGCTCTTGAATCAAATCGTGCATAAATAGTAAGTACCTTTTATTACCTATTTCCCATTTTTTAACAATCATTTATTTAATTTCAGCTATATTATCTGTTTGGCCCACTGTGCAACGTGTCTTTGCCATATAAACGCGTCCATAAAAATGATGCATTGTAAGTATTCTCTCATAATTATGTAGCTCCTTTCTGTCTACCCCTTGGTCCACTAAGAAGAATATATTCAATTAGGCTTGGCTTGGGTTGTTCGAATTTATTTTGTACTCATAAAGTTTAGCACATTTTTTTATTGTTTGAACATTGTTGCATCTTGAATATGAATAAATAAAATAGCATCACTCGGTTTAAATTTCTCCTCTTTTTACTCAACATATTTGACCAACAGTAGTAGAAAATGCAAGGACATGTACAATTTTCGGACATGTGACGTCACTTTAATGGCACGTTGATTATTGCTTAAATTGATTATACGATGTAAATGCGCAAGGGAAACTTTCTTTTGGCATGTCCAAGTTAAGTTAATGATGGGAAGTTAATTGCCTGATTCTTATGTAAAGAAAACTCTGAATAATAATAATAATTAACTTAACGATGAAGCACCAAGCAAAAAAGTGCACAAAGTGTTTTCGATAGCATGATTTCACAAAAGTTAGGCAGAGTATCAATCAAGATCAAAACTAACACCAACGATGCTAACTTATGATCCAATTAATCCACGAGACAATAGAAAATCCCGCACTAAAATTCCTACAAGTTGAGCTCTTTAATTCACGCGTTAATGAAATAAATTATATTGTTGCAGCCGAGTGCGGAAAGGACGCCCACTAAATTATAAGTGATACACATATAAAAGTTCCATTTATAACGCCATTGTGGCAGTCAACGAAGCTGACTGTTAGAGTTGCCTAATTAATTTCCATTACAACGTGCCGCGAGTTGCAAATGTGCGAAATGAAGGCGACACATGCAAAATCAAAAAAAAAAAAAAAAAAATAGTGGGCCGGCTGGAGTCGGCATATAACGACTATAGTATGCACTGTATTGTCCTTAAAGTCCATAATCACTGAGAACTAGGGAGTGGTATCCAAAGGAAAAAATATATTTTACTCTTCATGGGACTGCATACCGATTGTGTTGTATTGTATATAATAAAGCTGTTAAATCTAAGTATAATATATTAGACGAACCAAGGAAAGACTAGAGTTTTCTGCTTAGATTGTAATAATATTTCTAAGAAACTTATTGTACTAATAACGCATAATTTTAATGGAAAAAAATGTAAAAAAAAATGCATATTATTTTTAAGTTACTAACTTACACTGTGAATAACGATACTAGACAAATTGGAATCGATTTTATTTATTATTGTAATATTCACATCACTCCAAAATTTTGAAATATCGCTTCGGTGTTGCACATCTCAATTTAGTTTAAACTTGGTTATTTTCGCCTATAACCCCAAAAGTCCTCAACCGATTTTAATAAAAATATTTAATAAAATACGCAGACAACAAACCCAACAAACATGCCTTACTGATCAAAACATATGGTAAAGGCTTGTAAGTTGACACACCATAAAATCATTTGAAATGTATATAATAAGCATTTTACAGACAATTTTCAAAAGAGCTTGAAAACCACCACAAAAAAAGGCTTGTAAGTTGTCACACCTGCAAAAATCGCTGAAAAGTTGAGAAAACTGATATAAAAACGCATGATTGCTAAAATTTATTGATTTTAAATTTATCTGAGCATTAAATATAATATAAAAAAACAAGAAAAATTTAACTTTCCAGAGAAGTCAAAATTGTGGTTTTTTGTGATTGGTTTGTCTTGGTCGCCATACTAAAAATGAATCGTTACGGAAAATATTGAAAAAATATATCCGAAAATGGCAGAAAAACGCACTAAAAACCATTCAAATTAGTTTCAATGACAATTCCACACAATAAAAAAGTGATGTAAATAACATAGCAATGTAAAAAAAATGAAAATAGATGTGTGACAACTTACAAGCCAAAAGGTGTGACAACCTAAATTTTTGAAGCCATTTTGGAATGCACTGGTATTCAATGCCACTATTTTTTTAAGTATGAAGTTTTGTCATTCCGTGCGAAATGTTTGCATGCTGCGTATGGGCCTTTAATCAAGAATTTTTCTAGCTTTTGATTCAAAGGAGATGCCTCCTTTTACCCGTTACATACTTTGCCACAAAACCATTTTACCTTGGAACCTTCGGTACAGGGTATAAAAAGCACGCACGCAACTATGCAACTGACCACGCCTCCTCTTCCGCCCTCCCCACCTACCACGGGCTAACCCTGTTTACATATTATACTAGGCGGCGATTAAATTAAGTGCCGTATTAACAATTGCACTGCCAGGGACGAACTAAATCATTTTGACGCCATTCATGTACGGCTCAGTTGGCGTCACAATTTACACAAAACTCGTGTAGGCCAAAGGAAAAAATAATGTTGTTTTATGCAATTTGTCAAACTGACAATTGGCTGGAGTTGTGTAGTTTTTGAAGGGTTGAAGGACTGACTTCCTTTTGGAAAAAAGCGGCTCTAGGGTTGGGTAGTGCTAATGCAGCAGCGGAGTCAGCGGCTGCTCTCATTTTTTTTTTGGCCAAAACGTGGCACTCAGTAAAATTGGCTCATTTGCATTCGAAATTTAAATTAATGCAAAACCGCTGAAAATGCCAAAGTTGGGCAAACTTTTGCCAACGCCCTGGCATACGGTGAGCTACTCGCTAACCATTACCCGCTGGACGCGCTGGGGTGATCATAAATATTCGCTGCTGCTCGTTAGAGTTGGGCATTGGGAACTGAAACTGGGAACTGGAAGCGAATGAACGCGACTTCCTTACTAACTACGCACGAAATCAAGTGGGAAATGCTGCGGCAGCAGCTGTTGGAGCAGCCGCGGAAAATATGTGGCCAGTCGGCTAGGCACAACTTCCTTGCCAGCAAGCAGTTCCTTATTTCTTATTCGCAGCAGCCAGAAACCAACAACAAAAACAGCAACATTAGAAGTAGGTTGGAGCAGCGTGCAGGAGCTGGGGTAGAGCTGGGTCGGCCGTGTGGAGTGCGCGCGTAAAACATCTTACTCGCTTTTTAAAATGTCCAATAAAAATTGCCGACACATTTCGCCCATATTTCTTCGGAATCCCATATAAATCACGCGCTGTAATCCCTCATGCTATCGCCGCGTCGTCTTGGCTGCTGCCATCTTACTGCCCCCCGCTCCAGCCGCATCAACCACGAACGTCTTCAGCTACATCTTGACTGCCAACGCAGCCGTCGTTGGTCTCTGAGTTTGGCAGTTAGCAATAAGAAAGTTTTTCTTTTCTTTGGTGCGTTTGGGTCTGGAACTGGAACTCTGAGCATGGGGTCTTTGCAGTTGCTTTTTGGGTGTTGCTTGGTTTGTTGGTTGTTGCTATTGTTTGCTGCCCTTGTGGGGTTTGACTCGGTTTCGGGTTTCGGGTTCCGTTTGCCTCTGACTTTTCTTCGATCTCTCCCTCTACATGTTGGCCAGGCCAAATAACAACGTGCGTGTGTTGCTCAGCTCCCGCTCCAAGGCCTCATTATGGTGCTTGCGATTATTTGAAATTGCAAAAGTTTATTCACTGTGGGCGGGCACAGAAATGTGTGGTAAATGGAAAATATATGTGAATTGTAAAGTATAGATAAATCAATACATGTACTGAATCTAGATTCGAATCAGGCAGTCACCACATGGGTGTCCATGAAGCCATCATCAATGAGAGAACGTGTATATAGTTAAAAACATTTCGAATTCAAATAAAAAAAATATTTAAATTTGTTTTAAACCAACTGAATTTTTTATATATATTCAGTTAAATTAGCCGAATTGCCTTCATCTTCTCTAGTATATGTATAGTTTGTCCCAATTAATTTTTTTTTTGGTTAAAAAATAGGTTTCCCTTTTTCTTTCTATAACTTCAAGAAGTTTCTGTCCCGTTATTTATTGACAGGGGTTGGCAAAGCGAGCAGGGGGCTTGCTTCCAAGTTTTCATATAGCACCTTTGAATAATATGGCATATTCGGAAATTAGAGATATGCCCGAACAACTGCTGAACTTAAAAAGAAAAGAGAAAGAATTGAAACAATAAGAGGTGTTATGAATGCCAAGGTCAAATATTCATAATTCGAAAATTTAAGGATTTTTTGAAGATGAAAATTTCGACAATACAATTTTTTTTTATCTATTTGCTATTTTTTAAAAAAATTTAATGTTCAAAACGAGTCCGCCCATAAAATTTATAGTTAAAATGTATTTTTTTAAATTTCATTTAATTTTCAAAATTCTTTAAAAAATACTTATATTTTATATGAGAATGACAATTTTATTATATTATATCACATTTTATCACGTATTTTTTGGAAATTGACTGACGGAATCGGACTTAGCAGCCTCGATTTTAAAGGATAAAAAAAATTTGAGGGTTATCCTTAAATAGTTTTTATAAATAACATAAGGTTAAACCCGCAATAAATGCAACATTTGACATTTTATGTGAAATTTTTAAAGTTACAATGAACATCATACCGGATCTTAAAATCTTAAAGGTCACTTAAAGGTGGTATCTCTGTGTTTGTAGGTATGTAAATATCTATTTAAAAAATGAGTTTTAAGAAAAATTCTATAACGAAACATTAGGGCTAACCGTAACATTTCCCAATTGAATCGTTAAAAAATATCAAAGGCTCTTGTTGGTGTATTTCATATGGATAGCCTAATAATAATAATAATCTTTGCTGTCATACTATGAAGTCTAGCGTAAGTTAGAATTGGGCGAATCAAGGGACAATAAAGCTTTTGTCGCTCTCTTCGAGTTCGCACCGTTTTGCCGCACTAATCTAAGGCCGACTTAAGAGATATAATTGAAATTAGGAGAATTTATTTATCTTTCTTTGTCGTTTTCGTAATAAATTATAATAATTTCACTTAAACGCGTTTCAATTATTGTTAAAATAATCATAAAAACTTTTATCATTTTTCAGCGCTTAAAATAAATTTTTTCACATTTTATAAATTTTTTTTTTGTTAAATGTTGCTAAATACTAAATAATTTGCCTTAACTATCAAATAAATCAAACTTGATTAAACTTATTTTGCAATCTGCTGAATTTTTTTATTTTACTTTGAAAATGTTTCCCAGGCAGAAAGGATGTGGGACAATACATCCCACTGTAGAATCAGTCGCCAAATATGGCCTAAAATCGACCCAAAGCGTTTCGCCAGGCTCTGTGAACTCAACTTCTCACAGTGCTCGGCAGTTGTCAGAGCGATCACCGGTCACTGGCTGGTCGGAGCACATGCGACCAGAATGAATGCTCCGAGCAATGACTTCTGCAGAAGCTGCAGAGACGAGGAGGAAGCAGAATCACTGGAGCACTTCTTCTGTTCCTGTGAAGCTCTATGTAGACGCAGGAAAAAGTAATCAATAATCTAGAGGAGCTAGGTCCTATCTGTCCGAGAATGATTGCAAGCTATATGGCAGCAACAGGCTTGGACTCCTTTTAAGAATACTTACCTGGAGAAGGGGGCTTAAGCAGAGATCCATGCGGTATCATAACCTAACCAAACCTAACCTTGAAAATTTTTAGCTCTGTATTGAATCTGAACATAAAGTTAACTACTCGCAAATGTTTCGATAATCGCAAAAAATTAAAAAAAAATGTTTTCTGAACAAAATTAATCCCTGCAAAGTGTAAAACTTTAGTACATATAAAGGAAATTGACATATCGATGAATTTAGTATTTTATTGGCTGATAAAATTTATTTAAATTTATTGATACATCTGATAATTTAGAAATCAACAGATTTTAAAGCATTCTTGGAAGGAAGAAAAGAGAAGGTATCGTTTGAATTTTGTGTTCCCATTTTTTGTGGTCTTCGTGATCTACATCTTCTTATAGACAGACAATGGATGCAGATAGGTCAACGGATACCCGAGCCAATGCCGATAATTTTGATGTAAAATGCCACATTCAACCTGTTACATAGATTAAGCTCATCTATGATACGAGAGCAGTTTAATGTCAGAAACTTTTTGATAAGAAACTTTTTTTTCGGCAAATATGTTAAACTCTTCATTCTTCTTCTTCTGACCGCCAAGTCATTTCTTCAGCTTTGAAAACAGAGAGTCTTCGCTAGAGGCTCAATATATTGAGTATGGTAAATTAGACAGCAATTCGTAGTACAATAATCGAGATCTTTTCAATGGTAGCTACGATTTAGCCCAATTTACCAATTTACTCAACGAGCATTAACATGTCCAAATATTAATACATGATATTCAAGATCAGTTGAGATGCCAACAGACTCAGTTAGCTCACTTACTTTTCTCTTTCAAATAGTAAATTAAATATTAAAGTTTTATCAAAAGTGGTCCACTATTTCAAATAGCTACCATACAAAAATTGAACCAATTTTCTGCGCAGCCAAACTTACGCAATTCTTGCGTCACCTTGTAAAATTGTGAATGTGTTGATACAGCGCCCCCAGATCAATCAAGCCTTTCCTTGGTCTCGGTGATGAATGCATGTGGGGTTGACTTTTTCTAATCTGTTTGATAGCAAATAAAATTATGAGTGAAGACAACCTGTACCTTTGGCGTCACTTGTGCTGTTACGACTACAATGTATACCAGCTCTTGTATGCCGAAACCCGATAGTATTTATATAACTTTTCCTTGGTTTTGGTGATGATATTTTACGCAAAAAGTAATGTCTAATAATTTATACATTCTGGTAAATATTTTCGAGGTTGTCTTCTTTCAATGGCTGTGAAACACAAACTAAACCACGCAGCTTGGTTCAAATTTTGCGTAAGTCTATTAAGAGAGCACCAAAGCGTCTAAATGCAGCAATATTCTTATTAATAAATGGTTTTTGAGAGGAACAGTGTTGCACTCAAAGTTAGTCATTGACTTATCAATCAGCCCTCGTAATCTTTATAAAAATTCCAATGGAATTTTTTCAAAACATTTGCAAAATAAAGCAGGCATATAAATAGATCTTTGGCCAACCTGACAATTTTCACCCACGCTTTACATATTATTTTTCTCAACATTAAAAGTAGAACAAGATTATCAATGTTTGCCCAAAACCTGTTTACTTATCATATGCAAGGTTATTAGGTTTTCCTATGCACCCGAAAAACAGCAGGCGATATATTTTAAAATAATTATAGTAATTATCGACCTTGAACGCATATTTACTTTGACATCCGCTGTTACAAAAGGCATGACGCATTATGAGCTAATTCCCATATACACTTTCGTTTTCGGTATATTACATCAGGTAGTTCCAAAAGCGAGTTAAGGCGTAAAACTGTAACCATAATTACCACACAATATAATACACTTCCTAGCACGTAAAAGATTTGTCTCGGAGTTGGGCAGGACTGAGTCGACCGAGGTGAGGTCATGCCGAAAATATTTATGCTTTACAAGCGGGCGCTGCGTTTTAAATGTGAATGCGATGCCAAAATTTCGATAAGATAAGTAGACGTTGCCAACTAAAATGTCATAAATCTTGGCGCTAAGGATGCCATGCATGTTAAAAATAAGAAGAAAAAATATCTGAAGAAAGCAAAACAGCAAGTGAAAGAGTTGCCATTTACCGCATGAAGCTGCAAAGAGATGTTGGACCTTGTCTTGGCTAAAAGAACGCTGCATCGCCAAAAATACACTTGACATATCAGCTCTCTGTGTGTGTGTGTGTGTGTGTGTATCTATGTGAGTTGCACTTGTTCCGTACGATTGCTTGAGTGCGCTGATTTATTTTGCCGGATTGCAGCAGATTTTTTGATGCAGTATAAGCAGACGGCAAACAAGATAAATGGCGGCCTGGCGTTTGTTGGCGTCGGCGATGCGGTGATTTGTAAAAATAAAAACTAGCCATCCTTCCTCCAACTTACTGAGCAACCTTTAAAAATATCCACACACACACACACACAAATGCCACATACATCTTAAGCCCAAAATGTAAATCTTCAACAGGGTTGACTAAAGAGTATTGTCAGCCTAAGTTCAAGGCATATAAATACAAAGCAACCCACTAATACATATGCACTCGGTTTCTTTCTATATACATATATCGTACTATTATTTAGAGACTGATGTGCTGATTATTTTCACCCCCATAAAGGAAACTGTACAAAGAGAAAGGTAAGAGCATTGAGCCCAACAGCCGCCGCCATGCGAGCCCTTAATACCCGCCATAAGTCAACCATTTCGGTCGTAAATCACATTTGAAATCTCTAATTTGTTTTGTTCCATTTCATCTTTTAAATGGAAAACCGCTCTACAGGGTCTTTAACAATTGTTGGTATTTCTTTTAATATTATATATTTTTTTTTTAATTTTTTGTAATTCTTGAGTTTTACACTAAATAAATAATATAAAAATTGCGGTTTGATTAATTTAGAAAATATTTGAAACTTGGGTATCTTGATTTTTTGTGAAAAGAAAGGTTCCGCTTCACAAAAAAAAACGAATTATTTACATAAATAAAAAATATTGCTTGAAAACGGTCTAGATGGATGAGAAACAAAAAACTGATTCCAACTATTTTTCAATAGTCATAATTCAGATCAATTCATAGGTAAAAAAAAATGTTACTTAAAAAAGTAACTAAACATTTTTTAACATTTTTTGTTAATGAAATATATTATAATTTGAAAATTTAATATTTTTAAAAAAATTTAATTTTTCTTTTTAGATGAATGAAATTTTTATAGGCGAGTATTAAAAAATTAACATCGCTACAAATGATTTTAAAATTATTTGCGTTATTTTATGTACTTTTAATAAAAATGTATCATGGCACTTTAAGCACAAAAAATTTTAATTAACAAATTAATTCTTTTATTGAAAATAACACTAGCTTATAAATTTAAAAAAAAATTTGGTATCCTCAATATGTTTTACTCATTTCCGTGGTAAAATGGTATGCTAAAACCGAAAATGAGGTCGAAAAATTTTTTCATGGAACGGATATCGAAATAATTCGAAAAACCCATTTTTCGAAATTAAAAAAAAGGGTCTTTACTTAAAAGCAAATATTTTTGGTTGTACTTAACTGATTTTGATTATTTTTTAAATGCTGCACTCAATGCGTTTTGAGTTAGCTTTGAGAACTTATTGATTTGGTCGTCAGAGATAAGTTTATGCATCAAAGCTTGGAGGAGCTTTGAGCTATTTTTAGAGCTGGAAAGCTTGGATAGAGGGAGATTAGGGTTAAAAGATTATGCTAAGCTAGAGTTACTTTTAGTCTTAATTTGGATATAACAATGAAAAGAGCACAAAATAAATAAAGATACATATAATAAAAAAACCAAACACAATGAATTAAAGTTAATTCTATATTAAATTACAAAAATTCGTTATAAATTTTAAAGATTTTTGGTTTTTTTTTTATTAAGCTAAGTTCAACAAAATCGATATTCACGTTCACGTTCAAGACGCTTTCAACAGTTTTTCATTGTTCACCAATGAAATATCTATAACATTTTCTATAAGTCGGTACATAAAGTTTTATGTTTGTTTCCGCCCCATGTAGGAATTGGGAATTGTCAAAGAAACAGCCTTTATTATTATATAATATTTTTGATAGTAAAATCTGGAGCATCTATTCGCATAACTAATTAACATGTTTAAAGTCTGGAGTGTAAGACTTTGAGATAACCTGTACCTCAACATTGCAACCAAATTCGGCATAGTGCTCAAGTACTCCAAAAAAATTGGAATTTTAACACCTTTTTATGATTAAAATGAAAATAAGCTCGTTTTGAAAAACTATTTTTTTCTTACCAAATCAAAAAATCAAGCAACTTCTTAAAATTAAGTCTTAAAGTTGGATCTAAAAAAACTATCAATAGTACGTCCTACTGTGAAATATTAAGTAAAAGCAATATGTACTTATATATTATTAAATAATGCAAAGATTTAAAAAGTTTCGATTTTTCTATGCAATTTTTGAAAAATTTGTTTAAGACATTGCCAACAGAAACCTAATTTTTTAAAAGGGTCAAAGATTTGTAAAGTCCAAAATAAAGGAGCGCAAAATGGAAGCTAGTTTTAGAATAAATGTGGCAGCCTCTCGGCCTACTTGGAAGCTCAACTGCCAAAAATCGATAACTTAAAATTTCATTTTGGCGAGTACAATACATATTAAAGTAATCGGTATAAATCGAAATACTCTGTTCACCTCTAGCTTGTCATTTCGGCTATAAAAACAAGCAGAGCTTGGGAGTAAAAATAGTTTTAGTTTTTCCTTTCTCATATTTTTTCGTCTATAAAATAATAAAATTTAAGGAACCCTTTTATTTTTTTTTTAATTTTTTTTTATTAATTTGTGGACATTTTTTTTTATAAGTTTCGAGAACTTTTTTTTTATTATTAATTTCAAAAAAAATATTTTTAATGTTTGCTACCTTTTTATATTCGGCGTCCTTGCGTCTTGGGTTAGTACACTTCTTACTATAAATGCTTGATTTTATATTATTATATTAGATTGTTTTTGTTTTTTAACGTAAAATACAAAAATTTTTGGTCTTAATCTTCTATTGATTTCGTTTGAAGCATTTTAGATTATAGATTTTAAAAAATAGTTCTTACATAGAAAGTAGCAATAAAAAACTCAAAAATTCTCAAATTTGAACGTGCTTAAGGCAAAAGGGTCTACAGATGATGAGTGACCAACTATTTTGGCTCAATATTATAGTTCTCTCCAAATCACAATTTTTTTAGAAAAAATTTGTTAATGTTATGTCAAAATAAAATGTAGTTACTCGAATATAAAAAAATCTTGTCTAGCAGGCAAATGTTTGGATAAGACAACGTCTGCTGGTCCCACATTGGCATCACAGCTCAAGGTTGGCGAGCGAAGCATGAAACGGCGGAGCCCCCTAGTCCCATGTGAAATGTGGCATCAACGTTAAACTTTTTTATTTTGAGGTTATTCGGTAGTGTCTAAAATATATATTGACAAGACTGTTGAAGCGGATCTTTTAGCAACAAACATATTTTATGTTTCATAACCTTCTTCCCTCTGCCACGGTGTTTAATTAAATTAAGTTTAGATCTGTAACTTTACAATAAAAAAATGTAAAAGCATTTTTGCCAAGTTGAGCTTAAAACAAAAATATGCAGAAAACAATGCCCGAAGTAAACAACAACAGCAGTAACTAACTAAAAGGACGAAGGACTTCCAGGCGACAAACACTCATTAATTTACTGCAGTTTGTGCTTCCAACATCTTAAGGAATGTGTTGTATGTATTTTATATAGCACTCGGTACTCCGTAAGCATTTTATATAAAATGTAAGCGCAGTTAAATTTATGAACTTAAGAAAACAAAATTTTTCTTACAATTTGTTTTGCACTGCAGTCGAGAAGTAAACCTAAACAAATGTTGTAACTTTAATTTCAGATCCAGAGTAGTCCTGAGCAGTCTTTGGGAGGGGGTGCAGCTAAAAATTTGCCAGCTTTTCTTTTAATTTATTTTGCGGCAAGACAATTTATTTGCTCGTGTCCGAATGCGAGTCCTTATCAAATAATTGCCGGCCAGCAAATGTTGCACAATTAAGCGGTAAAAGGTTAGCCAGCGGTCACAAAGTCCTGACCGCACTCCAGGACCCTGCTTCAAACGTAGCACACATATCATTTTTTTTCACTCCTGTTTTATTTTTTTTGTTTTCAGTTGCCATATCCTTTTTTTTGACATGTTCTGGCTTGTTGCGCACTCACCTCGCTACAGGCTTAATATGCTCCATTTTGAACTTATCTTTATAGTCTCGTTTAGTGGACACACCAAGAGTTATGGAGCCACGATTTTTGCGCTTTTAGTTTTCACATGTTTATTTGGCCAACTAATTTTCAGTTTGTTTAAAACGCGCTCTGAGATTGGAGCACGTTGAATAAGAATTAGCAGGAAACTATTTTCACTTGATAAAGTTATGATAAATGCTGCTGGCTACGAGCCTAACTAACAAGAGTTCAAGCCACACAGCCTCTGGATGTCAGCTGCCATCGATCATTTCGAGAGCTTGTGTAGAGACTCTAGTGGTGCCGCATTCAGACTGACCAGAACCTTTGCATTTTTATACCCTGCATAAAAGATTCAATGTACACACTGCCAGAAGAAGGCTGGATCAGATGTGATCGTATGTTAAAAATTACTTCTTGATGCGGAAATGTCCCAAAGGCAACAACAGCTCATCAACTGATAAAATGTTATAATCTAAATTATTGTAGTAAGGTTTTATTATAACTTATCTTAAGACTATAAAAAATAGACCCCAAAACTCATCTTCAAACGCGTACATAAGCTGCAAGTATGGTAAATGTCCAAACAAAACAGTGTTACCCCACGATTTTTTAAAAAAGGTAAAAAGTGTGCTGCTCTCATTTGCCATTTCTTAATATTTTTTTTTTTTAAATATTTCACAACATATTCTACAATTAAAAACTTTCTTACATAGTGTGGCTGCACTGGTCTGAAATAAATAAAAATATTGATAAAAATTGCATTGAAGTCTTCCAGTTGAGGATAGAAATTAAAAAAAGTATGCGTTAATATAAATTTAAAGTTATTAAGTTTAAAGAGTCATTAAGTAGCAGACTGTACAATTTTGAGGATATAAAACTAAATAAAATGTAATATGATGGCCGATGACTCTCACTATAGTGCATCTCGCCGGCTCCCGAGATGAAGGAAAAACTTAAAAATTCATTGCCACATAATCGGGCCGTCTAAAATATGCTGTTACCAAATCTCTTGAGCCTAAAGAATCCATTGAAACACTTGGGGCATCTCCGAGAGGGACGCGACCCGTTTAAGCCATCTTGGACATAGGCAATCGAATATCTGAATTCTTTATAATCACAAACCGATTGACTAAGTTTAGTGGGAACAAGTGTACCAGGAATCGCTCTCCAAATTTCTTCCTCGGAAATGCTTATTCGAAGTAAACAAATTTTGTATTCGCGTAAAATCAGGTTTGTATCAAAGAACGAAAAAAATTACATCATATCTTTTGAAATTATTATTTTTGGTATTAAAGTAGGAAGAAACGTACGTTGAGCGGGAGAAAAATAATTCTTAGGTTTACAAAAAAAAGTGGAGCATGGGGCTTATTCATTTCATGTTGTTGATCTGATAAATCGAATTGTTGACAAAAAGATAAAAACGTGAACATGGTTTTTTAATGACGGATACAATGTCAGGACACTGATGTGTTTGGATATTTATAAATTTGGATTTAAGACCCCAGGAACGTATGGTAAACATTGTCTGACCTCCGATCCACGGTCATAGTGTAAGCTTCCTTGAATGAACAAGATCATCCGTAAATCTCAATCCTATTAGGAACCTATGAATAGAACTTATTGATTACTAATAATAAAATAAAACTCTTTCTTATCAAGTATAATTACGATTGAAAATAGCTTGCTCCATCCTTAAATAAATAAATACCAAGCTAGTTTGCAATCATGCACATATTAATTATTTCACGTTTGTATACTCTCATGTGTGCCTAATATTCAAAAGACAGTTGACTTTAGTTCCCTACCACTCAAACTATTTTCTTTAAATACACTCAAATCACTTTAAAAATTGGAAAAAAAAACATTGCACCGCAAAATAATTTTTTGAAAAAATTTGGTATAGAGCATCGCATTGTCGGCCACCAACTTGACTGCATCCCAATTTTTTTTTTACTATGTTGAGTCCGAACCAGTTTATCAGAGATTGCGGTGCGTGCAGCTTCGCAGAAGTAAGTGAGTAGAAACAGAAGTGGTCAAGTCAAAATGCCTGCGGCAGAAAGGATCGGCCATTTTGTATACTCTGGGACCCCATGAGCAAGGTGTGTCCCTGTCACATCTCTTTTGTGTTGCACATTTGTCACAAATTAATCATGTGCTTGTTGTACTCATGTGTGTGTATCTTCGGGTAGTATTCTTAACAATTTGATAAATTTACCCAGCGACCTGGAAGGTGCGAAGAGTAAGAGTTAAGTCCAGCAGAGTACGCCGCAACAATGTATCCCCAGCAATGCAATTAAGTTCCGTAGAACACACGACTTTGGTGGCGCAATTAATTTTCATTAAAACGAAAAGCCTTACAAAAAAAAACACTTGCAGTCAACTCGATCGCGATAAGGAAACTCTGTGTGCTGGACATGGATATCGAAATGAGCTATTTACATGGCTGTTATGTATAGTTGCCAATATCAGTACATATCTCATATGGGATGGGAGTGTTGTGCATGCCGATCGATTGATCGCAGACCGCGTGACATTAATTGATATTCTTATCGGCGATCGTTGAAGATTACGATTCTCGGTTCAATCCACTTTCAATTTGACAACTGCGACAGACAGGTGACAAGTCATAACTCACGATCGCATTGTTTTGGACCCCAAAGCATGTGCACTGATCCTGACCATGTCCGCTTCTTTATTTATGCATGGCCGGCCTCTGCAACCGCCTTACGCATGGTTCTCGGGGTGCCGGGGCAAGCACAAGTGTATGTAAAAATGCCAGACACGATTCGTGGCACTACCGTGAGTTATGCCAGGCGGCTGGCAAAGCTGCTACTATGTACCACAACTACTACCACTACGAACTACTGTCTGGTGAATGGAATTCTGCACGCAAAGAATTCGCAACATTCGTTCGGGGAGTCAACGCTGGCTTTGGCAATGGGTTTGGCGATCCTTCCACTGCAGTTGTTTTTGGCATTGTAATAACATAATTGATGATATTGTCTTTTAATTCGTTGGGATCTTCGTGTCTGGCATGACAATTCAATGCGGTGGCATTTACATTTATTTTGAGCGTTAAAAACTTTTTGATTTTTTTTGGTGTGGTTCTTGAAGTATTGTAATGAAGATGATTTTATTGACTTGGTAATGTCTGGTGTAGATGCGCTGGTAGTAGGGAATATGTTTTTGCTGTTAATTAATTGGCTTTGCCTTGTATACTCTGAACCCACAGGGTCAAGGTTATTGTAGATTTGTGACGAAGGAAGTGCGGCAGACTAAAGTTCCTTCTTTAAAAATGGATCAGCAGTAAAAGTTGTTCATCTAGGTTTCACAGACTATAAGTGCATTCATATGCAGGTGAAGTTTCTCGAATCATGTAACCATATGCTCCTATATAATAGCCTGTAGCGAAGGTACAACGGTATAATAATTTTGTACAAATGTAAATAATGGGCGGAGGAACGCCTAGATCTCGCAGACTATAAGAGCTAGAGACACGAAACCTTACCAGCTGGTGCGCATATTTCCTGAGCAGGTCATTTTGATATCTTACACCGTTCCCCCGCATTTTGCTCTTTTTAGCTACACCGTGAAATATTTTTATTTGACATGCGTAATGTTTTCAAAATCGGACAAATATAACAAAAGTTATAGTCAAAAATGTACTAATTTCACCCCCTTGGGTCAATCTTTGACTACACGTAATTATGTTAAGAGATTACCTAAAATCATCAATTTTGGTAAGATTATTCATATGGCACTAAAAAACAAACCCACATCAAAATTTTATTGATGCGGCTGTCCCGACCCCCAGCAATCGATTTACAGTGTTTTCTCCCACACCCCTCAACATATGAACTTGAAACGACTTTGACGTTACTTTCGATTTTCATCAAATTTGGTAAAAATTTACGGAACTTGTAGGTATAAATATAGTTTTGTACCAAAAAAAAAAAAAATTTCAATTGGAAAGTTCTTAGAAGGAATATGCAGGAATAACATTTTTTTCGAGAAAAAAGGTACAGGGTATTACACTGTCGGGCACCACCTCGACTGTATCACGTTTTTTATAATCGGTTTGCGGTATGGCTATCAAAGCCATCTTCGATTTTTCGAAAAAATCGCAGGGAGCCAAATCAGGTGATTTCGGTGGTTGTTGGATGGTATTCGTTCCGTTTTTAGTGAAATAGTCACGGATAACGATGAAATTTTTTTATTTTAAATTATGAAAAATCGGAAACATGCACGTAGATGTACTCAATACGGCGTCACTTTTACAAATGTCAAGCTATCAAGATGAAAATTTCATAGAATGTCAAGGCGAGATTTAATTTAAGAAGAAAAAAAAGAGACATTAAGACCCTGTATCTAAAGTTATTGTCAAAACTAAATGAAAGCTGCATCGCAATTCGTCTATAGGTAAGTATTATTGTACGTGACCCAGAGTCACCAAATTTTGTAAGTAGCAGTATATATATATAATAATTCCCTGACTGACAACAATTTTTTTTTTGTCAGTCACCCCTGGGCGGGACATGGGGATCTCTATTAATAACTGTTCAAAGAGAACAGGGACCTACAGTTTATAGCCGAATCCGAACGGCGGTGTCTTTAATTAATAGAGACTTTCTTTGGCAAATAGCGTCTTTGAGCTAGCGATGCCAGTGCTAGGCAAATGTACCAGTGCTACTGTGGGGATTCGAATCACCGACCTTCGGTTTGTAAAGCGAGTACGCTACCACTACGCTACCGACGGCCACAAGTAGCAGTATATGGCTCTAATAAATAAAAGCCGCATTGATGTTTTTCGATGAGAACTTCCCACCCCCAATCGATCTAACGTATTTTCCACTACACCTTCCACATTGGGACTTAAAACTTACTTATTTACATATATGATATTTAAAAAAGCTAACTGACTAAACTTATAAAATATTTAATTTTTTTTTAAACAACACATTGTCTTATGTATGTTCCTTAAATATGTCAGTCACCATTTTTTTTTATACGTTCTTTATTTGGTGTGAATATAAATCAAATCGATTAGGTTTTAGATTTTTTTATAAAAAAATGTATGAAGAAAAAATATTTTTTTTTGTCAAAAGATGTTAAAAATTATAATAAATTTTTGTTATATTTTATAGAGTACAAACTTCTTGCTTTTATGATGATAGAAACTGATTTATTTTTTAGGTATATATAATATTATTAACATTGCTCAATAAAAGATTTTTAATAAATTGAATTAAATGGTGCTATTTCAATAAAAATGTATGGTATACAAAAAATTAAACCAAATTAACCACTCTCAATATAAAAAATTCGACATTTTTTTATGATATATGTATTCTATTTGAGCTTATTCAGACGAAATGGTCTTTATGCTTCTAATAAGTACTAATAATCTAGAATACCTCACTATTTTTGATGGTGCTCCATCGCTGTTATTGTTATACAAAATAATCGCACGAAAATATTCACTGAATTCCATTTTTACAATTTTTAAGTCACTGTGAACAACACAATGCAAAGATTTTTAGCGTTTCATCCAAAAAGTTATTGCAACATTGAATTAGGGTCTTTGCCAAATTAACTGAATTAGTGTAAAACATGAAAAAATTTAGAATTTCTTATATTGAGAGTGGTAAATTTGGTTTAATTTTGTTTGTTGAATGCAACCCCATACATTTTTATCAAAATTGCACCATTTAATGCAAATAATAAATAAATTGTTTGTTGAGCAATGTTAATATTTTTAATTTACATACAAAATAAATCAGTTTTTTTCATCATAAAAACAGGAGGTATGTATTCTATAAATAATTATAAAAATTTATTATAATTTTTGACATCTTTAGAAAAAAAATAATTTTTTTTTCATTCATTTTTTTAAAAAAACATTCAAAAATTTTCGTTTTATTTTTTTTTAACATTGTTTCACCTAATCAGTTTGATTCATATTCACCCCAAATAAAGAACGTATAAAAACATGTGTTTAAAAAAAAAATGGTTATTGAAATATTTAAGGAACATACTAACTTAAAAAAAATAAGAAAATTTCATATTTTTTTTTAAGACAATGTGTTGGTTAAAAAAAAATTAAATATTTTTTTTAAATAGCCCTGTTGTCAACTTAGATTAAAAAAAAATTGGTTTAAAATTTTTCAGTAGTTTAGACACAATTAAATAAAACACATTTTTTTAAGTTAAGTTTTAAAACGAACGCATCGAACTGCATCATTAGTTTTCAAAATTCGCTGGGGGCAGTTTCCAGTACCTTATCCAGCTAGACACTTTGCAAAACTACTAGGTATAAATATCATAAAGCCCTAAAAAATAATAAATTCTATACAACTTCTATACTACAAAGAAGCAATTTGGACTTAAATACAAAAGTTGTAATGATAAAGTATGGAGGAATATGTTTACTTATATTCTGTATTATTTATTATCGGGATTTTTTTATAATCCCGAAATTCCCGAATGCGTGCTTCGAAATTACTCCAGAGTCCCGAAATACATTTTATTTTATTTTTACAAGTATATAATATAGGTACATATAATTATTTACTATTGAAACAAATTGTAGCGGGACAAACCCCAAGATGGAACTAGATACTAAATGTCCGTTTCGGGACCGTCAGAGCGTAATCGAATTTCCTATGCCGAAAAGGTTGCAATGAAAAAATTAAGGCTACTTTTTGTTTTTCAGCTGTTCCAAAGCAACCTCATTCCTGTTCAACGCCATTTTGTTTGTCTTACAATCCCAAAGCGCGCGCCTTCATGCTGGGTCGGTCGGCCATCAATTTTATCCGCAACACCTCGACTCGGCCGGCTCAGTTTACGTTTAGTTTGGACTCCACGTGGTCCGCGCGCCTCTTGCCAATTAATCAAAATTGTCGCCGTGTGCAGTCGGACTCAGTCAAACGAACAAGCAAAGAAATGTCGTTAACTTAAGTGTCCAATTAATTAAATTCGCATTTAACAGCCGCCAAGCTGCGAAAAGCCATTAAGATAGTTTGTCACACACACACATACACTTACACTTACATGCGGTGAGACCAACGTAGATACACACATGGGGTAACCACCCGAAACCACCGAAACACCCGCGTACCCACCAAAAATTTGCCATGCCCAAGTGGAAACTTTACTCCTTGTGGTTTCTTTGGTTACTGTTGCTGCAGCCTCTCTTGGACCTGGAGCGACTTGAAAACTTCAGTTTGCAACTTTTGATTTTTTAAAAGTGGTTTTTCTTCATAAACTCGTGCTCGAGCTGCTTCGGCTCATGTTGGCCATAGTTGTTGTTGGTTTTCCTGCTGTTGTTTTTGGCTGCCTTTTTCTTTTTGGCCATGTTCAAGTTTTATGAGCAAGTTTATAAATTTGAGTTGCTAGCTCATGTGGTTGTGCCGCTGTCTGTCTGGCCACCCGTCCGTCTGTCTGCCTGCCGGGGCGATTTCACACTCAACTTGGCCGTAATAAGATTAATTTTGTGTGCACTGACACGATCTTTGGGAGCATACGATACGAGGATTGCCGTTGGCCGCATGCCACAGTTCAGTTCCCTTTATAAAGTATCTGTCCATGAAAGAGCACAAAAACCGTGCCGTCGGTCAGAGAGGCTATTAGTCATGATCGGGTTTCTGGGTAATTTTTTTTTTTTAGACTGGCAGATCTATCAAGTTAATTTATTAAGCCAGATAACGTGAAAATAATTTTGATTTTATATTCGCGCCTTTTGGCAGTTTTATGGAATTTGTAAAATAAAACCATATGATGTATTTTGTATTCGGTAGACTAAAAATTATACAAAAAAAAATTTGTTAAAATTAAAAAATCATTTTTTTAGATCTTGGCTCCCAAAACTTTTCAAAAATTGCTGGGGCAGTCTCAGTACCTTATCCAGCTAGACCCTTTAAACTCAAGCTTTGCCAAAAAAACATTAAAAATATACAAAAACAATTTTAATTTTAAATTAAAGAAGCACCTTTAGGAAGAACAGTAAAGAGAAATACTTTTATTTTTAAACAGCTATATAAAATGTTTTCAATAAATAATTAAAATATTAGTGATGGATACAGGTATTATATTATTAATTGTATAGTATGCATAAAAATCACTTATTCTTTTATGCAATGATTTAAAAAGGAAAAAGTTAAGGGCAGCTTTTTTAATTTTTTTTTTTTTGCCAAACGACAAATTTAGAATTTCAATTTAATTAATTTTGTTTTTTTCAATTTTAATTAAAAAATATTACAAATTTCAAATGCTGCCTTCAATCAAAAAATCGTATACATATAATAAAGAAATAAATGTTATAAAATTTCTTTAAAAAAAAATTCAGCTAAAATCATAAGAAAAGAAAGAAAAAAATTAATTAATAAGTTAACTTTTATAAATATTTTTTTTATTTTTATTGTATAACAAAAAAACAGGGATCCCGCTTAAAAGTTATATGGATGAAAAAAAAAAAACGGAAAAAGTTTTTTAGATAAAAATACAATCCACAATATATTATAAAATATATATTATTTATATTTAATTTATTCCAAAAAAATAAATAAGAGTTTACATTTTTTGACCTTAAATTTATGAAATAATAGTTAAATCTCAATATTTATTTTAAAATCGAGAAATAATTCTTGTTTTTTAATTCTTATAGTAAAAAGGCAAATAATGCAAATTAAAAAATGTACTCTTATTTTTTAAATTTGATCATGAAAATTGAAAATATAAATTTTTAAGTTAATTGAAAACATAAAGTATTCCCCAATTATAAATAAAAATGGAATTTAAAAACAATTCCTAAAATTTAATTCAATTTAAAATTTAAATTAAGGACACACCTTGATGGCTTCCGCATTTATGTGATGTTCTCTCCAATACCTTCGCATCGATGCACAATATGTTCTTGAAGGATTAATATTAATGATCCCAAAAAATAATTTTTTTATTTAAATCTCTTTAAAAAAAATTAATATTTAACAACTACCACCTGAAGGTTTCCTCTCATCTCCAATGGAAAGAAAAGAATTGGCAAAGTACAACGTTGTGCAGTGTTTCAGTGATTCTTCTATCAAATCAATCAATAAACAAGAAATCGCCAAAACACGAACATATAACAGTAGATTTTCAATGTTCTTTATTTGACACCTTCTTAAAAAATTAGCTACTGCCTGAAACCATATCTCTGCCCTCGGTATGCCTTGCAAAGAAAACCATAGTATATTTGAATACAACTATTTTATGAATTAACCAACTTGGAAAGTTTCAAACATATTTTCGCTATTTTAAAATTATTCTATGCTCTACGGATCACCGGTAAGTAAATAATTTTCAAAGATGTCCATATACAATTAATATAGTATTTACTACTATGTAGGTATCCATTGTAAAATTTTTTTCTTACAATACTAATACATTAAAAGTAGATATTCTGTCCATCTATTTACAGCTTTCTACTGTCGTATGTATATTTTACATCACACTTGAGAAGATAAATAAAATAAAATATATTTTTTTTCTATGTTGGTTTTCGGCGATTTTTTAGAACAATTTTTAGGTATTAAAATTATATTTTTAACGCAGTTATTGAATAAGATTTCACATTTTATTTACTATTATGTTTAGAGATTCCTATTGAAAAATTTTGTTTTACAATAAAATTTCTTTCATGAAATCTTGCTATGAAGACATCTTATCTGTGCTTTGTATACCTACCTTTATTTTTCCTTACAATTCTTAAAAGTGTTTTTCTGTCCAGTGATAACAGCCATGATTATATAAACATTATTTGAATAACAAATGTAGACATAAATTCCTCTCAAAACGCTCAATTGATAAATGTCGCCTGTGTGGCATTTAATTGGCAGTCATTCATAAAATCGGTCAACGTCTGTTCCATTTTATTGCTGCATGATAAATGCCTTCTAATAGACGCGCTTATTCCTAAATGATTAATAAAGTAATTTTCAAGTTCAAAAACAACATAAACTCGAACTGAAGTGCTCAGTGTTCACTCAAATGCGTGTTGTAAAACGCTCAAAAAGAAAACAAAATCGAAAAAAGCCATTTGAGTTTAAACTCAAATAGTCGTAAATTTGCTCCGTGTTGCAAAAGTAAACGCCCATAAACAAAACAATTTGGTTAGAGCCGGAGAATCTGTTTCTGTTTCTCAATGAAAGCCACGTGTAGCCATAAATTTGCCGTGCTCTGAACCAGTTCCCAACGCAGCAGCGGCAGCAACAGCAGCAGCAGATGTGGCAAGAGCAACGACAAACTCCTGTAACAGGTTTCTCATTACTCTAGTGCTGGAAAACACCGGTCGACATTTGCTTATCAAGCGGTGCCACCAACTTCTCCAAAACAAGGAAAAGTGCCACAGCAATATACGAGCAACTTGATGGCATGTCCGGAAAATTCACTTGCCAGCGGCTTTGCAACGCTTTGCAACACAAAATGGGCGGAGACTCTATGGTCGCACTCGCTCACACTCGCTGCGCAAGGGCCCTGCTTAATTGCTTCCCTTTCGTTCTAGCAGCAACATATGTTTCATAGCTAAACAGCTGCTCAGAGCTGACAAGGAGGGCTCTCCCGCTCAAAGACTGTTTCTTGTGAGAGCACGCGCAGACGCAAGAGCACGGCAACAACAAAGCAGCCAGAAGATAAAAGATGCCAGCAATAAACCATTCCCGGCAGCCATAAACAATTGTGTGAGCGAGAGAAAGTGATAGAGTGGCCAGAGAGTAAATTTGTGCGCGTGTGCGTGATTTATATGGCGTAGCAGCGCAGCAACTGCGTCGATGTTGCTGCTGCTGCGCTGCTACAGCGCTGTGGCCGTCAATGCGACTGCGCTCGTAATTCTCCCGTTTAATGGTTTGTTTACATCATAAATAAATATGGCTGAACTGCGCCAAACAGCCCAGAGAGGAGAGAGAGAGCGTTGCCGTTAAGACAGAGTCTGCGTAGTAACGTGTTGCAGTTTTGGCGCGCGTTTGTAACGCAGCAACTGCAGCTCCCAGTACTGTGTAAGATACGAGTATTTCGCTGTGGGTCAGTTTTTGGAGGTGGCATTGGCTGGCTGTGTAGCAGTTGTGACGTCATTTACAAGTTCATACATTTGATAACGATCATGGTCTACTTGATGTGAGGAGCGGCAAATGAATGACGAGTAAATCTTTGGAAATTAATAATTTTTATACACGTGCAAAAAATGTGAGAAAAATAAAGAAATTTTTGTTTAAGTTTCAAAATTATACTTACACAAAAAATTATACAATTTTTGCTTATCAAACGAAAATAGTTTTCTTTTATAAGGAAGTAATCTTTAACATAAAAATGCTTAGCCAGAAATATAATTTTTTTAATTATTTAAGGGTTTTAACTTTTTTTAAATTAAGATTAAATTTATAATTAATTTTATTCCTTTAAAATGAAATGTCACAATTTGGTAAAAGTTTCTTTATCTACTTTTTCTAGTTTGAATCGAATTAGGTCAAATATGTCAATTTGTGTCCAGAGCAGGTCTTCCCTTTTCTCTTGCTTATTTTTTTTATTTAAATTCATTTTAATTTATTTTTTAGTTCGTTTTTTTTTTATTTGTGTATAAGTTAATGAAATTTAATTTTTTTTATGACTTTTTTAACGTTTGGATAGTTTATTACATGACAATCCTGCAATTAAACCAAAGAGCCAGAAGAAGGATATCCCTCTTCAGCTGAAATAGTCAAGTTTGCCATGGATATTTGGATGCTAAGGATCGCAGTGCAGCATTCTCCAATAATATTATTATTAAGATCGGATAGTAATTTTATAGGGAGAACCATATCAAATTTTGGATTCAGACATAAATACATTAAAAAAAGATTCTAGGTCAACCAAGCTTGGAGTGCAGATTCGTCTGAACCAGCGAACGTTAAACTTTTCAGGAATCATCCTTACATACCATCCTATACCCGTTAACCATCACTCTTGACTAATAAGTATATACATATGTATATCAATGCAAGGTTATCCCATTGTCGGACAATGCCTCAACTGATTCACATTTTTTACATATACCATACTTTAACTACAAGCTAATTAAGGCCAAGATCTTTGCGTATCCACAACTCCTAAACCCCATCAGCTATGCCACAAAATAACGCACTTAAGGCAAGTGGTATATGTAAAAATTCATAAACAAGAAACTCTTGATTTAGTACCAGAAGAAGCCGCAGCTAGGCCTGCAACTTGCCGCCGGCATTTGGTTGCACATTGATGCCGACGCCGACGGCGTGTGTTGCGTGATGTGAGAAGCAGTGACAAGTCGTAAGCCCAGGACACCATTTGGGGGACGCAACCACTTGTGGCGTTACTCTAATTTTACTGCCCGAAAAATTGCACGCTCGATGGTCACACAATTACGGATGTAATAAAGTAATTTGCCGTAATTGCAATTGAACCGGCATGGCAGCTGCGTCGTAAGACAACACGGACGCGTCGTAATGGTAAACACAGTGGTAGAGAGAAGAGGCCTTTGGTGTTGTAAAAACTTTGTCTTTAAGGTAGCAGTCAGTCCAATGTCTTAGTCACTGCCCTGCGTCACCCCTTTTTGTTCCGGACTTTGTTTCAAAGTAAGTTTCTGGCTTATTCTTGGGCTCATTGTGTGGGCTCAACTCGTTCCGCCCTAAAGCGGAATATTGTGTGACATTGTCTTGGCACTTGCCGTGCACAGAGGGTGATTTTAATTTAGCCACAGACAGAGTCCTGGCCAGGTAAAACTGCGACTCCTTGCCTCACTTTGTTCTAATTTTTCTTGGTGCTTTGCATATAAAACTACTTAATTATTGCTGGACTTTGTTACTTTTGTTGTTGCTCTTGTGGCCGTCGTCAACTGGGCGCACACTGTGCCTGGTGTCCGCTTTATCCTTTCAGCAGGCTGTGAGTTATGATGTCTTTATGACGCTTTTGTGTGCCCAATCCTTTTCAGTTCCTTTTGGCTCATTCGCCTATTCCTTCGTTAGTGTGTTGCTGCTAACGAGTAATTTTATGCTTTATTATGATGATTATGATTATGTGCTCAGCAGCAGCACTAGTCTGGACTCCTGTTAGAGTTACAGTTCCAACGAGTGAAGTGACTCAACTATATGACCCTTGCCATAGCCCATAGGCTGACCAAGTTCATTAGGCATATAAACGCAAAGCAAACATGCCCTGTACATTCCCGCCCACTGCTCAACACTGCCTAGTGCCTGGGAACAAGTGTTGAGCAATCGTCTATGAAAATAAACACATTGGTCGAGCACATAAAAATTAGTCTATAAAAACAAATAATGGCAGGCAGTGTTTATCGAGCTTTTTGCCTGGTTGTCTGCTGCGCCAAGTGTCGACCCCCTTTGGATAAACAAACGCCATCGAGCGCCTTTACCATGGCACGGAAAGTGTCCGAGTTCCCCACACACAATCAGTGGCACCTTTCTTTTTTTTCGACTTCTCTGGCTTTGCTCACTCGCTGTGCCGCCACTGCCGCCGCCGCCACGTCTCGACATGCTGCGAATATTTTCGGCATTTGTTTTTGTTTTTTTTAGAGATTTTCAATTCCAAAAGTAAATAAACAAATTTCGTTTATGTGCAACATTTGATTTTTGTTCAGTTTTTTAAATACATTCGAATTGTTTTCGTTATTTATCTTAGAAATGCTTGGCCAAATAGCTCATATTGCAGGAAGACTAAATAGAAATGTGCTTGGATCTTGATCTAGAAGTGTTTATTAAGCGAGACAAAATTAAACCAAATTAACACTTTCAAAGGTTATTAATTTAGTAATTCCATAGAAAAGGACAACCCAAATTTCCGACTCTTCTTGCTAAAAATTAGAAGAAAATTTCACTGAAGGTGCATCTTAGAATGATACGAGTATATAATAAAATAATAAAAAAAACCAACTCAAACTGACTATTCTTCTTGTTCAAAACTAGGGAACCTCATAGCGCCGGATAGTGAACGACCCTCGAGAACTTTCTGTATAACGAGTGTGAAATATACATGAGAAAAGAGCAAATCAAATGCTCCATTCTTCTTGCTGAAAGCTCCTCTAGTTATTCCTTGAGAACTTGTATCTAAAAAAACTAAAGCTTTTGACGCTCAAAAAACAACTGAGCAAAAAATTTGACAACCCTAGAATTAATGATATTCAAGTTAATTATTACAAATTTAGTCTTGAAACTTTTGATTGACTTTCGGTATGTGAGTGTTCTTCCCTTCTTTATACATAAATTAATTATTTTGAAACCAATAAAGCGATGAACTACCTGTAGGCGAACATAGTTCCTTAAACGCTTCTTACTTATTTCCATATTAAATTTTATGTAACGTCACATAGACTATAACCAGCGGACGATCGAGACGCTTGCAACGATAATCATTTGTCAAATTATGATAAGCGGTGTAGAAGTTACGAGGGAACAGATGAACTTATTACAGATAACCCATCTTATTGCTACACCGCAGTTGGGCAAAAATTACTAATATATGTAAGTATTTTATCTTATTTGAAATTTTAAATATTATATTCGCTACTTAAATTTTTTTAGTTTCCTTTCTTTAAGGTTTTAGCTTTGTTTTCGAAAAAAAAATCTGGCACTTTTTTTTTGTTCACCTGACCTTAGTGGTGCATGGTGCAATGCAATTAACATGATGCCGGAAAGAAGGGCCTGAGTTTGGAAAACTACGAGGAAAACTGGTTCAACTTTTGTATGGTAGCTATATAAAATAGTGTCCTAATTTTGACTTAAGACAAATGTTGAGTCTAAAACAACTGGCACAAACTTGGTCACGATCTAAAAAAAACTTTTTAGCATTTAAGATATTTATATATTTCATATAAGTCTTTTGATCAAAATCAGACAACTATTTAATATAGCTAATTTGAAGCTTAGCTATCTTTTTCAGAGACACACGAATAACTGACCTGCGCATTGCGTCGCCTTCTAATTGTTGGATCTTGATAGTAGTGGCTACTTTGGCGGATACTTGGTAGTACGAATGGGTCTGTATAGAGCTGGCTACTTAGAAAGGTTTCGAGGTAATATTTTGTATTGTGTTGGTATTCCCACAAGGTACAAACTTTTAATATGCTTGAGTCTTCTAAACGATTTTGGTATCAGTACCTATTTTGGAAAAATTTTTACAAATAATTTCTTTTTTTGTGCAGTTTAAAATTATATATATAGTTATGCCTATATCTGTTAAAGATTTCATCCGAGTCCGTTCCGACAAGGAAAGCACCTAGATATCGTCATGAATCGAAAAACATAACCTACCTGCAGATGATCCGTAAACTTTGGTACAAACTTCTTGTGCTATAAATATCAAACTACCCGAGATCCTTTCGTCTGTTTATACTGATTATATAGATACTTTTTACCTTCGTAAATGGGCAAAATTAGTCAGCAATAAAATTATATTCTTTCTCTATCTATATTAGAGTTCTACTCAAATAACATTTTTAAAGTTGCGCAGTTTGGGAAAAAGATCTACTACGTATTGCTCTTAAAATGTGTCCTTTTCGTTGCCTGTCAGAGTGTCCGACTTGAATGCCACTTGCCACACTCTGGGCACGCATTTTGCAAACATTTTGTCATAAATCATAACAACGAAAAAGTCAGGCAAAATTTTCGTCAGAAGGTTTTTGTTTTTCAAAAAACCATCACATTGTTTTGCTCTAGATACGATACGTCGACGGGATGGCTGGAAGTAAGTCTCAGGCTTGAAGCCTGAAGGCAGACGGCGAAAATTCACGCAGAGTGCGTAGTTTGCATATGCAAAGGATGGGGTGCATCATAAAACAAGGATAGCGAAAAAAATACAAATTTACAAGAGCAAAAAAAAATGAAGCTCTTAAATGCAGTTTTTTTTTTATTATATGTACAAGTATGGTATATATGTATAGTATATATGCATGTGGTGCAAAATTTATGATGATGCAAACGGAAAACATCAGAGTACAAGGCGGCAACGCAATGCGGCTAAATGCAGTGAGGCGACAACGACGACAGCAAATGGCAAATAAAACAGCAGGAGTAGGACCAGTTCCAGGACCAGCACCAAAAGTAAAGCCTCACACCCGCCATAGTGAGTGCTCACTTCCGGCGCCACGGTGGGCAATTAAAAATCGATGCGATAAAAATGCCACAAAATGAATTTTTTTTGCTTTTCTCTTACATCGTTAAATGAAAATATCAATTTGAGATTTCTCAATGGATGCGACTTCCAAAAACCACTTGCAGCTAATTTATTATTAATTGAATTGAAGAAAGCGAGACGCACACAGATACACCCACACACAAACACACCCCGCTGTCGGCACAGCAGCCCGCATGGCTGAAAGGGACGGGCTATCGGAGTCACTGATACGCTCCGTGTCCGTGTCGTGCTCAGTGGCATCTCCCGTCATGTTATGCGAGTTTTATGTTCTATTTATGTTGTGCAAACGATGCCCCATTATCGTAAAAATATCACAACAAATCGTTAAAATCGATCGCAGTCATTGGAAAGCGGCAAAGTGTCTCATCTCAACTGCACTCCACTCCTCTCCAGCCACAACAAAGTTGCGTGCGGCTCGCATCGCACGAGTGAATGGCTTCATTTATGGAGCTGCTGGCTTTGGGATAGGGGAGCACTGCTCATAAGTGGCAAGGGCGCGTGTCAATGGAGCTGCCATTGCATATTGTAAGTACACAGGAATCTCTCAGTATGTATGTGTGTGTGCGGTGGTGTCTATTTGTGTGTACTTCGCACCCACATTGCTTGCCGTGCTGCCAACAAGCAGCTCATAAATTTTGAGACTTAATTAAGTTGGCATCACTTGAAAATTGTTTGAATTTTTTTCGTCATGTTCTCTTCTGCTCTTTGCTTACGACTTTTGTTCGCCCATAGATAATAACTGTGAGCGGCCATAATTGAATCATATTGATTTATAATTATTACAGAAGATCTGAAGAGATGCTCTTGATTCCCGACCTGGATTCGATGCACCAGCAGGCGGATACATCGATTTGGAAAACATCATGGTCAGCGTAGACGCATGCGGGCGTTTCAGTAAACGTGGCCTAGGTTAGGAATTCGCATTAGTATTCCATTAAGGCTCTTTCATGATGCTTTTATAAGCTGTACCTTAAGAAAAGCTTTGAAGACTTATGTAGAGTAAAATATTTGTACTTTTTGGCATTACCTCATACTCGTATACTTCCGCTTTTGTCAATGTGAACTTTGAAAAAGTGGTGCGTAATTTTCTGGTGCTAAAAAAATACGAGTGTAATCAAACTTTCTTAAATCATTTCGAATACAGCAAAATAAAAATCTGGACAGTTGGATGACGATGTCTTAAAAAATAAAAAAATGTTAGTAAAAATCTAGAGAGTTTGAAATTTTCCTATGGCAGCTATAAGATAGAGTGTTCCAAAAAAATTTGATTTGGGGCCTGTGTGGAGTCATCAATATGGGTATGTAGACTCACGTAGAGCATTAATATTAATATTCGTACTTTCTTTTTTACTTTTGGCGGATACCAGAGAGGCGACAAATCGAGACCTGTTGGTACAGAAGCCTTTTGAATCGGATGGACACTAGGGAAACAGAAGAATGTGAAGTTGCGAATGTTGAGCAGAGAGTAATGATAAGCAGAGAGAGTAGAGGATTCAGTTTGATAAATAAACGTCTGAAATAAAGAATAAAAAAACTTACCTGAGATAAGAATCGTTTAATTTAGATCAACTGAAAAACAATAAGTAAATAATTATTATTATTATTGTCGTGTTTCATCTTTAACAATATTTTTACTTAATTTGGAATAATTGGGTTAAAAGAAATTTTTTTTTTTTTTAACATAGGCTTCAAAATTTAAAAATTGAAAATGCCGTGGGGCCTTGTAATATTATTTTTTTATTTTCAATGTATATTTATTCGAAATTTGTCTAATATAAATTGTTCGGAAAAAAGAAATAGTGTTTTTGAATATCTGACAGATTTTTGTCGGATATTAGAAAAAATTGTGCTGATGCCTAAATTGCCTACACTTCTTTATTTATTCCTTTCTTTTAATAAGCGATTCCCATGAGAAAAAGTTTTCACAAATTCCTTATTAAACATTATTAATTTAAACGATTAGAAATGTGCTTGAAAATAAAGAATCCTTCACTAATTTTAATTACATTTAATGATTTAATTTACCTTTAAGCACGCCCAGACCAAACCATAGATTCATCCATTTAATTTACACCCTGGCTTAGTTTATTAAAATTTGTCTGAAAGTCACGTGCAGCTTGTCGAATATTCTGCATTTGTCATTCGAAATCAAACAGAAATATATTGTCATACCCAGCAAATGGTTCTTCCATCCCCTGCTCCAGAAGCATAGATATTAACATCCACCCGCTTGCGGCCATATGCTAGTTTCTATGCCAAAATGGCGCATGTTAGCTCCTTGGCAGCACTTCCCTTGAGCATGTGGTTGCCACTCCTAGTTGGGGTTCGACTTGAAGTGCTGCTGACGACAGATCTGCAGCCTGGAACCCAATTTTCTTGCACGTCTGCTGCCGCTGCTGTTTTGTGTCCTTCGACAGGAAATGTTTGCCCTGATGCTGCTGCTGCTGCTATTTCGAGCAGCAGCTCGTATCGAAGAGCGTAACGACTTTCAATTGTGCATGCCCAGCCTCACACTCCACTCTCTCCCTGAGCTGAGCTCCCTCTGGCCGGGTTGCATCGGTTGATAAGGTTCAATCGTACACAAATCGATTGCCGGAGTGCTGCCTATGCAACATGATAAATGTGCGTGTTATCCTCCTTTATAGTTGTCACTTGCAAAGAGTATTCATACAAACAATTTTCGATACACATGAGCCCAGTCCTCGTTAGACATAGTGTAGAGTAGAGTTAGTTGAAAAGGGCGGGTTCTAGCATGACGCCATCTAAAAGCCGTTTCAAGATAAAAGGTTCATGTCAATTCAGAAAACTGAAAATCTTTTTGGGCTGCATACAATATTGATAAGATGCCAACGAACATAATTCAATGGCTTGTTGGGGCTGCTTGGAACTCTTAAATATGGACAATCTTTGGGCACATTGCATGAGAAATTGGTTGATTGATAATGAAAATAATAAATAATATATTTAATTTTTGTTTAGGTTTGGCAGAGTTCCTGAGCTCTTATCAAGGGCACTTAATTGAACATATATCATTTGTATATTATAATCCAGTAATATACATCTTTTGGGAATAATTTTCTGTAACCTATTCACGAGAATAGTTTAGTTTAGTATTTTATACCATGGTTAAGAACAAGTTGCTTTTACTGAAATTGGAAAAGTTTTTGAGCAGAAGTTGCATAACCAATTATATGGCACAGTTTTAATTCGAATGGAGATTTATAAAAAAAGGAATTGAATAAAAAATATAATTTCTTTGTTATAGAAGAAGAATGTTATAAATTCATGTGAAATTTTATTTTTTATATAAATTTAAAATTTCTTCGTTAACATACATGAATTATTTTCAAGTCGAACAAACTAAATGAATTTAAATTTTTGCAAAGAAAACTTTAAATATCAACAGGTACATACGAAGTTTTATTAGTAAACTATTAATGCTACAATTAATTCGTTTTAAGCATCGAAATTCGGCCATTACAATTGAGATGTATCCAAATATTTTTGTTATAACAAATTTAAAACAAAATAATTGTTTTGAAAAATACTTTAAATCCTATCCTTTAAGGAAACATTTTATTGTAACTCTTTCTTCAACGCCATAATTTTTAAGAGAAAATATTTATAAAGACATTTTTATTCATTAATTTTATTTTTGTAATTTTGCAGATAAAATATTTTTTTAATTACTGTTTTTATTTATTAAAAAATAAATTTATAATTTTGCAGCAAAAAAATATTTATAAAAATATATTTATAAAAATATTTTTTGTTACATTTTTTTTATTCTGTCCATATTTTATTTGAAACAAATTGAAAGTTAATAAAATGTTTTTAAAAATATTTTCTCTTAAACAACTAATTTGTAATTTTACAGGTCAAAAATAATTAAAAAAAAAATATTTTGTAATTTTACAGATAAAAAATATTTATAACAACTTTTTGATTAAATTTTTTCAACTCTATGTTTTTTAATAAACTCCTCAAAATATCGGTATAAAAGTATTTTATGCATATTCCATAATAGTGAATACATACATTATACGAGTATGTAGACTGTAAACCATAATAAGCAAAAAAAAAAAAAAATATTTAAAACCATGAACAATTTGAAAAAATAAATTTTGAATTGCACCCGAAATCGTATTTTATAGGCTCAAATATCCTGTAAAAATTGCGTTCACTTTGCATTTTACGAGAAAAAAAGTTAGCTCCTATTAGTTTGGATTACACTTTATTATATACTTTTAAAAATTTTTATTTTTTAGTATTTATTTTCATGTAACAAATTTTTTTCCTGTATACTTTTTGATTAATCAAATGATAATTAATTATTTAAAAATCAAATATTATCAAATTGGCAGGCCCTTCTTTAGTTTGTATAAGTGTTCTTTATATTTACATTTAATTTTTATTTTATGGAACCTTAATTTAATAGCTCACTTATTTGCGCTAACCATTACGTTGCGCCGCTAGTATCAAAAGATATTAAAAATTGATATTTATTTTCAATTTTTAAAGCAAATATTGTGGAATAACTTTTATTTTCAATTTATAAAAAAAAAAATGTATCAATAAAGATAATTTCGGAATTTTTAAATAAAAAAACTAATCAGAATTTAAAATTTATCTGTTACTGATTATTGATTATAATTAACAAAAATTTTATGTTATTGTTCTTTCAAAAATATGATATATAGTATTGGCTTGTACTTTTATCCAAACCATTTTTTTCGCTTTGATTTTTTTCAACCCCACAACTCTTCTCGATCATTGTAAAATATTAAATAAACCTTATAATACATTATTTTTATTAATTTAATATTTTATTTCGAATTTACAATTAATATTTTGTTTATAATTTTTATTTAGGAAATATTTGCTCTATAAATATTAATGAAACTTCGTATATTTTTCTTAAAAAAGGTTAAGTGGTAGGAGCTTCTTTCTTGACCATGGGACCTCATGACCCCACTCAAGTTGTCCATAATTTTATTTTAAAGATTATAAAAGTTATCAGTTTTTTTTCCTTAAAATTTAAATTACATAATTCATATTTTATATTAATTAATTAATTACAATTTTAAATAAATTTAATTAATCTACCTCAAAATTTTGTATCGACATGAAAGACGATTAGATCGAAAGGTATTGATGTTTGATCTTTACAGTGATACATGATATGTACAGATTAAGTAGAAATTTTTGAAGTTACAAGCAATAAAAGTCGAAAAAAATTAATTTTCGACCATTTTTCAAAATTAAAAAGGTCGATACAAAATATTGTTCACGAGATATTGACGAATAACTGAAAAAAGTGCCAAAAACATGTTTTTCGAAAAAATCACGAGAACGATGCTTAAGAAAAAAAAGGTTTTAATTTTCGTGCTTCTCGACCCAAAATTACTCTAAAAAACACTTTTTTGCGAGTTTTTCATTAATTTTTCGTGTAAACTAGGGTAATCTACCTTTAGAGATTTTCAGGCCTGTGGGAAATCCCCCTGATACGTTAATATTGGCTTCTACTTATAGGGTATGCCGCAGCCTATAAGTGGTTTCAAACGAATTAAGAGCGTATAATTTTATTTTAAATTCTGTTGAGCTCCTACGCCTACGATTCAGATGCAGTCAGTACACGGAAACGAAATAAATCGAGAACGAAATGAATGGACACACAGGATGAATGGTCAGTTTGAGAAAAACAAAAAAAAAAAACAAACAACGACAACAATAAGAACAAAAAAAAAAAACAAAAATATTGAAACGAAAAATACAACTGACAAAATTTTATTTCCTTTTATTTGCAAAGCGGAGCACTCCATAAATTTTCGTACGCTCAATATTGTTTCAGATCATAAATCATGGCTGCATTTGCGTACGGACGTACATTTCAAACAAGCACACACACACATACACATACCAACACAGACACACACATGGTAGTAGCGTGATGGAGAGGCGGACGGCACAGACTGCAGCTGGAGATGCATGGAGCAGCTACCAACACCAATGGCAACAACGACAAAGCTTGCAGCTTGCCCAGAGAAGACAAACAACAAATGTATGAACCTTGTTGTTGTAGCGAGAAAAAGGCCCAACAACAACCACATTAAGCACTCATAGTGCATTTGGATAAAGTCGACACTGCTGCACTTGTACCGGAGCAACGCGCATCTGATCCACGCGATGCGTTGGCGTTGGCGTCTACGTCGACGTCGACGTCGGCATGGCCAAGCGGTCAGAGCATGCAAATACAAAATGAAAGCAATCCGCCATAGTCGTAGTCGCAGTCCAAGCCAAAGCTAAAGCCATGGCGGCCAAATGCAACAAATGCGCCGTGCCCCACGTGCAGCCTGCAGGCTGCTCTGCAGTCTGTGACGCAAGCGAGTGCTAGGGCTAGGGCCAGGTTGAGGTCGAGGCAGAGGTGTAGGTTGAGAGCCCGCCGCCAACTGAAGTGGTCTGCAAATTCACATTAACGCAAATTCCGTAAGTGAAGTATGTTGCATTTGCCGCACGTAAATTCACAAAAAAAAAAAAACGAGAGGAGCAAAAAATAACAGCCGGCGCGGCAGAATAACAAAACATTGTTGGGGCTCTTTCGCTTATTTACAGATATAGCAATAGCTACAGTTACAACCAGGGCTATGGCAACAGAAACAGATACTATTATAAAAATGTGAAAAATTCAGGTCGGTGCCTGACGGTGGGATACCCTACATATTTGAAAAAATAGAGTGCAGTCGCGCGGTCACAGAACCCCGTCTGGAAAGAAGTACTTTACTATCAGAATGGGCCCAACGGGTCTTTGTTTCATCCAAACCTCAAAACAACGAGGTATTTCGGAGGATATCTCAGACGTACTGGGATTAGATTCGGATTCAGCGACCTAAAACATATAAAAAATATTATCGGACTTCAGGACTCGAAAAATATTCTTTGCGGGGTGTTTTGAGGTTATGTTAAAAAAAAAAATCGATTTTCAGCTTCAGAGGCACGTCCCTGTCTTATATGGATTTTTGAGGTCGCTAAATCCGAATATGAGGTTATAAAGACCCCAACACGTCGGGTTTCTGAGATCGTTTAGGGTAGAACCTAGATCCCTTGGCCATGTACCTCGTCCCCAGATTACGATGTTTTTTGTGTGTTCCTGTGTTGTGATACAAATGGGTGGTATTGGAAAGTAAATATAAAAATTATGGGTGTTTTTGAAAAAACTACTTGCAAAAAGGTCGAAGAAAATTGTTTATACTTTTAAAAGATGGCGTACGTTAAAGTCGGGCGCAGACGACTTTGGGATACCCTGTACCACCACACTGCATTTAAGTCCGGTATATTGCTTAAGAATTCCAAAAGACATCTGATTGCAAAAATTGCAAACAAACGAAACGCAACGAATTTTGTGCACAACAGGTTTTTTGCCCGATCGGATCGGCCCTATGGCAGCTATATGATATAGTCAACCGATTTTGATCAAATTTGGTACAGTGCTGGGGGTTTCTAAAAAACTTTCGATTGCCGAATTTGGTTATGATATCTTCATAAGCAAACGAATTATCCATCTAAAACTTTTGCTTTTTTTCGAGGTCCTCTGAAACACACCTATGGGAGCTATATAATGTAGTCCCGATATCAAAAAAATAAAATAAACTTGTCTCCTATGGATTAATAAGGGATCTTATCTGAAAGTTTGGTTGCTCTAACTCTTACCATCTCTGAGATCTAGGCGTTCATAAAATAATAATAATTTACTATAACGATCTAAGCTTGGCTTAAGAGATGCCTTCAAAATCCAAGATATCGGAACTGAGTTTTGAAAGATTTTACTTTTTTAAATCTTATGTTAATATTATAAATATATGAAAAATAAAAAAAATTATCTGTGAAGCAAAAAATATTGAACAGATTGCTTAAGTAAAAACAGAGATTTGGTATTTTAGGTACCTGACAATTTTACTCATTTCTCGAAAACTTCAAAAAATGTTGGGTATTGCTATCATCTGCCACGCCTCATCCCGCCAGTTACGTACATTGAAAAAATCTGGCATACCTTTGACTCTATGGCTGCAGAGTATAACTACACTAGCTACAGCTGCATAGGCATTCGCATTCGCACACATATTTGAGATACATAAATCTTGTGGATGAGCGTGCAGCATTGGTGGGTTTGTGGATTACATGAGGCGGAATTGAAGGCGGTAGCCATTGGGCAGAAGGTTCATATGTGTGAACTGCAAGCTGAGCTATGTCTATGCAAAATTTAGTGCAATATTGCAAAGTTTTTGACCATTTTGGGTTGACCAGAAAAAGAATCCCACAAATGACAATACCATGCTTTGGGAGCATTTAACATTAATACGCTAAAAAGTTTACGAGAATGAAGTATGTGTATGAAATTTCGGCGCCAATTCGATTTATCTTTTAAGACTGTCAAAATTTGATTATTTTTAATATTTCTTTTGTTATTAAATTAAAATATTTTTAGTATTATAAAATTTTAAAGTTTCACGAACAAAATGCATTCCAAAACTATCTTTAGCGATAGTTAAGCCAAAAGTTACAAAAAAGTGTACTGTGTACATATAAATTACAATACAATTTCAATTGTTAGAATTCTTAATTGTTTCTGCTTCTTAAAAATACAATATACTTACTATAAATAAAATTAAAATTTTAATCAGTCCTATCTGCCAATCCTTTCATTAATGAAGATTATGTTATTTTTTATATTTCTCCAAAACAATTTATAATATGTTCATATTCAAAAATTATATTCTGGAATAATTTTATTAAACCGTCAAAATGTAATTTTTTAATCATGGCTTATAAATCATTTTAAATATTTAAAAATTAGGAAAAATCAATGGGTGGTGTAAATATGAAAATTATGGGTATTTTTGAAAAAACTACTTGCAAAAAGGTCGATGAAAAAATTTTATACTTTTATATTTACGTAATAAGAAAGAGATTTTACTTTTTACATAAAAACCTATATTTTCTATAATTTCTTTCCGATATATAAAATTACATTTTATTTCTATGGGTAAGAACTTTGTTCCTTACGGGGGTTCCATGAATTCACCCGTAGTCTATACCATCGTCCATACCACCAGAAAATGCAAAAACTCAAATTTCAGTTCAAAAAGGAAGGGTTTAGGGAGCCATATCTGCAGGTGTATCCATAATTGCGTCATATTAAACCATCACAAAATGCACCTATTTCCTTCAGAAGAAAGTTTTAATCTCGCTGTCTTTGTGATTACTTAAAGAACACATAAAGGGCATCTTGAACTGAATGACTAAGGATTGATTTCTGATTTCGATTCCAACGTGTCGATTTAATATTGAAGTTTGTTGTTATAGTTACCATACACCTCTCGAAAAATATCTACAAAGCTTTCGAGAAACTATACAAGTGTAACTATAACGACAAACAGCATTGTCAAATCAACAAAATCGATATCGGAATCGAAATCCAGAACAGGCATGCTCATAATGTTAAATAAGAACCTTAGAACTCTCCAACAGCTGAAGCAGCCTTGGTCCTAGTATGTCACACTAAAGCATATGAATACCAGTAAGCTACATTCCTAACATAGTATTGTTAATTACCTCAAAGAATTAAGTATTTTCGCATTTTAAGCAACAGACCGACCAACCAACACGAAAACAAAAATGCAATCCTTTGGCTCTTTTTCATGAGACTGCCTACAGATGGCGCTTTAACACGATGGCAATCCATCTACGACACTAATAAAAGATTTCGCTAAATTGATACTGTCGATGGAGTAATTAAACTGCAATTTTTATGAGACATGTCGGACAGAGCCGGCTGCTATCAGAGATCGAATAAATTATATTTCTCGGCCACACAGTTGAATATTTTCACATACACACACACAGAGCCACTGAGCACGGCCGTATACACATTGCCGTACACACGAGAAAGTGTTCGTTGGTTCGTTTGCCGGTAAATTTTCCGACGCAGTTTCGATGTGTTCTGCAAAAACTGCGTTGTTTTTCCTCTTGGCCCAACTCCTCCATATTGTGTACTCTCAGGCGCGCTCTTTATTTTGGCCAAGCAAATAAATGGAAATCTTTTGAGACATTTTCAATGCGCTTGGTTTTCATGTAAATTTTGGCACTCTTCAACTTTGCACAGATCTGCTCCAGCTGATTTTCGATATGTTTTCGTGTCATTTCTTTACCTTTCCGTCTGCTCTTGGCTCAGCTTACTGCTGGCACACATTCAAATGTTTTCAATGCAGGCAAAGCGCAAAAAAAAATCCCAAACCATGAAGTTGTTAATTTTTATGACGTCATTACTTGCCTCGTAAAAAGCGCTCAACAGTTGGCAGCGCTGCCAGCGCCAAAATCGCGGCAGCAACAGGCGACATGGACTCTATGAACTTGTTGGGAATCTCGGCGAATTGTGAGCTTTATTTGCAACCGGAATTTTTATTGTTATTGCTACATTTATGACTTTTACGAGATTCGAAATGTTTCAGCTTGTCTCTAATTTTCATCATTGTTTTAGGTCAGGTTCGAGTTGCTTGTCTTGGTAAAAAGAGAATTTTTTTAGAGCTATCTTTCGAGTGTAAAAAGTAGACGTTAATTGATGGATTTGTAAGTGTTGAATTTTATGTAACGCCATTTTAGATCCTGGAGCAAATAATATAAGAAAATTATTAAAATAAAACAAAATAAAAAAATGTGGTACAGTCGAGGCGGTGCCCGACAGTGGAATACCCTGTACCTTTTGTGTCAAAAAAATTTTTCTTACATATTCCATCTAAGAACTTTCCAATTGGAATTTATTTTTTTTTGGTGAAAATCGATATTTATACCTACAAGTTCCCTAAATTTTTACCCATTTTGATGAAACTCGAATGTTACAACAAAGAACTTATTTAAAGTATACGGGTAAGTTTCAAGTTGGTATGTTGAGGGGTGTGGGAGAAAACCCGGTAAATGGATTGCGGGGGGTGGGGGGACCGCATCGATAAAATTTGGATGTGGATTTGTTCATTAGAGCCACATGAATGAGCTTACCAAAAATTGTGATTCTAGGTCAGTTGTAGCCATAATTGCGTAGAGTCAAATATTGCCGCAGTTTATTGGCAAGGGGAGGTGAAATTTGCACATTTTTGACTATAACTTCTATTGTATTTGTCCGATTTTGTTCATTTTTTACACATAGATGCATGTATCCACAACGCATCGCTCTGTTAAATTTCAAATGAAAATATTAAACGGTGTGGCTAAAAACCGCGAAAATCTACAGCGGGGGAACGGGGAAAGATATTGACATGATTCAACAAACTTCATCTGCTTAGGAAATATGCGCACCAGCAGGTTAAGTTCCGTGTCTCTAGCTCTTATAGTCTCCGAGATCTAGGCGTTCATACGGACGGACGGACGGACATGGCTCAATCGCTACCCGAGGTTATGATAAGCATTTTGGTATAAAGGACTTGGGGTCTGCCATGCATCCTTCTGTCCGTTACATTCATTGCACAAATCTAGTATACCCTTTGTACCTATAGGTACAGGGTATAAAAATATTCATTTAAAACGGCCTTCCAATATTCAACTTTCTGTTATTAACCACCAAAGTGGTTATTCCACCAGTGGAATACCCTGTACCTTTTGTGTCAAACAAATTTTTCCTTCATATTCCATCTAAGAACTTTCCAATTGGAATTTATTTTTTTTTGGTGAAAATCGATATTTATACCTATAAGTTCCCTAAATTTTTACCCATTTTGATCGAATGTTACAACAAAGAATTTATTAAAAGTATACGGGGTAAGTTTCAAGTTGGTATGTTGAGTGGTGTGGGAGAAAACACGGTAAATGGATTGCGGGGGGTGGGGGGACCGCATCGATAAAATTTGGATGTGGATTTGTTCATTAGAGCCACATGAATGAGCTTACCAAAAATTGTGATTCTACGTCACTTGTAGCCATAATTGCGTAGAGTCAAATATTGCCGCAGTTTATTGGCAAGGGGAGGTGAAATTTGCACATTTTTGACTATAACTTCTGTTGTATTTGTCCGATTTTGTTCATTTTTTACACATAGATGCATGCAACTACAACGCATCGCTCTGTTAAATTTCAGGTGAAAATACTTAACGGTGTAGCTAAAAACCGCGAAACTCTACTGCGGGGGAACGGGGGAAGATATTGACATGATTCAACAAACTTCATCTGCTTAGGAAATAGGCGCACCAGCTGGTAAAGTTTCGTGTCTCTAGCTCTTATAGTCTCTGAGATCTAGGCGTTCATACGGACGGACGGACGGACATGGCTCAATCGCTACCCGAGGTTATGATAAGCATTTTGGTATAAAGGACTTGGGGTCTGCCACGCCTCCTTCTGTCCGTTACATACATTGCACAAACCTAGTATACCCTTTGTACCTATAGGTACAGGGTATAAAAATGTGGTACAGTCGAGGCGGTGCCCGACAGTGGAATACCCTGTACCTTTTGTGTAAAAAAATTTTCCTGCATATTCCATCTAAGAACTTTCTAATTGTCATTTATTTTTTTTTGGTGAAAATCGATATTTATACCTATAAGTTCCCTAAATTTTTACCCATTTTGATGAAACTCGAATGTTACAACAAAGAACTTATTTAAAGTATACGGGGTAAGTTTCAAGTTGGTATGTTGAGGGGTGTGGGAAAAAACACGGTAAATGGATTGCGGGGGGTGGGGAGACCGCATCGATAAAATTTGGATGTGGATTTGTTCATTAGAGCCACATGAATGAGCTTACCAAAAATTGTGATTCTAGGTCACTTGTAGCCATAATTGCGTAGAGTCAAATATTGAATACCGAATTAAAGAAAAGTGCATAATGAGAATGTAAAAACCATCGGAATTGAGAAATAAAACGACAAATAAAATTGATTTTTATATAATAAAATTATCATATATATATATTATATCCTGTTTTAATTAGTTATGAATTACAAGCAGCAAAAACTAAATATGGCTACTCATACGAAACAAAAGAACCTAATTGAACTAGTTGCGAATTTTAAGCAGAACAAGAATGAAATCAGCACCAATCGCTACCGTATCGGGTCCAAAACCAATTGGTGATCCCAATATACTCCAGCTGTATTCCTCCAGCTATTCTTTGTACGCCACTTGTTTAAAGTAACATAGGTAAGAATAATAAGTTCGAACAAAAGTATGCAACGGGTGAAAAGAGTCGAAAAGGATCTCATGGGCTATAAAAGCTGGAAATCACAAATCTCCCCAAAAGATGTGCATTATCTTGGGCAGATCAAGTTTGCCCATTCATGTCGATAAGAGCGTGCAAATTTTTAAAATTTTTTTTAAGACTTTTTGTGATAAAGCTAAAGTGACAAAAAAAAAAAAAAAAATTTTAAATTCTTTTACTTTCAGGAAAATGAGTCCTAAGACTTTGCATAATCGAGTTGCTACGTATGTTGATACAGGGAGTTATTTTAGAGTAGGGCAGGGGATATTATAGTCAGGAAGTCCTGAAATAAATCTGCAGAATTCCATGGTCAATTTTAAAATTCTTAACAAACATTGAAAATATAATTTTAGTAAATTTTTCATAAAAAGTTGACTTTAAAAAAGGCCTAAGACAGTGTCCAAACCACCTGGCACGTTATTACCGACCCATATGAAAATTTGCTAGCTCTTTGGCCAATTCACCTTTGGCTAATATTTTGACTGAGTACGAGCATATTTGGCTGTCATTTAAATCCCACACTTTCAACCTGAGACTTGGTTGAGAAAACATTTATGCGCCATGTTCTACTTATATTTTTATGGCTGCTCTTTGCAACTCGAATCCTCAAACACAGACACACACGCGCACACAAACACATGTATATAAATTCATACACACACATGCAGACAAGTTTTCAAGTGTGGATAAAGGTGCTGAAGTGCTCAGGTTCAGCTCGAACACTTGGAAAAATGAACAGGGAGCAGCATATTTTAAACATGGATTCTTAATTAGTAGCAAATGTATCCCATTTGTTTTTTTACACATAAGCAACACGATTCATGACGCACACACCCAAAAACACAAGGTAGTTGACACCCTCAACATAACCCGGGTACAAAATTAGTCGAGCGGCAGGAGCTCTGCGTGCTTCTTCCGTTTACGATGGCATCGCATGTCGCCATGGCCAACATTGCCGTCAGTGCGTCTCATAATGCGCGCTAATTAATCCTGCTAGGATCGGATTTTCCCGACGTAATTATATTTACAGCCGCCATGCGAGAGCTAAACAACAACGGCACAGGATGCTGTTGCTGCTGCTGCTGCTCGTCCTCGACAGCGCCAAGAAACGCAAAAGCGTACCAACTTGAGGGACTTATAGCTGGGGGTTGAGCATTGTGTAGTTGGGGCTTTATGATGTACAGCGTTGCTTTGTATTTGGGCATGTTGCACGCTTCTCATTGCCACGCCCACCGGCAACAATCCAGCCCAGCTTCAGCAAAGTTCTTATGGCGCGCCAACATGCGAGTTCGTGAAGGGATACAAAAGGATATTAAATTAATTTTTAAGTGCGAGTGTGAAGAAAGATGGCACAGTGTCTTCACAAAAGAAAAAAAAAAGGTGAGGAAAAATTAATGCGCTTTTCTTGCTCGCATCTTTTGTGTTGCTTGAAAAAGTTTCACTTCGAGCATATTTTTAATCTTGCTTACAGGGTGTTATTAATTAACTACAATAGATAGGTGAATAAGATGAAGTATTAGTCGTACTATTTATACTACTATATGAACTTCATTGTGGAGAAATGGTTAAAACTGATTCATTCCTTGTATTATTTATAGCTAGCTACAACTTGTTCTCTTCTTCCTGTATGAGAAATAATAATGTTTGCCGTCAAACTTTGTCATCTTGTAGAATACCTCTTCTCATATTGTGGCCATTTTCCACGTGGTGCTCGATTAATCTAATCAATTGAAGTCGGAACAGTGACGGTTTCGTTCGGTTTTAACAGGTCATAATAGTTGATCCCACCAAATACATGGCGTAACCTTTGCAGCGAGAATATTTGGCCAAGACGACGACGTATACGCTTAATCGGGCAGTCCTCATAACTTTATTTTCTTTGGGTTGCTCTAATGAATCTATTTGTCATCACACGTCATGAGATGCCACTGGAGCAGATATTCATTCACAGGCGAAAAAAGTCTGTTGGCTTCAAATTATAAGAAACCGAAGTTCCTTACTTTTGAATTATTCCCAAGGAATGGAATCGCTTGGAAATGGCTTGGCGGGTAAAGGAAGCTCTCTTGCATTCGGCACGGATCCTCATCAAGTAATGCCTCCAATTCAGCGTCTTGGAAGCTCTTTGGCCTTCCTTCACACGGACGTTCGTCTATTCAGTCAACTTTCTCAGTTACTTTGAACACCCTCTATACTCAAAGCATTTTGTCTCTCATCTTGTTTTCATTGTTTATTTTTTGCCATTGTTTTTGTATAGTGGCAAAAATAAATAATGAGTACATTTTGTTTATTTAAGTTTGTTTTTCTTTTTCATGTTTTCAGTGTTGCCTCTGCTGCTTTATTGCTTTCCACGCGGGTGGCTAACTGTCTATTTGAGACGGAGACTGGCCCAGTTGGTGGGTTGGGGTTGGGTTGAGGCCCTGGTGTATCCACCGATATGTTGGCAAATTAGTTTCATGAATTCTATGAGCAGTTCACGGTTTAAGGCTACGCCTTGAATAACACTGGCTAGTTAGTTTACAAAGTTTGTTTTGCGATTTTTATTTTATTTTTTCTATTGGCCAAGTTCTTAGTTGCTTCTGAATAAACTTGGCTAATTTTGTATACATATCAGTGTAGGATGATGACTAAGACGATGACTATCATAGTAGCTCTGGTGGTCAGCTAACAATGCAAAGTTAAGTGATTATATTTTGGTGCGCAGAGAGTCAAAGTCCTGGCAAAAAGTTCAACTCGTAAATTTATTAAGCAAAAAACTTAAATAAACTTTCGACCGCGTAAGTTGGTAAATGTATTCATTCAATGGAGGCAGTTAGTATGGGCCAGGAATATGCATTATTCATAGCAAATTGTACATAAACTAGACGGCAATATTAAAGATAAAAGCTTTGAAGATTTAGATTCCAAGAAAGAGATTTTAATAGCACGATTTCGCAATGGAATAAAAAGATCTGTTCCAATTATAAAAAGCAAAATCTAACATCGTCGGCGAGTAGTAGAAACCATTAAATGAAAGTAACTTCCTTATTTTTAAAAAGTCATCTTTTTTGTTCTGTGTGTAAGGTTTGACGTAAATTACGTCACGTAATGCACTTGAGAAAATTGGTAGGATACCCTAAAAGCTCAAGCTAAGAAATAAGAAGTTTCTAATTACAGACTCGAAGGCCTAATTGAAATCTGTGTATATAACATCCATCATAAAGGCTTTAAAAGCGATTTCCCATTTTCGAATGACCCTTCAGAAATGCAATTCAATTATGACCGGCTCCCTTTTCAGAGTGGAGAGGAATATCTTTAAATACAATAATTTAAATAATGGTATTCTATTTGAGATACATATCAAAAATCAACGAATTAAAACTTGTAACAAACAAAAATTTTCTTAATAAAAATCTTTCACAGAAAACAATCTGATCTTGCTAGAAATGTTTTAGACATGGCTAGCATTTAGTTTGAAGTTTCTTGAAAGGTCCGTCTTTTAAATCCTTTCATCAAGCGTTTCAAAAATGCTTTCAAAAATTTGCAGGAACTAATGATATAGTTAAATTCATTGTTAAGGCCTATACGCAGAATATAAAAAAAAAATCCCTAATGGGATATTCCAAATGGGATTTTTTTTTTGTTATATGGCTTTGTCATTCCGTGCGAAATTTTTTTGCATTCTGCGTAGACCCCTTTAAAAACAAAAATTCTATTGGCATAACTAAAAAAAAAACTTTCTACACTTCTTTTTTAGTTGTGTTATCAAGTTATTTTTAAGAAATAATAAAAAAAAAATTTTTAACTAAACTAATAATATTAAAATAACAAAATTCAACTATTAGAAGTGGTCCGATTATTGAAAGAAAATATAATGAAAAAAAATATTTTAATCACCACATTTTCCTTAAAATAAATTAAAAATTTTGTATAAGTCTTTTAGGTAGGCCCTTCCTTATATAGAGTAAATGTAAGCCAAATTTAATTTAATTGTTTAAAAAAATATTTTTATTAATTTAAAAATCGAATTTTTTATTTTATTTTTCTATAAATTTTTTTAAAGACGTCGAATAGATATAATAACATAACATATTTAGGATGTTTGGGGTAAAGTGTCTAACAACAACTGACATTAAAAAAATGGGCATTTACGGCCGACCCAGAACAATATTAAACTTGCAAACAGATGCTTGCTCAGGTTGTAGGTCGGGCTTTTTTACCTTTATGCCTTGTTGTTAAGATTGCTCACGCCGTTACTTGGGCATTCTCGTCTTAAGGAGTACATGCAAAACATTCCTATTCCTGAACACATCTACAACTATTATATAATCGCCATATAAGAAATTCTTAATTTTGAATACTTTAAATTGCAATTTTTTCCATATTTTGCTGACCACCTTTTTTATAGTCCGATGTACAACTTTGGCTGGTAGACATCTAATTATCATATCATCCTCATTGAGTAGTTAATTTATAGTTCAACAGCCTGCAGCAAATCTCATAGACCTTCACCCAAGACATTCCCCGATAAGTTTAACACCTTTATGACCTGAAAATACATTTTTCCCACCTTCTACTACAGTAAATAAGTTGTTTAGGATTTAACGAGTTATAAATGGCCCAGTAGATGCACGTCCGCTGAATACAACTTGCGAAATTATAAAGATGGAAAGGTTTTGAACGCCTTTGAGCTTTGAGCCGCGTTTGCAGATGGACAAATGCATCCATGAGATACTCGTATTAGGACGCTATGCGCTTCCCCATGTTGTTGCAGCGTTCGGCATTTGAACAACCCAACATAAGACCACGATGAATGGATTTATAACTGAGTGCGAACAGGGGCCGGGCTATGGTAGATGATGTTGGCAGTGGCGGCTTGGCCGATAATGATAATGTGCTCGTCGTCATCGTCATCGACAATGCACTGGATGCACCGGCAGGATAAGCTCCCGGTGGGTTCGAGCACAAAGTGCCGCCATTATGCCAATGCCGCAAAATGTGGCGACTCGGCGGTATTGCCCACCAAGTCCCAAAGTACCTACAACTGAACGACTCTGCAAACCAGCTAGTCGTCCAACCAACTGCAACTCCAACAACAACAACAGCTGCAATAGCAGCCAGCGAAGACTTTTTGGCTGCGATTCAGACATTTGGTTGCATAAATCAAACATTTATATGCGCTGCAGCTTTGGCCGCTCCACGGCGGCGGCAGCGTCGTCGTCGTCATCGTCATCGTCTTCGCATGTGGGGCACAGCACATGGAAGAGCTGGCACTTGAATGTGATTACGCAGCAAGAGATTACACAAGTACGCAGAGACTGAGACGAGACATGTATGCATAGTGTACTTGGCATATATAGATAGATAGATGGATAGTTACTTATGAGTGTTTGTGTGTGTAGTCCCGCCGCCTTTCGGCGATTCCCGCGACTTTTGCTGAGTCATGGCTGGCATCAAAAGGCGTCTCCGACGCGGCGTGCATGCTGGAAATGAAGATGATTACTGTGACTGCAATGATGGATATTATTCCTAAGTCGAAAAGTCTTGGCCCAGCGGTGCTTTGCGACACCAAAGCGATTTGCACATTGATTGATTGCTTCATTTATACACAATGCACTCTCAAGGATTTTCAAAGGATTTGGTTGCCATTTAAAAAAAGTAGCACATACAATTCGTTTGGAGTGGAGAGGGTATATAAACTAAATTTGTAGAGTATTCAATTTATTGTTATCGAAACTCAAAGGGAAAATATGGTATATTCTTGAACAGCTAGATCTGCTTGGCAACTCTTCAAAAGATTTCTAGTTTTTTGTTTTTGATAAGACAAAAAGTTGTGAATACTTTCTAAAAAATATAATAATCTGCGAAAAAAAATTAAGCGGGCCACTTTTAAATCGATATCTTAGATTTTTATGATTTTTACGAAATAAAGGTACTAGAAAATATTAACCACGAAAATTTTTACTGTAAAATTTCGATTATTCATCAAGTTATCAATAAATGACTATTTATATTTCTATTTTTAGATCTACTTAGCGACTATAGAAATTAGAACAAATTTTTTTTCAATACAAGATAAAATTAAAAAATTTTTTGAATTTTATAAATTTTTTTTATGACATTTATTATACATTATAACTCTTTTTAATTTTAAAATTCAAAAAATGATCTCTACTCCTCTCAAAAAAAAAATACATTTTTATGCGTGAATTAAGTGCGAATTGGTTTATTATTATGTTTATTATTATTTTTTTTTATAAAAATGCATCCTTTATTTTTATTTATTATCCGATTTTTATCGGATATTTACATACTAAAATTATAGCGACAAATTTATACTGACGGTTTATAGTGGTTAGGTTAGGTTAGGTTGAGGTGGTTGCCTGTCTTGGAAGAGCCCAGACGCACTTAGGCACAAAAAGGCCCTTTGTGATGCCACAGGTAACGCTGGTCGGTTTATAGTGTGATCTATGTAAATTTTTTTTTAATATTCTTTTTATAAAATACATAAAAGTAAACTCAAGGGAGGTACTATTTTTGGAAAAAACTTTTTTTAAGAATTTGGAAACTGTCGACTTATGACATTTTTCTAGATTATTTGAAACCACAGGTTTGTTTCAAGTGTCTGAATACCCAGATTTTACTGCATATATTATTACCTTAATCTATTGGAAATTATTATTAATTATAATTTTGATTTTTTTTTAATATAAACCTTTATGACATTTTATCGTTCTGCTCCTTATTTGGCTACTTACTCTTTAGAATCTTCTACCTTAGAACGCATCAAGAGTGTGTCTGACCTTGGTGTTTTGTTTGATCATAACCTTAAGTTTAATAACCATATTTGCAACATCGTGAATAAGGCTAGAGGTGTTCTTGCTTTTATTAAGCGTTGGTCCAAAGAGTTTAACGACCCTTACACAACCAAACTTCTTTATATTTCTTTCGTCCGTCCAATTTTGGAATATTGTTCCTGCGTTTGGAGCCCTCAATACCACCTTTATCAGGACATGATTGAGTCCGTACAAAAGCAATTTCTCCTTTTTGCACTTCGTGGCTTAAACTGGGACCCAAATATCCGACTGCCGCCATATTCTGATAGACTTCGCCTTATAAAATTGCCTTCCTTAAATCATCGCAGAACATGCCACGGCGTGTTATTCTTGCATAAACTGTTACTCGGTCTTATCGATTCCAATGTACTCCTTAGCAAAGTTACTTTGGTCATACCATCCAGAGTAACTCGTAATTTTCGACCCTTAGCCTTACAATTTTGTAGATCTAATTATGCTTTGCACGACCCTTTCCGTGTCTTATGCTCTAACTATAATAACTTTTACAATTTCCTCTCTTTCGAACGGTCTATTCAATCTATCACTTCTTCTATCTTAAGTCACCTTGACTTGCCACTTCGAGCATCCTTGACCAATCCTATATTATGAGTCACCCACTTGGTCAATGGTGATCCATTGGCTTTTTTTGCGATATAATGTTTAATTTTTATCTTGCTTCCTCTTTTCAACTTTAATATTGTAAATCCAAGTTTCTGGCCAGTTCTTGATGTGAGTTGGTGCATATCATTAAAAAGTTCACCCATCGGGCTAGAGACGCGGATTAGTTCATATCAATTCCCTCGCTCTATTTTCTTTTCTAAATAATTTATATGTACTTTTTTATAATATAATGTCAACTGTACGTAGTTGTACCCCTCAATTAAATAAATAAATAAATAAATAAATAAATAAACAAATTTACTGTGCAACTTAAAATTTCCTTAAATTATTTTTATAATGTGTGCCTAAATTGCTAGGCAGAAATGCAGAAGTGCCCGACAGCAATTTATGAGCATTTTGTATGAATGTCTGCTCTGTTGCCCGACCCAAATGCGAGTGTTTGAAAAAAAAGTTAGTTGAGCTAAATTCATTTTTTAAAACTATTTTGATATATTGTTTTTTTTTTTTATAAATAATGTGTTTAAAAATTGGTAGGAAGGTTTAACTATATTAAGTTGTTTGGTAAAATGAATTTTAATTCAAAATTTACACAAAAAAAAATTTAAATTTTAGAACATTTTTTTTAGAATTAGATTCTCTCTCGTTAGATGCTTAACCTGCTAGAACTTTTTGTACAAATTTGTTATTATATCTGAGTATTGATCACGAAGAAGCAGCGAAAAAATTTCCTTTAGTTTGACTGGAATTGGATTATGAGGGGGTGTCCAGACCAATCTACATTCCTCATTTGTGCTCATCATTGTAGGTACAGTTTATCACAAAGTGAACTTTGTTTAGTTTAGATTTTATTAGTTATTTTCAATTCGACCGTCCGTAAAAGATTTGCATGTAGTTGGTGCACAGTTCCATTTTGACTAACGTAAACAACATGCACCTAAATTACGCTAATGGAATGCCAATAATGAAAATCCCCACTCAAGAAATGCACATCTTTAAAAAGCAATATTCATAAACAAACTTTCATTAACTCCAACACAGTCGATGCAGTGCTATTGGCACTAACTAATCCCAGAAAGAACCCAAACATTGCCGAGTATTTTTGAATGCGACCTGAAATATTGTTTCCATTAAAATTTTTGCGCTTTTCTAAGAGTTTGAATGGAGCTGCAGTCAGCCAGCCAGCCAGCCAGGCAGCACGCCCAATCCAATAGAGTAAAAATTCCAAGCCGAAACTTGCAACCGCATCAGCTGAAGACACGGACACGGACTTCAACTTGTGCGACAAATAGACACAGCGTCCGTCTACGCAGTTGAATAGAAATGAGGGCAGAACTTATAATTTGGATGTGTTCCAATGGATTTTCAAAAAGTTTTAGCTCTGCCTCAACGCACGACAAGAACAACAACAACGACAATGCTGTACTCCAAAGTAATCTGGGACTCACTGAGTCCGTCCGTCTGTCTGTCTATCAGTCCCTTTGGCGCAACTATGTATCTTTGTATGAATATATTTGTATCCACCAATGTTGACTGTCTCGTTGACTGAATGACTGTTTGGTAGTTGGAATGAGTTCATTTGAAATACTTTGGCCCAACCCGCCTTAGGAATTGCGGTTGCTAGAAAATGTGGAAAAAAATCAAGGCGCAAAATATATGCGCAAAAATTATATGGAAAATTCAACTTTTTTGCCAATTCTCTGTGTTTGTATTTTTTTTTTTGTATTTATTTCTTTTTTTTTTGTTATTGCCTGGTAGCTGAAATTTATTTTTTACTTAAAACTTTCTGTTGTGAGCAATGAAAAATGGGAAAACAAACTTTTTAGCTTTTTAGCAGCGCAAACAAAACTAAACTGAACAAAACTGAGAACTGAAAGCTGAATTTGTTTTTGTTGAAAAGTATCGAATTGATTTCAGTTGAGGAAGTTTCGAATTTTCAAATGCAAACGGCTAATTTATGCGAAAGTTCCGCCTGCTCTGCTCTGCTTATTTTTCTCTTTTTAATTTATTTACTTTCCTTTATATGCGCCAAAATAAAAGAAAAAAAAACAAAAAATAGAATGAAAAACAAATTCAAAAAACTATATTTACTTTCAACTCTGCATTGGCAGCAATTTCATTCGTCCGTTCAATAGTTATTTACATATTTATATAAGAGATGAACTTACTAAGTTTACAAGGGAAAGGCGAAAAAATGTAAAATTCTCGGTCTGTTTTCAACGATGAAGACGCACCTAATGTGCTTCGTGATTTTCATCTTGACCCTTTTTAGAATGACAGGGCTTTTATTTCCACGTCATAACCGTACAGCCATGATCTGCATTTTCTTTAAACCTATTCCAAAGTTCCTGAACGATTTTTGTTGGCCAAAAATTTGCATTATCAGAACAAGTTTCGCTGATATCTTAGAACATGCAGAGATTCTATAGTAGAAATATCTTAAAAATAATTTTTTTTTCGTATGCCTTCGTACCTTAAATTAATATTATGAAGCGAAATGAAAGAAAGTAGACCGTCCTATCATACTCTTAAAATAAAATAACGATCGTAATTCAAGTTCGAATTTACTAGAATTTAGAAGATTTCGTTTGCGATTTTCCTTAAATCCAAAATAAAAAATAAAATGATTTGGATTCTTAGACGTACTGTCCAGTAGTGCTGAAGAAAACATCGATGATCGAAGTTTAAAATCCCTATATTTCGATGTTGGCCAACAGAGATGTTTCTCCAGCACTACTAAACACCCATTTGATGAGTGCAGAAGTGCTGTTGGCCAACATCGATATATTGAGATTTTAAACTTCGATCATCGATGTTTTCTCCAGCACTACTGTCCAGTATTCAGTATTCGAAATTCTAATGATTTATCGAATTAGCGGTATATAAACTTTCTTTTTTGAAAATATACATCCCTTAAATGAATAGAAGATATTTTGATAATAATTCAATGAGATGCAAAACTTGATTTAAAAAAAAATTACTTTTAACTATAAAAAAAAAAATCGATCGCAGGTTATGCGCGTGAATAACAAATAAAAATTTTAAAGCTTGGCTTGAACTATATCTTTTTTAAGAAACATTAGTCGCTAATATATGCTTATAAATAAAAATATACGCATATGCATAATAAAATAAAATACTTCAATTAAAATGCATAGGCTTGTATTGAAAAAGAGCATCCCAACTTAATCCAGTGCTTATATTTTTTTTTTTGTCGTAATCCCTTTAAAAACGTTGTATTAAGCTCAAATAAGTATAATTTATATATTTGCAAAATTTATTGTTTTGCAAATCAAATTATTTGCCAAACTTGAGTCAACAACCAAACCAAACGACGCCACAAACAATATTCGTTCAGCCGAGCAGAAGTCGGGGCAACCAAAAAGGAATAAAAAAAAAGGACAAATCCGACTAGTCGAATGAGCAGACGAGTGAACTGCAAAAAACATACGACAATATTTTAATAGTTTAACGCAAAACAATAAATAAAATAAAATCAATTGCAGGAGCGTTAAGCGGGCAAAGGAGCGGAGTAAGTGAGTTGTGGCAAAATGCTTGGAACAAAGGCAAATAACCAAAATCGCAAATAATACGACATGTAATACGACAGTAAAAACAATAAATGCATATATGGAACAACGACAACAACAACGATAACTACAACAACAAATACCATAGTAGTGGCAATAAAATGGTTTGTTTCCGGCTGAATATCAAAGCTACTGGAATTTATTTTGGTTCCGAACAACAAATACAGATACAGATACAGAAACTGCAAATCGCAAAAGCAAAGTGCAAACATTCTTGTTGTTGTTGTTGCTGTTGTTGTTTCTCGTTTGTCTATTTGCCAAAGTCATTGCGGTGTTTACACTGCACATCCCCTCGAAACCCCATCGCAAGACCCCACAAGGTCCGCAGCGCTACACAATGGCAACGACAACAGCAAATAATGCAAAAACAATAACAACAACAACAATTTTAGTAATAATATTCACATTTATGGATTTGTAAGTGGTTCTGCATGAATACCCCTAATCTCACTCCAACTCTAGCCATGGCATCTTGGCCATGTCTGTTGTGGCATGCAACTCCAGCCAAAGCCAACAACAAATAGTTTCTTATGGAAATATGTGCAGAGAGCTACAAAGTCAAGCTTTAATAAGGTTGACTCGAATTTGTAACTTAACTTTTGAATTTGTTCTTGATAATGTCGAATGCTTTAAATGACTTTTGAATGCCATTGGGTCATCCCGGGCTTATTAACTTAAAGTTCCATTTGGGAAAACTCACTCGATGATATGTTCGAGAGGAATGGAAGCAAGTATAAGATTTTAAGATTTGTTCCATTTGTTAAGTCATAAAGACGCTTACTTACAGGCATATGTACTAGTCTGCTTGTCATTTTAAATTTGTGTTTTACAAGCTTCCTATATATTCTTAAGAATTTTGGGGAAATATCGAAATTGGGTTTTTTGCAACAGTGTACAACAATTTTTGGAAGAGCTTTGTGCGGCAAGATGATTCCAATTGTGGAGGATAGTGCTGGGTGAGAAAGCTTTTTGCGTGACGTCACACTTCTTTTTATGCTCTGTACATAGAGAAAGAGACATCGGAGATTCCCAAAGTTAGCCCCAATGTGATGAGTAGGACAAAAGAAATTGAAATAGACATGCTCGTCATTGTTTCTGTTTTTCTGTATGAACGCCTTGGAAACTATAAGAGCTAGAATAACCAAACTTGTTACTTGGACCCTTGTGTGTCCAGTCGGATCAAGTTTTTTTTTATTCACGCCACCTCCAATCGCAAGTAATTTCGCATACTTTCTACTACTTCAAAGTTACAGCATAAGTTTATACGGCTTAAAATATATGTATGTTGAACTGAAACAGTAAATATCGAAGATTATCGTTATATAGAATTTTGGACACGTAAGTCTGAATTGGTAAATGAATTTCAGGGCCGCAAGGTATTTAAATACCAAAGATCACCAATCTACCTTAAAAAAAAGTTGAGAAAATTATAGAGCATAGAATTTTCTACAACACCCATAGCTGCAAGTAATCATCAACTCTATGCATTTATATTAAATATTGAGTCCATATGGAAATAATACCAGCCAAGTAATACATCAATACCAATTTGACTGATTCAATTTGATTTATCGAACTCATCGATTCGCTTCCGTTGAGGCAACCACCATCTCTAAAATCGGAAACACAAAATGGCCGATCAAAAATTTATGTGGCGAAATAATTAATGCGGACTGCTTGAATGGAAACGGTGTGTGAGGGGGGACGAGTGCTTGGAAAACGGAAAGATTACATAAATAAAGCAAAAAAAACTTGTATGGCGCCGGAATTGCTTTTCGATTATGTTAATTTCCACTTGGGCAACATAAGTGGCACACATGCCGTCAATATGTACCAGAGAGTTGGCCGACGACGCATCGGGAATAAATCCAAATCATGCGATCCACTGATCACATTGTACTACAACTTGAGTTATGGCGGTGACAAACACACAAGTAAATAAACAAAGCATATAAACAAATACATAGCTTTGATGGCTGATGGTGTATATGTACATAAATTGCAGATGTGAACAGCACAAATATTAAACTGCAATCCCATAAATTCACAAAAATATACAAACATGTGCTTAAAATGCCACAAAACAAATACTTGTTCTATTAGTGGGTTTCATTTTAATTCTTGAAACCAATAACTTAATTTAAATCATAAGATGCATTGCTTGGGGTATACCATCTAGTAAATACATAATTCAATTGCTCTGCTTATTTTCTCGCAGCTGATGTCTGTCTGTTGGTCCTTCAGTCTCTGGCAGAATCTTTGCCCGAATCCGACGTCAAAGCATTTCGCGTCGAGACACAGAATTTCTTCTTTATTTTTGTCTCTGATTTGAATTACTCTTTCGATGCATGCGCTCAGGCAGGGACTGGGGGGGCCAGATAATGTCTGGGACATATGCGTTGCCTTTCTGCGTTTTTGCAAATTTTTAATGCTATTTGTTTTTATACGCAGCAGATTTTTTTCTTCCAAGTGAAATACGTTTTAATTTATGAGTCTTCTGCTTACATTATAAACTTGTGTATACACCAGGATATGTAACGCATGCACATAGTATACTCATATTTGAGTATACATATACATACATACATATATGTATGTCTTTGCAAATGTCGCAAGATATTTATTTAGCAGCACAGTGGGCACTGCGTACCTTTAGTGAGATTTAAAAATTTGAATTAATTCAATGTGTTGTCAAAAATTTTGGCTCTGGGTTGTTTTATGTGAAACTATGATTGTGTATATATGAAATGATATGATAAACTTCCATTATTCGACGAATTAATCTGATAAAACAATGGTTATGACTCTACCTAGTCCATTTGACAATTTTAAGAAAAAACGTTTATATAAATGTCTACTAAAAAAGAGACTAAATATATGATATCAAAAATGTTCATTTGGCTGACTATATAGAACGAAAAAATTAAGACATTATTTAGGATAATTCATGATAGACGAGGTATGTCGGTCGAACCAGATTTTATTAGAAACTTTTAATTACACACATATGATTATATAAATTCCTTCTTTTTTGGTCATATTTTACTAGCAAGACAGATACAATATAATTTTTTTAGTTAATTAATTAAAATATAGCTAGCTTTTAAAAAAATCGTCACGTAACGAATTGTCATATGCTGTGTAAGTAGACTATAAACCAACTTTGGTAAAATTATATATAGGTTCCCAAATTAGTAAAGTGTTGGCCTCAAAACTTAAAGTTGGCACAAGTCCCAAGTTTGATATTGTTTTCTTATTACTTTTTTGAAAACTTCCATTATTACCCTTGAAATAGCATTTGCGGAAGATTTTTTGTTCCTGACGTTGGTCTATAAACCGCAACCCAGTTATTTTTTAAAAATTATTACTCCAATACTTAATAATTACACTGAAAATCAAATATAATAAAAAAAAAATTTGATTTCACATGTTTAAAATATTTTTAAGTATTTTTTTTTTATTTTAATTAGAAAATTGGGATATTTCATTTCTTTGTCATATTTCTCATGGACTTTGTTTACATTGCCAAATTGCTAATTTTTCGGTTACCTACACTGAGAAAAAAAACCGAATATATTATTATTATTTCAATCATTCTTGTCCACTACTTCAGTTATAAAATATATATATGAAATAAGGGAATTTTCCAAAAATATAACCAATATATTTATTGCATTTTTTCCCCTTTTTCAAAAATTTACGTAAAATATGTAACTTTTTATGATATTCGATCTTTAAAAGATTTATTCTTTAAAGACAGGGCGCCATAAAGCTGCATTTTTTTAACAAAAAATAAAATAGCCTTATCTACGCGGATGGTTTTCCAATAGTTTAATTTCATTAAAATTTTGCGACATTCTGAACCAATTTTTTAATTATTATGATAAATAAAGAATTAAGAAATAGGTGCTAATATAAATAATATATTAATAATAATAAAATATTAGTCAAATTCTTCTAAATTTCCATACCAAATTCTATTTTATCTCATACGCGCCTCTAAGCGCATTCTCTGTTTTACGATCTGTTTCTTTAAAGTTTAAGCTGAATCTTATAAAAATAAATTTCAAATTCAGTTTTTATATCCTCAAAAAAAAAGAAAGAATTTGAAGGCAGACTCTTAAAAAAACCGGAAAAATTCTAAATTTTAGACATCTCCCCTATTCTCCTATCCCTATCCCGTATGTCATTACGGTTATAGTCCACAATGTATTAATTTAAAATTGAAGCTTGTAACAACTCTTTTTCGGAAATGTGGATGCGGTGTAGCCCATTTTCGGGGGCGATGATTCACACGTATCTAAACACACAAAATTTTTTTTTTAAATTATGGTTTAAGTTTAAGGTTTTTCAAAATTTACCCAAGAATGACCAAGACAGAGTTTATACCCTGCTCTAGTCCCCCATTTAAACAAAACCTACAAAATCCACACAATACACTTCAAACAAAAGTTAATAAATCCATACAAATTAAATACCAAATGAATCAATGTCAATCCATTAGAGCGATTCACAGCAACGCCCACCTCGCCAGTTGGGAACACTAATTAATGCTAAAATTAAAAGAAACTCTTCAATAATAAATATGAGGAAGCTGGAGCAAATGTGGGCTGGACATGGTGTGGTGAGTCATTGGCCACCAATATTGCGCCACTTGAGCGAGACACTGAACCCAAAAGTAAAACAAAACCAAATTTGGAGAACCACTTCACTTCGCTGCACTACGTGAAATTGCCATTCACCATAAATTGCGAAAGAAATCGAAAGGAAACCGTGAACATCGTAAACAACATTTGCAGTTTTTCTTTGCTACCATGGTGAAGCAATTTGTAATTTTCCTTATTTCATTCGCATACACTTCATTAACATCCCCTCAAGAGTTGCGCTAGATGCGGCAAGAGTTTCTTTCGGTGCGCTTGAATGGTTGCCTGGAGTTGGAGCTGTAGCTGGGGCTAACCAGGCGCATGCTGAGGGCGGTGGGTCGCATCATTAGAGTCGTTGAGCATAGTCGTGCCTTGAAATTTACGTCGTTTTGGCAAAGACCTTCTCTAATTTCTTCAAGGATGCTGCCTGACGGCAGCCAGTAGTGTGGGTGGCAGGGATAACTGCGGCATTCGCGTCAGCTACAGCGACAACGACAACATAAAAAGTCCTTGGCCAATGACAGCGGCTGTGGAGTGCCGCATGTAGGTTCAGACGCAGGCTGAGACAGGAAAATGTTTTTTCACGATAAAAATGATGGATGACATCATAAATAACATTGGAGTGCGCCCAAACAGAGGGTTTCCAGTGGTTGTTTATTTCGATATAAATGAAATTCTTCTTCCTTTTTTTTTCGTTTTTCTGCTTCTTATTTTGGCCGGCAACCCCAAAGAACGAAAAAAAATATACAAAAAAAAAAATGTCATGTTTTGTGGAACCCAAAAAATTTGGCAAGAAAAACACAAAGTTCGTAAGTCAATGCAAATGACGAACTTTTAATACCCTGCTCACTAACCATTAGATGGTTCCAAACTTGTCTATTGCCGTATTGATTGTGGCTTTTGAGTCCTAGGATTGGCTGTTTATTGGGTGGCATTTGTAATCACATTTATCCTTACGGGAGGGTGTATGTATCAGTGTGTGTGTGGGTGCTATGTTTCCTGTCATAAATATAGAAAATTATTATTAATGGGCTGCAATGTTTGTCAGCCTGTTCGTCTGCCCGTTTGTTGGCTTGTTGTTTGAGGCTTTTGATAATTTTCTACGGTGAACAATGGTATGGAAATCGAAAGAAGCAAACAAAAATCTTGGAACTGGCATGCTTCCTAAATGAGTCATCCCAATTGTTGGTAATGAGGTACTTTAAAGGATTCTTTTGGATTCTGGTCTAATAAGAAGATACCTACATGTTTATTATTATTATAGTTTTTTTTTTAAATATTGTTGAAACACTTTATATACGATATTTGCAGGTCCGACGAGAGGGATGGTGGAAGGGGGTATTCCCCCCAGGCCCGGAGCTATTTCAGGGGCCTGGTGCGATTACTGACGTACTTACAGAACAAAGTGATTCAAGCTAAAGGTGTAATAGAGGGGCCGGCCCAGGATTTAGTAGATTTAGATTAGTAAGACTTCCCTATACTAAGGTATGGAAATCGAAAGACGCGAGCAAAAATCTTGGGTTAGGCAGAAATAATGAAAATAATTTTGTACTAGATGACCTTTTTAGGATTTCCCTAAAGGGATATTTAAAATGAGTTAAAAGGGTGTAGATATTTTTCTTTTTAAGAATTTTTAAAAAGTTTTTAGAAATGCTGTGCTTTTTAAGACTGGCCACAAATCTTAGACTGTACCGATTCCAAATCGGAAAGAAAGCCTTAGGTCTTCGAAGAAACTCAAATGCGATAAAACTTTTAAGCTATTAAATTGATTTTCCATTTTAAATGTTTTTCCACACAATTTGATAACAAAATAAATTCGACCTCTGAATAGAAATTCGTCAATTCAAAATAATAATACTTTACTCTAAGCCGAACTCACTATGCTCTGATATAAGATATTTCACAGTACAATATAGTTTTTCAAAAATTATCATGGTATCCTTAGTTAATTTCTTCAGCTGACTCCAAGACAAATTCAAGAATAGTATTAAACTTTTCAGCAATTGCAAAGGGCTGTTAAATAATTTTTTTGTTTGTACTTACTTCCGATCTTTTTTGTATGAAGATTTTCCTTAGGTTTTTTATAATACTATAGGAAAATAATAAGCAATGGTTTTTGGGTAATAGAAAGTTTTTATTTTTAGTGATTTTAAATTATAGTTTAATTTAAACGGTCAGTCATGATTATAGTTTTCAAATAGTTAATAAGAATATTTTGAAAGCTCGAACCGGCCTTAAAATAACGAATGTTTTTGTCGGCTTATTTGTAATAAAAAAATTTTATAGAAAAAACTATGACTTCCGAAGAACTCGAAAATAAATGTGGTTTTAAGTAAAACTAGTTAAATTTACAGGAGAAAATAGTTCGAGAGCTTACTTAGGTGTCAAAAATGAGGTAAGAGCTTAAATTATTAAGTCAAAATAGCATTTAAAAAGTTTTTAGTGTTTTTATGCCTTTTTATTGGGAATTGAACTATAATTTTATTGTTATTTGTTTTACTTGTTATAGTCTTGCTAAAAATCTAAGCGTTATCGGTTAAATCGTTAAATCGGCTAAATCCTTATTATAAATAACATAGCGTCACAAATAAAAAGTGTCGTTATCTGGAAGCAATACAAATGTTTTCTTATGTATTTCGACGAATCCGCTTAATCCGAATCCGCAAACAGAATTGGACCAACGGGTGTAGGTTCTATCCTTACCTCCAAAAACCGACCAACATTTTTTTTCTAGAGTGGTTGTCTGGCAATGTTTGTTTTGTGTCGCTGAGTCCAAATTTGAGGTAAACAAAGCCCCAGCACGTTAGGTTTCTAAGATAATCTCCAAAATACCCCCTTTTATAGAATTTTACAGAAGACAATTTTTTGCCTCCTAACAAGAACGTTTCTATTGAGCTCTGAATAATTCCAAGTGGTTGGTTTAAGAAAAATTGTAATAACTCTTGAACTTTGAAATGTAAATTGGAGATTTCACTTAAATTTTGGCTTAATTTTACCAATTTTTTTTGAACAAATGTTCAAGGTTTTGAGCTCGTCATTTCAAAGTCACGGAAACTCGCTCAGGTATAGTATCTCTGAATTTGAATTCTTGAATACCGATCCTTTTATTCCTCTTAATTGTTCCAGTACTTTTTAATTTTATTTAAAAAAAAATTGCGTTTACTTCCATTGTGCACAGCCAAAAAAACAAAAATAGACAGTAAGGACACACTGAAGGGCCTTACACTTAGAGAGGGCTCGCGTTGTATGCATGAAAGTGAAAGCCTGCCAAGGCGTTTCGTATGTGTATTGGTGCGCTTTAATGATATCCTTATAGCCAGCTAAATTTATGGCAAAGCCGCATAAATTTAGACAATTTTTTCACGCTTTACTTTGAGGAAGAAGCAAGAAAGTTAAAGGAAAAGCGGGACGAAGAGGCGGCAACTAGAGAATGCCTTATCGCATTTTCTATTTTAATGGATTTTTTATCTGCTGCTGATGACGTTGCCAGTTCCAAGCAGCTCCCCCTCAAAGAACACCAAGGCACCGAGCTCAGGATGGACACTCAGTTGTTGAGTAAAAACCACGCTGGTAAAAAAAGCTTTTCACATTTTTCATTTTATTTAACTGTAAGTTGATGCAAAGAAATGGGATTTAATAAGCCAACATTTATTTTAGACATTATTGATGGCGGTTTATTTATCGTGCAGCCAAGTGGAGTAGAGTGGAGTGGAGTGTGGACGCTGTAGGCGGCTGGCTGTCCTGCCTGGTTAGTGCAGCTCTATTAATGCTACTAGTGTGGTGCCTGTTCTGCCTTATGCGGCAAAATTCAAAAGGATTAAGTCTGACACAGACGCATACAGACAAAGAAGCTCTTAGCATAGCCGAAAAAGATTCCCAGCACAATGCATGGGTCGCCCATTGGCGAACAGCACTAACCCACACCCAGTACAAGACGACGCAAGCTCTGAGCTCTGGGTTTCGTCGCTCAGCGATTATTCACAATGCAAGTCGCTGGCGACTGAATGTACGAGGGTAGGCTGAAAAGTAATTGACCTAGTCATGGTTGCTTTTTTGGGTAAGTAAAAAGTTATAAATTAAAATTTAAAAAATTAATTAGTAATAATTTATTTTGCTTAATACGCTTTGCAACCTTTTTTTTGTAGGAATACCAAATATAAACATAAAAAGTCATTCTTTCTACTACTCTCTACTGTACTAGCATTATTATCTAGAATTAGTATCACTCTTCAACCATATATTGCACATGACCGTTCCGTGAATTTTTCCTGGACAGAGCTCTTAATTTCAACTGATCAATATTTTATGGTCTATATCGAAGCTACATAATCCAGACAACCTTAGTAAAAGTAGTCATTGATCTCATTGTTAGATTTCTGTTTTAAAAATTGAAATCAGCAGGTTAACCAATTACGAAAGAAATGAGTGGTCGTTTATCAAAATTCGAAAGAAATGGGTGGGTGTTTTGGTGAAAAGCCAATCTTTATTTACATACAAAAATCTTTACCAAAATGGAAGTTTTGAAACTCTCACAAACAAAACAATAAATAAATAAACCTATTTCGGCAAATCAGGCTTAGGGCTTAGATACTCAAAAAACACTTTTGATTGCCGAATAAGATTATGATATAAAAATTTTTTACTACCGACTTTTAGGGCCTATCTAATATAACAAACCGATTTTGATCAAATTTGGAATCCCTTGGAAACTCGAAATATTTTACAACATGCATGAAAACTCTAAATATTTCACAAAACTCCTTTGGGCAAAAATGCCCTACCATTCGTAGTCAAGAGTCAGGGCATAAATATATCAATAATTTCTATTATTTCTTCAAAATTCTTACCACTATCTTTTATGAATGATGCTTTCAGCTCTCTTAAAATACAAAAAATACGGATATGGTTGAATCAATTTCTTTTATCGTCATGATCATCATGTGGAGCCTTACTTGTTTCCCAATAGGTGTTACACACAAATTTTCTTGCAGTCACTGTTTCCAAATTAAAGGGTATACAAATAACTAACTTATTTTCTTGATTAGGCCACTAACTTTTCAGCCTACCCTCGTATGTATTTGTGTGTGCGTGTGTGCCTGCAAATCCCCGCAGCCATGTTGGCGTCATAGTCCCAGGCAACGACATGGCCCGGCACATTGTGTCCTGGCTGCCTTAGCTTTAGATTTGGGTGCCTCCGTTGCTGCTCCTCCATTGCTGCCGCTTCGTTGCAATTGCCGCATGTAAATTCTTAAAGTAGTACTTAGCGTTATTATTTATTATATTCCAACACTTTCAACACCTCTCAACAAGTAACGAGTGTTCTCTCAGAGAGACTCTAAATGCTTGTATGTGTGTGTGTATGAAGCTCGCAACGTGTTGCCGCCGTTGGCGTTGATGCTGCCCCGTGCCTCTGCTGCTGCACTTTGCTATTGTTGCCCCTTCACTGCCTTTAAAAAGCCAAAGTTGCAGCAGTTGTTCTTATTGTTGTTGTTGCAACATTTGCACATAGTAGTTCCAGTTACTGTTGTTCTTATTGTTGCTGCATAAGCCACTCCCCCCCCCCCCCACTCAGATGTTGTTGTTGTTGTTGTTGTTTCTGTTGTTGCAGGGTGCAGTTTACTATCGTTGTTCTGCAGAAATTTATGAATATTGCATGGTAATAAAGCCAAAGGATTTCATTACGACTGCACCATGAGCACACATACTCGTACATGGGTCTCTCACAGTTGTTGCATGCTTCGTTTATTTAAGTCCTTGAATGAATTTTTGATCGTTTGAGTGATTTCTAAGTCTTTAATTTGAGAGATTTTCAAAAAGTGACCGTTTAGTTTGAAATTGGATGTATAGTATTTTCCATTTTCAATATGCTTCGATTCCTTTACAAAAATAACTTTACTTACAGCTAGATTATTTTTTTAATTGCAGTGTTCAGGATAGGTTGGCGTAATGGAAATATTTTATTTAGATAGTCATTTGTAATTTATAACTTATGGAATTATGTAATGGCAAAGGATAAAAATAAAAAAACCTTTGGACGGAAAGGCAAGTTTAAATATGATGATACATGTAATGATTTATCTTAACAATGAAACAATTTCTTTAGATCTGGATAATAAATTTCTTTGACACTTTAGCTATATATATTTTTTGACAGTGACAAACTTCCCGATACTTAGGTAGCTTAATATTAAAAAGCCAATATTTTTATACCCTGTACCGTATGGTACAAAGGGTATATTAAGTTTGTGCAAGCCGAAAATGTATGTAACATACAGAAGGAGACGTCGGAGGCCCCCCAAAGTTACCCAAAGTGAGATCGGGGTGACTAGAGAAGTCGATATACCCATGTCCGTCTGTCCGTTTGTCCGTCTGTCTGTCTGTCCGTATGAACGCCTAGATCTCAGAGATGGTAAGAGCTAGATCAGCGAAATTTTCAGATTAGATGCGTTAATATGTTAGGGTGCAAGTTTATTTTATATTTTTGATATAGGGGATATATTATATAGCTCCCATAGGGGTGTTTCAGAGGACCTCGAAAAAAACCAAAAGTTTTAGATGGATAATTTGTTTATAAAGATATCGAACCAAATTTGGCACTCGAAAGTTTTTTAGAGGTCACAATCACTATACCAAATTTGATCGAAATCGGTTGACTATATCATATAGCTCACTTAGGTCCGATCGGTCGAAAAAACGTATTTTAAACAAAATTCGTTTTGTTTCGTTTGTTTATGAAGATATCATAACCAAATTCGGCAATTGGAAGTTTCTAAGAGTACCTAAGCACAGAACCAAATTTGATCAAAATCGGTTGACTATATAATATAGCTCCCATAGGACCGATCGGGCAAAAACACGTTTTTTGAACAAAATTCGTTGTGTTTCGTTTTTTTATAAAAATATCGTATCCAAATTTGGCAAAGAAATATCTTTTGGAGTTCGTAAGCAATATATCGGCCTTGATTGCAATGTGGTGGTACAGGGTATCCCAAAGTCGTCCGCGCGCGACTTTAACGTACGCCATCTTTTAAACTGACTAGGATTGAAAAAAATAAAATAAATATTTAATATAAAAATAAAAATTTTTAGCAGGCTGTGAGTCAGTGCACCCATTTTCTCCAAACATACCTAATAGAAATATAAAAATACTGTTTCTTCTAGGCAACAGTTCTCCGGCAACTTCAATAATTTAAAACCAAATTTGTACTCATGGTTGGGAAGGTCGAGATTGGAACTGGATAAATGTGAGAGTGGATATTAAAAGGAGCTGAATGGGTGTGAAAAATAGACCATAAGAAGCACCTTGAAATAATATTGGTCTTCGAAAAGTAGATAAAAGGTACAGGAGCAAGTGGCTAAACCAATTTCATTTCGACTTATCTTTATTTGGGGTCTTGAAGGACGTTCAAGATACCAAAAAGATATTAAGTAATTCGATTTTGTAAGTACATATGATACCGGTATGTATGCCTTCTACAGTACATAAGGAAGCACCCAACTATAAACTCTAACTTCGGGGAAAATGCTTTTTTGCTAGTAAATCGAAGGTTAAGATTTTCGGGTCCGACAAATGTGTAAGAAAAGATGACGTACGTTAAAGTCGGGCGCGGACGACTTTGGGATACCCTGTACCACTGCTTGCAATCAAATCCGGTAAATTGCTTAAGAACACCAAAAGACATTTGATTGCCAAATTAGATTATGATACCTTCATAAACAACCAAAAACAGACGAATTTTTAATCAAAAACTTTTTTCGACCGATCGGCCCTATGGGAGCTATATGATATAGTCAACCGATTTTGATCAAATTTGGTACAGTGTTGAAGATCTCTAAAAAACTTCTGAATGCCAAATTTGGTTGTAATATCTTCACAAACAAACGAAACACAACGAATTTTGTACAAAATACGATTTTTTGACCGATTGGTCCTATGGGAGCTATATGATATAGTCAACCGATTTTGATCAAATTTGGTATAATGCTTGGGAACTCTAAAAAACTTCTTAATGCCAAATTTGGTTACAATATCTTCACAAACAAACGAAACACAACGAATTTTGTACAAAAAACAAATTTTCGACCGATCGATCCTATGGGACCTATATGATATAGTCAACCGATTTTGATAAAATTTGGTACAGTGCTGGGGGTTTCTAAAAAACTTCCGATTGCCAAATTTGGTTATGATATCTTTATAAGCAAACGAATTATCCATCTAAAACTTTTGCTTTTTTTCGAGGTCCTCTGAAACACCCCTATGGGAGCTATATAATGCAGTCCCGATATCAAAAAAATAAAATAAACTTGTCTCCTATGGATTAATAAGGGATCTTATCTGAAAGTTTGGTTGCTCTAGCTCTTACCATCTCTAAGATCTAGGCGTTCATACGGACAGACGGTCAGACGGACAGACGGACATGGGTATGTCGACTTCTCTAGTCACTCTGATCATACTTTAGGTAACTTTGGGGGGTCTCCGACTTCTCCTTCTGTACGTTACATACATTTTCGGCTTGCACAAACACAATATACCCTTTTTACCATACGGTACAGGGTATAAAAATTCTTAAGGCTACTGATAAATACGTCGCACAGTGGCACGGAAGCCAAAAAAACGTTGCAAAAATCATATTTTCTAAACCAATTGGTATATTTTTATGAATTAAATTGTAGTTGAAAGAAAAATCTTTAAGCTTTAAAATAAGTACCTTGTACATTGTGATACGACATCTGAGAGCTGCGCAATATATTGTGGAAGTTGGATTTTGTTGCCTGTGCAACATTTCCCATTGAAAAATACGTAATTATTTTTTCCATATTTTCCAAACCAATTGAGATATTTTAATGAATTAGATTGTATTTGAAAGAAAAACGTTCAGGCTTGAAAATAAGTGCTCATGTATGGTGATACGATATCTGAGAGCTGCGCAATATGTTGTGGAAGTTGGATTTTGTTGCCTGTGCAATATTTGTATATAGGTATTTGTAAAATATGTACATATTTTTTTCATTTATAAAGAAATTTTGTTGATATATTTTTGTTCATAATTTTATATTTCAGTCAATAAATTTCATGTATTAATGCTTTTTTATTATAATATATTATATAATTTGTCTTATCAGTAGTTTTTTGTAAAATAATCATCCACATTTACATTTGAAGGAATATCTAAAAGACTTAACATTTCATTTGAATAACTAGTACTTGTTAATTCTGTATTGGATTTCACATGTCTAAGGGATGCAACTAGTGGATCTGAAGAGGCTGCCAACATATTAAAAAGATCCTTGTTTTCCCTTGATCGTGATATTTTACATGTATTCATAGCTCTGAATTTTTTATAATCCTTGTTTCTCGATTCCTGGGCTTCTTCTGACATCTCCCCAATGGGTAGGCAATGATATTCTATTATAGTTTGGCCATGTGCCAAAATTTTGTGAAGCGTGGGAGTCAATTTTTTTCCTGGATATTTTTCCATTAACAGCTCTGCAGTCTTAGTGGCATATTCACCAAATTTGCTGCCGTTAATTTTTTCCTTGCAGTTCAAAATATTCAAAATAACACCCAATCTTTTGATAATTTCATCATCCACAGTTTCCATCGTTTGTGTTACCATATCCATATTTGGGGAAGGAAGAGTCTTGCCACTTTTTTTTTATTCCGGAGTGAATTAGATTAAGTTTGCCTTTTAAGGTATCAAACTTCTCCATATTTGCTTCCTCAACATTAAGTTATTTTCTGATGGCCGAAATGAATTCATTCGCGCTTTTGGAGTTTCTGAACAATTCAAATAATTTTACGTTTACCAAAGACATCGTTACACTTATAAAATCAATGCTTGCGAATTATATTTAAAAATACGTTTCACTGCAATGTGTGTTCTTATAAAGTCAAAACAAAACTATGATGTTTCTGAAGTATTCAGGCAATATATACAAATTTTAAGCCTATAGCCAGAAAACGTGTAACAGGTACAAATTAAATTACTTTAAATGTTTCAAACTACCTGGAATAACAAAAAAAAAAAATTGGGATGATTAATCCTTTTTTTTTATGTCACAGGTAGGCTTTATTTTATTGTAAAGTGAAAATATAAGCAATCAGTTCTAAATTCAGTGGCTGCATCTACTGCGTGTTCTTCTTCTTATACCTGCGTCAGAATATTTTGGAGTTGGGTTTCTGGACTTTTACTGGCCTTACAGCCAAATATGCAAATTCATGCAGTCAATTTTTATAGAGCAAGTAAATAAATTAATAACAAAACCATTTATGTTAAATTGAAAAAATGAAAAAATATGGAATATAAAATATTTTCTTCCAAAGTTGAAAAAGTGGTCCAAATATAATGGTTCAGTTAAACGGAAGTATTGAAAAACCCAGAAAAGAAATGAAGTCATTTTTTTTTTTCTTATATGTTTAAATTTCATGTACCTTTTTATAGAAACTAAGAAAATAGGGATTGGTTGCGTAGTTTTTCCACAAAACAATCTTAAACACGAATTTTTATTCCAAAAATTGCGTTTTTTTTCAAAGTTGAAAATATACTCCACTTTGAGCGGCTGTAGCAACTAAACTATTCATCCGAATTGACTAAAAGTTTTATTTTCTTGATCCCTGGGAAATTCTAAATCAGATGCATGTATTACATTTAAAAACTGGTTACATCGCAAAATCGATTTTTGCAACGCTTTTGCGGCTGCCGTGCCACTGTGCGTCGGTAGCAGCGTCACGAATTTGGCCCTAATGGATCTGTTGCTGGTAAGTAGAACCAGTCAGCTTATTGTAAGTTCTATACACAACATTTTGACAAACTTGCAATAAAACAAAACTGTCGTTTTAACCCTGATATTGAAGATACTTCGCCCATCCTGACTTCAACGTCATTGAAAATGTTATGGGCAGTTCTTGATGAATACATGTGCCAGGATTAATATAGAAACTTACTATACACAGTAGGACTTCATTTCTATAGCGCGGACGTAACTTCAAGAATTGCTGAAAATGTGGCCAAACTGAAGGCGCTCCTGATTTTTCTGATTGTTAGTGAGTTAGGGATTTCGTCCAAAAAATTATTACCAAAGATTTGGACATGCGAAAGGTGTGCGCCTAGTTTGTGCAAAGAGTTCTGAGTGATGAACAAAAGGCAAAGAGCTGCTAACTTGCAACAGAAACGAATACTGCTCCGTAGAAGACGTTCAAAGGGGTAAGACGGTATTTTTGAAGTGGAGTTGGGAAAGCGAGTTCCAGAAAGCGTAAGTGCAGTGGGAATGGCATCACAAGGGAGCAATTTCAAGTAGTCCGTAGGATTTGTACCGATTAGTGCAACTAAAAAAATTTAAATTAATTCACTCCCACTTCTTTTTTTAACATTTTCTACGCAGTACACAAGGTTTTACCAATTGGGATGTAACTTTTTTTTGGGGGAAAAATGATAAGAAACATAGCCCCAATTTCATCCTTTAATTCCAATCGATCTTGATGTCGCGCGAAAGATAGGCCAAAAAGTCTTTTAAAAATTAGGAGTGTGGAATAGAGAGACGATTTGGTTTTAATAACTTTACATACGTGAGACTTTAGTCCCCAAACTCATGTGCTGCCTGTAATTCCAATAAAACAATATTTATAAACAAGTTTAGCCGAATTATGAAAGGGTAAAACGAAATTTTAGATAGAGTTAGAGCAAAAGGTGAACTCATTGGTGGTGGTCAGAGGGGCCGAATCGAAAATCTTTTTCAAAATTTAGATATTGGCTAAATTTCACTGCTTACTTTTATTACACAGAGACTAGATAAGGCTAGAACCTTTGCAAGGTAAATATTTAGATTTAGTAATTAAAGGTATATTTATAAGGCACTCTTAATGGCCAAAATTCTTTATATATCGATTTTAGTAACCGTGGCTTTTGTAATAGCTTCCAGTCCAAAATGCTTCTCGATCATGCATTGATGCGTAACAAAATAGCTAAAAACTATCATTTAAATAGCTTCTCATTCATCATTTGAGGAAAGCCAGCTTGGTTAGATTACTTTAAAGATTGTCAAGATCTACACAATCTAGAAATGGCGGCGATTATTTGATAATTTGGTAACACTTCAGATTAACTAAATAATAATTTGTTTACACATTCACAATTCTCCAAAATGCCACGATACTATTTTTAAAGTAAAACTTATATAAGGACTATTTAAAAATGTGTCGCATATTTTAGATCACTCTCCCCCATGGTTCCTCCACACGAGACTTAAAGACAATGTCATTTTGTTTCTCTGTTCAGTAGCCACATCGTCACATTGAGTGTGAAAACCACCAAAAGATTTATGCGCCATATAATTCAGAGCAATGTTGTCGAAACTGTTTGAAGGGGGGGAATCACAGAGAGAAGGGCGCGCACACACACAGACAAATACTTACAACTGCCATAATCATTTCAACAAGAATAATTTTAATAATTATTAAAACGATTCAAACGCGATGATGGCAGAGCGACGGCAATTACAACGACTCGACATTTGTTGTTGGCAACAGGCCGACAATTGTTCGTACTCAACTTTTAGGCTCATCCTTGCCCAGCTGCTCCGTCCTTCATGTACTGGGACTCTCTTCGGCTGTCTGTGTGACTTTTTGATTGCCTCAGTTTTGCTAGATTTACGCTTTGGAATAAAGAGTATTTCAGTTTGGTCAAGCATTTTGTAAAGGAGTTCTTAAAAGAATATATATGGATATCCAGAAATCTACTTCATAGCTGAATTGGGGTCTAGAAAAAACTAGACCAAAAATTAAGACTCACGTATAGTAGCGCCATAATAATTTAACAACTTCCCGAACTTCAGTCTTATTCTAATCGAAAATTCGAATTTGTCAAAAATCAATCAAAAAGTATGTTAATATAATTTTGAAAAATGTTAATCTTCCGTTTTTGTCTGATATCTTATTATTCCTATATACATTTTACTATTTATTTTTTATACTGCCGATAGTTTATAGGTTCATGATATTCATTAGTAATATGTATAAGTAGTTGTCAAAATGATATAGATTATAGATAAAACTTTTAATAAGTATATAATGTAATTTACTATATTAGCCTTTATACTGATCACATACATTTTTATACCCTGTACCTATAGGTACAAAGGGTATACTAGGTTTGTGCAATGTATGTAACGGACAGAAGGAGGCGTGGCAGACCCCAAGTCCTTTATACCAAAATGCTTATCGTAACCTCGGGTAGCGATTGAGCCATGTCCGTCCGTCCGTCCGTCCGTCCGTCCGTATGAACGCCTAGATCTCAGAGACTATAAGAGCTAGAGACACGAAACTTTACCGGCTGGTGCGCATATTTCCTAAGCAGATGAAGTTTGTTGAATCATGTCAATATCTTCCCCCGTTCCCCCGCAGTAGAGTTTCGCGGTTTTTAGCCACACCGTTAAGTATTTTCATTTGAAATTTAACAGAGCGATGCGTTGTAGCTACATGCATCTATGTGTAAAAAATGAACAAAATCGGACAAATACAACAGAAGTTATAGTCAAAAATGTGCAAATTGCACCACCCCTTGCCGATAAACTGCGTCAATATTTGACTCTACGCAATTATGGCTACAACTGACCTAGAATCACAATTTTTGGTAAGCTCATTCATGTGGCTCTAATGAACAAATCCACATCCAAATTTTATCGATGCGGTCCCCCCACCCCCCGCAATCCATTTACCGTGTTTTCTCCCACACCCCTCAACATACCAACTTGAAACTTACCCCGTATACTTTTAATAAATTCTTTGTTGTAACATTCGAGTTTCATCAAAATGGGTAAAAATTTAGGGAACTTATAGGTATAAATATCGATTTTCACCAAAAAAAAATAAATTCCAATTGGAAAGTTCTTAGATGGAATATGCAGGAAAAATTTTTTTGACACAAAAGGTACAGGGTATTCCACTGTCGGGCACCGCCTCGACTGTACCACATTTTTATACCCTGTACCAATAGGTACAAAGGGTATACTAGGTTTGTGCAATGTATGTAACGGACAGAAGGAGGCGTGGCAGACCCCAAGTCCTTTATACCAAAATGCTTATCATAACCTCGGGTAGCGATTGAGCCATGTCCGTCCGTCCGTCCGTCCGTCCGTCCGTCCGTCCGTCCGTCCGTCCGTATGAACGCCTAGATCTCAGAGACTATAAGAGCTAGAGACACGAAACTTTACCAGCTGGTGCGCATATTTCCTAAGCAGATGAAGTTTGTTGAATCATGTCAATATCTTCCCCCGTTCCCCCGCAGTAGAGTTTCGCGGTTTTTAGCCACACCGTTAAGTATTTTCACCTGAAATTTAACAGAGCGATGCGTTGTAGTTGCATGCATCTATGTGTAAAAAATGAACAAAATCGGACAAATACAACAGAAGTTATAGTCAAAAATGTGCAAATTTCACCTCCCCTTGCCCATAAACTGCGTCAATATTTGACTCTACGCAATTATGGCTACAAGTGACGTAGAATCACAATTTTTGGTAAGCTCATTCATGTGGCTCTAATGAACAAACCCACATCCAAATTTTATCGATGCGGTCCCCCCACCCCCCGCAATCTATTTACCGTGTTTTCTCCCACACCACTCAACATACCAACTTGAAACTTACCCCGTATACTTTTAATAAATTCTTTGTTGTAACATTCGATCAAAATGGGTAAAAATTTAGGGAACTTATAGGTATAAATATCGATTTTCACCAAAAAAAAAATATATTCCAATTGGAAAGTTCTTAGATGGAATATGCAGGAAAAATTTTTTTGACACAAAAGGTACAGGGTATTTCACTGTCGGGCACCGCCTCGACTGTACCACATTTTTATACCCTGTACCTATAGGTACAAAGGGTATACTAGGTTTGTGCAATGTATGTAACGGACAGAAGGAGGCGTGGCAGACCCCAAGTCCTTTATACCAAAATGCTTATCATAACCTCGGGTAGCGATTGAGCCATGTCCGTCCGTCCGTCCGTCCGTCCGTCCGTATGAACGCCTAGATCTCAGAGACTATAAGAGCTAGCGACACGAAACTTTACCAGCTGGTGCGCCTATTTCCTAAGCAGATGAAGTTTGTTGAATCATGTCAATATCTTCCCCCGTTCCCCCGCAGTAGAGTTTCGCGGTTTTTAGCCACACCGTTAAGTATTTTCACCTGAAATTTAACAGAGCGATGCGTTGTAGCTACATGCATCTATGTGTAAAAAATGAACAAAATCGGACAAATACAACAGAAGTTATAGTCAAAAATGTGCAAATTTCACCTCCCCTTGCCCATAAACTGCGTCAATATTTGACTCTACGCAATTATGGCTACAACTGACCTAGAATCACAATTTTTGGGTAAGCTCATTCATGTGGCTCTAATGAAAAAATCCACATCCAAATTTTATCGATGCGGTCCCCCCACCCCCCGCAATCCATTTACCGTGTTTTCTCCCACACCCCTCAACATACCAACTTGAAACTTACCCCGTATACTTTTAATAAACTCTTTGTTGTAACATTCGAGTTTCATCAAAATGGGTAAAAATTTAGGGAACTTATAGGTATAAATATCGATTTTCACCAAAAAAAAAAAAAATTCCAATTGGAAAGTTCTTAGATGGAATATGCAGGAAAAATTTTTTTGACACAAAAGGTACAGGGTATTCCACTGTCGGGCACCGCCTCGACTGTACCACATTTTTTTTATTCACTTTGAACGATATAACTAAATTCCTCTTTTATTCTCAAATTTTTGCTGAAAATATACAAAAATTAATTGTAATTTTTGACGTATTAAAAAACATAAAATTTCAAATAATTAATAAAAAAAATTTTTAAATTTTCGTTCTGACAATATTGTTGTACCAAATCAATTTGGTTCATATTTACACTACGTAAAGAAAGACCTAAAATAAGTTTTTAAAAAACAAAATGGTAATTGACATATAATTAGACACAACAAAAATAATAAATTTTTTCATTATCTACATAATTTTAAGAAAATGCGATAGTTTAAAAAATTGAGAACATTTTTAGCAACTTTCGTTGCCAACTTGAACAAAAAAATTCTAAGCTCCTTTAAAAAAACAAAAAAAAAACAAATTTTTTTGTAAGAAAAAGTGATTGACAAAAAAAAATTTTCTAAATCCTTGTTAATAACTTAAATACTAAAAAATAGCTGACAAATAAATAAAACGTCTTAAACAGTTTAATGTTTAAAAACTGAAAGATTAAAAAACTTTCTTCCCTATGAGTATGAATCTAGTTAGATTTTATCTTCACTATTAATTTTTTTCGCCAGTTTGTTAACCAGGTGTTATTCAAATAATTAAAAAAAGAGTAAAATTACCATTTTAGCGAATAATATAGTTATATAAATATTCGGAGAAATTAAGATTTTTGACCTCTTGATTTTATTTTTTAAGTAAGACCTACAATTATATATTTTACTATACCATAGTTCTTTATACAGAACCCAAACAATCTTTAAATACTATCAAAAATTTTTCAATTAAAAACAAGATATCAAACTTTACAAAGACCAAAAATACGACCGATTCTGAAAAAAGTTTCGGATTAAAAAAAAAATATTATTTAATTAAGAATTTTAAACTGAAAACTGGAACAAATTTAAATCAAATATGACCAAAAATACTGAAAACATGACCAAACTTTCTTAAATTCAAATACAAAGTTTTGGACGTCTAAAATATAGTTCAAAAAAATTCTAGGCTAAAAATTCCTGAAACAATATAAAAGTCTCTAATTAAAAATATTAAAATATATTATTAAAGCAATAAATAAGTATTTACCCATTCTAACCGAAACAAAACGTTTCAACTTTTTTTTTATCGAAACCAAAACCATTGTTTGGAAATTATCTTTACGAAACATGACGATCGGTTTGAAACTGTTCTGAAATGCAAAAATTCCACATTAATCGACATATAAAGAGTATGCAAACTTCATCATAGCTCGAAATTAAAACTTCGCTCTCCTTTCATTGGCCTTGTTGCTATTGTAGCCTGACCGTGTGGTTAAAAATTAATACGCGGAAGGATATGGCAGACAATTCGTTTTTTACGCATTTCAGGCAAACGCCTCACAGCCACAAAAACACAGACAAACAAAAACAAAAAAAATAAAAGCAAATCAAAGTGCAAATGCAATTTGAATACATTTCATTGGGAATGCTGCTCATGAAAAATTTACATTTGAATAGAAGTCATGACACAGACTCGACCCTGACCAGAACCAGAACCAGGAACGCAGCATTCGTGCGGCAAATGCGGTTCGAAACGCGCTTTTGTCTGCCTCTGCTGCTGCAGAGGATACGCGAAGGATGCGCCAATGGCGTAGAGAAAATTCGAAATGGCAGCTGGAAGTGCGCCTTCGTGAGCATTTATGTGGCGTATTGTTTTAATTTTTTGAATTATAAAAATTTATTTTGAATGCATTCAGTAGGGCTCCTACTTTTTGGACTTAATGCAGTCTATTTGGATTTAAGTTGAACTTTCAAAAAATGCCCAAAATCGAAGCGGATTGCAACGCGGCATCTAGTCGTATTTCGTGTCACGTTTTTGGACATGGGCACAGCTTGTGGTTTGGCGCGTGTTTGGCAGACAGATCCTAACAACTAACACCGCACGGAAGACCCAGCTCCAGCTTCATGCTGGTTTCACACTAATGGCATGCGCGCTTTTTTGGGGCCACTTGCAATGGAGCATTTTGTCTTTCGAATTAATTTGGTGTCCTGTGTTCGCAGCAGTCCTTTTGTTTCTGGTACCAGCCAGGACATGATTATGTTGCATGGAATTGGTTGTTTGGCGTCGGTTTAGTTTCAGCCAGTTGTTCTTCATCCTTGTTGTTGTTGGACTTGGATTCAATTAAATTCACTGCATTTGCTGGCAAGGGGTTCAGGCGAGTGCCAGGATGGCAGAATGAATGTCGCCGCTGCACTTAATGCATAAATTCTCTGCTGGACGTCGGAATGATAAATTTGATGATTTTGCTCCAACTGCGATTTCCATCAACAACATAGTATTGTACATATGTACATACATATATGTAAGTATGTGTTTTTGTATGTAGTTCATTTGGATTTGTTAATCGATTTAAAGCCTGTTATTGGTCGTTAAAAATACCAACAAGTTACCAGAATAATATAATGATGGCAATTATGGATGAGCTTTAATGTTCTTTAGATAGTTCTGTCAAATATTGAGCAACTTAAATTAAAGATGAATAGCTCATACTCTACTTTAGAAACTGTTAACGTAATATGAAAACAATTTTGGAATAAGGATTGAGAATGAGGTTTAAACTTTTATTGATTATGATTGTAGTACCAGAGATTTATCTGAACCGCAACTTGGCTTAGAAGTGAACTGGCTCGGACTCATTGTACAGTCAAAGTATCTTGATCTGGAGTCAATGTCGAAATATAGACGCACTGAATCCGAACCCGCTATCAAAATTGGCCCAAGGAGTCTTTGTTTTATCCTAACATCAAAAGACCCTACAAAATGGAGTATTTTGAAAAAAACATACAAAAAATAGCGTTGGACATCAAGACTCCAAAAAGATTATTTAAGGGGACTTTTTGAGGTTATGTTATCATACAATTTCACAAAAAAATAATACATTGTAAAGTTCAGAGGCCAGATATGCCTTTTGGGGTTGAATCCAAAAACGAGGTTTTCGATACATCTTTTTTTATGAAGGTATCGTAAGTCTGAAAGTTTTGTAGAGCTCAAACAAAAAAAAAAAATAAACGTTTTTAATTGTTATGTGTTCTTTAATTTAAGGTATCGTAAATCTGGAAGTTCTTTAGAACTCAAAAAAAAAAAAAAAAAATTTTAATTGTTATGTATTCTTTAATTTAATATTTTTTTCGTTTGTTTACGAAGATATTGTAAATAAAGATGGAAAATAAACCGAACTCGATTGCACGACGTTAACGCACTTTTTTTCATTATTATTATTTTTTTTTTTTGAATTACGAATATTTTTTGAATTTAAATTTTTAATATTTTAATTTACTTTTTTTCCCAAATATTAAAATAAAATATTTATCTGCTGCTTTTTTAAAAATAAGAGTGATAACATTTTATTTTATAAATTAAAATATTCAAAAGAAGATTTTTTAAATAAATAAATTTTTTTATACAAAAAAGATTTTTTTACTAAATAATATTTAAAAAAAAGATTTTTTATCTAAATAAAATGTTTTTAAATTGCCAAAGACAAGTCTACCCAAACATTAGTTACCAATGGCTCCATATTAGTTATGTCTCCTAGTATTTTTCAACAAATTATTACACTTATTTTATCCTTACTGTTCTTGTTAGCCTTGAGACATTAGATTTATATGAGAACCAAGGATGAGCAAGTCGCATATTATTGTTCTACTTTAAGTTAGCAAAATCTTAAAAACCGCTCTAAAAATCTGTAATCAGAAAATGTATTGTTGAATGGTTAAATCAAAACTGTAATGTAACTTGGATCCTTCAACAACTTGAAGGTAAATCTAATGGACTACAGAATCTAAACTTTTTAGATTCGAAAGTCATCACTGATGCGCTACCACTCCATCGATCGCTCAATTCATTTTAACCTCATTGCTGACAACTAAGTTCCAGTCATAATACGTATTATAAAAATAATTAATCCAAATAGTTAAGGCTTCCTTATTAAAATGAATTAGCAAACAGCTTATAAATATTTGGAAAGCAAAATTATCAACAAAAAAGTTTTTGACTTCGGAGGAGATTCCAATCCAGTCATCACCCTAGAGACAAAGCCGCATGGAAAAAAGCTGAAAGAAAGTTAAAAGAAGCACTTCAAGTCCACAGACAGCGTTGGTTTGACAGGAAGTTCGTAGGTCTTGACTATAAGCCCGAAGCTGGCTATAGTTTATGGAAGGAAGGCCACGCGTAACATTAAAAGACAGCCTCTTCGAACAGTCCCTCTTAGACGTCAGGATGGCAACTATTGCCGCTCTGCCTTTGAACAAGCAGAAACATTTGCCAATCACCTTGAACAGCGCTTTACTCCGTTCAGCCTAGCCACAGATGAGGATCTGGACCAGACTCTTAATGAGCTCAACAACCCACTCCAAATGGCTCTCCCAATAAAACCCATACGGATTGAAGAAATTAAAAACATAATTAAAAAGCTCCCAAAGGCCAAGGCTCCAGGCCATGACAGAATATGCCATGCTACACTGAGAGCCATGCCAACTAAAGCTCTTCTTTTTATAACATTGATATTCAATGCTATATTAAGGACGCAACATTTCCCTGCCCAATGGAAGATTGCATGGATAACTATGATTCGCAAACCCGGCAAAGCGGAGAGTGACCCGGAATCTTACAGACCAATCAGTCTCCTCCCCACACTGTCTAAAGTATGGGAAAGACTGATTGCTAGAAGGATATCCGAAAACTTCGACACACTTCCTGATCATCAATTTGGATTCAGGGAAGGACATGGCACAATAGAGCAGATACACCGAGTCACGAACCACATCCTTCAGGCGTTTGACGACAAGGAATACTGCTACGGAGTATATGTAGACGTTAAACAAGCATTTGACAGAGCTTGGATAGTTGGTCTTCTGTCTAAAATTAAAAAAATACTTCCTGCTCCATTTTTTCATCTATTAAAAACCTACCTAGAAGACCGAAAATTTTATGTTAAAATAAAAGAATCGATATCTACGGAAAGGAAAATGAGAGCTGGCGTACCACAGGGTAGCGTCCTGGCCCCTCTCTTAAAAAATCATCACCTGCTGTCTGGTTAGACAATCAACCACTAATACTTAGGAGTTACCCTTGATAGCAGACTGACTTTCAGACAACATATAGAAAGCACAGTCAAAAACTGCCGGCTAAAGATGTCTAAAATGAACTGGCTCATGAACCACCGCAGCCGTCTTCCTCTCCGATGCAAAAGAGCCTGATATAAAATGGTAGTGGTTCCAACCTGGAGATACGCCATCCAGATCTGGGGTATGGCGGCTCGCTCGATTCGATCACGTACTCAGACACTTCAGAACAGGGCCTTGCGCCTTATTACTGGGTGTGAATGGTATGTAAGGAATTCGACCTTGCACCACGACCTTAGACTGGAGACCGTCGAACTCCAGATAAATAAGCACACAAGCCGCTATAACGAAAGCCTAAAAAGACACCGAAATAGACTGGCAAAAGGGCTCCCAAATGATAGTCCTATAAAAAGGCTTAAAAAAAGAAGTTTTAAAAATCTGCTCCAACAAGCGCCAAACTAAAAGAAAACGGAAAGAAGACCGAAAGAAAAGCGGACGAAATAATGGCCTCTGATTGACAGGACTCCTTAACACTCCTAAGACATCTCTAGCTAAACAAGCTGGATTGGCGATCATAAAATAAGAAACCTGCAATTCATAAAAATATATGTATTTTTGATAATTTTTACAAAAAAAAAAAAAGTTTTTTTTTAGAAATAATTTTCTATACAGTCATATGGTTTTTTTTCCAAGGACATTTTAAATTTATTGCTCAGAAGCGATTACACTGTAACAAATTGCACGTAATTTTCCAGGAAAATTTTGGGTCAAACTTATTAATTGAATAATAAAATGTTTATCGTCTACATTGTGACAAGTGGGACATAGATACTTCATCTGCCTATTGTTTTAACTATATCTTATCAAACGGCAGGAAAATTTGTGACCATGAGTTTTTTTTTGGTAGATGGCCATATGCTGCCTGCTTTAAATTGTTTAAACATTACGATGCATTTGGGAATTTTAAAAAAAAGCAGCATCAAAAAAAAAAAACAAAAAACTTTATCCATTTTAAAGGAAAGTAGAGAAAAATAAAAGGAAGAACAGTAGAAGCATCAGCGGCTGTAGCAACATCCAATTATTTTTCGATTAGTTTCGCTATCATTCTTTAACAACAACAATAGCAACAACTACAACAACAACAATATGTATTTGGCGCATTTGAAACCGAAAACGAACCCAAACAAACACCAACATAAAATTCACCCCCAATTGAAACGAGGGTAGCAGCAACACACACACACACACACACACACAAACGCACATCGAATTTGTGTATGTGTGTGTGTGTATATATCAGGAGAACGCCGAATAAATAAATAAAACATACAAAATGGAAATAAATCTAACTGAAAAGCCATAAAGCATTTTCAGCATTCGCAATTTAATATGTTCGAGGGTATTTTTCTCGCACGTACCGAAGATGAACAACGAAACGCAGCAGCAGCAATAACAACAACAAAAACACCCACCACCAACCCCACAGCCTAGAGGAGGACGAAGAAGAAGAGCAGAACAACAATAACAACAACAACAATGGCAACGGCAACAACGCAAGATGGTGCCAGCAGTCAGACATACGCACAGACGGACAGAGAGACATTCAGATAGACAGACAGACAAAGCAGCTACCAAGAAAGAAAGAATGGAAAGCAAGAAAGAAAGACAGCAACGTAGCCAAGCCAATGCATTCCTTTTGCCTGCCTGCCTGACTCTTCCCCTCTCTCTGAAAATGGCAGGGGCTGGCACCAGCTTCAGATCCGTTTCCGTCTCCAGCTCCCACAACTTGTGCGCTAAGTGTGATATATTTCCTAAGATTATATAAAATGTTTTATTTGTTCTTATTGCTACTTTTCTTGAAGTTGTTTGCCTTTTTTTTTTTCGTCTCTTCCTTTTTGTTTCTCGTTTTCACAAGCAAATTGCGTGCGTGTTGAGCAACTCTCCGCAGTCGACGTCGCTGTCAGCGTTGGACCCATGTGAAAGTGCGAAAAGAAGAAGATATTAGGTGTACAGTATACAACCCTCCCTCCTATAACCCACCCACTACGCATCAACTCTCTACAGCTTGTCCAACAATTTTTTTTGAGCAGTATCGCGCAACAAGGCGAATGAATTATTTCCCGGCTTCATCTAAATTCCACAATGGCTCTTGCGGAAATTGCAAAAGTGCGCAAAACTTTACGCATTTTAGACGCAGCTACAACAATTAACAACAACAACAACTTGGATTAAACAAAACAGTCTGGTCAATGTGGTGATACAATTAAAAAACTTTTGATGAATTCAAATTTTGTGATGTACTATAGTGCTAGACTTTTTTGAAATAATAATTATATGTATTATAAAACATTGAAATCAATTTCTCGCAAAATTCGAGAGAGTTCCAATTCTCTCTCTGTCCTTAGGGACAGTTTCAGAATCTCTTTTTTTTATTTTTTTTATTATTGTAAACATTAATATAAATATAGAAAATTTTAAAAAAATAAAACTTAAACAAGAAAATACTCTCATCTGACATATCTATGTGCAAACTATTCATCGTTAATTAGGTAAAAACATACTTTTTATATATTTATTTTAATCCAATTGTATAGTAATGTATGTATTGTGATATATATGCCCCTTTGGCCTTAAGCTTATGATCACTTGTGCCGTATAAACACTACTCTGAAAATTAACTTTAATATTACAATTTATCAAAGCAAATGAAATGTGCTAGGGTTTAATCTACATTTGATAAACAACACAACAACAAAAAAACATTTTCCGGGAAGACTTTAAAGCGTTATAACTTGGAAACTACTAGAGATACTTACACGATTAAAAAACCATTCCTGTGTATTTTTTTGATACACACCAAAAACAAAAAAGGGCAAGGGGGTGGGTAAAAATGAGAAAAATGGCGTTGTTGTAAATTTGACGCCCTCTACCGGCGAAAATATGAACTTCTGGGTATACCTTCCAATACAAATAAAACTCGAAATTTAATTTTAATCATTTTTTGCCATGAAAGTTTTTTTGTACGACTTATAGAATTCGAGATAAATGGGCCGACACAAATGTCAAAATAACGGTAAACCCTACGAGGGAGAGAGAGGTCACCATTTTGGTTTTGGACTTTTTGGACGGTCCTTATTACATTAAGCAAGAGATATTCTAGTGGTCATTTTTTTCCAGGTCAACCCCTTCTTGGGTCTATTTTTACTGTACTATTACGCCATTTACTTATGCAACAAATTGCTTTCACCATCTAGAGCCTCGTAAAGAGAAAAATACATGATTAATTAATAGAGAGAAAATTGATTCATGTAGGTCACAATTTTTCAACATTTTTATGGATTTTAATTCTACTTATGTCCTTGTCGGGAGCAGCAGCTTGCTTCTAGTGTAGCATAGGGCCATATGGTTTCCGTTATGTTGTTATTTCTTAAACATGGGATTTGCACCTCCAAATCCGTAGTTCCTCCAGGAACACGGGTACCACTTGGAGACTGAATATTCCTTGGGCGTACTCTCATGTTTATGCAGAAATATGTGAAGGAGCAGGGTTCTGATAGTTAGTTATAAGCTCAAAGAACAGACCCCCTTTGCAGCCGATCATTCTGAGTACAGACGCTACGTTGTGGATGGATATGAATAGCTATGATAAATTGTAATGCCAAAAAAAAAAAATTTTAAGAAACTAAATAATAAATAACTAAGAAAAAGATTGCGTTCGTTAAAGTCGTGCACGAACGACTTTAGGATACCCTGTACCACCACATTGCAATCAAATCCGGTATATTGCTTCAGAACTCTAAAAGATATTTATTTGCCAACATTGGTTACGATATCTTCATATAAAAACAAAACACAACGAAATTTGCACCAAACACGATTTTTTGACCCATCGGTCCTATGGGAGCTATATGATATAGTCAACTGATTTTGATAAAATTTGGTACAGTGCTGGGGAACTTTAAAAAACTACAAAATACAAAATTTGGTTACGATATCTTCCCAAACAAACGAAACACAATAAATTTTTTTTTTTTTGGTGCAATACGATATTTTTACCTATAAATTCCGTAAATCTTGATGGAAAGTTACGTCAAAGAAGCTATTTAAAGTATATGGGGTAAGTTTCAAGTTGATATGTTGAGGGGTGTGGGAGAAAATACGCTTAGCCGATTGCGGGGGGTGCGGGGCTCGCATCGATAAAATTTGGATGTGTGTTTATCAGAGCCACATGAATCAGCTTACCAAAACTGGTGATTCTAGCTTACTTGTTACCATAATTACGTAGAGACGCAGTTTATTGGCAAGGGGAAGTGAAATTTGTACATTTTTATACCCTGTACCGTATGGTACAAAGGGTATATTAAGTTTGTGCAAGCCGAAAATGTATGTAACATACAGAAGGAAACGTCAGAGACCCCCCAAAGTTACCTAAAGTATGATCGGGGTGACTAGCGAAGTCGATATACCCATGTCCGTCTGTCCTCCTGTCTGTCTGTCTGTCTGCCCGTCTGTCTGTCTGTCTGTCTGTCTGTCTGTCTGTCCGTCTGTCCGTCTGTCCGTCTGTCCGTATGAACGCCTAGATCTCAGAGATGGTAAGAGCTAGAGCAACCAAACTTTCAGATTACATCCGTTTTTATCCAACGGGAGACAAGTTTATTTTATTTTTTTGATATCGGGGTTATATTATATAGCTTCCATAGGGGTGTTTCAGAGGATCACGAAAAAAACCAAAAGTTTTAGATGGATAATTTGTTTGTTTATGAAGATATCGTAACCAAATTCGGTACTCAAAAGTTTTTTTGATCGGTTGTAAAGAGGGAGGTATATTACTCCCATAGGAACGATCGGTCAAAAAAACGTTTTTGTACAAAATTCGTTGTGTTTCGTTTGTTTATGAAAATATTGAAAACAAATTTGGCATTCAGAAGTTCTTTAGAGTACCCAAGCACTGTATCAAATTTCATCAAAATCGGTTGTAAATATCGGTCCAAAAAAACATTTTTGGTTCAAAATTCGTCAGTTTTTGGTTGTTTATGAAGGTATCGTAACCTAATTTGGCAATCAAATTTTTTTTGGAGTTCGTAAGCAATATCGGATTTGATTGCAATGTGGTGGTGCAGGGTATCCCAATTCGTCCGCGCCCGGCTTTAACGTACGCCATCTTTGACTATAACTTTGGTTGTATTTGTCCGATTTTGATCATTTTTTACACACAAATGCATGTAACCACAACGCATATATTTTTAAACATAAACATCGTTTGCCCAAAAAAAAAATTCCAATTGGAAAATTCTTAGAAGGAATAACATTTTTTTTCGAGAAAAAAGGTACAGGGTATTACACTGTCGGGCACCGCCTTGACTGTATAACTTCTTTAAAAGTAATATCGCAGTCAAAATGCCTTGGATTGATCCATTAATAGGTCATTAATAGGTTTTGACGATATGAATTAACAAAAGGTCTACATATAAGTGAATTAAATCTAATAACTCAAATTTGTCACTTTTGTAATAGTAATAATAATTTCATTCAAATATCAATTTTTTAAAAGAGCTGAAATCAGCAAAATTAATCATACATCTCCAAGTCTTAAGTTATTTTTTTCATATTTTCAAGATTTGGGTCCTTATGCCAGTATTGGGGGGTCTACTTGTATACGGATAACATGCTGGGAAACAGCACCAGATGTGTTCAAGTTGAATATTTAAACGTGCTTTCCATTACACCCACACACTCTTGGTGATGGACAGGAGCAGGACATTTGCAAAATTAGCCAGCATCTTTAATTTTACGTTTTCACTTTGACGCCGACGCTGCCAGGACAACAGAAACGCTGCTGCTGACGGCGACGACGATGCTTGCCAGTGCCATGATGCTGATGCTGATGCTGATGAGGTTGCCAATGGTAGCAAATAACAACCATTTTTCCTACTTTATGCCAACTTAAGTGGGTGAAACTCACGGCTGACAACGGTGGAGCGTTGGCGGGCACTGGCGCTGATACAGCCCGGAAAGGAGCAGAGAGGGAACATGGGCACGGACTGAAGATGAATGTGCCGCAGCTCTATAAATATGTATGGGATGCTATATATTAAAACCGACTCGACTCGACTCGCACACAGAGCAAAAACTAATTTCGAAAAATGCCAAAAGAAAACGCAGCTAAATGAAAATAAAAGAAAAACACACACACACACATAGACACAGACTGGCTGAGTAGTCTGAGGGCGGTAGGAACAAGAAAAGGACATTTGTGCTGCTGTTGCTGCTGCTGCCTCTTTGGCTTGAAGGTGGGACATTGGGGTCTGAGGCTTTGGGGTTGCTGATGTAGCCAGTGTAGCTACTGAAGCAGGAACAGGAGCAGGAACCGACGTAGACTGACAGCCCGGCTACAGTTTGGTTTGCTGTTTAGTTGGTCTTGGAAGCAGCTGCCGTCGTCAGCGTCGCTGCCTCTGCCACAGCCGTTAGTTGACTGTGGGTACACGAGGGTAATATAACACAACAAAATGCAATAAAGCATTTTGTGGCAACTTGAAGATGCGAACAACAGATGCTGATTAAAGGTGTGCGGTTGACTGTGGGCTTGCAGGATGATGTGGGGCGGCAGGGGATGACAGCGACCGGTAGTTCGCTTAGAACGCAGACACACACACACATACCCTCATATACATATATACATATGCATGTATGTATATAAAGCATTGCAAAAAGAAATGAGAAAACTCATTTGCCACTTGATGTTGAGTGTTGCAGGGGCAGGGGCTGTGTATGGGTTGTTGAATAGGGTGACGGGGGGGCCTGAGAACTTTGGGGGAGTTTTTGCTCATTTAAATTGCGTGTGCATTTGCCGGGCACTTCACACTTGAATACAAAAGCAGATAAAGTAATGTTGGAAACGACTGGAAGTAATTGGGTGCTGCTCATAACGAACGCACTTCTTACATACATATATGTACCTATATAATATACTTATAACTACACATACAAATGCATAATTAGCTGTGAAAAAAGTAACAAGAACACGGGGAAAGATAAAATTTTTGATTTACGAAATTTTTTAAAAATATGCTCAATCGTAAACTTGCTCAATTCGTGAGTGAAATGATTTTTTATAATTACTATTTCAAGTGGATTAAAGAAATTACAATTAAGAAGTTCTACAATTGGAAAATCTTGCAGGAATGTCCTGAAGCATACTTATAAGAATGAAAATTTAATTAAAATAATTTGTGTACCATATTGGCTATTAAAATTTATAAAAAAATTTTATATTGTGTTTAAAAACTAAAAGCTTAGCACGCCAGCGCCTCCACATATGCCTCTAAATAAAATATTAATTTAAAAGATTTTTAAACGGTACGTTCGATTTATAATGTAAACAGCTGCGCCATGCTCGCTTTTATCTATGTTTTTTTTCTTACTCAGAGCAGGACATCATTTTTTTTAAATTTCTCTCTTTATAAGATAAGCGAAAATATTTATTTTTAGAAGTCCATGCTGGACAGCATCCATGCTATTTTTATTTAATTAAAATGACTACTTCAGAAATTTTTAAAAATAAAATCTTTGTCTAAATTAAATTATATAAAAAATATTATTTTAAAATTGCTGTTTTAATTTTTTTTCAAATTAATTTATTTAAAAAAAAAAAAAAATTGTAAAATCTTTACGTTTTTTACATTATTTTATCCTCTTCAGAAAATTTTAACGCTTTGCGATCCATAATTAAACTTTTGTATAAGAAAGATTTTTTTCAATTAAAAAATTGGGAAAAGATGTTTTTGTTAATAATCAATTTTTGTATAGGCTAAACATTTAAAACTAAATTGCACTTCTTAAGAAAATCATTTCAACATTTACATTTCAACTTAGCTCGAAAGTAGAATGATAATATAACGATATTATTGCACGTTATCTCTGGTCAACTATTATTCTCTCTTTGTGCAAAATATCAAGTCGTGCAAAAATATAAATTACGTCTCTAGCCTGCATACTTTGGAAGTAGTGGGACATGGAAAACAAACTTAAGGGGTGGTCGGCGCAAAAATCGTATTATGTCTGGCTGCGAATTACAACCTTATGCAAAAAAATTATCCGTAATATAGTCGAAGAAAAATTCTAAGGATGACTTACCACATCAAAGAATTGAAGCTGTAAAGAGAAAAAGTGAACTGATCATTATGGGCTGAGACATTAAAAAAAAAATTCAATCAGAAAAAAGCGCATTTATGGAATTTCTACAAAGTTCAAAGAATTAAATCAAATTCAATACCATCGATTTTTAAAAGTCTAAATTTCTCATAGATACATTTTGCATAATTTTAACAAACTTCATGACATATGCCAATAATCTCGGGTCAATAAAGAACAAACCTAATAATGGTTTTATTTTCTTGTTTACTCATTTATTAAATTGTATCTACTAAAGACTTACATTAGTTTGAGAAACGTGCCTGGATTTTTTACATCTAAAATAAATTATAGATACCGTGCAGATGCAGGCAGTGCAAATGTAATGCATTGAAGAGAGCATTACTTGACGTAGACAAGACATCGTTCAGTTCAACGTAATTGGCAAAACTATCCAACTTGGCTTACTGCCTGGGGGTCTGTCTGACTGCACTTGATGAAATGTTTATTTATACAAACTCATCAGGAAGATCAAAGCGAGCAAAACACGAGCGTGCGGTAGGTTCAACTAACAACACGCAAATACTAGATAGAGAATTACTTGGATACACTGACGAGCATGTCTGAAAGACGCAAAAACGAGCAATAAAAATTCCAAAGCATTTTAGCAATTTGTCCTACAACAACAATAAGTACAACACCTGCCAACGTGTTTACTATTTCCAAAAAACAAAATGGTAGGACCGGTAAAGTCGGTACATACCGAATAAAACATACCCTTAACTTTAATTTATTTGCGGGCGGAGATTTGATATTTCCAGAAGAACAAGAACAAAGGATTTTTATATTCGATTTTCAAAATATCGGATTTATTATCGAATAGATAAGGTAATTTAAAAAAAAATCAAATTGTTTAAAATAGTAGAAATATCCGAAAAAAATCAAAAATTAATGGGAAAAGATTTAAATAAATCTGTTCCTATTTTATTTAGATGAGTCTCCATGAATTTCAGTGGATCTTCAATATGTAGTATCGACACTGAAATGATCGATTTTTAAAATATCGGATTTAGTATCGAATCGAAAATGTTCAATATGTGTAATACAGTAAGACACTAAGATATATTTTTTGTTTAAAAACACTTGAGAACTCTTTAAAGAGTCAGTGTGTACTGTTATTTATAATATAATAATTATTTTGTTTCTTAAGTATAAGCTTTTTATGGAATTACACAAATAAACGATCAACAAAAAAAAAAAAAGGATATATTCAATTTTTGAAAAATCCGGACGTCCCAAATAAAATAACTCTCTTCTTACTTTAACTACGGACTGTGGTGTGACGTTTCCAAAAAGAATTTGAGTCTTTTTATTTTAATAGCTGTAGCTTCAATGCAAATAGCTAATTTTTAGTAGCACTTCCTTTTTTTCACTACACTTTTGAAAAATTGCAATTTTCTGCCTATAGGCCCCGAAGTTCCTGACCAACAATAGATAGTAGGTAATAACAACAGGAAGGTTTGTGAAAAGTTTGAAAACAGTGAAGATTATTTGCTTTATATTCCACAGTGCGTAAGGGAGAAGAGGGGAACAATTCGGAGAACATTTGATTTATTTAATGGTAAGGAGAACAATTAGTACAGTAAATCTATAGTTTCATCTGGAAAAAAATACTTATTGAAGGAAACTTTCAGGGATCGTTAGGGACCTTGTTCTAAATCTAAAACAGAGTTTTCGTATTTGTGGGTATGGGGCTATGGTTTTTGCATGATATCTTTTTTTCTATATATTTTAGACTCATGGGTTTACAGGTCAATATTGTTGCAAATAAAATTATCTATCAAAAAAGACTTAAATCAAGCTTGTAGGTTAATTGGTTTGATTGCTGGAAAACTATTATTCGTAGAAAAGCGATGGAGGACTCATTTTGTAGATAAAATCAATTACTACAACAAAAAAAAAAAACCAACCTGTTTTGAGATATTTGCAAATTATTCGAAAAACACCAAACACCGTTTCCAAATTTCAACTTTAATAAGGCATTGTGCTTGAACAAATTAACCTAAAACCATGGTTTAAGTCTTGTTTGATAGATACTTTTATTTGCAACAATAATGACTATGAACTATGAATCTAAGTTTGATAGAAAAAAATATATCATGCAAAAACCGTAGCAACATATATTGTCAGTGGGCGGTGCCACGCGCCCCACCCACAAATACGAAAACTCGGTTTTAGACTTAGAACAAGGTCCCTAACGATCCCTGAAAGTTTCATCCGTTAAGTACTTTTTTCCAATAAACGCCTTTTTTTGAGCCTAGATTTACTGTACTAAATGGCAAGTAAGAAATAATACCTTAATTATGGAGAACATATTAAATACTTGAAAGATGTATACATACAAAATTTATCTGGCTCTTATAGTCTTCGAGACTACATCGATTCCACTGTTCATGATGATCAAGATACAATACAAACTCTACTAGGGTGTTCTGCGTGCTTGGCATGCCAGCCTAAAACACTTGTCCCTTCAAATCTTACTCTCTGGGGCCGTGTTATCCAAACCGCTAGGTCTGGCCAGACCCAGGTGTCCGACGGAGGGTTAATTTGATATAAAAAAAATTCTCCCCATTATATGTCCAAGAAAGATTTAAAAATTTCTCCTTTTGCTAGTTACATGCATTCGCGAAAACTTATTAAGACTTTTCCCACCTTCGGAGGCAGTGTATAAAAAAAACAAAACGTTGGATTACGCGTCAAACCACAACCAAAGCTACACCGGTTATGTCAACAATATAAATGGCCAAATCCATAAAAACAAAGCCAAAATACTGCAACTTGGAGGCGGTCAAAATGCACTACGACTGTAAATCGCATTCATTTCAGTTTGGAATGGGTCTGACATGGGTACTGTAACATGGGACTGGGTTTTTCGTTTTGTGAACAGAGGGCGAAGGACAAAGTGGAGGCGTTGCAACGTAATTTGCCATCAACAATGATGAGCAGATTTACATGCAGGTGGTGCAGGCCCTGGTTGGATTTGCAGCAAACAGCAATGAACGAACCGACCGAGACGGCATATCCAAAAACTACAAACAGCCCCGCACCAGACGACGACGGATGCAACGATGACGACGACGGCGACGACTGCAACGACTTAATTAAAACGTGAGGTAAATGCAGCATGAAAATAATGAAAAACTGACCGAGTTGTTGCAGGTGGAAGCAAAATGCTGGCTAGCCCAAGGCACCCAGTCGCATGCAATTCCAGTTATACTAATTAGTGTCAACAACCACATTACGTATACGCAACGTACGGCAACATAGTGCGACCATTTTTATGCTCTGCCAATCAAAAGCAAAATGTCGAAACTGACATTAACTTTAGGCCATGTAGGTAGAAAGCAGGCCAAATTGGTTGCCGATGCGGCTGCTAGGGAGGGGAACAGAAGTTGACACAGACTTGACGTGCCTTGCCAAGAATCATTTGGAACGTGTCATAGACAAAGCCAGTGCAACAACAGTGACAACCAGTGGCACTTATTAGTGCAGCCAAAGGTACAACAATTTGCACACTTCCCTCTTCACATCATGCAACTGTCCAGCCATATTAACTATCTGTCAGTTGTCCATTAGTCCATCTCTTTGTCCCTCCGTAATACTTTAACGATTCGCATCACGATTCCCTGCGCTTTCGCTATATTAATACACAACAGGCCACTCCCCCCAACGCTCAGCGACTTGGACTTGCAACAACACGTTTGAACATGCTGTTCCCCTTTATTCTTTTTATTGCACCTCCAGGCATTCGGGAAACATACCAAGTAGTTCAGAAGAAGCTCAGTTACTTAAATTTTCATTTTTATGGAGAATTGAAAATAATTTTAGCAGCTTGATTGATTGGGTTATCTTCTTTCAGTTTTTTAAGTCTGACCAATTTTTAAACGATTTAATTTATTTTTATTGTCACTTGTTGACCAGGAAGCAGTTCTCACAAATCGAAATTTAAACAATAAAATTTAAAAAATAAAAAAATTTGACAGAGAAATATATTTTCAGGAAAATATATTGCAAGTTTTAAATGAAATTTTGTATTAGTTTTAAAACAAGCGATACCATTTTTGTAAAATATAAAATAAATATAATAAATAAATAAAATAAATATAATATACAATTTTTTTTACTTGAAAACAGAAAAGTAAAAAAAGGATATTGTAAAATAAGTGCATTTCTTACTTCATTTTGGGATGTATTTGAAAGCATTTATATATAAGACAAGGTTGCATTATTTATTTGTATTTCTATAACTCAAGAACAGAACGTACGGTTAGTTTGGGAATTTCTTTGTTGCTTTCTTCTCGGTCATTCCATTCTAAATAAGTCACGAAAACTCACCAAAAAAAACTTTACCTTTGCTTATAGCAGAACAAATAAATGCAGCTAACTATCAACCGAAATGGCCAAAAAAAATGGCCTTCAAAACAAACCAAAAAAATAAATTAACCAATTCGCATCAACTTTGGCATTGTGCTTAATAACTCAAAAAAAAATGTTGGTTAGGATATCTTTAAAGTTTAAACAAATCGAATTATCTTTTTAAACCGTTTTTTTGACCTATCGCACACTGGTCGATTTGGTCTATCTAGCCGAAGAATATTCAAAAATTAGAAAATATTAGAAAATATTTCAGGAAGATACATATACTTATGTATAATATCTCCGTCATTTATAGTTTTATCCCAACCAAATCTAATATTAGAAAATATTTATTTAAGATACGAATCGGATTTTAAAAAGATATATGTATAAATATGAAAAATTTAGGACCTCTTAAGACCCAAAAATAATCTTTTTCGAGTCCTATATATATATATATTTTTTAGTTTTTGGGACCGCTAATCATAGTTTGAGGTCAAAAAGACCGCTCCAAAATAAAAGGATAAACAATTGTAATTTCTATGGCTAGATAGGTCATAGGTCTTATGGCGGCTGATATGTTATAATAAACCGATATGGATAAAGGTTGGTAAAATGCTTGGAAGCTCTAAATAATCTTCGAAAACAATATCTGCTTAAAATAAATCAGTTTCCCGTGACTTAATGTAACCCCTGTACCTTTTTTTGAGATTAGAGTCTTTCATTAATCGGGAATGAATTTTAAATTTAAATAAAAATATATGGTTTCAGTTTTAAATAAGTTTAAGTGAGTTTTTTGGAAAAAATTGCAATGCCTTAACTGCACGCTTTCAGGACAAAGTTGACCCATTCGGACCATAAAAGTAAGATACGCCCGAAATTCTGCATTAGTTGGATCGAATCGTTATAAATAATTTCGCACCCAATGGCCTTGAAGAGCCTTGGTATTACTGTAGAGCACTCCCTCACCAGCAACTGTTTAGCTTCTCATCACTTGAGAAGATTTTCATAATAAATTTTAACAATTTTCACGTAATGGAAACGTCAAAAAATGGCAACGTTGCATATTCACATAATCAGTCTTGTAGTTCCAACATTATTGTTTTTAAATGATACTTTCGAGCTTCAAGAAATAGGTTAATCGGAGTCGTTCACTTCTGACTTTAAGTTAAGCATTAAGCACTAATTGACCAATCCTGTATAGAGCAAAGATTTGCAGCAATCTAAGTGATGACAACCAAAATGAGCAGCTACGTGCATATGCGAGTACCAAAAACTGCAACCCAGAAAAAATCGAAGATAAAACACCCAAAACGATTTGGTATTTTAATTTTACTACATTCACATTCAGGAGCAGAGATGACTCTCCTCCTAACGTGTAAATCAAAATGCCAATCAGACAAACTGCAGATTGACATCTGTCGTATTTGCATGCACAGAAAATCCAAGTGCCTGGAAATGTCCCAATCAATGAAGCGCGCGTATCCCACATGGCTCTTCACTTGCCGGCCATAAACGATTAGGTTTGTTGTTCTCCAAGGAATAAGTTGGTATGGTGGTATGGATTCTCGTGTCTTATAAGCTGCACCTCACAAACGGGGGTGTTCGGTGTATGTGTGTGTTGATATTTTTGAACTGACAAACATTTTCAAAATTGAGTGAAACCAATTTCCCAAAGGATTCATGTGACGGCAAAAGTTCCGCTGTCATTCAAGGAACAGAGCGCAGTAGAGTTGTTGGCGTTATCTTACCTCAGACTCAGTGACGCCATCGTCAATGCCTGGAACAGAACATGCTGCCACTGGCCAACCCACAATCGTCGAAATGAAGAAAATGCGGTTTTGGTTACGGTTTTTCACTGTTTTTGCCTCGAACTGTGTGGACGACGACTCCCCCAAACAGAACTTCCCAATAGCCCAAAACTTGTTTTTGTTTTTGTTGTTTTTTTTTTTGTTTCTTTATGGAAATTCACAGAAACTTTTCGTAGGCATTTGGATTTGGTTTATTTGAGTTTACTGCCAGTGTATGGGAGTATCTGTGTCTGTGTTTGTGCGTATGTATTGGTGCGTGGGTGTACAAGCAAACATAAAAGTTTTCTATACTTTTATATACTACACGTTTTTGGACCCTCTTTCATTGCGGTTCCTGGATTCTGGTTGTGGCTCTGCTTGGGGTTGTTGTTTTTGCTCTGTTGTTGTTTATTTTATCATTATCATTGGCAATTCCTTTTAAGTGGTGCCAATCTTTTTTCACTTGTTATGCTCAAGTTCTGGGGATTACTCAGCTCTGTGTGCGCAAATTTATTATAGTAATTTTATTCAATCGACAAATCGGAAGTGATTTTGAATTCATTACAGTGGGTGGACACTCTTGGCTTGTTATATCCTTGTTACAAGGCAGTACTCGGTCGTAAAAGCAAAAATCTAGCGCTTGAAAATCGTAGTAGTACAGTGGGTACTATGAGGCAGGAGTGAGAATAAGAAAATAAGTTGAGTTTAGGATATATAGCGATGCGGTCATCGACCGCAGCGACCCAAACGGCAAAATGATACCTGATCAGTGGAAGGTGGTGGAGCTGAAGCTCCTGGATGCCTTATTCCAAAGGATGGAGGATCCAGAGGCTCAGCCTACCACGTTCGACGGTGCGGGGTGGCTAAGTGGAGTCAAGATATTGAGTTGCAAGGATGACCTCACCCTGAAGTGGGTCACCGAGACCGTGGCCAAGATGGACGCTCCCTGGGAGGGGGCCAAGCTGGAGGTAGTCGACAGAACTATGATTCCGTCGGTACCAAAGGCGAAGGTACTCTTCCCGAGAGTCGTACCCACGGAACATGCACTCAAACTGCTTAAGTGGCAAAACCCAGATGTGCCAACCAAAGACTGGGTTGTGCAGCAGATGGTACTCCAGATCAACAAGGAGGCCGAAAATCTGCTGTACCCAAGGTTCGGGAAGATGGCGTGGGGTGTGGGTAATGTTTACCTTCGCCTCAAAAAGCGCCACCCGAACGACGATAACACTAACACGCTTGAGGCCGGAGAGGTGGAGAAGGACCTTGGCGTAGCAGCCATAACCGAAGCCGCTCACAGCCTCGAACTTAACGAGGACGATGGTGATACGACCCTGGTAGTCGACCCATCGGAGCAGGAGGAACCTGAACACAGCCATGCAGCTGAGGGTCCTTCAGCTAAACCTCCACAAATGTAAGTTGGCGTCGGCGGAGCTCCTTATAACCCTGGATGAGGAGTCCGTCGACGTGGCTTTAGTTCAGGAACCTTGGATTGCATCGGGTAACAAGGTCTCTGGACTAAAGTCAACCAACTACAGTACTTTCTACCCGACAACCGTAAGTAAAGCAAGAACTGCAATTCTGGTGAGAAAGGGCATCTATGCTTATCTTATGTCTAATTACAGCACTGACGATCTCACGGTGGTAGCGCTCGAGGGCCTTAGGGACGAGCCACTTATAATGGCATCCTCCTACCTGGCGCACGATAGGGAGGCACCTACAGAGGAGACGGAGCGTCTGGTCCAGGAGGTGAGCCGGAAGAGGCAACCCCTGTTAATCGGCGCTGACGCGAACGCCCATCACACAATATGGGGATGCAGGGACGTCAACGAGAGGGGTGAGTCACTGCTAGATTTCATACTAAGGTATAACTTAAGAATCGCTAATACAGGGGAGGAACCCACCTATGTGGGCCCCACCTCATCAAGTGTCATTGACCTAACTCTCTCGCTTGGTATGAATACTGCGGTCACAGAGTGGAAAGTTCTTAGCAAACAATCCTTCTCTGACCACAAGTACATCCAATTTAAGGCGAGGTTTTCGTGTGTAGTGACTAAAAGTGAGTACAAAAATCCCCGGAACACCAACTGGGAGATGTTTAAAGACAAGGTGGCAAGGAAACTCCCACCACCACCAATAATAAATTCGACAGATGACATCGAGAAGTCCGTTGAGACACTCTGCCACCATCTGAAGAAGGCATTCAATGACTCGTGCAAAATGACGGTTAATAAAAGGAGACACAGGCCACCCTGGTGGAATCCAAGACTGAAGGCACAACGTACCGACCTACAGGATATCTTCAAACTGGCTAAACAAGCGGGTGATGATACTGTATGGGACGAGTACAAGGTAAGACTCCGTGACTTTAAAAAACAAGTCCGGCTGGCTAAAAGAGACTCCTGGAGATCCTTCTGCTCTGGCATGGAGAAGATCAAGGAAACCGCAAGACTCAGGAAGCTACTCTCGAGTCAACCCGTTATACAGAGTCAATTGAAAATGAACGACGGACACTGGACAGAGAGCAGTAAGGAAGCGACTGACGCCCTGCTAAGCGAGCACTTCCCCGGCTGCACGGACGTCCTCACTCCTGACACGCCAACAAATCGTTTCAGCCAACAGGCCAACGTACCTGGGGACGTTATTACGACACACAAAATCCAGTGGGCCCTAGACTCCTTCGCGAGCTATAAATCCCCTGGCCTAGATGGTGTAATCCCGGCCATGCTGCAGAAGACCAAAGATAAGGTTACGCCATGGCTGGATAACATATACAAAGCATGTTTGAGGTACGGACACGTTCCCGTATCCTGGAGGACAGCACGAGTTGTGTTCCTGCCAAAAGCAGGGAAATGCAGCCACGTGCAGCCAAAGGATTACAGGCCAATAAGCCTCACCTCATTCCTACTCAAAACTCTTGAGAAACTGCTGGATCTACATATAAGGCAGGGCATGAGCCAACTTGTAGAACACAACCAACATGCCTACACAAAAGGGAAATCGGTGGAAACAGCGCTGCACTCCCTAGTAGCTACCATTGAAAAAGCCCTACACCACAAGGAATACGCCATGGGAGCGTTCCTAGACATCTCAGGTGCATTTAATAATGTTTCTACGGAAGCCATAATGCGAAGCCTAAGACCCAAGGCACCCCAGGAGGCCATAAACTCCTGGATACAAAGCCTATTGAGCTGCAGACGAATTAGAGCAGAATGGGGAACCACGACAGTGACAAAAGAGGCACACAGAGGCACGCCGCAAGGCGGAGTACTATCGCCCTTATTGTGGAATCTAGTGGTAAACGACATTCTACATAGATTTAAACGGAAGGCCCCAAGGATAACTGCCTATGCGGACGACATAGCCATAATTATCGTGGGCAAATGTCCCATGACACTTAGCTCGGTCATGGACATTACGCTAAAGGAAATAATGATGTGGGCCACAGAAGCCGGACTCAGTATTAACGCGGACAAGACGGACCTAATTCTCTTCACCAAGAGATACAAGGTACCGCGTTGGACTCCGCCATCGATAAACGGCACTCCGCTCAAGCCCAAAATGAGCGTGAAATATCTAGGAATAGTACTGGATAGCAAGCTGAGCTGGAAACCCAATGTCGAGGAAAGGGTGAAAAAAGCCACAAATGCACTTTATGCATCCCAGAAGATGTTGAGTAGCACGTGGGGCTTATCACCAAGACTTATGCATTGGATCTTCATCTCAGTAGTGCGGCCAGTGCTACTCTACGGAGTTCTGGTATGGTGGAAAGCCACAGAGAAGACCACATACCTACGAATGATGGAGAGGACGCAACGACGTGCACTGATGTGCATAACGGGGGCGCTAAGGTCCACTCCAACCAAGGCCTTAGAAGCTATACTTGGAGTACACCCCCTTGACATACAGGCCAAACTACTGGCGCAGAAGACAGCGCAACGTCTTTGTGCAGCAGGGAACATGGCCCTAACGAACTACGGGCACAGCAAAGTTGAAGGGGTGACACACAATAGCACGGACTACATGACCCCAGTAAACAACTTCTCCAGAACGCCCACTCTAATGGGACCAGAGGACTGGAAAATCGGCATGGACCAACAAGCGACAAAAATTTTCACGGACGGTTCCAAAATGGAGTCCGGTGTTGGGGCCGCAATATACTGTACCGACCCACCCACGGAGGTGTCTTACAAGTTGCCGGACCACTGTAGCATCTTCCAGGCGGAGGTATTCGCCATAAAGAAGGCTGCAGAGCTAGCGCTCACCCTAGAGCAGAATCGAATAAACATATTTGTTGACAGCCAAGCGGCAATCAGATCCATGCAAGCGTTCAGCATCAATTCCAAAAGTGTACTGGCAAGCAGGGACGCTTTAGATGCACTAAACACCCAGAAGGAGGTGTGCATCTTCTGGGTACCCAGCCACCAGGGCATTGAAGGAAATGAAACTGCTGACAGGCTCGCAAAGGAAGGAGCCGCATTGAGTCAACCGTCACTTGAGGATCTAAAGATTCCTCTAAGGACAATCAACCACAAATCAGAAGAGGACGCTGTAGTAAGATCTGATAGAAGGTGGTACACCACAACGAACTGCAGAACGGCTCGCACAATGTGCAAGAGAATAAACAGCAAATTAGCCCAGTATACTCTGCAACTCCCAAGAAGAGATTGCAGGCTTATAGTGGGCATACTCACCGGTCATTGCCTGACAGCAACCCACGCTAAGAAGCTAGGCATTACCAACAACGATGAATGCAGGAAATATAGGGAGACAGACGTCAAAGAGACTCTGGAGCACCTCATATGCAGCTGCCCTGCCCTCTGTACATCGAGACTCAAATACCTAGGAAAACCATGGCTTACCTCACTGGAAGAGGCAGCCGATAGGGCACCTCAAAAGCTTCTGGCGTTTGCCAAGCACACGCATATAATTGACGACTAGCGTGCTTTGTACACCAGCCGCACCTTCCGGTATCACTAAGGATTACCTAGTCTATGTGTGACTCCCCCCAGGGGTCAACCGGCACTACCTAACCTAACCTATATTAAAATATTTTTTGTCAGACTTTGACTCGGGGTAATACATATGACAGCAATGTTCACATTATCCAAAAAGACCAATCAAAAATACAGTGGAACTTCCCTGTAACGAACTTATCCCTATGATGAGTGGAACTTCTCTGTAACGAAGTTCTTTATAACGAACTTATCCCTATGATTAGGCAATACCTTCTCCTTGTCGACATTTTATGAGCACGACAAGTACTCCAATTAAATATGGGTTAGACATGTGGTTTTTGAGCTGCGGCGGCCGAATCAGAGGTCCAAAAAACCCCAACACTCAAGAGTTCCGATATAACCGATTTATGGTTTTCAACGAAGTTTTGTATATGTTTTTGGGGTTGCTGAATCTGAATCCCATGCCCAAAAACCCCCAGCACGTCATGGTTCTGAGATAACCTCGAAAATACCTCGTTTTTGAACACTAACGTCCTAAATCTTGGTCTGACTTCCGAACCCGAAAATCGATTATTGTTATCTACAAAATTTTTTTCGAGACCTGTTGTCGGCCGATTTTTTTTATGGTTTTGGGCTCACTAATCCTAGCACGTTAGGTTTCTGGGAGAGGTTTTTTGAGGTAAATTCAGAACGCTCGTAGACACAAAATCCATTTGAGTAGACCTGGGAAGGTTGTGGTAGCTAAATGCTTCGTAAGTATCTGAACTAAAATATTTCACAAAAACGCTTTTACCAACCTAATATTTTTGGTCGACTAATTCCTGGACGGCGCTTGTAATTTCGGACAGTCCCAAAAATTAAATAATTTTAATTAGTTTCAAAAAAGAAAGAGTAGAAAAACCCTTTTATTCTGAGTAGACTTTTTTCAATGAAAATGTTGCAGAGAAAAAGCCTTTAACGTTTGTTAAGAAGAAGGTTTTGTTTAGGAAAAAAGGTGGAAAAGTGTGTTTAATTTATGTATTAAAAAATTTATATTTTGCAAACCAATGCTCTAGAATTAATAAGAATTTTTTCTTCTCTATTTTCCTTAAATTAAGAATAAAATAGTCTTAATCTCAACATTTTGAATAAATTTTCTTATAAAGAGCACTACATGCTCTTTGAGTGCACTCCTTAAATTAATTCTACGCATTCTCATTCTAAACTAAGAATTTCTGTCTACAAAAAAAATATATAAATATCTCTCCGAATAAAATATATGAATTCGTGTTTTGCAACATTTACTCCTCAACGTAACAACTAAAATCTAGAATAGAGCCGGGGTTGAAGAAAAGTTGAGCTTAGAGTTGAAACTCATTTTGTTATTGCAAAAATCCTCAACTCAACAACAAGCGTGAATACCCATAGTATTACTATTCGAAGTTGGCTTCGAAATAAGCCATTTTCAAAGGTAAATTTATAAGGCCCTCTTAAATAAGAATAGTGCTCCTTTCTTTATTTATTTTTTTCCACTGTTCTTTTAACCAAAGTATCAATGGCGCATAAATTAGTTTTAATGGAGGTTAATTTCCGCCACTTCTTGGGGCATGTGATGTTATTCACTTAACTTAAATGCCATTGCTTTGACTTATATCCTGCACATTTTGGACATTTCATTAACTTAACCAAAAATTTAATAATATTTTGCGCTGGACCAGCTGGTTTTCCCAATGTCCACCAGTGAAGGAAGTGACTATGCTCAGATTCCGGAGGCGATGTCTAAACGAGCGCAATGACCTCATAAATTACCCACCAGCACACAGTCTCACACACATACACTGAGTTAAGTGCAACTTGGTTGGATTGCACTTGCATTTGGCGGCGGAGAAGGCACTTTGTAGCACTTTGGTGGTGGCATTTCCAGACACTTGCACTTGCTCTGCTTAATGGACAATTAACCTTGATTCCTGAGTACGGAAATGGCAGCGGCGGTTCGTTCGTGACCTTGCACCACAAATATGTGCCTGACCCTGGACAACAGAGCTGCTGCAATGCAATTGCAACAATTATTGTATTTTATAACAGCCAAATGCCAGCGGCCAAATGCACTTGGCTTCTTATGTATTATTAGGACACATAAACAATGGCATACAGTGGGTAATTAGTAAGCCACCACCACCTGATGATATAGCATCATTGTATAACTGCTGAAATTCCAAATGGTCAACAATATGTGCGTCCGGCCATCCCTTCGTGTGCCTTGTCACAACGGCTCTAAGGGCGGTTAACAGTTTAGTACACTTTTCTGCTTTATAATGATAAAATTCCCTTTTTATTGTTTCAGGTGTGGTCTAAGCCAATTGTTAACATGCTTACTTTCACTTTTCAGGGTCGCTTTAAATGTAGTCCAAGGTCTGGATTTGTATGAAAAAGCATCCACAAGAAATATGACAAGCAAGGACACTTTAGGTCTAACACTATACACCAACAAAAGCGTTTGAACCTAGGTTTTGGTGCCGAACAGTGTACGCCAAAGAATTTTCTATGATAGGTATAGGGTGACTAGATAGCTTTTCAAATTTTAATGTTGCAGATGTCGTCAAACTAACCAATTGCAACATGAAAAATTTTGAGGGTGAGTACAATCTTTCGCCAGAATCAGATAGTGGGCTCTCTAGCTTCCTTGGGTTCACGGTATAAAGAAGGCGTGTGCAAAGCGGCTAGTGTCCAAATAAGCCCCGAAATATCGAAAAGTCAACCTGGCATATTTTGAGTCTGAATTTGGGACTACATTATGCTGACGCAAAAATTTAAGCCGTATGCCCATAGACACAGATTTTGGCCGAAAAGCAGTGCCAGGATGCGGCAATGCGACAGATGTGCTATTCTATTCGTTTTTCTTTCTTTTCTGTCATTCTTATCTAGTCACTCAGTGCAGACGTAATATTTTTAAATTTACTTTTTGAAAGAGTCTTAAGAGTCTTTCCAAACGATGGCTGTGTCATGTGGTTACATTCTCAAAAAAAAACATTGAACGAGCGAAGCGGCTGACCTTGATAACTAGGAAGAGACGACTGAAAAGATACTATAAAATCAAATCCATGTGTATAAATCTGTTTACATCCGAAGAGGTAAAGTCTGTCCAGCACAAAATATTCCTTCCTTATATTATCTTAACTTAAACTTCGATGTATCGATACATCAACGATTTTCAGTTAAAAGCATCGAAACCGTCTCCGTTTCCAACACTGGTATCCAAGCTGCAACCTTCTCAGAGCTATGCATCTTCAGATACAGTGTCATCCTGTTTCTTCCCCGTCATTACGAAACTGTTTAAAACAGTAATCCATAAAAGCTAACGCGATATTTTATTTTATTCGGATTCGACATATTCGACACACAATTTCACCATAACGCATTTTTTAGTGGTTTAGAATTCCAATGCTAGAAGTAGTTAATTTCATTCGAATTGGAAGAACGCAAAAACGAAATCGAACAACATGTATTCGTTAGTGATTTGCGTTTTCCAGAGCACGGCCGATTAATGAAATTACTTGTATTGCCTTTTAATTGAAAAAATATTTCACACAGTTCCAATAAATTTTCATCATAGCAACCTGGTCGGATATGACTTTGTAGTGAAACATGGAAATTATTGTTAGTATTTAGAAAATCGTTCGGCAAGCTAGAGCTCAAAATTACAACTTTTAAAATTAAAATAAATTTTTTTTTTTTCTATTTTTTTCGGTACATAATGGTGATTAACGTTGGTAAGCTCAAGTAAAATAATTTCTATAAACAATTAAAAAAAAAATGTTTTTCAACAAGGTCCTGGTCCAGGCGCTTATATGCTGCCATCCACAATTGGCTACAGCAAGCACGATACAAGCAAGCGTCGCATGCCACAGTTCTCATTTGGTACACGTCCATCAACGCCAGCTATCAAGGGAAAGGAACATGGACCCGGCCCAGCTGCTTACCAGACGGAAAAGCTAACACGATTTGGCAAAGCACACTATTGAAGCATAAGGACTGGAATACTGTTCTGATAAAAAACCTAGTACCACGATGGTGCTAATGTTTCTTGTGTTTATTTACACGTTTTATGTTATCAGCAAATAAAAACCACACCGAGTCGAAAACTATGCCCATTGGCCTCATCTAATGATATGATTATGAAAAATATTAAAAGCATAAACAGTCGGGGAATAAAATACGTTAGAAACCAAATGCGTGTGTGCCATTAAAATGGAAGAAGCTAGCAAAAGTGAGCAGGGAACGCCTACAGTTCTGGGTGGGGCTATTGGACCATGAATATACATATATTTTGGGTAGGGTGGTGAAATACGATGTGGCAACACCCTACGGCGCCTGCACACACACCCACAAAGATACACGCACACACACACAGACACATGGGACACGCACGCAAACCAGGCACGCACGCACTCGACACATGGCGCTATCGGCGCTTCCGGTGCGTGCGCTGCCTTCTCTTGGCTCCCCACCGCACTGCCCCCCTTGTCAATTTACTCAACACTGCCACTGACAAGTTTCGCAACACGCAGCGGCCGCCCAAGGCAAAGGAAGTCAAAGCTAAGAAGAAGAACGAAAAAAAAAATCTAAAACGCAATAACTTTGGGGTGAAAATAGCCGAAAATATCGATGGAGGAGGACACACATCTACAACAAAATCCAGAACCAACAACAACAGTCGAGGCAACAGCAGCAAAAGTCGCAGCGACAGCAGTGAAGGAAAAAAACTCGAATCAGTGCGGGTGTGCTCGACAGTGGAATGCCCTGCAAATAGTTTTTGACTGAAGGACTGTAGGGGAATTGGGATGAATGGTATACGGGACTAGTGGGGAAAAGTTTACGATTCATTGTAGATTAGGATCATAATTTGGTGTCAAAATAGAGCCTTGTTAGTCATTTAACGTGGACTGCTGTTGCAGTTTTTTGGGGAGGAAGTCTACAATTTATACTTTTTTTTACAGTTTTTGGAGTTTTCTTTCAGAAGCTATCAAAGTAACCAGTGACGCCACAATGTGAAAAATTTTGAACATGAGTAAACAGTGTTGAAAGAATCAGGGGAAGTGCGCTCACCAGCTACCATTATCACGGAGAAGAGAAGGCGTCCGAAATGCAGAGGCTAGTTTCTTAAGCAGAGATTTTTGCCAAATGAAGAAAACATAGCCGCCGTAGGATTCAGTATCGAAGAAGTCAAAGAAATATCGTTTTGAGACCGATCATTAACATGTTTTGAAGTTTTCATAGGATTATAAAAAATAATTTATTCAGCTTGCTATTCAACTGTAAAAAGAAATAGGGTGACCAGATAGCAAGAAATGTTTTTCCAATTGTTGTACCTGAAGCTGTCATAGTTACCAATGACGTCACAACGTGAAAAAGTTTTCGAGTGGAAGAAAAAGTTTGAGCGGAAGTACACTCTGTTGAAAGGATGAGGTAGTGGGCTCTCTAAATACCTTTGGTGCATGGGTATCGTGCCCGAATCAGCGGCGCCTATAGCCATTTTTTTGTTGTTGGGACATATCGAGTTGTTGTCGCCATATGAGAAGTGAGTACTTACTTTTAGATCCAATCCAATCTCCAAGCGAATCGAAGATCTGTGAGAAATAAGAAAAATCGAAGAAATATCTTTGAAAGGAAACCAAAAATTAAAATTAATCCAAAATTTATACATCGCACAGTTCCAGCTTTATTGAAATTTATTTTTCCATCGTTCTTATCTGATCACTCAATATAACGTAGACGTAATTTTTTTCAATTGACTTTTTGATGAGATCGGCATTAAATATTCATAGCTTGAATGGATTCTTCATAGAATTGCCTGGTATTAAGAGTCTCAAGACTTATTCGAAACTAGTCTTAGTTGGAAGATTTCTTTTAACAGATATGATTCTCGATGATGAAACTGGAAACTTAACGGTAAATACATGTTATCCTAAAAAACCTGTATGGTATCAAAATCCAGAAGTATAAAGTACTCCGCCTTGTGTCTGGTTATGTATGGTACGTCATTAATTTAAACTTACATCATGACTTTAATTTGAGCACCGTAGAGGACCACATAACCTTTAGCTTAGAATCTTGTGAGAACGATCCAAAAAAGAAGACTAGAGAGGGAATCCTTCAACCATCTCCTTCCAGCCTCCTAGTTAAGAACTTTGCTAAATACTTTCCAAAAATCTAGCATACCCTTGACCCAATGCGTGCAGTGTATAAAAAAAATTACAAGCAAAATGAGAGCCCAAAATGCCAAAATAGAAATAAATTCCTTTGTGTGCTCTTATCTATATGATTTGTGATTCTGGGTGTCGTCGATTGTTGTTGTTGTTGTTGCTATAGCCGCTACTGACAATGAGTGGGTGGTGGTTGCTGAGATGAATGAAGCCATGGTAGACGCCCTCCACGACGCCCTTTGCTACGCCTGGCAACCGCAGCGCAGCTTCAAGACATGGCCCAAAAACTTGCTCTTAATGGAATTTTTTTTTTCTCAAGACGCTCTACAGACTGCAGCATAAGGAGCTGCTTATAGTATCAAAGATATTTCGCACATAAATATCCATACTAGGCAATCTATCTTCTGCCACCCTTACGTTAAATTCTTTTGTCCGGCTGCAATCAAAATGAGAATTTTTTCGCTTTTTTCCAAAGCATTTTATCTTATTGTGTGTTGGCATTGGCCGGCTGGTCAACAGCTCGTCGGAGCCATAATGAAATATAAGCAAGTATTTAGAGGCCTACAACAACAACAACAACGGCAGATACATAATATAAATAATATCTCATAATGTCGTGAAATACAAAGCGATACATTGTGAGCATACACATCAGTGACTGAAGGGAGTGGAGTGGAGTGCAGGTGGAGCATAAGCTTTAGCCGGCATGATACAAATGTGGCCACAGTTGCCGTGGTCTTGGTATTGGTCATGTGATAGGAGCGGGTGGCCAGCTTTCGCATACGTATATTATAATAATGCGGATAAAGAGATACAATTTCATTGATATCGTCTAAAAGTCCAATATGCTAAGATTTATGACCAACGTACAACAGTCAAAATGCTGAATATGATCCTGCAAACTTATGAGCTGGCCATTAGACAAGGGCGCAGCAATCCAAATGGACAACATTTTGTACTTGCCTGGCTTTGGCTGCTCTTAAGAATTTTCCAAGCGCTTTGTTTTGTATGCTGATGATTTCGTTACCACGGTTCACAGCAATTTTTTAATATTCCCACAGCAAGTGTGAGAACTAACGACTTTTAATAAATTCCTGTCTAAATATTAATAAGTAAATGGCAATATATTTTGTACATTATATATGATTTTTTTAATCTTGTTTAGCTTTACTTTAGCGCTCTATAGAAATTCTTTGAGGCACATAAAAAATGTTTGTCTTTACAATTTTAGATATAATTCATTAAACTGAAGATATTGTAAACATGAATTGAAAGCTAGCGAGTTGCTCGCTCACAAACATAAGAAAAAAGAAAGTAGACCGTTTTACTTTAAAATATGATGCCTAGGTCCTCAGAAGAATATGCTTCCTGGAAGCCAAGCGCAAAAGAGTTGTTGGAATGATGTTGGCCCCTTTACAGCTAATTATAATAACCGATTCATATCATTTAACTTATAGAGATGATGCCATAGGGTTTTGAAACTGGTATATCGTACGGTCGCCATTTAGCCTCAAAATTTGGTATAATACAATCATAAAATTATATCTCGTACAACGGAGTGAAGACATACTCAAAAGAAATAGATTAAAAGTTTTACATATAAAGTTGTAATAACTGGAACATCCAAACTATCTCCAAACAATGTTCCATTAATACAATTTTATATAAAATAACTGGAACATCCAAAAAACATCTTCAGTTCGTGAGAAAAAATTTTGTAACATCTTGAAGAAATTATGTACGATACCACAAAGTTTTTCCCAAAGCGATCAGAACAAAAGTTGCCTGCTCCTTGGATCTTTTCCTGCAAACGAAGTCTTTTTCTGAAAGCATGAAATCTTATCAAAATGTACTTATTTTCAACGAGATTTTCTTTATAAAACTACCTGCTCAACGCTCATTAATAGAATTCAGCGGGTCTTTTCCTTGTAAGATTTGAATTCCATTCAAATCGGTTTAGAAAATTTCATATTTGAACCTCTTTGCCTAAATACTACACCAAACCCCACGACTTGTAAATCTCTTGGTGAAAAAGTTTCTTTTATCGAATTCGTTTTCTTTTTGGAAGTTTGTAAGTTTGGAGGTGAACCAAAAGAAAATTGCGGCATGCGTCGTCTTCTTGTGTCATGATTGTTGTATCCAATCATAGATGGCAACGTGTAAGCGTTTGGACCCGGACCTAAAAACAACTGCGGTTTTTTTCTCTTTGATTCCAATTTTTTTGAGGAAGCTTACCGAAATTCTGCACCATATTGCATTGAAAATTATTTTTAGAAATACGTTTAATTTTAAATTTGGATTTTTTGCTTGCCAAACGATTTTTAAAATAATTTTTTTTTGAAATTTATACAGTTATTTAGTGCACAGTCATAGGTAACTATGATGAAAATTTATATGGATGGACTTACTTGCAAATATCTCCAATTGTACTGAACTAATTTAAAATTTTTTGTAATTAATACAATTACTCATCTTTCATTTCTTTTCTTGACTGTAAATTACGTGTAGAAATAAATTTGTAATCTTTGCTCATTCAAAGATGTTGACAACGAAATATTTAAAAAATAATTAGAAATCGTGGGCAAAGAAAATATAAAATTTCTTAGTACTGGTATTTTTTTTAAAAATCACAAAAAGTTGTTCATAAAAAATTGCGCACTAAAAAAAGATTTAAATTTTTAAACAAACTTTGAAAAATGAGAACTCATTTTTTGTAGAATATTTGAATGACGTTTTTTTTATGACTACTTAATCAATTAGTATTTTTACCAAAACTTGGCTAAAATTACGAAAAATTTATTTGATTACCTACAATTTTAATTAAAATATCTCGAAATTGGTAATTGATTCAAGTGGAGATATTTTCTATGAAGTGAAAGACCAATCCAAAAAATTGAGAAGATCTTTCAAAGCCCCCGATGGTGTAGAATGGCGTGACTTTAAAATTCTCAAATACTTAAATTTAAGCACTAATAAAAAAATAATTGCCGGTATGTCTAAAAAAAAGGCCTTACAAGAATTGGCTTGCGAAGCATGCAGGGGAGGTGCCCCCTGGTTTATACATTATTTTGTTAGACTGCCAACATTACACATTTACATTTGTTTTTTTTTTGTTTTGTGTTTATACCCAATAAATTAAGTTTTTTGTTATGTTATGTTTTTTTTTTCTTTTCAGTTGACACATTATTTGTGATTTTATTTTCAGGTTTTTTTTATAGAAAATGCCCAAATAAGTTGACTACAAATAGTTTATAATAATATTATAAATAAGATAATTATATAATAAATATATGTATTAAATTTTTTTTATTGAAGGACTTCATAGGCATTTAGCACTATGTATATTAGAAAATAACTATAACTGGGCACCTTTTTGCTACTAATGAAATAATTTGATTATTTCAATAAACTCAACCAATATGATAATACTAATAATAAAATTTAAATTAAATAAAATAAAATGTTATTAAAACAATAAAGTTTTCTACTAGTTCAGCATCATACCCAAAAATTCTAGTTGCCAGCCTATGACAGGCCCCATGTTAAGCAATGGTAATAATTAGCCAGTATGAAATCATACTAGTTTTCTAGCACACCAGTTACTCATGCGGAGTAGTTGGCAACCAGTTCAGAACTGAATTGTTTTCCTGCAGGGTGTGTACTGCACACACACATACATATACACAGTATGTATATAATACACAAAATAAGCAATTGATGTTAGCATTAGCTCAACTCAAAGACAAATTATGATAAATGACTATTAAAATGTTGTCATATGTCAACTGTTCTCTGTCGCTTTTGCTTCTGTTGTTGTTCTTTCTGTTGTTTATGTTTGTTGTAGTTGCTGTTGTTTTTGTGTTGTTATTGTTGGTTGGCGCTACCGTGAGCCGCCCAGTTGCTGGCTGCCTATACATTACAGTCCGTGACCGTCGGCAGTGCTTTATTTATTGACTCACCTGATCAACTTGACTGATTATTCGTATGCATGCACTGGGTCGCAGAACAAAAACAAAAGCAACAGAAAAATTACAAAAAAACAACAATAGAGCTATTCCTAAAACAACAACAAAAATAACAAATTAAATTGAGCAATTGTTGTTTGGCAATTGAGTTTTTTAAATGTTAAATTAAATTGCACGATATGGGAAATAAGCAAGAAATAAAAGAGAAAAATTTAAGTAAATTCCAGTGGGACTAGTTTCCTGATATTCTTTTTAGCATAAAAAATTAATTGCTAAAAACAACACAACAATAACAATATAATCAATCTAACAAGGCGCTGTGGCACTATTCTTGCTCATACTCAAGGACGCTTAATTGTAGAAAATTATATATATTATATTATTATATATCGCTGGAAAAATGGGTAAATAATAATTTGCAATTCTGAAAGGATTTTCTGAGTGAAAGATTGTTTTCAACAATAGGATATCAATTTATTACTATCAGACGGTGTGGACTTGATAACCGCGATGGATGGATTCCTAAAGATAAGATTTACAGATTTTTATGGTTATTTTGTGTTTTCTCAACAATATATTTTTTTTGACTTTTTATATGAAAAAACCAAAAAAGTTTAAAAATCTTTGGAACGAATTATGTATGGCAACAAAAAAATTCAAAATTTGTAGAACCAGGACATGAAAATTGCGAACTATGCGCTTCGCCACACAAAAAAACGGACTTTCGTAGCTAGAGGTTTAATCATGTTTGTGTAATCTTTTAAGGGGCAACGAATCCAAATTCAAGGCAAAATAAACTTCAGTAGGTGAGCGCACAGACAAAACCTCAAATAACCTCATCAGGAAACGAAAGGCGTTCCCAGATCACGACACTTTTTTTTTTGTTGGCAGATAGTAAGTCCGAGAACGAGATTACCCAAATACAAGTTATGCAACTATTTTTATAAGTGTATCGAAATAAATAGTTGGGAAGAAAGTGCACGAGATATAAACTAAATTCAAGCATCGTGGTCAGCTTTGATGCGGAAGGATGGAGCGGAAAATAACACCCTCTCAAAGATTCGCCCTGTAACATGGACATTCGGCAAAACTAAATACACCCTTTTACTCTATGAGTACAGATTAGTTTTAAACTGGAGGAAAAAAAAACTAAAGCTTTAAGACGCCAGTCATCACCAACAACAACAACAAGTGAGCTCAAAGGATAAGCGCCAATGTTGTTGGCAACAGAGCAAAATCGAAGCGACATTCGAAACAATTCAAAGTTTCACGTCGTAAATTTGGCGGGCAACTTCATCGATCACTTTTGGCTTTTGCTGTTGCTCTTGGTCTCTTGGTCTGTTGCTTTTGCTTTTGCTGTTCCTGTCTCTGTGACTGCCAGTTGACTTATTTACCCGTTTGCCAGAGGTGGATCCAACTGCAGCTGTCCCAAGCACCAAGAGCCCACAGTCGCCCCCTTTCCTTAGCCACTCTCAATCACTCTCTTTCTCCCACTCCCTCTACTACTCTCCTAGTCACAGTTAAACGGCACGCGCGTCTTGTTTTCATGGTCGTTTTGACTGCTCTTTGCTCTGCCGCACCTTTGTTCATGTTATACTCCGTACTTTAAGGTTTAGGGGTATGTTAAGTTTGTGGCAATGTTTGTAACATAGAGAAGATGTCGCTGGAGACCCATCAAAGTTATGGAAAGGAGGTCAAAAGATCTTGATAAAGAAAGACATGTCCGACCGTCTATATGAACGATCTTAAAGGTTATAAGAGCAAGATTATCGAAACTTGGGATTTGGACTCCATATACGTGCAGGCATCTAACTAAATTCTGATTTAAAGATTTTGCTTGGGCTTCGTTCATCTGGTTGATATTTCGGCGTGGATCTAGTACCTCGAAGTCCGTCTTGCTGGCTATACTATATGGTATAGGGGGATTTCTCGAAAATCGACGATTACCCCTTGGAGAATATGTTCCGTTCGGGTTGAATTCCATGCTTTGATATCTGTTGTTTAGTTGTTGCCAGTCGATAAGTGATGAGCTCAAAGACTGTTGCGAAGTATAAGTTGCCCATAACATGGGGAACAGACGCTTACCTGATGGAGATTGGGCTCCCAAAAAGGCACCAGGATTTTGTTGTGGATTACTCTTTGCTTCAGTGCTCCGCTATGCCCCATGCTCCACGTATGAGTTCAGCAAATAAAGAAGAATCGTGCAGGCAGGTCCAATTTATTATTTTCTTTTTTTCTATTTTTTCCATAATTTAAAAATGCATAAAATAAAAAAATCTTTTGATTACTATTAAACATCAGCAATTTTAACATAAACATCGGAGATACTTGTAAAATATTTAGTATCTTAGAGGCCACACTTTGTATGTCTCCGTAGCAAAAGTATACCAAAGTGTAGTTGAGGTGGTAGAGTGTTTGGCACAAAACTAAAAGTTATCCCGAGTTCCAGCGTGGAGTTCCTGGCAAAACAATTTAAAATAATATATTTTTTAATTCTTTATTCAAATGGTTATATTTCTATGCAATGCGACAAATATTTATTTTTAAAGCAGATACAAAACTGCCTTGTAATGTGTTGGTACAGGGTATCTCAAAGTCGACCGAGCTTCACATTCACTATATACTTGTTCTTTTTTGATGTTGCTTTATTTGTTGCTGCAGCAGCTTGCCGAAGCGGAAACTGGGGCTCTAGCGGGTGGCTGAGGAGCAGGACTACAGGGACCCAGTGCTCGTTGGTCGCATGTGAAAATATTTTCCAAGGTGAACGCCACAAAAAGGACAAAAACTCTGAGCCCTGCACACGATTCAAGCTGAGCCCAGCCCGAATTGAATGATTTAGAGGCGCACAGTTGTCAAAGAGCAGCGATGCGTATGAGCAACACCCATGGCCGTGTGGTCCTTGGTCGTCGCTGTTGGTCCTGAGCTGAGCTGGGCCATGGCGAGGGTCCGTGCGAGAGGTGGTGTTGGCTAGGGCTGAGCCCTGGTGCGAGATGGCACCAGGCGCACGGCTGCAATGCCGATGGGGCGCCAAGTACGCTTTTAAAACCGATTTATCCGCTTCAATATTTATTGCTGCACATAATTGAGTGTAAAATTGCTTTAAAAAAATAAACCTTTAAAAACATTCGATTTAATTTAATATTTAAATATAAAGACGAATGTAATAAAGAGCGGGAATATCTACGAATTTATAGTTTCATTTCTTTTCTAGGTGACTATTGTGTAAGGCGGGAAATTTCCACTGCACCCCAATCTGTGTACATATAAGGAATAATACTGGGTAACATTTTTGAAACATTTTTCCAAATGGATTGTAGATGATATTGCGCGGTAAGTAAAGTAAATCCGTAGAAGTAATGAACGAGATATCTTTAAAAAAAGAGAGTTAACTAAACGAAGTTACATTGTGAAATAATTTTTTTTTTTTAAACTTGTAGTTAACAATCTTTTACTTAACAAAATATTTTTTTTTTTTTTATTTATTTATTTATTGCAAAAACTCAAAAATTCATGTATTTTTATATATTGCATTTATCATATGTTTTATTGTCGCCAATCCAGGATGCAGCTGGAGCCATCATTGGGCATGAACTGCCTTAAGGCCAAATCAGGCCGTTAAAACAATGTTGGAAATGTTGTTAGGGGAATAAATTTATCAACGATCGCCTTTTTAATCTTGTTATTGGGTTTTCATTCAGTAAGTTTTTCGCCAGCCTGTTTGTGTGTCTGGTTAAACGCTCATTGTATCGGCTAACGTGCTTGTTAATTTGGATTTCCACGGTATCCAGATTGAGGTCGTGGTGCAGGGTCGAATTTCTTACGTACCAATCGCAACCAGTAATAAGCCGCAATGCCTTATTTTGGAACGTCTGTATACGTAAGCGATTCGAGCGAGCCGCCATACCCCAGATCTGGATAGCGTACCTCCAAGTAGGTGCCACTATTGTGTTATAAAGCGCTCTTTTACATCGTAGAGGAAGAGGACTTTTTTTATTTAGCAGCCAATACATTTTGGTCATTTTAAAGCGACAACTTTTGATCGTTTGGTTAATGTGTGATCGAAATGTTAGCCGCTTGTCGAGTATCACCCCAAGATATTTCGCTTCACTTTGAATGATGAGGGGCTGGCCATCTAGCCATACTGCGGGTGGAGTCTTCCTTTTTAAAGTATATAAAACCGACTGACATTTGGCCGGATTTAAGGTAACATTCCACCTGCGAGCCCAGCTCTCAAGCAGGTGGATGTATTCTTGTATCCCGTCAGCTGCTTCATACTCGCAGGATGATGTGTAAAATATTGCCAGGTCATCAGCGTATGAAGCGATTAGCATTTTGTCGTTCACAACAACCTGCATTAACTCCATTGGGGTAGGGATGTCGGCAGTGTATAGGTTGTAAAGAAGCGGCGCAAGAACGCTTCCTTGAGGTACTCCAGCTCTCATCAGCCTGGCAGTGGAAAGCGTGCTTTTGATTTTGACTTGGAATCTTCTGTCCTCGAGGTATGATCGCAATATGCCAAAGTATGGAGCAGGAAGCAAGGTCTTAATTTTAGCAAGAAGTCCGATCAGCCAAACTCTGTCAAACGCCTGTTTGACGTCGAAAAATACCCCAAAACAGTATTCTTTGTCGTCGAACGCTTTAAGAATATAATTAGCCACTCTATTTACCTGCTCGACGGTGCCGTGTCCTTCCCTAAATCCAAATTGATGGTCAGGTAAAAAATTGCTGTGTTCATTGATCCTCTTAGCCATCAACGTCTCCCAAACTTTGGCAAGAGTGGGGAGGAGGCTGATTGGACGGTATGATTCGGGGTCCGACTCTTCTTTTCCAGGTTTCCTGATCATAGCAATGAGAGCGATTTTCCATTGAGCCGGGAAGTGCTGCGTTCTTATTATTGCATTGAAAATCAACGTAATGAATAGGAGAGCTTTCGTTGGCAGGGCTCGCAAAGTAACATGACATATTCTGTCATGACCTGGGGCTTTTGACTTAGGAAGCTTTGTTATAGTTTCCTCAATCTCATCTAATCGGATGGGTCGAACAGGCAACGTCATTTGTAGTGGTGTGTCAATGATGCTGAGAGTTTGTCTTACTTCTTCATCCGTGGCCAGGTTAAAAGGTGTAAATCTCTCTTCGAGGTGCTGAGCAAATGTATCCACTTGTTCCTCTGTATTTGAGCAGTAAGTACCATCATGACGCCTTAGAGGTACAGTTCGATAGGGTTGTCTCTTTATGTGTTTGGTCGCTTTCCATAGGTTATATCCAGTATCAAGTTTATAATCCAGAGCCTCTATTCTTCTGTCGAACGAGTTCTGTCTAAGTGTCTGAAGTGCCACTTTGAGCTCCCTTTCAGCCTTTTTCCAGACTGCCTTGTCTGCGGGGTGGAGGGTGGTCTGGAATTTCTTAAGGAATCGTCGCTTCCTAGAGAGAAGTCGAGCTAGCTAGTGATTAAATTTCTTTATTTTTTATTTGTTTTTATTATTTAAAATGTTTAGTAAGTAAAATGTGATAACACCTTTACTGTAAGTTTTACATTAAAGTGGCCCAAGTTATACATTGCTTTAATTACATTTTTTTACTTATAAAATATAACAAAAAAAAAAAATAAAAATATAAAAAAATTTTGTACACCATTAGTGTAAATTATAGATTAAAGTGCCCCAAAATATTTTTTGCTTCAATAAAATATACCATGTATTAATTTTAAGTTTTCCGTCACCGCTTGTTTTGACTTTTTGGGTTGAAGGATGAACTTGCAGAGGTATTAGACAGAAGTAGTTATCTTTTCTGCAAAAATTTTGTATATTGAAAATAAAATGAACTCTGAATCTTTTTTTCTGTTTGTAGTATTAATCTGTCATTAAGACTGAAGAGTGTTATATTATTTTTTTAAAAAGTGCAAACGTTTCAATAAACACGAAATATAGTCTAAGCCATAAATAGTAACTCGAAACTTTTGCGGTTTCAAGCTTGTAGATGCTCTTAAAGTTAAATCAAATTGAGTTTGGTATGCTTTTTGTTATTATATTTTTTTTGTGCATGGAATTTTTTCTTCTTTCTTGTTTTAAAAAGAGTTAAAACAAAAATTAATTAAACAATGTTTTTTTAATTTCAAGAAATTAAATGTACTATTTAATACTAAATATCCAAATATTGCGTCAATAAGCAATGTACAGATTTTTTTGAAAGACCGTCAATACCTTTTTGTGGAGTTTTTTCACCATTTCAGGAGTGGCCAACTCATTTTCTTTACCCTTCCGATTTTTATCTTGGCATCTCAATACTTCCCCTTTTCTATTTTTTTTTTTAACTTTTACCAACACTAATATGTTAGGTCGTCTAATTTTGGGAAGGCCCTCATATAACTTGTAGCACATGTTGTCAGCGTGAGGTATTCGATTACATGTGTGTTCTTTTATTTTATTAATAACTTATATGAAGTTTAGTTTGATTTATTCTTATATCATGTAATAATAAGATTAATGATTAACTTATTACTATACAAAATAACAATGGGGCTGAGAAACTCTATTTTAAACATTCATTTAACATATAAAAGTGAAGCAGGCTATTAAGATTTTAGATAATTAATAAAAAAATAACAAAAATTAAAGTCATAATTCCAAATTAAAAAAAAATACTTTTTCAAACTTTCAAACTGCAATTATTACAGATTTATTAAAAAAAGCGATTCACATTTAGTATACCATTTTTCGAAATTTAAATTAATAGAACACAAAAAAAAAAAAGAATTTTAAACCAATATCCATCCCAAAAACGTTGAAACTTTTATTGAAATATTTTTTTTTCTTAATTTTAAAATATATTTCGGCTACGTTTAACAATCCTATGAAAGTACCCATGTGATATTTTCTTTCCCCCTAATCCGGTTGGTTTTCATAAAAAAAAATAATTTACAAACTCGAAAAAATACGACTCTCCTAAGCGAAGCGTCAAAGCCCCGGACTTGTGGTTTCGCCGCTGGCAAACAGACTTGCTCCACTCATACATCGCACACGGCAAAAGACCAAATGGTTCTCCACACAAGACGGAGAGCCTTGGCCAGCCAAAAAATGCCACAACACAAACTATAGCCGACAATGGATATTAACGCTGGCGCTCTGTAGCTGCTGCTTCTGTCGCGGTCGCTGTCGCTGTCTCGGCTCCAAGTGGCAGCGACGCCAACTGCGCACAACGTTAACGTCGACAGAGAACGGCTGCGTAAATTTATGTGAGAAATCCCACTGAAAAAAGAGCAACACGGCTCGCTCACGACACACATAAAGCAAAATAATGGCACATTCGTCACACTTAACGCGGCCGCATGCTGCTATTGCAGTCGCACGCCTACCGCACTCCTCGTGCCGGCTCGCTCGCACACAGTCATCCATCTTGACGAGTGCTCTCCGGCAGGCGGCCGAGCAAGCGACAGTTGAAGGCAAACGAATGCTTTATGAGCGCACAGCTCCGGCTCCTCCCTGTTTGCGACGAGCGACGCGTTGCCAATTGGCGGCAGAGGCTGCAGCAGCGCCATCAGCAGCAGCATTATGTCGGCCAATTTTAGTTGGTTTGGTTTTGGACTGGGGGCTGCATGGCGTGAGTAAAGTGGAGCTTGCTTTGCCCTTTGCCGTCGGCACTCATTTGATTGAGAGCAATGTGGTTGCTCTTATGCTGCTTCTTCTGCTGATCTCACGCAAACAGCTGTGATGCAGCAAGTAGTTTGCGAAAGAGAGCAAGAGAGAGTGCATTGTGGCTATTTGGGGTGGTTTGCTGCGTATACAATATGTGTGCATGTATGAGTGTTTGATTTGCGTGCGTGTGTGAGTCTGCTTTGTGCGTGTGCGTAATTTTGTTGTGGTTGTTGTTGTTTCTGTTTTTAGATTGAACGCCATGATTGTTCTGCCGTCGGCAAATCTGGCATCCATTATAATTTTTTTTTTTGACTCATCTCAATCAATTTTTTTATTTTTGTATTGAGAAATGCAAATGAATGAAATATGAATTGCAATTTTTTAATATGAATGTGGGTCACAGCGTAAAAAGCGTCAATTGATATAAGTAGTCAATATGTAATATAAAAGATTATGTAGGTTGTGTTAATTTAGAATTATAAATAAGGCTCTCATACCTTCATGTTTCAAACTATTGCAAATATTTTGCATGCGGTTTTTAAGCATATGGCGTTAAAAATCCAGCTTTATTTTAAAATTAAGGTTCACCAAATGGAGTTAAAAATCTAAATTGATATAAAATTTAATCGAGGATTTTGGCTAAATACATGGGTATAAAAAAGTGTTTTTTGTCGATCCTTGCATTTTTATCTTTTTAATACTTTTTCTTTTACATTTTTTTTGAATGTTTACCAACACTAGTATATTAGGTAGACCTATTATGGCAAGGTCCTCGTATAACTTGTCAAATTTCCCCATAACGAGCGATTTTAAAACGAACTACAAGATTTTGTATACTTGGATCTCTCTCTTATTACATTTGCATTTCATACCAAGAAACAAGGAGAACATAATGTTGTACAAAAAAAGAGAATAAAGTTTCGCATTAAATCTTAAAGATTATTAATTTATTAATTCAAAGCGAAACTTGTTAAATTTAAATCAAATAGCTTTTCAAATCGTGCTAAATCGAATAAAATTGTTTAAAAACGGAGTTAATTTTTTTTAGACCGTGTTAAATCAAAAACGTGTAAAAACAGAATTGGGTGCAAATTGTTTCCGAAAAATTTTATTTATTAAAAAAAAAACCATTTAAAAAAAATAATATGTAGTTTTTTTCTCTTCTTATTTTTATTTCCTCATTCTTTTTTCTTGTAGGCTTAGTAGTTCACAGCACTCATATAATATAATACATGTGTAATTTAAAACTAAGAAAAATGGAAAAAAACATTTCATAGAAATTCAGCCAAAAAACAATACAAATAGTGTATTCTGAAAAATATTCAATAATAATAGTTTATTCTTTTTCCACACAAAAAATTAATTTTATAATATAAGAGGGCCTAAGTATACAAAATAATTCAAACTGACCTTCGTCTCAATTCCCAAATTCAAATTATTATGTAAAATTTTAAGAAACCTTAAATTAAAATATAAAATTTATAGTTAAGAATTTAGAATTTTAAGCATAAATTTTAATGGTGTGTTATGAGGCATATCCTCTAAAGCTCAATTAATGGATTTTTTCTTCCTTTGAAACTACACTGTATATAATATATTTTGTATATATATAATAATATTTTATTACATTATTATGTTATTATAATATATAATAATTTACAATACAATATGTATGCAAAATATATTAGATATTTTAAAGTGCCTATAAAATATTTCGAAATTTTCGATTGAATTTCAAGCGGATTATCCTGTAAATTAAATAATTCAAAACTTGTTGCTTCAGAATGGTATTACTTGATTATGAAGAATTTCAAGAAGTATTCAAATCAAAAGAAGATTTTATATTCCAATTACCTGTAATTAAAATTTTAATAGTCAAATAAAAGAATAGGATATATACTGTGAATCATCTTGGATGAAGCGTGCAGATCAAAATATGATCAAGACAGTTTTGAGCCCGTATAATTGGAAATTTTTGCGATTTTTAACAAAAATTCATCAAAAAAGGATTCGGTGTAATAATAAAAAATTTGTAATACAAATGTCATAATTTTGCTTAAAATTCAAATTTAATTCAAAACAAATTGCAATGAAATTAGAGTGAAAAACCCAAAAAAAGTTCGATTGCCGAAATTAAAAAAAATGTAATACAGTCGAGGCGGTGCCGGACAGTGTAATACCCTGCACCTTTTTTCTTGAAAAAATTTGTATTTTTTGGACGGACAGAAGGACATGGCTCAATCACATAGATTGCACAAATCTCAGTATACCCTTTGTACCTGTAGGTACAGGGTATAACAAACGATTTACGCCCTAAAAACGTTTTTTTTGACCTAAGGGGGCTACATGATATAGTCAACCGGATTTGATAAAATTAAAAATATATATATATATATATAAACCTCTCTAGATACCCTGATAGCACTTTAGAAAACTTTGGAGGTCACCGACGCGTCGCGATGTCTCCTTCTCTATATAAGATAGAGATATTTCAGCCTTGCACAAAATTAATATACACTTTGTACCATAATAATAAATTAAATATTATAAATGAATAAAATATTTATAAATATAAATAAATACATATTGCAAATTTAGTTAGTTTTTTTTTATTGTAAATTATTGTGTACCTGGCTTTGTACCAAACTTTGGGTTAAAGTTTCGCCTGAGCCAGTCCTTAACATAATTTTAAGCAAGATTGAACCCACGATCCCAAAATAGTTAGAATTTTCTTAGCCCACAAAAAAAGGCAAGACTTAACTAAGACTATTATTTAAGTAGCCATCCTAGAAGCTAGTTAGTTTCTTAGAAATACCTTCTTAAAAGGATATTTTATTTTTTAATTTTTAATTGTCTCAATAATTAATTTTAATTTAATTGTCACAAAATAAAGATACAAATATGAAAATAAACCGATAAAATACCTAAAAGAAGATTGATCTCGTCTCAGTCAGAAATCTGGCTATGAGGATTTGCTAAAATTTGTATTTTAATTAATTTAATTTTTAGCAACACTGAAAACTTTTTGTTTTGTGCATAACCGACTGCTGTTAGTTTGAGGTCATATATAAATAAATAAATAAATAGAACTTCAACCAGAACACACCAAAAGCAGCTCAAAACTATTTCAAATATATGCAGCCAAAAGCTAAACCAGATTGCAAACTCAAAGAGCTGCCCATTCGCAACGAAACCAAACCAAATTGAAATATGCGCTTGCCGCCAGAGTCGACCGACCGACCGCAAGCCGCTGTGCGAATCCAAAAGATACAAATGCCGCAGCAGACTCTCACATAAATAAGTTTGGCAAAATGCAAACGAGACACAAATTACGTACAAGACTGAGACCTAGGTAGAGGCACTCACTCATGCGCTCTCAGTTGAGTGAGTGAAAACCTAGGCATAGCTACATAGCTACATATGAGACGGGGCTGCAGATACTTTATGGCCACTCGGGCTGCGCGTGGTTACTCAGCGCTGCGCTGTTAGCGCTGCGTCAGCGCGGACGTCTACGCTGGCGTCACGTAACATAAATAACGTTGGCAGCGCAGCGACGCCAAAGAGAGCAAGTTTTGCACCAGTTACGTTTTTTTTTTGTGTGCTCGCGTCGCTGCTGTTTCTTATAAGATTATTTATATACTCTTTGGATGGACGTTGACGCTGGCGCTGACGTTGCCGCTGGCATCGCTGCCAAGGGGTACTGCGACGACGCGTCGTTGTGCCGCAGTTTGCGCACTTCTGGATTAATAAGGAGTTCTCGCTTGGATTTTCACATGTATATGCTTTGAATTGAATGCTTTATGGGTTTAGTTTGATAGAAGTCGTAAAGAAATCAACATCACACAACACAAAAGCACTCTCGTGTATCCGTGTAGCCACACAGACGCGTTCGTCCCCATTGTTGTTGTTGTCGTTGTTGTTGTTGGTCGCACATCTCGGTATAACTCGGTCCCGCGGGCGTTGGCATTGGGGAGGGGAGCAGCCAAAAAAACAAAAAAAATACAAAATAGCAGCAGCAGCAGCTACTTCAGTGGCCAACTATCTCATCCAGCGCAGAGCTTTATACGTCGCCGTGTTCTCGCAGTCTCAGTCGCAGTTGCGCCCGCCGCCAATTGACAGCTCGTAAAAATCGTAAAAATAATCATAACAATAATCGTAAAAAATTAGAACCGCAAGCGGCATTCAGTCGCATATTGGTCACAGTTCGGCACAGACTTTTATGTACCCAAAACGCGCGCGCGCTTCCTAAAACAAACAGACAAATAGACAGACAGTCAGTCAGTCAGTCGTGTCTAAGATACTTGAGATACTTAATTTTATGATATGTAATCGCTATAACTGGCCCTGGTCTAGACTACTGCTGTTAGATTTTTATGCCAACGTTTAACACTATATAAAAAGAAAATAAAAATAAGAAAAAGTGCCCCCTAAAAGTGTTTCCCAGCAAGCAGTCTGGCAGGTGTCTGCTTTAAGGCAACAACAATTGTGCAATAAGCATTTGTGGTACATTGATATACACATATAATCCTTACAAGTTGTTTGTTGTTTAAATCATAAATTGTGCAAAGCTTTCAATGCCAAATTTGTAAAACCTATCTAACTAGCTGTCAGTACTAAGTGTTTTCGTTAAACTAGCATTAATTATAATATAAATCAAACTTAAAAAAAAAAAACCCAGGCATATAAAATATATAATAAATAACTAGTTTAAATAGCTTAATCAACTTAACGCTCAACATTTCTAGTCCCAAAGCAAGCAATATTTACAACTAAATAAGTAAAGTACATACATATATAAAAATTATTAAGTGTTCAACGATATGGCCCTTTACAAACTACATCTACTAGACAGCCAAAAATATTCAAATTATAAGCATTGAAAGCTGGTAAAAAAAAAAATAGAAGTTACTACAAAAAAAAACAAAGTTTTTCCAGTAAAGTTTTGCGCACGTGCAAAACAGCAAGTTGAATAAATAAGCTGCCAAGGATTTTCACAACTTTTACTCTGTGTGTGTGGATTTAATGGTGAGTACAAAACGCGCCTTTTCAATTGTGATTTTTCATTCTGAACTTTTTCCAAAAATTCAACACTTCATAACTCACAAAACTGGGGGGAGAGTCCTTCTTTGCTAAGCAGCCATCAGGCCATCAGTCAAAATGCCAAAGTTGGGCGCAGCAAAAGGCTCCAACTGTTGACAGGCTTATTAGCCATTTGCATAAATTTTGATGCAACACCAACTACAACTACAACAACAACAATAACAACAACAGCTACGAATAGCGCTCATAACGCAGCTCAGCTAAGGACTGTGTGTGGGGGGAAGCAGTGCGGGTTGGCACAAGTAATGGCCGCTTTGAACTTGGAATTCATTTTGAATTATTGCATATATCCTGGCAACATAGTTTCACTTCCGCATACTGTGGGCGGTCGGCCATTTGCATTTAGCCACTTGCAGTGTGTGTGAGAGAGAGTGTGTTGGTGTGCATTTTGATTCACACACAAACACAGCGGCCAGGCGGAAAGGCGCACACACACACACACACACACACACACACGCACGCATAGAGAGGCTGCCATAGCTAGAAAATTTATGCGGCCATTGCTGTGCACGTTGTCCTTGTTGTTATTGTTGTTGTTTTTGTCCTAGTTGTCTAGCCATGCATTTGTCGCACTCTTTCGCTCTTCTCTGCTGCTACTTCACTCACTCTACTTTTAGCTCTTTCGCTCTCTTTCAGAGTGCACTCACTTGCGCTGCATTCGTTCTGCCATAGACTTAAATTTATTTCATTTATATTTAAAAAATAATAATTTTATGCTTATATTTAAATCTCTGTAGTTGTTGTTGCAATTATTCAATGCGATTGTTTTTAATGAACTTTGGTTTATTTTTAACACATTTATTAATATAAACAAACTCAATTTGTGCTCTGTATGTACTTTATATACTACTCTTTTTTTTTTTGTGCTGACTTTGCAATCAAATTTTGTCATCATATAAAATTATTTGCTCATAATTTATCGATTAAATCAGTTGAAAATATTTTACAGCTGACAAAATCGTAAACGAAATGCAAAAAGTTTTATGATTTATGGCAAATGCATTTGAGACGTGTGGCACACGTTAAAGTTACAGTTCTATGTAAATGGTTTAAGGCAAGCAAAGATATTTAAGCAATAAAGCTAAGCTTCTAGAAGAATATCTCCAAAGTTCTAAAGAAATACATCCACCGTTTTTAAAATTAAAAATTTTTTATTTTTTTTAGTAAATGAAAATGTAAAAATGAAGAAGAAACGTAAAGAAGAAGATTTTGCTCGAATTTTTAGCCAACACAATGGAATCTTATTTACCGATTTTTTTTATGATTTTAAGGCATGTGTTATGTTATGTAAGGATTTTATTTACCATTGATTAAAAATCAGTAGAAATATTGATGGATTATAGTAGCTTAAGCTTCTGAATCAATGTTCTTAAAATTCTAAAAACCATCTTAATACTTTTGAGTTTCAGAATCATTTTGTTCACAACAACACAGAGGAATTTAAATTGTCGACTTTTTTTTTAGAATTTGAAGGTATACCGCATAAGGATCTATGTTAATTAAAAAAATTAAGATATTTACTGATTTAAGTAAAAAACGTTTAGCTTTTAGAATCAAGATCAATGTATAATTTTTAGGTTGCACATTTAAATTTTTTTAAAAATCAATGAGTCAGTTTTGTCCGCAAAGATAAAGATAAATTGCGCTCTTTGAGCTAGAATAATACGTTTGACTTACCGATTTTTTTTAAGGATTCCAAAGCGAGTGCCGCATTGGGAAATATAAAGAAAAATATCAACAATATGCGTTTTCGAAGTGCTTTTTTTCAATCAATTCAGTTTCTTTATTTACCCTAATATTTCAATCTTCTTTTTATAAATATTTACATTATATGGAGCTTAGCTTATATAACAGCTTTACAACTACGATATTTTTTATATATACATTATATTTCGCTTATTAAAATGTTTAATTAATAAAAAAAATGGGGAAACCCTTTAAAGAAAAACATGGGAATCATTTAACTCCGTGCAAGAGTAAGCTAAATATCGCTTTATGATATAAAATAACGAATTTTTTAATTCCGTAATTTTGTGAGTTTTAGATTTTTGTTTATTTTAGTAAATAGAGATGCAAAGAGGGAGGAAAATTTTGGTCCGTAAAAGATTCAGCTAACTATCTATGGATTATTATTAAGTATTAGTAGTAAAGTTATAATAGGTTTAAAAGAAATAAAATTGCTGATTGGTTTAGGTAGCTACGCTTCTGGAATCCAGATCAACTTTTTCAAAATTCTAATAAAACACATTTGAATTTTTTTCTTTTCGATATGATTAATAAATATGCAAAAAAAAGGAAACCACTTTGGTTCACGTAATATTTAATTAAATATCGCTTTTTGAGTCAACCATATTTCAGGATTTTGAGCTTTATACTGATTAAAAAACTGACTTGAGTTAACCTTATTTCTACCACGAGGTGTCAAAAGACACCTTTCATATTTTAACTTAACATTATTTTCTAGTCTAATCATTTATCCCACGAAATTTTTGTGCTTTTTCGTACAACCAAATGTTGCTATAAATGATTAAACAAAGAAAATAATGTTAAGTTAAAGAATGAAAGGTGCCTCTTGGTAGAAATAGTGTTAAAGTATCTACACTTAAAACAAAACAAGAGGCCCGCACTCAAAAGCAAGAACAAGAATTTGTGGTGTCAAAAGTACGTCCGGGGCGATTTTTCTTTTGTTATTATTATTTATTTTTTTTCTTATAGACAGGGATTCTTAATTTGAGAATGTTTAAAATGATTTATAGATCAATTGCGCTTAAAGACAGAAGAAATTTCTAATTAATGTTGTCTTAATGCTGAGATAGGGATTATTTTATTCATAATTTAAGGAAAACAGACTCGAAATATTCTTTCAAAATCCATCTTGTTTGAGCAAATTCGATCTTAAATAAAGATCGGCGGTTCTTTCTGAGTTGTTGGCTTTGGAAATTATGAAGCTTTCTTCTTTGTTTGCTAGTTAATTTTAAAAAAAGTTAGTAATACTTACTGAATTTTTCTTAAAATTTATTGATTAGGGCTTACAATATTAATTCTGTCACTGTGGAACACCAAAGAACTAAAAAAACCAATAATTATACATATTATATGATAAACTAAGAAAATTATATTTTAAATAAATAAATTTGAAATTAATTACTATTATGCTTATCTCAAAATAATCTTCTCATTTCTAGTACTTATCAAATTCTAAATCTAATTTTAGAAATTTAGCAAATCTTGAACTACAGTCGAACAAACTATTCTACAGTGTATTTTTTGCCAATTACGAAGAAAGCACCAAAGGTATCCTTAGAGATAATTTGATATATAACGCGCCAAATCGTTAAGGCGCACTTCTACTGTTTATCCAATTCTAGTATATTTCAACCTTGCCTTCTTATCGTATTTTAACTTAAGAGATCTTTTAGATACATTTCATAAAAAAGTATATATTTAATAAAAAGATAAGGCTATCTTCATAAAAGTTTCAAAAAACAAAAAAAAATCGTTACAAAGTTACATTACTCGTTTTTTAAAGAAAAACTTGTAGTGTATCTTAAGTTCATCATGCAAGTATCTTTTATCTAAATCTTAACGTTTCGCGTGAGTTGTTATATATTCTTGCATATGATTAATTAGTAGCTTCGTGTTAGCATTATCCAATGGTGTATATATTTTTTTCTTTTATAATAATTTTAATTTCAAATTCCCGGCATATGTTAAACTAAACAAGTTTTATTATTTCTTTAGTGCTCTTTGTTTGATTTTGAAAGATTTTTATTTTTGTATTTTTTGTATATTTTCAGTTTCGTTAAATTTTGTTTTATTTTTTTATTGTCTGTTGATGATCGGCGCTGATTAATGTTTTTTACAAAACAGTTGTCGCCATTTTATGCCGAGTTATAAATCTTTTGCTGCCATGCTCTGGGAGTGTGAATTTGAATAAATAATATTTGAATTTATTTATTTATTTTTTGCGGCTTTGAGGTTGATGTGTTAGTTTTTGTACAGACGTTCCGATTTGATAGTATACATGTTTAGAGATACATGGAATTAAGCAAATTTCGTAGATTATATCAGATACTATTTATTTTTTGTTTTCTTGTGAATTAGTTATTTTTACAGTTAGAACAATTTTATTTTTAAAAAAATGAAACATGAAGTCGTTTTATAAACAAATAAATACTACAGTTGAACTTTTCTATAGCGAATTCACATGGGAGAGAGAAAAAAAAGCAGTACCTAATAAGGACTTTAAATTTTAAAGCAGGACTTGTTGTGGTATAATTATTTTTTATTTTTTTTTGTTGTTTTTCTCTTATACTCAAATACTGATTTAAAGAATTTTCAATTTCCTATAAATGAGTGCTTTGAGCGAATAGACAAAGTTATCTCACTGATAAAGATGACAAGCAGAATTTTAATATAAAAGAAATAAAAATAATCTCCGTCAGAATTGAAGAACACCAGCATTATGAGCCTTGTCTATTCCCAATGTCCTTTTGATTGGCCAATTTGACAACGATACCTTTATTAACAAACGAATTATGACAAAATCTTTTTTCAACCGATACGTCCTATGGGGTCCATATGATATAGTCAACCAATTTTTATAAAAATTGATACATTTCTTGGGAACTCAAAAAAACTTCTGTATACCAAATTCAGTTACGATATCTTTATAAACAAACGTATTAAGCCTCTATAACTTTTGTTTTTTTTTTTTAAGTTTTCTGTAAAAATCCTTATGGAAGCTATATAATATAACCCATAAATCAAAAAAAATAAAATGAAATTATTTTCCGTGACATAATAATCTAATCTACTAGTAAAGTAACTCTAACATTTACCATCTCCAAGATCTATATAACCTTCTCATTTACAAACTCTAGAATGGCTGTAACATTTTCTATGCAAAAAATATTGGAAAAATGTAAGAAATTTGGCATATCAAAAAATATTTCCTAAGCTCACTTATTTGTAGCAAGTTAACATTTTGGCAGGGCAACTTCTGTTGGGTCCACTAGTTAATTATAATAACTGCTTAGGTTTGTATCTCAAATACGGTTAATTGTATTTGAATTCATTTTTGTTATACTACCGCGAGAGCAACTCCTTTAGCACTCTCTCTGCTTAACCTCTATTTTATGTCACCATTACAATTACCAATCATTGCTCATGTTCTCTCATCCGTGGAGTTTCGTCTCTCTCTCTCTCTGTTTTGCAGCTCACTATTTTATCGCAATTGCTTTTCATGTTGTTCACACTTTCCAAGCAAAAACTAACAAATGAATGCCATAAGGATTTGTAGCTGTTTTTGCTGTTTTTTCTGGTTATTGTTGTTGTTGTTGATGTTTTTGCTGTGCTATTTAATTTTTGTGCGGATTTTGATGTAGCTGCAGTAAAAAAGGACTAAAGAGTCAAAGTCTCCCGGTGCGGTGCAGTTTTTGGGTGGCAATTTGCTGTGGCTGCACTTCGGTTGCTTGTTTTTGTTGGAGCTTTTTTTTTTTTTTTTGCTTTTTTTGGATTGCCGTCGCTGCTCCATGGCTGACTGAGAGTCAGTCGTGTTGGCCCGGACTGGCCGCCCAGCGGGGCGCGCTCGCAGTGACATTGCACAGAGCGGGTGACAATGATTTATGGCAAAGAGATACGCGACAACGAACGCAAAAATTCAGCAAACTACAAAAAAAAAAGGAAACGCAGAGTGCAGCCAGAGCGGGAGAGAGTGTGAGAGCAGCTGAGAGAGTGTTTGCTGAAAAATCTAAGCCAAATTCAATTGCACAGAGAGATAGCAACTGGCCAAAGATATAATACTTATATTTTTCAGCGCACCTTTAAAACCATTTTTTTTTTAAGACATGAAATGTCCTTGAAAAAGCAACAACAATAGGTTGTCTAAGGAAAGTGAAACCCGCCGAGTTCTTCGAGTTAGTGCCGGATTTTTTTGTCACTTGCATTTTTGCACATGTCATAAAACCATAAAAATTTTTCCAAAAATCATTGCCATTAGGAAGTCACCTGCACTCAGTCATCAGTCGTCACCTTTTGCCCAGTCTCAGACTCAGACTCAAAGTTGGTTATGCAATCATCATTTTCTATGCTCATAAAAATTAATATGCGTCCTTCGCGCTGGCAATTTAGCGCGTATCTGGGCAAACGCATCTACGGCATTTGACTTTGAAGCCCCCCTGTGCCGTCAACGAGCCTTCTAAACAACAGACGACCAACTGACCAGCCAACCAAGCCGACCAACCGTCGGGTAGTACATGACTTTTGACTTGACTTTGGTTGCCATTGTGTTGCTTGGTCTGAGCATCTTGAAGGTTACCTGTTCCAGTATTTACAGTTGGCCCTGCTGCTCTTATATATGCTATTTTATTCTCTCGCTCTTTTTAGATTTCTCAACGTTTTCGTTCTTTTTTTTTTTGGTTCGAAGTTTGTCTGAAATTATTATTTATGAGTTCGCATTGTTGTCGCCGTTTTAAAACTGATCTGAATCGCCTGAACCTGAGCCAGAGCCTGAGTCTCACTTGGCTGGGTTTTGAGCCTGCCTAGAGTAGTTTGTATCTTCGTTTTCATTTTTGGTATTTGGCCAAGCTGCAGGCAAATTAAACAAACAAACATACAACATGCTACAACAACGAACTTGGTTCGATTTTTACTTTCAATTGAAAATATATCTTTTTGTTGTTGTTGTTATAAATCAAATCATTTGTGTGTAATGTGGGTTCATGTGAGTGTGTGCGAGAGTGCGTCAAAGTGTGCGTTGTTGCATATAAATCACTTCATTTTAGATTTTGGTATTCTTGGTTGTTTTTTTTTTGGGCGTATAGAAGAAAATACACACGTTTTGGTTGAGTTTTATACACAGAGGTGCTTCACATATAAACTATGTAAATAGAAGTTAGTAAATATAACTTAATTTCAAGTTCTCGCTACTTGAAGTTCTTTTTGGGGGAAAATTATTAACTGCAAATTGCACATCTACTATATGCGAAAATCGCTTTATAATAAAAAAGAAATAATTACACTATACTTATACTTATATCAACTATATAAGAAATTCGATTTTAAGACTTACTTTTCCTTTAAAGGGGATTTGATGAAAATCCCTAAAATTTATTTACTGAAAAACGTAGATGTTATTATATATTTACTATCTAAATGGAAAAATCGCATTGAATAATTAATTTAAGATTTTGAAAATAAGCATAACTTAATGCCTACTAACTTGAAGATAATTTTGGGAAAAAAATTTTAACTGAAAACTGAACATCTACTATATTGAAAACTCGAATTTTATAATATAGACGAAATAAATAAATCTTCTATATAGTAGATCATTTTAAAGAGATCGCTCCTTACCTATTTTGTCGTCACCTTGGACAGATGATAATAAAAAATACAAAAAACAAAACTTTATTTTTTTTTCGTGCCACTTTCGTTTCTTTTAGAGAAAAACTTATTTTCGAAAAAAGAAAACTTATTTACTTTATGTCAAATTCGCAATTTTTAAAACTTAATACCTCCTGAAGTACTTTAAGTACTGTCAAAGAAATTCACTGAATCTAATCAAATTTACTAGCCACAAGACCACTAATATTCAAACCTCAAAAAGAGCTCTTAAAAAGATATTGCACATTTGTCTTTCAAGATCTGCTCACAGAACCTACTTACCTTAGATCACGTAGAGTATATAAACTGGATCCACTAATCTCTGGTATAAGGTTTTTCTTAAGACAAAGAAAGCTCTAAATTTTTTTCTTTCAAAAAAGTTGTTAATTCTAAACTCAACTTAAGGAAACATGGGGAAAATTGGACAATGGATTAGAGTCTTCCTTAGCTGGATCCCTGGGCATAAGAATATCTAGGAGTACCTGATAAGCTTGAGAGGAACAGTGCTGCGAAGTTCCTAATAGGGCTTAAGAAACATTTACAATTATGAATAGGTTCAAGAAAATCTTCCAATTTGCCAATAATTTCCTATGGACTATGAACTAGATTGCTTACGGGGCAAGCTCTGGAACACCTGAGCAAGATAGGCACAATGGGTTCTAACATCATTGACATTGTAAAGGGATCTTCCTAACATTTACTCACTGAGCGTGACGCTCAAGCTAGAAGTAGACCTTCCCATTTTAAGCATTACCTTAAGGTTCTATGAGATTGAGCAGAACTCTTCCCAACACTTACTCACAGAGCATGGCATTCTTGCCAGAAGAATCATATACAGAACGTTTTCTTCAGGTTCTGTGATATTGAGTAGGAATCTTCCAAACACATTCTAAATAAGCGTGATGCTCTAGCTAGTGGCTTCGCTTTTTGGTGGTCATGGAATTTCGTCATCATTTCAACTGAAATAATGAAGATTCTTTCGAAAATTGAGCTAGCTGAGCAACTCTAGGACTAGAAGTGAGCACAATTGATCCAGTGCAGCTTTACCAATAATATTGTTATCATCATCTATAACCAGCATACATAATACACATAAATGTATATATACATTTTACCTAACTGCATTCATACATAACCTTGATACGTTCTAAAAAAGTGAATGGATTGCTTATCGTACAAGATCTGTTTAAAAGTTAATATTTTTTTATTAAAAGTTTTTTTTGCAAATTTTAAGCTGCCTTTTGAATCTTAAATTTTTATACTCTAACAAAGTTTCATATTTTAAAGAAATAAAAAATAAAAAAACAATTTCTTTGTGTTCTGAAACTAGCTTAGGGTTTAAAAATAAGTGAACATTCTCGAAATATACCATGCCTTATCTTCAGTCTGTGGTCTTACGTTTATTTCATTGTTTAATGATTTAATGATAAATATTTGTTATAGTTATAGTACTTTTAATTTTTCTTTTATTTTTTGGGTAATTTTCATGTAGTTTACTAGACATATTTGGCTATAGTGCTCAAAATATTAAAATTTTTTTTTTTTTGTTGTCCAACAAATCTTTTTTTCTAAAAAAAAATATGATTTGTTCCAAATAACTTAATTTTTATACAATTAACTAATGGCTGTTTGGATCTAGCATCGAAATTGGCAAAAAAATCATTTTTAAAAAAAAAACGAATAATTTAATTAAAGTTATAAGAACGAAGTTATCTAACAAATGCTTAAAAAAAATTAAGCTATGTTCCAAAAACTCAACTTTTATAATTGATATTTTTATTTAATTGAATAAAAGCTTATTCTTGGATCTTGCATCAAAAGTGGAAAAAAAACATTTTCTAAAAGAAATATTTTCCAAATATTTTCCATTTTTCATCTAGCATTGAAATTTTCAAACAAATCTTTTTTCTACAAAAAAAAATTGTAAGTGTTTCAAATATTTTAATTCATAATTTTATGTAAAAAAGATGGCATACGTTAAAGTCCGGCGCGGACGACTTTAGGATACCCTGTACCACCACATTGCAATCAAATCCGATATATTGCTTAAGAACTCACTCCAAAATATATTTGATTGCCAATTTTGGTTACGAAACTTTCATAAACAAACAAAAAACAGATGCATTTTGCACCCAAAAAATTTTTTTGATCGATCGGTCCTATGGGGCCCATGTGATATATTTCAACCGATTTTTATCAAATTCGGTACAGTTCAAAGTCTTTTTCTAAAAGAAACTAATAATGTATGTTTAATATTTCTTATTTTTTATTTATCACGTACCTATTGCATCAAAATGGAACTGCCAATTGACAGTTTTAATAAATTTATGAAATTCTTATACAATTTTAAAACTAAGTTACACAATATATATTTTTTATTTTACAATACGTACATATGACGTCACAATTGCACAATCGAATCCTTACATTATTTATCATTCACTTCAGATTAGCTGATATATGTGTTTTGTATTTTACTCTTTAGAATCTTCTACCTTAGAACGCATCAAGAGTGTGTCTGACCTTGGTGTTTTGTTTGATCATAACCTTAAATTTAATAACCATATTTGCAACATCGTGAATAAGGCTAGAGGTGTTCTTGCTTTTATTAAGCGTTGGTCTAAAGAGTTTAACGACCCTTACACAACCAAACTTCTTTATATTTCTCTCGTCCGTCCAATTTTGGAATATTGTTCCTGCGTTTGGAGCCCTCAATACCACCTTTATCAGGACATGATTGAGTCCGTACAAAAGCAATTTCTCCTTTATGTACTTCGTGGCTTAAACTGGGACCCAAATATCCGACTGCCGCCATATTCTGATAAACTTCGCCTTATAAAATTGCCTTCCTTAAATCATCGCAGAACATGCCACGGCGTGTTATTCTTGCATAAACTGTTACTCGGTCTTATCGATTCCAATGTACTCCTTAGCAAAGTTACTTTGGTCATACCAAATGCCTCTTATGCTCTAACTATAATAACTTTTACAATTTCCTCTCTTTCGAACGGTCTATTCAATCTATCACTTCTTCTATCTTAAGTCACCTTGACTTGCCACTTCGAGCATCCTTGTCCAATCCTATATTATGAGTCACCCACTTGGTCAACGGTGATCCATTGGCTCTTTTTGCGATATAATGTTTAATTTTTATCTTGCTTCCTTTTTTCAACTTTAATATTGTAAATCCAAGTTTCTGGCCAGTTCTTGATGTGAGTTGGTGCATATCATTAAAAAGTTCACCCATCGGGCTAGAGACGCGGATTAGTTCATATCAATTCCCTCGCTCTATTTTCTTTTCTAAATAAATTATATGTACTTTTTTATAATATAATGTCAACTGTACGTAGTTGTACCCCTCAAATAAATAAATAAATAAATAAATTAATTCATATAAATTAAAAATTTTAAAACTTTTGATTACTTAAATTATACATTTTTTTAAACCAGACAAGTAGCCTTAAGATAAAGATTTCAAAGGTTCTACCAGCAACATGCAATGTGCCGCTTTGTACCTTGGTACAATTATGTTCTTAACCTTTAGATATAAACACACTTTTGTACTCTCAATTCTATATACTACTTACTTATATGTTACGTGTATGCCGCATATGTGCTGCCTGAGAATTGTTTGTGTTGTCGCTGTTGCAGTTGCATTTAGCTCATAAATCACCTTCGCTTCTAATATTTTCACAAACACATCACAATGGAGAAAATTTTGTGATTTATTTGTGTGAAGAAGTCAATAACTCATAAAAAAATCGACATAAATCTTTGGAAACTGTGCAGCGGGCATACACACACTCCAGAACAAAACTTAACCAAATCTAAGGTACTTCTTTACGGAGTATAAGGCGCACAATTGTCTCAGCACGCGTTTTCTAGGACAGCGGCAATAGCAACAACATGTGTTGCATAATATTTGCATATTGCAAGTTCCAAGGATTTCAGGGAACAGCGTGTGGAAAGCAAAACTAGCTGGGATATGTCCAAACAACATGCATATGAAATATGAATATGTAAGCAAATAAACACATTTTTGGAAAGTTGGATGTTTATACCAATACAAAAAAAAATATGACTTTATAATTGTCTTTTTTTAAGAAATTAGCAACGCTCTATATTGAAGCATATCCTAGCTGCGTGAGCTCAGAAAGAAACTGACTGTTCCGAAAAAAAATACAACTAAAATCCAAACAATATGAGTCAAAATAAGGTTAAAGCATTTTAGCTTGGGCGGCAAAATTAAAGCAAAGGCCAAGCGACAAAAGACATGTTTTTTTCGTTTTTTTTTTCTCAAATGTATCTTATTTTTGTTGCTGAAACTATCTATGTATCTAACTAACTAGCCAGGGGCAAGTCTTGGCGTGTGTAAGAGTTTCGAATGTGAACATGAAATAATTCGGTTTTTTGTTGTTTTGCTAAAACTAAGCCAAACGAAATACTCGAAAATGTCGCAAAAGATATAAAAAAAAAACGAAGACGACGACCAAAAAAAAAAAAAACAATGTCACACATGTCAAAGTTGTCGCGAAATGACACAAATGCGGCCCGGATTGCTCATTGACCGCACGTCGCGTCCGCCCTTGGACTCCGACGACGCCGCACAGTCGTCCCGCTCCAATGTACAGCATTTGGACGAGTCTAAGCCATGTCGCTTGGCTCTGGAATCGTGTCAGTTTCAAACACGAACCAACTGACAAACTTGAGCGACTTTCGTGGAAATTTCACAATTAAAAGCAAAAAAAAATAAAAGGCAGAAAATCTTAGTTAAGAGTTAACCGGAATATGAGAAATCGTGTCAACGTCAATGTTATAGTTGTTCAGATTTTTGTTGCAAAAAGTCTAAAAGTAACCAAAGTCGGCAGGGTATCAAATAATTTGTAACTTTTGACTGACATTTAGGTTTTTGCGAGCCTGGTTTGGTTATCGGTACGACAAATCAAAGATCTTAAGTTATGTTTTTTTTTTTAATATTGAAGATTTGCTTCATTTCTTCAATTTCTGAGTGATTGCGCAAAAAAGATGATGTATCTCGATTTTTTTTGGGTCAATTTGATCTTTAAATCATTTTAAAGATTTATAAAGTTGAACATTTGAACTTGAAATATTGTATAATACATATTTGAACTCTCTCTATCTCTCTTAATTTTAAAGTCTTTTTAATATCGAAATGCATGACACTCTTGAAGCATTCTCAAGTAAATATGCCGATTTTGCACTACTGAAAATAAACTAATAAATACCTTAGAAAAAAAAAATTAGTCAGTCGTGCTCCGAAAAATGAAATCGAATCAATTTTATTGTGTGCTCCCAGTTTTACATTATCGATCTATATCTTCCCACATTTCCTTTCGATTACTTCATATCTTTCATATTTTCGTTTGATTAAAATATGGCTAATACTTCATTATTTTATCTTGATATGAACCATTTTTTATGGAAGACCTGAGCCATGTGCGTTAACGTATGCCAAAAATTAGTTTTAAATTGTGCATGCTATTTTTTGGGGGTTGAAAAATAATTAAAAAGAATTATCGATAAATATCCATTTGAAATTGCCAACAATATAATCTTTAAAAATAATTTAATAATTTAAAAATAGCTAAATATTGGTTCGTTATATAGAATATACGTTTTACAGGAAGTCATTATAAAGAGATTATAAAAAAGGGTACTTTAAAAAAATTCGTAAACATGGAGGTGTTTGTTAAAGGGAAATTCGATTGTATTAAACTGGATTTAAATTACTTTTTTGGTAGGCAGAACATGCCAGGTAAAGAAGTTAGGTCATTAAACTATTTTAAGTTTGAGTGATGATATCAATAAAATATACATAAAAGTATTTTTGGAAATTATTCATAAATAAACAAAAAAATGATTAAATTTAATGATCACAAAAATGTCGGTTAAGTTCTTTAACACAACCCGTATATTTTCGTAAATGAATCAGGAGAAAAAAGCTTTAGTTGTGTATTTCTTCTTCCATTGTGAAGGTAGATCTATTTTTAATTTTCATAAGCACCCAATTTATAAAAAAAAAATAAAAAAATTAATGTACATGCTGATAATAATCGAATAAAATCGACTTGGAACTTGAATCTAAAATAGTCTGCGTCTAACCAAAAAACTAATTTTACTACAAGAAGTTCGTTTCAACGAAAGATTACTTTAGTTTGGTTATTTGATCCTTATTGTGGCTGAAGAACTAATTAAAAGAAGACTCTTTTTTTTGAAAATTTACTTATTTGAGTGTTATCGATGACTTACCAAAGTTATTTATGTATAGTACATACTACACAAAATATAAAAAATTTAAGGTTAATATAATATGTCTGTCATCTTATTGAGCTTTCTTAATACTGAAAAATCACACTTTTCCCAATATTTTATATAATTAAGGCTAACTAATTACGCTGCCTATTATTTAAGCGTTGACGCAAACCCGAAAGCTTTTAAAGGCCAATCTTTGACTTTTCATATTTTCGAAAGATAGCTGTGCTAAATAGGGTCAATAGTTGGGTATCCAGCTAAAGTCCAAAGCAATTACTTTCCCGCAACCGTGTGAAATATTGTTAATCAAATTCCATATAGCCGCCCCTATAATTAATATTGCTCAACATAATAAAAAATTTGTATATCAGACGCTTTGGATATGCAATTCTATGATGTAGAGTCTGCTAAGAAACGCCATAACAAAATATCCATGGCGGAGGCGTCGCGACGGCAGCCATAATCCCAATAGAGATGGGCAGCCATGCTGCGCCGGTGCGTGCAAGAGTGAGTAACAGATGAAAGAGAGAGAGAGAGAGCGCGCTAGTGCAGGGCAACGGTGAAACGAAGATGGTTTAAAAACAAAATAAAATGATGCATTAACCTTTTGAAACTATTTTCGGTGAGTCAAAAAGTCGAGATCGCTAAGAGGGTGAGCCCAAAAACAAAATACAGTCATACACTCGCACACGCACATACTCACGCGTACTGTGAGAGCAATCTACATACACATGTAGGAAGAAGAAGAAGAAGCAGCAGCCACAGCACAAGACAACGAAAAAAAAAAAATAAAAATTAAAGCCCATTAATCATTTTGACTTATTTCTTTCCTTTTTTCGTCTAAAACTAATCTTGATGCCAAGCGGTTGCCAGGCAACGGGGACTGCCATCATCACAGCGAGAGCGCAAGCGAGAGTGACAAAGAGAGCGGGTGAACGCATTGTCGAGTGAGATGGCTTGAGGGTTTCTTTATTGTTGTTGTCTTTGTTGTTGTTGCAGCTTATAAGGGCAGCGCGTGGAACTGACAAAAATATGAACAACGAAAAAATGCATGCCACAGTCAAAATCCACAGCCAGCTGCTGGCTGAGTAACCCAAACGGGAACAAGCGCGTCCAGAAATGCTCTACAGACTGCTCCCCCAGCTGCGCGCTTACTTAGATTAGCATTTGGGCACCGAGCTCTGGGCTCTCTGGGCATTGTTTGGTTCTGCAAATTCCCAAAAATAATTTAAAACAGATTAAACCGTTACGGCTGCCATTTACACCACATTGCGTCCACACACGACCACGCACTCACGCCCACCCCCTTGCCTGCTAAGCTTATTTACCTCGTTGCCACATGGCACTACCATGACTTGGTTGACAGCAATGCCACCGTGCTGCGCCCTGCTACAAATTATTTTGCATTTGACCAAATGTCTTGCGAAACTGACAGGCTGTCTTGGCGGTATACGACTTTCCTGCCCGCCCTCAACCCACTGCGCCCTTTGTGCATATGCTGCAAATTTGACTTGGCCTGTGTCTGTGTGTGTGTGTGCGGCACAGGGTGGGCGGGCGGCGGTAACTTCGATTGCCGAGTGGCATACTTAAGGGCGCGCGCTGACAGTGAAAACAACAGGGCGGCAATAAAACCGTTTAAATCAAACGGCAGAACAAATTGCTTTCCTTCAAGCAAAAACTTTACTTATTCGTTTAGTAAATGAAGAATTAAGGGGTGAATTGGCGAAATCGTTGGTTGTTCAAAGGATGGGGGGGTGTTGGTGGTGGTAGGGATGGTGATGTGGTCTTTATAAATTCGCTTGAGTTTGAGTTGAGCTTATATTGTTTGTGTAGGAGGAGTTGGGACAAAACTTGAAATGTTTTATTTAGAAATCAACGATACTTGTTGTAAGGCAATTGACTGGAAATCAAATAATCATGAAATTTGGTGGGAACTTGGCGTTACTCCGATTTTCGCTAGCTACGCAAACTGAATAAGGTATTGCTGTGAGTTATAGTAACTAGCTTAGGGAAAAATAATAATATATGTAAAGAGCTGAACAAAAATTCATCTACAATCAGAAAAAAGTCCGCTCTCAGTTTAAGTTAGAATTTGCTTTAGAATTTATAAGAAATTTTTGTTTTTTATTGTCCATAAACTATTTAGAATAAAAAAAAATTTCAATCTTAGCATAATGATTAAACATTCTAATAATAATAAGTAGGAAAAGCTCTATGAGAGCGCTTTTTCTTAAAATCCGAATTAGCACGAAATTCTTCAATTTTGTAGAAAGGATTCTCAGTTCCAAAACCGCAGTATGTTCATAAAATATTTCTGTTTTTTTTAGTATCTTCCCGATTAAGTTATAGTTGCCTGAAGTGTTATAAAATAAATCCTTAATATTGAACGAAATGGCGAACGTTAAAGTCGGGTGCGGAGAACTTTAAGAAACATTGTACTATCACATTATAAGGAAATTTAGTATTTGCATATCTATACTTATTTATAAAGTATATTATAATGTATATAAGTAGTATTATGACTATTTCACACAATTAAATAGTTAACACTTATCCCAAATATCTTTCTAATATTTTTTATATCTTTTCTTATTTTAGGTAAGTTTATGGAAAACTCGTAGATTATTGAAATGTTGAAAATTCGGTGAGCTTTATATTTTATTTCCCGTATATTATACATACAAACTAAGCCTATAGCTTTGAAATTACAGGCAATTTAGCGCCTTGAAATATGTTGGAATGAAGAAGGGGCGTGGTAACAGAAACATTTCCTTTATCTGGCTGCTCACATAAAGCGTCATCAAGCTTGGTCAATGTTGGCCTAACAAGCTTTACACATTTCGTGGGTGAACAACCCTCATCTGCACCTCTTGTCTTGCAGTTAAGCCCACACCTTTCCAGATATTATATTTACAAAACCCAAACGCTTAGGCAGTCATCAAGCCAGTTAGAGAGCTGCACTGGCCAACGGATAACCCACACGGTTGATTTGCATGTAAATTGTCAAAGGAAGTGATAAACGACGTCCAGCGACTTTATAAAGGAGACGACGCGACACTTTTATGAAAATCTAATAAAAATTACACTTTTATGGACATGCAGAAACGCACAGCGTAAAGAACCCAAGACCCCAAGTACACAGACACATTTGGACATGACAGAGAAGATGACAAATTGTCAGACAAGCTGACTGACAGGCGCGACAACAACGTCAAAAACAACAACAACAACAACAACTACTACTAAAACTATCAGATACGACACGAGCACGGCTAGTGGCAAGTGCACTGCAATTAGTCAAAGTGGCAAGCAACTACAACAACAAAAGTAGCCAGAAATCAAAGTTTGCGGCAGTGCAACAAAGTTAAGATACTCTTCTCGAACATTCTAATCCAAGCCAAACACGACGTTGCGACTAGTTCTTAACGAGCAGGTTGTACAATTTTAAATGACTTTAGGACAAATCAAACTGTTTTAACTTTTCGATAAACAGCCAAGGCTTAAGTATTATTTTTATATAAGAAGAAGCAACCCCGAAGGATACGAAGCTTAATGTTACGGCTTTTAAATGAATAGATTATACCGTTCTATTGGAAATATTTCGAGTAACGAACTTGAAGGATATTCAGATAATTTACAAATTTACTGTTTGGTGCGGATTTTGATATTTTTTTTCTAATGTTGGTGAGATTTCCAAAGATGTGACATGTGGTTCCAGCAGGCAGGCACTAAGTAGCACACAGCGGACGCCATTTCAGCATCTACCAGCCCTTAATGAAAGACCCATAGAAGCTTCGCTAGGCAAAAATAATAGTCCCTTACCGAAAAACCCTGTACGGACAGGTACTTCTTGGAGCGATATTGTCCCACTCTAAGCTCTTTTTATTGGTAGTCCGTCAGTCACGTAGAAAATTTTTAGAAAAATATTTTTACTATTGAGATTTATAAACGAAGAGAGAGACTTCGGGAACAGAAATTTCCGGGAGTCTCCTTGCTTCACGTAACGATCTTTATGTAACTTGCACACATGCCACTAAGAAAAATGTTGAAAAATATTTTTCCTTTGGGATCTTTTGTCCAGATGAGTCTATTTCAAGTTTTTTAGAGTTCTTAAAGGTTGTACAAAATTAGTCTAATGTTATATGTTTACAAGATACCAGGAAATTTATAGAAACCAGTCTTAATTCTTCTGAATGTAGCAAAGAGTGAACATTTTTTTAAGTATTCAACAACTTATAGTTGTGAACTTAAATCAGCCCATGAGCCTATATTTAAAATAATAAAAAATAAAACATTTAATTGAATTTCAAAAATAATAATAAACAAAGTCACAGGAATTTATTTTCGCGAACCTTGCCTTATGAACCCAAAAACTTGCAACTTTAATTTTTGTTCTAACCCAGTTTATCTCAAACCTGTCATTCTTTGTGAAAAAATAAACGTACCCTTTGTTAGTGATATGACCACATCAGTTGGGTGCTGCCAGACACCAAGACTTGCCGCAAAGCGATAAAAAAGTTATAAAAATATGAAAAACAGTGGGGAATGTTTCAGAAAAATCCAATAAAAGTGTGATAAAATTCTGCTTCCAAGTAAAACTAGACAACGCAACAGCATAACAATTGTGACACGTAGACGCAGCTACTAGCCACACATCTCCACGTGCTTTGCGCGTCAACCTGTGGCAATTATATGTGGCGGGAAAAGGCGGTAGCCCCTAGCATTAGACGGGAATTTGCACATTGCTGGCGCTGGCCAGACATTGGCACCCAAACCCAGCAGACATCCAACACCCGACCAGGCCCAGTTGTAATGCGCCTGTGCCATTTGCGGCAGGTGTCTGTACCTAACTGCCTACCACACTCCCGGCCCTCTACGCCCAAAACTAAGACCTGTCGTTTGAATCAATAAACTGCGATTAGATGCCGACGACCACGAGTATATATATATGCGGACCAAGCCAAAGGCGCTACACCTCCTTATCGTAAACTGCAAATCGTCTGCGTTTGTGTCTGCTTCTGTCTATTCGAGACTGGGTCTAGAGAACGCATCCGCAATAAAAACCATTTGCACTTGCGCATTACAACTAGTCGATGGATGGATGGAGCGGCGCAGATTATGCAATCTATACGTTTGGTTAAATTGGCAAAAGTGTCGCGTCATGCTTTGATTTGACGCCGATTTTAAAGTGGTCTCAGAAGGAAAGGGGACAGATACTGACCGCAACACCCACGCTATATATTATATACTCGTATATAGAACTATAAACGAGAATATCAATGTTAATAAAGCTATAAAATTGAGACATTTTAATGGCCTGTTATTTTGCCTGGCAGTTTGTTTATGGGTGTGTTAGTGTGTGTGTATCTGTGTGTCTCTGTGTATCTGATGCCGGCAACTTGGGCGCTGGCTTTACTTAATATCCCACAATCATCTAAATAATCCATAATGATAAATAAAAACAAAGCAAAAATAAGTAAATATTTGCGGTTTTTTTTGGCCTTGTTTCTTGAAGTACGACGATACAATGGAATAATTTGAAATTGAGCACATACTTTTCGAGCGATGATATAAGACTAGATTATGGGTTTTGCCCAAAAGTAAGTAAAGAGTAGAGTATTTTAAGGCAAGCAGGAATTGCAAATTGAGAATGCCAAATTTTAGTTTTAATTCAGAGGGAGTCTTTGAGGGTTTCGACCACACCCTTACTACTGTTTATACTACTCAGAAACCGTATTATTAATGTAATTTGGAGTCGCTTTTGCCAGATACTGAAAGAGCTGCTGTTGGTCTTGGATGTTTTAGTGTCTGAATACTAAGTTTAATAGCGAAATATTTAAAATCAATCTGCAAAGTAAAATTCGATGCTAAAAATTTAGTATATTTTAGTAAATTTTCATTCAGTCAAGTTGTTTTTTTTTTCAAAACAATTTTTTATAATTTTAACCAAATATATTTAATTTCCTGAGCTGCTAAGCCTAGTGCTCCTTTACGATTTAAGCTAGTCTATAATTTCAATTATAATTTTGCTGTACATAATAATAATAATAATATGTATTTAATTTCCGTCGGTTTATCGGTTTATTATAGCAAAAAATTTTTAAAATACATATCAAAATTTTTTGTATAAAAAAAAAGAATAAAAAAATATAAAAAAAAAATTACAAAATTATCAATCTGTTAAGTTCTATATTTTTTTTTGTAATTTTAAGCTAAAAGTTCTTTGTGCTCAAAATTTAAATTTAGTTTTAAATTTGTGCGTATTATTAAATTTTTATTCAGTCACAATATTATTTTATTATTTCAAAAACTGTTTTACAAAAATTTAACAAAAAATATCCATTTTCACAGTAAACAACAAAGTATTTTGAGCTAGAAAAATTATAAAAAAATTGGTTGCACTTTATATTTTATTTTAGTATTTAATTTAAAATTTAAACTGTGTAAAAATTTTGAAGCATTTTGTAATATTTTATTCGCGTGCTTTATTTCTTTTTTAATGCAAAATTTAGTATAATATTTTGAACTAGATAAATTATTTAAAAAATACCAATAATTCGGTTCCCAGATCATTTAATTTTTTTAGTTTTAAATTTATGTTACAGCTTTGAACTTTAAAATTTAAGTATTTTGCATTGTTTTGAATAAGTTCAGTTTTCTTGGCTTTAGGAATAATTTATTTTATGATTATGATTACGAAGGCTAAAAAAATATATATTTTAACAATTTCGATTTTATATATGAAATTCTAATAAACAATAAAATCTAAAAGAACAGTGAAAACTAGCAATAACATTGGAGCATTAGTTTGCTGGAATTCCTTCGACTTAAAAAAAAGTTTTGAGGAAAAGTCGAAATAGAACCAACAATCTTAAGCTCGTCAAAATTTGTTTATGAAAAAAATAATAAAACATACTTAAAATTTGTCTTGTTGACGTATTTCCCTTTGTAAACAATTTTTTTAGGAATGGAATTGGTTTTTTAATTAACTTTCGTGTAAATTTAGAAAATAAAATATAAATTGCCTTATATAAAGATATTGTAAAATAATTAAATTAAAACCAAATTTAAAAAAGGATTTTTCAATTTCAATTAATATTTTTTTATATTTCATTTTTCATTTGATCATAAAAAATTTAAATTTGAACTGAATCAGTTTTTTCTTTACCCAAAAACTCAATTTTTTTCTGTTTTTAAAAATATTTTTCTGTACTAATAAAAACGAAATTTTAAAAAAAAATGTAACAAGCCGTCTTCCGTGAAGCAATAAAATAAAAATATTGATTTCGTTAATAAAAAAAAATTTAATTTTCGATTTGATTGATTATAAAATCATTAAGTTAAGCGTTATTTCTCACATCTAGTGTTTCATCGTTAGATCCTCCCACTGTGCTCATTACTATGCAGCAGCTAATCGTGTTTATGCAAAAAATACCAGAAATCGGTACGTGAGCACATTTGTTTTGTTTTTATAGATTGAAAATAAAATATTTAACTATAAAATCAAATGTGCACATTGAAAGCATAAGCAGAAATTAAATTTCAATCAATCAAATCCCAAATGGTTTCGTGAGTAAATCAATGATACTCGCATAGAGACGTACGAGAAAAGGTATTCGGGGTAGTACGAACAGGTTGAATACGGATACCAGCAGGTTTTTGGGAAGTTTGTAGAAGACATTTCATTTAAATGAGTTAAATATTCTGAAGTTGTTGTTGTCGTTGTTGTCTCTCTTTATTATTCGCATGTTTCGTTAGCGAGCGGCTATAAATCTTGTAATCATAATAATTTGTTTCAATGTTAATACCTTCAAAATATCTGAAAACCCAATAAATAACAAAACTACATGTTCGTGTGTGCTGTTAATGTCATACCATGAGATACTTCATATATCATTCGTTGCAGCAGTCAGAGAGACACACACAGATACACACGCATACACACACATATAGGGACAGTTGTAGAACCTGCACTGGCAGGTAGAGGTGACTTCGTTTACGCTTTTCCTTTTCCATCTTTTTTGTGACGCAACTTGGTAAAGCAGGCGCAGATCCATCCTCTAAATGCAATGTCTGGCATGCAATGCAGCCTGTTGGGGGGATTTACTTGACTGCGCTGCTGCTGCAGCAGAACAAATTAATCCAAAATCAGTAAGAGACAAGCAGAAATAAGCATAAAAAAGTAAAAATAAAAACGGGCTAAAAAGCCAAGACAGAGCCAAGACATCAACTCGGGCTCGGCTTTGAGGCGCGGCTTGTACCGTGCTGGCCTGGTAGTATATACCAAGTGTAAGGCTGGATGACACTCGACTGCAACATCCAATAACAACGGCGACGACAAGCACAGACATGTATCTACAAACTCGCACTTGCCGCAGATACTCGAAAGAGAGCGAGACCGAGTGAGGGTACGGATACGAGCACGGGCCCACGATATCGAAGCGTCCAATGTTGAATAACTCAATTAATTTCTGTCACCTGATTTATCACCTTTCATGTATTTTCAGTGTATGTTGCCTCCCTTAGCCGCGCGCATACCTTAAACTGCTTCCACTTCCACTTTTAATTTCAATTTTATTTATTTGCATTTTTATGAAATTTGCTTGCAACAGATACTTTGCCAGTTCAATAGGTTCCAATACCAACAAGGCAGCTGAACATATCTGTAGGTGGCACACAGCCATCAAGTTGCACGTTGCCTAGTTCCCAGTTACAACACACAGCATTCGATCCGATATCTTCAGTGCAATTGAGACACTTCCAGAATCGTAACCCGTTTGGCGGCTATGCGCACTTGAAATTAAAATGTTTTATCTCTCGGATATGCCTGCAGACATGTTATTAGCCAGGCTGTGGTAATTTGCATAAAGCAACATATACTACAACGTATGTACTGGTACTTGCAACCACCGAGCCCTGATCTCTGATGACTGCTATTAAAACATTCCGCTTAACACTTCCTGTGACAAAAAAAATAAAATAAACGACGACAAAGCGACAAGATGGTGCACAGTAGTTGGAATGCGTTAAAAGTTGGCAAAAAAAAAAAAACAGTAATCATTTTATGACGTTACATCATATTCTATTGTGAACAACAGGTGTTAAAGGATTTTAAAAGTTTTTTTTTTGAACATAATACTCCTATTTGGCCCTACCGCAAATATAACATGCAATAAATTTTCGTAATGTAAGAAAATTTTCATGAAAACGATTATTTTTGTAAATATTGATTTTTCAAAATATAAGGGTACTTCCCAAGTTACAATTACTTTAGTAAATTAACATAATTTTCTTGAAAGTATTCAAATATCTTAAAATCCTGACGTGATGGGTCAATTCTGATCCCGGATTCGGATTCTACGCAGCAAATTACTTCGAAAATGACCATTAGCTTTCCAACAACTGACATGACCGCGGTATTTGTTGACCTGTGAAATGCTAATGACGTCGAGGGATACACTTCGTTACTTTGAATAGCCATAACTTTGCGAAAAAAAATGATCGCTTGAACTTTTTTTTAAGGCGTAAGAGTGGTACTAAATTTTTTCAACACATTTGCCTAGTTCTCTTAGATTTTGAAAGTCTGACTAATTTCTAAATTTCAACCCACTGTAAGACTGTATTTACTTGCTCTTTATAAGTAAGTCTTGTGATTTGTATTTTATATAAATTATTTCTTTATAGGTTTACCATTTGTAAGCTTTTTTTAATACAAATTATATCTACACTTTAAACTGTAATAAACTACAATTTTTTTTTTTGGCATTTTTAACATACTTTGTGATTAACTCTTATAATTGGAAAATCTGACTATTTACTTAAGAACAACTAATAAGCTTAATTTAAATCATATCAACTCTGAAAGTATGCTAAGCTCACAATAAATTAAAGACACTTCCTATTCGTCAGTTGTAATATTTTTCATTGCCAATACTCCAACTTCGTCCCACTGTTCCAATTCGCGGCATACATTTTGCTCAAGCTGGCAATGCTAGATATCTTTAATGCATTGAAACTGGTTTCTCAATTAAGCAGTACAATAAATACAAACACACACTCTCTCTCACACACACACAGCTAACAGTTGATTACTTGCACAACAATCAGTACACTGACGCACTGCATCCGTCCAATCCGTCAAGAAGCTTGCTTCAAAGTTGTAGTACGCCCAGTTTCTGGCAACCAATTGCTGAACCAGTGCAGCCGCAGAAACGTCGGATGTCTCGTAGAAAGCATATTTATGGCTTTGGCATGTTATGAATACACCCAAGAGACATTTTTCTTCTTCTCACTCGTGCTGTAACATCTGCAGTGCCTGCCTCCTCCTCTCTTCTCTTCTGGGCGTAGATGTGGCTTTCGATACAAGTAAAAAACTTGAGCATATACACAACTCAAGAAAATTTTTGAACTGGCAACGTGCAAAGCAAAAAGGCATACCAGATACAGATACAGCTACATGGCTGCCATTGCACTGCCCGCTTGAAATGAAACGAAAAGAAAAGCTAAAAATATGCAGCCAAAACAAAATTGGAGGCGGAAAAGCGCGTGCAGCGGTACGGGAAATTCTTGATCAACCATAAATCTTGGCACCAGAGTCATCCATCTATCTCGCTTGGCGCGTTTCGTTTGCTTCGTGTGTCTACCAAAGAGCTCCAAAGCCAAAGTTGTCTGGGTGTGCGAGTGTGTGTTTTTGTTTTCTACAAAATTAATTTTTCGAAAATAAAACATTCTTCATCGTCTTGTCGCAGTCACCTAGAGCAGCGCCGACCAGCATCAGCGCCATCTTGTTTTTTTTTCTTATTTGTTTTTATTCTTGTTTTAAAATACAACATTGGGTGGGGAACAACAAAAAATCAAGCACGTGTGTTTTTCATTTTCAATGTAGTTTCATTTGGATTTTAATTAAAAGTGGCCCATGGCTTATTAGAAATTAGTAAAAAAGAAAATGTTTTTAGAGGTAGGTGTAGGTAAATTTTTATTGAAATGTGTGAAATTTACATTTCAGCACCTGTTTGCTAAATTTTGAAGATCCCACTACTTGTTTTTTAAAGCAATTAGTGTGAAAGTGATTTATTTATTGCCAAAAGTTGAGATAAATCTTAACGACTTTGCTTACGTTTAAATATCTTACATAAAAACTGCCTTCAATCTATATAAATATGTACAGACACATCGATATTGGCAACATAAACCCATATAAATTGAACAAAATTTACATAAGAAATTTCTTCGACGAAATATGTATACGCAAATAAAGATAAGGATTTCATGAGTTATATGTTGTCGTGGAATAAGACTACTACTAACCAAAACTTTAAAACAGCAGTTCTGGCTCTATTTCTTGTTAATTTACTGATTCGTTAATGTATCTCCATTTTGTTATAAAAGTTTATCAGTTTTTTAGATTTCGTTGTTAGAAACAACAAACAATTAGCGAGTTTATCTAGTCGGGCACAAATGGATAGAGTCAAAAGTGCACCGAGTGAACTACCGCAACAATGTGGCATAAAGGCAAAAGTGCACAATGAACGACATGAGCAATGATAATCAGGTGGTTACAAGTAGCATATGGTGTGATACGGAATGCTTTGATTTGTAAATGTAATATGGTCAATATAGTTTTATAAGTATATTATATATTAATTTATATACATATGTACAATTCGATTGTTAAAGTTTGAGTACTCAATGAGATCAGTTCTTTAGAATTATATAGTGCTTATAATAATAATTATGAAATAATGTTAAAAACTAATAGACAACTTAACAAAAAAATAGTTTTGGTAGCCAAAAGATTTTGTAAGAAGAATACTATTTAAAAGGCTAAGAGATTAATTTTTGGATATTTTATAAGACAATCGACAAAATTTGCACACGCCGGTGAAAATTGGCATATTTGTCAAATCTGGCCTACTTTTCGTACTCAAGGGTCTGGGTCAGGCATAAATATCTATTTTTTTCTAGTGTGGGTTCTTGTTATACACTTTGCATTTCTGCCTTTACGCATTTTTGTCCGGCAAAGTGAACCCCTTAAAAGTATTTGAAAAGTTTTGAATAATTTTTGTTTTTTTTGTTTGAATATATCTTAGATTAGAAAATCCGGGACATTAGCTAATAAACCTGAATTTCATACCTAAAGATAAGGGTTATATTCGATTTACGCAAATAAAGAAGGAAACGCCAGGGAACCCCCTAAACTGGTGAAAAAGGATTAAATAAAGTGACATAAACATGCCCGTCTGTATGAAAGCCTATTACTCGGAGATTATAGGAGACCAGACTTAAGACTTGGTCTCATTATATACAAAATGATTCGTTAGACATCCAATTCTTGGTTCAGCGGCTCCCCAGAATCGACGCTTGAACCGAAACCCTGAGTGCGGTACTCTTAGGTACAGACACTTTCTAGATATTTTTGAAAATTTTCGTACTACTTAAATTGAAGTTTTCTGAAACAGTTATAAGTTTCCTTACTTCCTTTTTATAACAAGTGTATTCAAAACAAACATACAAATATAATACGTATAAATTACTTGAGTTGTCCTTGATGTTTTCATCATTTGAAATTTATGACCATTTGTCAGGAGCAGCTAAAGTCCATTGTATAACGCTTTCGCTTTAGCCTACACCCAAAATGTTGTTGATGAAATTAATTTAGTTCTAAAGTTTGTGGAACGCATTTGAATAACGCACAAAATCACACAAAAGGCCAAAAGGCGACAACATTGGCGACCGAGGAGTCAACGTTGGAGTCGCAGAGAGAGTCCTGAACAGGATGACGCTGGCAAAATGGGTAAATGAAAAGGCGAAATAAGTCAAGGGAAACTTGGAAAAGTAGGCAAACGGAAGCCATAAATGAAATTAAAACTAAAGAGTGTGGGCGACTGGCAGGGTATTTCTCTAAGGACAAAATTAGGGTCACTGGGTGTGTTTGCCATTTCGTAACAGAGACCTGCTAACACACACACACACACACACACACATACGCACACACACAGTTGAGAGAGACAACGAACCAGGCTGTGGAAATATTCAGCCAAAAAGTGTTTCCAAGTTGAAAATTTTCTTGTTTTCCTTTTTTTTTGTTTTTCAATGCGGCGCCCATTTTTTGTTTTTTGCGTTTTGCGCTGACAACCAAAAATAAAAGAAGTGGAAAAGTTGGAAAAATCAACTTTGGTTTCTAGCTGCCCGCCTATGTATTTTCGTTTGCTTTTCATTTATACTTCTTCTTCTTCTTCTTATGCCTTTTAGACCAATTTTTTGTACAAATTTTCTTTTTGTATGTATATTTTGCTGCCCAGTGTGCACTGCGTCTGTTATTTGTTTTTGTTGTTTTATGTTGTTTGCTTTTCGTATTTTTTGTGTTTCTTTTTTTTTTGGCGTTTGTTGCCGCAGCGCTGTTATTGTTGTTTTGTTTTAGTTGCCGCCCGCTGTTTTTCTCATTTTTTATATTACCACGCCATTTATCATTTCCTTTTTGGCAAACACAAATACACAGAGCAAGACATACATACAGTGCATCCCACTCGCACTTTGTTAATACAGTCAAACTTCCCATAAACAAATTCACGTTTTGAAATTTTTTTAACAAAACGCGAAGATCATGTTTCCTATCAAGCCGCGATCTGGAACTTAACAGCTCCAAGAAGAAATCTCTTAGATTAAAGAATAGATAAAACAGATAAAAAAAACTGCCTTTTGGTGTCCATATTAAAAAAAACAGTAGATAAAATGAATAAGACTGCTTTCAAAAATCGTAATAAACAATAAATATAAAACAATATTTTTATACGAAACACTATATGGGACAGAAGTATTGAAAACCACAGCTAAATCCCATTTAAAAAAATAACTTAAAACTACTAAAAATAAAATTTTAAACATGTTGCCTAATTTACCATATTATTAAAAAACAATATCTCAACAACAATTTTGCACAATTCTATCATGCCTGTTCTAGATTTCGAATTATTTAAAAAATTATAACGATCTATAGCTCTCTAGCGTGATTGGTAAATTTTTAGAGACTAGGATTTACGATAAGAAAGTTGAAAAAGGAAAGTGCAAATAAAATGATACATTACAATATTGGGAAAAAGCAAAAGATTTAAGATGCAGTCTTTATGAGTGATGAGACTGTCGAATAATATAAATAACATACATTACAAAAATTTTATACTTTTAACTTAGCACAAGTTATTTTGATTGAATTTATCAAAGCAAAGCCAGGAGACAATTATATTTTTTCGAAATGAACTAGTTTAGCACTCTAATTTGATACGCAACGCTGCACAGTAAAAAAAAAAAATTTATTCATGACTTAATGTCCTCTTGTGGGCTACATATTAAATTTAGAGTGACTTCATATAGTTATAGGCTATAAACAGCAGACAATCAAGACGCTTCCAACGTTACCTCATTTGTCAAATTATGAAAAGAGGTTTAGAAGCTACGAGGGAGCAGATGAACATACAAATAAAAATAAAATAATTTATAAACTCAAAATTTGTATGCAGACTTTTTCTCATCTCTGTAAGTTCATCATTTTAGCTAGCTTTAAGCAAAATTGTTAATTTGAGGGACATAAAGCTTATACTAGTATTGAATTGAATTTATTTTAAAGATATCAGTTATACTTTTTTATCTTTCTTGATCAACAAAATTTTCTAAAGCGTTTAAATAATCAAAGGTTAGTTGTTCTTCGCTTTTAAAAACATTCAAAAAGTGTGTAAGTCCCATATCCATTAATTTCGATCTTGCATATTCACATAAACTTTTGAATCCTGGACTTGCTTCAGTCTCCTCGTTTCCGTAAATTCTATTTCTTCTATTTCTATTTTTGGTACATTTTAGTCAGGAACAGCAGTTGTCCAAAAAATAATATTCTATTCTTTTGTTTTTTACAATCCCTCAAAATAGGTTACACTTTATGAGCACATAAATCCAAAAAATTCATTACATGGAAATTCGTTATAAGTAAATCAAAACACACTAAATATTCTACAAAAAAGTGTAATAGGCAGAACTTCGTTGAAAAGTCAGACGTTCGTTGCAGCGAAGTTTCACTGTACTTATTTTCGGCGCTTTTTTTTCCATTCGTAAGTTGTGCGTGTTTCTCTTTAAATAATTATATACGTGTGTGTGTGTGTGTGTGACTGTATATTTGCATATTTCCATCATATTATTTACATCAAGTAAATAAGCCAAGTTTTATGCAGCTTTAATTTAATTTATTAAAACTTTAACATCACCTGCGACGCAGCCGCAGCGCTGATTGCGTTCTTGCCACATACCGCTCTCACCCCGCTCTAGCCACATTGTAGTGCGTGCAACTCGGCGCTTTGTGCGCCATTTTGTCAGACATTGGTGTGTGCGTGCGTGTGTGTGTGTGTGAGCTGACTTTTGAAATGCCTTCACTCAGTGGCTGCCGTTAACATGGAAAAGCTTCGGCTTCGTTTTGTTTCCATGTTCAGTTAGCTTCGTTTTCGTTCTTGACATTTCCTGAGAGCTGCGTGTTTGCATTTGACACATTTAATTCCACCAACGCCAACCTCACCATCATCAAACCCATCGCCACCAACTCCTCACCAGCAGACCCTAGTAAAACATTTTCATACCCTTTTCAAGCTACTACAACAAATACAGTACATGACGCTGACATGATTTATTAATTACGAGCCGAGACATGAAACGAACTTGAGTTCTTAATTTCGACCTTTTTTGGGTAAAGGTTGAGTGAGCTTGGTTCGATTTTCTGTCTATAATATAGACATAATTTATCCATGTTTGTTTGTTTCGCAGCTCGGAGCTACATTACGTTGAAAAACCTTGAGTTTTATCAGAATATTTATTCAGTAGAAATTCTAATAACATATATGATGTACATATGTATACATTTGGGATCGATTTTTTCTAGAATTCAAAGCCAAAAAGAAGACTTATTCAAATACTTATTGATGCGGTTAAGATTTCCTTTTAGATCTAGCTCTGAATCTTTTCAATTAAAGTAAAAAGAAAATTTCAGCAAATTTCAAATTAAGTTTGTTGTATGTAATTACTTTTGGCAACAAGACCGCCGGTACAGGTTACACTTCGAAGTACCAATATATAAAATACTTTGCTTTATGGTACTACTCCAATTTTTTGAAACCGCTTTGGCAGCTCAGAAGTCTTAAAGATATATATTTATGAAACATTATCTTTTGCACTGGAAATTTTTGTTCAAAATATGGACTTAAAATAATAAATTTCTGGCCTACTTGTTGGTACTAGTCTTACCAACTAGAAAAACTGGCAACATTGAGTAACTGTTTTGTGCAATAAAGTCTAAGTTAATTTGGGCCAGAGAAGACGGGCTGGCTGGCACCCCTTGGTACTACAGGGAAATAGAATTGAACTGAAATTCCGTGTGTGCGTGAAAAGCCAACCCTAACATGGCTAGCAGCCAGACGATAAATAAGAAACCCGGCTGTCTGACTAGGGGCGCTGAATCAGATATTCGACATTCACATCCTTGTGCTGACTTATCTGAGAATTTTATCAGAGCGAATGCGAATGTGCAACGCATGAATGAATAAATACCAAATGAGACTCGGCTTGACTTGACTGGGTCTGGTCTCGGATAGGCCGTAGCCTGACGTAGCCCCTGACGCTTCCTGCGCTCTATGTACAATACATGTGCCTTGTAGTGATGAGCCTAAGCGTTTGCAACGGTAACAGAGCAATGGAGACGGCGCAACGCTTAAATTGTCTGCCTTATACTATGTGATAAGACTTGCAACGTTTGCTGATAAAGCCCAAGCCAAACCAAGCCACGCCAAGTCAATGGCAATGGCAACCAGCAGCAGGGGCACATGCTTCCTGCCGTTGCCGAGGGCAAGCAGCAGGCGCGCAACTGCCACGCGTTTCGCATAGTTTTGCATTAAAACTATTTACGGAGGGTTGTAAGGACTCGGCGCCAAGAGCCAACAGCCAACTGCCTCTTGGTCTCTATGTGTACGGGTCCTGTGTAAGTTTTGCGATATCTCATTTTTATAATTAAAACACTTGGCAGGACATGTGCTGCGCTGCAGGGCAGCATTCCGTCCGGCATTCCAGCGGTGCGTCCAAGCAGCGCCCTAAGCACATTTACCGCGGGGGTGATGAATATCAGCTGCAATGTGTGGCCCGGTTCGTTAGGTTCTGTCAAGCTACTATGTATCCTTTTCAGGAATCTTAGAAGGGTGTTTTTTTTTTTTTTGGATCTGAAAGAGCGAATACGAGCTCAAATGAATCCTACTTATAAGGTTTACCAAACGAATTTGACGAGTATACACATATTTGCCATTATTTTTATGAACGAGTGTTAAACTTATAGAAAAGTCAAAATTTAAGGTCCACAAATATTTAGTCAACAAAAGTTACAAATTATTGTAAACATATTCTTAAAAAATTATCTCTTTTTTTTAAATATGAGTATGTCTCTGAATTCTTTTTTGTAAACCTATTTTGAACTTACATTTTCGTGTCGCTGAATTTTAAAGATGTACGAATTGCGCTTTTACAAGTACCAACGAGTCATTGGAATCAAGTTAATGAATGCATGAATTATATGAAACATTCAATAATTCGATAGGTACTCGTTTAGATAATAAATAAGGAAAGTTTTGGGTTTTTAAAAGCACTTTAACTTATATTGTTTTAAAAAATAATAATGGCAAATCACTTACATAGATGATTGTTTTTGTATAATTATGCAGCTCTGTGTTTCCGGTTTAGAAATCTTTCAAAACGAGTAAGTAAAAGTCAAAGTGAGTCACTGTTATCGTTTATTAATAGTTAGTTATCGATCAAACAGCTTAGATCATGGTTCTGATTAACAATACATTCAAAGTGAATCATTTTGACTTTTAAATTGGTTAATTTTTTCTTTGTTTCCAGTTTAAATCCATTCATTCAAACAGTCTAGTTTAATTAATGGTTTATCTAAGGAATTGTATAGTATACTACACTTTAAAAACTTTGTTAAGTTCAAAATACGGTTAACTTCTGATATTAAGACAAATACTGAACAGATACGGTCGTACAAAAAATCCGAGTCCAAAAAACCCCAGCACGTTAAGGTTCTGAAGCCCCATAAGTCGAATTCTTTGAAGGTTATGTGATGTTGCGCTTGGGACCTTGGTTTCATATTAAGCGACTCCAAAAAAAACATTTGTTAAGCATGGTCTGATCGAACGAAATATTTTTTTTCTTTGGTGGCTCCGTTATTTAAAAAGTCTTCTACGAAAATATTGGAAATATCATAAAATAGTCAAGTAAAATATAGAGTTCGCATTCTCGTGGTATAGGTTCCTATCTATATCCATATTATTCATTAGTCACTGATGAAACTAAGTGACTTAAGTAAACTATTTATAAATACTATACCAATTAAGATGTCTCTTGCAACATCCGTCGGGCTTAGATATTCCTGAAGATTTCTGGAGCATTAAGGAATTAAGAATAGATTTCTATTGGGTTCAAATATATATTAGATCACTACTGACTACGGTGATCAATAAATTTATTACAATTTTTATTATTGCTAACATTTTCTGTTTCTTTTCTTATTTTAGGTAAGTTAATGGAAAACTCTTTAAAGCACTTAAAACTCGGTGAGTTAGTTCTTAGTCCTATTAAATTTTTCATTGCAAAATGTGCCAAATGCCAAATGTACGCCGTCGGAGTTTATTGAGAGGGAGAATCTACAAAACTTTCGCGACCATAAAAAATGCATCACGTCAAAAACTTTGCACAAAATTTATGAGTGCAGTTAACGGTAACTTTGTGCGCTCACAAAGGACCTTCTGGAAAGAGAGAAAGGGAGTGCATAGGCCGCCTTCGGCGTTGACGTCAGCGTCGACTGGCCGAGTTTATTAATTTAAAAAGGAAATTCTCGTTTAGTCACCTTTTGATTTAAACTTGCTCCACACTGTACCCTTACACACACACACATACACTTGCACAGGGGCAGCTGGTTAAGGGGGGTGCTGTGAGCTACGTAACTTGCTTGGTTAGTAGGTAAATCCGGTATAGGGCAGCAAAATGCAATGACAAAGAACTGAACTTTGTGTTGCAGTTCACCACAAAAACAGAAAGCACAGTGGCTCAAATTGTGGGATTTGTACTTCAAATTTATTTTCAGTACTGTGTTTTTGTATAAACTGCGGACACCAAAAGAAGCTCTCATTTTTTTTACTTCTTGAGTATACCATTACCAGTGCCCCAATATTTCACATTCATGTGGGTCACATATTTGATCCCTAACAAACTAGAGCTTTTAAGCCTTTTTTGTAAATTTTTATATCAGTTTGAAACTAAAATCGATATGCGGAAACATGTCATATATATTTTTTTTGGAATGCCAAACCCGTCTTCCGTAAAAATTTGTTTACTACTAATGAAAGGTAAGCCTAAACATCGGCTTTCAAGTAGCGAAAAATTCCATTTCTTTTGAGTTCCTGAAATATCAAAATTCCATTTATAATACCTTTTTATGAGATCACGCTATTTTATACAATATGCTCCAAGTATGGGTCCTTTTTTATTCTCTTAACTAGAAAGCAATAGATATATAGCTGAGTACAGTCTGCCTTATATATACCCCTACCAGGAAGTAGCAAGACGTTTATTTGCCTAGATACATTAAATTTATTTTTTTATTGCTTCAAAAATTCAACATTTTTCTCGAAGGTTGTGTAGTAACTTTTCTTCACACTATTTTAAAATAAAAAAAGCTTGTCTGACTAATGCTTAAGAATGCGCTTCTTAATACGCTTAAGAAAAAAAGTGGAAACGAAAATAAAAAATGAAGAATTCAAAAGTAAAAAAATTATTACAGCTTACTCAAAACTAAAGCTACCATTACACGACTCAAAATGACTAAAATAATTCGGCAAATATTTGAGTATGAGTTTGGTGTTCAAATATTTGCACCAAATCTTTGCCAAAATTTAAAAAATTTTAACTCTGAAACCCAGTTTAACTTAGAATTATTTGCCAATATCCAACTTTTGATTTCGTTTCAGTTTTGGAACTCTAACTCTAACCACTAATAACACTAACATACTAGTAGAAATAAAAATATAGACTGCAGTATATGTAGAAGCCTAACTAAATTATTTAATATATATATTTTTTTGCCGCCTGCAAGTAAAAACTTGACCATAGTGCCTATATAAATTCAATCTAGTACGATACTATACATATTGTAGTGGCCTATGTAGTGGGAATTTTTCATTTATTTCAAACTCTGGCTACCCTTTCTTTTTACCGTTGAGTTGAAATGTGTTCGTTTTTGTTGCGTTGTCGGACAGACAGTTCGGTGGCGACAAAGGGACAGAGGGAACAAGAACCTGGCCCTTTGTATTTGGTCACGGCGAGTTCATTCAAACTCATTCACTCACTCGTGCAGTTTGTTGGCTTGTAGCGGTAAAATATGCAAAACTTTGCGTTGCAATGAATGCAGCAAAAATCTGACCCAACTCCCTGCAACCTCCACGCCGCACGCCAACTACAATCATGCGCAAAATGCGATTGCATATATATATATACTAAGTATATACACACACACAGTCACACGCAGTCACCCTTGGGCTATGGCAATGGCGGCGGGGGCGTTGCACAGCGTCGCTGTCTGCGCAGAGTTCCTGGGTTCTGAGTTTGGTGTTGGTGGTGACGAGGGGTACTGTGAGACGTGCAGGGCTGGGACTTGGTAGGCAGACGCTTCACCCCCGCAGATTGCATGCAAATTGGTTAAAGTGTGAATTTATGTGAGAAATATTGTTTGCTCTTGTTATGCGCTTATAGTTCATGCACATACACATCTACACTTCCACACACGTGTATATATATACACTCACACACACACTCTCAGTTATAAACACTCAAAGACTCGACTCGACAAAATGATTTAGGTTCATATGCAAATTGCAACTGACTGACATTTACCGCGGTTTGATTCAAGGGGTTTCCTCTTTGCCAGAGTTGCCACGTCAATGTAGAGATTTGTATGCTAGTATTTTCAGGGCGGCAAAATAAACAGTATTATGTCAAACAGTTAAAGAAGAGTTTATATATATGTGCTTAAGTATGATGAAAAGTCATACGTTCTGGTTTATTTGCTATTAATAGAGTTGTGATGTTATTAAAACGTATTTAAAATTTCGAAAATATGATGTGAAATTATTAAAGGTTATGCATAAAAATTCAGCTTCTTATAAATGCTTTAATATGAGGAAAAATTAGACACTATGAGTTATTCTAAAATATTCGACATGAACTGCCATAAAAGACGTTTTGTTAAATTAAATTTTTACTATAGAAACTGATCTTTTTTCCAGCTTTTTAGTAGAGAGAGAGATCCCAAGCAATCATACTCTGTTATAAGTATTATAGTTCCAGATGATTTACTTATATATATAATAACTTTTTCCAATGAAAATATTTCAATATTCCAGAATTTTTTTATCTGAAATAAAAAAGCAGAACGCTAAAGTTTCTACTTCAAATGACTATAAATCTTAAACTAGGGGTTCATATATTTTCAAATATTTCCATTGCATCTCTAAAAATTTTCTTTTGAATCTTAAAAATATATTATATTATTAACTAGTGGAATGGGCAAACCGAGACCTGTTCAAACAGGGATCTACTCGTAAGAAACTCTTATAGGAATATAAATCATAGCGAATTAGAGCAATTCACATTGAAAAAATACTCATAATATAAATGATAATGAATTATTTCAATTCACTTCAAAATAATATTTAAATTTTCACAGATTATCTATTCAATTGCAATATATAAGTTATTTATCATACAAACGTTTTCTTCCAAAATAATCTACAAAGTTGTAAAAATCATATTCTAACTAGAAAAAATGTGGTACAGTCGAGGCGGTGCCCGACAGTGGAATACCCTGTACCTTTTGTCTCGAAAAAATGTTTCCTGCATATTCCTTCTAAGAACTTTCCAATTGGATTTTTATTTTTTTTTGTTGAAATTCGATGTTTGTACCTATAAGTTCCGTAAATTTTTACCGATTTTATGAAAATTGAATGTTACGTCAAAGAAGTTATTTAAAGTATATGGGGTAAGTTTCAAGTTGGTATGTGTAAATCGATTGCGGGGGTTGGGGGGACCGCACCGATAAAATTTGGATGTGGATTTGTTCGTTAGAGCCACATGAATCATCTTAGTGGCCGTCGGTAGCGTAGTGGTAGCGTACTCGCTTTACAAACCGAAGGTCGGTGGTTCGAATCCCCGCAGTAGCACTGGCATCGCTAGCTCAAAGACGCTATTTGCCCAAGAAAGTCTCTATTAATTAAAGACACCGCCGTTCGGATTCGGCTATAAACAGTAGGTCCCTATTCTCTTTGAACAGTTATTAATAGAGATCCCCATGCTCCGCCCAGGGGCGACTGACAAAAATTGTCAGTCAGGGCATTATTACATGAATCATCTTACCAAAAATTGTGATTCTAGGTCACTTGTAACCATAATTACGTAGAGTCAAATATTGACGCAGTTTATTGGCAAAGGTGGTGAAGGATGCCCAACGCATCGCTCTGTTAAATTTCAGATGAAAATATTAAACGGTGTGGCCAAAAACCGTGAAACTCTACTGCGGGGGAACGGGGGAAGTTATTGACATGATTCAACAAACTTCATCTTTCCAGGAAATATGCGCACCTGCTGGTAAAGTTTCGTGTCTCTAGCTCTTATAATCTCCGAGATCTAGGCGTTCATACGGACGGACAGACGGACGGACGGACATGGCTCAATCGCTACCCGAGGTTATGATAAGCATTTTGGTATAAGGAACTTGGGGTCTGCCACGCCTCCTTCTGTCCGTAACATACATTGCACAAATCTAGTATACCCTTTGTACCTATAGGTACAGGGTATAAAAATTCGGTGAAACTTTCCAAAAAAATAATTTTTTAGTGGATGTTTATTTTAAACATTTAGTAAAACATATTTGGCATGGACGATGGATTTATTTTGTACTAAAACTCAGTTGAGAGAGATATCTAAGTCTGACTGACTTGCTGGATTGCTCTTGGGGAAAAATGTGTGAGATTACCTTTGAAAATGTTGATCAATCAATTTAACTAAATATCCCATCTTTTCATTTTGTATGTTTTTAACTTCATAAATATCAATTATTTTGTCATTGTATTTCTGAAAATCTTTATTTTTTAATCTTAACCAGATATAATTGAGTAAAAAAAGGAAAAAAAAAAAAAAATTAAAAAAAACAGGATTGAAGTCTACTAGGAACTAATTCCGCATTTCGGAGAAATTAATAGGAATAAAATCCTTACCGGATTGCGATGCAGTAACTTACTTAAATTTTTAAAGTTTTTATTAACCGTTTCCGATATGAAATTATGTTTCAAGCCGGAATTTATTTGCTTACGCAAATATAAGATAGAAATTAATTCGAAATTATAAGGAATACAAATAGCCACAGCAGAGGCCTTCAGGAAATGGCATTTAAATACCACAATTTTATCATATGGCCCTATACGAAAACTATAAACTACATACTTGACTCAGTACCTTATTTTCGACATAAAGATCTTGAGATTATATTATACACAATAAAAATATATAATCCATTATTGACAACCTTTGCATGTCATTTGCAACATACTCTCAAATGGAAACCCTGAATTTGACCGACCTTTTTGCATATCCAAATCAACGCTGCTAGCTGTCCATGTTGCATAAATGATAAAATCTTATTCACTTCTCTTGCCTAGAGTCGAAAAATGTATTGTCAATTTGCTAGACTGAAACGCTCTGATTGCATTTTGGAGTTTTTGTTTTACCGAAAAACCAAAAGCAAAGTGCATTTGCATTTCCAGTGGCGCCAGTTGAACGAATGGACTGTGGATTTTTCGGGGAAATCGCAAAAGAAAAGCTGAAAACGTCATGCGAGTGCAGCCATAAATTTTACGCATTTTCCATGTACCCGGACACAACAGTCACAGAGGAGTTTTGGGTGGCATCTACTCGTATGCAGCAAGGAGCACAGGTTTGCTTTCATGGAGGCGGCTACAGTCAAGAGCTGCCACTCGTACCAACCCCTGATCTCCTCTTGCATTTAATTTCATTTTATTTCTGTTAATTTGGCCATGCGATTCACGCCGTGCTGTGGCAGTGAGAGAAGGGATTGAGACCCCGGCTATGGGGTCAGATTTATAAATACACTGCAGAAAATGAGGAAATGCACACAAATTTATGAAAAATTAATTTTTAAATCGTTAATTGAGTGTTTATTACTGCAAAACTCAGTGAGCGCAACGTGGATGCTCGAATTTTATGCAAAAATAATGCGCATAAATATGAAACCAAATTAAATGTATAAAATTTATGACTGCCACGATTTTAATGCATTTTCAAAACTAATTTTAATAAGGTACTACTTTGTTGATAGGTTGATGTTTGTTAGAGTTATGGGTTAAATATATTAAATCTGTACATTACTTGCGAACCAAAAGTTAATAACGATCAACTGAGATGAAGTATATTAGGAGATAATATTAAATAAACACATATGGAAATTTTTTATACGGCTCTATAATATATAAATAAGTTTCTCTTATAGTAGTGCATAATATAAATACCCAGCCCGTTGAAAGTGGCATTTTGGACCCCGTAGACGTATACTTAAACAAACGTAAACAAGTATGAGAACTTAAAAACAAAAAATCAATTTTGTTGTGAAATGAATTATATTCATATTCTGGCTTGAATTTTACTTAATAGCCAGATTAAGTAGCCTACTCATCATAAACTTTTTAAGTACACCCTTAACCTTTAGTTTTGCTTACTATGTATATAAATCAGTAAATGTAACTACATTTTTTTTTGTAATAATTTTTTTATTACATTTTTTTTTTTTAAATCAAAAATAAAATAAAAATTTTGTTATATTTAAAGGCTTTCCATATAGTACTATAACAGAAAACATAGCTTCACCTCTGTCTTCGTTTAATAACCACCAAACCTGACACTTAAGTTTTGTTGTATAAAATATTAATTTTTTTTATTAAATTAAAAAACAAAATTTTAAAAAACTTACTAACAAAATCTTTTTTTTTTTACATTAAAAACATACATATTTTTATTATTATTGTGCAAGCAAATATGCAACTACCTGCGTGCGCCATCTAGCGATAAAAACTTGCTTGCGCCATCTAGCCTTCACACTCAATAGATCAATAGAAAAATAAATGATGACAGGTATAACGAAGATAAAAAATTGCTTTCCTTTTGGTTTCAAAAATTTGTTCCCCATTTTGATTTCGACAAGACAATTTATTTCTTTATTTTTATTTATTTTACTTTTTATTTATTTATTTAAATAATAATTATAATACAATAACAAAACTATAACTAATAAACATTAGTGCAACGAGTAACTAGATTTTTTCAAAACCCCCCAAACTCTCTAAACAGTCTTGCCATATAAGCCAGCTGTTAAAAATTCAATATACTCATTCGTGCAAAGTTTTAGTTAATAATAAAAAGTTACATACCATCATATTTCCCAATTACCACTCATTACTGTTCCAAACATTTCAAGTCTTCCTTACCATTGCGCCCACAAACAATTCTATTAGCAGCCTTTGACTTGGTTTCATTTTTCCATTTGTAATTTCAATTCAATTCCAGTTTTAATTCAAATTCCTGAAGCACAACATGTAAACATGCATAGACATATCCACTCCATAAACATTTCAACACACTCCACCGAACTGCCAACTTGAACTTCACAACTTTACGTAAAAATGTTTCCTACCTACAGCAGCAGTCCCGTGGCAGACACTCTGGGGGCACGAGCCGTGTGCAGCCAACACACAAATTAAAAATGCAACACAAATTGTATTTGGCACCTGCTCAGACGTAGTACAGACCCGAATATCTAGACATTACCTACACCCCCGGACGGAAGTTGGTTGGTACACACACACGCACACACACACACAATACATGGAGCAAATGAAAAGGTGTTGATGAATGAGACGGAGCTGGGCAGTAGTTGAGGAGGGCCAACAATTGAATTAGGCGCAAATGTGGAAAACTACTCAGATTAACAAAAGACTTGGGAAATTAGTGGGTATGGGTTCATTAGATGCATGCAGTCAGTGGGTGGCGGCAGATCTTGGAGATTCGCAAGGCGTCGTCGTCGTCGTGGTGGTGAAACATGCAAGTGCAAATTCTGAAGAAGTCAGCTGGGACTGGTTCAGTGTGCCGAGTGGATAGTGTCGAGTTGTTGCATTGGCGTGTTGCACTCTGAATTTGTAATTAAAACCTGTGGCAGTGGCAGTGGCAGCCTAAACACTTTAGCAGGTGTTAAATAGTTGGCGTAAGTTGAAATTCTAATTGAAGTTGTGCTCATTAATTTTGCTAAACTTAGTGTTTAGGGTTGCCAGCTTTTTGTCTAGTTATTAGTTGACATTGTGGTGCAAGTAACCGAAAAACCTCTGGTTCAGGATAGTCATCAGGCGTTATACAGCAATCATCTGGAAGGCTAAGGATACTTTTTTAAATATTATATTATAATATTTCCAGTTAATTAAAATTAACAAGTTGACAATTTTATCATTAAATAAAAATAATTTGAATTCCTTCATCGGATTTAAAAAAATAAATATAAAATTTAGAATGTGAATTCTAAGAACAACTGCATTATGATATGTCTTGCAACCGCTATTGGTTCGCCTTAGAAACAGCTGACTCAGCAGGTGCTGCAAACTCGTAATGTTGTTTTTGCTTGTTGTCGCTCTTGTTTCTGCTGCATTCCGTGCCACTGTTAAGTTGCACATTGGACGCGCATCCGCACAAGTCAAACTGACCAACGCGTCTCGGTCTCATCTCGTCGTACCGCTGTCGAGCATGTCCGTTGAGAATTATTAAACATTTTTCATGCGCATGAAAAAACAATTGCAACAAAAGCAACAACAACAAAAATAGAAGTACGACACCCGCGCGCATATTCAGCAATTTTCCACTTGATGTTGCAGCCGCCAAACGCAACAAAATACATATATATATATGTATACAGTAGTATATAATATAAGGCGGAAAAGCAGCAATGGAAAAAAAAACGCAAACAATGCAACAAACGCAACAATAACAACTGCTACATATAAAAATATAGCATTTTTTGGATAAGAGCGACTTTGAGATACTCTCTGCTAAAACTAGGGTTGTCATTTCTTTCAAAGAAAGATCTTCTTGTCCGGAGATTTTCTCGAACTGTAGATGCAGAGAATGTTTTCTCGTTGTAGAAGCCTAAAATTTTAAACTTAATAGTCGAGTCAAGCGTGTTGAATATACCATATCTATCGGATCGATTTGTTATTTATCGATTAAAAAGTTTGAGTACAATTCGGAGATAATTTTTAAATCCCAAATTTTTGACAACCCTAGAAATTGGCATGTGGCCCGGAAGGCCGGATCGACCACTAGGCCCATAGAGTCCGGGCGCAGCCCGATGAGGTAACAACCATAGCTAAGACGTTGTTGTCGAACCAAAGATTTCAAGTTTTAAGGATATAACATCGCCAACTTCTGCTCAGAATTTGAAATAAAAAAAGTACGAATTTTTCTCAACTGGCACTCGTGTACGGAACTGGAACTTAAGCCGACCTAAAGCTTTACGGTAAACACTCTACAATCTCGTTTGCCCTCATTTATGCTGTTTCAACTAAGGCTATTTTAACTCAGGCCACTTAAACACAATATTTCGATTATCTCTATTTTCTTATTTCACGCATTTTGTCCATACAAACTAAGCCTATAGCTTGATATTATTGGAGCATGATCTGCCTACATATATAAGGAGTCAATATCACAATTTTGGATATCCTAGTTTAGCTGATCTGCAAGATCTAGGCGTTCATACAAACAGACAATCGGGCGTAATTTTTGCTTGTCTTTGGCGTCTTCTTTGATATGCTACGAACATTTCCACAAACCTAATAAAGCCCATACCTTGGAAACAGGGTATAAAAAGAGCAAAATCGCAGACACAGCCAAATCCAGCAACAACAACAATAACCAAGAGCAGACTGTGCCACCGGCACGGAATTCCCATTTCCCGCTAGAGACGACAACGTTGCCCTCAGTTCAATGTGCGCCGTGCTGCGCTCATGTTGACACCACGATTGCGAGAGCAGGGTTTGGGGTTAAGTGGTCGACACACACACACACACACACAGCATACTGACCGACCGACTGACAGTGGGACACATAGACAGCCAAACCGACCGACCGACCGACACCCACAGCTGCTGGCTGGGCCACTTGCCACCAACCCCCTAGGCCCACGCCCAACTGCCTGCTCTCCTCATCATAAATAATTGCAGTGGCAAACATTTCGCATTGCATTTTCTGCAACCAAAGCAAAAACAACAACAAACTCGACTCTGAACTGCGAATTGCAAAGAGCGACAGCGACTGGGACAGAGACAGAATGAAGAGATTTTTATCGGCGATTCTCACTGATTTCATGGCAAATAAATCGCTCATTTTCGCTTAATTGGAAAATTATGGCTTTTTGGCAAGAGAGAGAGAGGTTTCTTTTGCTGTATGTATAATTGTGTGTGAGTCGTTGTTGTTGTTGTTATGTACATATAGTGGGTATACATGTATGCAAAATGTGGCATGCCCCGCGTATACCAAATGCACAAAATACAAAATTGCAATTACGAATCATATGCGGATGCGACTCTCAATGGGAATGACAATGGGTATCTGAATTTTAAAATATTATTTACAAGTTTTCTTTTTATATCTAGAGTTGTTTGAAAGATGGAAAGATTTTTTATCAATATTCGGGCAAAATAAATTTTTAATATGTTTTAAGGTACTATGAAAGGAATGTCAGAAGAAAGTGTAAGATCAAGCTACACGAAGAGTTTTACTAGAATTGCTGTAAAATTGGTTTCCATCTCTGCGTTTGAAAATCAGAAGTTTTTCTTACATATCGAAGTTATTATTATTATATCACCAAAAGATCAGCATAGTTTTTATTAATAGGATCACATAAGGCTCGATACCAAATTTAATGGCTTTAGCTGCTTTAGGTACATAACTATTGTGTGAATATCTTTTCTCATAGGTGAAAGCGGCTAATTTTTGTTGACTTAATTTTTCAATGACTGATTCTGATCTGACTGTTTCTGAGGCACAGTAGCGAATCTGCGGAAAGACATAGCGCGTCCGCAAAAATGGGTTGACAGTTTTTTTGCGACTATTGATATATTATACACTCAAATGTGAAAACCCCCCTATGACTAAATTCTGGATACGCGCCTAGTGAGGCATATATATGTATTTTACTCTGCTTTTCCAGATTTAGCTTAAATGTCTTAATAGCGTGTCTTAAACGAGCAAAATACCTGCAAAAAACGATATTTATAGCCTGGGATTATCATAAAGACTTTATCTGCTAGGGAATTATGCAAATCTATTTTATTTTAGTTTTCGACTTTCAAAAGGTCAGGCGGCCAACCGACATGCATGTTTATCATCGAAAAAGGTTTCTTCTCTCTGCTTATACTTTGGACTAAGCTAATTCATTAACTCTTTGACTGACTGATATTGAGTGGAACTGATAAGATGATCCAGCAGCTCGAACTTTCTTAGTACACTTCATGTCCCGATTTAAATAGAAAACTGGACTTTTGCTTTGTACTGCATTTTTCTACAGTTCTAAATTGTAGCAACAAATTTTGTTAAAATTTTGCGCTGTTTTTTTTTTAAACTTTTTCTTTTTTTTAGAGGTATGTAGAAGATTCATTTCAAAAGCTTTGAAAAATAAAAGTAGTCCAATAGTCTTCAGTTTAGTAAAAACTTTTTGAATAGCCAGCGGGGTCGTCACGAGACTCCTTTTTTTTAGAAGTATTTTAACTTTGAATTTTTCTAATCTACAAGCACTCTAGAAAACTCTGGTCCCGGGGTGAATCCCTTCGTTCCTTACCCCCATCAATAGAACTGATAGTCGTATTCATTGTTACACGTCTAATTTAATAGAATTTATTTTAAAAAATTGTACCATAACAAAAAAATTACTTTTGCTTTTCACCCCAAAAAATATCTTACATTTAACGATTTATCAAGAAAATGGAACCAAAAGTCCAAACAATAAATAGGTACATTAAAAAAAAGAGACTTTATATGTGAAAGCTTTCGTATAATATCGTATGGAAAAGATTTAAAAATAAATCGATAACTATCTTGGAAAAAATCGTAACGCCAGCAACTGTCGATAAAGTCTACAAATTTAAAAAATAAGGATGTGGTTTACTGGTTTTCATTGTGGTCATATAAAAGACAGGTGACGCTGACGCGCAAAAGAGTTCTTCACGCCAGAAAACTTTGAGGATTTCCTTGAAATAATACCGGAACAATGGGGAGTAAAATTGTAGAGATCTTAACTGTTTGCAAACCTGAAGTAATGACTTGTCGGTAAAGGATTTGGATCATAGAAAAAGAAAAAATTTGGAAAAAGAAGCGCTTCTTTGAGGGCCTAAAGAAAACCTTTTATTTGGATTGTATGAACAAATTGGAAAAGGGTTGGAATAAATGAATCGAGCTTAATGACGATTATGTAGAGAAATAAGACGCTTATTTGCCAAATAGAAATATGTCTTATTTTAAAGCCACTGACTTATCGAAATGCTCTCGTAATATCGAAAATTACGGAGGTGCGTTTGACGTTATTTAAAAGCCTGAATTCAAACAAGTCATAAGCGGCCTTTACTCAGATTCTCATAAAGTAAGTGTTGCAGTTGTTTTACCAAGTCATTTTGCAAATCTTTGATTTGATTAATGGACTTAATCTTTAAAATCTCATACAGGGAGGCTTTCTTTTTAATTCTATTACTTATAGTGTTGGTTTAAAAACCACTCTTTAATGAAATATTGTTTTAAAAAGTTTGATCATTATAGTTTCAACTGCAATATACGCCTTAAAACGGATTCATTTTTTTTGGCAAAACAGACAGCTAGCTTATATAAAACACACATGTTATATACTAAAGCTACACGAGTATCTATTTCTATATAAATGCATGTATTATATAACGTGTATATAAAACATATATATATATATATATATATATATATATATTATCGCACGCCAGTGCTATTTATGTATGGGAAAAGTTCCAATTTAACACGGTGTCGTCTCAGCGATGATTTATGAGCATACCAAAAAGCTAAAACACTCTGACCGTATTTCCTTTTTGCCTCTTCTTGGCCGGGCAGCCGTTGTGCTCCCAAATCGTCGTTAGCTCTACCCAGACTGTGTGTGTGTTGAGTGTGTGTATGCTTTGTTGCATATATGCCGACGCCACCGCCGCCTCACATTTTCCACCACCAGTGCGACGCCATTGTCTCTGCGCCGCACTATCAGCAGGCGCAGCCGTTGCCACAAGCAGCGGCACTGTGCAACGATATCATGGCTGCCGTCGACCTTATCACTGCCACCACCACCGTCAGGCAGCAACCCTCTCTTGGTGTTGCAGCCAAGCCCAAATTGCCACATGTTGTTGTCACTTGGTTTCGGGCAAGGATTTGCTTCATTTGCAGCTTAGTTTTTTTTTTTGTTGTACTTTGGCTGCGGTTTCACATTTCAATATTGGACGTTGCCAGATTTATTTAAGTTGCCTAAGCACTTGAGACCTTTTTCAATCAGTTTGACAACATGGCCTGGCCAGAAACAATGTCCGCACCATATGCGACCAGCGCAGTACACTGAGGCATGAGGCGCCCAACCAATTGTAGAAGCTAGCTTTATATTTTAGGGCTCGCTGCTCGTTTGTTGTGGCAAGTGTGCGAATGAGAGATAGGCCAAAAAGGCAAGTGTGTTTGTGCGTGTGTGTGTGCATCATATCCAGTCCAATCCCGGTAGACTCCCTGCAAACGTCCAACGACCCAAAAGTCATAATTTCATAAAAATTAAGTTAACCTTAAAACAAGTTTCGCTGCTGCTTCAAGTAAGTGTGTGTGCGTGTGAGTATCTGTGTGAGGTCCGCATTGGCTTGGGTGTATGTGTATGTGTATGTGTGCGTGCATGTGCGACTATGATTAATTACTTTTGCATACATTTACATACAAATTTGTTGCCACATTGTCTGCCGCTGCTTCGTCTGCTCTTTGGGGGTTATTAATATTATTATCATTTTTTTTCGCCAGTTCTTTGCCCTTACTTCCCTGCAGCGTGTCCTGATGTCCTGGGTGGTGGATATCCTGCTAGCAGGGTTAATTTCATATGAAATTTTTCATTTTGTGCTGCTGCAGTGCGCATCGAGCACGGAAGGAAGTTGATTTGACAAAAGTTTTTTTTTCGCTTTGCTGTTCCTGGCTCACTCCCTGCGCTATGTGGAGGATGATGATGCGCTGTCTCCTCTCTCTCGTGGCAACTCTTTGTCTGATTTTCATGCTCAGCTACGTTAATTGCATTTAAATATTTTATAAATTGTGCGTTAAACCCAAATGACTGACCAATGAAGTGGGTAAGTTTTTTTTTGTTGAAGCGCGGTTCCATTAATCAAAGAATTAACTTAAGATACATACATATGTATATGTAACTATTGTATAAGGTAATATCAGATGAAGAAATACTGAAACATGCATTTAAAGTTTTGGACTCTCTTGCAATGACAATTGTTCTGACATGTTATATGGATTCTAGTCCCAAATAAAGCTTCAAATTATTATATTTTTCAGATTATTGTAATCCTTATGGTTTATTAAAGTTTCGCTGGTCTTATTAACATACGAAAATGTTTTTCTTCGTCCTGCAAAAGAAGAGATAGCATTTTTTAAACTCAATCCATCCATCATTTTTGCTTTCTTCTTTAGATTCTTTTTTTTTCTCACGCTCTCTTGTGGACAATTTTGAAACTTGGCGCTGGTCTCTCATTAATATAGAATAAATTTTCTCGTTCGTCCTGCATTTTTCTTAGGTTTATATTTGTTTTTTAAATTTCGTTGAGGAAATGTACCATTTACTTTACTGCGAAAAATTATTAATTTTGATTAATTTTTCAAACTATAATGAAGTCCTTAAAGTTCGGTTTTTTTTTGTGAAATCAAACCACTAGTTTTTTAAAGAGACGTTTCGTTTACGAACTTTCTATTATAATATTTTTATAGTCGGCTAGTAAAAAAGGCTATAAATATAATCTTTTTAATTTCTTTGCTGGGTTTATATACAAAAATAAATATGAATTAGAAATAAAATAATAATAAAGACTGAACTATTGAATTAATTTAGTTCGGTAGTTAAAGGTACTAGAAAAATAATCATATTGTTTAAAGGCTTAATATTTCGCCATATTCGTAAATTTTTCTAAATAATTTTGACGTATATATTAAATATTAACTTGAGTGTCTTTAAGGAAAAGTTTGCAGATTTTTCTCTAAGTGTACTCTTTATAAAGTAAGCACTAAAATATAAATATTTTTTTTTTGTAAGCTATTTATCTGACAAAGAAACCCTTACCTCTGAATTTTTATTAAGGGAAAAATGTGTAGATTTTTCTCTAAGTGTACCCTTATTAAAGCATGTCTTTTGTCTATAATTTTTTAAATCTTTAAGCTGAGTCTTTTGTTGCGATTCCTTTTCCATAAGCTCAACTTTATTCCGTTCCTGTAGATGGATGTTAAGGTGCCTTCAAATAAGGGATGCCTTTATCTGAATAACATTTAAAATATCGTCTCATAGCTGTTCTTATTCATCGTAGTTTTCGTAAGACAACTATCTTTTTACACGAAGATTAAAATATTCTTCTTTTTACTTCCAAGCATAGTTTTATCTCTATATATTGCTAGTTAAGTGGGGCGTTTAAAAAATAAATTTTTAATTTTACATACCTGAAAAGTTATATCTCCAAATTATGTTTACTTTTACAATATTGAATATGTTTTCCGATAAAACCCTGACCATAAAGCCACTTACACATACACGTGTTTTCCACCAATGGACTTATCCCTACCTCGAAAAATTCCTACCCTACTCTCGTTCAAAAAACGGAAAGACTAATTTCAGTAATTAAAAACTCATATATATGGTTACATCAAAAATCTCTGTTTTGACTGCCTTTAAATTAACACGATTTTTCCACTTTGCTACCCTTGGAAAGGATACACAAATATACACACACACACACTCACACCGCACACACATGGCATTAAAAGGGTTCACAGTCTGGGGATTGCAATCCTTAGCTGGAGGGGGGTGGCAATGCGCATTGTGCACAATTCCTGCTGCTGCTTGTAACTCCTCAGCTGCAGCTTGTCTACGGCTACTGTAGCTGCTCCTGTGTATCCTTGCTATATGTATCCGTGTGCGTTGTTGTTGCTGTTTTATATAATAAATGAGCTTGGTGGGTTAAAGGCGTATTTCTGTCTAGTAAATTAGCAAAATACACGCAGAGGCGACACACGGCAAGCAGCCGGGTTGTCTGACTGGGTAACTTGGTTTGGGGTTTGGTTTTGCTGCAGAGACGAGAGCCAGGACAAGCTCAACACACCCGTGTCGACCCAGGACGGCACTCTAATGGGCTGCCGTGTTGTGTGTTGCCGGCAACTGATTGAGTTCAGCAAATTGGAACCCGTTGCAGAAACTGGGGGCGACACTTGAAGCTCTACCCACACACACACACACATGCTTACTCACATAGATACACGCACACATATGCTTGTTAGTCCCTGTTGCCGGTTTGTTAAGTTTAAATAATGCCTTTTGCTATTTCCTCTATGCCAAGGTCATTCAAAATTCAAACCAAGTGTGTTCTCTCTCACATACAAACTTGATATTACTTTTGTTATCGTTGTTGTTGTTGTTGTTTTTGTTGGAGTGACCATACTCTGAATGCATTTGAAATATTTCAAAAGTCTGTCTGGCAGAGTCTGTAAATTTCTGTAGCGTCATAAGTTAAAGTTAAATGAACTAACTTCATTCAATATTCCAAACTAGAGTGTAACTTCAACACCTCCTTAGTTACATACTCACTTACTCAGACACATTGCAACACCCTCTCACACATATACGCACTCCCTTACACACACACACACGCTTTCTCCCTTAAGTAGTTGTCACAGTTGCAATTTATGGCAATTTCTGAACTCAATTGAAGTGCGCAAATTTAGAATACCATTAAATGTAATTTAAGAATTTAAGAAATTTTAGTTTGGAAATATTTTCAATTTTATCGAAAATAGCTGCTTGAAGTTATTGTAAATTGCCTCAAAGCTATATAAATCTTTAAATTTCCCATGAGAGGATTTTTGGAGTGTTTGTGTTTAGAGGTTACAGTCTTTTATTGGATACATATGTAGGATACGATACATAGAATTTAAATTTGATGTTAAATAAAATTAAAAATAGTCCTTTATAAATATGCGGCTGATTCTTTTCGAAATGGAACGATTTGGGCAAAATCACATTTCACATTTTGAAGTATTAAAAAATTTTTTTTTAATTCACGAAAGGAAATTAGTTGGCCGGAAAACGAAAAAACAAATCCTATCAATTTTGTTTGTTTTCGCGTTTGCTCCCAAATCCGTTTTCTTGCTGTTGCTATCTACTCATATTTCCCTGACTCTTTGTTAGCACAGCTCTACACCTCTCAATTGAAATTAATCACGCGTTCGCTAATCTTATTCAAAGGGAAATTTTTTTTACCCATGACATGAGCCATATTTCATGTAGGACATGCAAAAATTCGTTTTGAGTTGTGCCTGCTATTTTTGAGTTGCTTCAGAAAAACATAATTATCTAAGTGGCATAAACATAATCTAAGAATATTAAAGAATATGTAAGAAATTATGTCACTCTCAAATGCGTACACTTTTAATAGGTTCGAAAGTGTCAATTCGTTTTAAGAATTCTTGCAAAAAAGTAGTCGGTTTCAAATCACATAAAAAATTCGATTTGGCGAATTTGGGCGCACCAAGCATGTGGTTTTCAAAACGAATCCGAATAAAATATTCGAGTTCGTTTTCCGGAGCAAGACCGAATCGAATTATCTTAGAAAGATAATTATATACATTATTATTATTGATATAATTTTTAATATTATTCCATTGAATTCAAATGGACAAGGATTTAGGCTTAGAAAACTTAAACAAATTAAAGCCGATATTGCCTAATATTCTCAGCTACTGAGAAATTCAAACAAAAAGAAAAACACTAATGAAAACTGTAAATACGTATTTTTTTTGACGCAAAATTTTTTCCGATAACGTTTATATCGATGTGATTTTTTTACTTTATTATATATACGGGAGCGGAGGAATTTGGGATGCTCTGTATCATAACAAAGTCATCAATTTATTGCTGAAGTACTTTAAAAAAAACTTTTCTTTTCCGAGTTTAGTAACAATATTTTCATAAGCAAATGAATTATGTCCTGAAAACCTTTTTTTTAACGATTGTTCCGATTTTGATAAAAGTCCGCTGCAAAGTCTTTCAAAGTATACGAACAATCTTATCCAAGAAAACGATATTCAGTAGAATTAAACTTGACAGGAATAGATTTATTTACCCCAAGAGGAAATTTTGTATTTAGCCACTTGATATACGACCACTTGATTCAAGGATTAAAAAAATTTAAAAAAAAATGCTACTAGAAAAATAGAAGATTGTTGGCTCAATAAAAATTTAATAAATCAAGATGGTTGCTCAAGATTACGTATACGCATTGAAGAGCAACAAAGTGTGTGTGCGTTGAAGCTATTAGCCATGGTCAAGAGAAACACTCTCCCACACATACGCACACACACCAACACTCACTCGCGGACACAACAAGCGCCGCCATTGTCTTGCAAATCCACTTATGAATTTAGATTAGATGCGCGTAGCGAGATACTTCGCTACAACTACAACTATAGAGACAAGTGACCGTGACTGCCTGGTCCCCACGCCCTCTTCGTCATCCGCGTCCATTGTCCACTGCCAACCCAAACATGGCTTGTAAAATAATTCACTTACCGTTGCTGCGCGTAGAGCTCTTTGTTACACGTTGTGTGAATTTCCGCAGACTTTTGGTCAATATTTCTGTTTGGCCCTGGTCACAGCCAAGTGTTTCATCTACGCCGCCTCCAAAAAAAAATGAAACAGAAACAGAAACACTCGATGTCAGTTCATGCCAATGACGATGCCGTAAAGAGCGCAGATTCTTATCGCTCCGTTCTACGACGAACTGCTGGACATGACAAAATTCATGGCTGGGCATGGCTCATAGTCAACAACACATCACATGTGCGACAAGCTAGAAAAATTGAATTTAACTTTGATGTTCGCTATGGCTTGGAGCACTATGGCGCTTGGCCTGCCACGAGGGTTGTCTTATATATAACCCGACTAATGGTGGAAGAGTAATCATTGACCATTCAAATGGGCTTTACGGTTTTTCGAAGTACCTCCAAAACAAGACTTCCACAACCTCTTCTGGCGTCGATACACTTGAATCTGGCATTTTAGCTCTGACATTAGATAACAGAAAGAAGTCACTAGGAGGCTAAGTCTTCATTAACATCAACTAAAGGCTTCAAATTCGTTTGTAGCGTCGAAACGAGTTGACCTCTCCAATTAACCTTAACAGTCGGAACCAAAATGAAGTCATTAGCTGGCAAGTCTGTGCTGTGCTGTCTGTGGTGACCTATTACTTCAATTTTTTTAGTGTTTCAAAACTCTGTTAATTGCGCAGTTTTCTAAGATGTCATATGCGATTGATTTTCCTCAATCCTCAAAAAACATATTGCAAACAATTTAACTGACCTAGGAAATAGTCCTCCTCCAAGGGATTAGTTACCACATGACAGGCAAACATTTAACTCCTTTTGGATTTGTCACATTTTGGAGCACCCCTTCCATGGATTTCTCTTTTAGTTCGAGCCTATGTACCTAGAACCATGACTTCACATTTAACGATTTTAAAAACGTGCTTTGAGGCTTTTGAGAGATCGACTTTTCTTTTGTTTATGCTGACGAGAGGATTGAGATGAAAATGAGCTCTTAGAAGTTATAGTTCCGAGCATATTTGTGCTAAAAAATACCAACATTGTTTAGACGGAATTGGTCACACTTTAAAAAGCCATAACCGTAAGCTTAACAGGCAACCCTCGTATAACAACAAAAGCTCAAGCCGCGGCGACCTTTTGCACACACTCCGCTGTACGGACATACAGACAGACAGTGTGACAATGTGTGTCTGACACATCGTTCATTTTAATTTGTACAATAATTCAAGCCCAGCCAAGCAAAAACAACAACAATAACAAAATACCGAAACATTTTTTTTTTCTTTTTGCAAAATGAAAAAATAATTACCCAAGTCAGTTGGTAGACCACTACTATACTATAACATACCAAAAAAAAAAAACAAAAAAAAAAAAACAAAAGCTTAATTTAAATTTCAAGTCACACAAATGTACACGAAAAAAAAGTACATGCACACGTTGCCCTGCCTCGATTAAGCCGCGCCAAACCCCTCGCTGGACCCACTAGCTGCCACAACGTGCCGCTTGTTTGCTCAAAACTTCAGATAGTGTCACAAAAATGACTTACAGGTAGACCCAAACACAACAGCAACAACCGAGCACCGAGAACAACCCAGACATCTTTCTGTTACTCACCTGCAATTCATCAAAATGCAAATCTTGTTGCCAAACTCTGCTCCGTACCGAACTGGACTTGGACTTCATGCTAAATGAAGTAAGCGGACCGGTTGGACTTGGTGAATTTGGAGCTTGAGCTCGTGATGCGTAGCACTTGGTTTTTGGGCAATATCTTTAAAGCTTTAAAGCCCCCCCCTGCTCCCTGCTAGTCTTTGTGTTGTTATTGTTTATTAAGTGTCAGTGTTGCCATAAAATTAAAAGGAAGTTAATTTTTATTGCCTTACGTTTTTTTGTTAAATTTTTTGAACTGTAAGTATTTTCGCTGTTTTTTATACGTTTTTTTAAATTGGTATTACTCGTGTTTACGTTTATCTTAGATTTTAGTGTGTGGGCCAAGTTTATGGAATTCATAGTTAAATTGTTTTTGCCAATAAAACTGGATTTTATTTTTGTATTTCAGTTTTGTTACTGAAGAGGGGTACATTTATGTACGTATCAGACGGATTGCTTTGTGCAAAAAATAATTGTTTTTAGTTTAGAAAATGTAATTAGGTGTTTAATTTAGTGAAATAATAAAATCGTTTTTTTTTTTAATTTTAATAAATAGTTATTATTTGGAAACTTGCTTATCATTCTTGAATAGAGAAGAAAGTATTTAATAAGACTTTTATTAATATACCGATGACCATGTTCTGCCCTAGCATTAGCTTGCTTGATATTAGCGGGTTCGGGCCAGGTCTTGTGATAATCGAAGGCATTTGACATTTTAAATTTTCTTAGATATCGTGACATATAACTAACTACACGTTTCCTTAAACTTGCTCAAGGGCATAATTTTTGAAATTCTGAAATTCTGCTATTTTCGTTCTTTTCCAATTTTGAGGTAGAACCTGAAGTTTTCTTGGCTTGCGTAAATGGGATGGAGATGGGAAAACCAAAAATCATCATGCAAATCGGATGCTTTTAATTACCTCCTCAGCAACTATATTATATATGAGAAAAGTAAATGTATTGACGGTTGTTTACAAATTTATTTATATGTCATTATCCCCAACAAGAGACAAGCGAAATGATATCTTCCTCAAAACTATAATAAGAATCCGCCACTGAAAATCGTTATCCTAACCGTCTTCTTTACGAAGAAAGCAAGCCTTAGCCCTAATAATCTTAATGGATCGAAATTATTATATTAACCTGCTTCCTTTGTCTTTAAAGACCTAGTTGTTCTTGCATTGTTGACTTTACCATAGCCTTGAATTACCAAGAATTACTAAGTTAGGTTTTAAAATCTTGTAATCATTCGAAATTTATGCAATTTTTTGATATTATGACATTAGCTCACTACAATTGAGAGAAAGTTCATGGCAAAGGGCATGCGCCAGAATTATATCAAATTTACTGGACTCACTTAAACTGAATTACAGTATTATTATTATTATATAAAATACACGTCTATGTAAATGTTTATAAAGTTTATAATCCTAAGAATTTGAATCAACAATATGAATGGCTGTTACTCTTCCTTTATAGCTGGATGGCTAAAGACTTAAAATTACATGTTTAATATAATTATACCCTTTAGAGTTTTGTTTAAATATTTTATGAATTGTGTATTTCCCTATTTCACAAGAGAATTTTTAAAGCGCCTCGAAGTAAAGCCCCAAAAGAGTACATTTAAAATTTCCCTGCAAATGTGCTTTTGCAACACTACCGCATAAAGTACGCACGCGAAGCTGCACACCAGCGCCGCTGCGCAGACACGGTCATTGCGTCAAACAGCTTGTATTTGTTATCCTGCACAGTTTTGCAGCCAGCCAATTGCTGTCAAACTGTTAGTGTCCTTTTAGCTGTTACACAAACCAATTTCAATTATCCTGACTACAGCACATGCGCAGGATAAAACATCGCATAGCAAATGCTTGATTTTCTAAAAACAGCCACTAGATGGCGCTGTACCGTGCACAACGCGTAGCCAAATCGTCACCACGCCATTGCATTGAAATTCCAGAAACTGTCAAAATATGCGCATTACAAATTGCAAAACAAACAAATTGCAGTTATCGCCCGACCCCGACCCCGAGCTCAGCTCCAATAGCCCAGCTATGTGCACCAACAACAGCTCACTCCAGACATACAAATGGCATCAATTTGCAATTTGATCGATAATTTGCCAATTCGCAAGTCTCTATTTATATCGCTGCATTGCAAATATTTCAAATTCGCAGCTACGCATGCAAATGTCACTCATTAGGGCGTCTCGCATAAATCAAAAAACACGTTGGGGCCACCCACGGACCAGAAATCGGACACACCAATTAATTAGATATGTTCAGCACAGCGCCCAAAACTATTTTCGCTTTATTTTTACGACGCCAATGCCGTAAACGGCGGCGAATTTTACGACTTTTGGCCATAAATTCGCCGCAAAAATGACAAAAATATTTATTGATTTGTGATGGGTGCGTCGTGATTTGAAATCTGTCAGACTGCTTGTCGATCGGATCTAACGGCCGTTTGTCGTTTGCCATTTGTTAATTTTAGATGGTACTACCGATTTGTCTACAACACATATAGCCTGGCCAACAAACAATTTGCCAAAAATTATGCATACAAATTCAAGTACAGTTGTTCAGTTGTGTGGTCTAATAAACGCGTCTCCAGAGTCCAGAGTGAAAACTGTACGTGCTATGGATGATGACTATCTGACACTTTCTTTTTTTGGTAGATCTAGTTTAGTTTTTACTATCGATGACACAGTAAACAGCCAATGGAGTTTGACAGATCTAGATAAGCTTAGATTTGAGCCAAGTATGCTCAATTTTGTTGTCCATTGACAAAAACACATTTGGTGTTTTGCAATTAACAGCCACCAAAATGAGCAAAAGTCTTGGGCACTGCCTGCCAATGTGGCCCATTGTTTGGTCTACCCGCCAAGTCCTATGTCTAAAACCAGTGTATACATGTGTCACTCGCGGCTGTCGCTTTCATATTCTCCAATCTAAAGATTTCGCACTTTGAGTCTGCTCGTATCATACAAGGAACTCTTTGAATTTGGCCAGCAATTGCAATTGCATTGAAATCGCATTATTAACGCCTGCAAAAACGACTCCAAAAAGCTGCAACGGAGGAGCAGCAGCTGCAATTCACCAACCAAATTGGCATTGGCGGTGAATCGCTGACTCTGTGACTTGGTGACTCGCACTGCGCACTCCAACTCAGAAGTGTGAAAATAATCTGTTTAACGAGGGAGTTTTACAAAAGACCCCGAGGCCAAGTGTAGCAAGATGCCGCTAAGAGAACTGGTAGCTTTACCAGAACCGGCCAAAACCGACAGTTGCTGGCAACCCAACAAACAAGCAACAATAATGACATTTGGCGCAAATGAATGAAACTCGAACTCAAATTTCCGCCACAAAACACCGCAGCAGCAGTTGTTGTTGTTGTTGTTGTTGTTGTTGGAGGACCAAACGTTGTCCACGTAAGTCGCTGTTTACCGCAAAAGGATATGACAGCAGCAAGTTGACAGTGGATGCATGGCAGCAATGGCATTGCCATTGGAATTGGTATTGGCCATGGCCATGGCAATGCGCTACCGGCACCATATGCACTTTGTGAACACTGACGCTAAAAGGTGGGAAAATGTCAGAAAATTGCAGAGCGCTTTTTTTTCGGCTCTTTGAATGGATATCGAAATAATTGCAGAGAGATAACAGCCACAACAAAGCAGTGTTTTGTGTCGATTGTTGTTACCTAGACATCGCTGTAAGGATCTCTACACTTGAATTGATTGTTGTGTGTAGCTTGTTTTTTTTTGGGATTCCTCAAAAAAAACTCTTATCTTGGGTCAATACTTCTTGTGTGTGCTGCTACGTTTTCGCTAGTTCTATGAGGTTAACAAAATTCAAACAAAAATTTGAAAAGTTTAGATTAAATTAAACAAATTTGAGCAATTTATGAATTTGTTTATTGGTATCTTGTTTCTCGTGACATAATGAGGGATCTAATTTTGGTGGCACCAGCTCTTCTCATCTCTGATATCTTGGCGCTCATACGGACAGACAGACTTGGGTATATTGCCTTCTCTAGTCAACCTGATCATACATTAGGTAACTTTGGAGGATCTCCGACGTCTCCTTCTGTATGTTGCATGCACTAATGAATCTTTTTATCAGTAGGGAAAAAGCAATCTAAGATCTAACTTCATTATATTTCCCACAAAGTTATATACATTCTCTTCGAACTAAACAGAAGCTATACCTCCAAAATATAGCAGCAAGAATAAATACAGTAACTGTAGTAAATCTTTATGAATAAAATCTTTTTGAAATGTAAGCAAATGAAAACATACGAAAATAAAAGGAAATTGTGACTTACAATAATTATTAATTAAATATTAAGGACAATTTCTTTGAAACTACTATATATTTTTTGTTTAGTAATGGTTTAGATAAAGCTAGATAATTAAATTATTAATTATTTAAAATTAATTACTTAAGATTCGCTTTTCCTTATTTGAAACAAAATTGCCTCCGATTGTCAATTTGGTTTAAAAATATGCCTGCCGTTAGATGGCGCTGGCACTCCTTTATGCCCTTCGGTTTGTTTCCGTGTTAATGAAATTTCCCTTTTGCCCAAAAATAAGCTACAGCGGCTTATGACTTCTTCATAAAGATTTAATACAACTTATCATTGTTATAAGAAATATTTAATCATATCACTTTCCGTTTGTTCTCTTTGCAGTATTTTTTTTTTTATTTTATTCAATTGGATTACCGCATAAAAGGATTTATGGATTACACTACATTTACACATTATAAAAGGTAAGCAAATTGTTCTTACTTAAGACAACAATTGAACTTTAAGTCAAGACCCAAACGCAAACAATGCCAGCATAAGTATAGGGGCCACAAAGCGCCCATTACAAGCATGCGAACATGGGCAGCCAGCGAGGACAGCCAACCAGCCAGGACAGCCGAAAGGCCTATTAATCCTAAGTGCTTCCTGTGATTTTATGCAAATTGAACATATCGCGGGCACCGGCCGCAAATTCAAACTACAAATGACAGTTGGCTGTGACATAAAACAGCGACTTAAAACGCTTTCTGGCCAAAAGAAGATGTTTAAAATTGCATGGCAGGCGCACAGCGACAACAACAACATCAACGACAACAATAAACACAACAGCGACAACAACAATTTTCCCGGGGACAAAAGACATTTTCATTTATTCATTGATAATGTTTAAAGCCTTTAACAGCAGCAACAACCAACAACAACAACAACAACGAAGCGCAGCCAAAGGCATTGAGAGGAAATAAGAAGCGAAAAACATGCGACAAAACAACATAATTTAAATTTTGCACATGTATCAGCCAGAGACATTCAGTACCCGTACCAGTTTCAGTCCCCAGTCCCAAGTTCCCAGTAACAGACAAGACCAGACCAGACCCAGACTCAGACCCAAGCACAGTAGCGTACACAACAACAACAAACAGATGATGAAAACAAATGGTCAGCCCCTTTGGTCAATTTAATAGGAAATCGGCTTAGCGATCGTTACAACTTATAATAATGTCTATTGCATAATTTTGTTGATTAAATTTACAACATGTTTTAATATGCAGCAGTATTGGTTTGTTGTACAATAAATTGTTATCTTTCGCAATAATAATATCCTCATAAATCCTCATAGTCAAGACTTTATTCTCTACAGCTTTTAATTTTAACGAATTAAAAAGGAAAAATACCATTTAAGCTGAATAAGGGGCTCTGCTACCTGCTTGCTATGGCTCGCTGGCAAATCCAGACCTGAATATTTTAAAAAATCTATATTTGCTTGCGAAACCTAGTTCCAAAATTTTGCGCGAAAGAAAGCAAGAAATCAAAATACAATTTTTTTTTTGTCAGCCCTTGTGGCGGCAAAACAGAACGGCTGTTGTTACTGCTGACGCCATCTAGTAAACTTTGGTGGCGCCATCTTACGTAAACCATCGGTTTAACCATAGGGCAACACTGTTTTGGACATGAAATTTCGACACTATTTTTTTTTATGAAATTTTTCTGTTCCGTTTGTGATTTTTGGTGTTGCATACTGGCCTTAAAAAAAATTTTGTTTGCCAAAAAAAATATGTTAAGATCCAACTAGTTCCAAAATTTACAATATTGACTGCGAAGGAAAGTAAGCGAAAAATAAATAAAAGCACGCCAAGTTTGATACTTTTTCCCGCAAGAGGGCGCTAGAAAAAAAAATTATCGAAAGAAAACACTTTTTTGTCTAATAGAGAGTCAAAATTATTTATTTCATTTTCCTCACCGAAACTTAAAAGAAATGTTTATGAAATATGTACTTTTCAAAATTGTTCCTAGTGTAAATAAAGCAATAGATGAGGAAATTTAATTTTATCAAAAGTCTTATCTATCGTGAGAACCAAAACAGGCCTGATTTTATGTCTAACTAAAAAATTTTAGTATATTTTCAAGCGCACTTCATTCTATAAAAGATTTATTACTTTTTTATTCATACACTTAAAACTTTTTGAAGTATTTTTCTAATACTCTTTATACGATTCCCTTGTCGCACCCTTTTATTCTCCTATTCACAGCTCCGATTTACTTTGAATAAAAATTAAATTATCGCATTATTAACTACCAAGTTGCGCCCTCTCCACTTCCTCTACTTTATCCGGACAGGGGGCAAGCTTTAAAAGCAGACACATCTTGTTAGGGCAAGGAAAGACATGGAGCCGAATCGTCTTGCTGACCGCGTACTTAACAATAAAATGAATTGTTAATTCCGTTGCACTTTTTCCGCCTGTTTTATCTGTGTTCCGACCGGCCCCCATTTACAAGAAAGCTATGTCCCTCTGGCTTAACCAAGTTTCTTCTGCTTGGGTTATACAGTGTAAGTGTCTTTATCTGCGGCACAATCGCTGAACACAGCTGGGAGAAGGCAAGAAAAGACTAGTCGCAGACTGGGCTACAGCTAAGCTGCAGGTTGTGGTAGCACAGTGGGTGGAATTAATAAACTGTTGGCATTTCGACATAGGTGTTTAGTATGGCTAAGGAAGGCTAACTTTAAAAAGTTAAACTATACCGAAAACTCATCGCTTGGATTCAAAAAACTAAGAAACTATTTTGTATGTTTATCTCAAGAAAAGCACAAGCTTAGCAAACCTATCATAGTCCTCTATAGTGATCTATTGTAACATGTTAGTAATTCCATACTCTCAGAATGTAAGGGGGTTTATGCTACTCGCTTGTCCAAAAGTTTATAAATTGTGAAAAAGTGCACATATCTAAAAAAATTTTAACGTATAACTCTACGTTTTAAGTTTCCATGAAAATTATAAATTTTGAGTTTTTCATAAAATTTTGGGAAATTTTAATATATTTTTTTAATTCTCCCTAAAATTTAGGGAATTTATTTCGCTTGGCAATTTGAATACCACTAATGCGGTTTTTACAATTTTTGAATTTTTTTGGAAAAATGAGTAAGAAGAATACGCAGTTAGTTCGAACCATCTCGATTCAATTGGATCACAATGACTTGCCGGACACAACTGTCGAGTCCAGAAGCCTGTAAAACTATTATTCGAAATTTTTGGAAAACTTGCTTTTTTTAGGATTGTTCCGGCTAACACTATCGTGTGAATTGCACTGAAATTTTTTTTTTCTGTTCCCTCAATATTGGCAAGCGTTAAATTCAGGCTTATGCGGAATAGGATACCTTTTTTGGACTTATAATATATATTTTAATCGATATAGTACATACCTTGATTTTACTTTATCTGTAGATGCGTTCTCTTAGATAATTGATATGAAAATTTCTGAAAAATACAAGTTTACAGATAATGAAAAATTCGAAAATTGATGCAAACTAGTTTCAATTAATCCGAAATTATTAAAAATTTTTTTGTATAGAAATATGGAAAAAAGAAATTAATTTTTTAGATTTGCAATCGTTAAACATATTTTACAAAAAAAGCAAAGAGTTTGTTATATATAGCCAATATACTTTTTTTCAGATATTTATACAATTTAAATTTTTTTGTATTATCTATAAAATTAGCTGATTGTCTGATCTGACAGATTGCAAATAAAAATACATTTAAACAAAAAATTAATAATTTAAATACGTTTTTAATTTTTATTATTTATGTTTGCATTCTTGCCCACTGTACCATATGTAACACTGCCTCTCGCCTGGCGGTCGCTTAAAGAAAAAGGCCGAACTTGTTTTAGCCCAAAAAAAAAAAAAACTGAACGTTCAGAACAATTGTTTGCGCGCCAATTGTCTATGTCGATCGCCCGTTGCATGGGCTGCTTCTTGGACCTGGTCTGGGTCTCAGACACTGTCCATTCACAATGAACACTAACCACATTAGCGCTGGCCTTTGAACGGCTTTTGGAGCCTTTGCTGGTCGACATTGAACGGCTGCTCTTTTGCCCATGCGCAAATGTCTTGTTCCATAGAATTTGAAACGGAAACATCGAACACTTTGTTTTGGTTCTTGTTTCACATTTTACTTCAGCTTTTTTTGTTTTTGGTTTGGTTCTTTATACTCTGTACTTATGGAGGTAAGGGTATTATAGATTTGGCGGAATTTAAATTCATATCATAACCTCCGATGACCAACTGTCCGTTACCAGATCTCCAAAACCATACATAAGAGAGGTGTCAAATTTTACCAAAAGATGATCTTTGTTGATTCGTATCAATCTCTTACTCCATTTTTCTTAAGTTTAGAGCTTACACACACATTACAAAAGCCTCCCAGTTGAGTGTTTAACTTTGTTTCAATAAAAAAACAAGCTAGAGCCATCAAATTCGGTATATAGATTAATGTGAGCCCACTCAAAAACCAAACGTTGATTATTTAATAAAAAACCCTTTTTCTTTAACTTGTCAACAGTCCTTAACGTATTAAGACAACATTTGGTGCAAATTGTATGCAGTGTATCCCACTATCGGGCAACGTCTCGCTCATTTGAAATTTTTTTTTGTTGCTACTATGTTGTTGTTCTAGATGTTGTTGTTGTTGCAAGTTGCTTGTCGTCGTTTTGCTTGCGTTTTTGGACTTGCGTTTTGCAAGCGCGCGCATGCGTATGGAGCACAGAGCTGCTGCTGCTGCTGCAAGTTGCCAGTCACGCAATGCAAGGCGCTTATCCGTAGCCAGGCAGGGAGCAGACTGTGGCTGTGGACATTGGACCGATCTCAGTGGACCAACTACCAACGACTTTAGTCAAAATTAACAAGCCTCAAAACACAATTTCGAGTGCATGCAAATTCGTTGTCAAAATAAAAAAACAGCAAACTGAAACCGGGCAGAGCCAGAGCAACAAAAAATCGCCGCCAGACCAAGTCAGCTCAAGTCCAGTTAAGCAAGCGATAAATGAGTTACTGACATCTCCGTCTCCGTCTGCGCATGTGCATGTCCAGGCGGTGTCCACAACCAGTTGCAGAGTCCAAAACAGCCAAGTCGTCTAAGCGCGTTGGCTGCTGAGCTTTTAACGGACACAAAACGCAATCCAAGTCGGTTAGGCCCTGCAGGCAGGCAGGTGCTGCGTTGCCTTGCAGAGCCGGAAAGGTCTCTCTCTCTCGGCAGGTTGCAGTGCAGCATTTCAACAGCCTTCAAAAGCGTTTCCAGACATTCTTATATGTAAATTTATGCAGAGGCAGGCAATTTCTGGCTGGCGGGGGTGTTTGCTACATGTGGCGGAGGGCGGGCGGCAACTGTGGCAATGAAAGATGAAATATGCTCTGGGTTTGAAAAATCTACTAATTGATCTGGGGCTAACATGATTTTTATCTCTTGAGAACTTAATTATTTTTTGTTTGCCGTGTTGTACCCGAGTGTCGATTTGGAATTGAAATCGATATGTGCAGACGGGACAGTGACAGCGTTTCGGGATGCGAACGTCATAGTTCCGAAGGAATGCCAAGGTCTGCTACTGCAAGCACTTTGGTTGGAATCATTAAGGGAACGCATGGAATTCTGTTAAGCAAACTGGATTTGATGGGATGGCATTTCGGATTGTATAAAATATGGGTAAAGGAACTTTCTGGCAAATATGGGAGTGAAATTAAAATATGTAAATTAACTTGATAGGATCGAGTTGGTTTGGGATATCGTAAGAAAAGCCGCTACGGATTCAGCTGTCTAGAATATTACCACCTATGTGTTTGAGATTTTGGCAACGGATAGCCGGACATGAACATAAAAAGTGCTCCACCGCCTCCTAATCTTCCTCGTTTTCATCGTAACGGGCTGTACGGCTTAAAAATAACTCTAGTCTTAATTTTCATCACTATTGACTCCTTTCATTCGTCAGTGATCTTCCGTCATTTCCTAATAGGCTTTTGACTTAAAAAAATTAAGTACCTTTCATAGCTTTCAAATATCCATATGTTAAATTATTTCCCGTATCTCCAGTAAGAGCGTTATGACGTTTTCTCCAGTTTACCCGCAACCGTTTCTGGTTAAGAAAGATTTATTGAGTCATCTAGTAACATATTCGCGGCAATCTGGTATCGAAATCGAGCTCGAAGATTCCATATGCTAGTAAATATAATAGTCGCATTCATGTTCCCGGGCATTGTGGTAAAATCCTCTAACCATAATAGTGACCCTAGTTTAGAGTACTTGATGATTTAAAGCTCGTCTCTTACGTAGTACTGTTTGTGGAAGAGCAGTCTACAAAGAACTAATCAAAAGAGTTAATCAATTAAGTTTCCCCTGCAATACCTTTCCACAAGCCTATCCAATATTTTTAACAATTTTTATCACAATTGCAAATAAATTGGCGAAATTCGTCATGATCCCAATTTGATGAAACATTTAACGTTTGGTTAAAATCCATTAGCTTAAAGAAGGTCAGACATGCGAATATCTATGGAAATGCCCGAGAGTGTCTACGCGTGTTTGTCTTCGCTTGGAACATTTTGCAACTTGCTTTATAGTTGGCCCAAAAGTTTTATGATATGCCGTTTTCGTTAGCCAAGAATTTATGTTAATGCCCCAAGACAACCAAAAAATATGTATCTGCAAAATCAATATGCAGCTCTGGTAAAAACAATTTAGTTTTTGCGAGTAATTTGCAAAAATTATTTCGTATTTGGCCATGACATTAAATTTCTATAAGAGAAACAAAAAGTGCGCAAAAAACGAAAACAAAACAAGTGGACAGCCCACAATCGGGATATCTTGACGATAATTGTACTCAATAGACTCGACTAGTCTGGTACAGATTTAATTCCCACATTATATAAACGATTTTTACATATAAATTGAAAATAATCGTTAAGTCGATTACTCGCGTTACCTTATTGAATTTAATTCCCACATATGATGATTGATTAGCTATGAAGCGTAGGTTCCAAATGTTTATTTTGTTATCAACCTTATGTTTCAATTTGAGGGGTAAACAATGAAATTGTTTAGTGGAAGCCGTGGTATATTCCAATAGTGAGTTATATTCAACAAAAATTCGGGTGCAGTTTTATACAGATTTTTGAGAACTTTAAGCGTAAAATATTACCAGTGAAATAAGTGGAAAAGTTGGGACACTTTGGAATACACTCCCGAATTTCACAATTTTCATCAGTTTTTAAACAACCTACATAATTTCAAAACTCCTCTTGAAATTGATTGAAATAAAAATAACTCTGTAAGTAGAAAGGTATATGTACAAGGTAAAAACATTATAATAAATAATAAATTTTGACATCAATTTACAAATATCGGAAGTTTTTCTATCGAAAAAAAAATAAAGTTTATATTAGCTTATCAAACTGCCCTCATATTAATTTTCTCTTCCAAAAGAGCTCGAGCAGACTAAATAGTTCTAATCGTTTCCTTCCTTGTATTAGATATTACCAACTTAATGTACTCCTTATCCCTTAATGGCAGTGTATTAAAAACAACTTGCTAGATGCCAAAGTTGTTGCCGTTGTTGTGTATTGTCTGTGCCTACATGTTGCCATGTCCTTCCCTTAGGTGCCGGTATTTACTCTTTCACTTTCCAGTCTAAGAGCGGAAAACAACTCGCGCTCTTAAGCTAAGAGCGCGCTACTAAAATTGGCGGGAAATGTTGCTGCCTATATGCTAAACAGAGATGGCCTGCTTAATTGGAATGGTTTAAACAGGATAAGAGCAATATTCCAGTGTCATGCTCACACGCTTAGCAACTCTCTTGCGCTCTCGCTGACTTTGCGCGCTCTCAGCTGAGACGGCCGGCATGGTGGCCACATGGCTGATGGTGGATGATGCACAACATTTGGCATTCGCCACTCAAAGTGTCTCGAGGTCTGAAATTTGTTGCCAGAGTTAGCCGCCATCAACAACGCTTGACGCTTGCTCAGAAATGGTTGAAGTTGTCAATGCCGTCGGCAAATCATGGCCGCTCCAGAGTTGTTTCTCTTTTTTTGCGTTTCTATTGTTGTTGTTATATGTGTGTGTCTGCGTGTGTGTATATATGTATTCGTGTGTGTGTGAGTGTATTAGAGTTTGCCGGTTTATGGGTTGATCAATGCGAATCGACGTGCTTTATGGTAGCGGCCATTATTCATTTTTCCTTTGAAACGCCTAAAACAAATAAAACAAAGCGAAGGGCTTCGAGTTCGGCCTCAGACGTCATCATCAGCCAGGAAACATAGTTGACAACTCTAGCGGATGAGGCCTTGACAAGCGAAATGTTGTTAGGATGGTTTTTTAAAATGTTATTTTGTTGTGTAAAAAGCCGTCGGCTGATAACAAATGGCCGGAAAAATTTAAAATAAGTTAAACTTTCATCTATGAAGAAGTAGTTTGGTTTTTGCATAGCTTATTTACATTATTTACATTTTGTAGTTACCCATAAAAAGGTTTAATTTGTTTAAGTAAATCAAGGGCTGCCTTTGAAATTTCAAAGTTGTAGATGATAAGAAAGTCGATGTCGTGAAGAAATTTTTTTTTTTATGTAAAGGTAGCTTATACTTAAAAGATAAAAACTAATAGTTACAAATAGTAAGCCATGGCTACCGGGGCCCTTAGCTAAATGAAGAATTATTTAGCCTTTGCAGTTCGTATTCAATTTATTGAATACTTCTGGCCATAAAACGGTTCAAATCCATTCAGTATCGAATATCCTAAGATGCTCTTAATGTACAGTATTCGAATCTATTGGATTAAAGTAACGGAGAAAGTAAGAATTATACGACCTAAGATTTAGTCGGTGAGATAGTTCGCATTCAACATCGAATCGAATATTTCTGGCTCACCGAATATATTTCAGAATCGAGTATACTGAGATATGGTACAGTAGCTGAATTTTTTAGGATTATTACAATAACTTATTTTAAAACACTGCGGCTATATTTTTAATTTGGGGTTATCGTATAGCAAAGCGAATTTTCATAAAACTACGTATTAAAAAACTTAACTTAATTTTAATAAAATTTTATAAATAATTTCTTATTTATGCTTTCAACTTTTTTTCTCTAATTTCAATAAAGTTTTAGAAAATTTCAGAAGAATAGCTAAGTCCCAAAATTCATACATGGCGGAAATACGTTTTCAAGTCTTCAAGCAAAACGTATGGAGTTCGTATGTTAAATGATCTGCGTATTTTTAGGCTAAAAAATATAAAATTCAAGATGTTAATGAGTAATTCTTCTTTAGCTGTTAATAGGTTAAGGCGTTGTAGATTTATGCAATTCAGAAGATACGTTAGGGCTGTAATCCTAAAATCTATTTGTTTTATGAAAATCTTTTTATAGCTTCCAAAATTACAAGCATATATCTTTAGTTTACTAATTTATTTACTGAAATTTCCTGAAATATAAACAAATATTTGAAGAGCTTCTAGCACTATAAACTTCTATATACATTAAGACATTTTAGAAGTAACAACTACAAAAAAGATATCAAGATCTCTTCAAATCTACTTTATATTTATATAACCCTCTACACAACATTGAACTCACCTATAGAAAATCTGCTTAAAATTTGTATGTAAATTTGTTTGTAATATTAAACTTTATTTTAAATCGATTTTTATTTTACTCCACGTTGTTTCCGCCCCCCTTCAGAATAAAAAAAAAATAAAATCATTTGCCCATCTTTTGTATTTCTTTTGCTTTGTGCTGCTTCTGCTGTCTTTGGGTCTTCTATTTTTTTTTTTTTTTTTTTGGAGGGAATTGGCACTTAAGTTACTCAAGTGGAAAAAAGTTTTTGTTTTTCGTTTACTCGATACAACTATAAAGCAACACACACAAACAGACCCCATGCCACATTCTGTTAAACTTTTGCCTTGTCTAGATGCGGCGTAAAGGGGCAAGAAAAGGCGACATGGTGGCATGCCTCGAAGTCGCCAGCCCTTGCGCGCTTTGCCTGTCAGCTGGATTTCTTCATGTGGATACATTTTCAATATACTTATATACACATAAGATACATATATACTTTTTCGCTTTCGTTACTTTTTCGCTCCCCAATTCGCTTGCAAAACTTCTAGAGAGCGTCATCGACATGGCTGCTGTTTTGTTTTTCCAATTGAATTGAAGGCTGACAGCCGCAAAAATTTCATTATGAAATTGGATCGTTGTCAATTTATTAAGAAACGAAAGAAACGAACTGAGGCAAGATACTTCTTCTACTTATCTTCATCTTGCAACAGCCGCTTTGCCCGTTTCAGTACCCATTTCAATTGCCCTGCTTCATCTAGTATTTTAGTAGTGCTCTTTATTGTTATTACCATTTACAGGCAGTTTCTGTTGTTAGCAACTTGGTCTAAGTCTGAACCGTAAATTGGCCGTTGATTGCTGACACCTGTTAGGGTTCCTTTTATACGCTTCTTTTTTTTTTGTGTTCTGACGTAGAGTTGCCGCCTACCGTTTTGCTCTTTTTTTATACACTGTACTTTGGGTACAAGGGTATACTAAGTTCATGCAGCACCTAAGAGTAAGATTTCACAAAAAAACAGGATTTTGTCTGTTGTAATCTGTATAGTCTGTTGTAATTTAGTCTCACATTTTTTAATTTACAAGTTTATAACCGACACAGACCTCATCTGCGGGTAAAAATTTTCAATTAAAATACATAGGTCGGGAACTTTTAGAGTTATTACAAAAATGGCTGATTAAGGAACTAAAACATTCTTAAGTAAAAAAATTATTATTTTCAAGTTTTAAACTTTATTTTATTTATAATTATGTATAAAGCAGAAATTAATTGCAAGTTTTAAATAAATTTATATTTTTATTTAGTTTCCACTAGCTAGTTTTCTAAATCCTTATTTTTTTGAGCTCTTTCAAAGCCCTTCCTTCGAAAATGAACCAACTACATAATTCAGTTAATTTGACAAAGATCTTATTTTATTTTATCTATCATTATTCAATTCAAATTTTGAGATTTAAAAGTATAATAAATTATCAGCTCTGTTCTTGAAATCACTTTTCGCCGAATTTGAAAAAACAACAATTCGTTAAAGCGCATTTTTTAGCTACCAAATTCTTCGTATATTATCTGCAACTGTTGCTCTTTTTTCCAAATATGAAAAAATGGCTTTGTTTGGAAAAGAGTTTCTTCAACATTCTTCGGATTTAAGCACTTATGATTAATATCTTTTTACCAACTTGAAGAAATGCTTGGTAGGCATACAAAAATTGAATTATCTCTGAACTAAGTGTAATGCTCGAAAATGAGAGATGGCTAAGAAAAATAGTGTTTTTATATTTTCGAAAATATTTCCTTTGTTCTTCTTGACTTGCCTTCGTATTTACAACCGAAGTTTAAAGAAAAAAAGCCAACTTATACCATATTTCCTTTTTGTACTTAATACCTATGAACTTTGATTCGCTAAAACCGAGTCTTAGGTTGGAATTTAGGTTGGTTTCTCCTTACCTCAAGAATTTTTCGTGTTAAAAAAATACAATTTTTAATTTAGTATTGTGTGTAAAAGAAATTTCGGGAGTTATAGTCAAAATTTACCAACTTTTCCCATGAGCACGTCTGCGAAGTAGTTAGTCTACAAAAAGCGTTCATAAACTCATGGCTCATGACTAAAGTAAAAAAAATGATTTTTAGTTTAAAGAGATGCCCCAATTATCCGCAACAGTTTTCTGAAAAAAAAAACTGCCCTGTGTTCAGGGCATATTAAAGTCAGGATGTTCCAACTCCAATCGCAACACTTGTTTTTTTTTTCCGCGCCCTCTTTATCTGTGAATGGCATCTTATACTGCCAAGTTGCCGCATTTGGGTTTTGATTTTCATATTAACATTTGCTACAAATCGTTGCGCTCACCTTGAATCGCCCCGCCGCTCCTTTGTTCTTTGTTTTTGTTGTATTTTTTTTTTTTGTTGCCATGGCAGTTGCTTCATGCCGCGCAAGATTTCGCGTTTAATTGCTGAAAGTAAAGTGAAAATGCTAAAGAAATTCCAAAGCCATTTAGCTGCATAGAGAGTTTCGTGGCAAAGTGAGCGGCTGACTGGCCACCAGGCGCGTCTCCAGCCAGTTCATAAATTAAAGTCAAAGCCTCTCCGGGCGTAGACCGTACAAAACTGAGCCAACTTGCGATGTGATGTGATAATTGCGGCTTGGCTTACTTTGTTCGCCATTTAATTGTTGTAATTTGTGCGTTCCTAGTTGCTACTATTTACTACTATGAAGTACTTGCCGCTACTCTCTTTATTTTCCCGACTTACTAGTTTTCCCTTTTCAAGTCATTTGTTCATTATACACTGTAACTAATGGGTTAAGGGTATGCTAGATTTGTGCAGTGTTTTGTTTTCCAAAAAAAAAAAATTTATTTTGACCATACATCTATCTGCGATGTTTTTTGTTCTTTAACTACCTAAAACCCTTTAAGAATTTCTTCTATGGATAACTTACAACCAAATTCGAATTTTTTCGGAAATTTCGATGTAAATGTATAAAAGGCGACCAAAACGTGCATGTGGCGAAAAAAAAGTAATTTTATTATTATTAAGATCCTTTCAAGAAAATTTTTTGAAAGGAATTTTCGCTTTTTTCACGCCATTTTATGTTTGGATAATTTTTACAGAGAACCACTCAAGGGAAGGTTGTTGATTCATATCAATATCTTGAGCCCTACTCCCATGGGAAAATCACACAGTCAGTCATATAGCTGGTTCCCTTAAATAGTGGCTGTAGTGTATTCGCATGTCGGATACATTTAATTTATACGCTTGCCTTAGTTGCTGTTAAGTTTTCATTTCGAATTTAGCGAAAATGTTCAACAAATTCTCGCTGGCACGCATTGCTGGATACCCTTTAGCCCATTGTTGTTATTGTGGCTGTTGTTGTTGCAAGTATCTGTATCTGTAGGTTTTGCTGCCTCATTGTTGGTGGCAATTGCAATGAATGTTGTTATTTTAGCTACACTTGCACCTTTACGCTTCGTGGTTTGTGTCTAAGCTTTGACGTGCACTTCCTTTTCATGTTAACGGAAGCGTGACAAAAAATAAGAAAAATAAGCAGCAAAAAGAAGAAGAAGAAGAAGAAAAAAAAAAAAAAAAATGAGGGAGCGTATGCTGTGCATTAAAAGCTAATCCGGGAGTTGGGGGTTGATGTTACACCCAAGCAATTCCACTTAAATTACAATCAAATGTAATAAAATGTATTTTCTGTAGCGAGAAGAGCTTAAAGTAGCTCTTGAATCAAGTTTGGGGCAATAAAGTTAGAAAATTTCGAGAATTACAGATGTATCCCACAGATTTAGGATATAGTTTTATGATGTTGCAGAAGTAATTCTGAGTAAAGATTAAGAGAATTATTGAGCATCATTATGTATAATTTTTTTTCTGTCACTGTCGCTCTTTTAATAATTTAGAATTAATTCTAACCTATAACTATTGTATAGTATATAAATGAAACAAATAATAATCCATATTGTGGTAGGCTGAACAGCTGGAATAGCTATCATCTTAAAATTAAGCCCCTTAGACAGCAATAAAGAAAGTGCGAAGATTAAAAATAATGAAGAAAAAAAAATTGGTAAAGATTGAAGTTTCAAAGTTGGAAGCTCGAAAAGATGGTCTGCTTTTAAAGGAGCTTTTCTGAATGCCTTTAAGGCATGTTAAGTTCATTGCTCTCTGAAATGAGATTTCTTCTTTTTCCAAAAATTACGATATTCTGACATCTTGAAATTAGTGATTTTTTCAAGAATTTTTTAGCGTCACTATTCACATACTCCGCCAGAATTGCTTTACGAACTTTTCCGTTCCTCTACATATTACACCCCAATGGAGACTGGAGCTTACATGAGGGACTCATCTATGAGTACTGAACATTATATTAGCTTACGCTTTCATGTAATTATCTAATACAAAGATCTTATTCATAATTTGCACCTGATGTCAAATCTGCCCAAAAAATATGTGGTGCACTATACTAAGAAACCGTCAAAACTTCAATTATTACACTTCTGTTCCGGTTCAACATTTCACTTATTTTTATTAAAAATAAATTAACATTATTTGTCAAAAAAAAACACTAAATTAATTTTGAAATTGTAATGTATTAGATACGAATTTTTTTTAATTTATATAAATTCATTTTCACAAAAATTTTTTGAAAATGAAAACTTTTTTAATTTAAAATAATTCTTTAGATAGAAATTGCACATCGTGTTTTATTCGCTTCCTCTTTTTTTTTTATTCGCTGTGCCTGTAAGGTACAAAAGGTGATTTCGGAATACGAAATCAATTTTTGCTGCAAAACTATCCCGAAGTCTATTAAATATTGTAAACTAAATCATCATAGTGATGATGAATATGAACTTTTTTTTCGGTTGTTAAGAGCAAAATGTTGTATATTCTAATTTTTTACATTCTGGGGGTGTTTAAATGAAGAAAATTGAAAAAAAGTTCTACAGTATATTTCGATAAGTAGGACAGCTTCGATATATTACACATAACAACTAGTTATGTATAAGAATTATGTTAACATATGTATATACCTTTCAACTTAATTCCTAGTTGTTGTTAAAGATCAAAGATTCTCAAAATTACATAGCATATACATATTTGGTATTTAGTTTATGCAAAACATTTTTATAAACATTCATTGACATTTCCTGTGTGTCGTCTTTTAAATACATCAGAATTTCACACACACACACTCACATATATTCATATACTGGCACAAAACATCAAAACAAAATGTAGAAGCAAAAAAAAGAACTCAAAACTAAAGACTGAGACAGCAAAGTGACACGAAAAAATCGCGCACAATTTTCGTGTGCGCTAAATTCCCTTACGTAGGTTCCAAGAAAAAAATATACCAAGAACATTTAAAGAACCTCGGAGACCGCAAAAGAACTTTGACATTTTTTTTTGGTTTTTTTATTTTTTGCTGTTGTCAACGTCGGTGTCATCATACCCGTATACCCCCACAGAGTCAGGGTTTCTCTTGTTTTTGAGCGAAAAAGTTTTTGGGGATTATTTTTGTGCGCTCGCTTATGGAGCGACTTTTGGTTTTTGGGCATGCGAAGTTGACTTTTTGACTTTTCGTAGAAATAACATGGACTTTGTTCATCTTCATCTTTTTATTGTAGTATGTATTTAATTTTTTTTATTCTCGCCAGCCGAAACTGACCTGTCACCTTTGGGGCTTACTTGTCAAGCCAAAAAAAAACCAGCCAAGTATTGCTCGGTTTGTGTTTTATTTATGTCAACTTGGCTGACCTTCAGCAATTGTTTGTTAAGGGCTGCCAGCTAGGGGGTTTCCAACCCCAACCCCACATTGGTTACATCACAAACACATCAGTTTTAGTATATTTTGTAGTTTTTCACTTGACACTTTTTGAAATGTTTTGTTTTGCCTGCGAATGATGAGCCAGATCCGCTAAATATGTTTGTGTCGCTCAAAGCGCTCCGACAGTTGCATTTGTATTTGATTGTATCCAAAGGCATATGTAGTATATACACATACACATACTCATACACATGTATGTGTATCTACATAAATCAAAGTCGTAGTCACAAAACTACTGCCAAGTGTCAGAGTCTTGCAAATTACTGGGAAGTTGCCCATACCAGCCGCCATGGCCATTTTTGCCGTTGGGAATCGAAACAAACACAGATACACACATACAAAGCCAAATGTGGAGCAACATGTGTGGGTGCACATCTAAACATTATCGTACTTATCTATGGCTACTTGTTATACTCTGCTAAGGAGCGTATTAAAGCTAAGATACAGTTGACTAGAGTATCTTTAATAGAGAAGGGACGATTAATCAATTAAATAAATAATTTAAAGCTGAAAATATCTGTGTCAAAGATTTGACCGATAATATTTATTTATACTCTCTTTAAATCATATTTAGTTGAAATTTTGTTTTATAGAAACTAAAATGATTGAAAAAACTAGCTTAATTCATTGAAAATCTGCAAGATGCTCTCTGATGACAAAATACACCAGCTGTGTAGAATTTTTCTACGAATCGCTATCGACATACTAAGGCTTCCTAAATCGTTGAAAGATTTCTATATGCACTGGTTCCAACGAAGCCTCAACCTCATGATCTGACGATCTTTATCAATTCGCTCATGGCATCGATTTTTTTGCGATTACCGGCGATATCGGTGGACCTTCACAAAATTTGCGAAACAAGCGGAGACCAGCCACCAAAAGTGATCAACTTTTGTTTTGATTCGATTTGTAGTCGCAAAATATGTTTTTAAACCTCATCTTTGATGTTCTGCGTACTACAGCTTCAAAAATCATTCTAATATTGGTTCAACTAGGTGTGTACAAAATGGGCTGGCAGTCATTACAAAAAACTTCATCATTACACTCAAAAATATTATTGGAATTCATTCAAAATCTTGGGCGGATGGGGTGTGTCTGGATTGGGGTTGCCCGCCAAGCGTAAAATTAAGCTAATCAGTCGCTCCGCTGGCGATTATTGGCCTAGTATAACTAAAACAAACAATAAACAAAAATCCAACAATAAATAAATAAATCAAAATCAAGACAAAAAACAAAATAGCAAAAACAATAAAAACAGAAAAAAAATAAGTTGCCTACGTCTAGTGCCAAGTATATGGATAAATTTGACGCTGCGTAGGCTGAGCATTGCTGTTGGGGCGAGAGCAGGGCAACAAATATTTGACATTTCTCCAATGGTCATAAATCACTCAGATTGTGACACAATTTCTGTGCGTTTGTGCTCATAATTAGAAAATTAGTTCGAAATTGAAGCAAATTGAAGCGCAAAATTCGTAAAGCGCGCCCGACTTGGAGGTCACACATTAGCTCCCAAGCTAAAAGTTTGAAGTTGTTTGGTCTCAACATGAAGTTGGTTAAGCCCTGCATACAAGGCCAATAACATGGGGCAAATAAATTCCCGACTTGTGTTGTGTTTGTGGTTGGTAAGACTAAGCGCTACTGACAATGTTTGGGTAAAGGGAAGTTTTGGAGTTAAATGGTTGGAGGCGGACTTGGAGTAGCTGACTGATGTGCAGACAAACAACACAAACATTTACCACGACGCCGGTAGCCACTTTGACAGACTATTATGCGAGAAAGGTTTCTTTCACTTTTCGAGGCAAATGCTGTCGCTGTCGACGTCGACGTCACTGTCGACGTCACTGCCAGTGTAAAGATGTTGGTACGCTGCGGAACTGTCATTTCCGTTTTACTTGTAAAATGAACATGGAAGTATTCGAAGCAGCCGACAAAGTGGCGTTAGCGGACAGGAACGCATGCCAGGAGGCCAGGAGGTATAGCTGCGCATAAGGGGCAGCTGACGCTGACTTGTTACACACACACACGCACACCCCTGTAAGACAGGCGGCGACTACGTCGTAGTCGGCGTCGCGTACAAACAGACAAACGGAAGGATGAACAAAGCGGGTCGTCAGACAAAACAGTTCCTCAAGGGGGCGCAGGGTGAAGGGGGGCGCAGAGAGACAGACAGACAGCCGGACGGACAGCTGCGTTCAACGTTTTTCGCAAAAGTTTCGTTTTCGTGTGTTTTCGTACAACGTCTAAAGGAAATTGCCGGCAGGCAACAACAATAACCAAGGCAGTGGGTTGCGAGAGGGGGCGCAACCAAGTAGCGCCTTGGAGCAACGCAGCGAAGCATTGCGCGCTGCTCTCACTCTCTTTCGGCTCTGTCTCTGTATACGTCTCTAATTCTCTACGACTGAAGCCAGGCAAAACTGAAGGTAACAACGCAAGAAAATGCCAGGCAACAAGACAAGCAGAACTGACGTAAAAAGATTTTTTTCTTTTTTTTTGTTGTAAGCTCTCCTACTCCGCGCCAGCTTCGGCCCACGTCTACTTTTACCATTATTGCTGCTTTCTCTCTAGGATTGTTGGGTTTCGGATTGGCAACGATTGCAAGGGCAAGTCATGAAGTACAAAGCTGCTGTAGCATCATTCTCAAGTATACTTAATATGCCTTTAAATGTTGTCATGGATTTGTATTTGTTTACTTGGCAAAAGGTTTTTGAAAAACGAATCAAATAAAATAAAAATGTCTAGATACAAAACGTGCGGCAATTTTTCGGGAATATTACTGCTTTTTTTTTAGAGACAATCAACAGCGAGGTGTGTAAGTCTTGACCAGCTTAAGTTATATTGGTTTATTGATACGCGATTTTTGTAAAGGGAGAGTGAATAAATTTTGCTGAACGCTTCATTAAGCTTATTGTCAAATCTTAAACAGCAATAATATAAGCTCTTATCTAAAGAGGCTTGGGGTAGTCAGCATTAAATTATTTCTAATTTCAATATGTCCAAATTTTTTTAGAGACGCCGCGGACTTCCCGAATGAGCAGGAGCACAAAAGAATCATGACCGACTGCCTGTAGGAACGCCAATATCTGGCTGATTATAAGAGCTAGAACAACCAAACTAGGACCAAAACTCCCTTATATACGTAGGCTGATCGGGTTTATTTTTTTTTTATTTTGTGCCAAGCACCCTTCCATAGATAATTGTATAATTTTCAATTTAAAGCTCTGTATAGTATTCTGTAATATAGTATTCTGGAGGTCGTAGTTCGAAAAGCCTTAGTGTCAGAAGTATACCTAAGGTTAGCTGAGTTGGTAGACTGTTAGCCCCTTAAATTAAAGTTGTGTCGAGTCCCAGACATTTTTTTTTATTTCTCCTCTTTATTTTTATGAGTTTTTGAAGATATAATTAAATTTTTTAGACTGTTTTAGTAACTTATTATCTGCAGTTCATACAACTATGTGTAACGAGTGGAAGGCGGCGCGCCAGACGCCTTGCAGTATATAAATTCTTGATCAGACTGAAAAGTCGAGTCGATATAGCCATTTCTGATCTCTCAAAATTGGTTTGTAGAGTCATGTAAACTAAATTATAATTTTTGTTTTTTTTTTGGGTATACCAAGAACATGGAGATAGATGTCTGACCGTGTTCTATCAAAAAAACTTTTAAACATCTTTTTGGATACCGATTACACTTTGCATAATCGAAGCGAATTTGAAGAAATCAAAGGAAATTGAGTTTTGTAGAGTCCTCAATGAACCGTGTGGAAGTAAAGAAAAGTGGGATGTCTCAAAATTAATAAAGCAGGTTGTTGGTTGTTAGGTGATGCACCCAGGTGATAGAGACCCCTAGCTTTTACCCAAAGAAGCTAGGTTCGGTTTTGGAGTTAACTAAGACCATGATTCGAACTTGCCTCTTATTGGGAGTTGAGTGCAACTCTGAACTTATTATGATTTTAAAAGCACTAATTCGGTTGACACAAAAAAATTAGACTCGAACCAAAAGTCCAAAGACCGCTTGAATCATATTTATGATCGTGAATTTGAGATTTAGAATTTATTGAACTTGATCTAAAGTACTATTAGACTCTTTACTTCCGGTTTCTTTGTTTTTTATATACCCTTTCGCTTTAAAAACTATTATAATCCGCTCAACATTTGTACAGCATTCTGAAATAATTTTGTTCAACTTTTGAAATCTTTCTACTTTCTATTATTCATAAGTTATTTGCATTTTAAATGAAATTTAAAATTCTCGAAAAATTTGAACATATCAGCAATTTTTCAAAGATTTTTATTTTGTTTTTCATTTTGTATTACGTACGTAAAAATAATATTTTCACATTTCTTTTGTTTCTATTTCTGTATTTGACACATATCCAAAAACCAACTTAAGTTTTCACTTACAATGCAAAAATTTTCATTTATAGAAAACAAAACACGTACCTACACCTACACACACACACACATAGACTAAAAAAGAAAAAACTATTAAAAGTGGCAAATTTTAATGAAAAATCTTTCAAAATGGGTAAAAAGCCACTTCAATGGCTGCCAGAGTAGAGCTTAGGGTTAAAAGGAGGAACTACGGGTACAACGAAGCTGACATGAATGCTGACAACGTGTCTTAGTTTGCACAAAACGAGCTCGAGATGCAGCGTCAAATACACACAGATACATACATGCACACACACACAGATGCTATTATAGAACGGTTCATAGTAACTTTAAGGCAATGGTCGACAATAATGCCGTAGCATCTATGTGTATGTATGCGTATCTGTGTGTGAGTGTGTTTGTGTGTGTGTGTGTGTCGGTGTCGGTGTCGACACTTTTGCCAGGCATGTCATGTAACAGGAATTTTAATTTAATTACGCTCTCCATGCTGCCAAGCGGCAGCAAGTGTTCAGGCACAAGCAGAGATTGGGGCATCTGTCCCAGCAAAATTCCTATGCCATGCTCATATTCTAGCTACCTACCTACAACCTCCACAGCGCTCCTTGTTGTCCTGACACTTTTCAAGCAAACATAAATATGCACATTAATAGATTAGCTTTGGCAGAGGCAAGCCAGTCAAACAGTGATAAGAAATCAATAATCAAGCCTGCATAAATCATTGACAAAGTGTAGCATAACACTCTGCCCCTGCCGAATACTATGTCTGCCAGTGTCATCCAGCCTGCACCTTTTGTCTAGCGATGCTTATCGTCTACAATGCCGCCACAGGGCCAACAAATGAAATTAACCATCAACGCACCAAACCGCGCGTACTCCTCGTCACCAACTTTGCATGCAAATTCAATATTCATAATTTGGTTTTGTCTTGAAAGAATTTCGACGCCGCTGGCAGCGTCGACAATGGCAAAAAAATCAATAACCAAAATTCCTGGCAGGCTTAAAACTTTTTTACAGGTATTTCTCAATGCTTTGTCATATCAACAGCCTGACTGTTTGGCGGCCTTCTTTGGGGGGATCCTTGGATCCCCCTGCTTGACTGCTGCTGCTGCGTTCGTGCCGAAAAATAATTTCCTACTTGGAAGTTAGCAGGCATGAGGAGCACAGCGACGACTTGGACGCACTTATTGTTATCAACGGCTGAAATATGGCATTTTAATTTTATTAGCTGCCTTACACACTGCACAGCCAATGCCGCACAAGCTGCTGATGATGATGATGATGTTCATGATGCTGCACAGTGGTACAAATTGGCAAAATAAGTGAAAATAACAGATTTGTAATAAAATGTCAGGAATTTTATTGTAGCTTGTGGTAAAATTAAAATTTAAAAAAAAGCACAAAAAACACTTAAATTGGCTCACAAGCGCTTAAGGAACAATCTTTAGTGAATGCATTTTTTTTATTAAATCGCCTTCTATAAGCGTGATCAGTAAAAGTTTTTTCGATACTCGGAAAATCGGCATAAGTACTAATTGGAGCAATTCAATTGGAATTCACTTACATCACCTTGTGATATAAATTTTTAGTTTCTTGTCAGTTGCGAACCGAATTCTTTGAGAACATTTTGTTGATAAAGTAAAAAGTAAACCGACTTAATTTTGCAAAATTGGCAAAAAAAATCAAAGATTATTAAAGTCGATCCAGCCATTCTTAAGCTATAAATTTTATAATTATTTTATGTATATTGATTAATGTTCCGTTTAATTCAACATTTATATTACAATAATCGTAGCATTTATATGAAATTAAGAGCAGCAGGCTAATAAGACTCTTCTACTTAGATTGGGTACATAATTGAAATTATATTTAAAACACAAGTTTTGTAAACCTAATTCGTGGGTAAAAAAATTGACAAAATATTTCTGAAGTTATTATAGCTGATCCCAAGTTTTTCCTGACCAAAATGGTATAGTCTGAGATGAAGTCAATTACGGGGGACTTTTTCCAAATTTTAATTCTAATCAATTTGTTCATTCTCGCTATATAGTCAATTTTTCGATAGAAAAAAAAAGAATAAAAATGAATTTAGAGTTTCATGAAGTTTGAGGAAGCTCTCTCAAAAACTGTAGGCTTTTTTTTTTAGATTTTTAATGTTGTGTGGTTAAGTAAAAGTTACTTTGAAACTAAAATTTTTGTGTTTGAAATTGTAACATCCACATTGGAAAATGCCATCGAAAATTTTGCCAATTGGTTCGATGTCTGTAAAACCAGCCATGGTAAACATTTATCGGATTTAATTTGAAATCTCGAAATATTGGACGATTTTTTAACATTTTTGTCAACTCAACAGCTAAAAACTAGAACAGGGTCCAGGTTGAGGTTGAGAGTTGAAACTCAAGTAAGCGTGAATACCCTAAATGTTTTTAATATATAATTTTCTATGTTATCGCATATTTATTGAGTATTTATCGACTTTTTGTCTTCTATTTTTCTTGCTTGTTTTTCGTTTGCTTAGACTTATTTCTTGCCCACAGTGCCACATTCCGTTTGTTGCTTTTGTTTTTGCTGTTGCCACAGCAGCAGCCTGTGGCACCACAGTCAGCTGAGAGTCGCCTTGGCAACTGCGCATGCTGCTACAAAATGCCGAGCCACAACGACTCGCTCTAAGAGAAATGTTTATGAGCCAATTAAAGAGCCATAAAGTTATAGTTCCCAAACAGCCAGTGTGGCCATGGTCTTTAAAATAAGTTTCATATATATTCAGTAAATTAAAATTAAATGGAAATATTTCACTTTAGGGCTTGTTGGAGTTCCCAATACGAGTAGTCAGTTTGCAAATTGCTCTTAAGACCTCCTCCAGAAACAATTTTTGTATCTTGCTCTTTCAGTTTCATTTATTTACGCTTACGCTTTTGTTGTCATTTCGGTTTTCGGCGATTTTTGTTAAGCATTTTCGTCGAGCGTTTTACACCGCTCGTAAAGCAAAAATTTGTTGGCTCCTAAGGCGCCTCGTTTTGTGGCATCTAGTTGCCCAAATCGCTGCGCTCTGTTCGGGATGGCCTGTAAATTGTTGCGGCAAAAATTTATTCGAGTATAGAACGAAACGTATTCAGTGTACAGTTTGAGTTGTGGCAAGTTCCAAAATGGAAATGGAAAGTCTATATTGTGGCAAACTTTTGCCGGCGCTTAAATCGTATCAAAATTTGTACACTTTTCGATTTGTGTGTAAATGCTGAAAGAATTTCAGAAATAACTTGCCGCTGATGTGAAAAATGCCCAGAAGGCAATTGTGTTTGCAACAGAAGCTGCAACGCCGTAGAAAGCGAACATGTGCCCCCTAAACCAAATGAAATTGCTGTGCACAATCATTTTGGAAAAACGAAAACTGCGTCTGGGAACAAAGAGGAAAAAGTTTCGTATATAGCAATTGGCTGTCAAAACATAGCAAGAGATTCCAAAAATTTCTTTCATTTAAAAGTGCTTTAGGTTTCAGTTTTGAAGCGCAACAGCTTTACTGCGTACTTGACTTGTTTGCATTCACATTGAGAAGGTAAATTAAAAGATATTACAATAAAAGTTGGGTATAAGTTTTATTTCTCTATAATATTATTTTGTTTGTTTTTGTTTCCATGTTTATTTGGTTTACATGTTTTGCTGACTGTTTGGAGTTTATTAAGCTTGGCAAACTTTAAACTTTGCACTTTTTTGATGACGTCAACAGCTGTTCGAAATACGGACTTTTTCTAAAGTTTTTGGTTTCAATTTTTTTTGCCTTGTCAACAAACGTTTTTGATGTAGTGTGAAATAAAAAAAAGGTTTTTATATATATTTATTTTGTACTCGACAAAGATACCAAAAGTTTTTTTGGGGTTACTTTAAGAATTTTTGTTGAAAATGCAAAAGTTTCTGTGTGGTAAAGCAACACTGGTATATAAAGTACAGTCTACTTAAAATGCAACTATGACGACTGAATACTTTTTTGAAGATAATCGTATTTGCACAAATTACGTCGAGAAAATGTATATAGTACTAGTTGTTTTATGAAAAGTTATGTAAGAAAATAAATAATTTTGATATAGAATAACGATACAATTTCTTTCTTTGCATTCTCATTAAAGCTATGGGCATCTAATTTGACACGTTCAGTTTACTTAGACCCATTAGTATTCCAAAAATGATTAAAAAGTGTTTGATTTGAATAATGTTTTTAAAAAACGAATTATTAAGTTAGTAATCGTTTACTCTGCGCGTCAAGCTTCATATGGAAACATTTTGAAAACCAAGCGAAACATTAAAAAAACGTTTTTAAATCGAAAAATTTTATGAAAACTTTGACAGAAATAAATTCGAAATATATTTCCTTCAATATAATTTTTGTTTCATACACATTTAAGCTATGATCAACAAAATTGCCAAAGAAGTTCAGTTTACATAGACTCATTAGTGTTATAAAACACAAAAATGTTTTAGTTTTATACGATAACCTTTTGAAAACTGAGCGAAACAAAAAATTGTCATACAATTTATTTAGAACTGCAATAGAAATAAATTCGAAATATAACTCCAAAAATCTTTAAGAATATTTGTGTTAATGATTTTGAAACATGGAAAAAATACTTGTTAAATATCCAAATCGGTTACTCTAATATTAAAACGAATAGACATTATAAGCAATCAGAAAAATATTTAGTTTTAATGAACGAATGGCACATTTTAGTATTTCCAACATAACATAACAATGAATAATATGAATACAAAAAATGTATTTTTTTAACTAGTTATAAAGTAGAAATTTATTTTAAGTTATAAAAAGATTTTATAGCCAAAGCAACTTGGGCCTTCAGGAAGACAGTAAATTAAAATAAATGAAGTTATAATTTTTTTATTGAACAAATATTGAGCGGTGGCGCAAAAACACATTTTTTGGATTTAAAAAATTAGTGTCTTCACTTCATCGCAAGTATCTCTAGTTATACAAAACCTATTTCGAATTTTTGTAGCTAAATAAAAAACTCATCAATCGCATTAGGTCGCCTTTAATAACTTGTCAAAAAAATAAGTGTGTCCACTTTGTCAGCCAGAAAAGCACGACTAACGCCGTGAGCAACCCTAATCACGATGCAGAAATGCAAAATTGCCAGGCCTAGCGACAACAATCAGCTTTTTTTTTATAAATAAACGCATTGTGTATTTAATGCGTGTCTTTTTTTTTTTAAAAAAAGGCTGGTAGATATTGACGTTTTTTACAAATTTCCACTACACTTTTAGATTTAGAGGTTGACAGAAATTTAGTTCTAAAAAGAATCTGATTAATTTTCGTATCTATGTGTTTTTTACTGGCAGGTGATGTAAGATATTTTTTTTTTTAATTCTTACAGCTGGAGACAAATACATATAAATAAGTTAATTGCGCTGTAACTATAAAAACTCGTTAAGATTTTTTTTATATTATTAGTTTTAGTAATTAATTAATTTTAAGATGCAATTAAAATACTCATTAATTATTATAATAAAAATAGAACTTGTTCTTGTCAAATTAATTTAAATTATTAACTACGTTCCGTGAATTAATTTTATAAATTCCTGTATTCAATATGTCTATTTATAATTCCCTTTATTCAATATTTAAATGCACTTAATTGAAGTTGTTAAAAAAAATTACTGCCTACCAACTGTGTCGAAACTTTAAGCACAGAAACAAATCGATACAGTAAAAAAAAAAAAAAAAATAATAATGCAACCGCAGTTGTAGAGTAGTTTTTGCATACAGTGCGACCAGAAAATATTCGGACGCTTGTTTATTTTAAGTTAAATGCGCTGAAGCTAAGCGCTTAGGCGTCATAATTTGAGTATTGAAAAAGAAAATTTAGTTGGTACAGAAAAAGAATTTAAAAATTCATTCCTAAAATTTAGTGAACTATTTTTACTACCAAAAAATATTCGCAACTACAGTGCGTTCCAAATTAATAGGTGCACCGCTTCTTTTTTGGGGTAGAATTTTACTAGGTTTATAGACTATTTTACATCTTGTAAAAATTTTGCATGCACGAAAAAAAAAGCTTGCGACGAAAGGGTAGTGTCCATATAAATTTGCAACATACTGTATTAATTTAATAATAAGTTATTTCATTAGAGAAAAATTATTTTGTACTATTTTTAAGTTGTATTTTAATAGGTCTACTTTTAGCCGATTAATTGATCTTTTTAAGGGCAAATATCGCACACTCACTATATCAGATTTATTGGATCTTATATGGTGCTTTCCGATTTAAGTCGCATTTATATTTTTTTTAAGTGTTTTCCGTTGCTTGCAATGTTTAATTCAACTGAAATTTCAAAGTTGTCCAAATAATTTTTGGTCTCACTGTATTACTGTACTATATGTATGGGTATATATTAATTTGCGAACAATCGAAAATCGACATGTGACACGCGTTTTTTAAATTTATGCGCTACGAATTGCATTTGCAATTTTTTTTTGTGCTCTTTTGTATTTTATATTTTGCGGGTTGTTGCTTGTTATGTATAACTGCTGTTATTGTAGTTGTTGTTGTCAGTCGATCGGTGGTAAATGCAATGCATGTAAAGAAGAGAGGGTGCCCCGCTGCATGGAAATCAACATCCTTTTTTTTGTCACAAATATTAATCGGGTCGAAAGTGTGCAATTTTGTATACTATTGTAACTGCGGTGTAACACGACGACAACAACAACTACAGAATGTGTTGCAGGGGCAACATCACACACACATTTAAGTTATGTATGTATATGTATTCCACATATCAAAAACAATTCGAGCTCATCAGCATCAGCTTGGGGCAGACATACACATACACACTCACACACACCATGATGGTGTTGCGTCCCTCATTCGCCTGCTGCACAGGGTCACACTTTTTTCTTGCCACACGCCATAAATCAATGTTCGAATTTCGCGGCAACAACAACAAACTAAAGGAAATCGCAAACGAAATCAAGCAACAACCAAAAACAGACACGGGCAAAAAAAAAGACAGGCAAGGACGCAGGACATTATGTTCGCGCCATGTTTAAAATTATTGCCTAGCTTCAGGTTTTTTTTTTTGCCAGATTTTCATTTTCATCGATGTTTTTTTCGCGTTACATCTCATGCGTTACATATTTTCATTGTTGTTGAATGCGGTTCCTGTTGTTGTTGCTGCATCGTTGCACTTCCTTTTTGCCACAATATGCACTGAATGTTTGAGACATGCGGGGCGCCAGCAGAAAATTTTTTAAATTACATACGATAATGCGTATCTGGTACATAACAACCAACGAGTACTGCATGTTATGTGGGCTAAAAGGTATACAGTGGGACTTGCTGAATAAAGCATGATCTGGGAAGAATTTTTTGGTCACGAACCAGAAACGAAGAGAAGCAAGAAAGATTTGGTGATATATATATCGGCGAAAAAGAGTGAAGTGAAGTGAAGCCACCTTGAATTCACGAGCATATAATGTAATTGATCACATTTTTGAAAATAGTTCTGATCACTTTTGAATTTAAAAATAAAAAAACAAAAATTTTGTAAATGTTAAACAAAAAAATATTAAATTATAAAAAATGCAAAAAAAAATTGTATTTTTTTTTAAGTTTCATATTTATTTTTCCTTAAAAAAAGGGTATATATTAATTCACTTTATTCCCTTGGAGATATGGCTTCTCAAAGAAACGTCGAAATTGGAAGTTTGCAATTCAAATTGTCTCGTTTTATTTATTATTTTATACATATAATTATAAAGAAGAAATTAATAGTAAATTATAAAAGGTTTGTTATCAGAGCAATATAGGTTTACAGGCTGGCATTTATTTATTTAAGGCAATCGACCTAATTTTTTAATAAAGAGCCCACAGAAAGTTAATCGGATTTTCGATCACCATTTTTTGTATATTTTCTACTAATGCCATAATTCTAAATACTGAATTGTTATTAAATTAATTAAAGTTATTTTTCTTATATTTCAAACTTGGATCTATTTGATAATAAAAAGTTAAAATTAATATTCAAAGATTCTCTTTCATCATCTGTTAATTTATTTAAAAATAATTTTCAATCTTTTCAAACTGCAAAAGTAACTCACTAGCCTTTGAACAGATAAGACGGAGACTAATAAATATTAACATATTGATTCCTTCAAAATTTAAAATTTTTTTTTTTTTATAAAAAAACACATTATTATTTTTAGTGTCCTTAAATTTCAAACTTAAGACGCAAGACCAGCCATAACATTTTTAGATTTTGAACTTGGATCTATATAACATAAAATGAAAATAAGCATTATTCCATGGAGCCAGATCTTAACTCCACGAAGACTTAGTTCTTAAGAATACCCTTTGCAAACGAGTTCAACCCATTTACTTAGCCTTGATGAATTCTTTACAAAGACAAAATCGTTAAAAATAAGGCACCTAAGGCTTGTACAAATTTACAGACAAAATAAAAAAACATTTGCCTATAACAAAAAAAAAAAATTGTTTCAAATACGAAATTAAGTTTTTGGTCACGATTTTGAACTTTTCCCAGCTCTGTTTAAGCTTGAAAATAGTTATAATGGAAGTTTTTTAGATTTTTTAACGCTTTATGATTTTTTGCGTTTTCTTCAAAAATTATTTCATTTATTTATTTATCGCAGATTCCAAGAATTATCGAAAAAAAATTCGAAAATTAGATTTAGTTTAAGAATATTTTATTAAAGCTGTAACCAATTCTTCTAATAGATTTCGTTCTAGAAAATAGATACTTTTGAGCATCAAATATTCAATTTTTGTAGAAATATTTATGGAATTTAAGACAAAGTCTTAAAATTTGAATTCAACCAATTTTTCGTCAACTAACCGTATTTGAAATAGAGCGGCAAATTGGTGTAACTTTTCGTCTCTTACTTGAGACGCAAATCAGTTGAAAACTCAATGTATTCCATCAACCACTGAGCGCTTAAAAGGAAGTGATCTGCAAATCTGACCGCAAAGATTTCATATCTGCATTGGTTCATTGGTCCATTAAAGCAACTAGCATGGTGAAAAGCTACAATGGAATTCCAAAAGAAACATTTGTCTAAAGGCACAATTCTGCTAGCAATTTTATAACTCATAATGATTAGGAAATTGTAGAGTAGGAATCGCCTGAAGATGAACACGCGCTGGTAATTGCACCAATTGCACTCATTTCTCTGTCATAAATAACATTTCGAGCACAATTTCAGGCTGAAAAATGACCAAATCATGAATATTTGCAACAATTGTAAATCACCTTCACACCCGGCAGACAACTGCGCACACACACACACAGACACACATGTTTCTAACTGTGAAGAGGTGTGTGCACAAGAAGGCGTAGAGGGGGGTCATAAACGATGCCCCAAGGTCACATCGTTTGCGCTAGAAAACGTTGTTAATAAATTACGTGTAAAACAACGTGTGAACTAACATAAATAATTTCCTTAATCCACTGCAAACACACAAACAGATACACACACTCGCACATAGATACGCACACAGATACACACACTCGTAGACACTCTCACAGATACGCCTAGAAACATACGTGCGCAACAATCGATTAAGCGTAGATAAAAATCAATTTGCGGCAATAATAAATTGCTCAACTACCTGGCATGCAGCCTGCTCCGGACAGACGGCAATCGGGTAGCTGCAGCAGACACCGATTCCAAAACTTTGGGATGCGCTTCTTGAGTCTGCGCAGCTCCAAATGATGCCCCTGACAGCCCCATAAGCCACAAAACACTGTACCGCCCCCTCTCTTAGAACAGCTGCAACTTGCTGGACTTTGGCAATTTAGCTTCATTTTGTGCACTGTCCATTCCGGGCGTCCTGGCGGTTACTCGTACAAATTGCCCGCAAGGTGAAAACAAAATGGCAACGAGCAGGCAGAAAATAAAACTAAAATAAAATTTACAAACATTGTAATCATGGGTTAAATATCGCCTGGGACTGGAAGACTGTAACTGCAGACAGATGGACGCATAGTTGGCCCTGGACTGTGACTGCGTCTGTGACTGCGCATGCGCGCGCACTTCATTTAAGCGAGTTGGCCTAAAGAGCGCTGCAAAATTTTGAAGCCAGCTGCGTCTGCTGCTGCTCCATTGGCCTATCTGCCATCTGAAAATCTGCTGCGCGCTGAGTTCATGGATTAATCACCGCGGGCAAGCACTTGCGCGTTCGCCAAATCACGATTCACAACTTAATCCAAAGCCGGTTTGAAGGCGCGGAACAGCCGCCAACGCCAATTCTGCAACATCGTTAGTCGGAGTCGGAGTCTTGACTTCCCTGGGACTTGAGCACAGCTAGATGCGCGTCTTTTATTTAGCAAAGCAAAACGCCCCATCATAAGAAAAAAAAAACAAATTGCAATTGCACGTCGCAGCTGATTCATCGAAAGCGAAAATAAATGAATTCATTTGGTCAAGACTTGGCGGAGTTGGAGCGCAGTCTCGGAAGGGGGCGTCCAAATGGGCGCTTCTAATTGAAGTTGAAGTGTTTGCTTAGGCAAATCCACAATTACAATGCATTGTGGTAAATGGTTTTGCTTGGTTTTTTTCCCCCAACTTGTAGAGATTGGAGATCAGCTTTTCTTAACAAAGACATAACAAGCCAAAATATCTTGAATTTTAAAGGCTAGGTGCTTGATTACTTCGCAAGCTTAGACAAGTGGTTTCATTGTAGTGTAGTAGAGTTAGGGTTGGCCTGACCTTCTAGGCTAGGCAGCTACGAGATTTGATTTAGACTATAGGGAAAAACAAGGCCTAAACTTCAAACTTTGTCGTAGAATATTTGAAGACGATTCCAAAAATTATCGAAATTCTAGAACTACAAAGAAATGTGAGAAGTATGAACCAGAGTAAACTGTAGAATATCTCGAGTTAATAGAAATAAAAAATCCGGGATGACGGTAGCGAGCAAAGCGAAGGAGTGTGGGAGTGCCTTAGTTTTCCTTGTAAAATAATTGTAACAAAACGTTCCCGTACTGCCTGATGTGTGAAAAACGATCATGTTCGATCAAAAGAAGCTATCGAATAATTGAAAACCAAATTTTGACATATGTAATTCTTCTGCTTAGGCCTTTCGAAAAAGGTGTAGTGTCTAACGGAGGAATTCCCTCTAGGGCCCGCCTTTAGCCTCCGCTAATATTTACCACCGTCCCCACTTCTTTTCTCTTAAAGACCCTGATTACATCTCAATCGGAAAATTGAGAACCTTTTCATATACCATACCCCTTGTAAGCCCTCTGCACATAGTTAAAGCATGTTTTCTTTTTTTTTCAATTGATATGACATAGGCTAAAAGCACCAAGGTATTTAGACTCATATGGGATAACAATTTTTCTATAAATTGGATGAATAAAGGTTTTAATCAAGAGAACGGTCTATTTTTTCCACATTAAAAATTCTGGTATCTCGTTCGTTTTAACCACCCCAGGCTTAAATATAAAACACATTGAGTATGTAATTTTAAAGTAAATAAAAGAAGAAAATGCACAACGTCATCAAGAACTTGGACATTACATATAGCAATATCGACAAGAAGCCGCAGTGGCAGCAACAAAAAGTGCCAAGAAAAAGTCGACATGCACTTTTATCAGAAGGTAATAATTCATTACACACTTTTTCGACACCGCTGCCTGAACCCCGCCGCTAACTCCTGATGCATTAAGTTGGTGCTTTACGCCTTGAAACATCAGCAGCATCGGATATGCTGCATTTACCTCGTACAACATGAGCGTCGGTACCGTCAGTATGTTCAGTACCCGTGGCACTTCCTCAACAGACTGATAGGAAGAGTGTGACAGCGCTATCCAGGGGCAGAGGCAGACTTGGTCAGTCTACTGCTAGTGTGTGTGTGTGCCTTGCGTGATGTGTGCTTGTAACTTTAAAAGGCAGGGACTGATAGGATAGAGAGAGGAGTGTTTGGGAGAGGGAGACTTTTTAACAGTTACCGCTAAGCGAACGAAAACTAACTGTTTCTGATAACACTTCTCTAGTTGAGCAACGACACGCACCTAGAAAAGTACACACACACACACTCACAAGCAGCTTGGCTGATTGGCGTTACCCCATGGACTATCCTTGGAACAGGGCCAGGATGACCGACCAGTCTAATACAATGTGTATACTCAATTAACTAATTGTACACAAAGGGCTGTAAACTTGATTGCAAACGCCCTGGGTCCCATGGCCTCAGGACATGTGAATAATTTTCATTAATTGCGGCAATGTTAGAGACCAAAAAAAAAAAACGTGAACGTGGTGGTCAACGACGCTGGAATACCCTACCACCATGAAACTACATACTACATACAAATAGCTTTAGCTCGAAATAGATTGTCATTTATAGGAACATGACCATGATCTTTTGTTCTTCTTAGAACTGTATCCCGTTTCGACACATGGATCCTAACAATTATAATTTTAATAAAAAAATGTACCGTTTTCGGAAATCCCGCTCCATATTGAAGGTATAATCTCCGCTTGTTAGTCAGCCAATTAAATTTATTAAAAAATTATGTTTAGTAAATTAGAGATGGTGCATGAATTACTCTGTTTTTCCATAGCCCCCACAAAAATATAATATATATTGTGGATTGCACATTCATCTAAAAACCTGTTATTCGCTGTGATCCTTGGTATAAACCGCGAAGTTCTGCTACGGAAAACGCAATAAGTTCGTCGTTTGAAACCCTCTCCGAGATCTGAATACGAACACATATTCGTTTTGTTAAAAAGAACATTCACTGCTCCTTCCGCCTGTTACATACAAAGCACATATCCATAATACCCTTGACCCTTTGGTTACAGGGTATACAAAAAAAAGTAAGCTACATGCACATAAGTATACTATGTCAGTGTAATTATGGCAAGGGATGGGCTGAGCTTGTTTCATCATCATGGCGCTCTAGCTTGATGGATAAGATTTCAGACTCGTTTCGCAGCAGCGGCGACGGCACCAGCGACGCCGGCAGAGCCATGTACTAAGTGCAGGCCGCAGCAATACGAGAGCCATAAATCAATGTAACTGTCAACGTCATCAGCATCAGCAGAGAGCGTCAATAGTAGCTGCTGCTGTGGCGTCGATGCTGACGTTGACGTCGACGTCGAGCAACCCCTAAAGTATGCAGCAGTAATCAGAGCCGGGCCACGCCTATTAACAAGAACCCATGCGCGCCCTAGACGTAAGTGTGTGTGTGTGTGCCTGATATTTAGTTTGGGTTTCATTTTGCATGGCCAACACTTTTTCCCATACACTGATGACGTCAGTGGAAATGGAATAAGTAAATTGTTTCAAACTGTCAACTCATACACTCGCACACACACGGATACTCTCACATACGCACAAACTTACGTACAAATACATATACATAAATATGTAACGCATTAAGCACTAAGCGACAACTAGCACAAGAACCAGAGACAGGATATTACAAGCAGCTTGTGGGGGAAATTAGATCTTCAACTTCATCTCTATCTTAAGTACATACAGTCATGTTCTAGCCTTCCCACATACGGAAACTACTGTCCCTGGGGTTTCTTTGGCGTCGGCAAAGTACATGTTGCACTTAATTGGAATTATTTCGTCTGTGAAATATGATTTTAGTTTTTGGAAAGCAACTCAAATATTTAAATACATTTTTGGGTGGAAAAGTTTTTGTATAAATATAAGGCGTGAATAGATACAGATGCCACATACTTGCTAATTAGTTGATCTACTTTGTTGCTTAAGTGTTTATTTTAAAAAGATAAAAGTGTCTCATGGGTTGCAATGGGCGGGAAAACTTTATGAACAAAATTTTAAAAAAGATTCATGGGCTCAAAGTGTGCTTGAGAACTGCACTGCTCATCTCAAAAATTTTCTTTGAATTCCTTAAATTAAGTATTACAACCTAGTTCGAAAGGATATATAAAATGGGGATTGTATCTAGAATTATGACAACTTTACATTAAAGTATAAAAAAAAATTTCCAAAGTAAGTAACAAATATTAGATTTTTTACCGAACTAGTGTCTCCAAGGGCCATTTAATTAGAAATAAAGAATTTAAGATGTAATTTTTTAAAATTCTATATTTACAAAATGTTAAGGACCCGTATGTTGATAGTTATATTAGCTATATTTGATGATGTTCAAAGGTAATAAATGCATATACATATTATAATTTTTAAGCAAACAATAAATATTCAATATTGATTGAATCGAATAAAATATTCGGATTCGTTTTTGAAACCGAATAATTTGTTGCATGTGAAATCAAATTGAATTGCCAAGGTAGATTCAAAAGTACACATAGTTTAAACTCAAATAATTTTTTAAATATTCTTTCATATTTAAAATAAATTATTTTTAATAATTTTTTTTTGAATCAACCAAAAACCATACTCAATCCAAATAAAATTATTGTCATACATTTACATTGCCATATCGAATACTGATACTAATCAAAAAATTCAGAGCTGTACTAATAAAGAGTAAGGAAAATATCAGAAGATATCGACAACAAAAAATGTGAAATTGGGAGCACGCAAAAACGGAAATGAATAAAATTTGTTCGTTTTCGAGAGCACGGCTGATGATTTAATTTTTTTTTTTATAAAAAATTGGGAATAAACACTTTATTATCTTACATAAATTAAAAATATATTTTTTAAATGTATTTTTTCTGTGACTTTTTTTTTTGTAAACTAAAAAAATTTATATTTATTTTATATTTTAGATGACAAACTAATTCAGATAAAAATAATCAAATTATGCAATGGAAGATTTGCGTATATTAATTAATTTATTATTAAAAATAAAAAAATTATACAAGGGAAGATTTGCGTATATTAATGTAATGCTGCTATACACTTATTATAAATGCAAAATGCATTCAATTAAACGACACTCATTGCTAAGAGCTTTATAGAAGTCTAAAAGTGACTTAATCTGCGTTCCATTTAACTAAACGACTACTATGTACTAACTTGAAGCTATTTATTACCCACGCGCATAACAAATTGAACTAATTCTCTTTACCCACTTCTTGTCATTGTAGGTAAGCACGCAAATATCTTGGCCCAGTGGTATCCACAAGCATCTCTCTCTCTCTCCATCTGGGCGAGCCGAAGTTTGGCTACATACACAGGTAAAGCACATAAACCACATGGTTCTGGATACATTTCAAATGCCTTAAATGCGCATGCAGCATTCCTGCAGCCGGGCTATATCTGATTTCTGTCAACATTAAAATTGCAGACTTGACAATGCGCCCAATGCCAAAGAAAGAAGCAACTAACTAAGTAACTCACAGACACTCTGGACATACAGACTGACAGCTGGACGGGAAGTGAGATGAAGCCATGCCAGTTGTTATTGTTAACCAATGGCAATAGCAAAAGTGCAGTGCATGTATCTCAAAAGTGTATTTCAGCGCGATAACACAAAAGGCTAAAACGCCTCAAACTAGCAAGGGCCAGAGCCACAGCCACAGCCACAGCCTCAGACCAAGTCCGAACCAAACCCAAAAACCAAAGACAGCCAGTACATGGCAGGGGCCTTGGCCAAACCAAGCCAGTGAGTGGCAACAGAGATTATAAATTGAAATTGAGTTCATAAAACACGAATCAGCAAAACGTTTAACATCTTTATTTCTGCGAAATGCCACAGCCAAGAACAGCCAACAACACACATTCAGACCAGGCTGCAATGCTCTTACCAATTGCCAATGCCAATGGATAACCACAAGAGGTCGGGAGCGTTGGAACATTTGGCAGCGGTCGTGGCCCAAGGTGCGAGTTCGAATGCAATCAAACAAGCGCAAGTCAATTGCACGATGATGCTGGCAAGCCACTCAGAGTCTTGGTCTGTCTGTCTGTCTATCTGGCTGTCTGTCCGTCTGGCAGGGAGCAAATAGACATACTCGTACAGATGTACGCGCACTCGCACTCGCACTTGGAGATTTTGTAAGGAGACGGGGTAGGAACCAGACAGCTGCCAATAGTAGTCCACGAGTACAGTGGATGCAACTGATGAGTTATAATTAAAAAAGTGGTCCTCATCTGTCCTATGGGTTTTTTAGAAAATCCAGTAAAAATATTTTCTAAGCTATTTTACGATATTTCGAACAAATTTTAGAAAGATTTCTGAACTAATTTTCTCGTTGTTTGGCGAACCCTTGTTGCCCTGGGCCGTTGCAGTGCTTGAATCCGGCCCTGCGTGCACCCATTGGGCTAAAGAATGATGGACTTGTTTATTACGCATATTTTGTATACATATAGTTCTTCTTGTTTTAAATGATAAATGTTTTAGGGTTCTTGGGCCCTTGGGCCATGGCAGCACCGGCCCATGCTTTAATCCGGCCCTGCTTGCACCCATTGGGTACAGGCATGATAGACTTGTTTATTTCGCATATTTTAACCAAAACGAAAACTTTTATAGTGTAATACTAATAATAATTGTGACCTTCTGTCCTTAAATACCAAAAAATACTAATATTTTTAACTTAAGATTTAATGCAGTAAATCAGGTATATCCTTTTTTTTTATTTAAATTGATGATATTTTTATTAATATACCAATCTATCGTCTACTTACGTTCCCACTATATATAGTATCATTAGAGAGCTTATAATTTACAAAATCCTGTTATGGTATGAATTCATTCACTTAATTTCTGCCCCATCAACTCAAATCTGTCCCACAGTGCGGTAAAGATGCTAAGCCCGTGAGTTTGTTGCGGAATGTGCACGCGTTGAATTTCTTGTAGACGTGCGATAAAAATTTAGCGACATTGCAACAGTTTGGCATACGTGCAAGGTGCTCATGCCACATCTTAGGCTTCCTTCCTTGGTGGAGCATTGCCAGCTGGCTGGCCTGACTGCTCCAGGCTGAGCATAAGTCGCTTGGAGCGAGAGCAGATGACATGCCGATACTCTTAATCTGCGTGAATAAAAATGTAAATGAATTGAAGATTGCCGTCGTGGCGTCATGGAGCAATATTATGAGCTATGAGCGGGTCTAGCCACTTAGTTGGCAACAAAACTGCCAGTCCAACTAGTGGAGTAGTGACACCCGCGATTAGGCCAGGCTATCACTGGTTCAATGCTGCACAACGTTTAATAACAACTTGCTGGATGTTGCAGGTGACTATAGGATTTGTGGCGATGAGCACAGAAATTGATTGAACCCAACAAGCAACAATGTGTGTCTATAGAATGTAGAACGAGGACAAGCTCAGCAGCAAATGTTGGCCAGCTTAAATCTGGGACCAAAGATGATGCGCTTGTTAGCAGCCAAACCATGAAGATGGATGCACATAAACATCGGAAACCAGACCCTAGCCAAACCTGAGAAAGCTAACGGCTGGGACAAGCCAAACATGTTTTGAGTCCAGAGCAGAAATCAGCCAAAAAACTGTGCCCAATAAGAGCAGCTGCCATTTGGTCAGAGGTGTAGCTAAAGGGGCAGCCGTGGAAATTAAAGTTCCAGAGCAAAATAACTGCTAAATAGTTTTAAATCGCATTGGTTTAATTTGGAATATTTCAAAAATAGTTGGGATCAGAAATGCGCTAGGCAACCAACATTGGAACAAACTTAATAATTTTTTTTAACGATTAAAACGGGTCTACAAATTTTAGAAAGTTTAGTTCGAAGAGAACTAGAAGGATATAACAACTTTACAACAAATAATCTTTGAAAGCTAGAGTTGAATAATTAAACGCTATTTTTAACGCGTTTAATAATTTAATAATGATTTTAATAATTTTTTTGGTATTGCGCTGAGCATCTATCTATCTATAATAATCGGATCCGTAAACTGAAATCTAAATCGTATAACCGGAAACGAAGCCGAAAAAATATTTGACAAATCTGAACTGTTGCCTATATTGTAATACCATATGAGTAAGCCAGCAGAAGATGTCGATGTTTCCAAAAAGTAATCTATAAAATACCTTTTTTTTTAAGTTTCGTCAGAACCCTGACGTGCGGGATTTTGTTGAACTCGAATTTGGATTACTCGTATAATTATGAAAAAGTTCTAGTTTAAATATGGACTTACTAAATTTTTGAAACCCAACACACGTTATCTGATAATATTTTCTACTCAATCTAAGATCTAGTTTTTGAAATTATCGATTAAGCCAAGTCCGTCTCTCCTTGAAGATCAAAATCTCACTTGTTTTGAATATACTTTATGTAAAATTGAGTATTTTATGTTCAATAAGCAAGTATTTAAATATTTTGAATTTTACTCGGAAAAATAACGAGAACACGCTGTATATAAAATTTTATATTTTCAAAATCTGTGACATTCATATTTTTTTTCTTCAACTTAAATTTAAAATTTTTTTTTTACATTTTATTGTCGCAAAACAGTGTTCGAAAATTTTATATTTAATTGTATTAGAATTCGAACTTGGTTCGTATATTCGATAGTGTTGCTTAATCAATATCAAAATTTTTCCAAAATATCTCAAGAATTTTGCAAGTAGATTTATTGTTTAGTTTGGTTTGAATTCGGTTTGTGGGATCAATAAGTTTGCAGAACCGATTTAGTTGGTAGACTCGCTCGATTCCTACGAATTTGTTTCTTAGTTGATTTCAGTTGCTCCATTTTGTATATAAAAATTATTATTATTTTTTTTTTTCTCAAAGCGGTTTTTTGTAATTTTCTCCTCGACTAACAATATTATAAAAATAATGTTAATATTTAAGTAGAAAAGGCACTAATAGCCTGAACTCTTAACATTATCAAATTATACACGACACACACACACTCTGTAACATTATAAATGTGTAATAAATAAATTGAATTGAAGTTGCTCCATTTTATTTTTACCTACCTACCTTGAAAATTAGTTAAATCAAATCGAAAAAAAAAAACGAAAAATAAGTATAAAACCAAATAAAGTCTAGTAAAATACGCGTCCACAATTGTTGAGCAGCATTCCTGGGAAATGGACTAGACAGCTCAGTCAGTCAGGTCGGCTACGGACACAGGCCTGATAAATGCGTGGAAAATGCAACAGCTGCCGAGACAGTTGAATAACAACAGCGAACAGGCGAAAGGAGTGCGGAAAAGTGGAAAAGCAGGGCGTATAGAAGATCAGGCGCTGTTGGTAAACAAATCATTTGAAAGGATTTTCACACACAATCTATCTTCGTTCGCCGGTTGTTAACTCTGAGATGTTGCCAAACGTGCCAAAGCAGCAGCCAAAGCAAATTTGTCAGCCAAGAAACGCACTCCACGGAGTCCAAGGCAGTTTCAGCAATGTGCAATGGAAACCTGTTTTTGTTGGTTTGGTCTCTGTTTGTAGTGCTTGAAATAAAAACAGCAGGAAAGTAGAAAACTCCTTTGAGCTGCGCTCGAAACCCGTGGAGTGCCAACAAAAGGCGTAAGGATTAATCAGGCCAAGGCACTGGACGCTGAACCTGAACCTGACACACTGTCTCGGGATTTTCGAGCGCAGCAAAAAAAAAGAGAAAGTTCTTTTGTTAGAGTCCTCGGCTCTCCGCTGGGCAAAATTTGTTTTTATTATTAAATATTTGAATAGCCAAAACATTGGCCTACATTTAGAGCACACAGGTCAGCGTATCCTTACCAGCTCTCACTCTCTCTCTGCCGCTCTCTGTCTCTGTTTTTCACACCTTGTGTGATTTAGCAACAAACAGGATTCGTTACACTTTCACAGCGCGGCAAGGACACACAGGTCGTTAGTCCATTTACTTGCCGCCGCTCTGACTAACCCAAATGCAAACTTCGCATAATGTTATGCAACTTCCAGATTGCCAGATATATTCGCATCTGCATCTAGAACTTCATCTGCCCTGGCTCTTGCACGTGACGAAGGCTTCTGCCCTCTGCCGTCTGCCGCTGTGCGTTGTGCAAAATGTCAAGGTTAGCGAAAAGTGTAAGCGCATTTTTATGACTCACTGTCAAGGCATTGCATTGGGCTGCATTTCTTTTGCTCCTGCCTCTTTTGTGTGCGGTCAGCACAGTGTAGCAAGGTCATTGACGGTGCCTAAGTAGTTATTGTAATGATGAAACTAATGATAATTTTAATGACCCTGACAAATGTCCTGCGTTACACATTCTTTTTCAATATGAAATATGTGATGCAATATTGGCTAAGGCGCATCATTTGGTCTACATATGCTAAAAATGCATTATTCTTAAATGTTTTGTTGGTAAATGTATCTGGAATAAACCAAAATATGCTCAAAACAAAGAGATTTCAGAGCATAAATTACTAAAGATACATATGAGCAAAAGTTTTGGTGGGAAATATAAAAACAAAAATATTTCCAAAGTCAAATATGCAGTTTTTAATGAGGTGACGTTCGCGTTTCGTTTTTTTTTTTTGTGATGGAGGATCTACGCAGAAGTTACTAATTTTGTTTTTTTTGTCATTTTAGCCACATGCTTGCCCTTTTTAGGGTATTACGTGTACGAAAATGTTGTAAAAATTTCCCACCTAAGATAGGGGCAGATCACCTTTTTGGTTTTAGACCTTGTGGGTGAACCTAAAAACATTTAGCAAGAGATAAAATAAATATAAATCTTAACTGTACTAAAAGAATACTTGCCAAATATAATTTATTGAGTGATGTGTCGTATCTTAAACTTATATGTACTCTTCCATAGACAAAAAAAAATGGTTCCGCCCCCTGTATGCTTCTCATGCCAACACCCGTGGGAAGTTTATATATCCTTGAATATCCTTCATTTTTACAGTGCTTATCCCATTTTGCGTTTGGATTTGAGTATGCATACAGGCACCTAAACTACAGGGTCTAATAAGTTCCTTTTCTGTATCAAAAGCACTTGTGAAAAAAACTTTTTTTAAATGCATTAGTTTTAAATTTAAAATAAAAATCCTAAGTCGCTGTTAAACACGCTTAGCGTTATTATTCCATTGTAAATAAAATACTATACTTCCTAAGTGTTACCGGGACGTGAGCAGATCTGTCTTAAAAGTTGTATCCCTGGTGCCTAGCGATATTTTATCTGTCTCGAATATTTCATTGAACCAAAATTTCTTGTATAAAGTTTTAAAATATTACTAAAATTTTTACTAGAATCAAGAAAACATGTTTTTTTGCTTCACTGTATATACTAAGTGTGGGTTTGCCTGAAATAATATGCTTCTAAGATCGCGACCATTTTCTTTTCATGGGAACACTTTATCACATCATATCTTAACTATTCAAATCCGAAAACAATATTGAACCAATAGCTCTTACAAATATATTTTTTATCATGTTTTGAGAAATAAAGCCAGTTTTTTTGTAACATTTTCTGAAACACAATGTGCTCTCTAAGTAAAGCAAATTGAATTTTAATAATAATTTCCGATATTTTCAAGACCTCATTTGTAGAAATCCGACAAAACTTGTAGTTTTACTGGAGTTTTTAAGTTGTTCTGATTTTGCTCTAATTTGCTTTTCTATTTAATTACTGCTAAAGTAATTTTTTCGATTTCGGTGAGTTTTTGGAAAGAACAAATTTTTGCAATAATTAAGGTTATACATTTAATTTCAACGAATTTGATTTTTTGCTCTAGTTTCTGAAAATGTATTTTGCTCCAATTATACATAATTTAACTTTTTGTTGTTCTGTTAGAAAGCCAGCCAAAATAAGGCAGAACAGAACAAGATCTGCCGTGTCCCCTAATATTTGAAAAAAGAATTTAGTTTAAATTTTCCAAATTGTACCAAACAAAAATTAAAGCCTAGAAGGCCTTGGAAATATTATTTAAATACCAACCCACATCTACAATGCCATTTAAAATTCATGAATCCATAAAAGGAAAAGTACTAATTATTCTCTCACCAATCAAATATTAAATATTCATGGTAAATATTTCCAATTAACTAAAATGCATTTCAAACCATTGACAAAAGTCTAAACGTCAACGGGGGGAACAATTCCACAAACAAAATTCACAAATACACAAATGCAAAGGACATCTCTATAATACAGGGATGCATGTAATGCAAATGGCATTTGGCGTTTCGAGTAATAATTCATTTGCTGTCTCTGGCATGCCAATTTCAATTATTTAATCAATAATATTAATTTTCGTATCATATTTTGTCACAGGCAATAAATGCAAAATTTGTAAAACATTCGCCCAGACAATTGCGGCCATTTGCAATACGCACATAGTTACACGCACACAAACACACACACACACACTCACCGGACAACACATTTCACTCAAACCAAAACGAATGCAGGATACGTGTACGTGTGTGTTCACACATTCGCACATTGGCCACAGGGTTTTAACTGCTATCTGCATATTGTGTGTGTGAGGACTGAATGAATGAATAGTCTGAATGGGTGGACCAGGTCCTGCTCACGGCCAGCATTCATTTGCATTTTATGCAGCGCCTGCAATTCCATTAGCCATACACACGCCCCCACCCCCGCCCACAAACTAGCCAACTGCATAGTGCGGATTCCTCGTCCTGCCGTTGACAATTGGCTCGAACAAAATTAGCCACTTAAATACGCAAACGACATTGGATCGCTTTCATTAGCAACAATTACTCAAAGCCAGCGCCACGGCTGACTGGTCAACACTGGATTGGACAGTGCTGGACAATGTGCAAATTAAATTGTTGCTGCACACTTTCACTTTAATGAAAACGCATCCTTGTTTTATGCATTTCCTCCTGCGCTTATTTCGTTTTTAATCAAATTGTCAATCGCTGTCTCTGTACGAATACCCCACTGCCACCCTCTGTTGTCCCAGCGCGCTCTACTGTGGCTGCTCCTTATTTATGGCCAATAAACTTCAAACGTTGCAAAGGAATTTTTTCATTTATTGCAGGGTATTTGCAGAGAGAGAGCTCTACCCTGTCTTTGACAGCAAACAAGTCGAGGACAGTTTGAATTTAATTTTGTGTAAATTGCAAAATAAAATGGAGCACTCACATGCTCAGTTACTTGGGATGCCTTGTGGAATAGTTGAGACAAGTTGCAGTCGAGGACGTGGCATGCTTATTGTTGAGTTTTTTTTTAAATCATTTGGAATTTATGCAAATTGACGTCGAGAAAATTTCATTCAAAAGTGAAGAGATTATTGCCGACTTCCATAAACAACGGGGGGTATATCATATAAAAAGCAAAAGTTAAGAGGGATACGAGAAAAATTTGCATACTTCTGGAGGATGTGATAACCTGCCACTTTCGGCGAAAGTTAATTCAAATAAATTTGAGACTTGGATCAATTTGTGTTTAATTAAAAGTAAGAACTAGAAAGGCTGCATTCAAGTAGTCTAAATACAGAATTGGGGAACTTTTTAGTTGCATTTTTTGGCATATCAATATGAGGATTCTGCATCATCAGTTTTCATGCTACGAAAAATTTTAAAAACCTTGGACTAAATGTATAGAGCTACAAGAAGACTATGTTGAAATGTACAACGCTTATTTGTCGAAAAAAATAGTTTTATACAAAAAGTTACTAACAAACTGCCATCTTAGTGTTAGGTGAAAAATTTGTTGGATCTAAGTTTAATTTGTGCTTAATTAATACTAAGAAAGTATTTCACTAGCTTGTTGAACTAAGTATGGCTCGGGTAGTCTGAATTAAAAATCGGAAAATATTTTTAAATAAATCTTCTATGGCACAGAAGTTGTTCGGAAAAAACTAAATCAAAATCAAGTGAAGCCGGCTGGGAAAAAACTAATGGAATATTATTAAAAATCGATGAATACCTTCCCAAATATTTTGTTAGATATGTCTGGTAATTATATTTTGGGAAATGACTGTAATATTTGTATATAGAAATAATTGGAGTAATTTTTTTTGAGCAATGTTCCCTTTTCAATGTTAACCTTCAAAACTTACAATTTTTTTTATTTTATAAACCCTAAATATGGGTTCTGTAAAATACAGTTGCACTTTCCTATAAAGGATTAATCTTTTACGAATCTTTCCATATCCCTATTGCGAATTTTATGTTAATTTTTCAGTTTAACCTCAACCCACGAATTTTTCAATATTGCAAATTTTATGTTAACATTAATTTTACAATATTAGCCTACAAAATTAAACAATTTTTTTCATTTTATAAACACTAAATATTTATTAGTATTCTATATAATGCAATATGTATTAACTTACAAAATTAAACACTAGATATTTATTTTATGCAATACAGTCCAATTCTCCTATAAAGGATTCCCGTCTCTCACGAATTCTACCATATTGCCAATTTTTGTATCTAGTACATTGCTCATAACGAATTTCTTGATAAAGAATTTTCTATATTACAAATCAAAATTCTGTGTCCGTGCGAATTCGTTATAAGTAAGTTCGACTGTATAACGAATAAATTTAATAAAATTGTCGCCGTTTTAAACAAAATTTCTTTATTAAATTACATTTTTTTTATTAATTTAAATTTTTTTACCTTTTACTTTTTTCTAATATTGTGACACTAAATTTAAAAAAAATGGAGAATTACACAGCTTAAATAATAAAAAAAAATGTGTTAATATATATTTATAAAAAATACGAATACAATACAACAAAAAAAAAAAATATTTAAAAAATTAATAACACAAAAAATTAATTAAAAAAAAATAACACATTTAAAAAAAAAAAGTAAACATGAAAAAATATAATTTTTTTACGAAAAATTAAAAGCAGAAGTTTTTTTTTATAGCGAAAAATTAAAAAAATCGTATACATATATATATATATATAAAAATGAAATAAATATCACGTTATGTTAAATTAAGCAAGATATCAGCTTAAAATTTCAAAATAGATTTTTTTCCTATGAACCGATCTGCATCGTTAGGTCTAATAAAAAATCTTGTATTTTCCTTAATCAGCTAGAACCTTTAGCGATAACTTATTTCGGGGGCAGTCCCATCATCCTGCCAACTTTTATTGTAATAGACACTTCTCAGCAGCCGTTCAATCCATGCAACAGGTCAACTGATATAATTAGACAACAGTGTTCCACATAAAAGCTAAGCTTTGTCTTGTAGTTGGTTCCAGGGAACAGTCCAAAAAATTGCTTAGCCTTGAATTACACAGATCAACATGGTTTAGTTGTTGGAAAGCTAAGGGTCATTTCCAAAGTAATTTGCTGCGTAGAATCCGAATCCGGGTCAGAATTGGCCCATCATTAGAGGTTATGTACCCGAAAAACGGCGTAACTTGACTTGACCCCGGATTCGTATTCTACGCAGCAAATTACTTCCCTTAGTTTACCAACAACTGACATAATATAGCAAATTACTATATGCTTCTTATTCGCTTCAAATAGATACTCATAATTTCCTTAATAATAATTTTCCTTCCATAATTTTTGAACATTTTTGATACCACTGCCCATTAGTACTCCCCTACAAACTCAAAAGTTGTTTAACTCCTTCCATTTGTCACCGTCTAGAATTTGCTGCTGGCAGTTTAGTGAACAATTAGATTGCAATACAATTTACCCCAAGGTTTTGGGATTCACCCTCTGCCATTTAAAATTGTCAGACGCTGTCGTCTCCGCCATGTGCCCGCCGTACAGCAAACGCCATTTTACTTCAGTTTTAATAAAATATTTCATAATTCCGGCGCAGTTTTGCTATTGACACTTTCTGATAGCATCTCGGGGAGCATCGCCCAGAACCAGACCAACGTTATCCTGCTGTGCAGCCAAACGTAGGTGAAAGTTTATGCAGACAGTGGTGGCATGCACATGAAGCATCCACAGCCCCAATGGCAGCGTCAACAACGACGACAACAACAGACGTTGAAGCTGGCGGGGATTGCAGCGGCGACGAGGACGTCGACGTTGGCGGCGGTTGAATTGATTTCAGCGTTGATGGCGTTGACACAAAAAGCTTTTACGGCGCCCTCTGCGGTCGCATACCGTTGACCACCTACAGCGCATCCTGCTCCTGTTGGAATGAGTCCTTTTGGTTGTTGTTGTTGTGCTGTTGATGTCCTTTCGCCGCTGTTCTCGAATGATTTACATACAAAGTGAACATGCAGCCCTGTTACCGAGTATGTGTGGATTTTCGCTTATGGTTTCTGTTTTGTATTCGTTTTTTTTTGTTTTTGTGTTGTCGTGCGCTTGGCATGAAGGAAGTCCTGCGGCGGGCAGACGCTCCAAAAGGGCGCTCTATAGCGGAAATTAAAGTTGTGACACGTTCAGCAAGGAAAATTGTCGAGTATGAGCCACGGCGCATTTTGGTAATATCTTGAATTTTTTTCATTTTTTTTGCATGCATTGTATATGCAAAATGTTAAAGTTTTCATTTTATTTTGTGGGATGTGCGAAATTGCAACCACTGCTTGGTTTTGGTTGTTGTTATTGTTGTTGTTGCTGTTGCTACCTTACGCTCGAGCGCACAAAGGATGTGAATGCGGCTGGTCCTGTTCACTGTTCACAGTTCGCTTTTGCTGCCCTCCAGCTGCGTCAGAGTTTGAGTTCCCTTTCCGAACCAGTCGCCAGTCGCCAGTTGCCAGTTTCTACTGCCTCCTTTTTGATGCGGCTGCTAGCAAAGCAAGTCATGGCAAGGCCCAGCCCTTGTCCAGTCGATTTTGCCTTGCAACCATTTACGCCTCTCTACCGGATCTCACTCTCTCTCTCCCTGTCTCTCTCTGTATCCCTGTGCTCAGCATGTCTTCTTGGCCGACGTCAAAAAATATACGCCCGTGTCTGCGCTAAATTCAAGCGTCGCTTTATTATTATTTTCGTGTTCCCCCTGCTCCCACTTATATATTTTTTTGGATTTTGTAGACTGTCTGATTTAGCCCTTAGCTTAAATGTCGAATGTTTTTAAACATAATGAATTTCACTAAAGGTGTTTCTATATGCAAGACGAAGATCATTGTAAGAGACAATTTAGAGCAGCAGGACTAATATAGTCACACCCCATTGGAAGAACTTACGGAACTGCTAAAATTACCCATTTTAAAATATCTTTGTAATTTGGGACTAAATTACACGGTTAAAGTTCTACTACCCACATGGAACCATTATGTTAGTATTCATTATATGTACTCCTATTCGATTTAAAAAAATGTGGTACAGTCGAGGCGGTGCCCGACAGTGGAATACCCTGTACCTTTTGTCTCGCAAACAATTTTTCCTGCATATTCCTTCTACGAACTTTCCAATTGGATTTTTTTTTTTTTTGGTGAAATTCGATATTTATACCTATAAGTTCCCTAAATTTTTACCGATTTTGATGAAACATGAATGTTACGTCAAAGAAGTTATTTAAAGTATATGGGGTAAGTTTCAAGTTGGTATGTTGAGGGGTGTGGGAGAAAACACGGTAAATCGATTGCGGGGGGTGGTGGGACCGCATCGATAAAATTTGGATGTGGATTTGTTCATTAGAGCCACATGAATCAGCTTACCAAAAATTGTGATTCTAGGTCACTTGTAACCATAATTACGAGGAGTCAAATATTGATGCACTTTATGGGCAAGGGGCAGTGAAATTTGTACATTTTTGACTATAACTTTTTCTGTATTTGTCCGATTTTGTTCATTTTTTACACATAGATGCATGTATCCACTACGCATCGCTCTGTTAAATCAAGTGAAAATATTAAACGGTGTGGCTAAAAACCGCGAAAATCTACAGCGGGGGAACGGGGAAAGATATTGACATGATTCAACAAACTTCATCTGCTTAGGAAATATGCGCACCAGCAGGTAAAGTTCCGTGTCTCTAGCTCTTATAGTCTCCGAGATCTAGGCGTTCATACGGACAGACAGACGGACAGACGGACGGACGGACATGGCTCAATCGCTACCCGAGGTTATGATAAGCATTTTGGTATAAAGGACTTGGGGTCTGCCACGCCTCCTTCTGTCGGTTACATACATTGCACAAATCTAGTATACCCTTTGTACCTATAGGTACAGGGTATAAATATCCATAACAAGCGACACAATGAAAAAGTTTAAAAATTGGCGTGTAGCCTGATCTTCTGTTAAAGCCAAAAAAGATGCAAAAACAAAATCAAAGACGAAAAAATGCATTCTTAAAACATTATATATACACAGATATTGAATCAAAAACTGATGAGAACCTTATGTTGTCTTAAAAAATTATGTAAAATTTTTAAAAGTATTTTCACAAATCTTTTGTAAAATGGTGCTAAGACTAAATGAGTAAGACAAGTTGGAACAGAGATGGCAACTCCAGCTTTAGTATTGAATAATATTCGACAACGCCACTAAGGTTCTCGAAACTGACAAATACCGAATGTCAAGCGATTGTTGAAAAAATCAAAACGTTCATCCATTTTACTGAAAGTATAAAAAAAAGTACCCTTCAAGGGTACCTGACAATGTTGATAAATTGAAAACTTGTCAGGCCAGTCTTTGTTGTAGCTCATAAAATTTTTGTTCGGAAATTCCAAAATTGGAATTTTGGAATAATTTTTAAAATTTTATAAATTAAAGATTTCATTAAACAATTAAAAATATTCAAGAAACTTTGAGATACGCTTAAAAGTGATGATGTACAATAATTTTAAATAGCCCTAGTAGTGTAGTTCGATATTCTTTGGCATCACATAAAAAAAATTTCTGAAAGTTCTAAATATTCTCAAATTTCTGTCTGCAAAAAAACGGTGTTAAATCAAGAATTTTACTCGCGGAAGATTCGGCTTAATTCAAAAAAAAAAAAATAGCGACCGATGGTAGTTTCTTAACTCGGCAATAGTGACCCGCGAGAAAGTGGGAATAATGAAGTTCTTCTACCGTCTCGCTCACCACGCAGCTTTTTGTAGAACCCACTTGATACCCATCGTGATTAATTAGAAAAAAAATCTGTCGGCCCGCAGGTGATATTCGGATTAATGAAAAATCATTCAATTCCATAGATTTCAAAATTCGTTATCGCTCGGCTAAAACGTGAAATTCGGATTCATGAAAAAACACAAAATCCCACCATATAAAAATCCTTTTAAATTCTTTACCACCATCCAGTAGCTTCTGTGGAACCCGCGTTTCACAATCCTTTACAGTGTATCACGCAACTTTATTAGGGACCGGCGTGACTCCTGTTTTGATTAATTCCGAAACCAGTAGTAATTCCGAGACAATAATATCGAAATTCCTTACCGTTTTTCGATAAACTGGCTGGTTTCCTTTCCGACTTGCTACGTAAGCCTCAGTGTTAAAGATCATCTTATACATCGCCCTTTATACAATGGTTTTCTAACAATTTTTTAAGCCACAATATTTGGTTCCAGTTAACCATAAATGACGCCATAAAAAAATAACATTTTTTATAGTCATTACATATGCTGCTCTTAATTTTTTTATTAAGCTTGTCCATAACACATTTGTAAGGTAGTTAAATTTATTCCCATTGCTATCAAAAAGACACACCAACAAATGCACAAAAGTATAGACCACTTCATAATTACCACATAAAAGCCGTTAAATTATTTACTTAGCCACTTGGGCCACACACAGACATACGGACATAAACATTTGGCACACTTTTTATTTACCATTTAGCACATTAAAGTTAACTCCCGGCGCCTCTGATGCCTTTTTCCACTGGTCGCGTATATCAAATAAAATAAACACACAGATACACACACACTCTCAAAGTCACGCACTCATACACTTGCACACACACTCACACAGAGAAGACAAGAAAGTGAAAGGAATAGCAAGCTGAGAGCAAAACCAAGGGGCGCAAAAATCAGTTTGGAGAATTGCACGAGATTCATGAGCTACATGAGATATAGATACAGATACACGTACTGCCCAAAATGAGACAAAAGAGCGGGGTGTAAGCGAGAGAGCTATGTATATACGCTCAGGCGCACAGCAGATAAATGTCGACAAAACGATTTGTATCTAATTTTATGAGGTCATAAAAAGCAATCATTTCGCCATTTACCACAAGGCGCAGCCAAAACCACAGCTGGCAGCAGCAGGAGCAGCGGCCGCATCATTGGGTCATAAAATCTTTAACCCACAAGCGCTACTTGGAGCCCTTGCAAAAGGTTGCTGTTCATATTTGGCACTAAAATGTATTTTATTGTTCCAAAGTTTGCTTTGCTTTGGTTTCTCTTATAAGTGAATAATATTAATAGCCTGCTTATTGAGTTTTAATTAGGCTGACGGCCCAGACGCCAGACGCTCTGAGCAAGTGGACAGCTCGCGGCGGGTCAACGTTCTTGCGGATGTTGAAAGATTTACACTTCCGCCGTTATCAAAGGTTCCAACAGATAAGCGTGTTACACAATTAATTAGCTCTAGTACAATTTTTAACTAATTAGCAAAAAATAAACAACAAAAAAATACAGAAAATCCCCATAGAAGAGGTCAGGTTAAAGTTTGACGGTTCAGCTGAGTTGTTTGTGTTAATACCCTGTAGCTTAAGCTATGGGGTATATTAAGTTTGTGCACATGTTGTGTGACATAGAAAGATTGATGACGGAAATTTCCCAGCATTTGCTACAATATGCTCAGCAGGACAAAAAAAATTGATATGATGGACCGCGTATCTGTATGTAGGAACGCCTAGATTTTGGAAATTTTAAGAGCTTGGATAACTATACTTGAGATTTAAAATCACTTTTATATGTAGGCTCTTTAGGTTAATCTTTTTTTTATCTAAATATGATGGCTTTTATAATTTTCTCACAGTTGAACTTCCCTATAACGAATTCCTCCACAAACAATTTTTTCATTACTACCAACTTCTTTCGTGTCCACTATTTATTGATATCCTAATAACGAACTTTTGGAAAAGGAATTTTCTTCATAACGAAAGAAAATTCTCCCGTGAGAGTTCACTGTATAAAAGTTCTATTGTATTTAAACATATTATAAATCTAGAGCATCTTACTTAGAAGAAAATAAGTTCAGTTTGGGTGTCTTTAGAAACGCTTATGAAGCTTGTTATCATTATTATTATTGGTATTATATATGTCCATACAAAGTTTTCTGATAATTTGATAGTACAGTGTATCTTAAAGTCGACCGCGACTTTGACGTTCTCCATTTTTTTTTGTTTTTCTGAGTGTATGGGGTCAATGGAAATGCGCAGTAGTAAAATAAAATTTAATGAGTTCATAAAATAATAAACACAGAACATAAAACATTTCAAGGTTCCCTGCACACACTCAGTGGCAGCCTAGGGTTAAGCGAATTAGAAATATATATACATACCTATATAGTATATGCGCCGTAGCTCAGGCTAAACATTTCGCTTGAAATCAATTTCAACGTTTATTAAAAATTAAATACATGTGTTCCATAGTGGTTGTCTTTTTATTTTCCGGCTACTCCTCGGAGAGAGAAATGGTGCCGCAGCTGTGCGCCCGCAAGAGGCGCCAGAGTAGTGGCATGCGGCTGGCGGGGTGTGGCAAGTTTTATGAATGAAGTTGCAGCCAGCTTTGTTGAAACCGCATTCACTTCCCGACTAGTCTATTTACATGTTCCTTCTTTCGTATTTTTTTTTTTTTTGGTGCACCTTTTTCGGGGCAATCCAAACAAGCTAAACGTAGCAGCCAACAATAGCAACAATTTTTGGATGCCAAGAGGGTCCAAGAGCGCGCCTCAATTTGGGGCCATAAATCAATCGACACATCGCTGCGTGGCGTTGTTAAAGTTGTACACACAGATACAGATACAAACAGTATCGGTGTGTGTTTGTGGTATCTATGTATGTATTTTCAATATTTGGGCTGCTTTGAAATTAAAAACAAAAACTTGCCACCTATTTTATTGTTTGAGATATGCCATAAACATGTTGCAAAACACTTAAAAAATATGTAGTAGCACGTTTCTATACTACAAAAATAAATAAAAATAAATATCAGAAGGCAAAAAATTAAGAAATATAATTTTGAAAAAAGTTTCACTTTTTCCATGCGACACTTTTGAGTGCTAAAACTGTCAAGTCGCCTGTCTTGTCATAATTATAAAACAAAAATTTTTTAACAAATTTTTTAACCATAAATAATTCCATGTGCTTCATTAGTTTGTTGCAGGGAAAATACATTTGGCACTAAGCGTTGATGGCTAATGGCAGACACAAAAAGCTAAATAAATTTTGTACTTTTTTTTGGTTGACATGACAAATTATATAACATATAACTTATACGATGTACTGAAAAAAAAATTTATTTCAATCAGATTTGCATTCTTGTGTAAAGAACTTGATTTTGAAAGAGATTTTTAAATATGTATAAGCGGAGTGGGAAGGAGTGGGAAGGAAGGTGGAGCCGGTGGGCCCGGTCTTCTAAGCCACACAATTCATACAATTTAGATCTTTTTAGTTGTTTTCGGGAGTAGCTAAAAATAACGACCAATTCTAATTTCATTCTGAAATTTAAAAACAAAAAAAGATTTTGATGAAATATTTGTATATCATATTCTTTAGTTATCACTTAAGCCAAGCTCAGTATGCATTTATCATAAATTATTCTATTCGACTCAGAGGTAGCGAAAAAGAGAATTTTATTTTCTCTTTAAAATGTTCTTATTTGAAAATGGAACTATCCGAAACGAATTCAATACAAATCGAGAATAACTGCGTCGAACTCTGTGTCTCTTTGATCTGATGTCTCCAAACAGAAACGCCTTTCTGGGACCTACGGATCATAATGGCGGTCTAAGTGTGCCAACCTAATAAACTACTCTATATTACCTATCTTCTATATAATACTGAGAAAGCGACCATAAGCCGGAATTGAGATGATGATTCGCCATTTGGAGATGTTTCGTTGAAGCATTCTTTAAATGAATACACTGCCTTTTCGACAGATTATGAGATCAAATAAATATTTTAAGATTATATTTTTTAAATTCAGCCTCAATGGAGTTGAGATGATGAGGAAATTTGCTCAACTATTTTCATAATGTCTCCGAGAATTTTATTAGATGTCCACATAAATACGCTTTTTTCTCTATAGATGATGAGATCAAATTGTTTTTTTAAGATGATATGAGTTTAGATGCTTTCAACACAGATTATGAGATCAAATACATCGTTCAAGATGATATTTTAAATCAAGCAAGAATAACTTGCACAACTATTTTCATAACTTCTCTGGGAGTTTGACAAGATGTCAAATGAATACAATGCTTTCTTCACAGATGATGAGATCAAATACATCTTTCAATACATCTTTGAAAGCAAGTTAAGATGATGTTCTGTAATAATAATGTCTTCGGGCATATCCAGAGCATTCTCCACTCATGAAAGAGGTCTTTAGGTCTTGTAGGTAAGTGTTTCTAGTCGTTAAAAGATGGCATTTATGTGCAAGTCTCAATGGAAATCATGTCTGATCAAAAAGTAAACGTCTTAAATTATGATATTCAGTAAATTTTAATATATCGGTCACAAATCTATTTGTCATCTTTGTTGCGATTAGTCTACACCAGAATAATTCTTTTGTATGCAAAAATAAAATTAACAAATTATGGTACCAAAGTAAATAATTCTGAAGTGCTTTTAAAACTAAGCATAACCATAAATTCAAGCCCTAACACCTTGAAGGTAAAAATTTTTTACTGTCGACTTTATGCAACCCACCTAATCTATTTATTACCTCTCAACTAGTATGTTATGTGCAGTTTTAATTCATGTGTGCTCATAACTCTGCAATGTCGCACAATAATTCTACAACTGCAAAAGATTCCAACACGCATATTCAGGAACTTTGTGGGCCAGTATTATGCCCAACATTTCTCAAAAAGAATGGCTCCTGTAATTAGTGAGCAATGAGCAATGTGGAGATGCTTATCTCTAACCAAGTCATGCCGACCACAATAAAACTCAATTCGAGGCTTAATTCTCAAACATATTTTGTGGCGCCCGGTTAACTCGGCTCCGCTTTTGTTTGTTTTTTTTTTTAATTACGAATATATTTTTAAACGCTAACATGGCATAAAAAATGAAAATGAAAAATGTTTGCACGCACATGTCATGTCAACTACAAACGCATAAAATTTATTCAAAACACGCAAATACAAAGAAATAACCAAATGAAGCCGAAGCTAAACAAGTTAGTCCCAAATTTGAACAAAAAGTTGGTTCAGCGGGAAAGGAGCACATATAGAAGTTTTCGAAAGTCAACGGAGTGGACCTTAAATATTTTCAAGCGAAATGCAAAAGACCCAAAGACCATTGCAGCTTATTATTAGAGACACAGAGCCAAAGACAGACCCACAGACGAACTAACACAAATCTGTGCAAAGCCCCCAAATCAAAAGCAAGAAGAAATATACCAAACGCTTCAGTTGAATGAAAGGTGCAATTTTTATGATTTATCACCATTATTATTATCAAAGCCGCAAGAGGTAGAAAGCAGAGAGCTAAGAATTTCACAGTGCTAAATTATTCAAAAAACCAAAATAGTAGGAATGGCATGGTTGGAGCTGTACTCACCGGCGACGCCGCCGCCGCCATCATATACGATATAGACCTGTAATTTTCTAAGCTCATGCTGTCTCTCTTGTTTATTACCGCTCTGGTCTTTTAGGGTTCCAAACGCCTGCGGTGTTGAGTAAAGCGAAAATTTGTATACTCTGCCTCCATGGAGTTTAGGGTACAATAGATTTGTGAATTGTATGTAACAGGCAGCAGTAGGCAAGGTTGACCAAAATGCTTATCAAACTCAGATAAAATGTTGACGGTATGTCCTGTCGGTCGGTATGAATACCTAGATCTCAGGGACCTCAAAGGCAAAACATCTAAAATTTTGACAACGAATGCGCCTCTTCAGGTGAAGTTTTTCAAATTGAGTCGATTTCTGTCCAAATGTTTATCATCATCCATGTCATTCTCCGTCCGTACGTATGAACACCTTAAACTCGAAGACTATAAGAGCTAGAGGCACAAAATTTTATTAAACGTTGCACTTTATCCGTACGCAGGTTTACGAAAGTTTCTTCTTTTCGATGACTTGCCACATTTTCCTCCGTACGAATATTCTGCAAATTACTACTACTACGTATATTCTTGACTCCTAAGTGCAGCATAGAGCCCTTGCGTTTTACACTATATATACAAGCTACTCGGTCATAATACGACTCGTAACGTCTGATACGCTTGGAAATTTTTTAATGTGCGAATTCATTCCGGAAATGGATCAGCATCATCAGCTTGTAAAAATCGTGGCTGCACTATTTTGAGTACAGGGTATCCCACTGTCGGCAACTATCCCGAGCAATCCACATTTTTCGTTGTTGTCGTCATTACTTGGGCTTGGGCCATGTCAAAAACAAAAACGAAAAACAAAAAATAAGAGAAAACAGGCAAACAACTGAAACAAAAACAAAGGAAATTAAAGCGAATAGTGGAAGATGGCGCGCCAAACATTAACATATGCAGCAGTTCACACGATATATTCACCCACACACACGCACACACTCACTCAAACACTCATTCACACACACACACATGCACTGACAGGTGCCAAGGCATTGAACATTGACTGGCATATGCTGGAGCAGTAGCTAGGGTTCTGCTTCACTCCCTCCCCTCCCCTCCCGTTCTTGTACCGTTCCCTGACGACCCCAGCTGCTGGCATTTACTTAATTTTATTTTAATCAATAAAACTTTTACGTAAAAATCGCTTCAAGCCCGTAATTTGCGCACCTATCGCCAATCTATCGATAATTTTTCCGTAATTTACACGCTGTTAATATCGCCAGCTGCACATGATTGTTCCAATGCTTGAGCACTATTCTGCTGCATTTGAATGCATTTTGACGCCGCCTCGAGGGGCCTTCAAATGTTGGCAGCATTGTTCGATCGATAAGGCAATTTGGGTGCATTGGCAGCGGCACAAAAATAAAAAACTGACGACTAATCGCTCGGACCAAACGGCCAACAACAGACTTTAAATTGCAACGCTGGTGGTGCTGCCAAGCAACAAAAAACAAAACAGGGCGAGTGGCAAACAGTGGCAGGAAATGGTAATAAATTGAAAAAAAAATATTGGGGCGAGAAGAAGTAATGAAAAGCAGTAAAATCGATAATTTATTGATAACTTGCGTGAAGCTGACATGCAAATCAGGTATTACTTTTGGAATTATTGGAAAAGGAAAGTATTAAAGGAATGGACCTAAGCCCATCCCTAGTAACAAAAATTAAGCTACAAAAGAGCTAAAACGATATATCGAATGAAACGGTAATCGAATGCGCACAAATCTAAGGTTTTATTTTATAACTAGGCAAAATTAAACTACATTTGAGGTATACCCTTTTTTCAATGAAAGTATCTATATTGAACTAATCGATTGCCCACAAATCCAGAGCTTATATTTAATACCTAACAATTATTAAGCTAAATAATCGCATTGTATGTTCCAGTAATAATTTCTTAACAATTTACCAAAAGCAAAATTATCGCATATTTTTTTAGTGGTGTCAAATTTCAATACTGGGCATGAAACATAATATATTTTGTTCATAATTTATCAAAAAAAGAATACTTTATTTAATACCAATGTTATCGAATGTTTTTTAGTGCCATAACCGCGAAGTGCGAAAATTATTCAGTTCTTAAGTAGACCAATTGAAACCGGACTAGAATTTGGAAATAGGCTTGACTTTCTCACATATTCATAAAAATTTTAAATTTCTGTATGTCGAAAAGACATATGCCCCCACTGTATGTCAGACGCATTAGATGGATTCATGACGCACATTGGTCAAACACCAACGTACACACACACACTCACACACAACTCTCAGCCGTTGAGTGACGGCGACTGTGACTGAGTTGGAGTTGGTCAAGCGATATGGAAATGTCTAAGCGAATATCTAACAGGCACAGACGCCAGTGTATACAATTAGAAGGGGGAAGGGAGTTTCAACTGGTTTCGACGACGACTGAGGCCATTTCAGACAGGTTGAGACACACGCGTAAAAACTACACAAATTGACGGGACAGCCTCGACTGAAGCTGAAGGCTTAGCGGGGGCGCTGACGCTGCTCGGCCAACTGTAGGCCACTAATCGCTTCAACTGCAGTCGGTCCAACCAACCAACCAAACTGACCAACTGCGCAGATCATAGACAGCAGATAGCAAGGCGGCAAGTCGAAGGAGGTGGACGCAGCAAACGTCCGTCCTTTGATTTTACTCGTCTGCGACTCTGGGCAGGCTGAGGTCGAGCCACGTTCGACCAATTCCAGGCAATTCTGCAGTCAAAGCGTTCGTATTTTGATTGATTTTAAATGATTATGGTTGACATTGATTTATGTGTGCTCCATGCATATATTGGGCCACAAGATGGCGCGAATGCGAACGACAAGAGCTCTTCGTGTCTGTGTGTGTGTGCTGGAGCAGTGCTCATGTGAAAGGTACGCCGGTTCAGTTCAGCTCAATCCATTTGGGTTCAACTGTTTCGCACACGCATGGAACAGGACAACAACAAAAACGAACAACAACATTGTATTTGATTTGGCTTAGAAGACTTAGAAGAATTGGCAGCGGAAGCGAATGGAGACTTGCCAAGGCCCATACGTACGGCAGTCCAAGTTATTCGAAGCACGTTCCTGACCTAATATAAGTAAAAACGCCCACAAAATTACCACAAGCTGCGAACTTTTTTAATGCACATGTGTGCATGTGTGTGCGTGTGTGTGTTTTGATTATGGGTTTTATGTGGACCCAAGTATTTATATGTATCTGTGTGTGTGTGTGTGTGTTGGTCGGTCTGGTCATCTGACTGCAGACAATCAGCTTTTATTTTTTTTTTTTTTTTTTTGAGAACAAAGTTTGGCAAATGCCTCAGTCTCGACGCTTCGACCCATTTTGTTTGCTGATTTTAACGAATCGATTTGAACTATGCCCAAAGGTTCCGGGAAATGCCAAATTGGATTACTATATTGGCAAGGGTTTGGCATTAAGCATGTAATTCATAAAGGTCGAGTCGAAAATTCATTGATGGTCAAATTTATAACAAATAGCCGGGACTTAGCAATAATAATATGCGACTATGGATTGAGTAATAACTAAAGGGGCAAACTAACTAAAATATAGGGTGGTTTTTTTTAGTGGCCTTAGACGTCAAGAGACGTCAAATCATTTGGGAAATACGGGAGTATTTTGAAATTGAAGAAACTCATGTAGACTTATGTAGACAATATAAATAATTTTTTTCTTTGTTAGTAAACCAGCCCGCTATCCCGAAACTATTTTTCACTATTTTTCTCCTATCCTTTGCTGCACAGAAAAACTGTTTGTAAAATCGATTGGGACTTTGGTATTTATAGGAAAAAGAAAAAAGGCAAAATTCTATAAAACTGATACAACAGTTTTTAAAAAAAAAATAAATACAAGATTTGCAAGTTTTCCACATTCAGTATTCGCATTTTTAAAATAACATTTTGACACGGACAATATAATGGTTATATTACTTGACCTCGATTTGGAGTAAAAATCAGTTTTGCACTTTTTCTTTACATAGAACTCCGTAATTTTTAAGTACTTTTTCTTAATTTTGCTTTTCATTTGATTTTTGCATTATTTTTTACAAAATCTTATAATTATTTACTATTTTCAGTTAGTGTTACCATGATTTTCTAGAAATCTTATAATCTAGGGCACATAATAATTTGTATAATAAAAATTTTTCTGAAGCACATAAATATATCTTATTTTGAGATAGTGATCCTCATGATAAATCCATCCCATGAAATATTGTTTCTAACTAATATTCACTATTTTGAAATAGTCATCCCCATGATTTCTAAGGAAACTGAAAATCCAAAGCATGTTATATGTTTTTCACAAACATATTTCCTTCAGCAATCCTATTTTGATTCCATGCCAAAAAAAAATCAACGTAAATCAGGGTTACAAGCATTTTATGAAAGCATAATTGAAAACCTTGTAAAAATTGGGCATTGCATCAACTTCGACGCGTTTGTGTCGCTCTGTCAATCCATGTCAGCGTCGCGTCGTGTCACAATCGAGTCAAATCAAATCGAATTGAATCACAAGTCGGCGAAAAACGTTGTAACAACTTCATTCGAAACGAGCGAGATAAATTTGACTTGTAGGTGCGTAGCTTACATGAAAATGTCATAAACGCAATAGCCAACAATAACAAGAACAGAAACAAAAACAAAGGCAATCCGCCAGAGAAACCGGTCTGGCTAACAAAGCGCCCAGGCCCAGACGCACAAAAAGCCGCCAACAACGCAACAGGTTACCAGACAACAACGCCGCCAGAGTACCATAGGCATCCTGTACATGCGCATGGCCACAACCATAGTCATAGCCATAGCCACGGCCAGATCCAGACCCAGAGCCAGAGCACAAAAACGCTCCTATATACTATATCATAAATACGCATAACTCGTGCGCAAAAACGTCAGACAAAAAAGGCAAAAAAATGCCATGCAACAATGCTTCGATGTCTGTGCCGTGCAACCAAAAGCTGCATTAAATTCATTAGTCAGTGGCCCTGGCGGGGGCTACAGCACCGGAGGCGGCGGCGGCAACGGCAAGGTGTCCCAGTCCCACTGTCTACCCACAATAATAACGAATGACCGACACACGTTTGCACGACAATGATGTCAACCGGCACGATCATGCGTCAACTTCGGCCAGGGCCCAACCAAGTAAGTCAGTGACTTGGGTGAGTGAGTGAGTGGGGCAACAACAATGGGTAACCTGGGAGCAATTGCGTTGTGGCATGGCATGGAATTTGGATCAGCGATTGAGTTATAACAAGCATGCTGTCTGCTGTCCAAATGCATCGCGTAATTGTGCCCCCAGTCCAATTGTCTGTGGCGACATTGCTGTAAGCATAAGCCTCCGGATCGGAAAGCAGCAAGTTGAGCCAATTCTGTGGCGGCACTTGGTGCCACCTGATGAAGATGTCGAGATCAATGATCGCGTCGAGTTCATAAATTTGTTTTATGAAGTGCCAGCGACATTTGTAACGAATGCGATAACCGATTACGGGCACGTTTTATATTGACTCTGAGTACTTTACGTATGAGTATTATTTATAGTTGCTCCATGAGTTTAGCACTTTTTTTTTTATGGTTAGGCGTTGGAATGGATGAGATCTTAATAGTATCATTATCATGGCTGGGTTGGTGGACTTAGGGTAAGAGATTTACTATAATAGTTAACACAATTGGGAATGAAAAAGTTCCAATAAAGTAAAGTAAAAAGATCTGTCATTTTATGTGAGAGAAATATGATGCTTTTTTTTAGTGCCAATAGCCATTTTTTATTTTAAATAATCTTCTTAATTAAGTTAAAATTTTTCTAAAAATAAACATTTTTATTGATAATCTCAAATCTTTTTTTTAGTTTTTAAAAAATTATATTTTTTTAAAACAAATTTACTTATTGTGCAATTAAATAATATGCTCTTTTTTTACAATTAGAAAGCAATTTACTTATTTTAAATAAGGCGAAAGATAATAAAGTAAAACTCACTAAAAATGCTCGATTTGACATATACATACTTGAAAATTTTCAAAAAGACAAAAAATATCAAGATATTTTAGTTCAAAGTTAAAATAATATTTTTTCTGTGGCTCAAAAACGATTCGAACATTCAAAAGATTTGCAGAACACAAAATACTCTATTAAAATGTATCTACATTGATTTTCTATAGCACCTAGTCTCAATAGAGACTAGCTGCTCCTGACACTGTTTAAATAATTTTATATAATTTACTGATTGTTTTTGAATAGAATGTAAATAAAAACGGAGAGAAACAAAAAAAAAAACATTGATTTTCTCTTAAAGTTCATAACCTAAATTCGAATTAATTTCAATTAACTAAAACATACTAACTTTACCAAAGTTTCGAATGCCAACAGCAAATAAACAACATGCATCATACGAATTGAAACTTTGTCACCAACAGCTTTTCCAATTGAGCAAATAATTCATTTAAAACACGAAAAATAAAAATGAAAAATAAAAATCCAGCAAACATTGAAAGCCTGGCAAATAAAATGAAAAGTCAACAAAAATGTTACCTTTTCGCCAGAAATCGAAACTGTTTGCAAACATTTTTGTGCACTTTGCTTTTGTTGGCTTCCAATCGGAATCCTGAATTCAATGGCAACATTGTCCAAAGGAAGCGCCAGACTTGTTTTAGAGGGGAGGTGGCCAGGGTAAAGTTGGCAATCGTGTCGTCTTCCGAGTGAAAATAATCGAATTACTTTCAACAGAATAATTTCTAATTGAAAAATATTGTAACTCATGTATGGCTCGCGGCCATGGCCAAAAAAGGACGAACTACACACAAATCCAGCCCACATGAAAGTTGGCCGTTTCCAAGCGCCAGACTTGTCGGGTTTGAGTTCTATAGCGACGCATTTGTATGCCACTGACATTGTTGTCATCTCGAAAATTACTTGCCGCCATTGCAGAGTTTCCACTTCTCTTTCTATTTACTACATCAGTTTTGTTGCTGTTAAATTTTCCCTGTTTTTTTGCTTCTCTTTTCTGGACTGATTTCGACATTTAATTTTCTTTTGTAAAGTGGGGGCGTTTGGGTGTTAGTCGAATTTTTCTTAGAAAATTCGCTAATGTAACTTAGTGCTGAGAAAGAGCGTGTTTGCTTCACCATTTTCCCATTTTCCGCACAATTTTGATGTACTCTGAGTACATTGAAAACGATTCAATTTCCGCATGTCCTGGGCGCGTGTGACGAATTTTTAAGTGCATTGCTCCGTGGGGAGAATTAGCTGTGCTTTTTTTTTTTATTATTATTGTTATTAACTGAATTTTCTCTTTTTATTGCAGGTATGTTGACTGAGATGCTTTAAAGACTTTAATATTGGTAAGATTGAAATATTAAGGAATACACGGTTTGAGTGGAAATCATGAGATTCTAAGCCATTGTAAACACGTAAATGCGTAGACACTTATAATACTTTTCAGTGGCGTAGAAAGCGGGGTCGAGGGGAATTTTGTGAAAGTGAGAATAAGAAAAATGAGTTTGATCGACTGACAAAATTATCTATGCCATTGATGTCTGAATATGAATATGCCAAGAAAAATTTAGTTGAACAGATTATATGTATCCATAACTATAGTTTTTATATAACCCTTTTTAGTCTCTAGTCTAGCAGACAGGGAATATAATTATAAAATCGTAGATTTAAACATTTTTTTTTAAAAAAAAAACTGAAAACTCAGGTTATTAGTTAAAAAATTTTTATTTTTCTAATCATTCAGAAGCGTTAAGTTTCGCAAATAAAATTAACATAAAACATCTCAAATTAGTCTTTGATCGGTTAGAGTCATTTCATACTTTTCGGAGCTTGTTTTTCTAACCACTCAGTGCCGTTGGCATTCATTCAGGAAGTTAAGCAAAAATATATTTTACTGGCAAATATCAAAAACTTTACCTTATATGAAACAGCTCATTGTTATTGCCTTTATGCCTCATTGTTAGGGTTTTCACGTAGTTACTCAGGCTCATTTACCTTTATGCCTTTTTGCGCGAAACACTAGGGAGACCATCGATAGTATGACAAGTTTTCAGTTAGCAACATAGAAATGATACTAGATTTGCCTAACAGTATTCATCTTGTTATTATGGTTGTTACACCTCAAAGTTAAAAGTTTCATTATTTTTTTCCCATTCTCACTTAATTTGGTCATACCTCTATAACATTTAGCAACTTCATTTATTTCTGAGCTCGGATAAGCTAATTAAGCGCTTTTCAGATAAAGGTAACTTTATTTCTAAAAGATATGAAATAAAAAATCTTGAAATTATTTTTTTTTCTATTATGTTTGCATACAACTAAGCTAAAAATTTAAAAAATAATTTCTACACATTCAACATAACTATTAGAAAATATCTGGTTTTACGTTTCCGGATAATGCTATAAAGCGCTATTCTGATCGAGGCAATTCTATTCCAAAACGTTTTGGAAAAAAAAATTATGTAAATTTGTTACAACGAAACTAAAAATATAAACATATTTTTTATATTCACGAATTTATAAAAAGAAATTAACTGGTTTTATATGGTTAGTTCGGATAATATTTATTATATTTGTTAGAGAAAACGAGAAAACTTTATTTCCAACCTTTGCAAATATTTTTTTGATTAGTTTCTTATCCTTCAATAAAATTTTATTTTACTTAAGCTTCTAAAGTCTGTGTAAACATTTAAATTTTAATACCTAAGTCCTTTGATTGGTGTTTTAGATACTACAGTCAGACTACATAAAAGGGCCCAGATTGGGGCCCAAAAAGGCTTCCGATTCGACTTTTGATGATGTAGAAAATATGGCGCGAAGAAAAAACAAACAGAGGAAACTTATTTCAAATGTTAATAAGAAAAATTTTGGCAAGTTTCAAATAGTTATAAAACCGTCCTGTATGTTATCATATCTTTCCGTCAATAAAAATTATGATCTCAAGCCCTTAACCGTTTAGCCACTTTATTTGTATTTTAGTTTCATGCTGCCAGAACTAACTACAACTGATTGTTTATTTTCTAAAATGTTTCACGTATAAATTTGTACCAAATAAATATTTTTCACTAGGTACTATAAGAAATTCTTTATTTTTTACTTTACATCTTACTAAAAAAAAAAATAATTTTCGGTAATAGGTACAGCGAATACTTTTTGAACAAAAACTTTTCTTATTTTATTTAAGAGGTTTTGTCCATTATGATAGTCTTTGGAGTACCACACAACTAGCAACTGATCCCAACCATTTGCCTTATCTTCACATTGTTTTGTTATCCATTCTAAGCCACCCATTCACACCACATTAAATACGCCATTAACTCTAACAAATATTTAGCTTTAACCCATTCAAGTCGCTCTCAAGCGCAACCAATTAAATTTTTTGTTGTTTTTTTTTTTGGTTATAAGACAAAAACTGAAGAAAGAAACAAACCCAACTCAAAAAGGCCTACTAATTATTCATGAATAATTTTAAAAAATTGGACTAGTCCAAAATGCGTTTCAACACATCTTTACCGAAATACAATAAAAAAGTTGGAAACAAAAAAGCCATGAAAAACAAAAGAATTAGCTGCGAAATGGAAAACTTTAAGCCACAGACGCGGGAATCCATTTCCACCATTCCATGCCACTCTTTCGACTTGAGTGCGTCGCGACAGCGCAAGGCAACAATTAACATTTTCCATTTTCCGGTTATGCTTGTGCGTTCTTTATATTTTATTATATTTATTATTTTTTTTGTTGTTTAAAATTTTTCCTTCAGCAGCTTTGTCTTGGGGCAACTTCCTGCATAAGGCACGCAGGATATTTATGCATATTAATCAAAGTGCATTTGCTTCAATACTATTTGCATAACATGGTTGGTAACACCCTCGAAAGGACTCAACGCGCTTAGAGTAACTTGTAGCCATAAATAAAAAAATATATGTATAGATCAGTCGAAGTTAGTCTTGAAATACTTCACATATTTTTATTTTTTTTTTACGATCTGATACGACTTATCTTTTTAAAGGCAAAACCCTGTACCAACTCTTTGAGAGGATCTAGGGAGCATATAATGGATTTAACAGGTAGCGCCAGGAAGCCGTAGAATTGACAAAGAAATTGAGTTATCATCAATGAATAATAGGTAAACGTACGAAATAATTAATAATTATATCTCTAAAAATTTTCTAACCTTTGGCCAACTTCTGTGCGCAACCATTTTGTATATCAACTCAAGTGCTACCATTTTGAAAGCAATCAATCCCAGTGTAAAGAAAAACCACTCCCATATACTCACACACATGCACAGTTACTAGTTCGTGCCATTCAAAAAGCCAGCTCGTCTGATGGTCTGTGAGTGACAGTTCGTCAGGCCTAGCCAGGGCACAATTTTAGACACTTTTCTCTGTGTTTCTCGGGTGCTGCTGTTGCTGATGCCGCCGCCATAATGACAGCACTCATCCGTCATTGTCCGGGGGTGTTTTTTTTTGTTACCAACTCAGTGCCCAAAAAAAGCAGCGCCTCATATCATCAAGACAAGTCAAAGCAACTGTCCTGTCCCGTGTATTGCATTTTTTCAAAAAAATTCCCTGCACCCTCAAAAAATGCCTAAAGGAAATGCTCGTTGAAAAAACAAAAACCAAAACACGATACTAAAATTGAATTTTTCGTTTTTTTTGTTGTTCCATATTTCAATTTGGTTTTTCTATTTTTTGTTCCGTTCTCGTAGGCAAAGTGTAATCATGCCATGTACAGTTTTTGTGCTCCATGCTCTTCCATGGTTTTGCTTTTTGCCGTGTCGCTTAGATTGGAACATGTGCGTTGCCAACACCAAAACCAAAACCAAGCGCCCCAGTGCGGACGCCGAGCAGAGCCAGGAACTGACATGGGCATATGAGCATATACTATGTACATAGGTCTAGCTGTCTGTCCTTTTTTGTGTATAAGTGTGTGTATGTGTGTGTGTGCTAAGCCCGGGCATGGAACAGAGTGCACAAAATGTCGAAATTGATATTCGTTACAATAGAAACATTTCAATTTTCACTTGATGTTTCAGTTTTTGGCTTAGCCGTAACTCAATACGGGGGCGTGTTGCGGTACTTTATCAAAAGACTTTCAATTGGAATTGGAATTGGAATTGATGTAGAAAATTGTTTCATTAGTTTGTGGCAGGTGTGAACTATGTATAGGATCATAGATGAAAAAACAAAATATATGGCCTGTACATATGAAAACAATAAATAAATTAAGCAATTAGTTCATTTATTGAGAGTTAGCATTTCTAGAAAAAAGAATGGATGTCAATTAATTTTAGTAATTAATAGATGATATTATTTAATTTATTCTGTCTGGTTGTGACTACACTGAGAAAAAAATCGAGAAATTCTTGCTTGTTGATTTTTCTATTATTGAGAGTAATGCTCCTGCTTCAAGATGGTTTTTTTTGTATACGAAATTCTAAATATAATAACTTTTAGAATGATTTTAATTACAATTACGCTTGATTGTGGATAGCTTCTAAGGCAAGATTCTCAATTTGAGAACATTTGTAATTATATCAATGAGAATTGCTCTCAAAGAGTATTTAGTGCTCAGTGCATGAATGTTTAGTCCCTACACTGAATTGGAGAGTATTTTAATCTTAATTTAAGGAGACCAATTTTTTTTATTTTAAGCTATTTCTATTTTAAAATAAGATCAGCTCCTTTTCCGTGTATTTGTTTCTCTTTATTTCGAATTTGTTCATTTTAATATTTCGATAAAAGGTCTTGACTAAAGCCCTACTTTTTCAAAATCCGAGCCATGTTTTCTTCAGTTTCCACTGCTCTCTGTCTCTTTGTTGGCTTAAAGCAGTGGTGGGCAAAACTCATACAAAGAAACATTGTGTGAGTAAGCAGCGCAGTAAGCAAGAGTGCACAAGAGCGCAAGATCGAAGATTATGCTCAAACGAGAGAGAAATTGTCACACTTACACCTGTGCGTGATCCGACAGCGCACGCGTGTTATGTAAGTTGAGAGACTTCCACCTCGCTGAAGCCTTGATGACGAACGATCTCACAACAAAATTAACTTTTCGAATATCGATATTTTTCCGATATTTTTTAATATTTACCTATCGTTTGGATGATATGACAAATCTAATAAAAATTATACTAGTTGGATATCATTGCCAGCTCAGACGGCGAATAGAAAAACTCTCATTCCTATCTGGTCACACTAAGAAATATTCACAAAAAAAAAAACCAAACACATATAGTTGACAAAAAAAATGAAAACATATTTTAACACTTACCAACACTTCAACATTTCTATTATGGTTAATTAATATTCAAACCTAACAATCAACCACAAATGCGCTGTCAACCAAGTACATAAAACCATTATGCCACCAAGAACTCTTGATATTTGCAGATACCCCACACGTTGCCATTAAGGATGAAACACCCACACACACACATACTTAGACGCATATGGACAAACCCCAAAGCTCTAACTCCAGTTGCAGCTTTAGCTCCAGCCTCAGCTCCTGGGGGACTCAAGAGCGCTCTTGTCAGCCAGGCTGCCTGCTGTTTCAGCCGATGCCGTCACTGCTGCTGCTGCCGGCGCCGGCGACGCTTATGTCGCTGTCGCTGCTGCTGCTGCTGCTGCTGCTGCTGTTGCTGGTGATGATTACAATGATGGCTGTTGGTTTCCTTTTCAAGCTTTTGTTGCTGTTGTTGTCTTTGGCCGCTTTTTCGTGCGTTGATAATGTGTGTGTGTGAGTGTGAGTATGTGTTTTTTGTGCTTTGTTTTGGCTTTTGTTTCGTCATGTGTGCATTTCATTTCATTTTATTTCCTATGGCGGCTCTACGCCGCTCTGCGCTGCGCTGCTCAGTGCGCCCATGTTTGTTCTTTTGACAGGCAGTCAACCCGTCGTCATTTCATTTGTTCACCAGCGCGCACTCAGCCATGTTGCCCTGCGCTCTGCCCGCTACCGCTACAGCACCACTACCCTATCCAAGCATCCACCACCACCAATACACCGACACCACCCGTTAGAGCCACAGTCAGAGCCCGTGTAGCCACAGCCACGGCCACAGTTGTTGCTATGAGCTGCGCTACCCTGTACAGCAAAACGCCGTTTCCTTTCCCTTTTCCAGTTTCATTTCCCGTGCGCCCCTTACGGTTGCCTGCCTGCCTGCCTGCCTGCCAGCCCGCCTGTCAGTCTAACCGAGCGTCCGTCGACATGGCACGCTGTCCGGCCATTTTGATTTATGTGCGTTTCATTTCGTCGTTCAATACTCATATGCGATGCGGAATGTGTGCGGATATGGGAGTTTGGAATATCTTTTGCCAGTCACTCTGCATGCCCGCATCTCTCTATATGTGTGCTAGTGTGTGTGTGTGTGCGTGTGTGCCCATTAGCTGTGCATGGGAGGTTCTAATTTCGAGTCTAGATCTAGTGCGACCGTGTTGTAACTGCTGCCAGGACATGCGCCACGTAGCATTTTTGATTTTCGTCTTTGTCAGTTCAGTTCAGCTCAGCTCTACTCGATTCAACTCCTCGACTTTACCCTTGTTACATGTGCATAAGTTTGAAATTTCAATTCAACGGATTTGCCGAGAATTGTTTTTGATATGTTGGTCATTGTCTAGGTTTTTGTTGTTATCCTTGTTGCTGTTGACTGTGTCGGGTGCCAGTGACATGGGGGCGCTGAGCCGGCTGCTCCTGCTAATGATGCTGCTGCTGCTGCTGCTGCATCACTCAACCAAGAGCCATTCAGTTGGGCAGGATGAGGGTGTTTTTAAAAAAGGATGTCAACTGCGCTGGTTTAGTTAATGCAATCAGTTGAATTGCTCTGCTTAATGGACGTTAAATGCGCTTGAAGCAGATGCCGAAATAAATTAAATTAAATGTTTGGGAATTGCACATATTTTCAATGGGAAATTCGGCAGAACAATAGTGTCACGAAAGGATTCCATGCGAAATACTTCTATTGCAGTTGTGTAATTATGTTAAATGGCCAATTTGGAAGCGCATATAAATGGAATCAAGGACTTGTTGTTTAAAGAGCCAAACAGTAGCGAGGTGACAAATCAAAATGTAAAGATTTTATTTAAAAAGATTTATGGAAAAACGTAAGATGGATAAGAATTAGAGTTTCAATGATTTTATCCGACATCAGAAGCTAAGAGTAGATTTTTGCTCAAGAAGTTGATTGATACCAAATAAAAACAAAAATCTTACATATTTTTTAATTTGAAATATTTGCAACGATATACATTTTTCTCAAAAGAATTCTTTTAAAGGCGTTCAAAAAAAAATTTCAATATAAGTGCAAGGAGGTAGTCTTAATCTGTTAATTTGAAAGTCATAAAAATGCTTAAAAAATGGAATTATGTATAAACATAATTTATTAATCTGTGCAGCTTATTCCATTTTGCTCCACTGGACACTATATAAAGGGTGTTTTTTCTTGCTGTGTGGTTTTTCGAACGTTTTTATGACATATGCTAAAGTCAAGAAAAATTTCCATTGCCATTTCATTTTTGGAATATTTACAAACAAACAAGCCAAATAATGTTTGTACCCATATCTTTGACTAACATGGAATGACTTAACCTTGTTTCGGTGAGTAATTCACTTCACATTTTAAAAATGGTGAATTAGCCGTCTAGTTCGTAGGTTGAAATATCTTTGGACTCCTTAGCTTGGGGCCACGTCAAATCATTGGGGTATACGAATTCCGGGCTTATTAAATGTTTAATTAGTAAAATATTTTATAAAAGAAATTTACAATTAGACCATGTGTATGCATAAGTTAAAATTAAGTTGTGTTAAATATTAGCATCAAATATTGTTTAAAACTAAAAAGACAGAATTGATTTAAAACTTATAGATATTATTAAGTAGTCACAACTTAGGCTCTATAATGTTTCATGGCATTAATAACACAGCCACAAGAAGAGATATTTTAGAGAGTATCTCAGAAAGCGGACCTTTTGTTGGTTTTTTTCGGATTAGGATTCAGGTTTAAGCAGAACCAAGACGTGTTGGCCCAATGGGATTCGTATTCAGCCCGTCGAACTACATAATAAAGCGTATGCCTCCTTCCCAATTAACGAACATTTTTTTTTGTGGCTGTATAATTCTTTAAATAACTCCCTTAAAATGTAACCAAAGGTTTTAAAAAAACAGTCTGCAGAGATTAGTTGTTATAACATTTGATATAGGTTTCATTTCATTAAAAATTCATTAAATAATTATATTAATAATAATAATTTGAGGCAATTTCACCAAAAAAAAAAAATCTATAAAACTGAATACAAACAAATGTTGCGCTATTACCACATAGAACTAAATATTTACAAAAATTGCTTTAGTTTTCATTGCATTGATAGTTACTAAAATAAGTATGGAGAAAAACGTAGTAGTGTTAGTAGTACCCAGAACTAAGTGCACACACAATTCTTTCCAGTTGATCTTATTTCAACAATAACAGGAAATATTTTTTCAAAAGTTAATATCGTACATTGAAAAAATCACCCAATAGACCTAAGTGCTCGCAATTGTTACTCCAGTTTCCGTTGCGTTGGTAGGTCTTCAAATAAGTACATATGTATCCAATAAGTATCCAGTACTTTTCCGCAATGCCATAAAATAGTTCTTAAAAACAAAATCACAAAATTAAAAAATCACCCTATCTAAGTACTCACAACTGTTGCTCTAAAGATTTTAATGCATTTATAATTCTCTAAATAAAGTTATCAACAATTTTTTTTAGTATTCAAATGCAGAACAGCATTTAAATTTATTGCTTCACGCAATTAACGCTTAAATATATGCAAAGGGATATTGAAAATGAGTTTTTTGAAAAAACAACAGAAACAACGGCTCTTAACTCAGACCATGTCATAATGAAGCAATGAAGCCATTCATGTGGCCAAGAGTCCTTAGAGGTAGTCTCAGCCGGCAGACGGCAGCAGCGACGTTCACTGACCGGAGCCAACGACCAAGCGACCAGGAGACCGGCGACACTCTCGATGACTTCCATGTTTCCACGCTTTTCACTTTCAATTGTAACTCAACTTTTTACTATTTTATGCCTGCGCTCTACAACAACAACAGTAACGGCAACAACAATTGCGCCGCCAAAAGCAATAAATCTTTTCGTATAAAAAAAAAAACAAAAAAATTCGTGTTTGTTGCGTGCGCTTTGCCAACGTCGGCAGCGACGCCGACTGCGGCGTAGAACGGCAAACAGCGCCGGCATATTTGTATTTCATATGCATGACGGTAATTTTTGTGATTATGTTGTTGTATCTGTATCTGTGTATCTGAAGCTGTATCTGTGGCTGCCTCTGCTCAAATTCAAGTTCAGCTTGTTCTCACAAAAAAGAGCAAAAAAAAGTTAAAAGGGTTTCCTGGCGACAAAACAAACAAAAGCATCAAAAACCCGCTGTCGACGGGAGGGGGAGGAGCCATGTTTTCCCTTTTCTTTGCAACGTGCAGCAAACTTCATAGTAAAAAACAGTCTGTACTTACAAATATATATTTTTTTTAGAATTATTATTAAATATTCATGACAACAATTATCGGCACAGAATCAAAGCGGCTCATACATACATTTATTTATTTACATTTTGTAAGCGTTTATCGACTGCATTATTTTTTTGTACAACGTACTATGTGAATTAATAATGTTATATAAGCTGGTAATCAATTTATTTATAATTCTTCTTACTCACAGTTGACTTTTTTAATTTATTCATATTTTAGTATTTTACACTTTTTCATGTGAAATTGTTTAAGCATTTTACTTCAATTACTTCGTTATTTCTTAATTTGCGCTTAGCAACATTTTGACAACAAGTCTTGCGCGCGCAACATGTTGACCAAACATTTGCTTAGCAGCAAATGTTGCGCGCTGACAGTACAGGTCACAATCATAGCAGCATTTAACAGTCATAATATAAATGTTTTGTGCATGTTTAATAAATTATTTAAAAAAAAAACCAATTTTTTAATATTTATAAAAAAAAATAAATTAATTAAATAAAAATAAAAAAATGCGATCATCGCCATTAGTAATTCTATAAAAAAATCAAGATACAATAACTTTATATAAACTTCAACTACTGTTTTATTAATTTATATATTTTTTTTAATGAAAGCATATTTTAATAACGATAACTAATAAATTATCCATTAAATTTTAGATATTTTTTATTTTTTCCCATTTTACAATGTTTTCGATTATGGGTACTACTTAATAAAACCAAATAAGTGTCAACCACTCAAAAACTAAGATATTAAATTTTACAAAAATGTATAACGATATTAAAATTTTTTTGATGCTAGGAGATTTGCTGAGCTTAAAATATTTTCAGTTTGGATAAATACTACAAATAACACATAGTTACTTATTGATTTTTTATACACAGAGTAATATAAAAACAAAATTAATAGTTCAGAAATATTCCACCATATTTATTGAAATGAAGTTCCTTAACAGAGGTTTTAAAGTGAATTTTTTTGAGGTTTATTAAATTAACAATCTATCCCTAGATAATAAGCAGATGTTTTGACATGAATGAAGTTTAAACAGGATCGACTGAGTTTCAATAAGCTCAAACGATATAAAAACTTATTTCATCAAAAAATAAAAATTTTACATAAATTATACCTAAAATCTATCGGACCTAGATACATTTATATCTTCTTAAAGATCTATTAGGGTGAAATGATAGAAAAATCATCAATCAATCAAAATCATCTTGACAAATTGTCCCATTAACATAAAAAAGCGGAAAGAGCTTCGTTTCTGGCGGAGACCCTCAGACAAAACCCAAATGCTTTCGATTTATGGTACTGCTAGGAAAACGCAATAAGTTGTTCGAAAAAGTATGTCGTCAATAATTGAACATTAAAATTAAAATTCAAATAAAAACTGAACGAAAAATAAAAAAAAAGTTTTCTAAAATAAAACAAATCGGCACTGAATATGGCATCTGAAATATTTTCGTATGATCAAATTAAATAAAATATAATTATGGTCATTTTCTTGTTTATGCATTAGATTATCAAAACTAGTAGATATTAATTTTGGGTCTGTTTTTATAATCAGCATAAAAAAAAGACAAAAAAATCAAAAAAATCATAAAGTTATTCGTTTCAAATTTATAAAAAGGAAAAAGGCTAAGAAGAGAACTTTAAACTTATATCAGAAAATTCCATTAAATTTATATATAATTAAAATAATTAAAGTCAAAAATAAAAAAATAAAAGTTTATCTCTCACGAAATACATGTTTAGCTACAACAACCAAAAGGTTTTTAACAAAAACATCCACAGTGTACTCGTACCTACGCACGCGCCCTGCACTGTTTGCCTGCTACAAAAACAATGCCGCCATTTATCATTTTTGTGCTTGGCCTGCTCATTCGCATTCGCTGAGAGCTCGAACAAATGTTGCTAGCAACAAAACAAAATGTTGGCAACATGCGAAATAGATTTATTGGAATGTTTACGAGCCGAGCTCATTGTGATTCACTGCCCGCAGTGTTGGTTAGTTGTTTCTGAATGAACGTGCCAAATAGACGTGCCGTCGACGTGTTCGGTTGCTCGCTCGCTCGTCTCGGTTTAAGATACTCGAATTACGTTTCGGTCGTCGGTCTTTCGACTTTTTGCGTTTTTTATTTACGTTTACGTTCATGTTCATGTTCATTCCATGGGATCTGAGTTCGCGCGCGGGTTCCAAACTGCAACGTTGATTTACAGAACAACAAAATTAAATATATATAAATATACATGTAAAGAGGAGAAACAAAATAAACATATAAAAACCAAAATAAATTCGCGTGCATTGTGTGGCGGACTGGCTAAAAAGAAGTTTTTCGTGTTGGATTTTATTTCAAGTTTTTTGGCTGGCAGGACCAACAACATAATAGTGACATAAGCGCCCTTTTGCATGTGACAAACTCGTCCTGTCTGTGTCTGTCCTGTGACTGACTCTGTGTGAGTGTGTGCAAAGTTTTGGCTTAAATATTTTGGCGCAAAATGAAAGAGTGCAGACAGTGTTGCAAAGTGAAGCAAGTGTAAACGAAAATGACATGGAAAATACGTAGAAAATTTTATTTGGCCTGACAGCAGCTTGTAGAGAGTTGGAGTTGGAGTTTGAACTGAAGCTGCAGCTGGAAAGTCAAGCCAAGCTTCACATCAAAAAGTGTCAAAAAAAAAAACTTTCCGACTCGCATGTGACTTTACAAAAAATTAATTTTCTACAATTTTGTTGCTTATCAGCAGCATTAAAGTACAACAGCATTGAACTTTATTTTTCGAAGGGGCGCTGAGATGTCACCAGTACTTGAGAAGCATCAGCCAGAGCAGCAACAGCAGCAGCAACAACAAAAACCACATCTACATCCACAAACCGGCGTTCCACGTTCCGGCACAGTATCTTGTCTAGAGTGTTTATTTTTCGGCGCAACTTTTGCCAATATTTGGCGCTGCCTCAGCACCACCACCAGCGCTGAACCCCGCTGATAAGCCTGGGGGCGCTCAGTTTTGATAAGGCATAAGACAACAATCACAGACAGCTGGAGAAGATTCGTGCTTCTGACTCTGAGGCTGATACTGATTCTAGAACGACAGAACAAAAGCCAATTGATTTCGCTTGCTTTTATTATCATATATATTGGCTCGTCGTGCATAATATTTTGTTTATGGGTAAAAAACGAAAATCGTCGCGTCAACATCGAAATTATTTGCGTTTGCGTCTTCTTGTCCTTTCGTTTATCGTTCTGATTGCCATCATCGTTGTAAGACTTTTATTAATTTTGCTTTTGTATCGTTTGCAAAATTTCAAAAAATTCAAAAAGTTCAGCTCTACGCCGTCAAAGCAAAACGCTGCATTAAAACTAAAAAAACCAATCGAAATACTCAAATTGAGATTTAAACATTCGTATTGTGTTGGTGTGTGTGTAAATTTTGCTTAGTTTTTGTATAAATTTTATTCAAATTGTGATTGTCGATTTGTAAATAAAACATTTATAATAAAATAAATCGTAATATCTAAGCGTAGTGCGTGTAAATCATAAAATATATAACAAATAAATAATCAAACGTCTACGTTTATAAAAAAGAAGAAATTGTGATATTAAATTAAATTAGCATACGGAGTACGCGTAAGATCTTAGGCACTTAAAAAAACGATTTTGTATTGTAAATAAATAATACGGAAATTACCAAGTATATTAAGTATACGTAAGCTGAGCAAAGTACACAACAATATATACACATATATATATTTTGGGCACCGATTTTTATAATAACAAGACTACACCTACAATTTCATATATCGAAAAAAGACACATAACAATCACAAACTAAGGTAATTAAAATTTAATGGATTTTTATTGTATTGAAAATGGCAATAATTATATTAATTGTCTGTATCAGATTTCGTAATCGATGCTCATTTTGAGTTTCAACAAAGCATTTTATCATTGTGGTCATTCATTGGTTATATGTATTACGTTTATACAACAAAACAAGATGTTAGACTAAACAACATGTAACATCTCAAAAGGAAACGAATAAAATCCTTAAACCAAAATGTTCAGGAGAAGAAAGGAACCGATTTAGCCATGTCCGTCTGTCCGTATTCTCGAAGACCATAGGAGCTAGGGACATGAAATCTAACAACGCGGTTCAGTTTTTTTATTCCATTCTCCTTAATAGAATTTCGCGTTTTACACCCGAAATTTTTAACCAACAATATAGAAACTTGCACACAAGAAGCCAAGTTGATTGTTGTAGTTGGACATTTTAGGAAAATATAACCAATCTAAGACTTCTTACTGTACTAATAAAATGTTTTAAGTTCTGCTTTGGTTTTTCGTCGCTTTATTCATTTGAGGCGCTCCTTAAATATTTATAAATTTAGAAACAGAATTTTTGTAAAAATCTTTCAAAAAAAGTAATAAATATACTTATTTTTATTTTATTATTTACATCTTTATAAATTTCTTAAAACAGCATTTAAATAGAACATGAGTCCATGTATTCGTTATATTGAAAAGAACCTTCTTTTATTTTTGCACATCGAACCAGAACCACTTCAGATTTAAAAAAAAAAACGCGGATAAAAAATTTTAAATATTTATATATTGGTAAACACAATAAAGCTGTAAAATGTTTGTAAATAATATTTCACTTAATTCCTTGTAAATATCGATGATGTACAATAATAATAATGAATATACAGCCGTGCTTCAAATTTCACAAAATGAAAAAATTTTATTTGTTTCGTTTTTGAGTGCTCCCAATTCCACATTTATTGTTGTCGATAAGTTCTTATATATCCCCAATTCGTTTCGATAAATTCTCATATTTCTTTTTAACATTGTTGGCCTAGCTCTAAGCTTTTCGATTACTTCATATCGTTTACAATTTAGTTTGATTAACATATTCCTGATTTTATTATTCCGCATTTTAATTTAGCTTTAGCAACAATATTTATTAAAATTGACCACGATTTAGCTATTTTTATATAAATCTAGAAAAATTAGTTTTTTTCACCTCTCAAACCGCTCACACCTATCAGTTATCGATATGGCAATGCGTGTGTGAAAATGTAAAAATTCGTTTTGTGTTGAATCGGAAACAATATTACTGAAACTAATTTTATTAATAAATATCTAACTAAAAGATGGCGTACGTTAAAGTCGGGCGCGGACGACTTTGGGATACCCTGTACCACCAAATTGCAATCAAGTCCGATATATTGCTTACAAACTCCAAAAGATATTTCTTTGCCAAATAAACGAAACTCAACGAATTTTGTTCAAAATACGTTTTTTTGACCGATTGGTCCTATGGGAGCTATATGATATAGTCAACCGATTTTTATCAAATTTGGTATAATGCTTGGGAACTCTAAAAAACTTGTTAATGCCAAATGTGGTTACGGTATGTTCACCAATAAACGAAACACAACGAATTTTGTACAAAACACGATTTTTTGACCGATTGGTCCTATGGGAGCTATATGATATAGTCAACCGATTTTGATCAAATTTTGTATAGTGCTTGGGAACTTTAAAAAACTTCTTAATGCCAAATTTGGTTACAATATCTTCACAAACAAACGAAACACAACGAATTTTGTACAAAAAACAAATTTTCGACCGATCGATCCTATGGGACCTATATGATATAGTCAACCGATTTTGATAAAATTTGGTACAGTGCTGGGGGTTTCTAAAAAACTTCCGATTGCCAAATTTGGTTATGATATCTTCATAAGCAAACGAATTATCCATCTAAAACTTTTGCTTTTTTTCGAGGTCCTCTGAAACACCCCTATGGGAGCTATATAATGTAGTCCCGATATAAAAAAAAAAAAAAAAACTTGTCTCCTATGGATTAATAAGGGATCTTATCTGAAAGTTTGGTTGCTCTAGCTCTTACCATCTCTGAGATCTAGGCGTTCATACGGACAGACGGTCAGACGGACAGACGGACATGGGTATATCGACTTCTCTAGTCACTCTGATCATACTTTAGGTAACTTTGGGGGGTCTCCGACTTCTCCTTCTGTGCGTTACATACATATTCGGCTTGCACAAACACAATATACCCTTTGTACCATACGGTACAGGGTATAAAAATGGCATAAATAGAATCTAAGAATATTAAAGCATTTAAAGAAAATTATGAATATTTGAACCTTTTTTGTTAATTTGATTTGATTTCTCTTGCAACAAAACAAACTACTTAAAAAGTTCGTTTGGTGAATTTTGGGGTACCAACCATGTGAATACGAATACTCTACTCATTGCCGTTTGCCGGAGCATGACTAAACAATATGAATTTATGTGACGAATCTCATAAGAAATTTCGGAAGTGTGCAGCTTTGGTCTGCATAATGTTGTCTTTGCTATCAGACCTTCTGCAGAGCCAGAGTGCGTCAATGGAAACACGGCTGTTGTGAAAAATGTAACTACAAGTACGACATGTAACGTATTTATAAGAATTCCACTTCCATAAGAATTGTTGAATCATATTCATTTTTTTTTCACATATCTTGTAAATTATTCTTACGCACTCCGATTAACTTTTCCAAGCATTTGTGACAAAGCTAAGGCCATTGCTATTTACAGAACACATCCGTGTTTTTTTTTTGTAATTACAAAGTAATAAGAATCATTTTTACAAATGTAAGTGCTTAAACTCTTACACATTCTTTGCTCGCACAAATTTTAAAAATATTAGTTACTATTTATCAAAGTCTGAGGGAATGCCTCGAACAATATGTAATTTATAAACTTGCGTAAATAGCGACTCTGCCAAAGCAATAATAAAATTTACATAAATGCTTGTCAATAATTCAGAGTAATGATAGAATTAATACCGCCACCACCGCCCACCCCACAAACAGACAGAGCACATTGAAATTTCTCATAATTAATTTCAAAACGAGAACCGAATCGATGCGAATCAGCGATGATATTCATGGCTAGTTGCAATTTAATTAGATCATTAAAGCGGTTCATAAATCTTTTTCACTCGGCGCACGACGTCAGATAGTAGCGCAGTAGCAGTGGCAGACAGAACGCTAGAGCGGCATCGGAGGAGGCATCGGAGGAGGCATCGAAGGCAGACAGCAGGTTTTACAAACAAATTAGCTTGTAATCGCAAATCGCAAATCGAGAGTTAAATACTTGTGCGGGTCAATAATCAAACAAGTAGTTCTAAAAACAACAACTACAACAAGAACAGGAACAGCAGTAAAATGACAAAAATGGCAAACAATGTTCATAAAAATTGTGCAAGTAAAGTCGAGCATGACCGGCTATAAGATACTCCCTCTTGTAGTCTTTTAACCAAAAACAAATTTCCCATAGCAGAACTTTAGTTCTAGAAAATTACTAGAGAATGAAACTATTTTTGTATTTCGTTTTCTTCAATGTGGCCCCAATTTCAATGAATCCTGCTTTGAACGTTATATTAGAGAAAATATTTGTGTGTTATCGCTGTACGGATTGCAAAATTAATATTAATAAATTTAAAAAAAAAATATGCAAAAGAGGTAAAAATAATTTTACATACTTTAATGTAATTAAAATTTATTGTGAATAAATGTTGCTGTTAAATTATAAACTGGTGAGTCCGACAGAGATTGCAAGGTAAAGGTCTACGTGTCCTCAAATTTGCCTCAAAATTTCGAGTTAACTAAAAACTGTATATTAAGTGACATTTAACAAGATATTGGATACAACATTGCTAAAAGTGCGAAATTTTCCGAGTTCTAAAAATATGTATTTTGGGGTTTCAAGGTTTTTGCTTATGTATGGGATGGTGAAGAAGCACAAAATGAAACAAAAAAATTGTTACCTCTGTCTGCTGTTACAAACATTTAAACGAACTTAATATACTCTTTTACTCTGACAGTAGCAGGTATAAAAAGCAACAGCATCACATTTAATTGATGGCTTCCAGAAATAGTAAGAACAACAGAGTGAGCGAGAGCACATTTGAGAATGGCCGCAGTAGCTACATATGTAGCTGGTACATGTGTGTGCGAGTGAGCCATAGAAGCGCCTGCTTATCTGTAAAATTGTGTGGGAGAATGAGAGCACACACAAACATGTGAAATAATTAGCGGATGGAGCGCGAGCAGTTGCATTGCTCCAAGCAACAAATAGCAGCGCAGTAGCAGCGCAGCAGCAGCGTTCGACCCCATCATCATCATTACGTTTTGTCAACTACACTCTCTCAGACACACACACATATACAACATTTGGAGAGAGGCAACAGCATGCAGTTGTTGTTGTAAATGCAATAAATCATTTTACGCTCATATTTTGCGCATATTTTTAAGTTTTTCTGTTGCTCTTGTTGCATCTATTGAGTGCCGTGTCCACAATGCAATTCATGGGCATATGATTGTGTGAGAGTGTATATGTGTGTTTGTGTTGCTGTGCGGTCGTAATAATGATGTGGCATGGCATGGCGTTAAGTATTTATGCAACAACAACAATTAAATTAATTGCAATCGTTACAAAAAATGACTTTATTTTAAATATCTTACTTTGCATTTTGGCTTGAAGTTACATATTGTTTATTGTGGGTGGTTTTAAGTGAAATATTTTTGTGGTTAGTTAAAGGAACTTTTAAAAAAGTTGTTGCTTTGCATTTTTTTTTTTTAATTATGATTGAGGATATAAATTTAATTTAATTGAGGACATACATTTTTTAAACTCTGCAAACTCTACAAGAGAAATTAAAATCTGCCAAGAGTTAGATTACAAATTTTATAAAAAAACAGCAATAAGCATTTATAAACGATCCATGTTAGCTAATTGATTAATAACTCAAGAAAGGTTCCACCAATTTTAATTATCTTCGATTTATTTACAACCACAATAGGAGAAAAACTACATAAACATGGCAAAAGTTCACAAACAAAAAATTTTATGAAAAAAATTCATGTTCTTATCTTATACTATCTATCTATACTAAAACTGCTTTTTTGAAGATATCTCGAGAACAGATGCACAGATTGCGATGAATTTTTTCAGTAACGATACTGAATATATAGTGTATATACAAAACTTGAACAGAGTGAGTTTGAAGTCCCAAACCAACATCGCTCGGGTACTCTAATAAAACTCTTTTTCTCTTTTGCACGACAAAGTTTTGGCTTCAAACCAACCGACGGAGATTTATTAACGATATGAAATTAAAAATCTTTCAAAAGATTTGGAATTTGTTCTTCAATATGGGTTTTCGAAAACACGATCTGTGGTTACATCTTATATTTCAAGCATATTTTGAAGCATCAGAAGATGCTTAAATCCATATTCAAGCTTAAAATATATGATTAAATATGTTGTAGCCAAATAACTGAAACACTTACTTCGAACCCACCTCCACTTGGCCTATTTCTGTATTTCGCAAACAATTGCTCTCATTTCCTTGTTGTGTGTGAAAACGTTGATGGTCTCAGCTCCCATTTGATTAAGCCAAACATAGATTAATGGACATACCCTCAGCATTAAAGGTTGCGCACAATTCGCATTAATTTACATATCTAAAGCAAACCATTTGCCAGATCTACGTTTGATGTGAAACACGCTGACACAGATCTTCCCAAGCTCCAGTTACTGAATCAGCCCCAATTGCCGGCGCCAATTGATTAAGCGCTCTGTGACATTTCCATCTTAGTCAAAAGAAATTGAAATTAATGCCAGATTGATCTTTGTTGTCGGCAACATTTTTGCTAGAGCTATATAAATTGATGCTCAACATATTATCGTCGTCATTCGATCAGATACTTTATGTAAATTTCTGAGATCGGCAAAGACAAAGCTAAAATTAATCACAAAAGCAACTAAATGATTTTCAAACAACCACAATGAGTTGTGTGGTAAAGTGTATAATTTAATTATAATGTTGTACAAATGCGGCAACAAGCAGGTTGGCAAGTTGCGGCTTAGCGGGCCGCACAGCTGGTTGCAATTTTCTAGCCAATTGTCATTTTGGCCAACATGACTGTCAACCAGCAGCTAACAGAGAATAACATTATAATCCACAATATCATTATTATTATCAACAACATCATTATCATCATCATCTGCAGCAGCAGCAAAAGTGGGCGCTGGGTTACATCTGCATTTGTCGCCACATCTGTGGAGTGCGCTTCGATGCGTTTTGTGACTCATGTTCGATTATGCAGCACTCTGTGGCACTCGTTGCAGTTTTGTCAACGTTGCGGTTGTAGTTGCACTTGTGTGAGTATGTGAGAGATATTTGTTAGAGATTATCGTCGACAGGTGACAATGACAGCTTCATTATAAAGCAATTAGTGTGATGTGTCGCCTCGATAGGCAGCAGGGGGCATTTCTCTTGGCTATAATCGTACACAACAACCAAGTGGCTTAAACTGCATTGTAAATTATTTTTAATAGGGCCAGGAAAATACTGCAGAGCGCCATATATATATACACAGTATTTATATGTATATAACTTTGCCAAGACAACAAACATGGCAGTTGGGGGAGAGCAGCATGGGCAAGACAGACTAAAAACTGCAAGTGACATGAGTCATATGAGCCAGCAAGGTGTAGCCTAAGCCCAACCCACGCACAGAAGATATGGTTATATTTTTAGACACCCATGCAAGGGATGCAAAATATTTTGTAAACTGAACTACTATTGCTATGTTGTCATGAATGTAGTTCTACTCGCGAGAGCCGTACCATGTACCAAATTCTTTTCAAGTGTTCCAGAGAAAGCTTTGGCAACACAATACATATATAGTATAAAGTCAAACTTCCCTATGGCGCTTTCGTGGGCGGTACGGATATTGGTCAGCTAAAAATGGCTATAAATAAATTCGTCATTTGTTAAATGGAGATTATGAAAGCACATGATGCAATGAATTTTAGAAGGTTCGCGAGCTCAGCTGTGCAGAAAACTGGTTCAATTTTTGTATGGTATAGAAGGGTCAAATTTCAAACAAGTCTAAAAAAAAAAAAACTGATATTAATTTGGTCACAAAATTTAAAAACATAAAATTTATTTCTAATATGCATTTATATTTTTGTTTGTGTCAAGTTTGATCAAAATTGCTCCACTATTTCATATAGCTACCATACAAGAATTGAACCAGTGCTCTGTATTTCAGAGAGTATATTTGAAGAAATTCGTTGCATTGAAAAATTCATAGAGGAGTTTATTGTAGGGAAGTTTGATTGTATTTATCGCTTTTCTATTTTTCTATCCCTTTATAAGAAAATTTATTTCAGAACAAAAGCAGAAATCTAGTTAAAACTTGTAGTTTAAGTTGTGGAATGGGAGATTGTGGAAAAAATTAACTTTCTCTATTAAAGTAAATAATTTTACAAGCTCTGTCAAGTTAATAGAACTAAGCTATTTAGTACTAGTTGCTATTAGGCTAATTCATCAAAAAGTATGCATGCAACAAATCTTCCGAGCCATTTTGTTCAATGTTTTGCATCCCTGGGAAAAAAAAACTGAAACAGGATGGTTTCGGATTTGCAAATGGGGCGTCTGAAACTCCTTTAGCCGTCAGTCATACTATATACACTTGTCTGCAACGTCTTAGTGTGCGTAGTATGTCTAAGAGCACTTGTATGTACTATGCGTAGTGTTATTCAATATAACAGCATGTTGAACACATAGCCAACAAGCTGCAGTGGCAACAACAAAAACAACAATACCAACAACAACTGCAACAACGACTAAAACAACTCAAGTCTCGAGCATGTTGGAAAATCTAACGAATATGTAAACGATATGCAAGAAAAATGTCAGTCAAACTGTCGCTTCCAACACACGCGCAGAAGCAACAACAAATACAGCAACAAATACGTAACAAAGGCTGCAACAACAACAACATTTAGTCACTTGATGCTTATATTGAAAATTGTTTTCTGCATAAATATTTTGTGCCTGAACGTTGCATTTTTCAACTAGTTGTAGTTGCAACTGACATGTGTGTGTGAGTATCTGTGTGAGTATCGGTGAGCTGCGCTCGTTTGCCCAGTTTTAAGTTTAAACAAAATACAGCAGCTCTTTGTAACTAGAACCAGCTGCGACAGCAGCCACCGCAGACGCTGACGTTGACGCCGACGGCGACGGTGGCAGCAGCAGTAGTAAAAAAAATAAACACATTTATGGAAATTTATTCATAGAACTTATGAAACCGATAGACAACCAACAAAAGCAACAACGACGACGGCGGCATGCGACCCAGTACCCAGTTCCCCCCCTGGCGCAGTGACTTTGTCCGTCCGTTTAGGCTAAAGTCGGCCTGTTGAACCGAACTGGACAGCTAAAGGTTGTGAGCCTGGTTTAGTTTCGTAAAACAGTTGGAAATTTTTATGCGCTCTCTTTATTTTGTAATACTCTTTGCAAGCGTATATAAAATTTGCAAAACAAACACATTTTGGGTGTGAGAAAACGAAGAAACCTTTATAGCAAAAAAAAAGCAGGGCAACAAAGAAAATTGATTTGGCAGTAACCGTACGTTTGGCCTTCCATCTGTCTGTCTGGCCTTCCATTCAAAGGTCTGACAATCCATCCGTCCATCTGGTCATTCTTCCGTCTCTCCTTATTGCCTATTTCTCATTCAGTCATCTCTAATAGAATTTTGTTTTGTTTCATCACGCACTTTTCTAAATCCAATTATGCAACTCGAAACAGATCTACCTTTTTGCAGACTTGATTCAAATCGTTTAGGAACTTCGGTATGGCATCTTCATTTAAAAAAGATTTATCTTCATTTATTTTTGGAGGTTATCTTCGGTGTAGGGTTTCTTAGAAACCGATATCGGTTTCGAATTCACCAGCTCAAAATCCATGTGGGTAACCCTGTAACATGTAAAGTTCACATCACTTTTTTTGTGATCCTGTGTTATTGATCGCAAGCTTAAAAGCGACTTCGGGGTTATAGCCAAAAATTTTAAAATTTAAGTACCTTTTGCCTTTTTTAATATATTAAAATGCGGGAATACTTAAAAAATTAAGGAAAATATAGGGTATTTTGTAGTCGGTAAGTCCCAACTGCAATTTGTTTGTATATAAATTTTTTTTGTGTGTTGTTGCACATATATTGTTGTACTAGTTATTGTAATAGGCCTTGTGTATATTTTTTGTTACTACGGAACGCTTTGCATGTCAAGCCCTGAAACGATTGAGTCTCATGTGGCATATATAATAGAGTAAATAAAATTTTATTTCGACATTAAAGCCGCATATTATGTCAGCTTTGTTGCAAATTGCTTTCTCAATGAAAGTGTATTAAGCTTGCTTATAAATTGCAATGTCATATAATTTGATATAAATATCAAAAGTTTTTTAAAAGCATTACTCTTTAAAAGTAGTAAATACTTTGACAGTCTGCCTGTTCCTCTGGTCATACCGAATTTCGCCTTCTCAGTAATTCCTATTCAACAAATCAATATTTTGATGCTCTACTCAAGTTTTGTCATTTGTTTCATAATTACTTAGAAATCGATAATATAACATTATAATAAATATGGAATCATTTGAAGCACTAAGAAATCGAAATTCGAGTTGGATCTATGAGCATGCGAATAATAATAATTCGTCAGTTTTTATACCCTGTACCTATAGGTACAGAGGGTATACTAGGTTTGTGCAATGTATGTAACGGACAGAAGGAGGCGTGGCAGACCCCAAGTCCTTTATACCAAAATGCTTATCATAACCTCGGGTAGCGATTGAGCCATGTCCGTCCGTCCGTCCGTCCGTCCGTCCGTCCGTCCGTCCGTCCGTCCGTCCGTCCGTCCGTCCGTATGAACGCCTAGATCTCAGAGACTATAAGAGCTAGAGACACGAAACTTTACCAGCTGGTGCGCATATTTCCTAAGCAGATGAAGTTTGTTGAATCATGTCAATATCTTCCCCCGTTCCCCCGCAGTAGAGTTTCGCGGTTTTTAGCCACACCGTTAAGTATTTTCACCTGAAATTTAACAGAGCGATGCGTTGTAGCTACATGCATCTATGTGTAAAAAATGAACAAAATCGGACAAATACAGAAAAAGTTATAGTCAAAAATGTACAAATTTCACTGCCCCTTGCCCATAAAGTGTATCAATATTTGACTCCTCGTAATTATGGTTACAAGTGACCTAGAATCACAATTTTTGGTAAGCTGATTCATGTGGCTCTAATGAACAAATCCACATCCAAATTTTATCGATGCGGTCCCACCACCCCCCGCAATCGATTTACCGTGTTTTCTCCCACACCCCTTATCATACCAACTTGAAACTTACCCCGTATACTTTAAATAAGTTCTTTGTTGTAACATTCGAGTTTCATCAAAATGTGTAAAATTTTAGGGAACTTATAGGTATAAATATCGATTTTCACAAAAAAAAAATAAATTCCAATTGGAAAGTTCTTAGATGGAATATGCAGGAAAAATTGTTTGCGAGACAAAAGGTACAGGGTATTCCACTGTCGGGCACCGGCTCGACTGTACCACATTTTTTGTTTATAAATATTGTCAAATAAAGCTTTACTTAAATAAAATAAACATAATAGAAAAAATAAATAAATTTTTAAATACTTTAGTAATTATACCCTGTACCTATAGGTACAAAGGGTATACTAGATTTGTGCAATGTATGTAACGGACAGAAGGAGGCGTGGCAGACCCCAAGTCCTTTATACCAAAATGCTTATCATAACCTCGGGTAGCGATTGAGCCATGTCCGTCCGTCCGTCCGTCCGTCCGTCCGTCCGTCCGTCCGTCCGTCCGTCCGTCCGTCTGTCCGTCCGTATGAACGCCTAGATCTCGGAGACTATAAGAGCTAGAGACACGAAACTTTACCAGCTGGTGCGCATATTTCCTAAGCAGATGAAGTTTGTTGAATCATGTCAATATCTTTCCCCGTTCCCCCGCTGTAGATTTTCGCGGTTCTTAGCCACACCGTTTAATATTTTCATTTGAAATTTAACAGAGCGATGCGTTGTGGATACATGCATCTATGTGTAAAAAATGAACAAAATCGGACAAATACAACAGAAGTTATAGTCAAAAATGTGCAAATTTCACCTCCCCTTGCCAATAAACTGCGTCAATATTTGACTCTACGCAATTATGGCTACAAGTGACCTAGAATCACAAATTTTGGTAAGCTCATTCATGTGGCTCTAATAAACAAATCCACATCCAAATTTTATCGATGCGGTCCCCCCACCCCCCGCAATCGATTTACCGTGTTTTCTCCCACACCCCTCAACATATCAACTTGAAACTTCCCCAATATAATTAAAATAGCTTCTTTGACGTAACTTTCGATTTTCATCAAAATCGGTATAAATTTACGGAACTTATAGGTATAAATATCGTTTTGCACAAAAAAAAAAATAAATTCCAATTGGAAAGTTCTTAGATGGAATATGCAGGAAAAATTTTTTTGACACAAAAGGTACAGGGTATTCCACTGTCGGGCACCGCCTCGACTGTACCACATTTTTTTTTTGCTGTTACGACCCCACAAAAATAATATTTTGTTCCTGCACTTGGCTTAAGGCCCTAGCTGCTACTGCCAAAATAATGTAGATAATAACAAAATAATATAAATAATTGAGATCCCCACTTTTTCAAATAAAATTTAAAATTCCCGCACAGAGATTGGAAATTTATAGCCATATATCCTGAAAAAAGTCTAAAAATTTAATAAAAAAAAGTTATCTTAAAAACGCTAATTGGCAATTTTCCGCTTTAGAACAAGATTCCTAGGAATTTTTTACTTTGAATTCTCAGTGTCACCTTCAGATCTCCAACCTTGAAATTGCATTCAATGTATTTTATAAATATTCGTACAAAATATTATTTGCTCTAAATTGTGGAGATAATGCAGACTGGAATTTTGACAAGTTCTCCTTTGTAAATAATATAACTACTATCTTAACCTATTATTTAAGTCATGTACCATCTTGCCATAGCATAGAGTTAGGTTAAGAGGATCACAAAAAAAAAAATATAATCCACAGTGTAAATGTTGCCAGTTGGTTTTTGGGTCAGAAGCAACTGCGGTTCTCCTTTTTTATTTGTAGCTACTCCTTGTATTCCCTTTAAGTGGCCGCTATTGTTGTTACACTTTTTTTTCCTAAAAAGACGCACATGGCCGCTGACATTAATGCACTGTGGATAGGAACAATGCCAAAGGGCCAACAATGGGCAACCTGCGGCGGCTACAAACAAGGCTTGGAGGCATGTCCAAATGCTGTGCGCTCAGTATTAAAAAAAAAAGAAAAAAACAAGCAGTCCAGTTAATGATGACACGCGCTGAAATTCTCTAAACTAGTTGGAAAGGCAAAAGGCCAAGGAGTACAAATTAACATACTAGTCGTCGTCGAACAGGAGCAGCATAGGGTAACGCCAACGCAATGTGGAACTAGCAGATTGTGGTTCTAGTAGTTGTTGTTGTCGCTACAAATAAGGCAGGAGTGCAGCTCTTGGTCGGCTTAAGATGATTAAACGCAATTGCACTTGAATGCACCGGGTTTCCAAATAAAGCCCATGCAACAAGTTGCCCCCAATATGCAGTCAATAACTTAATTAGGCACAACGCCAAGCTGCTTCTAGTTTTTGTTTCTTTTATAGCTGCCGGGAACGTTATTTAGGTAGAGAATGCATTTGGCAAACTAAAAATATTACGCATACGTATAAATTTGAATATGGAATTAGGCAATTAGTTGAAATCTGTTGTATAAAAATTTTTGGTAACTCAAAATTTGGTACTCTTTACCTAATTTTAGTACTTGGCTTTCAGTTTATTTTGGAAAATAATATAAATAGCTGCTTAAAAATATGGACAAATAATTAAAGATGGGTGAATCTTATTTCATTGACAAAATAGTTCTTAATAATCATGCTACAGTCGAACTTCGCTATAACGAATTACTCGACAACGAATTTCTTTATATAACGAATTTTTTCATTTACACTGTTCAATTGAGCTCCTTATTACGAAGACCGAACTATAATTAGGCTTAAATCGGTTTTAATGCTGGTTCAGTAACCTGTCATTGATGGTTCCAGCTGATTGGGCTGGGTTGTGCACTATTTACACAACTACGATTGCTAAATCGATTAAACGAAATTGGAAGCTGGTATGATTATACACAAAAAAAGTTGTTTATGAAATGTAATAATTGACTTAATCTCATTACCGAAAAGTTTGAAAAGTGAACCTTTTGACTTAATGCGGTCAAAGAGAAGTGTGCTCAGGTATGGAGCCAGGGAGTGTCCTAACCTGCCGGACCTACTCAGAAATTTAGTCATATCCGATCTGCTTATAAAAGATATCCAGCCTGAAATCATGGTAACCGATTGTATGACATTCATCGACCAACAAAAGCTTTATAAAGCGTGTAGTAGCATCATACCATCTCTAATCTGGACATTGTTTAACAATTTTTTGGTGCAGTCCACGGCGCTAGCCTCACAGTAGCCATTATTTAAACAACTTACTTGAGTCGCTCTACTTTCAAGGCTTTTGTTTTAATTCATGAACTCTTTTTCATTTTTTTTGTAGTTCTTGCTGTTGTTTTTGTTGGGTTTTTAGTGTCGCATAATTGTGGATTTCCTTTGAACTGCAGCGCCTGCAATTTGCTTATCGCCAATGATCGCGATTGCCATATTGCCAGTGGGCAACGTCTTGGCCCCCATGTTCAAAAGCGACAACAACAACAATAACAGCAACAGCTCTAGACCATTGTTGTACTCAAAGTTGTAGCTGTCGTTGTGGTTGTTGCTTTGTATCTGACTGTCGTCTTCACTGGCGCTGAGTACATTTCAATTAATTAACATTCAACTGCACATGCGCAACGAGCGACTATGTTGACTACGATGACTGCGATGACTACATTGAAAACGATGTCTACGACAAGTACGTTGTCTACATGGCGGCATGTAAGCTCCTCGAGCACGGCCTCAAAAGCGGATACCGAAAATTGCTGATTGCGCGAGATAAACTCATTTACAGCGGTTAAATGCCACCGGCGGTGCACATTGCCAACACTTTCGGGCGGTCGCTCGCACGACATTGCCAGAGACAGAGAGAGAGCGAGAGAGATAGACAATAGGCGGCGTCAGGGGAGTGTTACGGGGTTCCACACCCCTCCGAGCGAGGTGGGATCGGGTTGAGAAATCCCGGATAATAAATTCCGCGAGTTTCGCAAAGAACTGCACGATGCGCGGTATCATTTGAAAATGTTCAGTATGGGCGGAATTTTTGAGTGATTCCGAATTTCCTGCGTATTGCGAAAATACTATCCAAAATTATTATTAATTTTTTGTAATTTTTTTGTATTTTTAAAGATGGATGGTGATACTGATAGCCTTATGAATGCCTTATGGCATGGTCTGAAAATTTTGCTCATTGAAAAAAGAAATTTCGGGCGGTAACGAAAAAGACGGGATTAATTTAAAAATTCCGCGGACGAGTAGGGATGCTTAGTGCTTGCTTTTGGATGGAAAGGGATCGAATTTTGAGAGAGTAGAAACTATTTATTCTATGTATAATGTATAAAAAAAATCCGACTTGAAGACCCCCTTTCCCATCCTAGGCACGGCCCTGGTCGTCGGCTATTGTGCATGTGAATGGTAGCTAAGCTTAGATCTTTCGTATACCCTTTAAACCCCCCTCGTTAGATAATCGACAATGTCTAGCTTTTATTTAGTTGTTGGCCAAAGTAAAGCAGCGGCTTTTGATTGACTGACTGTTTGAATGACTGACTGACTGACAAGAGACTCAAACGCAGATGCTTATCACCGCACACGTTTCTTTCTGCTTCTTCTTCTACATCTTCTTTTCTTTTTGCTAGTTTGACATCTTCTGTGCTTCGCTGCTTCTTCTGCTTCCAGTTCGTGCTTGTGAAATTGTCATTTTGTTTGCTTCAACGATGTTTATCTCACATACATGCCAGTTACAAATTTAAGTCAAACGATTTTAGAAAAATTATTGTAATTAGTGAGCTAAAGAAAATGGCAGGCTCTTTCACATATATACATATGATAAATATATGTATATAGAAACCTATATAAACTGATGCTCGCTCAGCTGCCGGCACATAATCCTTTTCACAAACAACCAATGTCACAGTGCCGTGTGTTCCGTTCCCTTTGCCTGAGAGCCCGCGGCACTGGGCGCCAATATCCTGAAAACCGGAACACATGTGCTGCCTGCAGATTATGAAGGCAACACAGTAAAACCAGTAAAATGTCTTAATGATAAACAAACAGAAAGTTTTGTGGCACGCTCACTACATGGGTTGTGTTGGTCGGGTGTTCGGTTGTGAGGGGTAAGTACGGACAGGAGAGTTCGGTTACAGACACACGCACATTGATGACGCCGCCGTTGCTGCGTTGGGGAAAAGTTTTTACATGTCGCTGAAATCTCGTAAATCTGTGTATGGCGGCAGCTAAACACAACACAACGTGAAACGTAACAAAACAGAAAACCGTTTGAATATCCTGTGACCACTGCGAAAAGCTTCGATGTTGTTCACGTGGCGTATACATAATATTTGCACGGCGCACAGTGGGCCAAAAGTATAATATAAGAAGGTACTTTTACTAATAATTCTACTAGACCTTGTAGTTAGTATGTAGTGTAAATACTTTTAATACTGAAATGGTTTTTATATGATTTATTTTTTAGCAAGCGGCGCGGATTTAGACATTTTTTTATAAAATATGGAAAATAAGATTTAACTTGTTGCGGGGCTTACGATAAAGCATTTGACCATCGCCATTTTTAAATAAAAGATTTTTTATTTTAAAAAGTTCTTTTGAGGACTTTTTGCAACAGCTGAGATTTACTTAAATAATATCACAATAACAATTGATTCTTAGAAATTCTCAGTTCAGACTTCTAAAACACATTTTGCACCATTGTTCTTCTTTGCTTTTGTATTGGGAAATTTATTCAAAATTCTTTTTTAGACATTGTCGTTTTTTTTTTCTCCACTTACATCGAAATTGCATGTTAGCACGCAAAGCTATTGCCAACGGCGGTGGCAACACTAGTTGTTGTTGTTGTTGTTGCCACTGTGGTTGTTGTAATGTCTTCTTATTATGCTGCGACACTCTGTTGCGGTTAGAGCTCTGCATTTGCCAGCCTTAGTTCGCTGCTTTCTCACTTTCTCATACCCACAAAACCTTTGCGTCCTGCCAACCACCTACAAACCCAATCACAGGGTATGGCACTGTTGGTTCGTTCGTCGGTTATTGGTAAATAAAACGTCTAAGAGGGCAAATTTTGTATAAAAATAAAATATGGTTTTATTATCAGTGGAAGGAATCTTGTATGCGGCTAATAACATGCAATTTCCAAGAGTAACAACAACCAAGCCAAAACCCGTACCCAACAACAAAGCACGCACACATGTGACCATACTCCTCTATGCGGCAGTATAGTACCAAGTATTATATTTTGTATATTTTGTTATTCAGCACTGTAGTACGATATGTTCTGGGGCATAGGAAACAGGTGAAAAGTATTCCATTTGCATGAACACCAAGACGGCAGGCAGGCAGGTAACTCTGCAGGCAGCAAATGCGAAGGTGTTGAAAATTAGTAACTGTCGGTGGCCGACTCCGCCAATACGTGGGCGTTGGAGAAGGTTGGCAGCTCGTGCGGGCGTACCAGACACGGTAACTTGAACCGATATTATCGATGGCTGAGTTATAATAGTTGTGCGTTTATGTGCTAAGCAATATGCAAATTGATATTGTCTTTGGTAGGGAAAAAAAAATGGCTTTATGGCAATGCAAGGTTTTTGTTCTTGTGCATGTAGAACATATTTTGGTATAACCAAAGAAGTTCAACGCATTTTTTTGGTTTGTTTCAGCGTATATTAAAGAAGAATTAGAAAGTTCGTTGCGAAAAATAAATTCGTTCAAAATGTTTTTAACCAAATTTTGATGAGCCTTTGAACTCCAAGGCTCGATATTGGGATACACTGTAATCATTTACAAAAAAAAGAAAAAAAATTTAATAATTTCGTCAAAGTTTTAAGGATAACCTTTTTTTTTTTTTTTTATTTTGTTGCTTCTCCAGCTACACCCTTTGTTTGCCTTTGATAGAAAGTAATGTTTTCGAGAAATTTATTGGGAGTATGGCAAGAAATTGAAACGTTATGTGTTTATCTTTAGAATTAATCAAACCATCTCTAACTAGTTAGATACATGACAAATTTAAACTGAAAGGCCTTCGCGGAAACAGTGTTAAGTATCATACGTTGAAGGAAATGGACTAGACAAGCTTCGAAAAGGCTATCTGTTGTTAAGCATTTTGGTTTAAATAAAATTATAGTCTGCCACGCCTCTTTCTACCTATTGCTAGCATTACACCAATCTTTGATATCGCTGACCCTATGATTACGACCTATAAAAAATTAACTAAAATTAAGAGACTTAGACCTTCTTCAAGAAGCTCGCAGAAATCCCAAAATTGCTGAGAAAAGGAAATGAAAAATTAAAACGAATGTTAAGAGCATACATCATCGGCGCAAGAAAATACCATTTACTGGATTATCAAGGTCCCACAAAAGATCATCATTTAGCTAACAACTCAACACTAAAATAATTTCATTTGCATGATGGGAAAAAATGTTTTTGCAAAGAGCAGCAAACTAAAACTTTTGTAAAACTTGTGACGACAACTTTACAATGTGAGCAAAACAAGTCAACAAACAAACAACAGAGTGAGGACACAGAGAGAGAGAGAGAGAGTGAGAGCGAGCGGAGAGAGTGCAGTAGCAGAACAACAACAATAAACAATGATGCTGCACAGTGGACAGAGACAAGCAAATATGTATGAAATTTGCGTAATAGTGGACAACAAGCAAATAGAGATGGCAGCACTGATACAGAACAGTGAACAGAGAGCGGCAGGCAGCGAGAGCAAGAGCAATGGAAAGGGCCAAGGGAACGAAATGGAAAAGTGAACAAGTACAAAGTTGTTGTTGTTGGATGTTTCTACAAAGCGAATGCTTAATACAATAATGCGACAGAAGAAACGACAACAATCATGATGATGATGATGATGATGAGTACTCTGATGCTGAACGAGCGTACATGCCACATGGGACTGGGAGTGTGTGTGTGTGTGTGTGTGCCACATAAATGTTTGTATAGGGTATACAGTGAATTAATGGCTTAATTGAAAAATTTGTTCTCGTCTCACCATGAGAATTTTTCGCGCTATACGAAACACAATGGCAAATATAAATATGGCGTACGTTAAAGTCGCGAGCGCACGACTTTGAAATACTCTGAAACATCAAATTAGAAGGCAATTTAATATCTGGTGATGATTTCCGGTTTTAAAGCAAAGACTGCACCAACTGCGGGAACCTATTCGCTTTCTTCTATGCTGTAAGCCCAAGTTTTTAAGTTTCTTCAAGTTTTGAGGCCAACTCATCTACCTACCTTTACATTATCTCCAATATAAACGACATTTTTTTATTTCATGAATTTTACCCATACAACAAAATGTGTAACTTTTGAAATTGTATTATAGAAAATATGAAATATCAAAATAATTTATTTTTGCGTGGAAGAGAGCGTGGTTCTCTGAAACTTGATCTGCCTATATACTATATATATGTATATATCTCAAGTTTGTTTTTCCTACCTCTTATAAAATTCAAGATCGAGGTGTTCATACAGACAGACAAGTGTATATATCAAATTATTTTGTCCTGCCGCCCATATTAAAGGTGTTCGCGTGTTCACAGTATTAGGCAGATATGTAGAAAGGCACAAGTGTAATTTACACAAAAAAAAATTGGGAATTTCTGCCCCAAACTGTGTTGTAAAAAGCGCCAACAAGTTTGTGCATATTTTTAATACTTTTTTTTTGCATTATTTATAGCTCTGGCAATATTTATAGAAAGCTAATTAAATTAGATTAATTTAGCTAAAGGCCCCGGTAGCCATGGCTTTCTATTTTTGTAACTATTAGTTTATATCTTTTTAAGTATAAGCTAGCTTTATATAAAAATAAAATAAAAATTAGATTAATTTATAGAAATCTAATCAACTAACTCTTTGTTTTTAAATAATTGACGTTGTTATTTCTTTGTAGTGAATATATATTGTACTGATAAAAATATTCAAAACTTTTTGCTTTGAAATGATATATATCTCAGAAATATATTTCTGAGCACGCCATGATGGTTGCTGATGGTTGTCGCTCACGTTGTTGGTCTGGCACTTTTGCATTTCTGCATCGACTGCCCGACAAAGTAAACATCTTGACTGACCTAATATACCCTCTATTTTAAGCTACAGAGTATAACAACTTTTTTGCTGGACAAATTGAGTGGATTTTGAGGCATTCATGATGTACATAGTGTTTTATGTACTCGTATATACAGACTTAAGCAGCTCTTAAAATTTAAACAGATACATACTTTATATTGGTACAGTTTACAGTGCATTTGTGGCAAAGTCATCTTTATTATAAAATTTCAGCCGTTTCGATTCCATTGCCAAAATGACACCTTCGACGTCAGACGGCTGACAGTTTATTCCGCCGTTGCAGTCTCACACGGAAATTAACATTTTTTGTTTATTCCAACGCATTTATTAAAATGTAAAAAAAATATATATTCGAAGAGGCAACAAAAAAAAACCCAATCCCAAACAAGTTTTGCCGGCTGCTGCCATCTCGAAACACTCGTCGACAGCGTTTACCTTGTTGTTGTTGTTGTTGCCGACTTGATCGTCGTGGTCGTGCAGCCAACATCCATTGGGGCACTAATCAATTTCATATCAATTTGTAAATTTGCAATAATTACGATAATTAGGTACGAGTATCTGAATCGATGCATTCATTGCCTTACGTTGGCTGCATTGACTCCATACCCGCTTCATTCAACAGCATCTCTTTCCTGAGCCCAGTAAAGCGTTCCAGGAACGTTCGCGACGACGGTCGACAGCGGCAAAATGCATTCAAAGAATGCGTCGAGGTGATAATGAGATTTTAAATTCAATAAAACAACAAGCAAAGCATTCGCACTCCAAGTTGGCCCAAAGTGGTGGAGTGGTAACCACTCCAGGCCAGTCCTTGCCAATTTTGGCAACTGACAACTCGACAACTTGCAAAAGAAATCTTTGCATGAATATTTCATTCAATTTACACTTGCTTTTTGCTTGGTTAGCTGCAGCTGCCAAAGACCTCACCAGCTAATTAAGCAATTTTTTTTTCCAATTTCTGGGCAGTACAGCTCAACGGATCGACTGCTTATTATTTTTATGGTCATTTAATCAACAAACATTGGTCCGGTGGTCAGTTTGGGATTGGATTTTTTTTGCTTGCACCTCTGCAATTGACTGTTACTTAATTACTTTTTACAGCCGATTAAATGGTAATCTCAAATTGGGTTTGGATTTATTTGGGTTTATTTGGTGAAAATTGAAGGCAACTGAGCAGGAAATTATATGGAGCGATTAATTAATTGGAATGCTAAAAGCAATTGTGCTTAGTTGTGGCTCATTTAATCCTATAAATTGATTGAATTATAAATCTTTTCCATATTAAATTTAAGCTTTATTTGAATGAAGGTAGACCTTTTAGGAAAATACCTTTTTCTACTAGTTCTCATCTAGTTAGTAACTTTGAAATTATTGGAATCAATGTCGTGGTTCTTTTGAAAGTATAAAACGTTTTGAAACGAGTCATCTAGATAGATACTTCTATGATGGGAAGATAATGCAGCTATTGAATTTAATCTTTTGGATCTTATAGCAGAATAAAACGTTTTCAGCCAAAACGGAATTGGACCATAAAGTTGTAAATTATAACTCCTAAGAGTTATTAACTTTAATATACCTAAATGGAACCTTCATGATTCAGTGCATTGAAGGAAGTCAGAATACAACAACAACTGTTCATAAATCTATAATATACATATTACGAAATTGCAATCAATGTTGCCCTCCTTCGAGTCCACATCTGCAAAAAAATTGTAGTTTTTAATATTTTGTGTACAAAGAATGCTTTTGTTGCACAGATTCAAATGTTTCTAAAAATATTCAAGATAGCACCTTTCCAATGAACTCCAACAAAATTCCACAAGAATCATTTTATTTCAAGGATATTCTTCTTGCTTTAAGATGGATTAAATATCATAAAAAGTATACTTGCTTTCGTTCCGACCAGATGGCTTTTAAATTGTATGTGTCCTCCAAATTCTTTTACTTGGAAAAGAAGCAACTATCAACATGAACTATACTAACGTACAGATAATATTAATTTTTTGTTCTTTGGGGTCCTAAAACTCTCAAGATCTATTTGTTTATATAGACAGATTTATCCGCTATCGAAGTGAAGGTAGAACATAAGATGCAACTTCTGGCAAAATCATCTTCGAGACACAGTCACCGATCTTGGTTAGATATTGACTTGAACACTCTTCTTATTCGTTTACTGCTAGACTTTAAACCCAATTTTTGTTATACCCTATCCTTATGAAGAGTTTAACTAAAAATCATTTTAACATAGACTCATATTACATTATACATATATTTATTTTATTCCATTTTATTAATGCACTTTTATTTCTATTTAATTTCAGGTAATGAATAAAGAAGAAACAACGCTGGTTCAATTTTTTTAATATAAATCGAAAAACAACTTTAAAAAAAAACCGAACCGTTGCTCTGCAACGAATTTTGAATCTTGTAATTAAATGAATGCATTTTTCGCACCCTAATGCGTCAATTTTTCCATTTTCATTGAAATGAAAAACTTCAATAACCGAGAATAAGTTTGCCACGCACTGCCAAGCCATGTGGTCCTATGAAAACCACCCCACAGACATACACACACACACGCACACTTAGACCTGGACGGGGTTGTTTTTCCCTTTTTCGCTATGTGCCCGTGAAAAGGAAAATCCACCCGTCTGGCGGCAGCTCCAGCAACAACAAAGCTAGCAGACTACAACAATGCTGATTACGATGCTCTCTAATGCCATTTTTAGTTGTGTTCTTTTTTCTGTTCTTCCTGCCTGTTGGCTTTTCATCCATATGGCGGTGCAGCAAGTCCAGCCGGTGAAGCGTTTGGTCATTGCGTTATCAGCCGTATGGCCATTGAATTTTTCCATTTTCACATGTTTAGACGCCTTACCCTCTTTGTCAGGATACACTATAAAGAAAAGTGTACTGCAACTTTGCTCAATTGGTTCTAGACTCACGTTGGTCAGTATATTATCGCGCACACATACCGTGATCAGCACAGAACATTGCCGTTGACTAGTCCCCTGGGCATTCAACTAAATCTGTGTATCTAATATGAGGGCGGCGGCTCCGAGCTGGCCTTCTTTTTTTTCTCAACTAACACTGCCAGCCAGCATATTGTATCTACAAGTAGTTTTTTTGTTTTTTTTGTTGGTACAAGTGTGCAAGCTACCGATAGCCAAATTACAGCTGAAACGTTTTATCGATTAAACAGCAGCATTTTATTGTCGTCGAATGGTTTGGGTGTTTTGGTTGGGTTTGGCTTGCTCTCTGTCGGTTCATTTGTTGATTGCAACGGCAAAAGTTTTACGGCATAAAACTGATTTCTCAAATTACTACCTACAATGGGTGTAAATGGTTAATGGTAAAGCGAAATTCTAAAATCGACCATTTAATGTGGTTTATCGTTGATCATAGATTATTATACATTTGTACATATTTATAAATGTAGTACCAAAACAACACGACATAGCCGAAAGCCTTAGTTGCTAGTGCTATTATATCTTATGTTAATCATTAGTATTTTAACTATTATTAACATTGTAAATAAAATAAATAATAAATAAATAAATGTAGTATATTAAATTTAGCATAATCGCAGTAGCTGATTGTGTATTTATTTTGTGCTCTAGGTCAAATAGAAAAGTTTGTGTGAAGCTTTAAATAATTTTTTTTTTTTTTTTTAAGCCACTTAAAAATCTTTATAGAATCTTTTAAATTAAAACAACAGTGCATTGGGCCAAAAACAAACAAACTTTGAAGATTTCGAATCTGCAGCTTATCAATAGCATGTCTTAAGTGGAAGTCGTTTCTTCAAATTGCTTTTTTTTTTAATTTTAGATAAACTGTATACAAAGACCATTTCACATTGATTTTAAAATTTGAAACAAATAGAAGTATTTTTGGAGTTTATAGCGGACCTTTTTTTCGTAAAGTATTTATCCGCACATCATTTATAGGGCTAAGTGCCATTGCACATCAAAATTCAAAGCTTTGACATAAAATTCTTCGTTGCCTCAAATTTACTTTAGGAAAAATTTTTGAAAATTTGTTTTTCATGATTTTCACAGTTTTGTTTTCTTGGCGCGCGTAGCATGGACTGGCCGTGAAGAACATAGTTAAATTTTCAATTTACTTTACTTTCTTCATACTAATCAAATTTCCTAAAGCTAGCTTAATTTTAATTATAGAGACTGAAAAATTTAATTTTTGTGGTAGTTTTCAATTTATAAATAACATAATTATTTAATGTACAAGGACTCGATTTTTGGAATTCCATACGTATTACATGGCTTTGCTTCGTTCTTATCCGTCAGTTGACAGTCGAAAGGAAACATTATCACAACCGAAAAATTTATTACCGTCACAAAATTTTAAATCGTGAATGCCATAAATGTAAAAAACTTTCAAATTTCCTTAACATCTTTTTGTAAATATAGCAAAATTCAGTCAAAAAATTTAAAATCTCGAATGCTATAAATGTAGAAACAGTCAAATTTCCATATAACCACTTTATAAAATAATCGTTTTTAATGCAAATTAATTAAAACGCAAACATTTTTGTAAACTATCTCTCATGGATATATAACATTTATTTTTAAGATGGATTCGCTAGTCTCGCCCTTTGTCTCCAATTGACAGTTGAAAATTAAACATCATCAAATTTATTATCGCAAAAAAATTTTAGATCTGAAGAACAGATCGCAAATGCAATTAATGTAGAAACAGTAAAAATTCCATATAATCTTTTTCGAAGGCTATTTTATGACATAATCGTTTTAATGCAATTCGCAAACAAACAAAATGATGAACTTTCAAAATATTATAAAGTTAGTTACCACTAACGTACCGTCAAACAATTTTACATCTCATATGCACAAATTTCTATTGCCACATTGTTGTTGGCAACTTAATCCAATAATTGTTTTATTGCAATTCGATTAAAAAGCACAAAATTTTGCACTTAAAACGTACCGTTCAGTAATTTTATATTTCGCATAAAGGAACAAATCGAATATCATAAATGCAGTAACAGTCTTGTTTCCATATAGCCTTGTTATATCAAAAAATCGTTTTTAATGCAAATCGATTAAAAAATAGCCATTTTTCATATAAGCTTGTTGCATCGAATAATCGTTTTTAATGCAAATCGATTAAAAATCTCAAAATTCTTCATTATATAAGAGAGATTTTTGTAACTGTAGATTTTGAAATAAATATGGTAACTGGCATAATATTCGCTATTTTCAAACACTTACTTTGTTTAAAAGGCAAATTAACAATTTTTTCCACTGTTTTGTTACTTAACAAAAGTACTAGATGGCAACTTAATTGCCTTCACGACTTTTGTGTGTGCATTTTCATAAAAAATGTCCATACATTTTTTTTTTAGTATTATATATATATAGTATTTTTTGAGTAGTTTTTGCCCATTTGTAATAATTAAACTAAATGGCAGTGAGTGAAATTTTTTAATTAGCGCCAACTCCAACAGCTCTAACAGCCGCCACTGTCACAACCCCCATCAGCACAACCACCGAGAAGAAGGTGGCCATAACCCAACCACCATGCCAAGTCACAGTGGTGGCATTGCAACACGTGCATGGCTAAAAAGGCCTGCTCGGAAAATCCCCAGCGGACTGTGGACTGACTGAATACGGAATACTGCGCAGTGCGGTTGGCTCTTGGCTTTATGAATTTTCCGCGTGGCGCGTAATAACAGCGAAAACTACTTTGGCAAGGTGTCAGCTGCACATTAGGCGCAGCAATGGTACATTTGATATGCCATATACTAAATACCATATACCATATACCACATAGGAGTATATATGATATGCCATATAATACGTACTAACAACAGAGCGGCCTGCTTCAGGCACAACACATCAGAGCTCCATAGAGCTCCAGCTAATGGGCGTGTTTGGGCCGTTGGCAGCTCGTCATGTTGCCAACTAATTTTATGAAAGTTGACATAGAACCACATGTGAAATCAGGCTGAGAGGGCGGTACAAAAGTTGGGCGGGTGGCGGCCACAACAATGCCCAGTGGAATTGTTCCTGTTGTTGTTGTTGTTGTTGCCACTCTGCTGCTGCTGCTGCTTGCGGCTTGTGGCTGTGACTAAATTAACATTGACGTGTGTGTGCTACATGCACCATTTGTGGCACCATTTGCTGCTGCCTGAGGCTGAAGTTTTTTGCTTTTGTCAGCAAAACGAAATGAAATATTCTCACATTTTCCATTGCATATTTTGAGCTGTTGTCGCATGTCCTTGTATTGTTGTGTTATGTCCTTGTCCTGCCCAGGGCCACCTTATTGTAGTAATGCCATTGTACATGCTATATGAATATCACATTTTGCGTTCTCGTTTGTGGCGGCGGCCTTTAATTATCATATCATATCATAGTTAGTGCAATGAGTAGATGAGCTCTTTCTCTCTGGAGAGCAATGAGTGTCAGTAGCTCATGTAAATGCTAGCTGGTTGAGAGACTTACATTAGCATAGATATGGGCGGGAAAACAAAGAGAAAGAATTTATCTAGCGGGAATTTCCTATCTTTCGTAATTACTTAAAGAGTTATTTCTGGAAAGAAAAATATTCTGCGTCTATTTTTTGTGACTTTAAAAAGTCTTCTGAATGCATCATTGCAGCTGAAATTTATAAGTAAATAATTTTCAATGTCAGCACTTTTTGAAGGCACTTTGTTTTTAAATCCAAAAATATTTAGTTCCGTGGAATAGTTAAGATGGAGAAGCATATTAAAGGAAAAGCAGGAGATGGTGTGATGTTTGTTAATTAGGCTGACATGAGTCTAAATATCAACTTATGTGTAAAAATTGTAAAGTTTATCTAAAATTGAGAATTTTTTGACAAAGTTTGTATCTCATTAATAATTCTACAATATTTGGCAACAATATTTGTAACCAACAACTACATACTATGATCTCAAACTCGAAATACTCAAATCCATAACATCCTATACTACTCTCATACAAAATGTTATTAATTGGAGAATTTTCAATTTAATTATGAATATTATACAATTATTTTACTGCGTTACTGTTCTATATTTTTACTATGGCTTTTGATCTTGAAACCTTATAGCTTCTGAGCCGGATGGAATTTAAAGAAAAAGTTTTAAAAACTTGATCAAATTTGTCAATTCATGTCATCAAAATAGGATTTTCTGACCAGAACTTTTTTGTTTATAATTTGTTAGTTGTGCCGAAATGAATTTTTTTGACAATGAGGGCTGGGACAAAAATTAAGTACCTTAAATTGGTTTTGCAAAAACGTCAAACAGAAATGAATTTGAAGTCAAATTCAATAGAGTAAAATAAAATTTGTAGTCTAATGCGATAGTGCGCTATATTTACGGTGAAATAAAAATCACTTTTTTTTTCTGAAAAATAAAAATTTGGGTATTCGTGCAAAATTGCTGCAGTGACGACGTGAGTAACTCTACCAACGAGGCACGAAGGCAAGATTGCCCGCCCGAGTATGAATAGTAACCTCATAGATATTGGCGCCTTTTACAACACTCTTTTGAGCAAGAACGACATACCTCTGTAGACATGGTGCTAGGTGGGGCGTAGGGCCCATTTTCTTAGTGTAATTAGTTTTTGCATACTTTGGGATTTAAATTCACATGTCTCTAATAAAATGCCGAAATTCCATATGCTAATTGTTTAAGATACAAAAAAGTGTTCAAAAATTCCAAAAAAAAAAACTGAGCTTCTTTCTACCTTTAAAAATAAAAACATCAATGCATTAGATACTTTGCGCTCTATTGCTCTTCACACAAATCACTTAAGCACTCTTTTTAGGAAATGGAAGTTGTGATGAAAATGGAAAATGAAAATGCATATAACACTTGTGTGCATTCTAAAAGCAGCGAAAAGAGGGTACAAAGTAAATTCCATGATGATGACGATGATAATGATGATGACGTTGATAATGATGAGGAAAATATTCAGTTACAGTTATGGCTACAACAAGCCGCTGCATCTGTGTGTTGGCGCGAATTTTTCTTATATCAGTTGATTTCTCAGTCAAGTTCAGTCTCACAATTTGTTTTTGGCGCGCATTTTATATTATTTTATTGTAGTTACTTCTGCTCTCAAGCATTTTACGCTGCGATGCGTTTTGTCGCTGGCAGCAGGCGCCGTCACCTCGACGCGCCTCCGCCGACGCGCAAACCCAGAGCCAACGAGCCATTGCTGGAGCAGCCAAGCAGCCAAGTATCTAGTTGATACAAAGGGGCGACGAAGAGATAGACACAAAGCCAAGTCAACTCAACTCAACTTGGCTGAAGTCAAGGCAGGCGGAGAAAAAATGGGTGGAATGGTTGCCAGGGTGGGGTACAGTGGCAGGTTGTGCGAGCCGCGCGAGTTTTCCATTTCGTTGAAGTGGAAAATATTTTGTAAATATTTTTGTTCTTTTCTTTTTTTTGTTGCTCTTGTCTGTTGTTATTGTTTTCTTTGATTTTGCTGCTGCCTCCGCATTTTGTTATTTTTGTGAAGCTTTGAGTTTATTTTTTGTTGTGCCATACCAGAGACAGTTGACTGCTCCCTCCATCCGACCCCCCTTACACACACATCCCGCTTGTTGTGTTTTGTATTTTTACAAATATTTTGTGTAATCTTTAAAGCAGACAATGATGACAGCGACGACGATGGCGGCATTTTGTGTCACATCCTGAAAAGAATTCTACTGCTGATTCTGTTGTTGTTGTTATTGTTGTTGTTGTTCCATTGTGGCAAAGTATTTAAGCACGTGCGTACAGTGGGTGAAAGCATGCGCTTATTGCCAAGATACTTCCAAGAAGCTTATATGTAAGGAAAGTATCTTATAGATACTTGTAATGTATAAAAATTTGCTAGCCAATGTATGAGCATACTTAGAGCGAGGGCAGTTTGCTAGGTCAGTGAAGTGTTAATAAGTTTGAATGCAGCGCTATCTTTCATGTACCCATCTGTAACTAGGAAAGTATCTTACAGATACTTGTAATGTTTAAAAATTTGCTAGCCAATGTATGAGCATACTTAGAGCGAGGGCAGTTTGCTAGGTCAGTGAAGTGTTAATAACTTTGAATGCAACGCTGTATCTTTCATATACCCATCTGTAACTAGACGTTTGTGAAATTTAGTTTCTGTTTGAAAAATTTACGAAAATGGAAAAAGTTAGGTTCAGAATAATGCAAACAAACCATCACCGAAATCATGGAAACTCTTGATAAATATCATGGGTATTCTGCACCATCCATTCAAATGGTTAAGAAATATGGTTTACTCAGTTCTGTGGTGTCGCGGAACGTTCAAGTCGCCCAAAAGAGGTCATCAAATTATCGATAAGGCTGAGGCTGTTGGCATCTCAACTGAGAAGGTACCCCACACACTTAACATGAATAGTTGGACATGTAAAGATTATACGGTCGATGGTTTCCACAATTGATGACAATCGACCATAAGAACCATCGTTTCGTACCCATCAAGCTCCCCAGATCCAGCGACTATTTGCTGTTTCCAAAACTGAAGGAATCGTTGGGCGTCAAAAAAGTTAGGTTGAATGTAGAGGTCAACACTGAAACAACCGCCTAGTTTGAGGACCTTGAGAAAAGCTATTAGAAGACCGACTTAGCAGAGGGTTCAAACTGATCTTGAGATAGCTTACTTCCAGTAACACGTCATATATGGTTCCATCTGCTTGGGTTGGATACAACTAGACAACTAAAACTAAAAAAAAATTGATTTAAAAAAAAAAGTATTGCCAAAACGTTGAACTTAATATATCTAGCTAAAAGAAAATATAAAACACTCAAACGGCCCTCGTAGCTGCATCCCTTTCATCAAGCATGCTGTCAGCGCCCTCTTAAGCCCTCCAGAGGCTATACGCTCCTCGGGCGCTTGCTGGCACCCGACAAATGCAGAGTATCTTGGTATCTGTATCTTTTGCTAAAATGGACTCATATTTCGCGACAGGCTGTTAGTCAGCAATTCAGTTTGCCCGAGTCACTGAGCTGTCATGACTTTCGGAGCGGGGTGGCGTTTTGGTTTTGCTTTTATTTTAGCATTTTTGCAAAGTTTCCTTTGCAGCTCATATTCTTTGCTGATTTGCCGCACAGTGAGGCAACAACAACAAAAATAAAAAAAAAATAAAAAAAAACAGGCTAGAACAAAAGTTTTTGCTCATGGCCTGTCAGAGAAGTGTCAGGCGGCAAGTTGAATGGGAGTAGGCAGTCGCCAAGCGGCGACATACAGGGGCGTTCACGGGTACGGGTACGTATACGGTTAGAGACAGCTCAGGGCCGCAAGGGGCGCCATTGTGGGCTGACAGTAGAAAATCTGAACGATTTAAATAAGTGAATATATAGCGCACGCTAGCTTATATACATTTGTAGATACACAAACATAGTTTGTTGTGTGTGCGTGTGTTTAGACGTAGAAGTAAAGTTCAAAATGGGATCACATGATGGCATTGTTAATAACCATAAAGACATAAAACTAAATCAGAATTTTGCATCAAAACAAGTGCATGGCAATTAAGCCAGGAAAACTTTTGTTTTGTAGAGGGGCCCTTAAGCCTGGCACGTTTTGCAATTAGCTTTATCGACGTCATTGTTAATGTTTTCGAGAATACACGCAGATTAGTCGATAATTAATTAATTGCTAAACTGCCCTTTTTTTTTTTTTAAATTGCACATTAAGACAATTACGTGTTGACTTTATGACATTACTGTGGAGCAAAAAAAGAACCCTTGGTAGCACAATACTAAGTCAGATGTCGCGTTTAGATAATCGTAGTCACTAACAGATAATTAAGCACATAAATAAACAACTAAACGGAACGACAACTTCAAAAAGGCAACGTCTATATATTTAGATACTCAGACTCTTAGTGACTAGCCAGCCAGCACGTAGACAAGGTTAATTACTTTATTTTGGCTAATGAATTTGGCTATTTGTTGGCCTCGAACTCGAACTCGGCTCTTGGCTGTTTGGGTTCGTCTAGTTCAAGGTACATGCAGCAGGACCTTGACGCTGCCTTGCGTAATTTTCTCAACTAAACTGTGAAAAATCGTTTAGTTTGAGTTTTTCTTATGCAATGCCAACTTTCACCTGGTTCCCTGCTGTTTTGAAAAACGCTGGGCGGTCTGCAGACAGGTTTTTTTTTGCGGGATTTTCTATTCTAAAGGATATCTCGCAGTTGGCGAAGTGAAATCGAACTAAGTCTTAGCGTTTGTTTGTGGGTATAGCTGGACAGAGTTAAACTCAAATTTATATGAGAGACCTGATTTGTGGATTTCAATAGAGAGATACTTGCAATTTTTTTAGTTTTATATACAATACCGTTTTTTGTCTTGTATCGTAAAACATTTTAAATTTTAAACATTTATTTATAACAATTTTAATTCATTTATAATTTTTTATAATTTTATATTTATTTAAAGTTTACCCGTTTACAAGTTTAAGACAGTTTCTGAAGAAATGATAGAATTTTTTTTTAATTTTGAGATTAACTCTGTACAAAGGAAAGTAATTTTTATAGGCTTAAGCTCCTGATGTGAAGCTTTTTCCACGGACATGACAGCAATTTTTTTAAATTTTGTAATTAATTCTGTAGAAATAAAATCAACTCTTAAAAGCTCCTAGCTCTTTAAGTATAGCTCTATTTTGTTGTTATGCATTTGTGTGTTTATATGTATTTCATTCTAGTCCACACATTTGTGTGAATTTTTATCAAAATTCGTCCACTATTTCAAATAGCTACCATATAAAAATTGAACCAGCGCTCTCTTTTCCAGCTGCGCATTGCGTGATCTTCTAATTGTTGGCTCATAAGTAAATACTGCTTCGGTTTTCACACATCCATGAATTTGCTTACAAATATGAAATATGTGAGATGACAAAATGTTGGTAGATGTGAATCCAAGAAAGAGATTGGAAGAGAAAAGTTGATAAAAAACACGTATATTTTTTTACTGCTTGAAATATCTGAGTTCAAAATAGAGATGGTTATTCAAAAAACTCGCAGAAAATTTCATAAGAAGATGAAAATTCTGTTATTTTTTTTTAAGTGCTAAACTGATCTTTAATAATATATTTGCTAGAAATCTCAGCACATCTCGTAGATAAAATAACTTTCGCTAAAAAAAAAATCGTGCCCATTAAAGTTTGACTCTTTGTACACATCCTAACATAATTTGTAGTATCTATGAGTTAGTTTTTTTCACTTTTAAATGTTGTCCAGTTTTTGTTTTTTGTTTTTTTTTTTATTTTTTAGTTTTCTATTGTAGTCCCGACAAAACTTGTTATTAATTGTTTGTACATGATATTTTATTTATAAATGTACTTTTACTTGTAAGTTTCCCTTTCTTGTGCAATAAAATAAAATTTAATGACCACTTAAAAGTTTTTCATGTTGCCCTCGCTTGCAAATTGTTGACAACAATTTAACTACGAGTACTTGTATCTTTGTAGTTGGTGTTGTTGTTGTTGTTGTTGGTTTTGTGACTGTCGCAAGAAACTGCACACGAAATTATAATTTTCACACGCAATCCTGAACTAGTCGCGGTTTCTTGGAGTTGTCGTTGTTGTTGTTGTTTTTTGCTTGGCGCACTTAACAATTCAATTGTAGAACAATATTTCAAGTCGATTGGCCATTGAAAACCGGGCACTAAGAGGACAGACAGCGACGACTCTAGACTGTAGACTTGGGACTCTCATTATGAGCAAAACAGACGACATCAGTACTTAAAAAGAGCAAAAAAAACAAAAACCAGAGTCCGTGAGTGCTTGCGTGCGTGCGCGCGCTCGTGTGAGTTGGTTGCTTATGCGCATGCGTGCATTTCGTTTACGCATTTCGCGTTGTAATGAAGGCATTTCTCATTGCACAAATTCAGGCAAAACGAGAGTTGGCCATGTTGTTGCCAATCAATTTCCAATAGGCAACAGACACCAGCAACACAGACATGGCCAACAAGTCATCATTCAGTTGCACAAATGCACTCTGTAGCGCGCGCACTTTAGCCTGCCAATCAACGGCAACAGATGAAGTCCAACAACGTGGACTGACATTTGCAGTCTCCAGTCTGCAGACTGACGACATTTGACGAGTGTGCCGCTACAGGCGAGTGTGGACAGTACAGACAGCAGAGCAACACACATTGCTGTGGTGGAGAAGCCCTGCCGCGTTATCACGGCAGGCAGCAGACCAATCCTTGCGTTTGATCGATACATGGGGAACGTTGCTACATGTTGCGATGATTTGATATGATCGCAAATTTATGTATGCTGTAGATTGTCAACATTTTAGGCATAATTACAACGATCACAGTTGCAATCTCCACAGATCGCTGTGACTGGCCAACGCTAGCTGGCTGTAGCTGGCAGCGATGGCGATCACTCGATCAGACGATCAGACCATCATACGATTCCTACTCGATCACACGATCGACTGCTCATCATTAGTAATGCAGTGCACTTTTTAATTGCGCGCTCTCACATATTATTGGCTACGTTACCGGGCTCCAGAGCTGCATATGTGTCAATTAGATTTATTATCAGTTGTTGGGTCTTTAAGCGATTACTTGTCCTGATTTGAGGCATAATAATGCGTTTGTCTCGGCGGCCCATGTACAATGCCTTGTATGCTGTCTGTGTAGGATTGTAGTAGTTGTAGTCACAACTAAGCATCATACTTATTCCCAGTTGGGCTGGTCCTTACACTTGGGTCTTGCAGACAGACGACGCTGCCTTGGTGCCAGCCATATTAACTGTCAAGCTTTGACAGCGCATACTGATTGCATTCGAGAGCTGGCTGCTGCGCGCAGGTGCTTCACACCGTAAGGGACCAACCCAGGCTTCCTGGGTATGCGCATGTCCATTAGTAAATGCTAAATAGCGCCAATTAAATGTAAGAAATGCGCTTCAAAGTTTTTGGCTAAATTTAGAACGTACTAACCCTACTAGTCCGTTCTTACTCCGCACTGCAGCAACTGCTCGTGCCTCTGGCCAATTTCCAATTCAAATGCAAAACTTTATTTATGAACCGGCAATCGTCAAGCTGACATTTTTATTATCACAAGCCAGGAGCAGCGTGCGCCCCGAAAAACTTGCGCACCAGCTGTTGCCCGTTGTCCCCTGCACATGGCAACAGTACCTATCCTGGGTCTGCGTTACCCTTCCAACTACTGCCTTCCACCTTTTGCATGGCATGTTGATAGCCCGATAGCCAGGCCGGACTAGCCAAGCGTTGCGACGCCTTCAAGCCGCGCGCACACCTCGTTGACAAGCTCAATTTCCAATCGCAATAAAACGCAGCACTCGAAAAAAAGATAAATGTGAGAAAAATGCAGTCCATGCTGCGCCGGGATATCCAATAACATGCCCCTGCCACTTTGCCACTTTGCCTCTTTGCTTTTGCTGTGTGTTTTGTTTTTTTTCCGTCTTGTTTGCCTCTCTTATGTTCTTCGTCGTCTTTATGCGTGGCCAAGACTAAATCGCGTGGGCTTATCCTTGCAGCAGCGCCTTGCGAACGACGCGTCGTAGCTAGAGCCAGAACCAGAACTTGCCACAACTCCGTAACTCTGCAACTGTTTTGGCCCGTTTCACGTGCTTAAATTTATAGTGGTAATAAAATTTTATTTGCTCTTTTAGTTGATGGCACAATAAACTCTTGTGGCATTTAGTTTGAGCACGTGCTTGTTTGTTGTTGCTGGGTTGATTTTTTATTTCTTTGGTTATTGAAATGTTCGCTGAGCATTTTGTGCGACATGTCAAGGTCATTTGTAAATGGTAGAATTGGGATAAGATAATGGATGTGGCAACTCAAAGCAACTGGGTCTAAAAACTTATTTTTATCACATTTTTGTGATTTTGTTGTTTTGTGAATTATCTTAACAAGAATAAAATACCAAAAAGGGGGAAAATTGAGTTAAAATATTAAAAACCATTCTCAAAGATTGCTAGCTAGGACACTGTTATGTAAATTTTACTTTTACACTTTTAAAAATTCACAAAATAAATGTCAGAGGAGAATTTTAAGATTAACTAATTTCGTACCTACCGTACTAGATTCAATAAATGATGGAAAATAGTTTATTTCTGAAATTAGATGTTATTACTGCTTTTTCTCTTTAATAAACCTCTTGTTCAACAATAATTTAGTAGTAGTGGCGGTTGAACTAATTATAAAATACCAGATTTCATTTAAAAAAAAATCTCCAAAGATTTCAGTTAGCTAGCTAGTTGTATCTCTGAAATTATTCACTTTCAACTGGCCAATCGAATTGATGTTTTTTTAGTTCATTAAATTTTTCTTTTCCGAGGCCATTTACGTCGGAAGGTCTAATTTACAAGGGTAAGACTTTAAAATAAAAGTAATTTTTGAATATTATAGCTTTTTAAGACTTCTCCGTAATATCGAAAAAGTTTTTAGTACTTTTTGGTCTATCGATCGATCCATTTTTTGGAATGTAAGATTTAGTCAACGATTTAGCCAAAGTACTGACTAATAAAAACAGATTTATATATAGCAATATTTGGCCATGAAAAATGGTATAAGTACTCCAACGGAACTTGAAAAACAAACAGTTATATTTTGTCTATAGCGCCCAGTTCACAAGTTTACAATTTCTTTTTAATTAAAAAGCTGTGTGAAAGTCAGCCAAGTCGCTTATTATTTAAATAAAGTAGATGGAAGTAATTTAAGTTAATGCAGCCAAGCATAAAGTTTTCAACTTGAGTTAATTTTCCCTTAGCAGCTTCTCTCTCCCCGGGAGAAATATCAGAGATGCTACCTTTTTGGTAATTCTACCGTTAACTCGCATTGTTTTTTTCACACACACACCAGCCATAGAAAAGGCGACGGTGACGTCGACGGCGACGCCCCCGCCAGCAGAGCGAGGCGGCCATGCAAAACAAGGAGGCAGGTAGGAAGCAACAAACGCGAGGGCAATGGCAACGGGCTCAGTCGTAAATCAAAATGGCTGCAGTTGATAGTTGATGGCTGAAGAAAGAAAGAAATCATTCATTTCATCAGTGTCGGTGTCGTGCGGGTGTAAAAGAGACGACGCATGCGTATGAACGAGATGCGTTGATGTGGTGATTAACTGCACAGCTGCTATGTTGTTGTTGTTGTTGTTGTTGTTGTTGTTGTTGTTCTCGCCTTTTCGCGTTGGTGATTCCCGTTGCGCATTCTATACCCTTCGATTGAGTTCTGGTTATTTGGAATCAGCTGTCGGCTTTGTTCGACATCAGTTCATCGATTGTTGTTGTCATTGATGTTGCATAACGACTTAGACTGGTAACGGGACTGCCCATATGGCATGCGCAGTTAGCAGTTTCAATGTGTGTGTGTTTGACTGTTTGCGCTTGTGTGCGTGCAAGTGGGCTGGACTTAAAACTGGACTTGAAATTGCACGAGCAATGCACAGTGGTTAGCATTGCATTTGTTGTAGAACAAAAATTTTTTACGCAAATAAGTCTTAACTTATTATAAATAATAAATTGAATTTATTTAATTATTTTAAGGGTCATAATGGGTTTTGAATAGGAATTTTTGGCTTTTTCTAGTTTAATAGTTGCTATAATGTTATGTCAATAATGAACAAATTTACTAGAAAATGAAATAGAACCATTTTTTTATTATTTATAAATGCATTAAAACAATAACAAAAAATCAATAAATTTTGAGTATTTAAAATTAGCTTTTTTTTAAATTTAATTCCCCTGGGTTTTCTTTTTTTGGTTTAGTTTGGTTAAGATTAAAATTAGAAGGGTGCATTTGTACAAAAAAAAAGTGAAACGAAAAAATGAAATAAGTACAAATTTTCTAAAAGCAGTTTTTTATACTAACGTAGCACGATACTCTGAAAAAATACGACTTACCGTTTAAAAAGTACATTTGTATAGCTTTGTATCCAAATTTTTCGACATCTTAAAACATAATTTAAAAAAGATTTTTGCTCTCTCATTCTTTTTTAATAATACGATAAGTCGACCATCATAGTCACTGGTAAATGTACGATAAATACATCTAAAATGGGAAGCACAGTATTTTGAAAGCTTAAGTTTAATGTTAAGAGCTACTCACTCTGCACTATGTCGCTATTACTGAAGAATGTTCTCAGCGAGTTTGTCATTATATTTTTCGTGATTTTTGGTTAAGGTAAACGCTTCTGCATGCTTTAGTTTTTATCAAAAAAACTACTGTAGATCCAAAATTTAGTACATTTTTTTGTAATAAAATGTTTGCATTTACTCGAATTTTGTACTTCCATTCTTTCTTTGTGCAAGTTAAATCGAAAAGACAAAATACCAACCGAGTGACTGTGACTGTGCAATGTTCAATGACTCATAAAAACATCGCAACACTCAAATGTCAATTAACACTCAAACGACAGAAATTGTAGTTGACATGTTGCTTACTAGATGGCGCTGCAAGCTTAATAGACAGCGCTCTCTTGTGCCTGACATTTCACAAGCATGTGTTTCGTCAAACTGTCAATAGAGGGCTACTTATGTGCACGCCTGAAAGTAGGCAATGAAACTGAAAGCAACTTGAGTAACTTGCAACCTAATGTGGCATATTTATGTGCAAAATAAACAGTTTTTATGTTTATTTTTATTTCTAAAAAGAGGTGGCAAGCATTATATATATTTATTTATTAATATAAATTATTAACTAACTTACAAAAGTGCGCCACATATTACCTTTAAGAGTTGATTGCAACTATTATTTAATTTAAACAATCATAATCATCTTTTTTTGACAATAATCTTGTTATTGTTTGCAAAGACAATAATTATTTTGCTTTATCGTCATAAAAAAAAGTCAGACACAATTTTTGCAAATCAGATCTTAGCATTTGTGCGCTTGAATAAATCACATCAGACAAACATAAATCATAAAATAAGCACACACACACATACAGAAACACACACTCCTTACCCAAACAATTCCAAGTGTGTAGTACTGTATAAGACAACAAATATAAAATACATCAGACATTATTATCATCTCGCTTGTGCTTGAGTGACTTTCTTTGGCTGGGCCAACGTTCCCACCGACCGACTGACTGATTGTCTCTCTGTCTGTCTGTCCAAGAGCCATGGCCAAGGCTGCTGCTGCTCAGTTTACAAAGCCTACTCCTACCCTGCCCAGCTACTTAACCACACATGTCTGTCTGATAACTCCATATAGCAGTATAGGCAGTATAATGGACAACGGCAAGGAGGCTATGGCTACCGATTTGCCAGCATCCGTTTGGCCTCTTCACACACACACACGCACACACATGCACGCACACACACTCGCACACGTTTCCGGCTGCCATTGTCCTTTCGCGCCGCCGACGCCATCACTGGGAAACGTGCATGTAATTGAAAGGGAAGCTTTGGCTTTGGCCGTGTAGCTGCGGTAGGCTGAGGGAAAGTGCACATGAAATTATTACGTTAACAAAAGGGAAATAAAGGACGCAGCTACGGAAAGTTGAGGCGCAAAGGCACACAGCTCAAACAATACATGTTTAAGGAATGCAAAATGAAAAAGGGCAAAGCATAAAAAGGGAGCAAGAGAAAAATATGCAAGCGACGCTTGCCGCTGAAATACTTTAAAGTTTTACCATTTCAATTCTTCTCCTTTTTTTGGTTCATGTCGTTGCAAAGTTGCGAAAGTTTCATTTCCGACAACAAGTTACCGTTAGTTAGTTTTCGGCAGGGTTGTCGCCATGCCAGTCAGAGCACTCAGACATGCTTGCAGATACAAACACACAGATACATACATGCATATGTGCATTGAATGAGCTGGACATTTATGTGTGTGAGTGTGGGAGTGTGTGTGTTGGTGAGTGGCATGTCTGTCTGCATTGTTTTGGTTTTGATTTATGAGGTCAGAGACTCGTGATAATGAGCCAGGAAATTAAATCACTTTGACCGGAAGGATGTCAGGTCAAAGAGGATAACACAATTGATTTCATATTCATAAATTCCACCAGTGTTGCCAGCTTGTCATCCAATCAATGGAAAAGTAGTTACAAGTGTTGCTAAGCTTTGGTTTAGCATAGGCCAGCTATTTAATTTTATTATATTTAAGACATACTCTGTGCCAGACAAGTAAGATAAAATGGGATTTCTGGACTGTAGTCTTTATACTTGTATTCATCCGATATTTGATATTGAAATTTTATTTTTTGCACTAAGTTTGAAATTTTTACGGGTAAAGTTTCAGAGGTAAACAGTGAAAAACAGTTGCCGGATAATGCGTATTGTATACATAAGTCTTCATATCTATTTTTGTGACTTTAGCTTCTTCAAAACCTTTCGATAGATTTAAATTTTTGGCTATAACTGTCGAAGTTGTTAGCCTAAAAAGACTTTGTAGAAATTTAACGCGCAGCCTGAAAAATTTTTGGGATAAAAAGTGTGGGGAATGGGGTGTGTTTTCTCAGGAAGGGAAAGATAATTAATATTGTCTAAAAGCGGACGAACATGGCTAAATTGACTTCTGTTATCGTTCCAATCATTTTGGGATGATGGTTGAGGGATCTTACCCATTTTCTAGACACAATAATTTTTTCCACCTACGTAATATGCGTTTGTACCAAAATATAGAGTATAAAAATTGTTTCAATCTCACAGCATACGTTGCGGACACGTTACCGTACTCAGCTGCTTCATATACTCAGACCCTCTCTTAAAATTTTCAAGAACTTCTCGAAGCGTGCTATAAACCATTTATCAGTTTGGCCGGCAAGCGGCTTGCATATGTTTTCTCAAGAGTAAAGCATATGCTAAATAGCTTCCAGCTCAGTTTGAGTTGTGACTTTCCGCAGCAAAGATCTTGATAAAATAAATAATAAAATCAATTCTTTTTTTTAAATCTTTTCAGAGTTTCAAAATCAAAATTCAATACCAATTAGAGGTTAAGGCTATTTAAGGATCTAAGCAACAATTACAACACCAACGGATTTTCTACCAAATCAACAAAGCTATTAATTAATTGAAGAAGAAGATAAAAAGGCAAATTGCGTGTTTATTTTTGGCAAGAGTTAGAACAAAACAGCAACAGAGGAACAGCAAAGGAAATCATTTTATACCTCAAAACACACACAATTAAAATTAAGGCGAAACTGTATATTGTACTTAAGTGTTCAAAGGATATTTAGGTAAGCCCTCTAATCTGTAACTGCTGATAAATATATTATCATATTCAAGCACTTCTTTCCCTTACAGTTTACCTTGTATATAGACAAGTAGCTAAAAGCATAAACCAACTATACACTACAGCGTCATTGGGCCCTACGCCCAATTGAGTCAGTCACTAGCCATTAAGCTCCATAGCAATCAAGCGACAGTTGACGGTACAGCAGTCCAACAGTCCAGCTCCACAATGACGATGAGTACAAATAATTGCGAAAGCATGACGTCATATTTCACAAACTCGTACATGGGTGCGGATATGCATCATGGTCACTATCCGGGCAACGGCGTCACCGATCTCGATGCACAGCAGATGCATCATTACAGTCAGAATCCAAATCATCAGGGCAATATGCCCTACCCGCGCTTCCCGCCTTACGATCGTATGCCCTACTATAATGGCCAGGGCATGGACCAGCAACAGCATCAGGGCTATTCGCGACCCGACAGTCCCTCCAGTCAGGTGGGTGGCATGCAGCAGGCACAAACAAATGGTGGCCAGTTAGTGCCACAGCAACAGCCACAGGTGCCCCAGCAACAGCCACAGCCGCAACAGGCTCAACAAACACCGCAGCATCAACAACATCCGCAGGTGACGCAACAGGTGACACATCCGCAGCAACAGCAGCCGGTGGTCTATGCCAGCTGCAAGCTGCAGGCAGCTGTAGGCGGTTTGGGCATGGTGCCGGAGGGTGGTTCACCACCGCTGGTCGATCAAATGGGCGGACATCATATGAACGCACAAATGACGCTGCCCCATCATATGGGACATCCGCAGGCACAGGTAAGCTTAGGCAAATCCCTCCACAGACACACCCAACAAGTCCCTTTAGTTATTATGCCCCTTGGTCGCTATAAATCCAACCCAACCCAATCCGACCCTAGCTTATAACATGCCTAACGCTTGATTCTTCTATCTCTCTTTATCCACGTGCTTGCCGCAGTTGGGTTATACTGATGTTGGAGTTCCCGATGTAACAGAGGTAAGCAGGTTTTGCCCTTCTCTCCCTGTAACTTGTTTTTGTTTTGTTATTAACTTTCTTTAGTAACTACTTTGTTTTTGTTGTATCCTCTACAAATAATTTTAAAATCTTAACTCTGCTACACAGGTTCATCAGAACCATCACAACATGGGCATGTATGGTCAACAGCAAACGGGCGTACCATCAGTAAGCGCTCCACCACAGGCTATGATGCATCAGGGACAAGGTCCACCGCAAATGCACCAAGGTCTACCCGGCCAACATACGCCGCCATCCCAAAATCCGAATTCGCAATCCTCAGGGATGCCGTCTCCACTGTATCCCTGGATGCGAAGTCAGTTTGGTAAGTGTCAAGGAAAGTGATCGACAATTCCACGAAACGTATTAAGTGGAATTTTTCTTCTTCTTATTCAGTAGTGGGTTGCTGTAGTTAGTTGATGTATTATAGTGGTTTTTTTTTTTGTATACATAAAACATACCAACAATTATTTTATAGTTGAACAATATTCGAGAATTTGTTTACGTTTTATCCAGAAATCTTTAAAATTTGCACAAATTTTTCTTAAAAATTGTTTGCCAAAAAAACTCAATCAGAAAAATGTTAATCTTATACTCAATATGAGACAAGATCAAATTTTGAACTAAGCGATCAATTAAACTGCAACTTCAAACACTGCTTGACAATACTGCTTTAGCGCACTGCATGTGTGCTGCTTGGTCTGCTTATTCTTTCGTTCAATTTTACTGCTTTGTTTAGTTCATTCGTTAACCGTAAATGAAATTGAAATACAAACAAGCAGTAGAAATTGCTTATAAGTAAAGTTTGGATCGCTTTTAAAAGCAATTAATATTAATATAGTTCTTTTAAATAAAATAATTTGAAATAAAAATAAATTATTAAATTATTGTATTACCTGAAAAGGTACGCCAAAAATTTAAGTTGGATGACATTTGAAGTTGCAAACCCCTTTTTTTTTTATTAAATAAATACTCTCTGACAAACTTTGAATAATTGCAAGAAAAAAGTTAAAAATCGTAAAGGTGTGATATATTTTTTAAAGTAAATATAAATATGAGCAATAATTTGTCATATCAGTGAGGAGTTTTTAGATATTGTCCGTTTTTTCACGAAATAATGTAAAATCTTAAATCTATAGGCCAAAAGAAGGAATCATTGTCCATTTTCCTTTTAGATGGAAAATATATAACTGTAAATGAATTGAAAGAAAATTCATGAAAATGGTTAGGATAATTTTGAAGATTCATGAAAAACAATTTTAATAGAAGTTCTTATTTTTAAAGAAGTTTTGGCTTTGGTTCTCTAAAGTTTAGAAATATAGGCAAAACATCTCAGAATAGAAAATTTGTTTTCGATTGCACAATGCAGTTCATTGCAATAGTTATACTGGCATAATTTTGCCAAAGTTATTTGGCGATAAGTGTAACTTTAACGATAAACTGTATTGTTAAATCAACTAATCGGAATCAAAACTGAAACCCACGACAAGCATAAAACAGTGAGGCACCTTATTTTTGACAAATATTGTCATAATAATCAAACCAAATGCCCCAGGCTGATATAATTTGCAGACAAGTCGTATTCTATGAACACAGATATCTTTTAAAAATTTCATTAACTTTGCATTCAGCTTAATATATATATTTGATCTTATTTAAGCCTTAGACAGCAGCTCTACAATTTATCTTGTTTTAAACAAACTGCATTCATTTCAAACCTTTAGCCCATTGACACCACCAACCACTCGGTCCTGCCTGACCTTGAGGCATCCGAGTAATTTCACTTTATTGCCTTAACCAATTGCTCGCATTAAACGTAATCCATCTGCAATGTGTCCGATGAGCCCGATACCTGACTTTTTGACAAATTCGCAAATTACCCAAAAACAAAATCCATGAAAGCAACCGAAATTGTCAACTGGGCAACGGCTGCCCTTCCAACAAATCTCACGCAGTGCAAAAGAGGTCATGGCAGCGCGAAAGAGGTTTAGTTTATACATATATCCTGATCCTAAGAGACTGACTCCGTATCCGTTGACACAGAAGGCGGTCTTGCAAATAATGCAAATTGACAATAGTTTTGAAAACGAAAGCGAAAAGGTTGCAAAATCGAAGCGTAACTAATGCCTTTATAACAAAAAGGCTCTACACATGTGCAGCTCAAGCCGTGTCCCTCAGTGGACAGCACGACAGACAATCCAAAGGACGAAGGAGTAATGTGAGCTACGGTTGCATAAGCGCGTCTAGGCAAATGTTCTATAAAGTGAAATGTTCTGTTGACCAAACGATTCCATATCACTTTCAAATGTTAGTTCTGGTGAAAGTAAACTACTCAAGTGGTGCCATATTACTTCATAGATACCCTGCAGTCAGTCAGTCCACTACTAGTTCCGCATTGTTGCTTCTCTGCCAATTTTTGGAACTGGCTAACGCTTTTTGTGTATTCCTTTTGGCTGCGGCTTTGGCGCTTTTTTTTTTTGTTTGGTTGTTTTTTTTTAAGCCAGATTGAGATGTAAAGCAGAATTGATGACCGCCATTAGTTACACGTTATGTGCAATGGATGCCATCAATTTATTAATCTCCAGAACACGCCGTGTTCGCTCTAGCACTCGCCCTCTAAGGAGCTCCTCGCTTCATTCATAGCTCCAACTGCAAAACTGGACGGCCGTGTCTTAATCCCGTCGCACCGTTGCTGCTGTTGCTCCTTTGTGACGGTGTCAGCGTGCCAAAGCCAGACCAAGCTGGACGGAAAAAAAAAACAAATAGCGCCTACAATAAAAACAGCAACCCAGCACGCTGTGGTGACATGGAGTTTTTAATAAAAAAAATGAAAGACGGCCAGAGTCCAACACCAACACTTGGAGCATTCCAGTTGTAGCTGGCGCATTCAATGGTGTCTCCAAGGAGGGTGCAGCAGGCATTCAGGCGTTCTTACTGTGCCACAACATGATCCCCGTCTCTGGGCTTAAATTACGATGATTAAATGCATACGAGTATATTTCTGTTTAGCTCTTGCAATTGACTTCTTTTTTTTTTTGTCCTTTGTGTGTAACCGATAAATAGCCAGCACAGTGGGACGAATAGGCTGAGAATAAAAACAAAATCAAACGAGTTTGCCGAAGGTCTCTCTAGTTTCAGATAAACAATTTGTATGTATCTGATGGGAGAAACTATAAGGCAAGGTTGTTCTAAACTTTAACATTGATTTACATCAGACTTTTCTAAGGAACATTTCAATTCTCTTAAAAAGGAGCAGTATCCCCATCGAAATAGAACCAATCAATTTGCACTTAACAAAAACTCAACGTAAATATCTTTTATCAAAGAGATTATCTTTTGTCAGAGATTTTATTTAAGTTTTTTTTTTTTTTTAAAGATGAGGATACACTTTTTATGAAAGCATGCGTGTTCCCAATAACTCATACACAGCAGTCTTCAACTTCAAACTCATTTGACCATTTGGATACATCGACGTTTTAGATAACTCACCATTTTTTTATATTCGGTTTTTATCACTATGATTTTCGTTTCAGTTATTTAAATTCATTATCTCGCTTAAGAAAATTTATTTCAGAAACCGAAATTACAATTTTTTAGTTTTATAGTTCTATAAATTATATTTGGGACCCCATTAGCATAATTTAAGTGTTTCTCTTTGATATCGATGTCAGTAGATTTTACTCAAGATCACACTATAAAAGTTTATTTTTAAATATGTGGGAGATTTAGAGTTTTTTGGAACCATAAATCCAATTTGGAGGCGCTCGGAGATTCTTAAAAAAAAAGAGTATAAATTATGCGACGAAGCAGAATTTTTTAAATTAACCTTCAGGATCTAAAGAGAACTGTTCCCAATTTTGAAGCTGCTTAAGCTAATCATGTTAAATTCAGAGTAAGTAAATTTGTCTAAGGAGGGTCTAACCAAATGTAAGGTTAACCAAATGTTCCGTGCCTTGGTATTTCTTAAGCCTCCTAGCTCCAAGCTTTGCCTCTTATAACCACGCACTTTAAATCTACAACTTTAACCACTATGCCTATGGCAGCTGTTGTTATTTCTCTCTCCCATGGTAACTACTTAACGCCTGTCCATATTTCATCCGAGCATTAGGCAAATAAAGGCAATGAGTATTGCTCGCGCCGATCGTGACTATCCAATGGAGGCAGCAGAAGCAACCAGACACTCTCTGCCGACCATGGACAATGTCACTGTGCCTGTGCTGACTCGTGACTCCAGCCAAAGTCACTAAGAAAATTAAGTTGTTAGCCATGAATATCGCACTACCCAGTTACAGCTGTAGTCAGTCGTCGTCCAATTGTCTGCACAAAGGGTTAAGCGTTGGGCAAGTTTAGATCGGCTGTGCCGGCTTGTTATTGGTATCCAATCTTTACCATTGTAATAGATGTTTTGAGAAAATGAAGTAATTTTTACGTTTCTGCCACTCAAAGTGGCAGTTAATGTTGTTTTGATATCTGCAAGTGCCTATAACTCGATATTGGATTTATTTTTGTGTTGGCAAACTTTATATCTAGCTAGTTTTTTGATAATTTACTCATAAGCAGCAAAAATATTTGCCACACTTTGCTGCCATTTGCCTTATCCTTTGTCCCGGAGCATGACTGTGGCTGCCACATTGCCATTGTCGTTGGCGGCGTTGGGTCATAAATTTAAGCGACATTCAACAAATTTTTGCAACAAGTGTTTGTTGTGCGGCTGCTTGGGTTGGTTGGTCTCTTGGTCTCTCTCTTATTCTGGCAGATGCTGTCAGGTCGTTGGTTTTTGCGAGCACATTTACTATATATACGCAGTATATAAGAGAGTGCCTCGTTTGTTTGTATGCGAAATGAAAGAGTTTTATATTTGACCTTGTTGTGCTTCGATGTTTATCTAAATATGGGTAAATGGCTTGGGTCTAGGCAAGCTGCTGGCATTGGCTTTAAGTGCCACTTTCAAAGTGTACAATTTTGTGAGAGGTTTACGTGTAGTTTAAATGATGAATAGTTAAGGCTAGTGGGAAAAAGATCGTTGCACAAATGTCTGTTAATTCTTGGCCTTATAAAGTTGTATCTTTCTAAGCATTAGCTAAGCCTAACTAATGAAACAGATCATCAAAAGAAATATACATGAATTGATTTTATTTAAAAAGATTTTAATCCCGAAATTATCTCAATTTTTTAAAACGCTAAATTCTTGTACGTCAGATCTATGTGTTTCGTCCATCCGGGATATCTCTAGATTGCTACCCAAGTATCATTTTGGTACTAAGAAGTTCTTGCCCCTATGGTTATATGGAATGATACGATCAAACTTTCCAATTTCGCTTGAGGATTCGAAAGATTCAAACTTTTCAAAACAATGCTCTAGAGGAGATGAAAGAACTCCGGTCATATGCTCTGTGTAAACGTTGCAGCGGCTGCCAAGTGGTCTGGGGCACGTCTGTCACATTTGTTTATGTTTCACAAAAAGGCAAGAACATTTTGAAAGGAAACGGCAGAGAGATTAGTTTTCCGGCTGCTCCCGGCAAATTCAGAAGCTTAGCTTCGAATTTAGGGCATTTACTAAAGCGTTTCACTTGATTTACGTTTCACTTAGTAAAATCAATACCTCAGTAAAAAACGTTCTCTACAAAATATCTTATGCACGAATTTCGCAATCTAAACATTGCCTATCCGCAGAACCACCCAGTAATTCCTTTCAATGCTGTTATATTTGATGTCCTTACGCGCAACTATTCTAAGTTCATAATAAAAACTTACTTCTAAACTTCCATATCCATATGCCATCATCAAGCTCTTAGATCATTTGCCAGCCGCATCTAAACATATTTAATATATGCAGTCCATTATACCCAGTCGATTTGCCAAGCAGTCAGTAAATTTCTTATATATCTGCCCACTTATTTATCGCATATTTATTTACAAACTATAGAGAGCCAATAGAATTTCTTGCCTTTTCGGTTTGCTTGACGCGTCCGTGCAGTAAACAACTTTTCAATTCTTTCGAGTATGAAAAGTGCACTTCATTGTGCGCATTATCGGCGACAGCAGAGCTTCCCTTAAAAAACCAGCACCTAAGCTGGTAGAACGAGTATATCGCCTCAATCCCATCATCTCCCGCACTGTCAGTGTCAGAGGGCGAAGCACAATGAAAAGAACTTCTCGCCAAAAAGTTGCACGTTGTTGGACAGTGTCTGCTGTAAAAACTTTTGCTGCCTTCTGTATCTGGTTCATCCCGTTTTTCACCCAATACCAGTGCCGTACACGGCGTGCAAGTGCAGAAACGTAAAGCGCAAAACGTTGATCCCGGCCATCATCCAAGGCACTGGCAGACCAACCGCCTGCACTTTTCGCCTGCGTATCCTTGGCTTTGGCGCTCAAACTTTTCCACATTGTTTGCCCGCGACTTTGTTGTCTGCCAACCAACCAACCGACCGACCAAGCAGCCTGCTTAGTGCACTTAATGTGCCCCTCGTTGGGCGCGGAAGTTGCCAGAGTTTTGCTAACTTGAGGATTTGCGCAAACTACTTTTCGATGGCAGCGTGAGACATTTGAGACAACAACTGCTTAAGCAGGCGATTGCCTTGGCTTAGATGTGTCCATACTGCCGCTGCCTCTGGCGTTGACGTTGACGTCGACGCTGTCCCTGGTCTCTGTTTTCTATAGCTGGCTGTGGCCCTGTCTTTGGCGCTGTCTTTGGCTTCGAGTGAAATTGTGTTAACGCATTTTCCGCTTTGGCTTTGGCCCTGCTGCTGTCAATGTATTTGCGCGTACCTTCTCCACTTAAGCGTGCGGATCAAAAGATAATTTGCAAAATGCGTGAAGATTTTTTTAAAACCATTTCCAACGGCCCCTGCTCCTGCTGCGCTGCCGTAGCAGCTGCTGGCCAATGTGACACTCGCTGTCAAAATGAAGGCGACAACTGAGCAGCGGTCGGGGTCGGGGAGCACAAAAAATGACACTGGAACTTTTGGGATTTTCCATGTGCCACAACAAAAAAAAAACAAAAAGAAGAAAGTTTAATAAAGCGCAGCAAATGCGAAAAGGAAATTTCGGTTTTATTTTCATATACGAAGTATACATATAAAAAATAAACATTTTTTGTTGGGTTTTATTTTTGGCTTCGTCAATGGCCAGCAAAGTGCTCCAAACTGATGGCAGCAGCTCGCCCAGAGGTCCTTGGGGCATAGTCCGGCAGCACGTGTGTGTGTGGGTATGGGTGTTTGCTGTGTGGCATTCATTTCGCTCAATCGCAAAACGCTGCTTTTGGATTGCGTTTCTTTTTATTTTGGGATTTGGCGAACCTTTTTGACAAATTACGAATATTATTCATGCAGCAATGAAGTGAGGAAGCGCTCTTATGCTCTTTGGGTATTTTTGGTTATGTTTTTGGACGAACCACAGCACTGCATGGCAAAACTTAAACAGCTGAACTATTAAAGCTTATCAATTTGCTGCAAAATTATTATTTTTTTTTGCTCCAAAACATTTAGGAGCAGGTTCTGGACCAAAACTGTGCCTGGGGAGTTAAGATGAGCAGCGCACAGCTGTGTTTCGGTTTGAAAGTAGTTGGTACGGTATTAGTTGTATCTTATAAGATGCGTTCATAATTTGGAAGTAGTTTGATTATTGATGGGATTATAGATCGCATCAAGTTTGCAATACAAGCTTTTGAAATAAATAAATAAAATAATAAAGTTCATACAGTCATTTCGATCAGTAGAAATTGGAATTAAAGTCCTGAAGCGGCATAATAATTTTTCGTTGAGCTCCGGAAACATTCTATAATAATTTTTTAGCAAAATCTAAATCCTGAAATGGCTTGTTTATGTTTCGGCAAGCGCTTAAAACCTTTTGTGATAATTTCGATAACTTGAATGGTAAAAAAAAGTACAACTAGTCACAGAAGAGCTAAGAAAAAGTTTCAGAAGACATATTTGTATTCGATAAATTGTTACCTTCAAAGAAATATTATCATCTGTACAACTTTAATAATTTAACTATTATAAGTCAGTGTTATTTTTTGTACATTAAGTTCATCGTTCGTCCAAATGACGACCGTTTTTGAATTTGTTATATATATTGTTGAAAGGATATGTTACATTCTTGTGTTACATTCTTGTTGTTACATTTTTGTTGTAGGTATTCAAATAATGGGTGCTTTACGTATCGGGTCAATTAACTGTATATTTAAAACAGAAGTCAAGTAATATCTTTTTCAATTTATAACTCGAGAACGGAGCGTAGGATTTGCTGAAAATTCAATGGATTTACTATTTGAAGGAGCGTAATGTGGTTTATCAATAAATCAAGCCCAAGTTCCTGCGGGCGAAAGTCTGCGGGATCCACTAGTGTCAAATAAATTCTTTAAGCTAGTGCCGTAAAAGTCAGAACTTAAAGATTGAAGAAAATTGCCAGAAGCCTTCAAAAATCACTTTACCATAGTTAAACGCAGCTTCTTTCTAATTTATTCTCTACGAAATATTCGCCAGCTCACGATAATACTTTTTTACCCATATAGAGTAGTACGTTTTCGAAATTCCACTGTCTGTTTTAGTTGTTCGGTTTTTCCCAGTAAGGCGACAGCAGCATCCTCGTCGTCAACGTCAACCATGCCTGGCCGACTGGCCACATGTTTCAATGGCCGCCGCCAGCACGCCTACCATGATGGAACAGGCGCTCAGCCGCTCAGTCGCTCAGTTGTACCGAAACGCTGCTGAGCAGTCAGTTTGGCAGGCAGACAAGTTTCCATTAGAGAGATTTCGGTTGGTTGCCTAGGGATATGATATGCCCGTCGGCCGGCTCAGTCCATGTCGGTGTCCGTGTCCGTGTCCGCTTGTCCAAACGTCTCGCATAGCATGTTTTAGTCAGCTGTCAAATATTTTGACATGGGTAGCCAGCCAACGCGCAGAGAGCGGAGGGAGTGAGCGAGTTCGGGCTATATCAAAATGGGGAAAAACGAAAACAACAACAATAACGAGTATATAGAACAGTGGAAAGAAATATCTGAAAAGCAGTTTCAATAGTTTGCTGGGTTTTGGTTTTGTTTAAACGATAACTAAATAAAGTTTAAAACATCATAGACAGACATGTGTGCGGGTCTAATGAATGCATTCAAAGTCATTGCGTTTCCTTTTCAGGGTTTTAGGATTTTATACTTGTTACTTGTTACTTTTTCTTTTTATTTTTTTTGTCAACTTTTGTCGATTTTAACCCTCTTAAGTGCTTAACAAGTCCCAAATTAAAAATACGCGCAGCATCCACACGGCGGCGTCTCCAGAGATTATGTTCAGTTAAAGGCAAAAGCCAAAAATGAAATTAAAAAATGTTTATAAATGAGACGTTGGTCATTGGTAATTTTTAATTGTTACCTTCTGTAAATGTATACAATTTGTTTTATTTTTTTATTTTTTTAAGCTAAACTGCCCAATGCAGTTTTTATGCTTAATTAAAATCAAAAATTGTAACGCATTTCGGCCTGGCAATGGCCAAAAATAAATTAAAACCAAAAGAAACCCGCTCAAAGCCAAACATTGCCAAGTGCCTTGGACTGCCGCCTGTCAAGGCATCAAAGAAGTGGGTTTTGGGTTTGGCTGGCGAAACCTCAGCAGGATTCCTTGCTCATGTCAGTCCCAAAAGGCAAACTGGACAGTGCCACAGAAAGTTTTCCGCAGCAGCTGAATAACGTCAAAAAAAAAAAAAAGAAAATGAAATGTGAAAAATGAAAACTTTTCGACTGCTTTTTTTTGACTACACGCTTTGTTTGTGCTCCATTTGGGCAGCAGAGATATAAGGAATTACCTCTGGGATTTGCTGGCACTGCGCTAATTGGCAAGTATGTCAGCTGCAGAGCAGCGCACATAACCCTTTCAAGCCCAGCTCTCTTCAGCTTCATCTTTCTACCTCATGTCCACTACTTATTTAGCAGATCGTCATCTGCACTGACTTGGCATTTTCCACAACGGTTGACATCATATCCAAAGCTGCCAATCTGTCCTCAGCTTATAACTGCAAAACTTGCCAGCTCATTGGATGGCCACACACGAACATTCTTGACTACAAAATTTATCAACTTACGGCCATAAATAAATTGCAAGCTTTTGTTCAGGCGGCTCGCGTTTGCTGTAATTTCCGCAATTAAAAAAACATTTACTCGGGTTTGATGTGAGATTCTTGTTTTTTTTTTTAACAAAATGCATTTTTTGCTTCTCTTTTCCTCACGCTGTCTATCTCACTTGCTCTGTCTGTTATTTTTTAGTCACTTAAACGGCACATGACATGCAAGTTTGAGGATATTTCTTCTGCAGCCGTTGAGCTTAGACCACCGCGTTGTAACTTCAGCCCAGACTGGAACTTAGCCTTAACCTGCGATTGGTTTTAAAGCTTGCAACAAGTTCAATCAATCAATTCATTATAATAAGCAATTTAGTTGGGTGCACTTAGTTTTCATGCAGGAATAATTTTCTTTTTTGTAAAAACCTTTTTGACTCTTGGAATCTATCTTGACTGAATCTTAGAAAAAATTTTGAAAATAAAGTAATTTGGAATACAAGTTAGATTAAATTACTCTCTAATGTTAAACTTAGAGTTTTCACTTTGTCGGGCAGAAATGCAGAATTGCCCAACTAACAACGTGAGCAAACCCAACAATGATGCAGAAGTGCCAGACTAAAAACTATCAGCTTCTTACAATAGTCATAGGACTTGTTTTAATTTGGCAAGGAAGATACCATTTAAAATCGTAAATTAGTCGGTACAATTCATAATTGCTGATATTTTACTGCAAAGAATAAACTGTCATTATTGAAAAAAAAAACAAAACAATTTGCTCACATTTGGCGGTTGTTTAGGAATGCCTAAATTTTGTTAGTAACAAAAATCCGATTTTTGTACAATAGCTTTTTCGAAATCGAAGATTTTGGTAGTACCTAGTCGAGTCCACTAGTGGGCCAAACAGAAAGAAAAGTGTATGGATGCGATCAAAGTTTTGTGAAACGTTTGGTAATTTGTTCTGGATTCGCTGAAAACCAATTTAAATAGATATTATTTCGTCACTAGCATTTGTGAGATAGGCACAAATAGGAGGACTTAATAAAAGCTTGATATTACATTCAAAAAAATATTAATAATATTATTCAAAGTAGTATATTTGGTAAACATTAAAACATTTTCTAAATAAGTATTCGTAATTTTAACAATCATTTTATGAATCCGTCATCTTTTAAGCTAAATAATGTTATTAAAATTACTTTTACTTTGACGTTTACATGTTTTATGAGCTCTTAAGATAACAAGAAAATTCTATACACGCGATACAAATAAGAAGTTAACGCTTTTTAAGAAGAATTCCAAAAAGGTTAGTTTGTGCAATTGTATGCATCATAGAGAAGAAGTCATCGGAGAATGTTTTAAGGAATTAATATAAAAATGTACGTCTGAATGCTTAGATCTTGGTAATAAGAAGAGCTTGGATAAGCTAACATCGATTTTTGCAAATAATTTAATTTACAGAAAACAGGAATCAGAAAGTAGGACTCTTTCCATTCTCCAGCGCATGTAAATTTCTTGTTGTTCCCAAAATGTCTTCCGAACTAACCTAACTCTGGAATATTTTGGGAATGTGGGAAGTTACAAAAATTAAATATTGACAATACATAATATATACATAATTTTAGTAGCAGTTTTATAATTTTTTTAATTTAAAAAGCTGTTGGCTAATACACATATATTATGACCCAAATGAACAGACGTAATATGTAGGTACGAGTATCTACATAAGCAAATTAAAACACTGTATGTGTATGTACATATGGCATACATACATATATACTACTTTTTTTAAGTTATTAAATTATAATATAATATTTTCCTGCATCAACAAATTTCATAAATTGTTGTAGTAATTATTTTAATGATTTCCTTAAAACGTTGGTCAACACACACACAAACAAACAAACACACAGCCATTGCAGCGCACACCTCTAATCACGCATACATGCACACAAACCTATTGCAATAGTAGTTTGTGTGTGCGTTTGTGTGTGTTTGACGACTACCAACAAAAATGAAATAAAATCCATTATGGAACAAGAAGAGTAATACGAGTAAAATGGTTAAAATGGTGGCCTAATCGCAATTTAATTACAATACGCTTTCATATCAAAAGGCATTAATGCCAGTTCCAGTCTGTCATTCTGCCTGGCTGTCAGTCAGTCAGTCCGTCAATCGGTGCCACAGTCAGTCCGTCAGTCCCAACGCACGTGTATCGCATTTGTTGTTAGACTCGTTGTTGTTGTTGTTGTTGCCATTCTAGTTACCTAGCTGTGGAAATTGCGTTACCATTTTGTAATTTTTACCAGTTACTACGGCGAAGCCCCCTGCGCCATATTCTACCTACATATATTACTAGTAGTACATATATTTTTGGCTTCTCCTCAGCCTTTTGATATTAATTGTTTCACCTTTATTATATTTTTGATGTTGATACATGCGCCGACGACAACGACGGCGACGCTGACGCTCCCTCCCTCAGCTCCTTAGCTGCCCAGGGTCTTATATACATTACCCATTACCTCTTATACGCTGCTCAACACCAAGCCGTTGTTTTAAAGCGCCATTAATGCGTTTATAATAATTTTTCAGCGCTCAATTTTGTTGCTTTTGTGTCTTTACTTGGAGCACGCCTGCTCCTGTCCAGGCCAAGTGGGCGCCATGATCGTTGTACACACAGCTCTAGCTAAGTAAAAAAAAAACAAAAACCCAACAACAAAATGTTGCTTTTTGAGTGATGGCCACATGAAATGTGCAAAGGCATCATTAAAAACTAATTTCAACAGCCAAAAGGTGCGCGCGCCTGCTCTCAAATGGCCATTGTCCAACCGGTACACCCCCAGACCCCCCCCTGAAACATGCGCATCCAAACCCATGGTCGTTCAACGTTGCTGCCGTCGCCTTGTGAGCCATGAAGGTGTTTTTATCAATTAAAATTATCATTTATTTGTGATGCATGAGCCAAGGCTAATTAGCTGGAGCGCTCCGAGTTGCTCCCGTTTGAGCAAGGGGCGTTAAGTTTGGCGTAGTTGGGGTCAGCGTCATCTGCGCTGTAATTTTTTTTCTTTGTTGTTTTTCTTAGTTAAAGTATAAACCGTTGGGCGCGACTATATGTATATAGATGAGCATGTCCCCGATTGTGCTCCTGAACAAACTTTGTTTTTACAACATCATGATAGGACAGCGAAAAATTTCGTTAAAATGTAAAAATTCTTAAATTTTGACAAACTAGTTCGAAGCGTCTTACTGATAAGATCGTAGTCCTACAAGCTTCTTATATTTCAATTCGATTTTATTCCGTAGTCATGATTTTGTTTCTACTAACCAATGTTTTCTTTGGATGCGTTTAATAAAATTTGAAGAAAAAAATGAATAAACTAATATTTGTACAAATTAAAAGTTTTGGCATCCTCTACAGGAGAGTATAACATCACTTTGAAATTTGTTTTTTGTAGTTTTTTTGTTCTAAACCGAATCAATTGAAAATAGAAAAGCGAGGTCATGCAACAAACCAAAGATTGGAATTTTAAAACATTTTACAGTTTTCAAACTCAAGACAGTTCCATTCAAAACTTATTTCTGAAGATGAAGGATACTTCAAAAAATGTTTAGTAACATCTTATATGTTTTTTTATATTTTAAAAATTATAATTAAATGCTGTAAAAATGCTTAAGTACACTTTTACGAAATTTATTGTTTCAAGCTTCTTAAGAAAAAACAATAATTTAATATATTTTCTCATTATAAGAAAATAATGTATTTTAGCTTTACAAAAATAAATTTTTATTTCAAAACTATCGTTTTAGGAATAATTATATATACAAGAATTCGTTAAAGAACAATTCGTTCTTCTCTCAGAATTGATTTCCATTATTATTTAAAAATCATATATGCAGTATATTTTTATAGAGTACTATTTGCTATTCTTTGGATAGGTGATATGTAACAGATTTTATACTTTTCATCTAGTAAATTATTGGATGTGGATTAAATATAGCAAATAGACAACATAAAGCTAGATTTATAAGCTTTTAAGCTTAATTAACAAAACATTGAAGTTCAAGTTCTATAGATTTTCAAGGTCCAATAAAATAATTTTCCTCAGTTAAACTTCACCCTGTAATTAGCATGTTAAAGCATGTCTATACAGATACTGTACTAATTCCTTTTAAAATCTGCTAAATCGTTTGACATATCTTAACTAAAAACTGAGAAATCGTCCCTACATTTGAAAGCATTATTACCGCCCACTTGCCTATATACACACACACATAAAGACCTTTCAAAATACGCCATTCCAACATATTTAACGCTCTTAATCCCATCTAATACCCGGTCCACTTGTTTGCGGGGCATTTATTTCATTTAACATCCGCGCAAAGCTCAAACAAAAAAATAAAAAAAATCAAATCAAAAAAAAAAAAAAACCGCGCGCATTTTTTGCCACAAATCTTTCAAGTTTTTGCTGTGGCAAGTCCGTCTAACTGATGATGATTAAATGGCGACCGCCTTGGGTTATAGACATGGCATCAGTCGTGTCATTTAAAAGAAGGTAGCTGCGTTGGCCACCGCTGCGACTGCGGCTAAGGCTACTACGGCTACGGCTAAAGCCATGTGCTGGTTCCTGCCCAGCCGCTTTTTATGATTTGGGTACGCGCGCATTAATGGACAACGCTGCTGACGCCGCAGCCGGCTACGCCAGCGCCGCCATTGAACGCACAAAAAGAGCTTATGATGTAATGACCTCAAGCGTGGAGCAACCAACAAAAAAAAAAAAATTCAAAAAAAAATCCAAATAGAAAATGGTTCGATGGAGCGAGCATTCGCTCGAGTGAGTTGAGCAAGACAAATGTTGAAGATGTTATTAAAAAATAGTTAAGTTACGCAGCAGTGAAGCAGCCCCGCAAACGTAACTCCCCCCGGTCCGACTACTTGGACTTGATTTCATTTCAGTTTTTGATGGATAATGTCTGAAATCTAGTTTACAGCTGATTGCTGATTGGCGTGGCATGGTCAACAGTGCAACCGCAATGCCAATGCCAACGCATTAGACATCCGCCGACTCGAAACAGTAGCTACATTGTGGGGCTCTTGATTACCCAAACTGACAGTCTGACTGACTACTAGAGCTAGCTAGACGACGCTATAGACAGGGTGCAGCCCTATGACATTTCCAAATGCAATGACGAAAGCGAGCCTCAGACCCACCCAGAAAGTTTCACACGCTGCTAGCTTTTGGCCTTTTTCAATTACGGATCAGTCGATGTTGGAGCGAGTGAGAGCTAAATACAACATCATTGACAATTATATTACAGCGTATTATTTTTGACATATTTTTCCCGACATTTTTATTTTTTTTTTATGTTGTGCTTTCTGTTTTTTGTCATTACCCAAAATTATAATTATAGTAAGTGTCATTAGGCGGCTGTCGTTGTTTTTGTTGTTGTTTTCACTAAGCGCCAAACTCATTTTCGGGAGTAATTATACCAAAAAATTATTTTACAGTTATTTGAACATTTTGTGTGTGTGAGAGAGCGCGCCAAGCGGACCTTGAGCCACGACAAGTGCAATGAAGGCGATTGAATACAGTATTTTATAAGTTTAAAAAACATATGTATAAAGTGTCTAGTATATAAATATACTCATACTTGCCGCAGCACAAAAGAAATTCCTTTAAAAGTAAAAAAAAAACAAGTGTGCTGGTTTTCGACGGGACATGCCGACTATAGTATACCCTTTTCTTAATTTTTTACAGTGTTGAGCTGTCTTTGAAGCGTTTAGAGGTATATTTTGAAAACGATTAAGTTTCCACTTTCTAAGAGATTGTTTTTTATTGGTAGATAGTGATTTTGGTGACTGTAACAGATTTGAAAAACACCCTTTTTTAGAGGTTCCAAGGTTGACCAAGTTCCTAACCGATTTGCACCTGCTGATGAGTTATAAAAATATTGTAGAAAGATCTGAGTCGACTCGAACCCCTCAAAATCTTAAAAGATTTTTTGTGTCATTGTAGACATGAGACTGCATACCAATTTCGGTAACAGAAACTTTTTCAAAAAACGGTTTAAAAAAACCTTGTTTTTAGGGCTTCCATGAATTTTGATCTCTACCTAAGTCCTGAAATTCTCAACCGATTTTTATAAAATTGGTTTAATTTACTTGACACTGCTGATTGCAGACTCTTTGCAAGCATTTTTTTTGGAAGATAATAATAATTTGCGCCCAATAATGTGACTTGAAAAATCTGAGAATAAACCATAAAAAGAGGAAAAGGGGCCAACTAAAAAAAACCAAATGCAAATGGATCATGAGATGCGCCGTACAGTAAAATTTCATGAACCTACAGAGTAGGACGAAAAAGTAATAGGATTGAATTTCTGTAGCGCGAATAGAGCGGTGGAGGGCGATCGGACCACCTGAGCGTGGTGTTGTGGAGCCTGCCGATGTGACCGAGGTTTTTTCCTATCGCCTGCAAAAGAGGAATTATTCTATTGTTCCGAGAGAAGCGGGAGCTCGGTAAAAGCGATCAGCGCGCCGAGCGCTCATTAACATTAAGGATTGATGAAAGTTTGGCAAATGTGAAGGCGCAAACATTCGTCTAAGATTTGAATTTGATGAGTCCAGATCTGGCACCGCCTTACTTCTTCCTATTTCTTTGGCTCAAGCGGAGCATCAAGATAAATCGATACAGCTCAGTAGAAGACGCCCCAGGGGTAGCTACGGCATCTCTTAAGGCGATCCCCGAATTAAAGTTCCAGGAGTCGTAAACGCGTTGTGTCGGAGCACAATGGAACTATTTCGAGAACTACTAAGGATTTGTACCGAAAGGTTTAATAAATAAATTGTAATAAATTCTGTCCTACTACTTTTTGATCCTACTTTGTAGATTGGTTTGCTAGGACAGCCAGAAGTTTCTGGCGTTTCCAAATTAAGCAAGTGTCAAAGTTATTATTCAGTATTAAGCATTACCCAAATTAATTCACTTTTTAGTAGAATTGCTTTCTATCTAAAATGAAGTCGTTAGTACAAAATGTTTGATATATGATCACAGTAACCTTTTTTAAGAAAAATCTTAAGAATTAAAGATGATTATAATGTCGTCACAATTATACTTAAATAATTCAATTTCTCAAAAATATAACAATAACGGATAATCGTAACGAATTTACAAATTTCTTAGAGTTTTTGAACTTTTGATCAAATCCATTTTTCTCTTCTAAAATAACCATACCAGTAAGTGGATCCACAAACATAAACTAAACATCTGTATAAGATTAAAAATAGATTGCAAGAAACAAAGAGTACCTACTTATAAAAAACGAAAACGAATAAGATATTCGTATTCGAATAATACATTTATTTAAATACATAGTATACAAAAAATAAAATAATTTTATGCGTTGTTAAGCACATAATTTAGTTTAGTTCTAATAACGTTGTGTTTAGTATACAGCTTAATCTGGCATTAATATATGAATAATCGTTCAATTGCAAAGAAAAAGTTACATAATAAAGCAGCGCAATACAACCATTTTTTTTTAAAAACGCAACTTGCAATTGCATTAGAATGAAGACGTGTGTTAGAAAGATACATAGAAAAAGTATCTTATAGCAAGCCGCACTTGTGCGTATTTCCCCCCTTTATGCCTAACAAATCCAACAGTAAAGTTGTTAGTCCCGCTGCAAGGGTATACCAAAATAAAAAAAAAAGAAATCAAACAACTCAAGACAAGGCAAGACAGCTACGGATACATCGTGTATATCGTAGTACCCGGTCCGAGTTGGGTGAGGGCGAGTATAATTAGTTACCTACTCGTACCTTTTGGCGTATCGGTCGCTGGGTTTGCCGCTTAATGCCCATGAAATCCCCAACTTTTAATCCAATGCACCCAGAGACTTCGAGCGACAGAGAGACTGTCTTGGCGTGCCGAGTGCATGTTGAGATTTTGACAAGTACAAATATCTGAATTCGGTAAGGTCGTCTTTTAATCAGCAGCGCAGCCTACGACGTGGAGAACGCTGCATGTTCGTAGATGCTTCATGTGGTTTTTTTGGTTTTTGGTTTTTTGGTTTTTTTGGCTTTGGTTTCAGTTACCACCAGTTGGCGGCGGTTATGCTAGAACAAAGCCCCAAAGCCAAAGATACGCACAGCAGATACTCAGATACACGTGTATAGCACAAAGCTGTGTATTGCGTGCATTTTATTTAGACTTCTTAATACATAATGTAGTATTCTGGTATGGTTGTTGTTGTATGTTTTGTATTTAGTAGTAACTTGTTGTTGTTGTTGTAGCATATTGTTGCATTGATTTTAATTTAAAAGCATTTCTTCTCTGCTCTTTGTTTATCTTCTAACCAACAGAACGCAAACGTGGCCGACAGACCTATACACGCTACCAGACGCTGGAACTGGAAAAGGAGTTCCATTTCAATCGCTACTTGACGCGCCGACGACGCATAGAGATTGCGCATGCGCTCTGCCTCACCGAACGCCAAATCAAGATCTGGTTTCAGAATCGTCGCATGAAATGGAAGAAGGAGAACAAGACAAAGGGCGAGCCGGGCTCAGGTGGTGAGGGTGATGAAATAACGCCGCCCAATAGTCCCCAATAGAATGTTGATCAGCTTGGTGTGGGGCAGTAGTCAATGTGCGAGGGAACGAGCAAACACAAACATAGAGAAGGACAACAAAAATTAAATTCAAATCCAAAAAAAACATACTTAATTGAATTCAAGTAAATTAAATTTAAATTTGTTTTTTAAATAAACAACTTTAGCTTACCCCAAATGCTAAGCAGTTGAAAACTCCTAAACTTTATTGCAACTGTAACTGTGTAATTGTATCTGTATCTGAAAATAAGAGGAAAGAAAGAAACTTAGTTAATTGTTATTATTTTCTACTTATTATTTAATTTTTACAAAAACAAAAAAAAATGCAAATGGAAAAAGCGTAATAAGTTAAATAAAGTAAAGCGTAAAACTCAACAAAACCAACTCATGTGACCTCAGATTTAAATAAGTTATATATTTAATATTAAAGCATAATACTACATACGAAATAAATATAATAATAATGAATGAACAAAAAACAAAAAAACTAAAGGCGAACAAAATATATATGAAACATATATGTATGACTATACTATATACAAATAACATTAGTTTTATGCATCATACATAAGTGTAAAGCATAATTTAATGTATTATTAATTTATATATACATATACAAATATATATACAGATAACAGAAATATATAAATAAAAAAAACATAAATTTAAATGAATGTTTGTAGCAATGTTAGCGCAAGGTACATAAACAATAAAATTTATAAAAATAAATAAAAATAAAACAAGCTGCAAGAGTTATAAAAAAAATAAAAATAAAAAATAAATATAAATATATTGTGAGTACATACAAGAAAGCAAACAAAATAAACTAAGTAAATGTCAAATTTTTGACAAAGAAATACCAAAACAAAGGCGTATGTTGCTAAAAGTAAAACTGTATTACGTATACAATAAATTAAATAAAAATAATTAAATAAATAACAATTTCAATTAACAAAATAAAAAATACTTGGTTTCTTTATTTTTGTTGCAAAAATTGTTTGGCTACAAAAAAATATAATTTTTAAAAATTTTTTTTGCTTATTTTTTTATTTATGCTCTTATGTTCTGGTGCAATTATAGACCTACTTTTTTTGCTGGTAATTTTCTCTTAAGAAATTACATTTTAAATTGCAAAACTTGAATTAGGTCATAAAGGATATAAAGTATACCGACAAAAAAATAAAAAATTTCATTGGCTAAATTAAAAAAAAAAATATAACAAATTTTGATATATTGTTATAAAAAAGCAAGTAAACGCTGATTTCAAATGAAATAATCCATGTAAAGTAGTAAATTAAAAAAAAAAAAAAAACGAGACATATATAAGCAAACTATATATATACAAGTTCATTGGGGCAAAGCGGCAGCTTCGAAAGGCAGTTATGGCAAATACTTTGGTGTTTACCAACACTGCTATAGCTCGGTCCCTAACCAACTAAATGTATGTATGTAACTCAAATAAATTTCTACGTTTTAAAACATACACAAACTGACACAAAATGTAGAAATCCATATACCAAAGTTTAAATAAAAAAATAAAACAAATAAAAAAAAAAGCAAACATTGTATGTTTATATGTAGATATATACTAAAGCAAACCTAATTATGTATACATGTAATTTGTAGCAAGATTTTCGTTTTGTAAAGCGTCCCCCGCATTAGAATTCCCAACAAAATACGTAAACTCCATAGAAAGAAAGTTTTGTGATTTCAGAATTAAATAAAAAAAAAAAAAAATTAAACTAAAAAATTAATAAAGCATAAAAGCCATCATATGGTGAACAGCATGTCTAACAATTCTACATACATCAAATAATTGGCAAAAAATTAATTTTATAATTAACTCAATCCAGATACGTAACTTTTGGCCTCATTCTGTAAGAATCTAAGCGTTTTAAGTTTTTAAGCAAAACCTTAAAAAAAATCAAGCAAAACAAATTAATGTAGAAATTCACCGACAAAAAAAAACAAAATTCGAATACGTTGTTTATAAATAAATACGAAATGCAAATTTATTATATACATAGAGACAAACAAACAAACACACACACACAAATGCATTTCTAAGCAAAATTAAAAATTTATTATGCTATATAAAAAAGAAATTAAATTATAAAAAAAAAAATGTGGAAGCTAAAAACTTTGTTGTAAATAAAAATTAAATTTTAGTGTAAACAGAAATAAATAAAAAGATGATTATAAAATAGCAGCAGGCGCAGAGAAAGCATAAAAATTAATAAAATTACAAATGAGATTTTGTTTTTATTTGTAATATTTATAATAAAAGTATAGTATTTAAAAATTTAAAGCCATTGCGTATTTTAATGTCTAGCAAAAACAAAAAAATCTTTTAATTTTCAGCGCATTTTTAATTCGATATTCTTAGTATGTACTACAATTGGGACTACCCAATATTTACAATTTTTTTCAGATCTTTTTCAGAAGTAGTTCTTTACTTTTAGTTGGTTGCATTTCCAGGTCTCTAATTTGTTATTTATTTTAAGTAATTCTGTTTGAGAGAAGTTTTTAAATAAATACGTCTGATAAGCGTTGGGGCTACCCATATGGATTTTGAGCAGCAGAATTCGATTCCGATGTCCGGAAAATCCCAAAAACCAAGTTTTCTGAGATAAAATTCAAAAACTCCACACAATTTATTTTTTCAATTTTTGATTCCCCCTAGCACTTCAGGGTTCCAAGAAAATGCGGCGTTTTTGAAGTTATGTCAGAACCCTGAAGTGGTGAAGTTTTTTTTTTGGATTCAGATTCAGCGACACATGAACACGAAAATCGTTTTTTTTTAAAAAGAACACAACATTTTTTTGAGGCCGGTAGCGGGAAAATGATTTTATTTGTTTTTAGGGTTCTCGTTTTTTGGAGATCAGCTACCTTAAAGAGTGCATATCTATCTTTTTCGCTTATGAGTGATCGTTTGCAGTCGATTCTGCAAAGACAGAGAGCCAAATAAATAGAAGTAAAAGGCTCGGTATACTAAAAAAAATACGTCTGAAGATATTTTTCAAGTAAAAATATAAGTACAATACATTTTTTTTAACTTTTAATATAAAAAAAAAATGGAATAAAAGAAACAAGAATAGATAAAAGAAGAAACTTAGATAGCAGCTTAGTCGCTAAACCTTCATTAGGTTTCTATACTATATTTTATTGTATATACGCTGTTTTTAAATAAATTACGAAGTAAACTATTGAACTTTCAAAGGAAGTTATAACCCTAAAAGTAACCATACACTTGGTAGACAATCTTCTTAGCTAAATCTTCGCTATAAATGGTCTGCTTTTCTATTCAAAATTTAACAGCTGCTGCCTAATAACTTTTTGTGAGTTCCGGCAATATTATTTGTACAGGTAAGTGTGTTAATCGCTCCTATTAAACACTTAAACACATTAAATTTAATTTAGTTTTCTAATCTATTCAGTTTTGGCCTGCATTACAATTTGTTATTTTATCGAAACCCACTTGGACTTCAGCAGCTATTGATCACAATGCGTTATTATTTAATATGCGTACCTAATATGCCATCTGGCCAGACAAATGGGCAGCTGCGTTGGAGTTGGCTTACTTGAAGATGCTCCAAACCGAGCTCATATAAATGTCAAGCGGTGAGTAAAATGTGACAAGCTAATTTCGCAAGTTTCATATAAATAAATAATATTTGTGTTTACTTTTTTGCAGGCTAACAACAAACCATTTCCAAAACGATCTTATTAATCTGACATCATAATAAGTCATTAATCAAATGGTATTAACAAAAAAAAAAACACAAAGCTGACCACTGACCAATACTATGAGGCATCTGAGGCCATTCTGCAGCACGACCAGTTGCCCCTGTACCCGCAGTAACCAACAGCCAACAAGCAGATACCAGCATCCACCCGCAGCTGTGTCACGAGCACGCTCTTACAAGATCCCACTACATGAACGGACTCGCATGTTCGCGATCTCCGAGCTGCGGAGGCAGCAGCAGACCCACAAACAGTCCCAGCACCAGCAGCAAACAAATTGAATTCGCATTGTTCGCATAATCGGAGAACATTTGTTAGCCGAGCAGAGAATGTGCTCACGTTTATGTCACAAAATCAAATTAATAATTTTCAAGTAGAAGGTTTCCATTGAAATGAGCCATACGACACTTGCAAGAGGCGCGAAAAAAATCAAAACGATAAGCTAAATTTGTATATCCAAATATTATATACTCTGTGTTGTAGCTAAACACTCTTGTTTCGATAAATTTTTCATAATATATACCTATATGTGTTATATGTCATAATTAAGTTCAATGGTCTGTACCATAGCGACTTGGGTTTATGAAATCCAAGCGAATGCTTCTAAGATACCACCGCCACTCAGAGATAAAACCATGTTTGCTACATTTTTTTGAAGTGTTCAACAATATTTATTAAATATTTTTGGCGAACGCTAAATTCGAATCCAAGTGCCAAAAACCCCAACACGGCAGGGTTCTAACATAGCCTCAAACCATTCTTTCGAGTCGGGATGTCCGACGATGTTTATTGAATATTTTCGGAGTCGTTGAATCCAAATTCAAGCTTCAGAAAACCTCAGCGATACATATCCTTTAAAATTCGTCTTTATATTGGTCTTTTTAAGGTTATATCAGATGGTGCTGTTTTTTTTCGGTTTGCATTCGGACTCAGCGTGTAAACATAGCTTCTATATAATAAGTAAAATTTTAAGAACAAAAATAATGTCTGAATAAGAAGTTTTAAGGTAGATCCAATATAGTTTAAGTATTTTCTCTTGACTTTCGATTTTGTGGGCTAATTACAGAATTGCATACTTGAACTTGACTTATGAGTAGTAATAATTCAATACTTAAGTTTTTGTTATTTTAACGCAAACATAGAAATTTAAAGCTAGATGAAGGAATTTTTCTTAGCATTCGAATTTTTGAATATTAAGAACCTTTAGGAACAAGCTTAACAAATTTAAAAAAACATGTTTCCTGTGACATAATAAGGTCTTATAATCTTAGATCTAGGCGTACAGACAGTCTATATCGACTTTACGATATATCTTAATACTGTCTTTAAATTCCTCTGAAAACCGGAGGACAGTCCAGAACATAGTTTTCGTTCGGAAATATAAAATTTTTCTACACATATGGTAGACAAAATCAGAAATGAAATGTTGAAGAATGGCTCAACATAACAAATATCTTTGCCGAATAGAATCGTTTGCGGAAATCAAAAACGGTCTCCATACCATTCGCATATAATTAATTAATAAGAGAAAGAATTAAATCTGCGAACTCGACATTTTTCTCGCTTTCAACGTTCCTCAAGTCACGTCTTCTCAACAGAACCCTCAAGCTCCGGATATATAAAACATTGATCCGACCAATATTAACGTACGGATCTGAGACGTGAACTCTGAGGAAATCAGATATAGGCCTCCTAGAGAGAACAGAGAGAAAACTTTTACGAAGAGTTCTTGGTCCGATAAGGATGGATCCTAACAATTTCCGCGTTCGCACCAACGAAGAGCTACGGGAGATTTTTAACGCCACAAGTCTAGCTGCCTATGTCAAGTCACAAAGACTTAGGTGGGCCGGACATGTTGCGAGAACGCGAAACCCAAACATGCTTTAATCAACCTGATGGAAGAAGAGTAGTTAGGCGACCCCAGGCACGCTGGATAAATGGAGTGAAAGATGTTTTGGAAAAATTAAACGTTATAAACTGGGAGGAAGCTGCAAAGGATATAGATTATTGGAGAGATATTGTTCGAAAGGCCAAAGCTGAATAATAGCTGTAGCGCCAAGGAAGATGATACACAAATAACATACGAGCATATTAGAGCCAGTAAATGAATTTTAAAGCTTTCTGGGAGTATTTTCGACCATCCCTGCAATCAAATCATTCTGTACTTAGATTAAGGCTTTCTTGCCCGAAAATCTTTGAAGAACAGCTAAGGTGAAACTTCCATATCTTCTTACTACTCGAAAGTGTAAGCCGAAAATTTTCTTCCTTAAGATTTTAGAATTTAAATAGATTCGTTTTAACTAGTTTCAGTCGTAGGCAGACTACTACTACTACTACTGTAGTCCTCTACTCCTTGTGAACCATAGGGCCTCTTCTTAATGTATTTAATCTAAATACATATTATAATCTATATGTCATCTATAGAAGAAAGTTGATTTCAAAAAGACCAACTAAATAATATTCCAAATCAAAAATAAAAAAAAACACAAAATGCGAGAAAAACTCAAACTTAAACTCTTCCGCTTTCTGCTATGTATTGCCGTCGCAGATACTCTCAACAAGAGTATTCTACATAATATACATACCAAAATATGTTTCCGTAAATGCTTATTTCAAAATCTCTGAATGCTCTGTGTGTTCATTGGAAATATCAGCATATGCCATGTCTGCCATCTTGTTTGATGCCGGGCAAAGACACTTGGCGACGACACTGCGTTGTCGTTGCGCGTCAATGGCTACTTGTAGATTCTTATAAACAAGTTTGTACTCGGCTCACATTCATGAATACTCACTCGTATATAGAAAACTACTCAAAAATAGTTCTTGAGCAGCTGCCAATTTCTATCCGCCTAGACATCTAGAGACAAGCACCCAACTATCGATAGGGACAGTGTCAGCGCCAGGCAACAAACAGGCAATATAAATGCTGGCTATGGCAATGGCTGCCCAGACCCTGGGTTAGCTACCTTCTCTTGGAGGAGTTCAACATGGCTGGGGTGGCAAGATTTTCTGCAACAGCGCGCCACGTTTTGCATTTTGTGTTTGGTTTTCGGTCTGTTGAAATTAATTAAAAACTTTCTCGTTTGCCCAAACGAAGCGCATTAAATAGAATTTTAGTTGGATACTACTATGTGTCGTCAGAAAATGGCGTATTGAAGGTGTGAAGATGAGTCTTATGGGTTATTACATAGATGTATCTGGGCACTTTTTACCTGTTATATATGCATAATTGGTTTGCTAATGTTTCGATTAAGACACGGTAAAATTGGCATGTCGATTTTTTAATTGTTAATATACATTTTTTTTTTTCATATTTTATTTACATCTGTAAGTTGCTTGTAACTTATTTAAAATTAAGAATTTTCGAACTTTTTAACGAAAATTATATATTCTTTTTTTCCATTTTTAAACTCATCAAGTAGAGTTAAGTCACAATAAAGCCATTCAACACTTCTTTAGTAAACAAGTTAATATTAAATTTAAACTTATAGCTCCTATAAACATTACCTACCTTTTCATTTCTATTTAATGAAAATATTATTTAGGGTACTTACGGCTGCAAAGTTGCGCAATAACTCAACTGACTAAAGCGTGAACGCCCTTTTTGATAGCTTATCAGTTGACTTCGTGCTGTTCTTTCCAGATTTTCTTTGATGGTGTTAACTTAGCTACTTAAAAGTAAAAATTGTATCATTTAGTAAATTAAGTAACCAAAAAAATATTTTGTGTCGATTTTGGTATCATAAAGGGAGGGTTGAAAAAGCTACAAACAGCGTATTTTGCAAAACTTTCTACGCAACTCAAAAGTTAAAATTGAAATAGGGTCTATGTTAAGACAAGTGGAGTTGAGAGTTGAAACTCAGCCAAGTAAATTTTGTCGTTGTAAAAGTCCTCAACTTTTCAACCCTAGTTATTTTATTCTATAAAATTCTTGAATATAATAAAATGTTTATATTTTTATACGTTCATATCACTTTAACATTGAAGTTCATTAATTAAGCACTTAAAAAAATTATGTTATTTCTTTAATAATGCTCAACATCATATGGAAAAAAAATCTACTCGGAGCCGAAGTACGATACAGATTGCAGATTTAAAAACAATGCAATAATGGAACATATTTAAAGTTTAGCAAGAAAAAATTATAAAAAGAAAAATGGAATATCGGCTTTTGTATTATTATATAAATACAAACTTAAGTTCGAACTTGCACAAAAGAATGTTTTTTTCATTTTCTCCAAATTAATCTCAGCATTCTTGAAAAAAATAATTTCACTGTCAATAATAGAAAATTCGATAGTTGCGTTCTTTAAACACCGTGATATTTCGTTTAGAGCCCGAAATTCTTCATTTTGCCTCAGTGTGTAGTATTAAAAAATATTAATATAAAATTTAAGCAAAAAAGATACGAACTAGGCAAAAGTGTTCCCGTATTTTATTTTCAACCATGTTAAATATTATTGTTTCCTCTGCTTTTACTCGCTAATGAATCGATAACGCAGAAAGTTCCATCTCTGTGTGCAAACTACAAAGCAACCGAAAATCCTTTAGTTTTTTGAAATACCATTCAACTGATGTCATCATACAGAAACAACTTACATCTTGCACTTAGTTTTTAGCGCATTCAGACAAGGCTCACATACAATAAATTCTCATCTCGAATTCTTACGCCAAGTTAAAAAAGCAAAACATCCGAAAGATTCAAGCAAAAATCCAATCAAGTATTCAAATATTGAAATTTCCCAAGCAAAGCTAATTATATGTTTGCCTCATTCTTCTACAGCAGCTTTATTGATCTACGCAGAAGTATCCAAGATTTAACACCAAATTTGTTTATATGCAAGAAACTTTATATAATGAACGTTAATCAAATGCTCAGTTCCGTTGGCTTTTGGCCAAATCAAGAAAAGAGAAAGAAAGAAGCGCACAAATTAGACTGCACATGAAAACTTGGAAACAGCCAAGAGACGAGCATAATCAATAATCACTTCTATGAAATTAAGACACCATTTCCAAAAAAAAAAAAAAGTTTCAAATAAATCATTAATTACGTACAAATTGAAAACAGAAATGTAAGAAAACATTGAACAGCTCGTAAAACAAAGCAAGATGTCAGAAATCCACTTCAAGATGTGTTGTTGGTAATGATAAAGCAGTCTAGTCAAGTGCGCGCTTAGCTCCGACTCAAGTTAGCATCGGTTCACACAATTCATCAATCGATCGATCCATCAAGGCGATATTGAGACCTGTTGTCTGTTGAACGCTCTTCGCTCAGGAAAACGAATGATAAATTTAAAATGGCCAAGACATCAATCATTGGAAAACGATAATTAGCAGACCAAAACAAAAAAACTTAAATTGAGTTGTATTAACTGCCATTTGCTGCTCGGTTTAAATCGTAGTGGCTAACAGCCGGCAGAGCAAACAAGCATTTGCCAAAACAAATAAAATAGCCCTAAACGCATTAAGAGTATCCAAAAAAAAAGTATAAGAGGAAGGAAAGGACGCACGACAATCGCTGGCAATTACAATGACGTGGTTAAAGCTGCAGCAGCACATTACATTGGAGCCAGCACGGGCACATATCCTTGCTTGATGGCGATGGCAATCACACAAATGAGCCTCTAATAGAATATTAACTCCCAAAAAGCGATTCCAAGGCAAAGGCAAACGACAACTGACAAACAACAAGCGTCAACCGCGACCAAGTTCGGCGGCTGCGGCTGGGCACTCTGGCAGGCTGGTATGAGCCTTTGATGGCAGCCACAACCGCTACCAAGGCCCAGAGACGCGGCAGGTAAACTTGGACAACAGCAAGCGACCCAGAACCAGTTCTGATGGTCGGTCGTCGGTCATAGACAGCTCGAACTGAAGAGCGAGCTCGAAATCCGGTTTGAAAACCCGTTGCATTAGTGTTGGTGCGCTTCGAAAACCCATACATAGACAATAGTCGAAATTCGAAGATCTCTGCTGCACGCATACCAATGCATTTGCACACCAATACTAGCGCAATTCTACGCTCGCTGAGCGCCAGGAGTCGCAGCAACCATCATCGTACCATTTCGAACTTTAGTTAGTTTTCGAACTCGAGCCGTAACAGTTAGAACAACGTTCAACGCTCGCAGATCGCATGCGCACCTCGAACTGCACGGAACGTCGCAGTGACGCGCAACGCGCAACACGGCAGCATGGTTGTCCTACTGCTACACGTTTGGCACTGCACGCACTCACGCTAAGCTAATATCTACGCAATACACTTGTTGGCTCGCTCGCACTCGCCTGCGCATGCACTTGACTTCGACGCTGACTCCGCCCACGAACGAATTTCGAAATACTTGAATGATTTTCAACATGGCCGCCATTGTTTTTGTTGTTGCGTCGTTTGCTTGCCAGATGCGCCATGCAAAATTATGAGAAGATGCGGCAACCATTTGCCGCCGTTCCGGTATCTGCACCATGCCGGCGGCGTATATCATAAGCGTGCGTTTTTAAACAAGTGAATATTATTAGAAAAATGCACATAATTTGAAATATTTAAATAATAGAAAATATTTTTTCTCGGTTAATCATTTTTAACATACTGATATCTACTATGCGATTGAAATTATTAACTATTATATGGGTATTACCCACGTTGCGGATGTTACATTCGTATGCACATTTTTTAATACCATCGGCGTTTTGAATGAGATATTTCCATACAACTTTCAGCAAAAAAAGTTCTTTGAGAGACCCTTCAAATGACGTTTAAACTTTTACTTTACTATTTTTTGAAAATAAGTAATTCGTGTCTAAAGTGCCGTTGCGGACGTTACAAAAAACGGTAGTAGCTATGGAGGTTAACGTGTATTTGCGTAATTTTCAGCGAATTTTTCGTAATAACCAAAAAAAAATCCAAATACGTCAAAGAAAGAAGAATAATTGAGTATTTCAAATTGGGTCTCTTTGGGACTATAATTGTTCAGGTCCATCCAAAAATGGAAAAAACTAAATCAGTTGACTATATCATATAGTCGCCATAGGACCGATCGGTAAAAAACCCTTTTTTTTTTGCTTGTTTATGACAATATCGTAACCAAATTTTGGAACCAAAAGTTTTTTTTTTAGGAGTACTTAAGTAATAAACCGAATTCGATTGCAATATGGTACAGGTTATCTCAAAGTCGTTTCTGCCCAACTTTAACGTACCTGTAGGTGAACCACCAACAATTAATAAAGAAATCACCGAAAATCTGAACTCTTTATATATTTTGAAGGTTTAATATATAGCCCATTATTCCATTAACAAACATATAGATGTAGTTTTGACAACTTTAAAATTGTGAAACTTGGTAACGAATTTTAAAATGGGCTTTTCAAGGGATTTTAAGCGAGTAATAAAAATGGAACCCCTTTACGCCTTTTGACCATATATTGCACAATCAAATTAAAAGACAAGGGAAATATAAATCAATAGAGCCTTACCGATTATATTGTCGAAAAAATCAAATTATTAATTCTTATTTTTATTTTTAATTTATGACAAAGAAGTCATATTAATCACTTATTCAGATTTTTAGATCCTTCTTATATGAATATTTTAAAGTTTTTTAACTCCAAAACAAGTTCAAATGTACAAAAATTAAATATCAAAAATCGTAGATCGCAAAAAAGAGTTATAGGGTTGAAAAAAACAAAACACATTATTCCATTATCATACCTTTGTTCGCGTTAAATATAATCCTATTTTATGTTAAATACCTAAAGCCATGGCTAATTTTTGCAAGCTAATCTGTAGTTTTAACTTTAAGAAAATTTTATATTTTTTACTAAATATACATAATTTTAAAATGAATTAAAGAAAATACAAACATTTTAGACAATAAAATGATGTAAAAAAATAAAATGAGTTGAATTCAACAAAACACAAAAACAAAAGATTTTAGTATTTATACTAGCATAGCTTAACCCGACTAGAACCATCCCGACTAACTAAGTTTTTTTGGGAATTGGACTAGCTGAGAACTTTCCCAAGAATATTATACAATTGTTATTATTGATTAAATACTAGAAAAATTTTACCTCGCTCCAAAATATTTCGATAACTTAAATACGAAAAAGTGCCTGCAGAAAACTAAACCGAGTTATAAGTAAGACATTGCAACTCAGGAGCTGATTTGGGTAGACGTGGAAAATATTTCTCCAGTATAAAAAATTCTTTGCTTGTCAATAGTTTTGTATGAAATTTGTTTTGAATAACTTTTTAGTTTGTTACTTCTATATTAAGATATAAAATATTAAATATTAAGATATAGAAGGACAAAAAATATCCTTGAAATCCTCCAATTTGTTTTTCTAATATAGTATTGCTCCTATTTAAGTTTTAAAACAATATTTAATTTATTTATTTATTTTAATTTATAATCAAAGTTATTTCTGGCTTAATATGTATATAGCCTTGTTCGAGTATCACGTTATATTATTCTGAACACTGACTTCTAGTTACATTTCAAGCAATTTTGGTTACAAAAATATTTGTTGATAGTTTCGGCTAAATTAAATAAGTGATCACTTTAAAAATATCCTTTTACATAAAGTTATCGTCCGGGATATCTAAACCTGTAACATAACAAAAAAAAAAAAAAAACAAATAAATAATATAATAACAAAGAATTATGCCCTAAAAACTTTTTTGGCCAATCGTTCCTATGATTTCTAAAAAATTTGGTATAATGCTTGGAAATTTTAAAAAACTACCCAAAGTCAAATTTGGTAACGAAATATTCGTCTAAAACTTTTGGTTTTTTGTGGTGCTCTAAAATGCCTCAATGGGAGCCTTATAATATAACCCCGATATCGAAAAAATAAAAAAAGCGTGTCTCCTTTGGAACAATGAGGGCTCTATTCTGACACTTTGGTTGTGCTAGCTCTTACCATCTCTGAGATCTCGATAGCCCAGCGGCAGTGCACTAGACTATCATCCCAGAGCTGGTGGATTCGAATCCCACGTAAAGCATAAAGCCCTGATTTTCCTGTCTATTCTATGTCCTTATCACTTGTTAACATTATCGGTATCACAACAGGTCTATTCTTGGCCTAAGTGAGTTGGGACGCTAAGTCCCAACTGCCGCCCTAACCTACCTACCCTACAGGTAAAGGGGATAATCATACAAGTACATTTATTTCGTATTTTAATAATGTCAATTTTCACACTACTTAGTTTAATTTTTAATTTTACTTTTTAAATCTGTTGTTTAAATTGTGATTTATAAAAATTATTTTTTTACTCTCATTTTAAATTTGAAAAATCTATTTTATATATTGAAATATCACGATTTTTTTTATTTTTTTCTATACGTTATACCCATGCATTATTATTGCAAACTATTGCTTTGTGTCCATGTTTCTTTCAAACTTTTTAAAGACATTTGAATTGGCAAAATTTAATTTAACCCTTTTTTTCTTTAAATATAACATCATATAGTATGCATGAGTTAACTAAATCTAAATACGTTAACTATAATTTTTATTATAAATGAGTTAACTTCAAAATCTGAATATAAGTTATATTAATTCTTATCATTAGGCTTTTACAATCACAAAGTTCTTACTCTCCAAATAAATTTAACAATAGCTAATATTAATACATATATAAATATGTAGATATTGTTATTGACCTATATCCGTCCGCTTCTTTGTCATAACAAACACCCTAATCTTAAAGACCATTAAGATTGACAAAATGTCAACAAAAGATGCGCATTATCGCTACGTAGTTGAAGATTTTGGGATTACGTTTCCCAAGAGGCGCATATTTGCACTACTAAAGACATTCAGAAACAGAATAAACGTATCAAAGCCAGAGTGTAAAAATCTTCAAGATCGAATAAAAATATTCTCTTTGCAATATTGCAAAAATGTTACATACTCTCCAATCTCCAATCCACTTTATATAATACGATACACTCATGCGAGCCTAATTAACAAAAAATGTATGACATTAGTGGTAATAATCTCCGTAATTCAAATTAAACTTGCCTGTTTAATTTTTTTTCATTCTAGATTGTCAACGCTTGTATAAAGACTATGCCTCCGACGGGCAAGTACTAATATAATATATTGCATACTAAAAAATGTATTCATTAAAATTTAAATAAAAAATATATTTTTTTCCATTTTCACATAAATATTTATGTAAAAAAATATGACGAATAAAATCTCAATAAAATAAAAATTGCATAACAATTTATGCACGACATGAACCCTTTTTTTGCTAGATTTTTTTTTAATTTTGTATTTAGCATGTATGTATGTATGTATGTGTGAATGTACGCCAAAAATTAGTTTGGATTTGGATCATATAATATGATATGATAATATCTCACTTAAAATTGGCATAATTAGAATCTAAGTATATCAAAGAATATTTCAAAAAATTTTTCAATTTAAGTTACGTGGACTTATGAACCTATTTTGGCAATTTTTTTTGATTTGTCTGGCCACAAAGTAGTCTGATTCAAACAACATAAAAAATTTGTTTTGTTGAAATTTGGAGCAACAAACATGTGGTTTTAAAACAAATCCGATTAAAATATTATTATTATCTTAATAAGTTGACCTATTACCAATCGTCAAAACGTATAAAGATGGGTCAATACACCATTTTAAACAAGACTTTTTGTCATTCATGTTTACAGTTTTTAATAAAATAAATAAAATATTTGTATATGTTTTTATATTTTAGGTAAGCGTTTTAGCTGGAAAATGTATTTTAAATATTTCGAAAAATAAAATCTAAATTTTACTATTCTCATAGCTATGAATTTTGTAAATGAGCTACAATCATCAAAGTCACTCACATATCTCTAAATACTTTATGCTTTATTTCGTTTTGAACATACTCGTAATAGAAAAAAAATAGTAGATTTTTAGTAACAATAGCAAATAAAACGAAATATTTTGAATCCACTACAAGTACACAAGGCAGTTCTTAAAGATTTTTAAATTAAAATATTTAACATAATTGTTTGGTATTTTTTAAAAAATTTTTAAAAATCGTTTTATTTTCCTTTTTACTGAGTTATAATATTTTTTTTTTCATATGTTTGGCTGGCGCAAATCGTGATCAATAACAACACAATAAAGAAGTTAAAAAGAAGATTGGCGAAAAATTCAATTGCCTTCTCTTTAAGATGACTTCCATCCAATTTTAGTGTCTTTTTCCAAACGATGGTTCAAGCTGCATCCTGGATTGGCGGCTTTACATGCAATTCATAAAAATGAATTAATTTTTAAGTATTTGCTAAAAAAATAGTGTTAAATTTTACTACTAACTTGTTTTATCAAACAATTTATTAAAAATTATTTCTTATTGAAAGCGTTATCTTAAGCGTTCCTTTTACTCCCATTTGATTTGTAAGCACCTAAAACTTGTTGTAGAGTAGAATCAAAATCAAAATAAAGCAAAACCATCATACATCTTTATCTTTCGTTACGATATTGTCAGCCATTAAAATTAAGTAATTTGAAGACAACCAAGAAATGTCGTCACAACATTCAAGTAATTACCAGTAATGTCTGCAGAACAAAAAGACTGCTCAACGCCGCTAATGATCGAATCATTTCGGATAATGTGCCCAAAACAGAGCAACAGCAACAGTAACAGTTACAGTAAAAGCAACAGTAAAAGCAAACTGTATCCATAACAAAAACCAAAACGTACCAAACCCAACAACAAGAATATTAAGGCAAAAGTCAAACTGAAAATTGAGCTGCAGATGTAAGTAAATCAAATAAAATCACGTGTCATTTGTCTCGGCGTTCATTGAAAGATAAGATTCCAGGAGCAGCAGCAAGTGCAGTCTGCCCATGGCATAACTTGCGGCAGGTTAGTTAGGAGCGCCCTGGGCAAGGGATCATCATCATTTGGCGGCATCAATATAGCAACAACAACAATAGCAAAAAAAATGAACTGCGTAGCCATTAATCAAAGCTTTACTAAATTTAATATGCGGTTAAAAGTGCTAATGACGTTGGTCTGTAATCGCTTAAGCCGCCCGCCAGGCGTTCCACGTTTTCATCTCGCAGCCCAACAAACGCCCCCACACACAACATGGGTTGGCCAAAATAGTAGTAGTGACCAAGTTAGAGTGGGCCAGCGAGCCGAGCCAGAGAGACATGGCAGTACATAAAGTTTAATGAGAAACCACTTAACACTTTTAGAGCTTTTTACGTTTTGCTGTCATTAGAATGATTTTTGCCACTAACTACGATGCGAGTCGTTGCCACTCGTTCCCTCGCACTCTGACCCATGCTGGCGCTATTTATTGTGTGACTGCTCTAACTCGCTCGTTATGCCTGCGGCGGTCACATTGCAGTTCACATTTCCTTTGGAGTCGTCAGCAGCGACGTCGACGCTGACGTTGTCGTCATTATACGGCCATGTTCGCAATATTGCACTCTCTACCGTTCCAGCGTCCTTCCATCCATGCCGCCTACGACTTTGACTCCGCCAACGTCGCCGCCCGCATTCGGCAGAAGAGCGCTCCCTGTTCTCATACCCACTACTGCTTCGAGTAACTGCTACGTTCCGTTCCATTCCTTGCCGGCTTCCAAGGAGAGCGCGCGCGCGTGTGTATTTTCCAAACAAATCGGCAACAATTTCATTAAATGAGTATCATATTAAATTTAATGATGCAGCAGTATTTCAGTTTTCGTTCCGTTTTTTGTTCACCATCAAGTTTTGTTTTTGTTCTAGCTGCTCTCAGGAACAGCAGCTAAGAGCAGTAGCTAGAATGAAAATCTTCATTTGGACAGAGCCCGTTCGAGTTGGGTGTGTATGATGCACACTTGTCAGTTTGGAATTTCTATTTCAAAAGTTATCCATATACCACTTTGCCGCTCACATTCACTGACACCAGTCTATCAGTCCAACAGTCTATCCGACTTGAGTGTCGCGCTGATATACAACGAATGATGAAGTGGTTGGGTGCACAGTGGAACAACAACGATGAGTAGAGTCGAATCTAGTGAGTGATTGGCAGAACGCTTCTGAGCGATTATGGATTGCAATACACTTTTACACATTGTACTCGCACCTACATTAATGATTATCATTCGAAAAAGTGTTTTCTTTTATTGAGTTTTAATTATTATTGACGTAAAGGTTAGAGCTTTGAATCGTTTTCTAGGTAATGCATTAACTTAGCATAGATTTTACATATACAGCTAAACTAGCTTTAAATAAGTTTTAATGTGTACGGTGAGCTTATCGGTTTTTTATACCCTGTACCTGTAGAGAAGTCGATATACCCATGTCCGTCTGTCCGTCTGTCCGTCTGACCGTCTGTCCGTCTGTCCGTATGAACGCCTAGATCTCAGAGATGGTAAGAGCTAGAGCAACCAAACTTTCAGATAAGATCCATTATTTATCCATAGGAGACAAGTTTATTTTATTTTTTTGATATCGGGACTACATTATATAGCTCCCATAGGGGTGTTTCAGAGGACCTCGAAAAAAGCAAAAGTTTTAGATGGATAATTCGTTTGCTTATGAAGATATCATAACCAAATTTGGCAATCGGAAGTTTTTTAGAAACCCCCAGCACTGTACCAAATTTTATCAAAATCGGTTGACTATATCATATAGCTCCCATAGGACCAATCGGTCGAAAATTTGATTTATGTACAAAATTCGTTGTGTTTCGTTTGTTTGTGAAGATATTGTAACCAAATTTGGCGTTAAGGATTTTTTTAGAGTTCCCAAGCACTGTACCAAATTTGATCAAAATCGGTTGACTATATCATATAGCTCCCATAGGACCAATCGGTCAAAAAATCGTGTTTTGTACAAAATTCGTTTTGTTTCGTTTATTTGTGAAGATACCGTAACCACATTTGGCATTAAGAAGTTTTTTAGAGTTCCCAAGCACTGTACCAAATTTGATCAAAATCGGTTGACTATATCATATAGCTCCCATAGGATCGATCGGTCGAAAAATACGCTTTTTGTACAAAATTGGTTGTGTTTCGTTTGTTTGTCAAGATATTGTAACCAAATTTGGCATTCAGAAGTTTTTTAGAGATCTTCAATACTGTACCAAATTTTATCAAAATCGGTTGACTATATCATATAGCTCCCATAGGGCCGATCGGTCGAAAAAAGGTTTTTGATTAAAAATTCGTCTGTTTTTGGTTGTTTATGAAGGTATCATAATCTAATTTGGCAATCAAATGTCTTTTGGTGTTCTTAAGCAATTTACCGGATTGGATTGCAAGCAGTGGTACAGGGTATCCCAAAGTCGTCCGCGCCCGACTTTAACGTACGCCATCTTTTTTTTGTGATTTTTATACCCTGTACCTATAGGTACAAAGGGTATACTAGATTTGTGCAATGTATGTAACGGACAGAAGGAGGCGTGGCAGACCCCAAGTCCTTTATACCAAAATGCTTATCATAACCTCGGGTAGCGATTGAGCCATGTCCGTCCGTCCGTCCGTCCGTCCGTCCGTCCGTCCGTATGAACGCCTAGATCTCAGAGACTATAAGAGCTAGAGACACAAAACTTTACCAGCTGGTGCGCATATTTCCTAAGCAGATGAAGTTTGTTGAATCATGTCAATATCTTTCCCCGTTCCCCCGCAGTAGAGTTCCGCGGTTTTTAGCCACACCTTTTCATACTTTCATCTGAAATTCGTTTCACAGAGCGATTCGTTGTAGTTACATGCATCTATGTGTAAAAAATGAACAAAATCGGACAAATACAACAGAAGTTATAGTCAAAAATGTGCAAATTTCACCTCCCCTTGCCAATAAACTGCGTCAATATTTGACTCTACGCAATTATGGCTACAAGTGACCTAGAATCAAAATTTTTGGTAATCTCATTCATGTGGCTCTAATGAACAAATCCACATCCAAATTTTATCGATGCGGTCCCCCCCCCCAATCCATTTACCGTGTTTTCTCCCACACCCCTCAACATACCAACTTGAAACTTACCCCGTATACTTTAAATAAGTTCTTTGTTGTAACATTCGAGTTTCATCAAAATGGGTAAAATTTTAGGGAACTTATAGGTATAAATATCGATTTTCACAAAAAAAAAAAAAATTCCAATTGGAAAGTTCTTAGATGGAATATGCAGGAAAAATTTTTTTGACACAAAAGGTACAGGGTATTCCACTGTCGGGCACCGCCTCGACTGTACCACATTTTTTTATTATCATCTATATAGGTTATTCAAAGTATTGAAATGAATAACTTTCTGGTACTTTTTATAAGGCTCTTTTAGTTTTGTGCAATCTATGTAATAGACAGAAAGAAGCGATGTAGACTACAACTTATTCGTTCATCTGTAAAGATTTCAGACTAAAAGACCTAGAGACACCGAATTTTTCCATCATTACATTATCCACATGCATTCGAAAGCATAAATGCATAATGGTAAAAGGGCAAACAACATCTTACCTATTTGTTTTAAAATAAAATATGTTTTTATGGACTACGCAAAGCAGGATATTCTCATCCAAAAGACTGTTATAAAAAGCTACAATATTTAAACTGGTAAACATATTGTTTGTATATTGTTTTTGGTATTATTAAGTAGTCAAGTGTGTTACTAAACTGAATAGCTCTTTGAATTTGAATTTTAAATACAATAAATGTTATAATTTCCTTCTTATGCAAATATTCAAAAATTTATCTTTTAAATGGCATTTTTTTCCCAAAATCTTTTTTAACAAAATCAAACCACACCATATGACCATATAAACAGCTGATGGCTATTGTTTACGTTGCTAGTCTGACATTTCTAACCTTGTGCCTCATAGTCAAGCTTGTTACTCGGTTATTCTTGCCTCACAACTATTAAACCGAACACAGGGGTCCATGTGTATTTTTTTTATTTTTTTATACCATGTACCAAAGGTACAAGAGCAGCAAGAGGCGTGGCAGACCCCATAAAGTATTTATATTCTTGATCAGCATCAACAGCCGAACCCATATAGCCATGTCTGTCTGCTCTTTTGAAAAAAAGGAGCTCAGAGACTATAAAAGCTATAGAGCTCCAATTTTACCAAAAACTGCGCATAAAGATAGAAGAATTTCGCGGTTTACATCCACACTATAAAAAATATCTGATATCTGATACGCAAAAAATAAATTTATTTTTAAAAAGTTGTGGAGATACCATCCTCAAGTCATCAGTAAGAGTTTTTTACCAATTAATCAAAAACCTTTTTATGTAGCAACTTAACACTTCGTTTCTTCACTGGCTACTCTCGGTTGGGACCTTTGGGAGTTACAGCCAAAAATTACTAAATTAACACCTATTTGCCTAGAAGATCCTTTAAAAACTGGGTGAAAAGTGTTGGTACACGGTATTTGAGAGTCGGGCCGGCACTACATTACCATTCCCAAATTCTTACAAAATAAGAAAAGTGCTCGGGATGACTCGAATTCTAAAACTTTTGTTTTATTTTTCGAAGTCCTACGAAACACCATTATGGTAGCTAAGTAATATTACCCCGATATCATAATAAGGGATCTAATCTGAAAGTTTGGTTGCTCTAGCTTTCAACATATCTGAGATCTAGGCGTTCATACAGACAGACAGACGGACACGGCCATATCGACTTCTCTAGTCACCCTGATCAATTTTTTGATTGCATTTTGCTGTAAACTAGTGTAATTAAGGTCGAAGGTCACAAAAATCGATTTTTTGCAAAAACAAATTTTCCTATAGAAATGATTAATGATAAAAAATTGGTCTAATTATATAAATACATATGTTACAGTATATATAAAGTATCGTACGATTATTTACTAACACACTGAATTTTAAATGGACATTCAGGCGACTAGTTGGTAATACGGTTTCAACCAACCATCAAGTAATATTCATTTCTCGCATAAAGATGTCGATAGTATCGCAGCTTTCAAAATACTTTATAATAGTCCATGTTTGGTTTATTTACGGACTGTGCCGTGTCTTCCATTTTGGCCGCATCAAATTTGATTTTTCACGCCAAAAGGTTCTAAACAACAGCTTCAAAATTTGTGGGTATTACTTCATCTCCATAATCAAAACGGTGCTTACATCAATAAGTTTGATTTTAACGATTACTCATCTGCTCGTTTCATATAAAGATACACAAGGAGACCCTTTAGATTGCATAGAATATATTCTTATGATAAACACCTTCATTCAGTCCTTTAACGTTTTAAGTTTAGAGTTATGGTTCCGAAATAGCGGAACAAATGAGCGATTAGCTGAAATTTTGAATGAAATCATCTCAATATTTGGGGATTTTAAAAAGTCATTTCGAAATTCAAAGGAAAATATTATTGATAGTAGCATCCTTTTTGTTTACATTTTTAAATGTGTGATAAGCTATTATCGCTTTATTAATATAACAAAAATTTGTATCCTATATATAGTTTACGGAAGTTTTCAATTTGTGGGGTTTTTCCTTTTAGAGCACTGTTTCTTAAGCTATTTCATTTACCAGCTTTTGCTCATTATATGGCTTAAAAACATAAGTTCCTTTTTATCGACATATAGAAAGCTCCCAGTTAAAAAACATAGAAGTAAGAAAATGGTTAAACGTTTAATAAAAATCATGGCTTATTATAGACGCTGTCAAGTCTTACATAAAAAAATAATGCCTATGTGGGGCTGGCTCACAAACTTTTTATACTTTACCATATTCGATTTCTTGTATCATGGAATCTTCATGCTACATTGCATGATTTTTGTTAAAATACCATTTCATAACAAGGTTTCTGATATATTTGAAAGACACCTCGGAATGGTGATTGAGCCGATAGTAAATATGCTTCTGTTAGGTCTTCTTAACGAACGTTTGAAGGTGTTACAGTTTGAGTTAAAAGCTAAGGCTCATGACATCATTTGGCTTCAACTGCAATTTGATCAACTACTCAAGGATAATACTTCGAAGCGCATTTGCATAGAGGTTTGGCAATTAAATACCATCATTTTATATCTGTATATCTATAAATTAAAATTATTTGTTTTTCAGCTGGAGACTTTTATCATTGAACAGTCAATGTCACAAATGAAGGTAAACATACTAAGCTGTCAAATAATTTGCTCTAACGAATTTGCATTGGATTACTTTAATGTGGCGATGTGTTACGTACTTTCCCTGCTGGCAACTTACTATCAAGTGGTTCCAGATTTTAATCCTTCCAAGCATTGTTTCTGTTCTACTCAAAAACCGTATTATTGTATTGAACAAATTTAATAATTTGTTTAATAATTAAGCTCATTGGTGATGGAGATAAAATTTTGACAGTTCTCGGCTATCACTGGATCAGTGCAGACGTGTACTTCGCATAGTTATTCGTTTGCTATACTCCGATACTTGCGACTTTGGAATACCCTATACCACCACATTGCAATTAAATCCAAAATAATGCTTCAGAACTGTAAAAGATATTTATTTGCAAAATTTGGTTACGATATCTTCATAAACACACGAAAAATAAAGAATTTTGCACCAAACACGTTTTTTTGATCGATCGGAGGTATATGATATAGTTAAACGATTTTGATGAAATTTGGTATAATGCTTGGAAACTCTAAAAAACATTCGGATGCCAAATTTGGTTACGATTCTTGAAACACCCCTATGGAAGCTATATAATGTAACCACGATATCAAAAAATAAAACAAAATTGTCTTCTATGGAATAATAAGGGATCTAATCTGAAAGTTTGGATGATCTTCCCATCTCTGAGATAAAGGCGTTCATACGGACGGACAGACTCTGATCATACTTTAGGTAACTTTGGAGGGATCTCCGACGCACTATGGTGCAAACGACCAATTTTAGTGCAATTAAAGGTTTTTTTTAGCAAAAAACAAAAAAAAAAAGACCTGAATTATAAAAAAAATTTAAAATCTATTGTAAATAATATGTCTACTACATGCACCTATTGTAACTCCTCATGCTCTTCGTTGTCAAGCTTTATGTTGTATTGAAGTTCAAGTTTATATGGATCCAGATCAAGCTCAACATATTAATTTCTTGCGCTTGATAATAAATCCAAAACTTCAGTAGAAAGACACAGTCTTTTTTGCAGTTGGTTACGTCTGTCCAGGTTGATTGATGAAATAATGGGATCTGATGTATCTATTGCTCTTTGGAACACGTCAGTAAAATTATTTAATCGACTGCATTTCCTTGCATGATGCAGTCGATCGGACTTATTCATTTTATTCCAAGACTCGGCATCCTCCTCTCCAAAGTACCCTACTGGAAGAACCGTATTCTCTATGATATCACATGAATGCACAAAAATTTTGGGTACCGTCTCAGTCATAGGCAACCAAGGATATTGGTCAATAATAATTTCTGCAGTTTTAAAGCAGAAGCTTTGAAATCTAACCACATTGATTGGCAGAGACATATTAATTTGTAATAAGACTTACGTCAATGCCAGTGACATCTGCAACGGACAGTCAGACAGACGGACAGACAGATATGGTTATATCGACTCAGCTGTTGACGCTAATTAGGAATATATATGTATACTTTATGGGGTCTACCACGCCTACTTCTGCCCGTTACAAACATTTGCACGAACTAATTATACCCTTTGTACTTTTTAGTACGAAAGTTTTATTGAATTCGGTTGGAATCTTAGGGTGCCCCTGAAAACAAAACCTTTAAATTGTAGATACAAAGGGTATACTAGATTTATGCAATTTATGTAACAGACAGAAGAAGGCGTGGCAGACCCCAAGTCCTTTATACGAAAATGCTTATCATAACCTCGGGCAGCGATTGAGCCTTGTCCGTCTGTCCGTCCGTCCGTCTGTCCGTCTGTATGAACACCTACATTTCGGAGACTATAACAGCTAGAGATACGAAACTTTATCAGCTGGTGCGCATATTTCCTCAGAGAATATATATTGAAACATGTCAATATCTTCCCCCGTTCCCCCGCAGTAGAGTTTTGCGGTTTTTAGCCACACCGTTTAATATTTTCATCTGAAATTTAACAGAGCGATGCGTTGTAGTTATATGCATCTGTGTGTCAAAAATCGGACAAATGTAACAAAAGTTATAGTCAAAAATGTACAAATTTCACCCCCCCTTGCCAATAACTGCATCTATCTTCGACTATACGTAATTATGGTAGCAAGTGACCTAGAATCACAATTTTTGGTAATCTAATTCATGTGGCTCTAATGAACAAATCCACATCCAAATTTTATGCGGACCCCCCACCTCCCGCAATGGATTAACCGTGTTTTCTCCCACACCCGTCAACATATCAAATGAAACTTACCCCATATACTTAAAATATTTTTACAAAAATCGGTACAAATTTACGGAACTTATAGGTATCGTTTTTCACCAAAAAAAAAAAAATTGTTCCAATTGGAAAGTTCTTAGAAAAAATATGCAGGAACAAAATTTTTTTCGAGTAAAAAGCTACAGGGTATTGCACCGTCGCGACGCGTCGGGCAGCGCCTCGACTGTATTACATTTTTTATTTTTTATTGTTATTAGGTAAAGGAAATAATTACCGATTCATTTTAAGTAAATACTTATCTGTGTGTCCAACACTTGTGAATAAAATAAAATACACTGAGAAAAAAAAGCAAGTATTTCGAACTTAAAACGCTACATTTCCAGCTTGATATCAAGCCAAGCTTATGTTAAGAATGAATAAACTTGAAAATAGAACGAATTTCATACTCAAGATGATTTTTAAACATATTCCGAGTATCCGAGCTCGTAGAGGAAGTATCCCATATCTTAGTTTGAGTATGTTTCTAACATGAATTAAGTTTTTTAAGTAATTTAAAATGTGTTTAAAGTATGTTAAAGCAAGAATGTGAGTTTGGATTTTAGAACGATTCTATCTTGGATCAAGTACGCTTTAAATTGAGTTTCGAAATTCTTTTTATGAGAACGTTGTAACTTAAATTAAATATACACAAGTTTGGATCTAGTTGGTTTGTAAATAGTACAAATCGTTTTTTTTTTGTAAAAATAAATTTTCCTATATAAATGATTAATGAGAACAAATTTTTCTAAGTATATATATATAGTATGTATAAAAAGTATCGCAGTACTAACAGACAGAATTTTAAATGGACATTCAGGCGACTAGTTGGTAATACGGTTTCGACCAACCATCAAGTAATATTCATTTCTCGCATAAAGATGTCGATAGTATCGCAACTTTCAAAATACTTTATAATAGTCCATGTTTGGTTTGTTTACGGACTGTGCCGTGTCTTCGATTTTGGCCGCATAAAATTTGATTTTTCACGCCAAAAAGTTTTAAATAACAGCTTAAAGATTTGTGGGTATCACTTCATCGCCATAATCAAAACGGTGCTTACATCAATAAGTTTGTTTTTAACGATTGCTCATCTGCTAGTTTCTTATAAAGAAACACAAGGAAACTTTTTAGATTGCATAGAATATATTCTTTTGATGAACACCTTCATTCAGTCCATTAACGTTATAAGTCGAGAGTTATGGTTCCGAAAATGGGAAACAAATGAGCGATTAACTGAAATTTTGAATGAAATCATCTCAATATTTGGGGATTTTAAAAAGTCATTTGGAAATTCAATGAAATATAGTATTGATATTAGCATCCTTTTTGCTTACATTTTTAAATGTATGATAAGCTATTATCGTTTTTATAATATAAAAAAAATTTGTATCTTATATATAGCTTACGGAAGTTTTCAATATGTTGGGGTTTTTTTCTTAGAGTACTGTTTCATAAGCTATTTCATTTACCAGCTTCTGCTCATTATATGGCTTAAAAACATAAGTTCCTTTTTATCGACATATAGAAAGCTACCAGTTAAAAAACATAGAAGTAAGAAAATGGTTAAACGTTTAATAAAAATCATGGCTTATTATAGACGCTGTCAAGTCTTACATAAAAAAATAATGCCTATGTGGGTCTGGCTCACAAACTTTTTATACTTTACCATATTCGATTTCTTGTATCATGGAATCTTCATGCTACATTGCATGATTTTTGTTAAAATACCATTTCATAACAAGGTTTCTGATATATTTGAAAGACACCTCGGAATGGTGATTGAGCCGATAGTAAATATGCTTCTGTTAGGTCTTCTTAACGAACGTTTGAAGGTGTTACAGTTTGAGTTAAAAGCTAAGGCTCATGACATCATTTGGCTTCAACTGCAATTTGATCAACTACTCAAGGATAATACTTCGAAGCGCATTTGCATAGAGGTTTGGCAATTACATACCATCATCTTATATCTGCATATCTATACAGTTAAATTATTTGTTTTTCAGCTAGAGAATTTTATCATTGAACAGTCAATGTCACAAATGAAGGTAAACATACTAAGCTGTCAAATAATTTGCTCTAACGAATTTGCATTGGATTACTTTAATGTTGCGATGTGTTACGTACTTTCCCTGCTGGCAACTTACTATGAAGTGGTTCCAGATTTTAATCCTTCCAAGCATTGTTTCTGTTCTACTGATAAACCGTATTATTGTATTGAATAGGTATAGAAATGGTGTAACCTTAAAATCAATAAATGTATAAATTTGAAGAAAACATTTATAATAAGTAACGTCTCCCTTCTAACATTTACTCTATTTCTAATAACTAAAAAGTTAAACTAAATAAGTTGATTCGATGACGTCATTGTGCTGCTGAGGGACACTTTTCAATTCAGCTCTCATCTTTCATCAGCATCTACTTTTTGGGTGCAAGTTTTATTGAAGTCGGTTCGAATCTTCGGGAGACCCTGAAACAAAACATTTCAATTGTAAAATTTTTTCTGAAGAAACTGCTGTTACCAAACTCCATAGCATCAAAATATAACAATGTAGTTTTTGGAAATTCCACCCTAGTATTTACCACCAATTCTCGCCATCAAGCTAAAACTCGATACAGACCTTAAATTTAAAATCCACCCGTAGCATCAATTATTGTAATCGGCTTAAGACTTCGACTCTTTAATCTTAAGTCTTTTTGACGCGTTGAAATCGGTAATCGAAGAAAGTATATTATAGTGGCGATGTTCAAACTGTAACCGGACTTTATGTTTTTTTTTTTGTGTTTTTTATTTTTATTAGGTAAAGGGCCACCCTATGCTAAAAAGTCCTAATAAGTCCAAACACTTGTGAAATAAATAAAATACTTGAAGGGATAATACAAAATTCTTTATTCTGGTAAGAGGCTAATAGATTTTGAAACATTTTTGTTTAAATTTTAGCTCCTTTTCATCTTACAGCTTCACTTTTAGTGAATTCCCTTCAACCAGCAAAAGCTGTCGTGTATATTTAATATTTAAGACGGCCCGTTAATAGTCGTACAACTTTTTATAAACACTCGTAGTATTTACGTTTGTGCAATGTATATATATATAAAAGGCAGAAGGACTCTTCAGACCATAAGCCCAAAATATATACCAAAATGTTTAACGGAACCTTGATTAGCGATTGAGATATGTCCGTCCGTCTGTATGAACACATCAATTGCGGAGACCATAAGAGCTAGATACCCAAGAGTTTACCGGCAGATGCGCATAATTTTTTTTCAGCCTCAGTTTTTTTAATTTATTGGTCTGCCTTGACGGTATCACATTTATTTAAAGACAAATTTTTTTTCTACAACTTTTCTTTAAGATCTGTGAAATCCATTTTTTGGATTTTTTAACATTCATTGCGACAGTGCTTAATTTTTAATAAAGTTACCACCAACATGGTCAGGGTAACAAAATCAATTTATAAAGACGAATCCTGCCGTCTGTCTATTTGGACATCTTTATGAACGACTAGAAGTTGAAGATTACACAGTCACACAAAAAAAAAAGTGTCGCGATCAGTTGATGATGCTTTTTTATGTATTTTGGACACGCTGAAACCGAATTCGTAAACAGAATTGGCTCAACTCTAGCGTATCGGGATTTTGAGATAATCTCGTTTTATGTCACATTTTGAAGTTATGTGAGAACCCTTTCGTGCTGGGGGTTTTTAAAACTCGGGTTCGGATTCAGCGACTCAAAAAAGCGTTTATCATAACCACAAAACATTCCATAAAGAATCTAATCTAAACCAATTTCAATTAAATATTTCGGATTATCCTTTCTCGAAAATTAAAATTCTTTACTTGGTTTGGCTTACATCATGTATTTCCCAAACTTCTTTTATAATATTATTTTTAAAGCAACGATTTAAAAGCATAGCATTACGCCAATAGCAACAATTTTTTTTTAATTTCTTAATATTCCAATTAAATAAATGGTTACAACATTTGAATGGAAAAAACATACTAAAACAGCAACTAAAATCGGTATCTAGACTTATGTCAATAAAAAAAAAGAGTAATTTTTCTCAAAGAGAACATCATCCCCAAATCACTTTAAACACTCTTTTGACTATTTACTCCGAAAAGTTCCCATATAGCCAAATATAGCTTATTGGCTGGCGGGTAGTAGAGCTTATATGAAGTTAAGCATTGAATAAAAATATTTGGGTTGCTTACTTTGTCGGGCATAAATTCATAATGGTAAAGGGGCAAAGGGTCCAACAACAATTTATGGTAAAAAAAAATAATGTGTCGGTTGTTTTTAGGGTGTTACCTGTGGCTAAAAATTTGTAAGTTTTGCCTTAACTCCAGAAGTTCCCAACCTATTTTAAAAAACTGTCATTCACGATTGAGTTATCAAATGTGCAGTGTGAGTACCTAGTTATAATATTGCGCAAAATTCTATTGGGTGGGAAAAGGGGCTAATAACAGAAAATTATTTGCATTTTTAAATGCAGTTTGTAGTTAAATTTTATGCTTCTAGCACTTTTGGTCTTCAAGAAATTGGCTACACGAACAGACGGAAGGACAGACAGAGTGACATGACTAAATCGAGGTTACTTACTCGTTTCTCTTTGCACGCAAATTTTTTTTGCAGTAACTTAATATTTAGTGTATTTACACTCTCTGTTGAGTTGAAGAGTTAAAAATTTGGAGTTTTAACTCTCAATTTAACTTTTCGTCAACACAGAAACAATTCTAGTTTCTAACGTCATTTCAAACATTCCAATGTTTGGCAATTGTTTTTAACTATTTTGGGAAATAAAAAGCGACAAAAAAGTAAACAAAGTAACTTTAAGTTTATTTAACACAATTAAATGAAAGTATTTTTTTCTAATTAAATTTACCATACTAAGCGATTATTAACTTTTGCAAACGCGCCAAATTTAAAAAATTTGGATAGAAGAAGCACAAACGCAACAACTCAACTGATGACCTAAAAAGGGGGCGTTCACGCTTAAACCAGTTGAGCTTTTGCGCAACAGCAACCGTGAATAAAATTTAACAAAATTTCCAAATCTTGTACATGGACAATCGAGCTATCGAGTAATTGTAAATTAAATCGAGTCGAAACATACAAACGGGTGAAGCATATTATAGCAGCAAAATTCTGAATCTGATTTAGCAGATGTGCCGTTTTCATAATAGTTTGCCAGGACGGAGAGTAAGTAGCTTACCGCAACTATAAAGTAGTCCAATGAAAATTCTCTTGTGCATACAATTTCATAGTTAATTACATATGTCCTTAACTGTTGCAAAGATTGACCAATAATAAAAGTCTCTAGCTGTAATTTAAAAGCTTTTAATATTGTAAGTAAATATAAAAAATCAAATAAAGTCAAACCTCTATGCAGATGAGCTTCGATATAGAATTATTTCTTCGCTGTGTGTCATGTGGCATTTCAAGCAAAATTACGTCATAAGCCTTGGCTCTCAATTTGAACTGAATCTCTTTTAAACGATCGTTAAGCAGGCCCAATAAAAACATATTTACTATTGGCTCGAATACAATTCCAAAGTATCTAGTAGTTACATATGTAACCTTTTTATGAAAAGGCTCTTTAGAAAAAATAATACAATGAAGCATAAAGGTGCCCTGACAAATGGTATTGAATATTGTAGAGTATATCAAGTATGTGACACTTAGCCAAATAGGCATTATTTTCTGATGTAGGGCTTGGCAACGTTTATAAAAAGCCATCAATTTTAGCAAACGTTCATTTAATTTTTTATTTATTTTCTTTTCAATACAAAACTTGCTATATGCACTCAAAAAAGCATTTATATTCTTTAACCAGATGATAAGCAAAAGCTGGTAAATAAAGTATCCAATGATAAAATATTCCAATATCAGTGATCCTATAATTTGAAATGATTGCTGACATAACACCAAGAAAACTTTTACTCCTAAATTGTAAAAGTGAAAAAAGCTTATAATAATTTTAAACATATAAATCATTAATATTCCACAATCAATGTGGTATATAATTGAATGACCAAGAGCTCTTTCCAAATTTCGAGTTATTGAGAAAATTTCATTGAGAATCTCTGTCAACTTTTCACTGGTTTTTAAATGTCGTAATAAGAACTCCAAACGAAACATATTGAAGGTCTGAACAGCTCGCAGGACATAGAGCGTCACAAAGACCAGAAAAAGTGGGTAAGCTCCTTCTTGGAAGGCATAATATAAATAGATTGGAGTCAACATTAATAAATTCCAAGCTAAGAATACTCGTCTTATCATGTATACGAACTTTTGCCAGTATTTGTTAGCGTGTTTGATTATGACTTTCTGTTTAGGAATGTCAAATTTTATATGGCCAAAAACACAAATACGGCACATCCAGTATATAAACCAGCCATGGCATATAATAAACTTTTTTGAGAGGTCCGATACTGTAGACATGCCCGCTCGAAAACAAAACTGTCAATTAACTAAAAAATATACCAAGCAAATGCCAGTTTTTTAAGGCTTTTTATTTTATCGATTGAACTAGATGTTATAGTGACTCAGATGTTGATTAAATATTCAATGTAATATTAATTGGTAATTCCAAAAAAAAAATGGCATTGTACTTGCATGCGTTACTGTAACAAATGAAATATCTGAAACTATTCAAAACGTTTCATGAAATGGCTTCAAACATATGTATTAACTATTTATTTTCAAGGAGTATTCCAGAATGTCAAATAGGTATTTGAGAGAATTTGCTTAGGTGGTCTTCTGGCTAAAATCAGGAATCTGCTCCCACCACCATAGAATAAGCTACTCAGATCATATCTAGAGAGCAAAAGATTTCGGGTTAAAATTAAAGATCGCTCGAACAATGAAAGCTGGTGTCCCAATGGAAAGTCTTTTAACACCCTGCCTCAATAACTTCTACACAGCGGATATACGTACCCCTAAGGAGCTAAATCAAGTTGTAGAGAGCAGTTTACTACTGAACTCCAACACAATACATACATGGAATACAACCACCTGCTGGAGTGCCGGGCTCATAGTTGAAATTGCCTTGAATCCATCTAAACGGCGGTGCTATACACCCTGAGTAAAAGGAAGGAGCCCGCTGTATGGCTAGGCGCTAACCCCTTATGCTGCAAAAAGAAGCAAAATATGTTGGGGTCACCTTGGATAGTCGTCTTAATTTCAAAAGTCACATCGACCCCTTTCACAATTTTGTGATAGTCAAAATAAAACAGAAACAAGGGAGTGTAAGTTTCAAGATTGGTGGAGCTCTTCAGGCAGACGTATGTACATGCCAAAATATATTTCCTTTGTGCAGTAATTATGGAGGTTCACCGATATCTCCCTCTACATTTGGAAAAACTTAATATACCCTTCAGCTTAATGTAGAGGGTCTAAATGGCATAAAACTAAATGAACACTGTGTTACACTCTGTACCCACATACTCCAATATACTCGCATCGGTTGTTAAAGCTCTCTGTTATATAATATAAAAACAGTTTTTTATGCTAAGCTTTTATTTATTTTTTTTAATATATTACGTTTTATTCACTCCTGAAAAGTTGGCAAGACACATTACTTTTATCTGGGCGTCGACAAAAGTATCTGTTAATAAATTTTGGCTGTTTAACCCTGGAGCGTCATCACTCGTCAAAACGACGACGCTCGATTTTCATTTACAGTGTTTTCATATTTTTTTGGGTGTATTGGTCTCATTTTTCGCATTTAGTTTTTTTTTTTTTTGCGAAAAAATAATCGTGTAAATTTTAGTTGTTCGAGTGTAGGTTTCTTGCGCTATCAACTACCTTATTCAAAAATTGTTTCCATTTGCAGCTCGAAAGTCTTTTAGAGTTTTCAAGCACTGTACCAAATTTGATCAAAATCGGTTGACTATACTATATAGCCCCCATAGGACCAATTGGTCAAAAAAACGTGTTTGTTTCAAAATTCGACTTTTTTTTGTTTGTTTATAAAAATATTGGAACCAAATTTGGCAAACAAATTTTTTTTGGAGTTCGTAAGCATTATCGGATTTGATTGCAATGTGGTGGTACAGGTTATCCCAAAGTCGTCCTCGCCCGACTTTAACGTATGCCATCTTTTTTTTTAAGTAACTTAATATTTAGGGCATTCACGCTATCTGTTGAGTTGAAGAGTTAAAAAGTCGAGGACTTTTTCGAAAACAACTCAACTTTTCCTCAACCCAGAAACAATTCTAGTGTAAGTGTGTAAATTTTAGTTGTTCGAGTGTAGGTTTCTTGCGCTATCAACTACCTTATTCAAAAATTGTTTCCATTTGCAGCTCGAAAGTCTTTTAGAGTTTTCAAGCACTGTACCAAATTTGATCAAAATCGGTTGACTATACTATATAGCCCCCATAGGACCAATTGGTCAAAAAAACGTGTTTGTTTCAAAATTCGACTTTTTTTTGTTTGTTTATAAAAATATTGGAACCAAATTTGGCAAACAAATTTTTTTTGGAGTTCGTAAGCATTATCGGATTTGATTGCAATGTGGTGGTACAGGTTATCCCAAAGTCGTCCTCGCCCGACTTTAACGTATGCCATCTTTTTTTTTAAGTAACTTAATATTTAGGGCATTCACGCTATCTGTTGAGTTGAAGAGTTAAAAAGTCGAGGACTTTTTCGAAAACAACTCAACTTTTCCTCAACCCAGAAACAATTCTAGTCTCTAGCTGTTGAGGAGAAATTGTTTCAAAACCCTTGTATTTTGTTTACTAAATTTACCATAGTAAGCAATTATTAATTTTAAGTGGCTGACCTAGCACAAAAACGCTTTAGGTTGTAAACGTGCCAAATTCCAAGAATGTAGAGAAAAGAAACAGAAACTTAAAAGCTTAACTTGATAAACTAATAAAAAGTGCGTTCACGCATAAACCAGTGGAGTTCTTGTGAAACTCATCAAGGCAACAGCAACTGTGAATACCTCCATTGCATCAATATATAAAAATTTACTTATATTATTAAAAAAAAACATGATATGTCGTTAGGCGACGTTGGAAGGAGTGAAAGCAGGGGCACAGTTCTGGGGATCGGGAAAGATCAAGTTTTACATCGTTCTACTTTTCGTTAGTATAAATCAGAAATTATCCATGCATTGATGGTTTGAATATCAGATCAAACAAAGCGAACCCAATAAAACCACTCATATATATATATTTTATTTTTATTATTTGTAAATTAAATCGAGTCAAAACATTCAATCGGGTGAAGCATATTATAGCAGCAACAGTCTGAATCTGATTTAATTGATGGGCCGTTTTCATAATAGTTTTCCAGGACGGAGAGTGAGTAACTAACCCTAAGTATAAAGTAGTCCAATGAAAATCCTCTTGTGCATACAATTTGATAGTTGAATATATGTGTCCTTAACTGCTGTAAGGAGTGGCCAAAAATAAAAGTCTCTAGCTGTAATTTAAAAATTTTTAATGTTGTAAGTAAATATAAAAAATCTAATAAAGTCAAAACCTCAATGCAGATGCGCTTCGATATAGAATTATTTCTTCGCTGTGTGTCATGTTGCATTTCAAGCAAAATTACGTCATAAGCCTTGGCTCTCAATTTAAACTGAATCTCTTTTAAACGATCGTTAAGCAGGCCCAATAAAAACATATTTACTATTGGCTCGAATACAATTCCAAAGTATCTAGTAGCTACATAAGTAACCTTTTTATGGAAAGGTTCTTTTGAAAAAATAACACAATCAAGCATAAAGGTGCCTTGCCAAATGGTATTGAATATCGTAAAGTATATCATGTTTGTGACCCTTAGCCAAATAGGCATTATTTTCAGATGTAGGGCTTGGCAACGTTTATAAAAAGCCATCAATTTTAGCAAACGTTCATTTAATTTTTTATTTCTTTTCTTTTCAATAGAAATTTTGCTATATGCACTCAAAAAAGCATTTATATTCTTTAACCAGATGATAAGCAAAAGCTGGTAAATAAAGTAGCCTATGATAAAATATTCCAATACCAGTGATACCATAATTTGAAATGGTTGCTCACATAACACCAAGAAAACTTTTACTCCTAAATTGTAAAAGTGATAAAAGCTTATAATAGTTTTAAAAATATAAATTATTAAAATTTCACAATCAATGTGGTATTCAATTGAATGACCAAGTGTACTTTTTAAATCTCGAGTTATTGAGAAAATTTCATTGAGAATTTCTGTCAACTTTTCACTGGTTTTTAATTGTTGCAATAATATCTCCAAACGTAACACATTGTAGCCCTGAACAGCACGCATGATAAAGGGCATCACAAAGACCAGAAAAAGTGGGTAAGCTTCTTCTTGGTAGCCATCAACTAAAAAGGTTGGATTCAACAGGAATAAATTCCAAGCTAAGAACAGTCCTCTTATCATGTATACGAACTGCTGCCAGTATTTGTTAGCGGGCTTGATTATGATTGTCTGTTTAGGAATGCCAAATTTAATATGGCCAAAAACACAAATACGGCACATCCAGTATAGAAACCAGCCATGGCATATAATAAACTTTTTTGAGAGGTCCGATACTGTAGACATGCCCGCTCGAAAACAAAACTGTCAAATAACTAAAAAATATACCAAGCAAATGCCAGTTTTTTAAGGTTTTTATTTTATCGATTGAACTAGATGTTATAGTGACTCAGATGTTGATTAAATATTCAATGTATTATTAACTGGTAATTCCAAAAAAAAAATGGCATTGTACTTGCATGCGTTACTGTAACAAATGAAATATCTGAAACTATTCAAAACGTTTCATGAAATGGCTTCAAACATATGTATTAACTATTTATTTTCAAGGAGTATTCCAGAATGTCAAATAGGTATTTGAGAGAATTTGCTTAGGCGGTCTTCTGGCTAAAATCAGAAATCTGCTCCCACCACCATATTATAAGCTACGCAGATCATATCTAGAGGGCAAAAGATTTCGGGTTAAAATTAAAGATGTCCGCTCGAACAATGAAAGCTGGTGTCCCAAAGGAAACTCTTTTAAGACCCTGCCTCAATAACTTCTACACAGCGGATATACGTACCCCTAAGGAGCTAAATCAAGTTGTAGAGAGCAGTTTACTACTGAACTCCAACACAATACATACATGGAATACAACCACCTGCTGGAGTGCCGGGCTCATAGTTGAAATTGCCTTGAATCCATCTAAACGGCGGTGCTATACACCCTGAGTAAAAGGAAGGAGCCCGCTGTATGGCTAGGCGCTAACCCCTTATGCTGCAAAAAGAAGCAAAATATCTTGGGGTCACCTTGGATAGTCGTCTTATTTTAAAATCTCACATCGACAGCAAACTACAAAGCTGCCTGCTAAAAATGTCCAAGATGCACTGGCTCATAAACAAACGCAGCTCCTTTCCACTGCGCTGCAAGAGAGTGCAGTAATCGGCTCAGACGAAGGCCTTGCGGCTTATCACTAGTTATGAAAGTAATGTAAGAAATTCGACCTCGCACCAAGAAGACAGTATAATAGTTTGACAAAAGCAAAAGTTTTATATTGGTCAGCACAACGAACCCTTCTAAAATTTTTGATAGTAAAAATATAACAGAAACAAGGGACTTACTGTAAGGAGTCTAAATTGCAAGTTTGGTTTAGCTCTTCTAGTCTACAAGATCTAGGGCGTTCAGGCAGATGTATGGACATGCCAAAAATATATTTCCTTTGTGCAGCTAACCACAAAGTTAGGGGTTCACCGATATCTCCCTCTACATTTGGAAAAACTTAATATACCCTTCAGCTTAATGTAGAGGGTCTAAGTGGCATAAAACTAAATGAACACTTTGTTAAACTTTGTACCCACTTACCCCAATGTACCCGAATCTGTTGTTAAAGCTGATATAAAAATAACACAATTTAAGTTTTAAAATACTAGCTTTTATATGAAACAGTTTTTAATGATAAGCTCTTATTTATTGTTTTTTCACTCCTGAAAAGTTGGCAAGGCACATTACTTTTATATGGGCGTCGACAAAATTATCTGTTAATAAATTTTGGCTGTTTAACCCTGGAGCGTCATCACTCGTCAAAACGACGACGCTTGATTTTCATTTACAGTGTTTTCATATTTCTTTGGGTCTATTGGTCTCATTTTTCACAAATAATTTTTTTTTTTTTTCCGAAAAAGTCACCTTTTGCTTTTGATGTGACCTAATTTTTGCTATTCTACTGACGTGGTAGTATACCAGACACCATTTTGCTAGCTTATATTGGTCAAGTTCCGTTTTGCATACCTTCAGAAATGATTTTTATTTTTAGTTTACACCATTATATTTATTATTAATTATAAAAATGATAAGATTCAAAACCACATTTCACGTTAAACAGTATTTATTGACATGGCTCAAATTGGCCCTCCAAAACTTATACCTATACAAAAACTCAAAAATATATTCATTATTATAATTTTTTAAACAAACGTTTTGCATTAATTAAAGTTCAAACTTAAAGTAATCAGCCTTAAAAAAAAGAGATCCATCCAATGGTTAAATAAAAAGTTAGAGCTTGTTTTGGCAGGCCTCACAAAGTGGCTTAGAGCACTGGAGGCCATACAGGCAACTATCCACTTCTCTATGTTTGTTCGGTAAGAAACAGGACGGTATCTCAGCTTAATTTTTATTAATGTACCTAAGTAGGTCAACCCATTTTTCAGCAATATTTCCATAAGTAGAGCTAAACCAATTGTCAGCCGTAATGTTTCGGTTTTAGATTTTTTAACAACTTTCACAAGTCTCAAAAGGGACTGACAATTGAAATGTTCTGAAATATTCAGATGATTCGCTTGACGTTCCTTGACGAGCTTCTTCAGTGGTGACTTGGTGACTTGTGACGCATAGTTTTTGATCTGTTTTTCATCATCAAAAAGTTCACTTTCTGGCTGAAAATTCGGGTCATCGCCTTCATCGTCAAGAGCGCTGAAGTCGTCCTCGCTTTCCTCTTCATCTACTGTTGAATCTGCTCCTCGCGGCTCTTAAAAGTTCCAGACAATGTTCTCTTAGAACTGTGAGAGCCTTGAATTATGTTTAAGTGATCCATCTAAAAAACCAACACTAAATAGAACATAGCGAAAAAATTGGACCGACGCGTTGTTTAGGAGACACTATGAATATATAACAAATATACTGAGGTGGTTGTCTCTCAGACACATACCTAAACACTGACGTGGTTGTCTTATAGACACTCTTCCTCTCAAAGGGACACGTACGCTCGACTCGGTCACTTGCGCAACACTAACGCATGCTAGAGAACGTAATAGAAAGGTACTAAGAGCGCGAGAGTCGAGGTGCATAAAATACGTGTATTTCTGTTTCTTGGTGTCAGTCAGACTGTCAGTCGCAGAAAGCTAATCGTAGTCGAAATGACGAGTGATGCAATATTAGTTGTTCGAGTGTACTTTTCTTGCACTATCAACTATGAATTTTCGTAGTATATTCCAATGCTCCATTTTATTACGACCGGTGAACAAGTTGTTGAAATAATGTGGAAATTAAACAATTGCTTTACTTTTAAGCATTGAAAACGAGAACGTATTTCCAAATAGAAAAAGCGGCACCATTAACTAAACATAAATTTAATAAAAAATAGTATGAAAGGAGGCGTAGTTAGATTCGATAAGTTTTCCTGAAAAGATTCAGACTAAATTCGTGCATTCTCAAACGATCCTTGATTCACATTTGAGGTGGCGCTTGCAATTAGCTATATTGATGCGATCGGCACATTAAGTAGATTGAAGAAGGAGATTGTATAAATAGTAAAAAGTTAGCTTTTAAGTTGACCACAAGATTAAGTATGCTTAATGCCCATAAAGGCTAGTAGAGGGAACAGAAGAAGAATTTGTTTAAAAAGTTTAAGATGAGTTTGCTAAAAAGCTTATAATAATAAAAAAGATAAGATGAGTTTGAGTTAGTTTGAGAACCATTTGCGATTACGCCTTTGACTGGCAGGGTTAAATAAGTTTGAGATGAAATTAGAAAGAGTTAGTTAGCTGTTCTTGATATCAAGAGGAGTTATAATAAAGGTAACATATGGGACAATTATTATTTATTATTATCAGATCAGCAAAATTTTTTTATAAATGGCATGACACATATCTCAGCGAGCACACCGATAGACGGACATCGTCTATGGATGCTGACTAATTAAGCAACAGAAAATCAAAGCAATCACTCTTATTTCTTTATATACATTTAGATAAACTTGGTATACAATATACATCTGTTAAGAAAAAAAAATTTGTCGAATATGGCTTTAAGACTTCTGTTTTTTTCTAGAGCTGATATTTAAAATAATTCCCCTATGAATAGTGAATAAATGCAAGAAAACTGACTGCTTTAGCTCCTATCATCTCTGAGATCAACGACTATACCGACTTCTCACGCGAATCTGATCATACCTGTAGGAAAATTTGGGGGGGTTTCCAACGCGTCCTTCTCTATGCTACAAACCTAATATATATCTTTTTACACATGATACAAGCATACGAATAGAAAATATTTTCAAAGATCGACTGACCGACTTCTTGGTCCTGTTCCTTAGTTTGTGTTTAAAGGGGTCAACGCAGCACGAAATATTTCGCACGGAAACGCAAAACTTCATATTAAAAAAAATTTACCATTTGGGATATCCCATTTGGGACTTTTTTTTTATATGAAGTTTTGCGATTCCGTGCAAAATATTTCGTGCAGCGTATATGCCTTAAACAAATAAATTTTCATCATTTCAATTAATAAATTTATATGTATAGGTCTGATAATTGGCAAATACTAATCAATTTAGTGCATTAGCATATTATTACCACTATAAAACCAAGAGAGTCATTACTATACCCACTTACAAACCATAGCAAAATTCATAACTTGGAGCAGTTTGCAGCATTTAAGCGAATAGACATGTCGCTTGCTTCGGATCTTTCAAAAAAGTTTCTAATATTCCATGCTTGGTTTATTTACGGACTAGGTCGCGTTTGTGTTTTTGGCTATCTAAAATTTAACACTACAAAACATATTATAACAATTTACGAGCCGAAAAATTTGTGGAACCGCAACATACCTAGAGCAAAAACATTTTTTATAGCATTGGATTTATTGGTAGCCATTTTTTATCCTTTTCTTTTGGGTGAACACCCTCAGTATAACAAAAATTCACTAGTCGTGGACATTCCCAATGTTTTGAGGTCTGTTCAGGTTATAAATATTTTAAGACTAGAGATGTTGCTGCGACGATTGAAAACCAGTTTAGAAATATCAGATATTGTAAATGAAATTTTCTCAATAACTCGTGATTTGAAAAAAAATCTTGGCCGTGCAATAAAATATCAGATTAATGGTTTTTTACTAGCTATATATATATTTAAGTGTATTATAAGCTTCTGGAACTTGTATAATTTAAAAAAACAAATATATCTATTGTTGTTGGGATATAACACCTTAATTATTGGTTCATTAGTGTCACAGTATTTTTTCTTGAGTTATTTCGTGTACCAGCTTATGATAATCATCTGGTTTAAAAACATTAGTGCCTTTTTGTCAGCATATAGTAAAATGTCTATTGAAAAGAAAATGAGTAAAAAATATGTGAAGCGTTTGCTAAAACTCATTGATTTCTATAGACGGTGCCACGTCTTACATAAGAAAATAATGACTATTTGGCTTAGCTTCACAAGTCTGCTATATTTTAGCATAATCCAAACCATTTGGCAGGGAACCATTATGCTTTATTGCATTATTTTTGTAAAGGAACCTTTTTATGATAAACTTTTCACCGTATGCGAAATACACCTAGGCATAGTGCTGGAGCCATTAGTAAATATGTTTCTTTTAGGTGTTCTCAATGATAGTTTAAAAGGAATCGAATTTGAATTGAGAGCTAAGGTTTATAATATAATTTTGCTTCAAATGCGATTCGACCAACACTTTAGAAACAATACATCGAAGCGCATCTGCCAAGAGGTATGTCAATCAAACAGCTCAAAAACTTATTCTAACATTTTTTCCAATTGCAGCTCGAAACTTTTGTCGTCATTCAGACCCTGCAGCATTTTAATACAAATATATTCAACAATCATTTTATTTGTACAAGAGAATTTTCACTGAACTACTTTTTGCTTGGAATTAATTACTTACTCTCCTTGCTAGAAGTCTACTATGAAAGTGATCTCTATTTCGAACAAGATAGGCGTTATTGCTGTTCTAGTATGTTTTTTCCCTTCTTGTGTTACAGCGTAATTAAAAATTTCAGTTTTTCTTATGAAGTAGAAAATTATCTTAAAGAAAAAAATGTTTAACAAAATAACAGAAATAACAATAATAATCATATACTACCCATGTATATTTATATAATAGGACTGCTTTGGTTTTTATTTAATATAAATATGTAATTAAAAACAAAAAAAAACTGTTTCCGTACCAAAAAAGTTTTTCGTAATATAAAACAATGAATCGAAATCTGTTAATAAGTTTAAAATTTTTGGCATCTTAAAAAATTTGTATAATATAAAAACAAAACATACTAAAAAATTTCGTTTTATTATACGCTGTACCGTATGGTACAAAGGGTATATTAAGTTTGTGCAAGCCGAAAATGTATGTAACATACAGAAGGAGACGTCGGAGACCCCCCAAAGTTACCCAAAGTATGATCAGGGTGACTAGAGAAGTCGATATAACCATGTCCGTCTGTCTGTCTGTCTGTATGAACGCCTAGATCTCAGAGATGGTAAGAACTAGAGCAACCAAATTTTCAGATTAGATGCGTTATTATGTCAGGGGACGCAAGTTTATTTTATATTTTTGATATCGGAGATATATTATATAGCTCCCATAGGGGTGTCTCAGAGGACCTCGAAAAACCCGAAAAGTTTTAGATAAATATTTCGTTTGTTTATAAAGATATCGGAACTAAATTTGGCAATCAAAAGTTTTTTAGAGATCCCAATCACTATATAAAATTTTATCAAAATCAGTTGACTATATAATATAGCTCCCATAGGACCGATCGGGCAAAAACACGTTTTTTGAACAAAATTCGTTGTGTTTCGTTTCTTTATGAAGATATCATAATCAAATTTGGCAGTCGGAAGTTCTTTAGAGCTCCAAATCTCTGTACATTTGACCGAAATCGGTTGACTATATCATATAGCTCCAATAGGGCAGATCGGTAAAAAAAAGTTGTTTGCACAAAATTCGTTGTGTTTCGTTTGTTTATGAAGATATTGTAACCAAATTTGGTGTTTGTCAGTTTTTTCGGGTTACCCAATCTGTACCAAATTTGATCAAAATCGGTTGACTATATCATATAGCTCCCATAGCTCGGTCGACAAAACGTTTTTTGAACAAAATTCGTTGTGTTTCGTTTGTTTATAAAAATATCGTAACCAAATTTGGCAAAGAAATATCTTTTGGAGTTCGTAAGCAATATATCGGCCTTCATTGCAATGTGGTGGTACAGGGTATTCCATAGTCGTCCGCGCCCCAGTTTAACGTACGCCATCTTTTTTTTTATCACAGATAGATAGCCTTCGTCGACTCGACGACAAACATTTTTCAAAGCTATATTTTCAATGCTTGTACTCTCTCGTTTTTCTCATTTTGGGTGCAGCTTCAGTCATCGCTAGGCTCTAGGTGAGAGTATGAGTTCAAAAATTTCGTCGTCGTTTCGACGAAGAACGATTTTTGTGTGATTTTTAAAATAAACATTGGTTTATTGATAAATAAATTGTTAAAGGCCATTGCAAAACGCCTTTTGGTTCATTACAAAACAACTGAATAAACATTTCTTAGCTTGGCACCCCAGCAAGTTAAAGTGTTAAAACATTTATTTATTTTATTTATATTTATTTATTAACTTATGTTAAGCTTAAAATTAAACAAATCATTGTATAAATGTAGTTTTCATTTTTATTTTTTTTTATATTGACAATTTGAACGGGCTATTACATACGAACGCAAGAAACATAGTAGAACAACAATAACGATCATTTATTTCAAAGGAGGTATCGTTTTCATAGTAGTTTTCTAGCAAGGAAAGTATGTTAGAAATCGCAAGCAAAAAGAAATCCATTGAAAATTCCCTTGTACAAACAAATTGAAAGTTAAATATATTTGTATTTAAATGTTCGAAAAATTGAAACATAATAAAAGTTTCCAGCTGTAATAAGAAAAAAATTATATAAATTGAAATTTATGGAATTGTATAACTATTTTATTGACAAACCTCTATGCAGATGCGTTTCGACGTATCATTCCTTAGCTGTTGGTCAATCTGCATATGAAGCAACATAATATCATGAGCCTTGGCACTCAATTTAAACTCTATCACTTTCAAAGTGTCATTTAGAAGGCCTAAGAGTAGCATATTCACGATTGGTTCTAAAACTATGCCAAGGTGCCTCGTAAATACAAAATTAATCTTATCATGAACATCCTTCTTAACAAATACTATACAATAAAGCATAAAGGTACCCTGCCAAATGGTGTGTAGTATGGTAAAGTATAGCAAGTTTGTAACCTCCAGCCAAATAGTCATTATTTTTTTATGTAAAGTATAGCAGCGTCTATAGAAGGCAAATATTTTTAATAAACGCCTAACTGATTTCTTACTTCTAATTTTTTCAATAGACATTTGGCTATAAGCCGATAAATAGGCACTAATGTTTTTAAGCCAGATGATAAGCAAAAGTTGATAGATAAAATAGCTCAAGACGAAACACTCTAACATTAAGGACCCGAAAATTAGAAATGTGTATCCAAAAAACATATAAATAATTTGTTTTCTTAAATTATAAAAGTGCCAGAGGCTTACAATACATTTTAAAATATAAACTGTTATCAAATGATTATTAATTTTATATTCGATCGAGCGTCTAAGAATTTTTCTTAAGTCCCGAGTTAGTGTGTGCACTTCATTTATAATATCTGATATAGTATCACTGGTTTTTAATCGTCGTAATAATATATCTAACGATAGTAAATTGTAAACCTGAATACAGCGAAAAAAAATTGGAATACCATCAAGAAGCCAATTTGCAGCCGCCTTTTTTCTTTTAATATCCCTAATATAATTAAGACCCATTAACATATCCCATCCTATAAAAAATTTTTTTATTCCGGATATGAAAATGTTCCATTTTTTGTACGGATTGCATTTTTTAACAGTTTGTCTTTTGGTGTCAAATTCAAAGTATCCGAAAACACAAACGCGGCACAATCCGTAAATAAACCATGCATGGTATATTATGAACTTTTTCGAAATATTCGATGCCAGCGTCATGTCTCTTTGTCGTTGTACTCAAAGCCGCTTTAAATGAAATAGACTTTTGGAATGACACTACTTTTATATTGCGAAAACTAGATATTATGTTGATTAAATAGTAGGTGTTTTTTTTTTTTGGTAATGATATACCATTACTTTATATTGATCAATTAATTAATTAATTCTTCTGGGATATTTAATAGGAACTAATAAAACCATTAACATATAAGTTTTCTTTACCAGTATTTAATTAAATTTAGCTACTTTGCAAAATTTGTCATCTAAGCCTTTATATAGTGTGGGCCATCTGTTTGTTTGTTTATTGAACACATATAAAAGTGGAACAGGCGTACTATGAAAAGATGGCGTATGCTAAAGTCGGCGCAGACGACTTTGGGATACCCTGTACCACTAGCGGTACATATAGAAGGAGTCATCGGAGACCACCCAAAGTTACCTAAAGTATGATCAGGGTGACTAGAAAAGTCGATATACCCATGTCCGTCTGTCTGTCTGTCTGTCTGTCCGTCCGAATGAACGCCTAGATCTCAGAGATGGTAAGAGCTACAGCAACCAAACTTTCAGATCACATCCGTTATTATCCTATGGGGGACAAGTTTATTTTATTTTTTTGATATCAGGATTATATTATATAGCTTCCATAGGGGTGTTTCAGAGGACCTCAAAAAAAAAAACCAAAAGTTTTTGATGGATAATTCGTTTGTTTATGAAGATATCGTAACCAAATTTGGCATTCGGAAGTTTTTTAGAGTTCCCTAGTGCTTCACGAAATTTGATCAAAATCGGTTGACTTTATCATATAGTTTCCATAGTATCGATTGGTCAAAGAAACTATTTAATATATATGCTGTAGCAGTTGGCTGTCTATATATATCGGTTCGGGTCAGTTCGGATTTTTTTCCTGATGAGGTATTGTGTAAATATGAAGGATCCAAGAATTATGCATTGTTTTCCCAAATTGTAAAAGAGCCTAATAATTAATATACATAAATATACTAAGATAGTAAATGATCATCTATGTGATATAAGTACCAAAATACCAAGTGTATCTTTCAGATCTTGAGTTATTGCAAAAACTTCGTTTGTAATTTTTAGCAATTTTTTACTTGTTTTTAATCGTCGTAGTAATATCTCTAGCCTGATAACATTAAAGCGTTATATATAACGAAAAAAAACATATATACGCATGCTAAGTTCATGTTTGGTTGCTGGTTCTATGGACTTTGAAAAATTCACACTTGTTGTTTTTTTTTTTTTTTTTGATATTTATTTTTTATTGGCAATCAAGATACAAATTTGGTTATAATCCAATATTGATGACAAATTATTCGCTACACAAAAAATAAAATTTAGTGTGTGATAGGGCACACTTATGTTAAAATATAATTCAATTGCTATAAACAAAGTTTTTATTATTGATATGAGCAGATTTTCTACAGGTCGTATACATTTACAATTTGATTAGTACTATCAAATTTCAAGTAGCCGAAAACGAGAACGTGGTCCAAACCGTAAATGAATCAAGCATGGAATATGATGAACTTTTTGAAAGGTCCGAGGACAGTTTGGGTGACACTTATGTTTACTAAAATATAGTTCTATACGCTATTATTGGTAATGGCACACCATGTCAATATATGGATCAACTATGTTCCATAAATAATTCAAATGGCGACAGGTTTTTGTCAATTGAACCAATTTTTCAAAAACATTTTAAATAATTATCCTTAAGTATGTTTATTTCATGCATATGTCCATAACATTGAAAGATAGATCAAATCATCTACCCCATTATATGACTATTGCCATGGAAATATCAATCAATCGAAAGATTTTTTATTTCCCACATTTTGCATATACAAAATAAAGCTATGGTTTGAAATTGTAGAAAACATAGCAGTTTGAAATTAATTGTGGAAGAAAATCTCGTGGCAGAATAAAAAATAAAATAAACTTGATGAACACTGGCTCCATACGAAGTCCAAATATCAAGTTCAATTAGTCAGTCAGACAGATGGAGAAACAGAAAGATGGACAAGTCTATTTTAATTACCTTTGTAATCCGGTGATCGGGAGATTGGTTTTTCGCTCATAGAGACAATTTTTACACAATTCTTGAGACTTGAAAAAATTTACCTATAAAATCAATTTTACTCAAAGAAACTGTTACTTACTTAAAAAGGTTTCTCAATTTCTGATTTATCTCTATTAAAATCTGTTAAAAATCATTTAATTAATTGTGTGTCTGAATGTAGAGCAACTCTTTGTTGCCATTCTCGTAATAGCGAAATATTCGAAAACAATTAGAAACTTATTAGAACATATTAGAAAAATCTAATATATTTTTTTTCATTTCCAAATTAAAGATCTTATAAAACATATTAATAATAATTATTTTTTTGACTGCATGTAGTTTTAGGATAACAGATAGGCGTTGTAGAAAATATAGTTAAATATGCCAAAAATTATTTTGGCATTTCTATACCCTGTACCTATAGGTACAAAGGGTGTACTAGATTTGTGCAATGTATGTAACGGACAGAAGGAGGCGTGGCAGACCCAAAGCCCTTTATACCAAAATGCTTATCATAACCTCGGGTAGCGATTGATCCATGTCCGTCTGTCCGTCCGTCCGTCCGTCCGTCCGTCTGTATGAACACCTAGATTTCGAAGACTATAAGAGCTAGAGACACCAAACTTTACCACCTGATGCGCATATTTCCTTAGAAGATGAAGTTTGATGAATCATGTCAATATCTTCCGCCGTTCCCTCGCTGTTTTTAGCCACACCGTTTAATATTTTTATCTCAAACTTGACATAGCGATGCGTCGTGATTACGTGCATCTGTGTGTCAAAGCAATACCACAGATCAATACAACAGAAGTTAGAGTTAAAAATGTACTAATTTCACCCCCCCTTTCCAATAAACTAAGTCAATATTTGACTTTACGTAATTTTGGTAAAAATGTCCTACAATCACCAATTTTGGTAAGATTTTTCATGTGGCGCTAATTAACAAACGCACTTTTATCCGCCCCACGCAATCGATTTACCGTGTTTTCTCCCACACCCCTCAACATATCAACTTGTAACTTACCCCTTAAAAATTTACGGAATTTATTGGTATAAATATCGAATTTCACCACAAAAAATAAATTCCAATTGGAAAGTTCTTAGAAGGAAAATGCAGAAATAAAATTTTTTCCAGAAAAAAGGTACAGGCTATTACACTGCCGGGCGAGGCGGTGTGGTGTATCACATTTTTATTAATTTTTTTTTCACAATTTAAACAAAATTACAGTACATAAGAGCCATAAAATTTTATTTAATTTTGAGTAACTACCAACCATATGTATGTATAAAGCTACTTCTGCCACATTTTGTCCGTCTTTGCGTAACCCAGCGTTATCAATCTTTGGTTTTTATGACTTAAGGTATTGCCAAATCCATGTTACTTTTGTTGCAAAAAAAAAGAGTCAATTGTTGTATTAATTTCTGTTTTCTCAATTTTAATGGATAGCTCTGCTAAGCTTAACAACTATTTTCGAAAAAGAAAAGAACAATGAAGCACATATAACAACAAAAAGAAAAGGAAAAATTGAAAAGACTGCTCGTAGAAGGAAACGGAGTAATGCGTAAGCTCAGTCAAGTCCATTACCAGCGCCAGGCATCGATTGATGGCTCCACAACAATGGCAGGGGGAAATTAACCAATTTATCTTTGTTTTCTGCACAGCAAACAACAAACAAAAAAAAAAAAAAACAAGTAAAAAGCGAAAGGAAAAAGTTTATAATAAAAACACAGAAAGCAATGTTGAGGCGAGCCAAACAATGCACGACAAAAGAGCTGCCAGCTGGCACGGGTATGATCTAAGGAGCAGGTGGTGAGGGGGGACTTTGGAAACGAAGTTTGTGGAGCGGATGTTGGGGCGCTGGCAAAGGCGGAGACATCAACAATGGCGACAATGGCGACGAGCAGCAGCCAAGGCGGAAAATGGAAGCCAAAAAACTTGGAAAAACATAAGCACAAAAACAACAAGGAGCTACGCTGAAAGGATTCTGCCATTACATTTGAAAGGAACATGGGTTGGCATTGGTGGATTGGTGACATCCTTGGAAGCGTGTGACACATTTCTGCTTTTAAGGAGGATTGCATTTGTTACGCGTGCGTTGCTCCGTTTCGGTTCAACAGCAATCGATCAAGAGAAAACATTTCAGCGCTACGCATTTGATACCCTCACGGCGAGTATATTAACTATTTTTGTTATCTGAGATGTTTTCCTCTATTACAGGCACTACACGTAAGTGAGCATAGCAATTAAAGCCATCAATATTGTCTTCTTTAGTGTATTTTATTATAGTATACAAAGGCTTGGAATACGTGGGAAACCAGTTCTACTGCACTTTTTTTTTGAGGCTATCAAAATTCCCACCACAGATTGAGTTGGCTAACAAAAGCTTAAAGTCCTCCCTTACGTAAATAGATTGAGTTTAACTTCCAGCCATTTCTGACACTTTATAATAAGTGAGCGGATCTCTTTTTAAAAAGATGCTCAAAGGAGCATAGGAATTTATGTAGTTCGTCTACCCGCCCGTCTGAAAGATCTAGATCTATGCGATTAAAAGAATAAGAGTTACACCAATTTGACAAATGACTCCTTATATAACAAGCAAGAAAAGGTTTGATTTAAACTAAAATATTTTTTAAAAAATTCTTTGACATCTTAAATTCTACTTTTGCAAATTTTAACTTAGATATTTATTAATAACCATTTTTTTTTTAATCCCCCCAAAAAATAGCATGCTTAACTAAAATCAAATCTTTGGCATACTTTCGCGTGCACACACACACACACTAAATTATCGATAACTGATAGGTGCAACAAGGTTAATGCACTGCCCAAAATAATTTTCCTAGTTATAAAGATGGCGTACAATAAAGTCGGGCGCGGACGACTTTGGGATACCCTGTACCACCACATTGCAAAAAGATATTTAAAACAGACGAATTTTGCACCAAAAACGTTTTTTCGACCTATCCGTCCTATGGGGGCTATATGATACAGTCAACCGATTTTGATCAAATTTGGTACAGGGCTTGGGAACTATAAAAAACTTTCGAATGTGAGGATTGATTACGATATCTTTATAAACAAATGAAATACAACGAATTTTGTACAAAAAACGTTTTTTTGATCGGTCCGTTCTATGGGGGCTATATGACATAGTCAACAGATGTTGATCAAATTTGGTACAGTACTTGGGACCTATAAAAAACTTTCGACTTCCAAATTTGGTTACGATATCTTCACAAACAAACAAAACATACCGAATTTTGTAAAAAATCGATTTTTTGGCCGATCTGTCCTATGGGGGCTATATGATATAGTCATCCTATTTTGATCAAATTTGGTTTAGTGCTTGGGTACTCTAAAAGACTGCTGAATGCCAACTTTGGTTATGATACCTTCATAAAAAAACGAAATACAACGAATTTTATACAAAAAACTTTTTTTGGCCGATTGGTCCTATGGGAGCTATATGATACAACCCCGATATCGAAAAAATAAAATAAACTTGTCTCCTATGGAATAATAAGGGATCTAATCTGAAAGTTTGGTTGCTCTAGCTCTTACCATCTCTGAGATCTAGGCGTTCATACGGACGGATAGACAGACAGACTTCTCTAGTCACCCTGAGCATACTTTGGGTAACTTTGGGGGGTCTCCGACGTCTCCTTCTGTTTATACCCTGTACCTATAGGTACAAAGGGTATACTAGATTTGTGCAATGTATGTAACGGACAGAAGGAGGCGTGGCAGACCCCAAGTCCTTTCTACCAAAATGCTTATCATAACCTCGGGTAGCGATTGAGCCATGTCCGTCCGTCCGTCTGTCCGTCTGTCCGTCCGTATGAACGCCTAGATCTCGGAGACTATAAGAGCTAGAGACACGGAACTTTTCCTGCTGTTGCGCATATTTCTTAAGCAGATGAAGTTTTTCGAATCATGTCAATATCTTTCCCCGTTCCCCCGCTGTAGATTTTCGCGGTTTTTAGCCACACCGTTTAATATTTTCATTTGAAATTTAACAGAGCGATGCGTTGTGGATACATGCATCTATGTGTAAAAAATGAACAAAATCGGACAAATACAACAGAAGTTATAGTCAAAAATGTGAAAATTTCACCTCTCCTTGCCAATAAACTGCGTCAATATTTGACTCCTCGTAATTATGGCTACAAGTGACCTAGAATCACAATTTTTGGTAAGCTCATTCATGTGGCTCTAATGAACAAATCCACATCCAAATTTTATCGATGCGGTCCCCCCACCCCCCGCAATCGATTTACCGTGTTTTCTCCCACACCCCTTAACATATCAACTTGAAACTTACCCAATATATATAATATAATATTTTCATCAAAATCGGTACAAATTTAGGGAACTTAGAGGTATAAATATCGTTTTGCACCAAAAAAAAAATAAATTCCAATTGGAAAGTTCTTAGATGGAATATGCAGGAAAAATTTTTTTGACACAAAAGGTACAGGGTATTCCACTGTCGGGCACCGCCTCGACTGTACCACATTTTTTATTTTTTTTTTACATACATTTTCGGCTTGCACAAACTTAATATTTCCTTTGTACCATACGATACAGGGTATAAAAACCATGAATATCCAAGAGATCGATTTAAAAAATTTGGTGCAGTCGAGGCGGTGCCCGACAGTGGAATACTCTGTACCTTTTGTCTCGAAAAATTTTTTCCGGCATATTCCTTCTAAGAACTTTCCGATCGGAATTAATTTTTTTCTCGTGAAATTCGACGTTTATACCTATAAGTTCCCTAAATTTTTACAGATTTTGATGAAACTCGAATGTTACGACAAAGAAGTTATTTAAAGTAGATGGGGTAAGTTTCAAGTTGGTATGTTGAGGGGTGTGGGATAAAACACGATAAATCGATTGCGGGGGGTGGGGGGGACCGAAGCTACAAAAATTTGGATGTGGATTTGTTCATTAGAGCCCCATAAATCAGCTTACCAAAAATTGTGATTCTAGGTCACTTGTAACCATAATTACGAGGAGTCAAATATTGACGCAGTTTATTGGCAAGGGGTGGTGAAATTTTTATATTTTTGACTAAAACTTTTGCTGTATTTGTCCGATTTCGTTTATTTTTTACACACAGATGCATGTAACCACAACGCATCGCCCTGTTAAAATATGAAACAGTGTAGCTAAAAACCGTGAAAATCTACTGCTGGGGAACGGCGGAAGATATTGACATGATTCAACAAACTACATCATCTTAGGAAATATGCGCACCAGCTGGTAAAGTTTCGCATCTCTAGTTCTTATAGTCTGCGAAATCTAGGTGTTCATACAGACGGACAGACGGACATGGCTCAATCGCAAACCGAGGTTATGATAAGCATTTTGATATAAAGGACTTGGGGTCTGCCACGCCTCCTTCTGTCCGTTTCATACATTGCACAAATCTAGTATACCATTTGTACCTTACCTACAGGTACAGGGTATAAAAACTTTCAACTGTCAACTAAAATCTTTAAATTTTAGTTGCCTAAAAAACCAGAGTGACAGCCAACAAGATTTTGGAAAATGAAAACCATTTCCTACAATATTAACCGTAATATATATTAAAAAGTAAAACGAACAATTATTTGGATTATAATAAGTAACTCGCTTCTATGTCAACTTGGACGTTACAATTGCTAAGGACGATTTTTACAAATGGAAATATTTTGTATGTTTCCCTAGCTTAGGAGAGGAAAGTATAGATGCTGAAGGATACACCGCAAGTGTAATCTAATCTCTCTCGAAAGGTTCCTGTTTGTGCAAAAGCTCAGAAGGCTCCAATTTTAGTAATTTTGAGGATTGCACGACTCGAGGCATGCGTGTGGCCTTACCTGCATACAAATAGTATTGACAGGACCGATGATGCAATGGCACTACAACGTCCTGTGGTTCGGCACACTTCTCTAATGTATCCTGCTGTTATGTCATGCAATGATGCATGAAATTCACAGTGTCCTTAACGCACTTTCACTTTAATATTCCTGGTAACCTCTGCAGCTCTGCTGCCTTTCCGGTTTCTTTAGGTAGCTGAAGTTACATAGTTGCAGCTACTGTTATGCAGCTATTAGGCAAATGTCCTTTAGGTTTGGCCATTCTTCATTTATGTGCAGATGTGGTGACACACTGCCACCGCCTTATGCGACATCGCTGCCACCATAATGTAACAGAATATTACGTGTCGCTGCTCATATTGCGTCGCATCCTTTCCATGTTGCAGCTCCCTTTGCATTTTTTATGTGCCGGCATCCTGATATTCTTGTTGCTGTTTACATGGCATACTTGCCACACATACACAGATACTAGTACATATGACATACAAGTTTCTAAATGGCTTCACCAACACGGCGCAACACTCTTTGCATCAGCCAACAGCTCAGGAAATTAAAACTCATAAATCTTGGTCTCTTATACTAAGTTGATGTCCTTATGTCCTTTAGCTCGCTCTATGCCATTCGCATGGCCACACTAGACTTGTTATTCCCTGTTGCACCCACTAATGGAATTGAATATGAGAGCTTGGTTATTTCAAGTTTATAAAGTTGAAGGGCTATAAACAAATATGCCGTGTCTCTGAGACATATTTTATTATCTCAGGTGAATCAAAAGGCGCAACATGTGGTTCACGCGGACGCAAAGCACTTTGAAGTTTTAAATTTAATACAATTTTTTATGAAGAATGCAATTAAATTTAAGTATAAAGTTTGTTGGATATAAAAAGAGCTTTCGACCATGTCAGTCTTCAAAAACTCAAGAAAACTCTATCTGGTCCATATTACTTGACCCTTAAATTGTACCTGGCAAACCTTGTATTTATTTACTAAAAACAAGAGAGAGAGACTATTCTCAAACTCCTCAAAGTAAGTATTTTAAACTACACTGTATTGCTGGAAGCAACATCGATTACGTCATTACGATTTATGATTATCGAAATAGGTGAGTAATAGGTGAGTAATAGATACCATAGGGAGGTTTCAGAGGACCTCGAAAAAAATCAAAAGTTTTAGATGAATAATTCGTTTGTTTTTGAAAATAATCAATAATAATAACCAAATTTAACATTCGGGAGTTTTTTATAGTTCCCAAGCTTATTATGACCGCTTCAAAAGATAATTAAGGTCCAAGGTAACAAAAGTCGATTTTTTGTAAAAACAAATTTTCCTACATAAATGATTGATGACAAAAAATTTGCCTAATAATACATGTATAGTATATATAAATGTACCTAATAATGCAAGTATAGTAGTAGGTATATATAAAGTATCGTATGTGTACTGCTTCGACCATTACTAACAAAACCTCCAACAAGTAATATTAATTTTTCGCATAAAGATGTCGATAGTATCGCAACTTTCAAAATACATTATAATAGTCCATGTTTGGTTTCTTTACGGACTATGCCGTGTTTTCGATTTTGGCCGCATCAAATTTGATTTTGCACTCCAAAAGGTTCTAAACAACAGCTTCAAAATTTGTGGTTATCACTTCATCTCCATATTCAAAACGGTGCTTACATCAACAAGTTTGTTTATGTTGAATATTCGCGTGTTCAATTCTTATACTAATGGACAAGGATTAGATTTTAAAACATATATTTTCTTTATAAACACCAACATTCAGTGCATTAACGTTTTACGTCTAGAGTTATGGTTCCGAAAAAAGGAAACAAATGAGCGACTAACAGAAATTTTAAATGAAATCATCTCAATCTTTAAGGATTTTAAAAAGTCATTTGGAAATTTAATGAAATATAATATTGACAGTAGCATAGTTTTTGTTTACATTTTTAAATGTGTAATAAGCTATTATCGCTTTCATAATATAAAAAATTTTTATTATTTTTATATAATTTACGCAAGTTATCAGTTTATTGCGTGTTTATTTTTAGAGTTCTGTCTCTTAAGCTATTTCATTTACCAGCTTCTGCTCATTATATGGCTTAAAAATATAAGTTCCTTTTTATCGGCATATCTAAAGCTACCAGTTAAAAAACAGAGAAGTGAGAAAATGGTTAAACGTTTAATAAAAATCATGGGTTATTACAGACGCTGTCAAGTCTTACATAAAAAAATAATGCCTATTTGGGTCAGACTCACAATTTTTTTATACTTTACCACATTCGATTTCTTGTATCATGGAATCTTCATGCTACATTGCATGATTTTTGTTAAAATACCTTTTCATAACAAGGTTTCTGTTATATTTGAAAGACGCCTCGGGATGGTGATTGAGCCAATAGTAAATATGCTTCTGTTAGGTCTTCTTAACGAACGTTTGAAGGTGTTACAGTTTGAGTTAAAAGCTAAGGCTCATGACATCATTTGGCTTCAACTGCAATTTGCTCAACTACTTAAGGATAATACATCGAAGCGCATTTGCATGGAGGTTTGGCTATTAAATACCATCATATCTACATATGTATCTATAAATTTAAATTATGTTTTTTTCAGCTAGAGACTTTTATAATTAAACAGTCATTGTCACAAATGAAGATAAACATACTAAGCTGTCAAATAATTTGCTCTAACGAATTTTCATTGAATTACTTTTATCTTGCGATGTGTAACGTTCTTTCCCTGATGGCAATCTACTGCGAAGTGTTTTAATCCTAACGGGCTTTGCTTCTGTACCACTCAAGATCCGTATTATTGTAAATCTTAAGAACAGAGATGGTGTAACCTTATTATCAATAAATGTATTAATTTGAAAAAAAAAAATGTATAATAAGTAACATCGCCCTTCTTAATCTTACTGCAGAGGATAATAACTAAAAAGTTAAGCCAACTGATTTGATTCAATGACGTCACTATGCTGGGCTAATAGGGTTAAGGTATCAATATAACAAAATTTAACTTCTCTACCTACTATTCAAAAAAAAAAGGGAAATCAGAATGGCTCTAGTTGTAATTAGACCTGAGTTCGGCAAGATTACGGTAGTCCCATCTAAATTTGGTTATCATTTAAAAAAGCGGCTACAGACTCACAAGAACAGGCTTTGATCCTGCGTTCCATTCGTTAAGATGATTGAGGCTTGTTGTAGAACCACTATTAAGATAAGAGACTTTTATAAGAGAACTTTCCAATTGGAAAACTTATTTTTTGTTGGTGCTGTACAATATTTGTACCCGTAAGTTTCGTAAATTTCTACCAATTTTAATGCATATCGAAACTTACGTCAAAGAAGATATTTACAGTGTATGGAGTAAGTTTCAAGTGCAAAAATTAGTTTAAATTTAAATTAATTAGCGTTTGAATAACACTAGTCAACGATTAAAAGTCTCCAGAGATGAGACTTATATTTTATGTTAGGGCAATGTTTCAGCATTCAAAAACCAATTTCAGCTTTGTCCTGCAATGACTATGTCCTATGGCTTTGTCCTATAAAAGGACATTTTTCAAAATACGGTTGCACATATGAGGTCATAAAAACTGTACTACTTCGAATTTTTTCATTATTTAGAGTTTTCTCAAAAGAAGAGTAGTAGTCCAAAATGTCCCCAATCACCCCAAAACCCCGAAAAACACATAATTTTGGTGACCTTTTGTATTTGTACAATATCGAGATATCTTTCAGCAAAAGTCTTAGACACTTGAAAAGTTAGCTATTTTATGTTATGGTTCATGATATGTAGATGCGATTTCTGTATTTATGTATCCATTTTTTGAATTTTTTTTTAACTATAAAAATTTAAAAGTGATTTAAACTCTTTTCAAAAATGATCTTACTGCGAAAAGCAACAAATCAAAAATGCGGTAACACCTATAATTGAGGAAGTTAATACCAGTGGCCGCCATAGTAGACAATACCACGTAATAGTAATAAATAAGCACAAGTCTTTGGAAAGACTATAAAACTATAACTTAAAACTTGCTTTTCAATGTAACAGTACCTATGTATCGGGAGAGCGTTTCCAGGTAGCCGAGTTTAAAGGTCACTAAAAATGGTTTATAGCAAATAAAATTTTGCCCGTGCTTTAAATTTTTTTTAAATAATCCATAAAGTTGTATGTCTTAAATTCTCTAAAAAATCAGTAGAGAAAGGCAAAAGTTTTATTGAAGTTATAGTACAAAATTAACATTTTATAGTCGCCAAATTTGAGAAAAGCTAGTCATCAAAATTGGTGTGTCGGCCGATGAGAACTTAACTTATAACACCCTATAAACCAAGGGCTATGAAATAATCTCAAAAAACCTTAAATAAAAAAAATGTCACACAAAAAAAATATAAATGTAGAATTTAAGTTTTTGGGGTCGCTGAATACGCATCTGTGGTTCAAAAATTCCTGGCACATTTAAAGTTCGCATCTCTTTATTTACCGAGTGTAAGATACAGAATTTTTGACTGATAATTATACCCTGTACCGTATGGTACAAAGGGTATATTAAGTTTGTGCAAGCCGAAAATGTATGTAACATACAGAAGGAAACGTCGGAGACCCCCCAAAGTTACGTAAAGTATCATCAGGGTGACTAGAGAAGTCGATATACTACGTCTATCCGTCTGTCCGTCTGTCTGTCTGTCCGTCTGTCCGTATGAACGCCAAGTCTCAGAGACGGTAAGAGCTAGGGCAACCAAACTTTCAGATTAGATCCCTTATTATTCCATAGAAGACAAGTTTATTTTATTTTTTCGATATCGGGGTTACATTATATAGCTCCCATAGGGGTGCTTCAGAGGACCTCGAAAAAAAAACGAAAAGTATTAGATGGATAATTCGTTTGTTTATGAAGGTATCATAACCAAAGTTGGCATTCAGCAGTTTTTTAGAGTACCCAAGCACTAAACCAAATTTGATCAAAATCGGTTGACTATATCATAAAGCTCCCATAGGACCGATCGGCCAAAAAATAAATTTTTGTACAATAGGTCCCAAGCACTGTACAAAATTTGATCAAAATCGGTTGACTATATCATATAGCTCCCATAGGACCGATCGGCCATAAAATCAATTTTTGTACAAAATTCGTTTTATTTCGTTTTTTTATGAAGATATCGTAGTCAAACCTCAAATTCAAAAGTTTTTTATAGATCCCAAGCACTGTACCAAATTTGATCAAAATCGGTTGACTATATCATATAGCCCCAATAGGACCGATCCTATTCGATTTGTTTCGTATGTTTATGAAGATATTGTAACCAAATATGGCAAATAACTATCTTTTAGAGTTCTGAAGCAATATACCGGATTTAATTGCAATGTGGTGGTACAGGGTATCCCAAAGTCGTCCGCGCCCGACTTTAACGTACGCCATTTTTTTTTATGCATTTTCAGAACTTGAATATTTTTTCCACCAAAACTACAGCAATATAATCATCAATTATGAAATAAATACATACTAAAAAAACTATTGTGAAATGCTCATCTTAAAATATAGAAACCACTGCGGTCTAGAATAGATTGATGGAAACAAAAGGAAAAATTATGAAACAACTTTTGAAAGAAACTCAACAAAATAGGATTGAGTTTTTACTTTATAGAATCTGAAAAAATTATCAAAAAAAAAAAAAAAGGATGTGCATAAAAATGAAAAAAAAACTAAAATTAAATATTTCTGTAAAATGTAGATAGACCTAAAAAACAAGAAATGTGAGTGCAAAGGTTTGTGGTATAAGGATACAGGTCACACAAGGAGAATAAATATTTGTGGTCTGAGTGGTTATTATAAAAGTTCGATGGAATAGAACTGGTGTAAAATAGACTACTGGAGGCAGCAGTTATTAAACGATTTACTCAAATCATGACAATCCTAAAAGGTATAAAAGAAAGGTATAAGAAAGAAAAGATTATATTTTAAAAATAAATTTCAATAAGTTACTATATGAGAATATGCCTATTTGCATGATGATCGCCATTATTTCTGACAGAAATAGTCAAAAGCTTTCCTTAAAAGAAACACAAAAGCGTTGCGATTAATTACCCCAATTATGGGTTTCCTTTTTTGTTACTGCAAATGTGCGGCCTTCTTTAGGAATTTTATTACTTTTGTGGCAAATGGCAATTTCTCCCATAATTTGCCACAATTAACGTCTGATCAGCAATTAAAGTTGCATTAACTCCAACAGCAGATGGCACTGGCCATTACGGACTTTGCCTCAATCGGCCTTAGCCTATCCACCAAATGATGCAGCAAAAGTGCGTAGATAATAAATGCGTATCTTCATGCATATATCAGAGATGTTTCCCATCTTCGGACATTTGCGCATGCGCAACATTAGCTTTGGCCTTGGAGTTGTTCGTTCCGAACAACATCAAAATCAACTTAAGACAAAGAATTTTTAGAGGACTTTTCGTAGTTTCTAATGAGCATAATCGCTGTTGGCTTTTAATTGTTGGCACCAATTTTGATGCAGACAAAGTAGCAGAAGTGATTGAAAATGTTGAACCTTGAATTTTGGGTTTGTAAAAATGCAGCTGAGGTCAAAAAAGTATGAGATTAAAGTTACACGATAATGGGTAAGCATAAAGTTATAAAAACAACTTAGGTATGATTGTAATTCTTAGTCTCTGGATCAATATTTAAAAAAATTTGAATAGCTATTTAGAAAAGGTTGCTCAAGAATTAATGACTTCGGAATAGTCTTAAAATTATTCCACCTGCTAACATTTTTATGCTTTATAGTTTTGGGAATGATAGTAAACTGAGAATGGATCTAAATGATTTTGGAAAGACTCTAATGTTCGTTGATAAAACTTAATGTTATGTCGTGCGCACTCTTGTGAGGTTGCCATTTTTGTTAGAAGTGGACATGAAGCAAGAACAAGGTGTCAAACTAAAGTTTCGGGAACAGCTTCTTCGTATCTTTTTGAAGATCGCCGTAGAGATAATTGTTCCGTTGCCTTATAGTATGGGATGATTACATCATTCACGACTATGGGGCTAATCATTGTGCGGAAAGGAGAGGCATCCGCTTCATAAGACTATTGCTCGTGATTTAGTGCCATGAAAAATAATCACTTACTATTTCTTCGTTAAAGCGAAATGCGCTTATCCCTCGACGGCCCAAGTGTCGAGTCTCACAGGGAGGGCTCCGTCACCCTTTCGCTTCGCTCGCCAGTCCCGTGCGTTTTCAAACTACAAGAACGTTTTTTTTATATTGAGGGTTAAATTCTTATTTCAAGAGTAAAAAGATCTTAATTTAAGAATGAATACAATGATTTTAAGTAAAATTAATATGTATTTTTTTTAGATAGTAATTTCTAATCTTAGAATATTTAGAATGATTTTAAAGAGCATTTCACTATGAAAAATGTTTAGTCTTCATACTGAGATTGAAAGTACTTCGTTCTTAAATTAAGGAATATAGACAAATCCAAGATGGAGAAAAATCTCGAGCAAACTCGGGGAAACCGCGACGGAGTCTCTCGGAATAAGTAAGGACGCCTAAGGGGAAGCTGCTATAAGCTGCTCAACTGTGTTTGAGTAGCAGGAGGGGCGCGAGCTCCTGGACTCTGACCGTCGCAGAAACATTCGTCTGATTGTTGGTGAGTTATAGATTTCTTAAGGTAGCGTCCAGAAAATTATTACCGAATATTTTGCCCTGGCAAAGGTATGCGCTTGGGTAAGCTGCTATGTGAATATTTTTGACACAGAAAAAGTTGTTTGAGAAGATACAAAGCTCAAATTTTTGTTTTATTTTTTTTTTCCATCTGATCTGCGGCATAGCCTTTGTAGTATAATGTCATGTTAACATGCCTTCAAAAATCCAAGATGCCCTTATTTATGTCAATTCCCACCACTCACTCTCAAGTGAAAAGGTAAGCATTGAAATTAAGTCTGCCTTTATTCAAATCGAATCGTGCCTAGCAGATTCTGCCTAAGCGCTGTAATTAAACAGAGCTAAAAACAAAAACCTAAATCAGCCATTGACCTCACAGTAGGGTAACAGCTGAAAACCAGTTTGACTTGGACTCCCGCCACGTCCAGCACTGACCATACTGAAAATGCAGTCGGTAAATTTTCTACCTGTCAATAGAAGAGGCTACCTTAATGGCATCCAAGATAAACAGGCATTTGTCTTTGATTGTGCGACCAACTGCCAACTTGCAACCAACTTGCAACTACCACAAAAAAAAAAACCCAGTGGTTCGTTATAATATTATTGTGGCTGCTGTCTTACAAAATGGCGTGTCAACGCATGGCCGAAACAAAAAAATTGTATGTCGCTTAAAAGAAAATTTTTATAATTTTATTGTAAAATATGGGCTCCTCAACATGAATTACTTACATGAAATACACGCACTAAACGAGCCGAGAAAAGGGTTCCATGCAGCCAGCCATCGCAGCAAATTAGTTGCGGCCGCCAAAGGCAATGTCAACAGCGGAATAGGAGCATTGGCTGCTTTGGACCGCTTCCTGAGCCGGCGGCGTCACTGGCAGGCCCCATAATGAAGTCATTAAAATTTCACCCTTATTATGGCTTTTAAAGTGATTGCAAAATGAGCAGCCAAACCTTATGGGTTACAGAAGCTTCTGGCGGGTGCAACGGATGCAACATCTTCATTTTGTATGCATCAAAGTAGTTATTAAGTAAAAAGTGCACGCACATTTTCCTTATGAAATAATAAGCTTGGTTTTTATACCCTGTACCCATAGGGTTCAGAGCACTATAGATTTGTGCAGTGTATTTACCTTATATGCATTTACCTTATATAATCTCAGAGACTCTTGGATCTATAGACGCAAAATTTTACCAAACAAGTATTCCAGTCTGTTCGCTGATGAAGCTTGCACAATAATTTTCTGTGGATCCGTACGTCAATGACTGTGATGATTGATTGAAAAAAAGATGAAGGAAACACCAAATAATAAGCAAGGAATTATTAAAAATAGCAGTAGCCACGGATCTGGAGAAGATTGACCATAGCGACCAAAACCTTGTTGAAAAGTGTAATTTTAATTTAATTTTAATTATAAAATATTTTCTTTTTGTCTGATAAAATAAGCTCAAAACCATGAAAAGTCTGTTAATTTTAATTTTTTCTCTTGCCCAAAAGATAACAGGCAGAAAAGATCGCCGTTTCAACCTTCTCATGGAATTAGCGTTGAACAGCCCACGCTTCAATTTATTTGGATGACGAAGAAGAAGTTAATTTTAACGTTACTATTCAACAGTCATTAGCCTCAGTTCAAAATGTAGAATAAGGTTGCTCACGTACCAGCCACATCCATGAAAAAAAGTTTTAAAGACCGTCTAAAAGTTTCTCTTGCAAGCTATGAACAGTATGCAGTAAAAGACTAAAGAACAACTTTTAATGATTTTGGAAAAAAGGTATTACATTTTGATCTTATCCCCTACAAATTGTAAAAATATTCAACTTTGTTCATGTGAGCATAATCATCAATGAAAAGTTGACTTTTCCTCATAACATCACAGTCAACCCTGAACCGAAGTATCGAGTATTTTTTTTTTTCACAGAAGTATTGGAAAAAATGAAGCCGGTCGTTTAATAGACCAACTATTCAAATTCTCAATATTTTATTATTATGATAAAAAAATCGACAAATTTGTTGCATAAAATATTAAATGAAATATAACATATACAAAATATATTTAATAAAATAAATACTGAAAAAATTACAAATTAATTTACAAAATAGTAATTTAAAAAAATTATATTCAAATCAGTAAATTACGTAATTTGATGATCTATGATGGTAACCACATTTCCTAACATTTATGCAAAACTGAAAACACGAAAAAAATATATATATTTTTAAAAAATACTTTTTGAATATTATAACTTGAATGTAAAAGTTTTTGGCCTTAAATATCAACCTATGTCTTAAATAACGAGAAGCGGATGGAACTTTGCTCCATGACCACGCCCTAGCTTTTTTTTTTGTACATTACATTTACTTTTTTTAACAATAAATAATAACTTATTAAAATAAATAAACAATACTTCGAACAGCTTTTTATATTTGGAACTCTTAAAATAAGAAACTGTGCCAATCTGGAGGTATGGTGATCCAATTATGCTTTAAAGTACTTCCTTCTACAAAATTGTCTTATCTAATATCTCAAGTGAAATTTAACTCATTACGATCGACGATATTTCGATAATCAAAGTATTGAATGTTCAGCATCAAATTTGTCGCAAATAGTTACTTTTTTTTTGGAAAAAATGGTTACAGTGTATCTCACTGTCGTTCACTACTGCAACTGATTCACATTTTTTATAATTTTTTTTTGTTTCAAAGGTGCAAGGAAGCAATTTGATATAATTGCCACAATTCTTGTTAATCACACCATAAGAGCGCGCACACACACACACTCTCACACACTCGCTCATACACACCTGAGACTGAGTGTAGCGCCGCAAAAGGCGCTCAAGTGCAACAGGCACAATTTGCAACCAGCTAACTATGCGTTGAAATATTTATGAGCTTTTAAAGTGCACTGTCAGAAAGATAGTTAATTTTCCGCTTCAATACCTTTAATGAGGGTTCTTTGCGGAGTCGCGGGCATAAACACACAATATAAAAAAAGAGCTCCACATTCATAAGTTATACTTAGTTTTATGAATCCATTAAATTCGGCATTATTTTAAGAGATCTCGTAAACCTTAACGGTATACTTTGTTTATAGAACGAAAAGGCAGAGAAAAAACGTAAAAAAAAATGGATCGGAATTTAACAGAAAAGCCACTACAGAGCTAAGGATTTTGAAATGAGAACTATCTTTTTTTGTCAGGTTTAGACATAAAATATAGAGCCTTTTAAATTTATCTATTTGCCACAACCTACAGTGATAACCAACTAATCTATAGTGTCCAGTTAGCAAACTATCTAAAGGGGATTCTGACCATTTAGGTTGCTTTTTTTTTAACCTTTTTAAGTTTATTGAACCAAGGATTTGCCTATCTAGGGCCTGTCGTTTAGATTTGGCCGGCAGTACGTTTAGATCACTCTTGTTTTCTTAGTAATAAGGTTCTGGACCTCTCGTTAGCTCTGATTACAATAAGCAATAATGGTGTTATTATAGCGTCATAATTAAACTTTCAGACGTTTTCATTTTTGAACATAAAAAGTATTTTAGCAAACTTTTTCTTTCTTATTTTATGTAGAAAAAATTAACATAAATAAAAGTTGTAAATGCATTGACCAAAACAACTATAAATTTTAACATGTAATATTTATGAGTTCACGTAAATACAAAATAATAAAAAACATATTTATAAAAATGTTCCCGAACTAATCGAGAGTAATTATTATCGCTGTAATTAAAATCAAATTAAATTTAAGCACAAAACTCACACTAATGAATATATATTGATAATTATGATAATTATAATAATATGCAAAATTTTCACGCAACGTCGACACTGCCTCCATTGTTGACTGAAGTTTCAATAAATGGATTCAAGTTGACTCGCAGTTTTGAATTACACTGAGAAAAGTGAATGTTGAGTTGAGTGTACAGTGGCAGTCCTTAAGTGGGGCTGCCAATCTGTAAATTTGTATAATACATTCGAATGGCGAGCTATGTGCTTTAGTTGTCTTGCAAATTAGTTTTCAAAGGGCACGCAATTTTAATAACTTAATTACAACAATTTAATGTGCAACAATTACAGCTGCAACTTGTTATACTGACAATGCAACCAGTGGCGTAGCAAGGGGTTGCTGGTCGAGGACGCTACGTCTTGGGGGCGGCAAAATGACTTTTGCTGTAGTCGAATGTTGCAATTTTCAAAAAGTAAATTCTTTAAAGAACTGAAGAACACTTTGGAACTCATTTTTTTTGGCATACACACCCAATAGCCTTAAAACCAGATGATTGTTTTAGTATTTTAAGCAGTATGCAATCAAATTTTGGAAGTACATATTTAGATATTAATATGTCTATATAAATGTACTTTTTATTGAATTGTTTTTACAGAGCCTTAATTTTCATGTTATCGACCAGCCCAAAGGGTTAGCGCCAAAAGGAGTGCAAGAAAATTCGCTTTATAGCGAAGGGGATCATCCCCCAAGTTGAGCAAATTACAAAAGCTTATATGAAACATTTTTTTTTAAACACGACATAAGACTTGGCACTTGTGCACTGTTAGAAGATGAAAGAAAAACTTTACATAGTTTTGAATAATTTGGCTTCAGCAACCTAGTGCAGGAAATGGCTGGTCAAAGTTTGGAAAGCATTTTTTTTTTTTTGAATTTGTTGGACTTATAAGTACGTACATGTGATTTTTTGGGGAACAAAACTCGTATAAATAAAACGCACAAAATTCTCTCTACTTAACAGTGGCGGAGCCCCCTAGTGTTAATGTAATTGAACGTACGTTTTTATTTCCAATGTTTTCCATATGTGTGTTTATTTCCAAGTGGATCGCTGACCTTACCTGCGAGATGAACTAAAAATGGTAATATCTTCCAAAATGTGTAAGGATTATTGTCTTTTTTGTCCATTTTTTGTGCCTTTTTGAAATATTTGCCCTTTATCAGAACAGTTTGAGTTACTTTTATATTATTTTCAAGTTTTTGTGGGAAATGGATATTGGACCATAGGGACATGATTCCAATGATGGAAACATTTTTTGATCCAGAAGAGTAGGTAATCTACAATGTCCAGCTAGCAAACAAGTCAAAAGGATTTCTTGTCACTTACGATGTCTTACAAACATTTTTTTTCTGCGTTTACTAGTGCACTTTTCTCAACTTCACATTTGTCTTTGTAATCTTAATATGATATGATCGTTGATCTCAATTGAGATATAATAAGTTTAGGTTTGCTGAGAGATCTTTCACGTTATGCAAGTGAAAGAGTTGGAATAAATAATATTCTTAAAGTTTCGGCTTCTCTCCAACCTCATTTTCCGAATAATTGAAATTTTTCATGTTTTTTTTTAATCAACTTCGAGAACTTTGGTCACGGGGGCATCCAGCCATGATCACCATCATCCATACTAGCACCAGGCGCCAATTATTATAACTCCGCCCCTGAAAGCAAATTATGTAACTAGTGTTTAACAAGAAATATTAACTTAACAGCGCAAAATAAACAAGTTATTAACTAGTCGGATCGATCAACTAAATAGCTGAACAACTTGACAGCTGTAAAAAGTACAGTAAATATTTAAAGCTAACTGCTTGAAATGATATAGTACTACATAGTACTATAACCTACAAAGGACACAAGCAAACATTAACCTTAACTCACTCTCTGTTTTATGTTTTTCCTTTGTTTGACTTTTCGGACGTCCTTGACTTTTACCGGATGCGTAACAAATGCATATGCAAATATTTGCCATTCAATTGTTCGGCAATCCTTTGTAATCCTTGCTGTAGGTAGTTCAAAGTCCATCGTCTGCTCCTAGGCTTCAGCGTCATCGATGACCGTCATAAAATTCAGTTAACTCTGTCATGTGTTTGTTTTTGGTTAAGCGCTGCATGTCTAATCCGACATTTGTGTTTTGACTTTTCAACGTTTAGGGCTTTGTTTTGCAAAACTGTTAAAAGGCTCGGGCCTCTGATTTATGACATGGGACTTTGGCAAGGATAACGTCTATTTGAATACTGCCTGCGAAAAAAAAATGTTAGAGCAGTTGCTCATATGGCCAACAGTTGCGGCAAATTCAGTTTCCGTGTTGATGTTGCCTGAAACAGTTCATCTATCTGGATAATCCGATATTTAAAGCAAATAAAGCAAACTTTGAATACAACTTGAGTAAGTATTGTACAATATTACAAAAAAGAAGTATGTGCTATAATTTATATGTAAAAGGAGTAAAAATAATAATTTTAATGCCCAGGCATAAGTTTTCCCTATAAAAGTTAATATCTGCACTATTTTTTTTATTTTAATAAATTTTGGGTAAAGCTCTTGCTACTCTACATGGCTTTACAGTTAAAACAACCCTACTTAAATATACCCTGTACTTTACAAAAGGTCTAGCCGGATAAGGTACTGGAAACTGCCCCCAGCGATTTTTGAAAACTAATGATGCAATTCGATTCATAGGGGTAAAAAAAAATTGTTCGCAAAATTTCAGTTTTTAAACTTATTTATTTTTATGCCTAAACTGTATAAATATTTTTAAACCAATTTTTTTTTTAATCTAACTTGAGAGGAGATTCCGGTGATCTCCAATAGTAACCTTTAATATGGTCAGGATGACAAAAAGGTCTGCGTGAACGCCTAGATATTGGAGACTATAAGAGCTATGATAACCAAACTTGAAATTTTGATCATAGTGCTACCCGTTTTCACCCCGAACGCGCTATATTCGTTCGCTATATTTTCATAGTTCACATAAAGTTGAAACTTTGTGGGTAAAAAAAAAGGACATACAGTACTGTAGAAATATATCTGCGGGATTTCTTTAAGGTTCATAAATAGTTTTTTTTTTTTGAGGAGGGTAAGGTTTTGTTAAAATCAGATTTGCAGAACTTAGGAGGTCTCAAATTGCAGCCATCTTGAAATTAAGGTTGAGACTGTTTGGCAAAAATGTAATCACTTTATTTCTTTGTATATGAAAAGATAATTTGACGCATATATCTCTGATCTTAGTAACACGTTTGTACGAGGGTGTGGAACTTTTCACGAGAAGCTTCTATTATTAGACAAATTCTCCTACGAGGTAACGGGCCAACATGTCGATATTAAGAAAAAAATAAGAAAAATTGAAAAGTGTGATCCGAAAAAAATTACTGGTATCCGTAGGCTAGCGCCATAATGTTGTAAGACATCGATATGTAATGACAAACGCCTCCTTTTTCACTTTTGAATTTAGAGGTTAGACCATGTTTACATAGTAGAGGTCACTGAGTCCGAATCCAAATAAATCTCAGCACGCCAGGCAGAAACCTAACTTCAAAAAACACTATAAATCGGGTTATTTTGGTGTTTACCTCAGAGCCCTAAGGTGCTGGTGGTTTTGTATGCAGCGACTCCAAAAGCAATTTAAAACATCGAAGTATGTTAGGATTAAAAAAAGACTTTTTATGAATTATTTTGAGGTTATGTTATAACACATCGACGAACAATTGGAAATCAAAATTGAAGATAGGGCTGAGTTCTACTACGACACACAATCTGTAAGAGCAAATTTATTTTATAATTATTTTTCACCTTACTTTATAAATGGCTTCCATTAATTCTTTCCCCGTTAGATTCATTACCAATGCAATAATTCTGACAATCTATCTTGCCAAGTAGGTGGTCCCATTAGTTTTCGTGGCTTTGAAATTCGATTAACCCATTTTAGTCCAACTAAATGAAGTACATAACTTCAAGAGCTGCAATCATCGGCACAATTTAATTATTTTTGTAGTTATTTGCCTCTCTAATTTCCACTTTGCCGTCTGCAGTAAAGCGACTTTATAGCGCGCGTGATGATGATCGATTTTCAGCAAAAAAAAAAACAAAATACAAAAAACTACGCTCTCCACCAACAACTGACAGGATGATCCCAAGGCGGTGGCAATCTAAGCGCAGAGAAATCCATCAAGAGTCAATGTCTTGAGCTACCATTAAGGGCATTGGAGTTGCACACCTGTTGGCGCACAGCGGACACCGTGCTGCAAATTAAATACTCCATGGTACGAGTATCGCTGCTTGTTCCAATGGATTATTAATGATTCGCGATCGATCGCAGGCCGATTTGCGCGTTCGCATGTGTTGGAGATCGCGCGAACGTTCTTCCAGAAATAGCTACAAATTTGCTGGTAGCCGACATGGATGTTCGGTCCCGGACTCGCCCTCTGGTAGCATCAAGGCGTTTAGCGTTAACGTTAACTCAATCGACCTGTCATTTGCGTTTCAGTTGGCTCCTCGCATAATTGCCCCAGACACCACCACTTGAAAGTGTTCCACGGCACATCATTTGTCAGGCGGTTATGTAGTATGTGGCAGAGCAGCCATAGCGGCGCGTTCATGGCTATTTATATTTTCTGATGTAGTTTTTCAAATTCCATAATAAAAAAACGTTCCAGTTTGTTCTTCATTTCTATTGGCATGAAATCCTTCATTTCCAAGCCCAACATCGTTGAATAATTATGAATTAGGTTGTCTGTTCAAGAATAAATATAGTCGAATTTCCCAATAACGAACTTCTCATAAATCGAATTTTTTCAAGTATTGTATTTTCACCTCATAACGTATAATATAGCGAAAAAATGTTGTAGCAAAATGTAACACTCATAGGTTTTTGCTGTTCGAACATGGGAATTTTTAATTCATTTTCTGTTAAATACTTTAATTAAATTTCATAATGAAAGAAAAGAGAGAAAAGTGCAGCATTTTTTGAGGGACAATCAATAATATTTTTATTATCACTTTTTTTTCTTAACTTTTCTAAAGTCGAGAAGCACTGCATCGTATCATTTATATGAATCCCTAAACGTCAATTCTTAAATTTAAGTGAAAACATATATTTTTTGACACAATGAACCAATAATCCGCTCCCGTGTAAAGCTCTTCTGTATTGACTCAATAAATTCCCAGCTATATAATTACAAAAAAAAATCCTTCAAAAGCTTTTAGCTTTTCCCTTGAAAAAAGCAACAAAAGCGTCACATTCTAAATGATAACTAACGAACTATGTGATTATTTCTTACTTTCTTACATTATATAATGTACAATATAATTTTGACAATGTATCAATTAGAATAAGGGAAAAAGCCGCCATATTGAATTACGCCATATTTAATTTTGACTTAGAATCGTAATAGATTGAAAACCAACCAGAGGGCTTTAAAATTGATGATTTCCAGATCGTCTATTACACCATTCGCTCTTAACGGCGCACATAATTTTATGGCCTACATAAATGTACAAATCGAAGGGCTGGTATAAAAAAAGGATTTCTTAATAATAATGCAGATAATGCAGAAAATTTGCACATCAGATGTGTTATTGAATAATTTTTTGGAAAGCGGATAGCCATGGCCAAAAAAAAAGTTTTTTATTATATTAATATAATTAGGATATTCACGGTTGCTTTTGAGTTGAGTATTTGAAAAGCTGAGGAGTTTTGAAACAACAAAGTGTACAAGATTGAGAGTTGTTTTCAACTGAACATTTTCTCAACCCAGACCCTAGACTAGTTTATAGATGTTGAGTTGTTATATTTTTGGATTTTGAACATTGTACGTATAGCCGTACTTTTCCAAAGGACTTTCCTATGACATTTAAGGTTTAAAAAATTCCTTGAGCACAAGCAAAATTTAAATAATAATAAAAAATTCTCTTTTAGATGCTGACCCCAAAATAAAATTTCTTTTTAATTTTTAATTCTTATGTTATATGATAACTTTCTTATAAAGCTTCTGAGTTGCAAGCGAAATTTTTCCACCAGCCCCAAAAAGTTTCATAACGACGAATTTTTAAGGCATTCAAGAAAATATTGCTTAAATATAATTTTTTTAAATGTTTTGTTAACATACGTTTTCTGGATGTCAATTCTACTTGCGTGTTATCGATTAAATAAAACAGTTTATCGGTTATGTTGCACTTTTTGATATTTGCAGTCTCTACGATTTATTTTTTGTAAGGGTCTATCTAGTTAAGGAACATTTAAAAAAAATGTTTTTTCATTAATTAAAAAATTATGCTATTTTTTAACCACCCCATTTTCCTAAAAAAATATTTGAAATTTTCGTAATTTTTTTAAGTATGTTTTTTTAGGTTATACAATAAAAATTGGCAAATATTATTTTTATAGTCAATTCGAATTATATATGGGGTACAAATTTCTAAATTTTGAAATAAATTACGCTCATAGGCCAATGCCTATAGCTTTTTCGAAATCGTTATCTATAGAAAATAATGTTGTTGATTTTGAAAAGAATTTTACGCTGTACAATTTATTGAAACATTCCAAAACTGTTTATCGCCCGGGAATTATTTTATTTTGTGACATTTGACCTTGAATATCTTGAGAATATAATATTGTCATTATCATTGTTACTTTTAAAGTGTGTTATAAAATGAAAAAAAAGAATATTAATAGCATATTTGAATTTATGTTTTTCTAGTCCGAGAAGTTATTATTTATTTATCACTGATACGAAAAGGTACTGTCTACTATGGCAACCATCGGAATATCACTAGATAAGCTAAATTTGCTGAATTTTGGGAGTCACCAATTTTTCTTTTAATTTTTCGCATAAAAAATGTGAATCTTCATCACTTCTGAATTTCAAATTAAATAAAAAAAATTTTTTACATTTAAAAAAAAATTGTTAAGATAAAATTCAACTTTTCTATTTATTAATGATTCACATATTTGTATTTGTTTACAAAATATCGCTTGCCAAAAAAAAACTACCTAAATAATCGGCTATCGATATTTCGATGAATAATTAGATTTTGCAAAAAAACTAAATAAAATAAAATAAAAATTTAAGATTTTAAAAAGTGGCGCGCTTCGCTTGTTTTTTACCATAAATAACTGTTTATTAATTTTTAATTTTAGGTAAAAAATATCAATACATCAATTTTATTTAAAAAAAAATTATGATCGTTTCAATGGATGGTATTAAATTCCACTCATTATGGCTAAATTGAAAAAAGAGGTTTTTACTTTTAATTTATTTGTGACTAACCTATTTGACTTTTTATACAAATTTTTTTTGTTAGTAGAGTTTTTTATTTAGTATTTATTTATTTATAAATAGCTTAATATTATATTTATATATGATAGAAGCTTATTGGTGCTAACCGCCTAGGCCTTAAGCTTAATGTTAGTTAGGTTTCCTAAAAAAAAAAACTATAACTCGTTAAATTTAAAAACTCTAAGCCTATGCTGAATTTTTGGATCATTAGTTTTTTCTAAAATCAATGGAGGCCTTATTTTGTTCCCTAAACAGGTATATCCTTTCGTTTTAGTCTATGGAAATATTTATATCTTCATAAAATCAACAAATTATTAAAAGCAACCTCACTTTTATACATACCCAGTACAGCCCACTGTAATTAATATTTCACCCACTGTACATGATTAAAATTCGACTTTTACCTGGGGTTTCATATCATTCGCTTGCCATTTGGTGTTTGCTGTTTTGTTTAAAATCATTTATCAATATATTTACTAGAAATTAATTACCCCACGCTCCATTTGGTATTTAATTCGATTTGTATGCGATATTTTCAACTGTGGCAGACCACTCAGGTGTGAAACATGCGTACCGAGTTCATCAATCATGTGGGCGCTCCATGTTGCCACGAATCGATCAAACAATCGCAACGCAACGCGAAATAAACTTCCAGAGACGACATGTAGTCTGTTGACCTGCCGGCTAAGGATACAGTGCGTCTCGTTGGCTGCAGACATAGTGGTTCCAAAGGCGGCTGGGTGAGCCCCCGTACCCGCCCAATCTTTCTCAACTAGACAGAGCTCTATCAACGGCACACTTTTCGTTTGTTTATGCGTTTGTCAATGCTTTGGGAATTTCGGTTTTGTTTTTGTTTTTAATTTTAATTTAAGCATGCATTTCAACAAAACTTCATTAATTTCCCCTACCACAGGACAGGACCCTTGCACTGGGCTGGACGTGCGTTTAGCACATCTCTTCCAGGCGCTGTGCCTCAAGAGCCAATTCGAAGTGGCATTCATTAATTCCAAAGACTCGTTGTATTTTGTTATTAATGATGTTGAACAAAACGGCGGCTATATAGGCATTTCGATATGTTTTTCACTTGGTCGATTGTTTGGACTGTTTTTTGGGTTTTTGGTTGTTGGTTGGTTCTTGTCGCTGTGTGTTTTGCCTGTTGATGGTGCTGCTGATGACACCTTGGAAGAGGTTTGTGTTGATTTGCGGGTGGTTCTTGTTTACTTTGTTTGTATCTCATGATTATTGCTATTGCGGTTGTTTGTGGGTCTCCTCTGCATGACGGTCTCTGGTTTTGCTTACTGATCCCATATTTTATGGTTGTTCGCAAAGGGCAGCCAGTTTTCGCCTTATCATTATTTAATGTTGAATGATGTCGAGTGTTTGTTTTGACATCAAATGTTCTTTGGTGCTTGTTATTAAACATTTTAACTAGTGATTAATGATTTTTCAATAGCTATGCTGCAGTGCATTTATCTGCATGTGGCATCAACTAAGACAGCCGAGGATTACCTTAAACACACGTAGTATATTGTATTTGGTGATGCTTCATGTGAGAAAATAACTTAAGTAATGCGCCTTGGAAATACAAAATGTTTGAGATAAATATTACTTGGAACAAACCATTTACATCTCCCTGAGTCATAAATAGTAATATAATAATTTAAAATAATAAAAACACGTACTGAATCAGTACGCAGAGCTCCGAACAAAACAGGTAAAACAGTGTTGACCCATAATAACCAAAACAAACAAAACTAATATGTAGCTACTTTAATGTCGTACCGAAATAAATTTCCTGTTGGAAAAATGCGTATATGTGTGGCTAAAAACCGCGAAACTCTACTGCGGGGGAACGGGGGAGGATATTGACATTATTCAACAAACTTCATCTTCTGGTAAAGTTTCGTGTCTCTAGCTCTTATAGTCTCCGAGATCTAGGTGTTCATACAGACGGACAGACGGACATGGCTCAATCGCTACCCGAGGTTATGATAAGCATTTTGGTATAAAGGACTTGGGGTCTGCCACGCCTCCTTCTGTCCGTTACATACATTGCACAAATCTAGTATATCCTTTGTACCTATAGGTAGGTACAGGGTATAATCATTGAATTGAAAATGCGTACACCTCTGCGAATTCTTCAACTGAGTGCTCCGTCTCCCAAATATGGGTTCGGCCAGATATCGATAACACCAACATGCGCTTAGTTCTTGAAGCAATCATGTTTTTGTGTTTGTTCAGAAGCGTCTCGGGCTGCTGCGTACTGGCGTATCAAAAGGTATATGGTAGAAAAAAAAAAAAATCTCAGAAATACCATTTTTGTTTCAATTTACCTTTAGTAGGTACTTTCTTCTTTTTCTGAATTTCGGGATATTTAAATTTTTTATTTATTTTTTTCGTTAATTTTTTATTATTTAGTTTCTACCTCTCAAGGAAAATTTTCATACTAGCCGTGATAACTAATTTTTTTACCATCTCCGGTCAAAGGAGAAAAAGTGGAAGTCTTCGGCTACAACGAAAACCCAGAAGCAAAAACATTGGTTAGATTATGGCATAGCTATAGTAGGTGGAGCCCCCTATTTTTATGAAAAAAATTTTTCGTGTAGATTGTGATAAGAATAATATTACATATCAAAAATAAATTAAGGAAAAGTTGTGAATTAATTTTGAAATACTTTTATGGTTTTTGTTTCGATTGATGGAGATTTTTCTTTAGTAACTTAAAATTCTAATGCCGCACTGCAATTTAAAAACAATTTTTAACTAGATGGTAACTTTTCTAAGTTTGTTGAATTTTTTTTAACAAAAATTTTGTTGAATTTTATTTGAACAAAAAGTTTAGGTAGTTTGTCTAAATTCTTATTGTTCTTGAGTGTAGATATACATATGTCTGTAAAGTTATTCGCTCCGTGTATTTGGATGAATTATATATTTTTTAGCACAAATATTTTATACATTCACTAATTTTTTAATATTTTTGTCATTCATTGTTAAATGTGGGAAACTGAATACTAAAGATCCCAATTAATTGAGCAGCACGGTTTTTTTATGACCGCATAGTCAAGCACCTTTAAAGAAAGTATTATTCGTTCTTATACCTGACCGCTAGTGAGTCAGCCCCGTTAACTAAACGAACCTAGTTAGAATATATCACCCATTCTCAATTTCTAGGAGCCATAATCGTAAAAACATCGAGCCCAACTCAAAAAAAAAAATCGTTATCACTGTAATGCATTCACGTATGTCAGTTTCCGTCCATCAAAATCCCTCTAACATAACTCAGCACCCCATTTTTGACATGTTCTGGCTAATAAACGTACCGAAACGAATTCCGTTCTGGGAGCCAATATGCATGCAAATATTTGTGAATGGAAAACACTTAACGCAAACACATTTAGTGATTCCAAGCCAACAGATTTTCGTATGAACATGAAGGCAAACATCATGACTATGGTAGACATCCCCAACACGAAGTCGTGGGTGTGCGCAGCCATGCCCAGAAGCCAATTCTAATTCCTAGAAAATGCTTTTTATAATACACAAAAAAAAAAAAAAAACAGGGCGAACAAGGAAAATATTTGACATGAAATTCGTCAAACTCATGCGTCGCAAGCATTGTGTATGCTTTGGGATTTGGCAGGGAGTTGAGGACGTGGGCTAAAGCTCACTGGGACAAAGGACAACGCTTTTCGGTATCGCTTACATGCAGCCAGTGACTGACTTTGAGGCCTATGCTCTGCTTGGTAAGCCAGAGCCAAACAACTTCCTGCACAGACAAGCGGCCAGCCGCCTTTTCCACACGCTGCCTCTTCCACGTTACGCACTCGCGCACTCGCTCCTGCCATTAGAGCCTCAAATGGAAAACGAAAATGTCTGACATTGACAAATGTCATCCGTCATTGCGAACACAAGATTGATATAGATTGGAATGTGACACAAAAATACGCACAACCACCACCACCACCAAACCCAGAGCAGCAGCACTACCACTTTGCCACTGGCATGGTATGGCCGCAGCCCTTATATGCCACAACCACCACTACAGCAAGGACTGCGGCAGTCAGGGATTGCGGCAGCAGGCAAAGACACAAAGACACAATGGCGGCAGACGGTTTCCCTTGCATACTACGCACAATTTTGCGTAGCTGACGATGACACAAGATGACGAGCGTTGATGAAAAACGTCGTCGTTGCCTTCCCGTCGTCGTCAGCGTCGACGTCTGTCCGTCATGTCACCCTTGTTTCGTCTGCTGACAAAAAAAAAAACAAAAACAACTATGGATTCAAAAAAAATTCCTTGTCGGGGATGAAATGCTGCATTTTTTCATGCTCCTTTTTGTATGGGTTGTTTAAAAAGTTCGCATAGGGCTTCAAGAATATTTTCGACCAAGACATATACATATGTCTGAAGGTCTAAAAAACAGTCAGTTTTAAAGTAGATATGTCTAGGAGATTTCAAAGAAAGTCTTCATATAATCGAAGAAAAATGCAGACGTGGAGGATTCTGGAGAAGTCTATAAGATTTAAATATTTAAGTTTAAGAACTCAATGCATAAAGACGTAGTCTATACTAGTATGTATTCCTTTTTTTTTTTAAAATATTTAATTTTAAAGTTCATAAAAATTAATATAAAATTGAATAATTTGTTGCTGCTTAAAGTACCTTAATAATAACAAAACTAACGCAGGCTTAAATGATTTTGGAGCAGTCTTTCAACTTTGCGATTAAATTCATAAATAAATTTATTTAAATGGTGTACTTTTGGGTACTAAGAAATATAAACTTAGTACTTAAAACGTTAATTTTGAAGAATGAAAAAAAGTCTTCTTTTATGTATTAACTTATTATCTATTGTAGCACAATTTCCTCAATACTCGAGGAAAATACGACTTATATACTTATATAGTTTTGGAAAGGTCCATGAGCTCTATCCTTCTAAATATTTATTTAAATTTTATATGTTCGGCCAATAAACCTTGGGACATAAATACTCAGTGTACATATTATGTTAATATGTAATATGTAGAATTTTTTTCATTTAAAGTACATAAAAAAGGTCAATGAATGTATTAGAATTCTTAGAAAATTTGTATGTATACTATGGATATTTTTCTTTGGTTCTTGTAGTTCCAGACGTGTATAATTTTTGAAAATAAGTTTACAATGAATTTTATTTAAATACTTTTGAAATAAAAACATTATTTCGAGATAATCGCACATTATGCGCCGAGTGCTGACCTTTCTTAAGAGACGGAAAGCGAAATTCCGATATACTGCTCCGATTTGCTTAAAATTTAAATAAATTTATACCCTGTACCTGTAGGAACAAAGGGTATACTAGATTTGTGCAATGTGTGTAAGAGCTATGCGTGTTGGTTTCATGCATCTGTGTATCTAAAATGAACAAAGTCGGACAAATACAACAGAAGCAATAGTTGTAAATGTACTAACTTAACCCCCCTTTGCCAACAAAGTGCATCAATCTATGACTCTACGTAATTATGGTAAAAAATAACCTACCTTCCCAATTTTGGTACAATTATTCATGTGGCCTTAACGGACAAACCCACATTCAAATTTTATCGATTTACCGTCTTTTCACCCACATCTCTCAACATATGAACTACTAGTTACCAAAAAACAAGGTTTTTATTTTTCTAAAACTTATTTGTGAAAATTCTTTCTAAGAAAACTTAGTTCTTAGTAAGTTCCATGACTTAAACTTTATGGTCAACCCTCAACCAACTGTATTTGAGTATAGTCTCCTTATTTTTTTTTTTTTTTGAGCTCAAAGTTTTATGTGCGTGGCACATAATAATGGTGGATTTTCTTTGTTTGACGTTAATTTTTTATTCTTGTTGCTTTGTTCCCGCTGCCTGCTACACGCCCTTTCTTCACTTTTGTTCAGAAAGTTGCACTTAAGTTTATTAGAAAGAACAAAGAATGTAAAAATTTGATAAATTAATGTTTGCATTAATCTTCCACTGCAACTCTTCCAACAATTTGCATCTAAAGAAAAATTCAAAATGCTGTGTAGCTGCCAACGACAAAACTCCTAACTCTCTAAATTCGTTTTTAGATTGCCTGGAATAGTTTGCGAAATTAAAACAATGTCGTCGACATTGTCGATGTCACCCTTGTTGGCACTTGAGCGTTCAAGCTGCTGCCGCTCCCGGCCAATCCCGGGCAGCAAACTACTTGCAAAGTTTTCTCATTCGTTGCTCGTTGAAAGCTCCCCGTATAATAATCAAGTGTTAATTATTTTATGGTTTTCAAAAGTTAAACTTTTATGGCATTCTACAGCTCACACTTGCACCGCAAATCATCATTCAAGATACACATCGATTTCACCGCACCCGTGCACCAAGGCATGGACTTGGCCAGCCAGTTACCCAACAACAACAGCACACAGCACAGTGGCAAATAAGGAGCATTCATTCGTTCATTTCCTTTGGCAACTGTAATGAAACTTCCGCTTGCTGCTTGCTACTTCTCCTCCTACAGCAGCTCACCGAGTGGCCCGTAAGGCCCACAGGCACAGTCTTCTGTGGAAAAGGAGGCACAGTGGCAGAGTCGAGCAAACTAATGCGTTGCCATCAGTTGACGATGGCATTCAGATTAAGCTGCTGGCAATGAATGAACTCGATGCGGTGATAAAAACATTTATCAAACAAAAAGACGAATCATCTTTCGTGCTTGGCCACACGGCACGAGCGAGCACGAGCACGAGCTTTGCTTGGCATTACAATTATCCTCATTTATTGGTGGCAGAGAGGGGCATAATAATAATATTCATATATGTATGTATGTATATGTATTTCGTGTTTCTTTCTTGGCTACGTGATTAAGTATCTTGTGCGGCACTTAAAAAACAATTAAAATGTATTAAAGGATTCCATTAGCAGTTACAAGATTTTCTTTAATTATTTTATGTTAAGATGATGGATGTTGCATTTGGATTTATTGTTATTTTTAGGCAAATGCAATATAACTTACATTGTGCATTATTATATACTATTGACAGCTTAATTTCTATAAAAATCTCAATTATTTGCATTCATTTTTGTCAATCTTTTATTTATCTTTCTTACATATATTTAAAAGAACAAGATTTTATTAGGAGTAAGACAAAATTGGGTTTCTTGCAGTTGAATCCAACCTCTAATTAGTCTATTCATAATGAATGAAAGACACCGAAAGCTAAAAATTCGGATTTGGTAGCACGCAAAAACGAAAACGAAAAAAATGTTCCATTTGGTTTTTCGTTTTCCGGAGGTCTGCCGATTATTCTACGATTCATCTTTCGTAATAAATGGTTTATATTGCCTTGGGCTTAATATTATCTATTGGATATCCTTTGAATTTACAATGGATTTGAATGGATTTCGTTACAATGCGATGACTGACTAAGCAACCCTACCGATTTTAATTGTGAAATAGGCTAAGTATGTAGTAATTACAATTTTTTACTTTTTATTGTATGAAAATTTTTTTGTTTGCCCAATTTGGGTCAAATGTATAAAATTTTAAAGGTCTCGGCGATTAGAATCCCGTTTCCAATATAAGAATGCCTTATTGTGTGTGAAAAGTTTATGAAAAAAGAAACATTGCCTAGATCACTCGACACCGATACTAAAGGTCAACATGCCTGCATTCATTTTGTAACTTCACTCTACTACACATAGTACTGTAGACAAACTTGATGTAGAGTACTTCGATACAAGCCAAAGAGAGAAAGAGATTATAATGATTTTGGTGTAAGCACTCTCTGTGAATATATGTCCTTGGTTTCTTTCTAAAATAAACTCAGCAAAAAAAACTATGAGAACAGTGACAATTAAATGAGAGTAGCAGATTATTGTGAAAAACTTAAAGTAAGCAGTTTGGCAAAGAGAGTAATTATGCTATCTCACTCATGCCAGCGGCATTTACTATGATATATCTTTAATTCTGTTTTTTTATTTTTTTAAGATATCCTCTGAAATAAACCTGATCCACCTATGGGATTATAGGAACGAAATAGGAAGACTTGGGCCATGCGCTGTCTGGCGAACACGTTCTAAAGGGTTTCACTTTCATTGTCAGCATATCAAGAAAAATGATAACGATAATATATTATATTAATAATGCAAGTAACAGAAGACGTTTTGGCAATCCTGGTATTGTTTCAGTTTATCATCATATCTGTAAAAATTTAAGATAAGATGATACAATACCGTTTGGTTTTTATTTTCAGAGAATTCCTTCAGAGTTTCGTTTTCAAATATTGCGTCGTAAAGAACACTGAAATCTTTTATCATCTCTTCCTGGTTAGACTAGTCAGAAATAGTTTCCAAAAGCTTCCAGCAATTTTTATACCCTGTACCGTATGGTACAAAGGGTATATTGTGTTTGTGCAAGCCGAAAATGTATGTAACGTACAGAAGGAGAAGTCGGAGACCCCCCAAAGTTACCTAAAGTATGATCAGAGTGACTAGAGAAGTCGATATACCCATGTCCGTCTGTCCGTCTGTCCGTCTGACCGTCTGTCCGTATGAACGCCTAGATCTCAGAGATGGTAAGAGCTAGAGCAACCAAACTTTCAGATAAGATCCCTTATTAATCCATAGGAGACAAGTTTATTTTATTTTTTTGATATCGGGACTACATTATATAGCTCCCATAGGGGTGTTTCAGAGGACCTCGAAAAAAAGCAAAAGTTGTAGATGGATAATTCGTTTGCTTATGAAGATATCATAACCAAATTTGGCAATCGGAAGTTTTTTAGAAACCCCCAGCACTGTACCAAATTTGATCAAAATCGGTTGACTATATCATATAGCTCCCATAGGATCGATCGGTCGAAAAAAACGCTTTTTGTACAAAATTGGTTGTGTTTCGTTTGTTTGTGAAGATATTGTAACCAAATTTGGCATTCAGAAGTTTTTTAGAGATCTTCAACACTGTACCAAATTTTATAAAAATCGGTTGACTATATCATATAGCTCCCATAGGGCCGATCGGTCGAAAAAAAGTTTTTGATTAAAAATTCGTCTGTTTTCGGTTGTTTATGAAGGTATCATAATCTAATTTGGCAATCAAATGTCTTTTGGTGTTCTTAAGCAATTTACCGGATTTGATTGCAAGCAGTGGTACAGGGTATCCCAAAGTCGTCCGCGCCCGACTTTAACGTACGCCATCTTTTTTTTTTTTAAAGATGTTTATTTATTTTAGATAGTATTATTTGATTACTATTATAAACATTAGTTACAAATTTATTATTTAAAGACCCGATGGGTACTCCAAGCTTCCAGCAATTTGATCGTATATGTCCCTGAGCTAGATGTTTTATTTGCGTTACCGATATTTTTGAATTTTTATAGCCGCTATATAGAAAAACCAGAACATGGAGGTAAAGAAAATTCTGGCAATAAATTATAAACGAGAAGAGCTCATAACTTCTAAAAAAAAGGAGAGCTCGAACGGAAATAAGTACAGATTTGCATCGAAATTTATGTTTGCTGCAAATAGAAAGGCGATCGGAAAAAGTAAATCATTTCACTTTTAAATGCCCAGTTCTTCTAAATGATAAGAGCTAGATCGAAAATTGCCATAGATTCGAGTCATTAACTACTAAAAAGATATGTTATTTACAGCTAACCAACTTATTAATGAGGACAATAACAAAATGTTTTCTATTTAGTAAAATTTTTTGGGAACAAAATTTTTTAGTCATAACCAAATTGTTTTAATAATCCAACTTCGCAACATTCTTTTTTGTTGTAAAATACATTTCATTTACTCAACACAGTTTTGCAACTCATTTTGTCCTTCTGAAAAGATAGTTGATCTTTACTACTCTCGTGTTTATAGGCAAACAAAAAAAAAAAAAAAAACACCCATCGTTAGCAGTAAAACCCATGATCTCCGATTCAGAACAATATTACCAAAGAAATTATTATTAATGTCTTTGTCTAGAGAATTTCATGTTTAAAATTTAAAAATCGTGTTGTCTCCAAACATGTTTGGCACCGGTGCACACATACTCATACAAATGCACTCCACATCCAATCGCAAGCGAACTGAAACCTTTAAAGAACAAGACAAAATACATAATTCGGAACAAGATCTACGCCTTGGTTGGAGGGAGCACTGGGAACGGAGGAAAGGGAATGCCATGCCGCCACTTTGACAGTTGTTATTAATCAGTTTCCGATAATGCAGCTAAGCGAGACAAGAGTTTTGAATATAAAAATCTTGCGGGTGCCTCACCCTCACCGCCGTCTCCCCGCTGCGCCAACCACGGAATGTGCACGATCCCAGCCCGGACCAAGTTTGTGTGTGTGTGTGTATGTGCGGGATGTGTCACACTTTTGTTGTTGTTAATTAAACGTAGCTATTGCACCTCGGTACATCTTATGACGGAGTTGTTTTTAGATTTCTGACTGTCTGGTCTAGGGCTAATGCCGGAATCATGCTAAGTGGTATACGATATCCAAAATGTGTGACGATGCCATGAGCTATTCATGGTACCGTTTTCATTGGACCTTGCCCTAAGATACCGTCTCTTCCGGTAATTGATTAATTTCTACAGATTGCTAAGTGTGAAGCACTTGGCCCTGGTGAAACACTTTTGCATATATGAGCATTTTTGTTAGAAATTTAAAGAAACAAAAGACTTTGATTTGACTTTAACTTTTGGCAACTGTGGATGGCATATAATCGCCCATATAAAACTTTCCAAATAATATATATAATATAAAATAAAAGAAAAAGAAGCCAAAACGCAAAAATACACAAGGCTGCATGAAAAAAGAAAAAAAAAAAAAAGATTCACAAAAATGTGAGCTGGCTCACTCGCTGGCAGGCAGGCAGGCTGGCTTCTTCTCCTGAATTTCGGTTGTTCGTCATGTCCATCGAGTGATTTTGATGAATTGCTGTCATTAATCTATGACGTACGCAACTACCAAAGGAAATGCCATCATCATCAAAAGCAGCACGGGCAAAACTGGCAGCCCAGCAGCAGAAGCAGCAATGGCAGGGTCGCAGTGGCCCGCAGGGAGGCCGGCCGGCGCTGCCATGTTGCCGAGGCTTTGTCAGGGGCAGGGGCAAGTTCACTGGGAAAAACAATACGTAGCAATCCAGTCCGGAGTCAGGGCAGATTCAGTCGGTGGCGTTGTTAAAGTGGCTGGCAACAGAGTAGAAATGTAACATTTGGGAATTTCAGAAGATTTCGCTTTCATTTTCCAATTTCAGGCAGCGACCCAAAGACAAACAAATCCGTCAAAGAAAACTTTGCACATGGGGTGAATATTTTAATATTGAAGTTTTTATTTTTTGGAAGGGTCTTTAGAATTTTCAAATTAGAACATATAAAACTGCTGAGCTAGAGAGTAAACCAGTCAAAGTTTAGAGCTAATTAATACATATTTAGAAGCACAGTTTCATTAAAAAAAAAACCAGAGCATAGATAGTGAAATTGATCTTATTATTAAGTACACAGAGGTCTATAACATACAAGTATGTATACACTGAGAAATAAAAGCTCCAAAAAAATCGCCAACAGCGATATATCTATTATTGAGAGTAAAATTCTCATTGCAAGAAATTTTTTTTTTTTTTAATTCTTAATTTAAGAATATTCACCACGATTAATATGAGAATGCTTCAAATTATTTTAAGAATGTTTAGTCTTTATACCCTGTACCTATAGGTACAAAGGGTATACTAGATTTGTGCAATGTATGTAACGGACAGAAGGAGGCGTGGCAGACCCCAAGTCCTTTATACCAAAATGCTTATCATAACCTCGGGTAGCGATTGAGCCATGTCCGTCCGTCCGTCTGTCCGTCTGTCCGTCCGTATGAACGCCTAGATCTCGGAGACTATAAGAGCTAGAGACACGAAACTTTCCCAGCTGGTGCGCATATTTCCTAAGCAGATGAAGTTTGTTGAATCATGTCAATATCTTTCCCCGTTCCCTCGCTGTAGATTTTCGCGGTTTTTAGCCACACCGTTTAATATTTTCATTTGAAATTTAACAGAGCGATGCGTTGTGGATACATGCATCTATGTGTAAAAAATGAACAAAATCGAAAATACAACAGAAGTTATAGTCAAAAATGTGCAAATTTCACCTCCTCTTGAAAATAAACTGCGTCAATATTTGACTCTACGCAATTATGGCTACAAGTGACCTAGAATCACAATTTTTGGTAAGCTCATTTATGTGGCTCTAATGAACAAATCCACATCCAAATTTTATCGATGCGGTCCCCCCACCCCCCGCAATCGATTTACCGTGTTATCTCCCACACCCCTCAACATATCAACTTGAAACTTACCCAATATAATTAAAATAGCTTCTTTGACGTAACTTTCGATTTTCATCAAAATCGGTACAAATTTACGGAACTTATAGGTATAAATATCGTTTTGCACCAAAAAAAAAATAAATTCCAATTGGAAAGTTCTTAGATGGAATATGCAGGAAAAATTTTTTTGACACAAAAGGTACAGGGTATTCCACTGTCGGGCACCGCCTCGACTGTACCACATTTTTTATATTATGTATATTGCCACAAAACTCTTTAAAGACTAAAAGATGGCTTCGGTTGGTTTGAACATCAAAAGATTTTATTCTTGGTACAGTTATTTCCGAATGTATCTGTTACATTGAGATTAGCAGAAAAGAGTTTCAACTGTTCAAAAATAATTTTTAGTGCATTAAATCACTTATTCAACTAAATGTATTTCAACAGTGATCTAAAAAAGTTTAAATCATTAATGATATAATGCAATTTTATCTTATTTATAGCTAGATCTAGCATCCAAATTGAAATGTTTATAGTGATAAATCTACGATTTTGTAAATTACATTCAGTTGGTTTTAACATAAAGACATATTCCGTTTTATCGAGATTAAATACAATTTTTTAAAGCAAACTTATTCAAAGTTATTTGTCGAACCTATCATCTGTATTTACTCACTAAGGGATACGATTACAGCAGTAGATACCCAAACTGACCTTCTTAAATACTATTTCGACACATAGGTTCTTGGGCTATGTCTTTCATTTCAGCAAAAAGCTTCAGAAATTAGGAACGAAGTGCCCAATTTCAGATTTCCCGGTAATATAGAAATATTTAAGAAAAAAATCTCATACTCTTGAATATTTTAAGTGCACCGAAATTTACAAAATAAAGGCCCTGTTTGGATTAATTTATTTGGACTAATGAAGCCACAAAAAAAAATTATTTTTTGGGATCATTTAAAAATCAAGAAAAAATGTTTATTGCCTTTTGGTTAAGCCCACAGTCTTAAGATTATTTTTATCGTTTCAAGAAGATCTGAGTCTAGAATCTTATGATATACGTAGTTATTAACAGCGTTCCCTCTCCAAGGGTTTGTCGTTCGCAAAAATGATTTTTTCGAAATTAAGTTTGCTAAGGTTTCTCAAAAAATATTGCACCTATCAATTTAATTTTTTGCAAGCTCTCTCAATCTGGTTCGCAATTGGTTCAATTTGCAATTGGAAACATTATTTTTATTTTTAGGCTGAGAAACTAATTTTAAAGACCACCCAAAAATCTATTATTTTTCTGAGAAAAATCATTCACACTTTCTTAAAAATTTGTATTCCTTCAAGTCCTTAGTTCACGAACTGAATCAAAATATAAGCGAAAAAAAATGTTTGTTTCTTATCTGGAGAAAGATGTTTTTGCACGACGACCCCAGTTTTATGGATTTGTTATTGACAAATGACAATGACAATGAAAATGACAAAACATCCTTAATCTTCAATACATAGAAAAAATTTCTTGAAAATATTATTTTTTTTTGGAGGACCACTAATATAAGTTTAGCCTTTTATTTTGATTTTTAGCAACATTTTTTTTAATCTAGCAAACTTCCGGATTTCGATTAATCAAAAGAACAATTCTTTTCAAATACCTTATTCCAACTAGCATGAAAATTTCTAAGTTTTAGAAAGAAATTTAAAAAACACTTTGGTATTTCATAAAATTTCTTTTACCAAGACTTTTTAGCTTAGTCAGCCAGAAAAATCTTAGTTCATTTTTTTTGCTCATGAAACATCAATTGAAATAGCAGCTAATAACTTGAACTTATATTTTTTGTAAATAAAAAGACATACCTACTCCGAAATTATAGAAAAATGTTTTAAAAAATCACTCAATTTTCCAAAAACAAAAAATGGCGGCGCATCGAACTAAAGGCCGGCTTACATAATATGGCATACAACCAGAATTATTTTGATATAAATTTTATTAAAAATTGTTTTCTATCGATTTTGTCTGGTCAATCAGTATTCGTAATTCCCTGCAAAAAATACAAATTTTAAGATGCTACCTAATAGAGAATTTAAGTGGTGTATAAGTAAAAATATCTTTAGTATCTGCTATTTATACATTCCAGGTGGTACCATCTATTACTTGTTGCAACATAAAGCTGTGCAACTCCCCTCATTTGTGCAGCTTTGTCAATGCAAAGAGTATTCATGTACAATTTTATATTTCTACATAAATGCATTTCATGTTTACATTTTTCCAGTGACAAGTGTCTGAATCATACTGCCAAGGGGATGACATTTTATGGCAAGGGGAGTCAGCGACAAGCAGCCGACAATCGATTAATCAGTGAGAAATAATAAGAAACATGTTCTCGCCATGGCAGAGATACCGAGGATGTATATGGATGTGGATATGGATATAAAGATGCAACAGCGCAAGCCAGAGAGACCAGGCTGCTTAGTTTTATATGAGGAACTGCACTCCAAAAAGTTCGAATAATCGTCGACTTTAGCGTTTTGGCAGGCAAATAAATAAGAAACATCAGTTGGTTGGCAAGAACTCATACATATCAGCATCTTTCGAAAAAAAAAGTTTTCTAAAAAACGAATAAAAATCATATTATATGTTTTGGTTTTTTGTTGGCATTTTTATTTGATTTGTTTGGGACAGTTTATGGCAAGGGGCTTGTACGTGGCAACAACTTTTGTAATTAACATAGACATCATAGTCTGAAATTACATACATATCGAGGGAATGGCAGGTTTAGAACCCACAAAAAACCTTGGTAATAAAATCGTTTACAAAATAAAGATACAAAAATGAAATAAACAAAATGTCAAAGCCAAATGACTGACCAAACTCATTACAACAAAACTTCAAATTACCCAAATTAATCTAATTTTGTTTTTGTTGTTGCTCTTTCGTTTTCCACTGTCAATGAGTTGACCGCGTCATCACCGAGTCAAATTAATTCCTTCAAAACAGTTCTGGGTTTGATTGCTTTCATTGGATATTTTTATTTATTTTTTTTGGTGTTTGTACATCATTCACACATAATAGAAAATTATGCGAAACATTTGTTGCTTCATTCGAGTCATTCATAATTTGAGTGGATACAAAAATGAATCAAAGCCAAAATTGTGCTAAAATATCGTATTATAAACAGAAAATTTGGGTTTTTAGCTTTTTTTTCTTTAAAGAGTAATTATTAACCCTAGATCTGCATCACTCGTCAAAACGATGGCGATCGATTTTATTTTGTATTTTTTTTTTTAAATTTGTATTAGTTTTTTTAGTTTGGGCTTATTTTTCGTACTGCATTAATTGCTTAAAGTAGAGTCTTTTTTTTTGTTAAAAAAAATAAACGTAGTCGAAATGACGAACGATGCATTTTGTGTAAAAAGTGTACAGTGAAGTTTTCTTGTGCTATCAATTTAAAATTTTTTTAATACATTTAGCTCTATTTCATTACGGCCAGTAAAAAAATAAAGAAATTACTATGTACATATATGGGATTTAAGCATTTACTTTGCCTTGATCAATAATTACGATGACTTAGAGAGCGATCTTAGAGATGAAGATTTTGATAATGATTTACGTATTGAACAAGAGGATTTAATAAAATATAGAAAATAATTGAATTACCCATCGATTATATTTGGTCATTATTTGTCCATTTATATGAAATTTTTCGAAATTTTCAGCAAATTTTTGAGAAAATTTCTATTTTGGACGTAAATTTAAAAAAAAAAAATTTTTTTTTTTTATTTATTTATTTATTGCAAAAACTCAAAAATTCATGTATTTTTATATATTGCATTTATCATATGTTTTACTGTCGCCAATCCAGGATGCAGCCGGAGCCATCATTGGGCATGAACTGCCTTAAGGCCAAATCAGGCCGTTATAACAATGTTGGAGTTAGGGAATTAAATTTATCAACGATCGCCTTTTTAATCTTGTTATTGGGTTTTCATTCAGTAAGTTTTTCGCCAGCCTGTTTGTGTGTCTGGTTAGACGCTCATTGTATCGGCTAACGTGCTTGTTGATTTGAACCAGTAATAAGCCGCAATGCCTTATTTTAGAAACTTCTGTATACGTAAGCGATTCGAGCGAGCCGCCATACCCCAGATCTGGATAGCATACCTCCAAGTAGGTGCCACTATTGTGTTATAAAGCGCTCTTTTACACCGTAGAGGAAGAGGACTTTTTTTATTTAGCAGCCAATACATGTTGGTCATTTTAAAGCGACAACTTTTGATCGTTTGGTTAATGTGTGATCGAAATGTTAGCCGCTCGTCGAGTATCACCCCAAGATATTTCGCTTCACTTTGAATGATGAGGGGCTGGCCATCTAGCCATACTGCGGGTGGAGTCTTCCTTTTTAAAGTATATAAAACCGACTGACATTTGGCCGGATTTAACGAGCCCAGCTCTCAAGCAGGTGGATGTATTCTTGTATCCAGTCGGTTGACTAATTCATATAGCATAACATATTCGTTGTGTTTCCTTTGTTTATGAAGATATTGTAACCAAATTTTGTGTTTGGCAGTTTTTTAGAGTTCCCCACCATTGAACCATATTTGATTAAAATCGGTTGACTTTATCATATAGCTCCAATAGGACAGATAGGTAAAAATAGCGTTTTTTTCTACAAAATTAGTTGTGTTTAGCGTGTTTTAAAAACTATCGTGACCAAATTTGGTGTTCCAAAGTTTTTTATAGCTCCCAAGCACTGCATCAAATTTGATCAAAATCGGTTGTATACATCTTAGAGCGCCAGCTAGATCCTTTCACGATTTATCGCGAGAGGAATCATGCAAAAAATATAAATGGTGGACGCATAATTGACGTAGAAATGACTTTCTGGTATTGTTTAGATAAATGGAGAGAAACTATGTATTAAATTATATAATAATAATAATAATTTCCCTGACTGACTATTTAGTCAGTCGCCGCTGGGCGGAGCATTGGGTGTCTTGAATTAATAGAGACTTTCTTGGGCAAATAGAGTCTTTGAGCTAGCGATGCCGGTGCTAGGCAAATGTACCAGTGCTACTGCGGGGATTCGAACCACCGACCTTCGGTAATAAAAGAAAATTATTTGGCCCCATGTTTTATGATCCCCAGAAATTAATTTCCGGCTACTTTCTGAATAGATTAGCTATGGCGTATTTTGCTCTTCTTTATATACTTAAGAATACATTTAACAAAGCCTCTCATGAAAAAGTATATTCGAAACCGATCAAAAAAACCTTCTTGCTTATATCTACATATAGATATCATTTAATTTTTCTTTGAAGGTATTCACATTGCTTCTAAATACAACTTAATTTTCATAAATTTGAATGCATCTTAAAGAAAATGGCCAAGTTAAATACGGGCGGCGTCTGTCAGTCAAATGGCGAACTATTTCAAGCGTTTTTGGCAGCACTTTGATGTCTGCATCTGTATCTGTATCTGCAAGTGTGTACTTATAAATATGTTCATATATGTATGTAGCATCTGTGTCGTCGTCGTCGTCGCCGTCATCGTGGTATTATTAATTTGTGCCCGCCTTGCGTTACATTTTGGATGCGGAGAAGTTTCAAAATGAATTTTTATGGTTTTGCATATGGCGCTGCCTGCTGCCGTCTGTGGCTTGTCGAATTCTGTATTAAGCAGATTTCTCCGTAATTTTTCCTCGTGTTTCTTTTAATTATACTCTTATTCGCGACATATATTTTTTCAAAAATTGTTTACTTAGCAAGGGCAGCTATTGGAGTACCTATATTGCAGTATATATATGCTATACTTGTATATAAACGATTCCTCATCTTAAGTCATTTTTTTTTACATTTTGGTACATATTAAATAAAAGAAATGATAATTTAGAATTTTCCGGTTTGACATTTTTTAATATTATATTTGATGTGATTAAGATGCTAGCTTTGCATTGCACGGATTCAACGTTTATTTTCTTTAAATAAAAAAACAAAAAAGGATTTTCAATGATAATAAAAGTAATATTGTTGTTGGTAAAACAAGCAATGATGTAATGAACAAAATAATTGCGTAAAAACAAAAATCATCCACCAATTAACGCATCTAGAACAATTTAAATTTAAAAAATAAGGGATGCATAAAATAAAAATAAACGAAAATGTTAAGTTTTTAAAAAGTCTTTGTCATAATTACGCAACAATTAAATAACACTTTATTTAATGTCCTATAATCTTATCTTATCGAGTAAAACTAAGCATGGCATTATGCTAAAAAATTAGAATTTATGCAACAAAATAAAACAAAAACTTAAATTTTTGTTGAAGTCTTATCGATTAAAAAATAAAACCAAAACTACGAATTACTTTTTTAAAATTTACAAAGGTTTTTTTTTAACTTTAGTATCTGTGGTGACTTTGCATAGCTTGACGCTAAATGGCATGACGTTGCTCAAATTTTTTTTAATAACTTTTTTTTTTAAATATTTAACTTATAACTTAAATTGAATATGTTTCACTTTAGCTAAGTCTTTAGCTGTACGCAATTTTTAATTGCGATCTAATCTTTTTCAAATAAATAATACTATTTCACTTGTTAAAAAATTAATAAGAGTGAAATGATATGACCAAAATGAGAGATTTTAGCTTTTTGGACAGATTTCTTGCGCTATTACAAACTTAGTTGTAACAAACGCTTTAAACCTTTTAATTAATAACTTTTTTATATAATTTAAAATATAATAATTTAAAATTATTTCTTAGAAATTCTTTTTTTAATAATACAAGTAAGAACATATATTTATTAAAGTTTTAAATTTTTGGACATAGTGGACCTTTACGTACCTCATACATACAAGTTGAAAAAAATTTATTCAAAAAGTCGATTGAATTATTAAAACCATAATAATAATTTCCCTGACTGACTATTTTGTCAGTCGCCCCTGGGCGGAGCATTGGGGATCTCTATTAATATCTGTTCGAAGAGAAGAGGGACCTACAGTTTATAGCCGAATCCGAACGGCGGTGTCTTGAATTAATAGAGGTTTTCTCGGCCAAATAGCGTCTTTGAGCTAGCGGGGAATCGTACCATTGACCATCGGGCCACATTGAAAACATATATTTAAGTACATATAAGGACTTAAATTTTGAACTCTCAAAAAAACTTGGTGTTCGATATCCAGAAACGCTTCACTTTAAATATTCTTCATAGAATTTCGATAAAAAATTGCATGCGGCTCAAAATTCTGAAGTTACAAATGGTATCGGATTTCTGAAAGAATCGCCCATATCCATTATTCTTTGACTTACAATAAATAAAACCAGATGTCAACTTTGGTTTTTGGTATAGACTCTCCAAACAAGCGATATGGGCAAATGTCCAAAGCCTTCTCTCGTTCATAAACTTCCTGTTAAAAGATTCCATAATATAAATACACTATAAAATTGAAGTTTTTAAGTTAAGAATAAGATTTCTATATTAGTGAATAATATTGTTTCTTATAAAAAAATTAGATTAGAGTATATGAAATTCGTCTTCGTGTTCTTATTTTAACATTGACATATTGGCGACATTGATGTGACGTTGTAATGCAATTTTTTATGGTCCTCAACGAGCGCCGCTGCAATAACTCAAATAGATGTGGAAAACGGCGGTATTACGCTTTAATAGACTTCGGACTTTACATTCATAATAATGACCTAAAAATAAAAAAAAATACCACAAAAAATGCTCCATTCCTAAAGCAAAAAACCTATGTGCTGCAGCTTAAAAACATTTTATAAGATCGTGTTTGAACTAAGATTAACAATGAGCAAGGATTTATAATATGTTGATTAAAACCAGTGTTAGGAAGCACATAACCATTTTTTTAAAACATATGTTGGAAAAGGATGGTTTTTTATTAATGTATTTTTATTTGCAATCAGTCAGATAACGATCTGGAACTTTTAGCTCCAACAAGATGGGGATCATCCATAAACAACGTGACGCTGATTTTCGTTATAATATGTTGATTAAAACCAGTGTTAGGAAGCACATAACAATTTTTTTAAAACATATGTTGGAAAAGGATGATTTTTTATTAATGCATTTTTATTTGCAATCAGTCAGATAACGATCTGGAACTTTTAGCTCCAACAAGATGGGGATCATCCATAAACAACGTGACGCTTATTTTCGTTAAAATAGCCCCCCCCCCCCCCCCCCCCCCTTCACCTTGTGACACAGTGACTGAATATTTTTGAAGATTTTCCATATGATCGTGACGCTTCGGCAGAACCAAGCAAAAGGAGAACACTTCAGTTCAATTTCTGTGCATAGAAAAAATAGAATTGACTTTTCTTTACATTTTTATTACAAAAACAAATGGGTCATATGTAGATGGGCCATAAAGTATTTTCGGCTGATATGATGTAATAATGCATTTGTATTTAATTAAACTAAGTGAAACAATTATGACATAATAATTGTCTTTTATTGCCTTTTAGCAAAGTGGTCATGGCCATTAGATAGAACAAAATTAAAAATACGATTGCAAGTATAAACTAGACCAAAAGACAAAAGTTGTGGTAAAATCTCAGGCTCCTAGTTTCATTGCTCTTCGAGAAAAATTAAATACGAACAGGCAGACCCTGTACCGAAGCTACAAAGGTTGTGGTGTCCGATTCCTTTTATTAAAGTTATTCTACTCCGATCGCTTGACATCCAAAAATTGAGATTTTGACTGACCCCACCTTGCTCGCCTCATCTGCTAAAATGGATTTTTTGTGGGGATACTGGAAGTGTATATATGCCAAGAGCAACGCTCGAGAAAGTAATGGAAACTGCCGAAACGAGAACCCATTTTGTTATAACAGCAGAAGAAGAACCAATGAGCCAATCTCTTCTTTAATTTTTTTTTTGTTTTTGCGAGGGCAACACTGTACTTTTACAATATAAATTTTTTGGATCGATTTATGCAATTCCACGTGGATTTTTATGTTTGGTTTTCAGCCTCATTGCCGCTCTATATCGCTGTGTTCGATGAGTGTAATTATTTCCCAACAGGCGCACCATTTTCACTTTTCGATTAACAAATAAGTGCCCAATTTCCTCATTGAACCAGAGTCGGTATCACCTAGTCATCCACGCATAAAATGCAATTTTTCACTTTCCCTTTTGCCACAGCGGCTAACTTCAATGCCCTTTGGACTCACCGCAATCACATTGACGCACTTACTCGTACACCACGGTGTGGTGCACCTAGGGCGGGGTGGTTCATCGAGCCCTAATTACAAAGCAACATCAAAATAATTATGGCCACTTCGACCATAATAACTAAAGAATTTTTACCTGCTGCTGAGCTGCGAAGTGCCACCTTCGTTTGACGAGAGTCGAGAGTCGAGAGATTTGCTGAAATTGCTTTCACATTAAAAACACTCACACTCGCCATAGAATCGCACTCTCACTCTCATCCAACCCTGCCATCCGATAGTCACCAGCCAAGTGCAACGAAGGGAGAGACCGGGTACTTTTGGTCTGTTGTCACAAACACACAACACAATGCCCTGGTGCCGAACTACCTGCCCGTTGGCAGTAGCAATTAATACCTTTCACTCTCCGCCTGGCCAACACTTTGATGCGCTCTCTGTCAGAGTAGTAGCTCGGATGCGGAGTAGCTGAGGCAGAGCCAGCTTAGCCTGGTCTATGCCGCAGGCTGTCAGCCTGACGTTGACCGTTGGTCATTTGTTTGTGTCAACGCTTGGCTCAGCCAGAGCTGGTTGATGATACGGATTAGAAAGTAATCAGTGCCGATAAGAAGCGGCGGCAGTCTCTGGAGAGTTACCGTGAATGAGTTCAACTTGTAGGTGTAGGTGGACAGGGATACTATGGCGGTTCGAAAGCTGCGTAACTTAAAATGGACGCTTACAATTTAAATTGCAGTCGGCCGTTCGGGCGCGTAGTACGGAACGCCCTTTACCCCCTGGGCCACCCACTAAAACCCACGCATCTGCAGTTCGGTTACAAATGTCCATTGGGACTTTGCTAATCTGTCATTCGCCATGATGTGCTCCCGAAGGCGGCCTTTCGTTTCATTTGTGGGTCTGAACGTTTTGGGGGTTTGCCTCCACCATTTCACAAGAACACACACACACACACACACATACACACGTGTACACACTGGGACCAACGGCACTGAAAAAGGACGAGTGTTTATATAAATGACCAAAATGCCACGCACTGACCCACACAGCACCCCAACCCGCGCTCATGGCATCGACGACATGGCAGATAAAATGTTTCAATGTCCAATCGAGCCATTTGTCAAAATACTCTCGCACGGACTCTGCCCCCGAACTGGGTCTGGAGTAACGGACATTTTGTTTTTTTTTTTTTGTCAGGAGCATGCACTTTTTTTGTTTTGGTTTAATATTGGTCAAAAAATTGCTCTTGTATTTATCGGTAGGAGCCAGGCGCGTCACTAACTTAAACATTAAAAAGTTTTTAACTAAATTTCGGTACTACTTTGGAAATCCCATACAAGGTTTTGAGGTCACCTTAAACGAGTTGTATGTAACGAATAGGCAAAATAGGTCGACTTTATTTTAAGTTACGAAAAATTATCGATTAATAAAATATAAGTTTGAATTTGTGCGAATTTTATTCGTGGCTATGAATTATATTATTGGTGGGTTGATAGAAAGAAAAGAAATACATAAAAGAAACTATACAAACTAGAGGGTTCCGCCCCCTGCACGCTTCGAGACTTTTCAAATTATTCATCGGATTGAGAATAATATAGAGAATACTAAGTTATTCGGTACCAAGGCCGATCGAAATCTCTCTTGACATATAATGTTTAAAAGGTGTTCTAGACCTCATAAGTCTATTGATTATGGTAACTCTAAAGCTGAAAATCTTCTAGAAATAAAACATTTCTACCTCTATAGCTCCTATAGTCTCTGAGATTCTCTGAACCTGAAAAGCCTTATTACTCATCGAAATAAAACAGACTGAACTCAGGCATCACAAGATGTTTAAAGCGACTTAAAACCTTCGAATATTAAAAATAATTAGTAATTAAACTATTAAACTATTAAAATTATGCCACTCAAATGATGAACATTCAAAACTACTTAAAAAAAATTTACTACGCCAAGTCTTACCGAAGTAGAGCATGGAAGCCGTTGTAGAAAATTCGAAAACATTCACATGGTGATCAGGAAACATATTTAGGCTTTGGGGTTCTACGACCTGGAACTTAATTTAGTTACAGTCTTAAAATTCAAAATGGTTTATTTTATTTTATTTTATTATCTAAATCACTTACAAAAATATTTAGCTCAGCTTGGCTATCAATGATTTTCGAGTTTCTAAACCATAAACAAATTTCATAATCGCTAAATAAAATTTATATGCTGACTAAGTTCAACAAATCACATGCTCCAATTTAGCAAAACCTTTAAAATTAGTATATTTTAATTATACGCATCAGTTAATAGGCCCAGAAAATTGTAGTCACATATAGATTAGTTCCACGCATCGCTTCGTGAATTAAATATAATGAAAATTTCAACGCCGATGATGGCTGACGTTGGCCGAGGCCGACAACTGACGGAATGCTGCCAACAAGATGATAGGCACAGTTTGGCTCTTTGCCCGCCATTACCCGCCCGGTCCAATGGCAGCCCACCGAGAGCCCAGCGAGTATCGTATCCTTTACGTTTCTTCCACTGTCTATCCCTTATGGGCGTACATGATAAATGGCAGGGTATTCGTCAATGTCAAAATCAGACTGTTACAAAGCAGCAGCAGCAGCGGCACAAGGAACAGGGACGAAGGTAGCGCATTGTTGCGTAGAGCTCTGAAACTGGCGCTGAACTCTGGATGCGTTCAGGATGCAGGAAAAAATAATAATAATAATAATAATAAGAGCAACTAGAGAAACAACAACAAGTACAAGTATAGTACGATAGGAAATCTGTCAGGTTGACGTTATTGTCATGCTTTCAATACTTTACAAATTGTTGTCTAAACAGCTGGATCTACTAATAATAATACTAATAATTCGAAAATTGTTGCTCTGGAGTAGTCGCAGATTTTAAAGTATCTTGCCTTAAAATCGCGTGATCGTAGTGATTACAACTAGTCACCTAATTTGGAAATCAGCGCTCTGAAAAATATTCTTACATTTCATGATATAATTAATATAATATTTTATTAGAGATGAGTTTAAAAGACTGAGAAAATCCCATAAGCGATCCTAACTTAATTTCGAATATTTTGCAAGTATGTATATGTTACATATGCATATCTAAGTTTCTTAGAATTTCTGAGTGCATCAATTGGCGGAAACTGATATTACATAGTAGTAGTAGTAGTAAGTTTCATACACAAATGTTAATTTAAAAGGTAGCAAAAACTTGCCTCAACGATTTTTAAAAACTAATGATGAAGGTCGATTTATAGGCACAAAAAAAATTTCGAAAAAATTTCAGTTTTTAAACTTAAAGAGTTTTGGTTTAAGTTAAAAAAAATTTATTTTTCACTATTTATTCAATTGTGACTAAGCTATTTAATATTTTTGAACAAGTTTTTTTTTTAATTTAAGTTCTCAATAGGGATCTTAAAATATAATTTTTTTTACCAGCAATTTTTCTTAAAACAAAATATGAAATTTTATTTATTTTAAGTATGTTACGAAAAGTTGATTCACTACGAAAATCCAAAGAACGGAAAATTTGGTGAACGCCAGGCCATGAACTAACATCAGAAGCTTATGCCTGTTGGAATCAGCTCGTAGTAATCATCTATGAGTTACTTCAACCTAGGTTGGCAAAAATCCTATAGCTGAACCCTCCACGAGGGTGCCGACTGGTAATGGTACTACAGTGTCCTTTATGGGCGGTACCAGCTAAGATTTGGAGCTAGCTGCTTGCAACTTAGCTCTTCTATAGCTTGGTGGCTTGTCTGTCACTCCATATCATGGCTATGAGGTAAAGAGGGCTGGATCAAGGTGGGGGCCCTTGTCAAAAATAGCCCAGTCGCAAACGGAGCATCCGGATACCTGGCGCCCTCCGGATTAACTAGCCTTACCTGCGTATTGCGGATCTCTGCGCAGGTGGACCACCCTTTCTCCGCCACTCGTGGGACCTAATATGTCTTCTTTAAATTTTCAAAATAAAAACCAAAAAGAGTCCGGCACTCTATCAAAACCGGAAAGAACCGAGGTCCAGAATTGAAAAGACAGCGGTCACTGGTCCTACAGTCAGTTTCACCCCGGCTAAAAAGCAGGCAACTATGCCCCATAGCCCCTTGGTCAGGTGCAAGGGGGTGGACGACTCGAAGGCTCCTGTCATCCTGAGCAACCAGCAAGGTGCTACCACAAGCACAGCTGGTACTCGGCTGGGTGCGGGAGAGATAGAGATGCCCCTCTCTAGCAAGGCCAAAAGGGAAAGATACGCTGACAGAAAACAAGCAGCACTTGTTCTAAAGCGTCATGCAACCAGCAATATAGCGACCCCATCGGCCGAATGGCTGAAAAGGGTAGAATGGGCAAACAAATCGGATGCCAAGCAGACAGAATGCTCGGAAACTATGGAGGCACTGGCCTCAGAGACAGTAGAGCCGGAGAAAGATCCCGAGGTCGAGGACTGCGGGTCGGTGATGTCCGATGCGTCCTTGGTCAGGGGCCTTAATGCGCTGTGTCAGGAGAGTGCTGACTCCGCTGATGAAAGCATCAGTGACGACACAGACGCAGACACAACGGTGGTGGAGGTTAAACCGCAAGATGTCGCTAAGAGTCTTGCAGATAAATCTCCATCATTCTAAAGCAGCCACCGCTGCCCTAATGCTTCGCCTGGCTGGTGGCGAAGTTGATCTGGTGCTGATACAGGAACCCTGGATTATATCCAATAGGGTATCCGGACTCAGCACACTAGAGTATAGGCTGTTTGCAGCCCAAGAAGAAGGTAAAACCCGTACCTGCATATTGACAAAAAAGAACCTCAGTGTATTTTTGCTTTACAATTACAGTGACGGGGACACTACATCGGTAAGTCTGGAACTCCAGAGCAAACCGATCCGGTTAGTGTCGGCATACCTGGCTCACGATATCCTGGACCCTCTTCCGGGTCATAAACTGCACCAACTGATCAAAGACAGTGAAAATCTTGGCACTGGCCTACTGGTTGGATGCGACGCAAATGCCCACCATGGACAATGGGGGAGTTCTAACACAAATGTGAGAGGTGAGTTACTTTTTGAATATCTTCTCTCTTCTAACATGCTAATTTGCAATCGGGGAAATGACCCAACGTTTATAATCAAGGACAGGGGAGACGTTATTGACCTAACCTTAATCACTGATTTTCTATATGATCAAGTCATTAATTGGGAAGTCTCGAAAGAGCACTCCTTCTCAGATCACAGATATAATGAGACGCAACTATCTGTCTCCACTCCAGTTCCAGTGGGGTTCTATAACCCCAGAAGAACCAACTGGAAATCTTTCAAATTAAAATTGGGAAAAGCCCTTCCAACCCCTCCTAAGATGACTCCACCCTCAAAGGAGAAACTCGAGCATCTCATTAAAACTTTCACCGAAGGGTGCAACAAATCTTACAAGTCATCTTGTCCAATAAGTAAGCCAAGAGGCAAAAGGAAACCACCCTGGTGGAGACATGAAATAAATACGCTCAGGTCAAGCTGTCGGACACTTTTCAATAAAGCAAAAAGACTAAACTGTGACCAGAGTTAGTCCGAGTACAAACAAAGTTTAGCCCAAACCAGAAACATATCAGGCAGTCTAAGCGAGATGAATGGAGGAGATTTTGCTCGGAAATCGAATCCTCTTCAGAATCTGCAAGACTTCGCAAAGTTCTCTCAAAGTCGCCCACAAATTTGGGCTATCTTCAGAAACCGGATGACTCCTGGACAAATTCCAGCAAAGTGTCACTAGAACTACTCCTGGACATGCAATTTCCTGGTAGTTCAACAGTTGCACCAACATGCAACCCGTCCTACCCCCCGGTAAACGTATTGGAAGACATCATAACTGACTCCAACATTAAATGGGCTATAAACAGCTTCGGCCCCTATAAATCTGCTGGTCCTGACGGGCTAATACCAGCCCAGTTGCAGCACAGGGGGGGACCTGGTAGTCTGTTGGCTTAAAGCTATTTTTACCAACATTATTGCGTTAGGCCAAATCCCATCTTCTTGGCTAACGTCCAAAGTGGTGAGCAAAGCCTCACATACAGTCCCTAAGGATCTCAGACCCATAAGCCTGTCGTCGTTTTTATTAAAAACCTTGGAAAGGTTGATAGGGCTATACCTTAGGACTTCGATCGATCCAAGGCTATTATCACAGTCGCAACACGCTTACTGTAAGGGCAGATCAACCGAAACTGCACTCCACTCCGTTGTTTCTAACATAGAAAAATCCTTGCATAACAAGGAGTACTGCTGTACCTGGAGGTGGATGACCAGAACGGTGATCTCTTCACTTGGTATATCCTCTCTCTGTAGGTACGTAAGCAGAGGCACTCCACAAGGGGGTGTACTATCACCTCTTCTATGGAACATAGCAGTCAACACGATGCTATGTCGCATAGAAGGAGGGGGTTGCAAGGTTGTTGCCTATGCAGACGATGTTGTTTTAATGCTGAATGGAAAATTTCCGCAGACCCTTTGTGATCTCATGACGGGAAAACTAAAAGAAATGACACTTTGGGCATTAGAAAGCGGGTTAAACGTTAACCCCTTGAAAACGGAGCTTATACTCTTTTCGAGAAGATATAAGAACCCAAATCTATCCCCACCCAGAATAAATGATTCCACCCTGTCCTTCAGTAACAGTGCAAGATACTTGGGGCTTGTACTAGACAGGAAACTGAGCTGGAATCCTAACATCGCAGACAGAGTTCAAAAAGCTTGCACAGCTCTCTTTGCCTGTAAGAAAACAATAGGACTCAAATGGGGTATGTCCCCTATGGTTGTCCGATGGCTGTATACCGCCATAGTAAGACCCATACTTTTGTATGGCGTATCCATCTGGTGGCCAGCTCCCATTACTAAATCAAAACTCAAAGCACTAAATAAGGTGCAAAGAATGGCACAACTGTACATCACAGGTGCCCTAAAAACAATTTCGAGTGATGCGCTCAATGCCATCACAAATATACCACCCATCTCATTAATGGCAAAAGAAATTGCCACTTTTACAGCGAGACGCCTTAAAGATGCCAAATGCTGGGCGGTTTTGGGATACGGACACTCGTCCATTCTAAAAGAGGACACAAATGTGTCTGTCACTGACTACTGTACACCTATAGAGTATACCTCAACGCTTTTCACCACCAATATCCCTTCAAGGGAATCGTGGATGGAAAGTCAACCAGGTCAAAGGGACTGCATTGGCTTCTTTACAGACGGCTCCAAACTCAACAGCCAAGTTGGGGGCGGGGTCTTCTTGGAACACCTAAATATTCGGCAGTCCTTCCGACTTCCGGACCACTGCAGCGTTTTTCAAGCAGAGATCATGGCAATAAATGAGGCTCTAATCTGCTTACGAAACACTGGCCTAGAAACCGGTGAAATAAACATTTACTCAGATAGCCAAGCAGCTACAAAATCGCTTCAAGCGCTATCCTCCAACTCGACGACAGTCAACAACTGCCGCAGATCTATTCAAGAGATGGCAAAGCAGTTTGTTATTAGCCTTATTTGGGTGCCAGGACACCAAAATATTACAGGCAATGAAATAGCAGACGAATTGGCCAGACACGGCACGACCACTACCCTTCTACCGGATAAGAAGGATATCCGTATGTCGTTTGCCACTTTCAAGTTACAAATAAGGGAAAAATTTAGCTCCCATGCCCAAAGCATGTGGAACAATACACCCCATTTTAAGCTCAGTCGCCAAATATGGCCAAAAATAGACGCAAAACGCTCCTCCAAGCTTTGCGGACTAAATCGTTCACAGTGCTCGGTGGTTGGCAGAGCGATCACCGGACACTGGCTTGCCGGGGTACATGCAGCCAGTCTGAATGTTCCATAGAATGATTTTTGCAGAAGCTGCAAAGACGAGGAAGAGGTAGAATCGGTAAAGCACTTCTTCTGTTTCTGCGAAGCTCTATGCAGACGCAGGAATAAGTATTTGGGAAACTGTTTCCTCCACAATCTAGCAGACCTAGAAACCATATGCCCGAGGAAGATTGCTGGCTACATCGCAGCAGCAGGCTGGTGCCCCTTCTAAGGGCTGTCAAAGTGGAAAAGGGGTTAAAAGTTATAGATCCGTGCGGTAATACAACGGGCCAGTCTAGGCCTAAGTAAGGTGGCTTTTAAGCCAGCGGCCGCTTCAACCTAACCTAACCTACTTCAACCTAACAAAAAAATCACTAGACAGCGTTACCAACAACAATTTATGCAACTAAACCAGACATTGAAGGAAATCGATCGCGATACGTCAAAATATAAAAGAAGATAATTTTTCAACATGGCAACGCTCGACTACTTATAGTATTGCCAGAGTATTCTCCAGATATATAATAGCTCCATTTAAAGTCGAGCAAAATATGACAAATCATGCAGTTGATATAAGTCGATTTTGAGCAATTCTAGACTATTAATAAAAAGCAGATATAGAAGCTTGAGCCTGGTGGAATCAATTCGGAGTGATCATTTATGGGTTACTTCAACCTAATAAAATAATCACTATACAGCGTTAGCAACAACAATTGATGCAACTAAATCAGACATTGAAGGAAAAACGGCCGCGATACGTCATCAGATATAAGAAGATAATTTTTCAACATGGCAGCGCTTGACTACATGTTGCCAGAGCCGTGAATGAGGAGACAACCACCATATTCTACAAAAATATTTTAGCTCCATTTAAAGTCGAGCAAAATAGGGAAAATCATGCAGATGATACAAGACGATTTTGATCAATTCAAGACAATTAAAAAACCGATACACAAAGGGATAGCTGGCAATGAATTAGCAGATGAGGCCGCTAAACTTGCCTCGCAGTCACCCTTATATACCTTTACACCCTGTTCCGCAAAAGACTATCTAAATGAAATAAAATCTCACCTGAAGAACCAACAAGCGATAGAGTGGAACTTTTTTCAACACTACTACAAGGCATTCAACACTACACGAGAGCAGATCCACTTCCCAACTGACTGCTCCCGTACAAAGATTAGCGCATTTTTGCGGCTATGTATCGGACACTCACGCCCACCTACTCTCTGGGGATCAACGCCCAACGTGCCAACACTGTGGGCAGGTCTTAACTACAGTCCACCTTCTTGACATCTGCCCAGAATTTGACAATATGAGGCAATCTCTTTTCTCAAATAAAATACCATCTTCACTACTTACAATTTTAAACAAAACCAATATCGAGGCTATATTTAACTATCTTAAGATCTGTAAAATAGAGAAGGAAATCTAATAACTGCGTACGATAGGGTCTAAGGTCTAGTTATTAGTTGCCCTAATCTTTATTAGTTATAGTATTATTATTGTATTATAATTAATATTTAAATAAATAAAAAAAAACCGATACACTAAAACTGTTAGCAAATGCCAAAAATTTGATATGAGATATGCATATAAAAAAGTATACTAAGTTATTTTTTCATTAACTTTCGAAACTTACATAAATTTTATCTAAATCTGTACTAACATGAAATTAGAAAGTAATAAAACTTCAAAGAAAACTTGGAGATATTGAAATGCAAGTTATCGGAAAGAATAAATAGCTTTCAGATTATCTGTTAGATACACCAGCCCTAACCGCAGCTGTTAAAATGTTAACATTCTTATATTAATCGTTTTAAATTTGAATAAACGTTCTTAAGCATTAATTAGCAATCAAACCCCCTCCCAAGCCAACGTATTCATACTATTTAATGTTTCTTTTCAAATAGTGTTACTTCTTATCAAATCTAGCACTTTTTCAAAAAAATATTTAATTTTTTTATATTGAAAACCTGTAGAACTGCTCGTTATGCAAACAAGCTAATTATTAATTGGCTTGTCATTTTTAATTTTTCCCTTTCATTTCTTGGAGACTTACTTTTAACAGCTCAATTAATTTGAAGCCGCGAGCTCTCAGTCGCGCCTGCGCCTCGTACCCGCCACGGATTTGACTTATGCGGCCCATTGGCATTATCTGTGCCGCGCTAGCTATGTGACAGGCGGCAACTGATTCAATCCTCGCTCATAAGCGGAGCACAGAGCAGACTATCGATTTTCGGAGATGCAGACGATAAAGATCTCAAAAGGATCTTGCTGACTGTTTTTGGTGTTGGGTTCGGTTTGGAAACAAATCGACGCCATTACAGTGCGACAACTTTTAGTTGTGGTGAAAATGGCTTTAAGTCAGTTTAAAATTGAATAATATTAATTTGCGTGATAAGGCGTGTGATCGCGGCCATTAATCAATTAATTAGTTTACCTTTTGTATAAAATGTTGCTGTCTTTATTTGCCTCTACGCGCTGCGGTTCTTTGTTATCGCCAGACAGCGCAGTTTGTTGCGAGGGCGGGCTGAAAAGTAATCCAATAAATCATGTTGGCAAATATATTTTGCGGCGATCATGTTTGTAGGGATTGTGTATTCGATATCAACAATTATAAATGGGAAAAATGGATTTCCCTTTTTATTTCCGAACCTGGTTATTGTAAGATTGACCCATGGCTGATTTACTATGTTAACACAGCCACACTTAGAATTTGATCTTCTACAAACGGTTCTTATATTAGCTGAATTTTAATGCGAATTGATGAATAACCGCCCAGACATGCTAAGAGATAACTCCAGCTGACAAAAAATATCGTCAGATCGACGAGCTCAGAGGTGCGAGATTGCACCAATGCTTAGATATCGTTTAACTTTTTCAAAAAAGTGTTTTTCGATTGATTATCGCAAAAAATTGGACTTTCTGTGACGATTCGAATGATTAGCAATCAAAACAATGGATTTCTTTAAAGGGATCAATACCAAAGGCGCAAGGATGATCTTATAAATTTTTGATCCATCACAACACAATAGTGGCCGCATCGTTTACTGGACTGTACGATAATCCAAAAATTTTATTCGAAGTTATTAAATTGATTCAATGCTGATGAAAAAAATCAGTCAAACTTCCGTATAACGAACTCCTCTAAAACGATTGTTTTTCATATTAAGAATTCTTTTCTAAATACACTGCTCTTATGAACTCCTTATAACGATTTGCTGTATAACGAAGTTTCTATATAACGAGCCAATATTCTCTATAAGAAAGTTAGCTTTGGAGAAGTTGGCTTGAACACCGCACTTTCAGAAGTGACTTTTATCATTTTTTTTAAATTTAGGAGACGTTCTGAGAATTGATTTTCTTTCAATGACATGGACATACATATATAAAACGAATATATTTTTTGTTACCTTTAAAAATCATATATTTCGAGCCAAGGTAACTTTTAGCCCTATTTGGTCACAAATGTCATTCCTATTTAGTACTAGGGTATTTTAGTACGATGTGGATTAATAAGAAAAGGCGAATCTGAGCTTGTTTACAATATAATTTTACTTAATTAATATTTTTTTTTATATTTGATTATTTGTAATCTGTCCAAAGGACATTCAACAAATTTTATAACATCTTACAAAAAAAATATTTGTATGATTGGCTTGACTTAATTAATGACAGATACTTTTTAAATAACAATTTACAAGCTACAACCTAAATTACTACTACTACTGTGTGTTCTTGACTCCTAAGTGGAGCATAGAGCCTCACACAATCTAAATTATGCTGTCTTGAAATACATGTAGTTGAGCTAATGAAGGTTTTGTGGGAGATAAAATATTTCAATTCACCTGTAGGACTATTTTACGTGCTTGTGCCGGAAATTTATAAATGGGAGTAGTGGCCGTCATTCGCATCCAGGATGAAATCCTAAAATCATCTTAAAACAAATAATTTTTTTTCAGTCTATATAAATGATATGAGTAGCCTGCGAAAATGCTGTTAATATATAATAATTTTTTTAAGCTCGTCATTTTGTTCGTGGAAAATAAATAAAAATAAGAATAATAAAAAAAATATTTAACCTTAATTAGCTTTAAAAATTTGATGCTGTTCGGCAACTGAGAGAGAAGGATATGTCAATTGACATTGTTCCTGTTCCTAGTGGAACCAGTGTATATTCAATATTGCATAAACATCTAAAGACCAAGAAGTTTTGTTCCCGGTGGATACGCCAACTGCCCACAAAAAGCTTTTGTGGATTGATACCTGGATATTAAACACGTTTATGACTTCGTAACAATTAACGAATCCTAGATCTAAGTATATGAGCCCGAATGAACTCAGCAATTGACCTTATGATTGTTTCTAAACGAGCCATATCGAAAAAAAATTGTTAGCTTTCGAAGAGCTCTAAATTTCATCACGCCAATGAAAGCTATTACAAATCGGCTGGAGCCACAACACATCTAGTTATTGTGTCAAAGGTCGATATAACGCCTTCTAAATTCTTTTTGTTTCCGATAATCAAAAATTAAGGTGTGCTCAACGGTTCCCGGTACCCGAAGCGGCTCTTAAAATATTCAAAACACTAATTTTTGGGGTAACACTTTAGGAAGTAATCTTGTCATTATCTGCTCATTTTTAGAACTTTGAAAAATTATTATTTTGAGAATGCATTAAAAAATTGTAGAACCGTTGAATAAGGTGATACAATAAGATAAGATACAATTTTTTTTTACCATTTTATTTGTTTTTGTGTAATAAATAGTTTGGAAGGGATTTCCTTCAATTGAACATTAGATAAGGTGAGTTGATTTAAAAATCTCCTGTGTCTCCCAATTGTTTTTGGCTGCCATCTAATATGAAATATTTATTTTTAAACAAGTATTATGTTTTAATTATTATTATGTGAGAAACAGTTTGCAAAAGATTTCCTTTATATATTGTATTGATTGATTCGCTCCTATGTCGGTCATTGGTGTGGCTGCCTATGTACCGAGTGACTACAATATTAATAAAACCTGGAAAAAACATACTTTTGGGACTGAACCAAAAAATTGTGCAATCTATTAATTATGTGGCTTGGTTTTAAAGTTAGTAATGTTTCGAAAAAAACATTTTTTTTTCGCTCCTTTGTCAGTAACTTTCTAGCCTGCCCTCTTAGATAATCTTTTTTTAGTGGTCTTATAATCACTATTTCCTAAGATATAGTTTGAACGCGATTTATCATAAGTGATCTAGCTTAGAATCTTAAACAATCATATAGTACATTAGGAAAAACAAAAATTGAAGAACTTCTGTATTAATTAATAATTATTTAAAAAGAATTTAATTATTTTATTTTTAAATTAAATTAAATAAATTTGTCTTAAAGTCATGGGAGCAAGACTCATAATTTGTTACGTGGGACAAACCCACGCAGTAAATTAAAGTGAGCGAGAAGGCGCGACTTGGTGTGAAAGAGAACACTATATAACAGAGGCAAAATTTAGTATAACTGAAATATAATTGCTTAAGGAAAGGCACAAAGTGCACTAAAAAACAAAACAAAAGTAATAATTGCTTAGAACATAGCAGCCGACAAAAATAAAAAAAATAATGTTATAAAAAAAAAGTTATAAAAAAATTAAGGTAGGAAACGTTGCTTTGCGGCACTTTTATTACATTTTGGTGTTGTTGTTTTTTTTTCCTTTTTTAATGACCAAAGAGCAAATAAAAGAAAAATGTCGTTCTGATTGACGAATTGCGTGCGTATAATTGTATCTTCCAGATATTTTGTTTACTTGCGCCATATTTGTACAGCGTGTGCGTTTGTTTCCACCATTGTGTGCGTTAGTATATAGTACGTACGTATGTATGTACAAGTATATAGTGTGGGTCTGTATGAAAGTTTAATTAAGGCAAACTGTAGATACGAGCATACAAGTGCCGCAAACTTGGACTCGACTCACGCAAGGCCTGATTCGACAAAATGTCGGATATGTTTGAAGTTTGATACCGCCACACACACAAACACACACTTGTACAAGTATCTGCATTTGTTTGCGAGCTGAAAAGTTTATTCATGTGAAGAGTTGGCAAAGTCCAATTGTTAATGACCAATTGTGTAATGTATGTACGAGTTTGTACTGCAAAAAATATGTGTATCTAAATAAAATCAAACTATTTTTGTATCAAAAAAAATGAGTTAGATTAATTTCAAGATTTGTGGATTTGCTCCAAACAATCCCAATTACACAAATTAAGGCCTAAAATCCTGAAATAAGATATGTAACAATGAATAAGCAGTTTTTATCTACTAGAGTAAATAATTTCATATAATTCCTATACAAGTATTACTGAGTCAAACCGAATGCATTTGGTCTAAAATTAAAAACAAAAAGAATTGCAATAGTATAATAAGCTTAAAAAATATTGCATTTTAAAATTATTATGCAAAAAAATTTGAGTTATTGTGTGCACTAAGCAAACATTTAAAAAAGTTTCTAAGTTACTCTAATCACCCTGATCATACATTGTAACTTCAAATATCTAATTTCAAAACATTTTTTTTTGTTAATTTGACCAAACGTCATACAAAACTCGAATTTCAAAGGATCTATTGGATGTTCGCGGAGCTTAAGATACAAAAAGCAAATCTGCGAATCAAAAACTTATTCATGATGCATGAACCTTGGAGAACATACATATGTTTTTGATATGATAAAATTATATTTTAAAAAGCATGGTAGCCCGACGTTTAAATGTGTTCTTTAGCGTCCACAATTTCTTGATTAAAAACCTTTTTCCCTATTCGGTATTTATTCGCCGTTTTTCGAAAAAACTTAATCACGTTCATGAAGTCAAGGGCCTTCCCAGAATAATGAAAAAATAATTTAAAAAATTCTGTTTGTCTGAAAAGCTAACTTGTAAGGCCTAAGGCACAATAGAAAAATAAACTTTTTTTAATTATTTTGATTAACTATAAAACTCAACTGGAAACCATCTTAAAATTTTTGTATGGGTCTCGCATTTCTTAAAGCAGTACCTTCGCATTAGGGATCCTGGTTTTTAGTTTTTTATAAAAAAAGACAAACTTTATATAAAAATTAAATTAAAATTGTCAAAAATTTTAAAAGCATCTAATTAGGTCTTTAATATACAAAAGGTTCGCAAAGTAAAAATTTTGATTATTAAAGCGTGTACCTAACACAACTAAATGTTTTGTATCAAAACCTTAGCCAAACTCGGGGCCCTATGATTGTAGTAAAACCCTAGCTAAACCTAACCAAAACTATTTGTATGTTTTCTTATGCGATTGCCTACATATTTGATCACGCCTATCCGATAGTGACTAACAAGATATCGTTGCACAGATAATTAGATTAATAAGTAAATAAATACTTTTTTACTTACAATATTTGTAAAAAAAAATCTGAAAATGAGACAACTGTAATAAAAAAAAAAATTTCCCCTAAGAACCCAAAACTCTTTTAGGGTTTCTCACTCAGAATATAAACTATTTCCATTTTTTGTTATTACATACTCCTCTATGTCATTGGATATAATTTCAAGTCATTTTAGAACTACACGTTTTATAGTTTCTTATAACTTCTAAGTCCGTCGTTTCACCTGTTTATACGAATTTCTCAAAGTTACCATTGCGGAATCTTTTTTTTTTGTTTTTACATAAGAATTCATATGAAAAAAAAGAGTCAAAAATATTATGAAGATTTAACCGAATTCTATAAAATAAAACAGTTTTTGAAATTCCATAAAGCGTTTAATTATGCATAGGTACAAACAATAATTCAAAACTAATTAAAATCATATTTTTCTCTTATAAAAAAATGAAAGCGAAAAAAGTTGTTTGAGTACAAACTATTACCAATCATGGACTACAAAAAAAAAGGATTAATTTTAAGTTTTAGATTTAAACTTTATTTTTAATTTAAACATTCCCATATGACCATTGGTTCAAACGATTTTAGATTCAACCACTATTTTTAAAATAAAAATTGAAGAATAACTCGTATTTTAATAAAAAAAATGTACAATATATATAAATAACGTATGTGTCCAATGGGAAAGTTATATAAAATATCTTGGTATTTATATTGACAATAAATTGAAATTTAATGTGCATATTGCAAAAACTTTAGATAAAGTAAATAAGACAATAAAAATTTTGTATCCTCTTATAAATCGAAAGTCGAAGCTGCAAGTAAACAACAAACTAACTTTATTTAAATCTATATTTGTACCAATTATTTTATATGGCTCGGAGGTTTGGGGTGATTGTGCAGCGTGTCACCGGCTTAAATTACAAAGAATCCAGAATTAGATCCTAAAAATGATATTTGATGTTCCATTCTATTACTCCACTTCTCGACTCCATAAAAAAGCAGATATTTGCATGATTGATGACAAAAATTTATCAGGCTATAACTAAATTTAATTTAAAAACATTAACATCCAACACTATTAGTGATGATCCTGATCTTTATGGTCCTTAGCCTTTTTCTAGTCTTAGTATGTAATTTAGTTGTAAGTCTTTACTTACTTTTTTTTTTCGATATTGTAAGGTTTTTTCCCTTTTTCCTTATTATTTAAAATTATAGAACAAATATTTTGACTTAATGCTTTAAATGTAAATAATATAGTTTTAAAGCTGTAAAGGCTAAACTCTATGTTTTGTAATTAGTTATTAAATGAACATTTATAATATTAGGGTAAATAAATAATTAAATAAAAAAAATCATAAAAGTTACGATTCCTAGTACTAATACTTGGTTCATAATACAAACAAAATTTTAAGCAACCATGTAAAGAACACATAAGCTTAAGTTATCCAATTTTAAGAATTCTGTACTTGAATCGTAAACATATTTTTCTTGTTATGTGTTAAATGATATTAATGTTGTTTCATTTTTCGTTCTAAGCGACATTCTTAAGATGAATGTTGCCAAACATTCAGAAGCTGTTGCTAAACATTGTTCCTCAACATAATTTTAATGCTGCGTGCGTAGCTGGTAACGCAGTGCCATATATATACACTGCTTGACTTTAACATTGCAGTTCCTTGCCAATTTGAGTGGTTACTGTCTTGGCTAAATAAATGGCAGAACATAACAATCTGTATTGGAAATGATTTTTTGCCCACATAAAATATTTCTTATAGCGTCTGCATAAAATTTTATGAAATATAAATTGGAATACGTATTTTTCGGCGAGTTTTCATGGCAATGCTATTAGTTCCATGAATATTCCAATCAGATTTTTTTAATCACATAAGCAAAATTCAGACACGCAATTTTTGGGTTGTCAAAAAAGGACGCCAGGAGGCGCACTAGTTCGTTGTATAAATAACTTGTTACACAGAAATTATGTATTTTAACTTTTATTTATGAAAATTGTATAGTTACTTTTGGATCGCATTTTAATTTTTTTCAACAAAAACTTAAACTCTAGCGATTCAAACACGCTCAAGAACGTAGAGAGAAAAGTAGGGCCCAGTAATGCCCTAGCCGTTTAATATTTATTTTAAATTGTGCAAGTTAAATAAAATATGGGAATTTTGTGATGAAATAATCAAAACTTAGACACAATATTAGGTAAGATTATTATTCTCATTTTGTTCAACTAAATGTTTTTATTCAAATCTGCTGATCTTCTAGTGAAATAACGATTCAGCGGAAAATTCTTCGGTCCACCCCTTTAAAAATTATTTCAAAAAAATATGTTAAAAGAATATGTGAATTTAACTTTCAATAAAAAATTTGTTTCTGGTACCTATGTACACAAAATAAAAAAATAAAAGTACATATAATTATTAAAAATAGTTTTTAAAATAGTTTTATGAATTTAAGTTTCAGTTATACCATTGTTTTGTTACACACAAAATAATAATAATATAAATAGGTACACATATAAAAAATAAAAAAATAAAGAACACAAAATTCGTTATAAAGTTCTTTATAAGGATATATTCCAAACCTTGTACGGAAAGCAGTGTACTTAGTAAAAATTCGGAAAGAGCTAAATTCATTATAGGGGCATTAGGCAGCGTATTCTTTCCAAAAGTTCTGAGCTGTTTTGTGCTAAAATTCTTAGAAAAAAAGTTACGTAGGGTCTTTACTTTGGCGGCCAGAAATGCAGAAGTGCCTGACCAACAACGGTAGCAACTACAACAGCGATGCAGAAATGCAAAAGTGCCTGACAAGCAACATAAACAACAAAAATCAGCTGTTACAAGTGTCTTATAGCGTGCTCCAACTCCAACAGCGATGCATGACCTCAATTATTTAAAAAAAGGATTTCAAATGCTTTTGGCACTTTTAACAAAACAGTTTTGTGCAGAAGTGCCCTATTTTGCGATGGCAAGGGTCTGTGAAATGCACGAACTTTAATTTTATTTTGACATATGGTACATCAAAAAAATTACATTGTTGTATTTATTTTTTATTTTATTTGTTAATAATGGCGAAAATTTTAAAACAAAACTTTAAAAAAAAAATGGTACACACAATGTTGGACGCAATTCTCCATAGCTTTTCGCTTCTCGCTATTGAGATACCGTGACTTTAATTTAATTTTTTTGTATTTTTTTAAAGCGGTTTCTTTGAAAACAAAAAATGTGTTTTGCGGTCCGCGGACGTTGCCTGCCCTTAAATCATTTTATGCTGCGCTGGTTTTATGTATACATACATATGTTTGATTAAAAATTAAAATTATCATTTACGGACCATTTAAAATAAACCGAGCAAAGATTTTCGCATTTCAGAGTCATTTTTAAAATAATAAAATCAAGTGTAGTCAACGGGACAAAAAAAAAAGACAAAGATGATGTCTCTTTGTTTGATTTTTTTTACAAAGAGAGAATAAAAATACGCTATGGCCACCATATGGTGGCCTACAATTTAGTAATAAAAATAGACGAAACTTTAGAAAATGTGCCAATATATTCTATATGTGTATGGTATAAACTTTGCAGGAGTTGACAAAAAGTAGCACCGCAATATTTTGCTTTTTTTTTAGAAAAAAACAGTCAACTTTTACTAGGGAATTCAACTAATCTAATTTCAGCACACCCATCGACTTTTTGACTGTAGTTCTATTATCTCTCCAAATGTTCACAAGTTATCTGCGCCGCTTGACTTCTCAGGTTCTTCGTAGAAACTAAAATTCTATTAGTCCAAATATTGTGACAATTTCAACGCACTTTTGACCTTGACTACTACTAGCAAGTCAGTTCCGTTAAATATAACCGTAAAACACTGTTACAGTTACAGTTTCAGACAAATACAAAAAAATGCATAAAGAACTTGTTTTAGTTCTAGTTTATTTTCTAGAAAACATCTATGTCAGTTCACAAAAGCCTCAGAAGGAAAAAAAAATGCAAATCATAAAAAAAAATGGAAAAAAATATATTTTAGACCGTAGCGCATTTTTGCCATTGTTAAAAAATTGAGCATTTTTTCTGCCGCGACTCAATTTTTTTTTTTTTTTTAACTACTACACGACCTCGCACTCAATTTCCTTTTAAAGTGCAAAGGAGACACAAGTTTTTACGGATTTATGACTTTATCGCTTTACGACACAGTCCCAATAAAATTTTATTAGGATACTGCGTCTCTGTACTGGCCTGCTCTGCTCGAGTTTCGGGCCGTAAACCTTATTTGGTAGCCGCGGAACTGTAGCAGTGCCATTTTTGCGAGGTCTAGTTTAACTCTGCGAATTCTCAAGGTCACGATGTTAAGCAATTATCCGTACCGGTTATGCAAGTCTATGCAATCAGGCTTGCATAATAAATGCAAATATTTGCTTAAAGACGCCGACCTAGATGCTCTAGTTTTCTTTGTTTCCCGAGCAACGCCCCTGAGTCGAGTCAATAACTAGCAGGTCGAACCCAACCGCTTTTCTTGCACAATATTCCACAATGAGTGTCTAAATCCGGGGATTAGGCGCAGTCGTAAGCTGCACGCGCACAAAGGGCGGACATGATGTATTCCTGCTCTAATTTAAATTACCGAGTTGTGCACTTGAAAGACTTTTCTAAAAACTGAACCAATTTTTGAAGCACACTTTTGTTTATTAAAATTCTTGTTAGTTTTCGTTTTTATGACTACCTAGAAAGATAAATAATAATAGGGAGTAGATTTTGTTGGCTTTTGTCTATTGAGGAATTTCAAAAATTTATACAAAATAATTGTAACAGCACCAATTCAGTATAAACTTGGATATACCGATTTTTTTAAAGAAATAAAGAGGTGTACCCCTTAAAAATTATTTTTATAGTAGTTTTTACATTAAAAAAAAAAAAGAAATAACACTGAGCAATAATTTGTTTAACAATCATTTTTTAAGGGGGTTTCGATTCAAATTGGAGTTAGGTTGTACCGGTTGACCCCTGGAGGGAGTCACACATAAACTAGGTAGTCCTTAGTGGAAATTGGAGTTAACAGTGCTGGGATTTTGGAAAAGGATTTCGCCAAACTTTTATTAATATTCATTTAAGTGTTGTCCTTTTGGCTAAAACTTTGGTCACACTTATGCAATGTTTTTGAAAAAGAAATTGTTGGGAAGAGAAATAATAATAGTTTTAATAAAATACAAATTTTGGGATTCCGAATCCAAAAAAAAACCATACATAACCACAAAAAACCCCATTAAACAAGGTGTCGGAAACCTGACCTGCTGGGATTACTTTTTTTTTTTTTGGGACTCGAATTCAACGAACCCAAAAAAATTTAATAAAGTACGTCGGACTTGTGGGTCATAATAGAGCTAGATAAAAAAATTTTTAGTAAAGGTTACGACAGTTTCAGCCATGCTCCGGAAAACGAGTCCGTTTGCTTGTGAATGTGTGCGTATCATACACGAACACATGGCCGATAAGTGCGACAGGGTTCCAAAGTTACACAAAGAAAATTTCCCTTGTATCAAAAATAGCTAATTCGTTTTTAATTTCAATTAATATTGTTGCTACGGTAATATTTATGTGTAATTTTATTTAAAAGATAGAATAACAAGTACTAGCAATATTTCAATGAAAATAAAATGTAAACAACATATAGTAATAGGAAGGTGCAGAGCTGCGGCAACCATGTCACAACAGGAAAATTTATCGGAAAAATAAGGGAAATATACGAATTTATCGAAAATAAAAAGGTAAATATCGACAAAAAAATTCGTTTTCCGGAGCACGCAAAAACGAAGCGGAATAAAATTGTTCGTTTTGGTTTTTTCGTTTTCCGGAGCACGGCTGATTTAATATACATATCACACTCCACTTTTACTTCGTAATGCGGACACAGCGAATAAACATCGTCGCACACCCGGAACCCGAAAAAAATTTGTAACTGGGAATTTTGATGTGGTCTTAAATCGTAAAAAAAAAATATTATTAAAGGACCTTGGGATCTGATTCAGCGACCCTAAAAAAATATAATAAATATCATCGGACACCAGTACTCGAAAATATTTGTATGGTGTTTTTTGAGGTTACGTCAGATCCAAGACGTGCTGAGGATTTTTGAGCCTTGAATTCGTATTCAACGACTTCAAAAACGACACAAAAATCGTATTTTTTGTGTGGCTGTGGTGTCTTTTCAAAAATACTCGTATTTTGTTCGTTATTTTCACATAGGTGATTAGATTAGAATGATCTAAACATTTCCGTTTAAATTTCAACATTCTTCAAATATCGTTTACTTATAGAGGAGATACAAAATTTGTTTTTTTACAAATTTTTTCGAGAAAACCCTTGGTTCAGAGATCGAACCAAATCGGTTTGAGCACCTTTTTAAGCCTAAATAGTAACATGGTCACATTATTCGCAGGATAGAATATCACAAAACATTTCTGACGCTAGTCGAAACTGTTATTTACAAAAATTCAATCCCAAATCCAATTGTTAATAACTCTTTCCTAATCTGAGGGACTTTAGCACATCTAAAAGCAATACCTACTTAACCTCAATGTCAGTAGTAATGTCTTGCATATTTTAAATCATCGTTGTTAGAGGTGGGAAACAAATGAAATGGCTAACCTACTCTAAATAGAATTAATTTAATTAAAACGTAATATTAATTAATATTATCAACATTTACTGTTAGTACAGTCCACATTAGCAGTTATATTATATACCAATACACCTAATTCTGTTTTTACACGGTAGATACATTCCAGAAAACCCGTGTAAAAAAAAAGACCTAGTAATTTGAGTACATGGCTATACAAAAGTACAAAAAAGTTTTTGCTTAGTTCCAAGAAGAAAACGAATAAGATCCAAAAATCGATATACCGAAATTATCCAGACGATACCAAAAATTGATTGAGCCAAGTCCGTCAGTATTAACCTTTTCACAAAACCAAAAGAGATAAGAACACTTTTTTTTCGTAATCGATCAAACTTTACGAGCCATCAAAAAACTGTATGAAAATTTTTTTTAAATTTTTTAATTTTTAAATTTACGTTCGAAATATAATTGTTTTTAAAACTTTTCTAGAAATTACGAAAAATTGCATATGAATGCATTAATAGCGTCCATACCGTAAATTTGATACAAATATGTTTCAAGCATAATCGATGTGTAATTCAATTATCTACAGTTTAGTACAAAAATTATCAAAATCAGTTTAGTACAACCAGAGATATTTGCTTTTATTTCAGTATATTTCTAATCAAATTTAAATCTTCAGATCAAAATATTTTTATTTAAAATGCAATTTTATATGCAACTATATTCGTTTTTAAAAATACGCCTTTTTGGTAAAAAACTAAGTAAATTGTATTTTAAGCAAACAAAATTTATTTCTTAGTCAAGAATTCAATTCCTACCTGATCGAGCCACAGAGACGCGTGTGTCTCACATTAAAATTATGTCTTCTTGACAGGATTCCAAGGTCGCTATTCACGCGACTCGACACGACTGTTTATGGAATGCAAATGCACCGTGTCATGGGTCCTTAAACATCTTAATTGCGCATGTATCCTTCACTCGGTTTCCTAGGCGGCAATATTATTGCCAAGTCATAAAAATATAAAACTGTCCACAGGGGGCACACATTCTGTACGAAAAGTCCTTTGGTATGTCTTTCTCAAAGACAATCTCTCAAACTTGCGATCACCATCAGAGAATTCGCTGAATTTAACGCGCGCGACAGCGATTTTTAGGCGTACGACTCTCGTTGAGATTTTACATCGAACTCGGAAGTGAACGATAGGTTGTTCAATGTTGATCAAAATAATCCTTAATTGTTGAAAAATGCATTGTAAGGATAAAACAAGGATTAAACTCAACTTACATTTTTGTATACCCTTTAGCTATGTATGATAAAATTATTTTAAAGGCTAAGACTGAAATTTTTAAAAATACCGCATTGGAAACTTTAATTTGCTAAATCGATTGTGTGTCATCAATAAAGTTTGTAACATTTGGAATTTTTCATATTGGTAATCGTGGCGCTGCAGACCATAAGTTTCTTAAAAAAAAAATGTAGGTACTACAGACTGGAATTTAAAAATGGTGAGCTTTGAGCGTACATAATTTAATTTTTTTGAAACATGTTGATGTTATAAACCGTTCCTCCAAAGAAGAATTTCATGGCGAAACCTCTCAACGTATCGTTACAGAACTTTGCGAATTTACATATCGGCAAAAATAAGTGAAGCGGGACATTTTTTAGGTCCACCTCTTAGATTTTGATGATTTTTACATATACGAAAGCTAATAGAAACCACTTCAATTTTTATTGCAAAATTCCGAATATTTATCGAGCTATCTATAACTAAATATTGTAATTGAATCCATTTTTAAGAGAAGCTGAGATCACTTTCGAATTTTTAAATTAAAAAAAAAGGATAAAAATAAAAAAAAAAAATTTTTTAAATCCACATTTTTTTCAAATTCAAATTTTATCTTTTACTGAAAAAAAATTTGTGTAGATATCTTTTATCTTAATATCTTTTTTTTCAAGGAAGAGTCTAAAAATGAAAAATCCAATTTTCAGTTATCGATAGCTCGATAAATAATCGGAATTTTGCAATAAAAATTTACGTGGTTACTATTAGCTAGAAGCTTTATCACATATGAAAAAAACAACAAAATCTAAGAAACAACCAAATTTAATCTACTTTGGCCGATATATTTTACTTATTTGTTTTGGAGAAAGTGACGGGAATCCCTCTGGTGAACACTGAAAGAAAACAAGTAAGACCCCACAACTTTTATACCACAATGATCAGGACGACGAAAAGAATCGATTTAGTTATCCCCGTCTGTCAGTCTGTCCGTCCGTCCGCTAGTTCATTTGTCCCTATTGCCTGTTTCTTCAAGACAGAAAGAGCTAGAAGCATCCAAATTACAAGGTACGTCTTACTTGCATTGATGTTGACCCGCCTTCCCCCCAATAAAATTTCACCGTTTGTTCCTGAATTTTTTAAACAACTTTCCTTTTTTGAAAAGGCATCCGTGAATTATAAGCAAAATTTAAGATGCCTCACTAAAAACAAACCTGTAGTTAAATATATTTTGTTAAAAAGTTACAGTCACCAAAATAGAAAAATGTTTTTACTTTTTGAAGATGTCACCACCAGATCCCCTCAATTGATTTTCACTATTTGCTATTAACAAGTCTTTTTCCGTAGAAAGATAAAACTCCATATAGAAACAGAGATTTTTTATAAATCGGTTGGAAACTATAGTATTAATAAAAAAAAAATAAAGAAGCTCCACTGAAAAGACTCATTGAACATATGCTGTAAAATTCTTTCTCAAGGGAAGACCCCGATTTTTTTTTAAAGACGATTTCATAAATTTTCATGATCCGTTAAAAGAAAATAATGAAATTGGCAAAAATACTAAAAAACTAAGGGGCTTCGCAGGCTTTACCCGCCAACCAGTCGTGCCTGACCGACTCTAAGATACTCTTTACTAACACCATTCGCCGCTCTAATTCGCTGTGGTAACCACAAAGCACCACAAAGGGGTTCTTAAAAGTTGTAAAAAGTGAGAAAAAAAACATATCTTCTAGCATATATGAGTTTACATACTAATTTTGATGACTGTAAGTAAGTTATTATTATTATTTATTGTGCTTTATTCCCTTTAAGTATTTAAACTGTAAGTAAGTTTATTCACAGAAAGTTTTCGAAATGACTTACTTTTCAGGATCTCCTAGGCAAAAAGGTTTAAACATTACTACATTTGATTTGTCGTACAACAACTCCACCCAACATGCTTGTGAACAGCCCAGCAGCCGAGGTCAAAATCACCCTAGCACCCTAGCGGTTAGCTCCAAAAACCCCATAACATTTTTTTTCGATTTATGGTTTTTGGGTCGCTAAATCCGAATCCGTGGTACTGCATCATGTCACATTGTTTCTGTTCCTCCTTCTCAGGAGTCAAGTGACGAAACCATGCTCCATCGATTGTCATAAATCGACGCAACAACTCAGCCTTCTTTTTTTGAAACTTCGTCAAACAAATGACGGAAGCATCTTCACAACGCTTTTTTTCATCGAGTGTTAGCAATGTCTTCACATTTAGCTAACTCACGAATTTTTAAACGAAAAGCTCGGTGTTTCTTGTTTACTTTTGTGAACTAAGGAGCAGAATCCCACAGAGAAAAATCCTTGGCTGTAATATTGGTTGGATTAAAACCTTTCAAATGAAAATACTTTAACGATGACCAATTTTTTATATGTTGGCAATTTCACTCTAGTAATAACACCAAACTTTGAACTTAACACAAATATGTAATATTTACTTTTCTTTGGAAAAGTGGGTGCAGGGTATCCCACTGTCATGCAGTTCCCAGACTTACGTGTATTTTTTTAATGACCCACTATAAGACTATATCTTGGTTTGGGAACCATTTCTAATATATTTTTTTTCTACGTTTTTTTTATATTTTAGTAGATTTGTACCAAAATATGAAATTACATTTCAATAACCCAATTCTTCTATATTGTCATACTAGAGGTGCTAACGTTTTCACCAAATCAGAAACAATTGAAGATTTTCATCTATTAACATAAATAAGAACCATTTAGCTACATGTCCTGCTCACTTTCCCGCGCCTTTACGAGGTCATCATTATGAATAGTTCGAAACAATGCGAATAAGTGTGACAGAGGCAATTAATGCCTGATGCGTTGCTCTAAGGATATGTCAACATACACATAAATCCAGCGATACTCTCTCATATACACACAAGCTACAGTAAAGATACACCAAGGCAAGGAACAGAAGCTGCTCAATGGATGGCTCAAGGACGACGGCGGCTCGACGCGTGACGCATTATGTGTTGTGCATGTTTGTACACACACAGTCAAAAGGAGCAAAGCAGCATCTTCAATTACCTTGACTTTTGACTAGAGTGCCGACTTATCCAAGGACGTGTTTAGCACTAGAGTGCAGCTCACCCACGCTGATCTTCCCCTTCGCAGAGAGCTGAGCTGCAGCGGTGACCTTGAGTTCCCAACTGGACTTTTTAGACTGATCAAGGCCAGTGAAAATGTCCTTCGCTCGAGGAATGAGGCATACCAAATGCAGTACAAAACGCTTATTAGGCAGCTAGTAGCCAAGCCTAGCATCTATAGAGACGGACACCTGGAGTGCATTGCCGAAACACAGATGTACTTAAGATTAATTTTAACAGAAGTCTTTGCCTTTGCTTTAATTGCTTAATCAAACAACACGTAACAAAACAAGTTGAATAATTTAAGCATTTTTCACCAATTAGCCGTCGATTGAAGCAATCAATTTGATTGCATTTCATCCACACCAGCTACATACATACTATTCCTATATTCCTAAACAACTTCAAACAAAATCATGCTGGGAGCTGGCTGCCCCTGGCATATTGTTGGATCTCCAACGATGGTGTTAGACTAACTGACGCTGGCATAAAAATATCCCAACTTACTCCAACTTGTTTGTTTTTGTTGATAATTTTTCTAGCTTATATCCATTTAATACTCAGCATGATAACAAATGGCTATGTCTGATAATGAATTTTTTTATTGTTGTTGCTGCACAATTAGCTTTCGGAATACCCAATCGAAATTTGGGGCTTAAATGCCAGAGGTGTGGTACTTCAAAGGAACTCACAACAGCATGTGACCATCGACTGAGACTTGGCAAAAATAAACAAATACTAGTTGCCACTAATTAAAAATTATCTCTCTGGAAGAACGCATTAAGACTTCAATTGAAATATCTAGTAAAATCTTTTGAAGTTTTAAATTATTAATGGCATGATCAATTATTGCACTCTTCACTTTAATAAAAGTCTATACTAGTGTAAAGTAAAGAAGTAGTAATATATTTTGTTTGTATTCTTTTCAGAATTAAACTTATATTATTTTTTTAAGTATTTAACAACTTTCAACGTTGGCCTTCAGAATTTAACAACCTTTTCTGTTATCCCTCTCTCTCAGTCGGTACCACCAGCTTCGCGATGAGTTGACATAATTCTGAGTAATGCACATAGAGTACGTCGCAAAGACGTAACGTTATCTTTTATGTGATTTTTTTGTGATGTGTTTTAAGTTGAATTGCCAATTTTTAGCTACAAATAATTGCGAAAAAGACAAGGTAAATCGAAACTGATTTTGTTGGTTTACTAGAAGCAAATATATTACACAGGTCCACAAACAAAATTTGAACTTTACGTGTGACATGTGTGTTGGGGAAGGTAGCTTTAGATAGTTTCCAAGAGCTTCGGCAGTTCATGACACCTTTCTTATTTTATTTATTTGCACTCTTATCTTATTTATCCTAATCCAAACCTATCAAAATCCTTTCGCTAATATTAAAAAAATTTAAAAAAAGTACAACGAGGGAAGCGCAGCAAGACAACTTTAATTGAGTTGTAAGAGACCCACATGCGAAATGCCCGACCACAACACACCCCGTGCGTCTGTGCGTTTTTATTGCCGAATTAATAAATTACCTTGACAGTGCAACGGGCCCATCCCATTGTGTCCTACCAATACATATATATTTATATATATATATGTAACATGTATGTGCTCGAGACACATCATTGCATTCCAAGCGCCGTCAGACAACGGATGCGTCCCCTTTCCGTGAGCGTTGTTGCACATTTTTTTTTGCCAGTTCTATGAGGGTAAACTCGGACCATGGACAGGGGACTTATGAAGACCGCTGCATTTTGCTAAGCGCTCACATCACATGCATTTATCAATTCGCTGGAAGGAAGATCAGGCACGCGCCTGAAGTAGGCGAATGTGTTAATGCCAAACGATGCTGGGTTAAGTCCATCAGCTGCTTTTACTTGGGATAGTAAGAGGTCGCTCAGTCTATATGCAAGTACACATACTGAAAATACTTTTAATAAAAGATATCCCAAATGGGGACATCTACAGTGAAATCTGCAATTTGAGCTAAAAATTTTATATATCAGGTTCAGGTAGTTTCCAAAAAAAATATAAGTATTCTTTGATCAAACTCCAAAATCATTCGCATTATTGGCCTGACTCAAACAAAATTACCGCTTTCTGTATAAAAAGTATCATAAAATAGGCAGAAATGTTTCAATAGATACTAAAACTATCTAGCTTTCGTACGTTCTGTTCATATATGTAGACATAAATTAAGATTGTTAAACTTTAGGGGGTTCCAAAACTTCTGGCATTAACAGATGTGATTTATATCAGTCTTGGTTTTGGCGGTGCTTTTACAATATTAGGAGATCTTGAATACCAAAGTGATTCCTTAATTTTAAGCTTTTATAAGCTGAGTACTTCAAGATTTTTGAGGTCAAAAACGAAAAAACCATAATAAAGAGAAAGGGTATAATTAAACATGATTTGGGGTATAGTGTATTCTGATTAACAAATATCTTGACGGTGTGACTAGCAAGGACACCCAAAAAGATTAAGCCCGGTTTTAAAAACAATTTTGCCAGATTGTAATTAAACCTACACCCAAAGTTTTCGTTCTCGTAGTTGATGGCAGTTCCGTAAATCTCAAAAACTTAACTTGTGAATGTTACTAAAAATTTCGAGATGGTTAAAAAGAGATAAAGAGAAAAGAGATAAAGAGATAAAAAGAAAGACGTGGACTTGGCTTTGTACTCTAATTGCTCCTTCTTACGACACCCTGGGTCGGAAAGTAGATCCATCTCATCGATTTTAATAATTTATATTGGTAATACATATATACAATACAATTACAATATTGTTTTTAAATTTCAAATTTTCTATTAATTTAATTTCAATTTCTTTATATACCTTAATATTAATTTCGTGTTCCAAATATTTACATTATACAGAGGTTAGCTAACTAAGATATTATTACGATATTCCCAATCAAATATATTCATATGATATTTCGTAATATTCAACGTTAAATTGAAAATGGGAAAAACCATTAAAGGATAATGAAAGAAGGAAAACCTTTGAAATAAAAATAATTAAATTTGCTCATTAATTTTTTTTTAACACTTTTAAGATTATTTTTGAATTTTTCAGTCAGTTTGATCTCTTTGATCTTTGATGCCAAAAAAAATTAAGAAATTGGTAACTCTTATAATTAATGCAGTTATGACTACATTTCCGTGAAGTGTACAATGCATTCCATAGTACCACCTAAGTTTAAGCTACACTGAAAAAAATAATCAAGACTTTCAGGATCTAAAGAGAGATTTCTTTATTATTGAGAGTAAAATTCTCATTAATCTCTTAATAAATTGAATGAAATTTGTATTCTTCCATGGCATTTATGTTTATGGGCTGTTATCGATGCATACAGCCCATCCTGTCAGTCCAATTTTTGACAATTTCAAGAACTCATTTTTTCAAGAACTTTTGGTTTCTTTTCAGTAATGGCACAGGTTTTATTTACTTTGTTAGTTTGTCAGCATAACACATGGACTTAACGACCCCAACGAAAATAGTCAAGGAACGTCAAATCCCACAATCTTGGAGCACAAGTAACAGGTCCATTTCTTGAAATAATGATATCACTAAAATCAATAAATCGATGCTTTCCAGATATGTATAGCAAGTAGGAAATTTTTTAAAACAAAAATTCATTGAGCATAATTCTATAATGTAGTCCATTCACTGTAACGTCAGCTCCTATCTCTTTCCGAAAGAAATATGGACCGATAATGCCGTTGGCTGATAATTCACACTAAAATTTCAATTTTCTGAATTTTTGCACTAATTTCTCTACATATTTGGCAATTTAGCGTGTCGATGTCTTTATTAAACCACAAATGAGAAAGATAAAGTGAAACATATAATTCACGAAGCACTCCGAACAGAGCACTGATTTTTATGGCCCTACTCGAAGATGCTTAGGCGAAATACACTGAGCACAGAAATATAGTTACTTTGGCAACTGTGACCGTGTAATTTTTTTGGTAAATTGAAATTGTCATATAAATTCATATGACTTTTCAAAATTTCGTTCAGTGCACATGCACAAGCATCTCGATGGCGACGCAAAGAGTTTACAATAGCAAATTACACACAATGTGGGCCATCGCTCGACTCGCAGCAACTTTATGGTTGTATGGCCCTACTCGCGAATTGCTTGTGGGACCGTAATAGGACTTTTTTTCTTGATGTTGTTGTAGGGCTCTTTCCGTTATTTTTCGTGCCCACCGCTGGTTATCTGTATTGAAAGGTCGGACAAGTTTAAAAAAAACACCCTACACAATTTTGTGTGCTTTTAAAATATTGTTAGCATTGCTAAAAACTGCTGACCATTTCATTATACAAAATCGTTTTAGGCAATATCTTCTGCAGAAAAGTCAAGCAAAACAAGAGAATAACTTTAAAATCAAATTTCATCTAATAGTTTATTTCGTGATTACTGGGATTATTTAAATCCTAAAAAAAATAATTGTAAATTTTCTTCGTTTTAGATTATTTATTTTTGTGGCTCTGCTCCAGCCCAGAATTCAGTTCTGAGCTTGCATTGATTGGAATTGAAAGCGTTTGGAACAATAGCAGCAAGCGCATGGGTCTAGAGAAAGTGGGTTATCACTCGTCGTCGGCAGTCGTCTGTCGTGTATTGCCTTTGCCAATGTGTCAGTATGAAAAATGCCATAAATTTTGCACTTCTGTCACCGAACGCGTGTGCTGCAACAAAAATAAAAGCAACAATACAATTGTCTGTGGAAACACTATTTGGAGGGCAATTCGCACATGCACAAACTGCACACATATGTCAAGACTCTATGCCTACCCTAACCCCAGACATAGCTATCATAGAGAGGGTGAGCTGGGCTAGACGGGGTGGGTGTTGGCTTACACAAACACCAAGACAAATACTGCGGGCCACTAAGCGGATCACAAAGTCATGTCAGAAATCGGGAATTGGCTCACTTTTTTTATTTAACAGTCAATTTAGCAACTTACTTGAGCCGCTTAAAAGCAACAGCTAAGCAAACCCATTGAGCACTTGCAGTGGCATGTTAATAAGATTTGCCCTTGGCCACAAATGCAAAGTCTAGAGCAAAACCCTCATGGGTAAACAATACAAAAAATATGAGTAAAGTGTTACACGCGCCTAGGAGGAAGCGTAAACAAATGGACGGGCGGAGCACGCGCAATGAATTCCAGTTGCAGCCTTTTATTTCATTGCACGATTGAAATGACGATGACGAACAGATACCTTGGCGGTTCCTGGAAAGCATTGCAACAGCTTCTGCCCAGCGCCTTCCCGGGCAGAAATCTTTAATTATGCATTTGGACAGGCAGAACGAGCAAACCTACAGACAGAGCGAGCAAAAAATCCAGAGAAGAAATTTTTACGAATTTGCTGCATTTACGTAGCAAGAACAATAAAATAGCCAGAAAAAGGCTTTTGTTCTGCAATTTCAGCACCGTTTACAGTTTACAGTCTTTTTATGTCTTTATGATTATTGCAATTAGAGGAATGCAAAAGCAGACGCTATCCTGTTCTGGCTGCCTGCACAGCCGCTGCACGTTTCGACTTAATTAGGGATCGTGGGAGGTAGCAAGGTCTGCGCGCGACACGCATTTCGTTTGTCCTTGAGCTGACTTGGTGACGCTGTTGCTGCTGCTGCTGTTGTAGGGGAAATCGCTAAGTCTCTCAATACGGATAACTTAAAAGATTTTGTCTAGTTCGCGATGATAATGGGCGCGATGGGTGAGTAAACAGGTAGTTGCAACACCAAACGGATAACTGCAGCCGGATAAACTAAGAAGCTTGTACCAAGCAGGGGTAGCACAACAACACTGCAGCCCATAAATCAGCCTAGTACACGGCGCGCTCTCTCTTAGCCCAAGTAGGGGTAGTTGCTGCACAGGATATAGCCATGAGGCACACACACAGCATGTGTCGAAGTGTCATGCGCAGGGATATTTATGCGCTATGACGAGCAAAACAGCGCAGCGAGGTCGTGTGCCGAAAATCAGTGCGCTGATTTTGAGTATTTTAGGCAGGATCGCGACGTCGAGCAGCTCATTCGCAAACGCAGCAGCGTCGCGTTCACATCAGTGTCTAGCCAGGACAACGTAACTTGCAAAGAGCACTTAGATTAGAAAAATACTAAATAAAATGGCAGCCACCAACAGTCATAGTCATAGCCACTACTACCCTGACTACAGCTGCGGCGTAGGCACTACCAGTACGCTGAACATGTACGGTGCATGTCCAGCTTTATCTACATACTACGACCATGGCAACAACAGCTATTACCAGCAGCATCAGAGCTGGCAACACAACAGCAGCAGCTATCAAACCAACTACGCTCAGTATGCACAGGAGTTCAATGCCTATAGCGATAGCTACTACGGCTTTGCGGAGCAGTCAGCCACGTCTGCCGCACAGCCCGCCGAATACCAACCACTAGCCGTACCTGCATCACCTATTAAGCCACGTAAGCGCAAGGCCGAGGAAAGCGCGGAGCCTGCCACGCTAGAAGAACGTCCCAGCACTTTGCGTGCGCTGCTCACAAATCCCGTCAAGAAATTGAAATACACGCCCGACTATTTCTACACCACCTTTGAGCATGTCAAAAAAACGCGTAGCTCCAGCAAAACTGCCGCTGTCAGCGAGCTTTCACCCAACACACCGCCTAGCAGCTATGAGCCGGACTTTGGTGCACCCACGCCATCCACACAGCAGACGCATATGTCGCCACAACGCAGCGATGTCGATTATCTTGATATTTACTCGCCACAATCCAACAAGGCGCCGCTAGTGCATGCTGCAGCTACATACAAGCATGGCGACTATGCCACACCACCACCACCAGCGCCAGCCGTTTTGCCTGCCACGCCCGCCTCGCTCGTCGATGGCATCAGCACGCCACCCCTGTCACCAGGCGACAAGAGCCTGACGTCAGCTGTCAATCAGCAGCAGCAGCAGCAGGAGCATAAAAATGAAATCAATCATCAAATTGTGACAGCCAACGAATTCAATTGGTCGCACATTGAGGAGAGTCTAGCATCAGGTAGGCATTGCTTTACACTACACGCTCTCATTTTTGGCAGCGCCATTCTTTGTACAAATTTTACTAAATAATTTGTTTACTCTTGTTTTTACAGATTGCAAGGACTCCAAGCGCACACGTCAAACCTATACGCGCTTCCAGACGCTGGAGCTAGAAAAGGAGTTTCACTTCAATCGCTATATAACACGACGTCGCCGCATAGACATTGCCCATGCCTTGGGTCTTAGCGAGCGTCAAATCAAAATCTGGTTTCAAAATCGTCGCATGAAGTCTAAGAAAGATCGTACGCTGGAGGCCTCACCGGAACACTGCACAAATGCTTATGTGCCCATGCCAGCGCTGGACGCAGCTGTGGTTGCCGCACAGCCACAACTGCAGTCTGCTCTAACCATGCCTTATGCTGCATATCCCGCTTATTTACCCAGCACACAGAGCTATACACCACTCAATGATTACCAACACCCACAAGCAGCACCAACTTCTTTGCCACACTATGGCCAACAGTTTGAGGCGCAGCAGTATATGCCGGGCAGCTCACCACACTATCATCAACAAGCGCAGCAGTGCAGCTACCAACAACAACAACAACAGCAGGAAACAACAACAAATCTAGCGACATCCAACCAGGCTCTATATCTGCCCTAAGCGAAGAACTGAAACCCACACACCGGAACCAAATCGCGCACATTTCGACCATTTGCTGGTGAAACGCAAATGGCAAACGAGAAGCTGCGCCGACTTTGACGTCACAGTCACAGTCATAGTCGCTGCTGCAGTCGGCCGCACAAGCACTCCCTACAGTGAAGAGTGCGCATGTGCGTAGACAGCAGACACAGAGGTCGAGCCCTGTGATGAGCTATGATGAGGAGGCTTCTTGGTAAGACAACCCAGTGGCTGGCCATGGGTTGCCCGTAGCGCATAGATGATCATTACCTCTGCAGGCAGTGCGCGAAAATTTTGAACGCATACAATACTTGGAGACTGACTTTCGTTGTTAACTAGCGCATAAGCCCATGTACAGTATAGTCTTAACATTTAGCATAAAAACTATATTTTAAAACAAGATTTATTTATTTTTTTAATAAAATTACAAATTTCCAAGTGCATAAAGAATTTCGTTAAGTGTTTTTCATTTGCAATCAACCACCAAATGCAACGATATCTATCTAGTTCGAATTCGAGCAGCTGCAGTTTGCTCCCCTCCAGCCCTTCTTGATACAGATTTTCTATAAAATTTACTCTTTTTGTCACAGAAAAATGTACAGACCGTTTGTATCTTCTATCCACCACCAGCGCCAATGTCAGGGGCAGCCAGGCAGCCGCCTTTCAATGTTTGTTCATCTATTCAAGTGCGACATTGATTGGTCATTTTTCATTCTATTCAATAACAGCTAAAACTATCGTCCGTGCCGGCGAACCATGTGCAGCCGCATTTATAGGACTCATTAAACAAAATTGGTACGTAAGCTATAGCAGTCTGTTGCAAATATTTCTAAGCTGGAACTGAATCTTAGAATAGCATCTTAGGCTAGCTAGATTATCAATTAGTTAATCCCTTGAATCCCTGACATATTGCAAGCGATATCGATTACACAAAAATGGTTTTAACACTTTATTAAGGTACTTGGACTGTTAAAATATTATATATATAGTGAAGTCTATATAGCATATAAGTCTGTCTGTTCGTATGAACGCCTAGATCTTGGAGATTATAAGAGTTACAGAATCTAACCTTTCGGATTATTATGTCATGGAAGACACGAGTTTTTTTTTTTATACCCTGTACCGTATGGTTCAAAGGGTATATTGTGCTTGTGCAAGCCGAAAATGTATGTAACGTAAAGAAGGAGAAGTCGGAGACCCCCCAAAGTTACCTAAAGTATGATCAGAGTGACTAGAGAAGTCGATATACCCATGTCCGTCTGTCCGTCTGACCGTCTGTCCGTCTGTCCGTATGAACGCCTAGATCTCAGAGATGGTAAGAGCTAGAGCAACCAAACTTTCAGATAAGATCCCTTATTAATCCATAGGAGACAAGTTTATTTTATTTTTTTGATATCGGGACTACATTATATAGCTCCCATAGGGGTGTTTCAGAGGACCTCGAAAAAAAGCAAAAGTTTTAGATGGATAATTCGTTTGCTTATGAAAGTATCATAACCAAATTTGGCAATCGGAAGTTTTTTAGAAACCCCCAGCACTGTACCAAATCTTATCAAAATCGGTTGACTATATCATATAGGTCCCATAGGATCGATCGGTCGAAAATTTGTTTTTTGTACAAAATTCGTTGTGTTTCGTTTGTTTGTGAAGATATTGTAACCAAATTTGGCATTTAGAAGTTTTTTGGAGATGTTCAACACTGTACCGAATTTGATCAAAATCGGTTGACTATATTATATAGCTCCCATAGGGCCAATCGGTCAAAAAAACGCTTTTTGTACAAAATTTGTTGTGTTTCGTTTGTTTGTGAAGATATTGTAACCAAATTTGGCATTCAGAAGTTTATTAGAGATCTTCAACACTGTACCAAATTTGATCAAAATCGGTTGACTATATCATATAGCTCCCATAGGGCCGATCGGTCGAAAAAAAGTTTTTGATTAAAAATTTGTCTGTTTTTGGTTGTTTATGAAGGTATCATAATCTAATTTGGCAATCAAATGTCTTTTGGTGTTCGTAGCAATTTAACGGATTTTATTGCAAGCAGTGGTACAGGGTATCCCAAAGTCGTCCGCGCCCGACTTTAACGTACGCCATCTTTTTCTTTATATCGGTGTTATATTATGTAGCTCCTATAGGGGTCCGGAGTCGATATATGATATATTATAATATATATAATATTTCTGTTTCTTATAACCAGAACTTTCAGGTGCAACGTGTGTATCAAGTTTATGGGAAGGAAACATCCAAGACCTTCCCGTTACATACATATTTATTTTATTTTTTTGTTATCAGCATTATACATTATTACACAGCTCCAATAGGGAGGGGCTTTATGTAGCATCTCAATAATAATTATTGATAATAAATCTCTAACACCTTGTAGGAACGATCGGTCGAACAAATATTTTAAGAGCACAATTTTTTTAAGGATTTCGTAACCAAGTTCGGCAGATCAAAAAAATGTTTTTAAATAGCCTATCGAAATTGGTATCTTTAACTTAAACTTTTTTGCATATTTACACACATACTTATACTAAGCTATTACATCTTTCTCTTTCGCGTCCTAAACTCAAAACCAAGCAACTGACTGCCACCTTATTCTGACACGTAGTCTTATGATATAGCCTTCCATTAAGTTTCGTAAGCATGTCACGGCATGATATTCTTGCATTCGATCATATTGATTCCTCCTTCTTAGATAAGTTTTCGTGCCTTCTCAATTTTCGCCCCTAAGCCTTATAATTTTGTAGATTCCATTTTTCTCGACTGACCCTTCCATGTCTATTGCTTTAACTGCAATAAGCTTTATAATTTTCGTTAATGTAAAACCTATTCTCTAAACTTAACTAATACTAACTTATTAATTTTCATATAGTTCAACTGATTTTAAGCCGTTTTCAAGCAATTTTTGAATAAGTATGTATTTTGTGAGGCTGTATTCTTAAGGAGACTAAACTAGACCATTTTTGTCTATATTACTGGGAGCTGTTCCCAAGCAATTTTAATTAAATATAAAAAATATTATAGTTTCAAAAAACTAAAAAAAACACGCTTTAATAGTAAAACTAAAAAGTAGAAATTAATTTTGATGTATCAAGAGTTTTTTCTTTTTGCTAAAAATGTGTATATTTTATTAAACAATAATATCAAATTTATAATTTAATCAAATTATAAGTTATATAAAAAACAAAAGATAATTAATGACTAAAAAGAAACATTAATATATATACAACAAAACTTAACATTATAATATTCTCTAATTACTATAGATTAAACATTATTATTATTGAAGATTTTATATACTTTTACTTAAGGATTCTCGTTGGGAGATCCAGTGGGTGGCACCGTTTTAATCTTCTCATTCGTGCTCTGGAAGACGGTCTTTCTGAATTTAGCAGTCGTGCTAGTAAATTTGGATGTGATGCAAGACACTCAAAATACTTTTTGGCCTGCAATTTGATAACATCCCCAATTTTAGGCACCCTCCTAGTACGCATGTACCAGGAAGCGCCGCACAAATTTCTTAATATTTTGCTCTGGACAACACTAATTTTATTTAAGTTCGATTTCGCTGCGATTCCGTAAATTTGAAGCGCGTACTTCAATATTGGGCTTAAAAAAGATTTGTAAGTCGAAACTTTATTAAATAAGGAAAGCTTAGTTCTGGGCGCGAGACCCTTGCCATTTTCCTCGCTTTGGAAAAAATTAATGTATCAAGAGTTTGTATTACAGCAATAGAAAATTCCGACAATCAATTAATAAAATAATTCAATTATAGTAAAAAAACGTAGGGTGCAATTTCCTATATTTTAATAATGACTTTAATTTTATAAATAGCTACTACTGAAATAATTGTAATAATTAATATCTAGCACCCCACGCTTTTTTTACTATAATTGAAATATTTTATTAATTGATTGTCGGAATTTTCTATTGCTGTAATACAAACTCTTGATACATCAAAATTATTTTCAACTTTTTAGTTCGGTTTACTGTTAAAGCGTGTTTTTTTAGTTATTTTAAACTATAATTTTTTATTTTAAGACTAAAAACAAACAAGGACTTTTGTCAACAAGCCTACTAATTATTTTGAAAAACTGTTGCATGATCCTAGTCAGGACACTAGAACAAAGTTATTAAATAATTGTATTGTCATCAGTCCTTGACCCCTGTGCAAATTTTCAAGATGATCAGACTTCTTGAAATAGGTGAAAATTAAGTTGAAAGAGTTTGTTACATACATACATACAGGTGAAGCTAATAAAAGCATGTTAAAAGAGAACAGCAATACAGTCAGTCTTCCTAGTCATTTTTGCATATAAGCTGTGTATCTTACTCGTTTCTTTTTACCCAAAGTAAATGGTTTAAAAGTACTCTATATTCATGCTAGGGTTGTTGTTCACACCAAAATCATTGGAAACAACCTCTTCAGCCTACATACATAAAATATTAAATATTGTAAATTCGATATTCGAATGAAGTTGAACAAACTTCAGTTTCGCCATAACATCGATTATTTTGGGATTTTCAGTCAAGATCTTTATATGTGTGCTTATCTAATATTGAAAAAACGTACAGTTTTCATTTGAAATATCCTATAGTGCCAAAAATGCCTCAAGGGCCTACAACTATTGCCGCTTCGTAATAAATTTACTTAGCAACATTAGCTACAAAATTTTTTTGGAATCCTGATCTTTTTTACACGTAGTAAAAACTTTACGTGTAAATTACGAAAGAGTTGCGTTAACTCTTGCTCGTCCTTCTAGGAAGTTATTCTACGCGTTTGTTCTATTTATTAAAAACTACTAAGGTCGCATTTAACTCATTCGCAAATTTAGCTGTACACAGTAAACCATAAATTTCATAGCCTCAAAAATTCGCATCCTTCGCGGAAATTCTCATTGTAGACAACAAACGATGCAAACGTCAAGGCTGCAAAGTCAATCCTTTAGCGTAATCCTTTAAATAGCCAAAATAAAGCCCGCCTTTGTCAAAACAATTGTGCAGAACTGGACACTCCTTTCGCCAACCAACGCAGAATTCGTAATGCTGCAAATAGGCGTTCTATTGTGTCCACTTAGCAGACGGGTTACCTGCCTTCCGACGACTACGCATAACGATCGTAAAATTATCCTTTCGCAAACACGAGCACGCCCTTACCAGGCGAAGGAGTTACAAAGTCATAAAAACAAAACACCTTTGTCCTCGCGAATTATCCTTTCTCCGCCGCTGCCGCTGTATCCTTAAGCCGTATCGGCGATTTTTGCAAATGACTAACAACAACAAGATACAGCTTGAGGCAATATGCACACAGCACGCTGGAAACTTAAGCCTTTTAACTGGAAGGGATTAAATTACATTATCCTTATTTTAAAGATAAACACAACTATGTCTAAATCAAAACATTCAAATAAGCTTGATGAGAGTTTGCAGCAGGACTTTATGGATGAGACAATATATAAATGAAAGATTAAAACTTTCGAAATAGTAGTTCGTTTATATAAAAACAACTTGGTAGGTGTTTCGTATAATAGATTATGTTTTTGAAGGAAATGGTGGTTCAACTCAAAATAATTCCAGAATCGTAATCTGAATCACCAAAGTATACCATTTAATCCAAATAATTGATTAAACTTATTATTTATTTTATTTAAGAGGCCTGTGTGTTTTTTTAAATAATCCAATACTATACAAATTATAATATTATACACCCCCAACAAAAGTCATATTTATTTTTCCAATCGTAAACAATTTTGAAAATTGTTCTTGGCCCCCCCCCGTAGGGGCCTTGATGACCGTAGATGAGTACTCCAAATTTGTTTCACTGAGCAAGTGACAATGCATTTATGAATAGAAGACTCCAAAATATTAAAATGAAGAGTAGAAAATTCAGAGATACAAATAAAAAGGAAATGGAAAAGAATAGAATATTTAAATCTAAAGAAAGCAAAAGCAGGAGAAAGAATAAATAAAAAATTCGTGGCGGCGTTGGCGAAGAAAGCGAGCAAAGAACACATTCTTCAGACTGCCCTTAAGGCCCGACGATAGTCACCATCGGGCCCGTACTTTTCGCTTACGGCCCTGCCTGGCTTTATGGTACTTTTTTTTATATTTCTCGGACTGACTATTTGTCAGTCGCCCCTGGTCGGAGCATGGGGTTCTCTATTAATAATAACTGTCCGAAGAGATCATTGACCTACAGTTTATAGCCGAATCCGAACGGTGATGTCTTGAATTATTAGAGATTTTCTTGGGCAAATGACGTCTTTGAGCTGGCGATGCCAGCGCTAGGTAAATGCGGGGAATCGAACCACCGACCATCGGGTTGCAAAGCGAGTACGCTACCACTAAGCTACCGATGGCCACAGGCTTTATGGTATGGGGCTGTTGTTATTATTGATTTTGGTATATAAGGAATTTGGTTAGAGTGCTGCATTAACACGTCATAACGTACTCGTAAAATGCAATAAACATAAATGGATAATTTTAATAAATCGACCTACTCAAAGGTTAAATAAAAATATGTTTCAATGTAATGAAGGCCATTTATGAGCAGTTTGTATGGTTGATACATACCTATGTGAATCGTTGATACAGGTAAAACCGTGGTTTTGGTCTGCCTACTAAATAGTGTACGTTACAGTTCGGTCAACCAAGTAAACGCTCTCAGTTGTCAAACAGAAATGTCAATATTATCGGAGCTATCGAAATGGTTCATATTAGGACATGCTTGGTTTTTATACGGGATGTGCCGCATTAGTGCCTTTGGTCATCTAAAATTTGACCAAAATGTATTAAACACAAGAGTCAACAAAAGCTGGTATCGGTTTATGTCCATAACGAAAACATTGTTTATGGCATATCATTTTTTATTATCAAATCCTTATATTATATATAAGAACTTTGAAATGGATGCAGGCTCCTCAACGTTTATGGTGTTTATTTTTCATAGTAACCGCCTCATTCAGGGCTTAAACATTTTGAGATTAGAGTTGCTGTTCCGAAGTTTGAAAATAAGCGAGCAGTTCGCAAAAATGGTAAATGAAATTTTCTCAATAGTAAGTGATTTGAAAGGGGCTCTGGGGCATGCAATTAAATATAACATTGAACAACAGATTTTAATTGCATATATAATTAAATGTGTAATAAGCATTTCACATTTTTATAATTTGGGAACTCAGTTTTTGAAGTTGTTAAGTGAACAAACCTCCCAGGTTATGGGATTAGTTTTATTGGAGTATTTCTACTTGAGCTATTTTATTTACCTGCTATTGGTTATTATCTGGTTCAAAAATATAAGTGAATTTTTATCGGCATATAGTAGATTGCCGGTGAAAAAACGTAGCAGTAAGAAAGTGACGAAGCGTTTACTTAAACTCGTAGATTTGTATAGACGTTGTCAAGTCTTACATCAAGTTATAAGACCGATTTGGTTAAGATTCACAAGTTTGCTGTATTTTAATATATTCAACACCATTTGGCAGGGAAACTTTTTGCTACATTGCATAGTTTTTGCCAAAGTCTCTATATATACGAAAATTTCTGATGCATCTATTTGGCATGTCGGAATAGTTTTTGAACCAATCGTAAATATGTTTCTGTTAGGTCTTCTAAATGATAGTTTAAAGAGTGTAGAGTTCGAATTAAGAGCAAAAGCACATGACATTATTTGGCTGCAACTACAAAATGACCAACTGTTAAGGGACAAGACATCAAAGCGTATCTGCATGGAGGTATACCCATCAATTAAATCTGAAATTCCTTTTATTTTTTGCCTAAAACATGTTTTTCTAATTGCAGTTAGAGACTTTCCTCTTTGGGCAGACGCTGCAGAATATAAAGACAAGTATTTTTAGTACCCAAATCGTTTGTACAAGGGAATTTTCGTTTGATTACTTTATTCTGGCGTTGGAAAATTTACTTGCCGTGTTGCAAAGCTACTATGAAAATGGTTTCCGGTATGAAGCAGAAGGATGCTATCATTGTTATAGCTCTTTTTTCATGTTTCAATGTATAAACATTCATAATGTAACGATGCCAGAGTAAATATAGGTTACTAAATATACTTGATAAGACTATATAATAAGTTGTATGTTCCCAATATATAATCGGTAAATAAAATTAAGATTTGTGTTTGTGTGAAATTGTCAACGTTTCTTTGTTTATTAGGCTCACATAAGTCTAAATGCCAACTTGGGCAAGATATCGATATGCATTGACAAATGAAATCTCCGTACGGAAATTTGACATCTTTTGATGATTTGCATATATCTATAATAACCTTGAAAACTGACAAAATACCAAACTTCCCACCCAATATTGGCAAGTGTCGCTTGAACCCCTTCATTTAATAACCATTTATATTCGCCGAAAAAGCAACCAATTATTTATGGCCTAAATCAACAGTTTTTTAATTGTTACCAACGCGTGTAATGACCCAGTAAATGGATCCAAACACGGCCCAGAGATGCTGATTCCGCTGCCGTAACGGCAGCGCAATAGACCGTGTTAGCTGGGTGATCACTGTTGTCTGGCGCTGCTCAAGCTGTACCTCTCCCAGATCGCGTTGAGTGGCGCATGAGTTATGATCGTAGTGGTCAAATGTCGCCTTAAATGCTCCATCGGCTTGCATAAATTTCATGTTACATGCCCTGACTTCCATGGAATTCAAAGTGAGTGCGATGAAATCAGCGCCAAAACCAGGCGGCCAAGTTGTGGCGGCTAGATCAGTGCTCCAAAGTCGCCGGGCATAGCCGACATTAATATGTTAATGCGCTCCGGCTGCCACTGTCTGTCGGGATTTATGAGTTCACCCAATGCTTTATGGTGTGTCGTTTTGACTAATTTATCTGGTAGGGCGACTTTGTTGGCTACGAATTTATTGTTAATTTATGATTAAGCTGATTATGTTTGAATTGCTTTTGTTTTGTTTTTTTGTTTTTTTTGATATTCTTTCCTAGGTCAATTCTGCGTCATTAGAGAATGTTGGTTATTATCTTTTAGTTATAAGATTATGAGGGTAAAATCTGTTAGCTTAGATAGTGTTTATGAATTCGCAAGCTTTTAGGTCAGTTTGAACTCAAGTGTTATAACAGGGTAGGAGCCATAAGTAGTGAGATACAATTATTTAACATTTTTTATTGAACTAATAGATACAATTCTTAGTAGTCATCGCAATAGCACCCTTGTGCTCCGACACAACACATATTAGGCGATTCCCAATACAATCGTGTATTCTGGAACTCGCTTTATTTCACACTTTTGAGCGTCTCACACCAGGATCCCCGCAAGCGTCCTTACTCATTCTGAGGGTCACCGTCGCGGTTTTTCAGAGTATGATTCAAAATTTATCTGCTCGACATTTTTCTTCATCCTAGATCGCGTCGAACTTCTCTGTCTTACTTTCGGCTTGATCGCAGGCCACTGGAAAATATATCGGTCTCTTCTGAAGACTCCCTACTACCACGCCCAGGTGGTCCGACCGTCCTCCACCGCTCCAATGGCGCCACAGAATTTCAGTCCTACTACTTTTTGATCCTACCTGTATATATTCCCATGGAAAAATATCTTTGTTTGCCCAAAATTTAACCGATCTGTTTCATATGTCTGGAAGTTTTGTCAAATCGAGCAAAAAAAATGTGCAGTCAATGTTTCATAAAAATTATGTACGCAGCAGTCTGAAACGCTTCAGAACAATAAATCACTTAGGTCAAACAGTTTTATGCATATAAATAAACTGGATACTATGATGGCATAGATGATAATATTAAATTGTTTGGTAATGATTAACTATTGCATTACAAGAGACAAATTGTATTTCTAGAATAGACCAAACACAAACGCAGCAAAATCAGTAAATAAATAAACTATTACGGAATTTTTGAAAAGATTTAATGTTATTGACATGTTGAAGTTTACTTTTCAATTTTCAAACTACCGACTTTGTGTATAAGACACAAATTTAGCACGATATGCATTAATAACTTGTATGGTAATTATACAACAGCACTTCGTTTTCAAATATTAAGCAAATTCAAACTATAAATAGACTTTAAACCTATTTTTTTCACATAAAATAATTACTTTAATTGTATATCGTATATCGGAACATTTTTTTGCAGTGAGAAGGATAAATAAAGTACTCAAGTTCTCATTTCTAAAAAAAAAAATTTTATTCCTTTTTATTTTTGCCTGCTCACAATTTCACATTTTTTGTTGTCGATAACTTCTCACATTTACTTTGCTCGTCTCGATAAATTATTCAACATTGTTATCACAGCGCTGATCCTGTCGATTATTTCATATCGTTTCCATTTTAGTTTTAAATATTGCTAGTACTTTAAAATTTAAATTCCTTTTTGGTTGCGCATGCTATTTTTTGGTTTGAATCATACAAAAAATTTTAATATAATTATCAATAAATATCTTATTTGAAATCAGCATATATAGAATCAAAGAATATTTAAAAAGTTATTTCTTTTTAAAATACGTATCTTTTGAACCTCTTTTGCGAATGCGTTTTGATGTCTCTTGCATCAAGGCAGTCGAATTCAAACCACGTAAAAAATTCGTTTTTCTGAATTAGTAGCACCAAACATATGAAATTAAAAGCAAGCCAATATTTTATTAGTTTTAAGGAGCACTTCTTAAATTATATACTGACAGAACTTGGAATGATTGACTCATTATTTTAAATTACAAAAAAAAAAAAAATCAACAAATCGTTATTTATTAAGCACACAAATATAAAATTTCGCTTGAGCTAATTTATTATTGAAAGAAAGTGGAACTACCAATGGCGTTTGAGCACCTCAAAAAACACGAAACCAAACCAAATTTGGCGTTAAGATTTTTTTTTTTAGTTTTTGCAAATTTTAAAATTTAAATTTTAAAATAATTTAAAATTGGTTAACTAAATAATATAGCCCCATAAAAACGTTTTTGATGAAAAATTCGTTTGTGTTTCGCTTGTTTATGAAGACATCATCACCATTTTTATTTTTAAATAAAATTTTATATTTTTATTTTGGTTAAAAACAATTAACAATTTTTATTTTTAAAAATATAATAGTTACCATTTCCGATTTAAACAAAAGGATGCGCCCTGCTACCAAGTAATCCGTTTATATCTCTATCATGTTTTTTAGTATGTACCTTCTATGTAATCAAAATACCCGCTTAAATAACATCTGCGAACTGAATCATCTCCGCGCTTTTGGCTGCTATCTTTCAAAATCAAAAGTCCTAAAAAATTCCATTGGTACTATGTTCTGTATCATAACCAATATCTGGGTTTATTGTCAAAGCCAAACATGTTTGAAAGTTTATTTTTTCGGGTTCTTTTATTTTTTTGCATTGTTTTTTTACATGCAAAATGCGTTTTTGCAAAACTTTTGACTTGGGCTGTCGGTTATTAAAAGGCATAATTGAATTTCTTGTAAACAGTTGTTTGTTTCATAAGATGTGCCCTGAACATGCAAAACCCAGTCCCCAATCCTTAGTCAGGGGTTGGGACGACTAATGGACAAAATCATAATTCCGGCTGCCGCAGAAATTTCGAAAGTAGGAAAAAAGCAATTAAAACTGAAATAATGAATTCTTTCTTTGCAGTTTGTGCGCGATATCTTCGGCGGAGCGACTTACTGTGCCATAACCCCGTGGAGCGCTCTCACTTGGCGCTACTTGCACTGGCTTGGTGGATGAAGGGATCGGTACTGGTTGGGCTGATTAGCATGAGGCGTAACAGTTTTTAATTGCAGCAACATTTGGTGGCGCGACGCAGCGGGGCAGAGAGAGGGAGGGAGAGAGTGTGAAACTCGCAGCAATATGCCTAAAGAGAAATACTTATCTTACCATCAGAAAGTTATAAAACTTTTCCCATTTTTTCTTTTTTACAATAAATGTTTTTTGTACAAATGTTTTTTGTGGCTTGGTTTATTTTATTTTTTGCATTTTGCTATAAGTTATTATATGTTTGTACATGAAAGTTTTTTTAAAAGGGGTTTGGAGACAAACGAATTTAGTGGGATCTAACAGCTTGCACTTACTAAGTGAGCACAGGAGCAGAGGAATAGATTAAACAAACTAAACTGTCAATGTATTTGAATATTATATATCATCTCCCATTTGACCGACCCCAAATTATACTGACGCTACTCCAATCAAGCTATATGAGCTTGGGTAGACTATAATGTACAAGCTGCCACCACTGGGACACTTCGGAATTTGATTGGACACAAAATTTTGGTCCACAAATTTTCTTTGAAAATACCAGAATGATAAAATAAAAATGACGGAGAAATAGTTTGGGAAAACCCTGTACAATCAAATAAATAAATGAACCAATTTCAATCATACTCGGCATCGAGCTTAGGTACCCCAAAAAATATTGTTTAATTACTAGTTTTGGTTACGAATTATATCCTAAGAATTGTGTTTTATCCTATACGTCCTATTATGGCGATATGCTTTTAAATTGCCTTTCGGAAAAAATCTATAAATTATAACCGCGATAGAGAAAAAATAAAATAAACTCATTTTCCGTGACCTACTAAGGGATCTAAACTGAACGTTTGGTGGCCCTAGCTCTTACCATCTCTCGTCTTTTTCCTCATTTTACTTATAAAGGTTTGCTTAAACTTAATATACCCATTTAAGCTTACAGGTACAGAGTATAATTACTTCCATTATTAAATTGTTTCAACCCGAACTTAAAAGTCATATATTGGATTGACAAAAAAGTAAAGCTTTGGTAGGTTTTTTAATCCGAATTTTGTATAGTAAATGTAAAATTGGAAGCAAATGGGAACAATTTAAAATATGGTTACTTGTTCGTTAGGATCTACGGAGAGGTTGTAAAATTAAAATAAACAGATAACACAGCCACACGAAATAAAATCTATTTTCGAGTTCAGATCATGGCTGCTGTATATATTTGGGATCTCTAAACTTTCTTCGAGTCCGGATGTATGATAATGTTTATTACATGTTTTTGGTGCCGCTGAATCCGAATTCAAGGTACGACAAACCCCATAACACGAGATATTTTGGAGGTTATGTCACAACTCTCTATTTAAATTCAATTATTATTTTAATTTTATTTTTTCACAATAAAATGTTAATATCTATTAGTTATTTTCAATTCTATTATAAAAATTGAAAAATAAGAGTTATTTCGTGGTTTATAAATAAAAATTTATATTTAATAATTGTTTTATACTTATAGTTTTATTTTCAATTTAAATAAAAAAATCAATAAATATCGTTTACTTTCTAATTCTTATTTTAAAAATGATAAGAGTGTAAAAATACACAATCTGCTTATATATAATATGCATTTTTTGTTAAAATGAGGTATCCCTGCTCTTGCGTTCAACACGATCAAGGTGTTTATGCGAAGAGACGGACGGATGGACTTGGCGCCAATAAAACCCGAACCAATTTTGATCATGTTGGTACAAACAACTAATTGAATATCATGAATCAGGTTACGGGCGGCCGTAGAACTTTCCATAAGGTGTCTCTGCATCCCACTACACGTATCAACGGCGCCACTATCTGCTCCATTAATATGTGGCTACAACAGTCAGATTGAACACTATTCTGGCTGGAGCTTCTTTATTAATACACATGACATAATCGAGAGGCTGCGCTTTACTATATCAATCGTTATGCTTGTCTTATCGAATGGTCGTCGCCATTAGGAGTACCCTCCTTTAAATCCCACTTTGCATAAGACTGGGAAGAGATCTCTACTTCTCAAATGGCTTCATAAATCATATTACATTCGATTGCCAAGAGTAATTTTTCGCTTCATCTTCATTCTGGCAGCATTGATCGTCAAGCCGGTAGTGTCAAGGTTGACAAAGTCTTTGACAAGGTTAAAGGTATAGATTTCAACCGAAATCTGATTACCACCAGACTCACCAAGGCTACGCTAACATATACTAGCTTGATATAGAAAGCAACTGCAAACTTTTATAACAAACTTGGGGTCTCCGCCACCTGCATGCTTCACACGCTAAGTCTACCTTGCCCTTGGCGCGGATGTGCTAAGTATTAAAATCTATACTTATTTCCTCACCACCGTTGATGTAGGAAATCGGTGCGTTTTTTTTTAGTGATTTCTCCTCCCCTTTAAAAATAACAATCCTGTGAGTTGATAACTAAAGAATGAATGAATCAGACCTTCAGTAAGATAATAAAAAAACATTTTAATATATATGGATTTATTGAAAGGTTCGAAGAAATCCGTTCATATGAATACCTAGTCAATTTTAATAATAAACCCATTTCCAAAAAGTCCTACGTTTTATGTATTTTGAGAATTTCAAAGATTTCGCTTACAAATGATTTACCTAACCAGACTAGCGCTGTTCCTAGCATATCTATAAAATTTCAGGGTTCAACAAATCAGGACTAAACTTTTACCCATAATGGACCTTCAAATGTGTTTCCATATTGATATATGCGTACCGTTGTGCGTGTGTTGCGTATATATATGTATGTGTGTGTGTTAGGTCATTAATTTCAAACATGCCCAAATATGTGTCAGTCAGTCAGCCAGCCTAGCCAGCCAGCCAAGCCACCCAAAATCAGTCCGTCGTCAGTCTAGAGAAACATTTCCATTTTCAGCCCTACAAAAAACAAACACACACACAAACAACACACACATAATCGTGCACACACTTTTGCACGCCTTTCCGGGTACACATTCAAATTAGGCAAAACGCCAGCTCCATCCCCCCAGATTCAACGGACAGCTGACTGCTCCCGCTTACGTGCTGCACATGTGGCAAGAGTGTGGCGGAATTTTCTAATTTATTTTTTAGCAAATGGTTCAAGGCTTCTCACGTTCCGAACAGCATTTCAAGTTCGAGTGGAAAACGTCTACGTCGTTGCTACTTTTAACAAATTGTTTATGTGAACTCCCGCGTTTCAAATTATTGATTTTCTGGCACTGCTGTGAAAACTTTCTCGACTTGACACAATTGACATTTGAATTGTACAAAATTTGACATGAAAGAGACGATTAATGGCCAAGGTCGATGTTCGGCTTGACAGTAGTACGCTGTGGCGTTTTTGAGAAAACTCATTTAAATTAGGCAGAAATTTAAACAAGAGTTTAAAGTGCTTTAAGTTTCCGGATTGGCGAAATGAAAGATTGTTTAGACTGACAGCGGCGACATCTGTTGCTTAGTAAGTAAAATGGAATGGGTTGGAAATTGCAATATGTTCGAGTATGATTGTTACCATACCACTGGGATGTCTAATAAGTTTCAAATTTTCCAAGATGTATTTATGCAATTATTTAGACGCAAACCAGCTGCATAATAGTTCGCAAGCATGCTGTGTAAAGCAGTGCAAGTGCACTGCTTGCTGCAGTGTTACTGCAAGGACTCACTACAAATGTTGCAGCAACATTGCATGCAGAGCTTCAACAATTGATGACAACATATTTATTATGTGATATTTATTTATAAATGTACTTTATTCTTAAAAATAGTTTTTATTTATTTTAATTTAAAATTTGATATTTTTTTAATTAAGATAAGCTTTTTGATAAGCTGTTTCTTTAACGTTTACATTTTTGAATTTCGATCTATCCATCGATCTATTATGCACATCTAAAATGAACTTTTTTCCGAAAATTCCATCCAGATGATTATTATTTAAAGCTTCAAAGCATAAAAAAGTCAACATATCGACTTATATATATATATATTGTATAGGTATATATTTTACTCTCATAAACCAATTTTGAAAATAATATAAAAACCAGATAAGAATTCAGTATTCGGTTCAAAAAACAAAACAAAGAACCTATATTTGTAGTCGCTGAATCCGAATCCAAGGTCCAAGAAACCCCAGCACGGCAGGGTTCTGATATAACCTCAAAAAAATACCATAACAAAAGGTGTTTTAAAAGTTTTGGAGTTTAAATTTAGATTTAGTGAATCCAAAAAAAAAAAAATATGAAAAATCGGCGGCTTCGAAAAAAAAATTAATTTGTCCGAAGTAATTTAATATTTTTTTTGTTGTTTTATTGAAGTTGAGTTGAATCTTATAAATTGGAATAAAAATTAAATCTATCATGTGTATTTATATATATATATCTATATTTTTAATTGGCATGCAAAATTAAAACTAACTTTCAACTTTTTAACAGCAGTAAATTTTTATACTTTTTTTATTTATAAATTTCAATTCAAAATGAAAATTAAAATAATTCAAAAAAAATAAATTTAGTACTCTTTATTTTGCAAATTAAAAAAAAAATGCAATTCGAGTCAAAAGTCTGAGCGAAGACTTTTACATAAGCCGTGACTAAGTGCCTTTAGGCACATTGCCACCAAATCCCTTATTTAGTCCTGCAGCTCACAGTCGTTTTATGTGGCCTTGATGAGGTGAACTAATTAAAACAACGTTGATTAGCAAAAACAACCAGAAATCTTGCACATGCCGAGCCGGGAAAGGACGCGGCCTACAAGTGACTGTCTGCCACATTGTTCACACGCATAATGTGGGCAAAGGATTCGCCACAGGACGATAATGAACACAAATGAGTAGTGCTGAGCAGGAAAAAGAGTTTTTGCCAAGCAGACAAAATGAAAACAGCCAAACATTTTGCAAAAATGCACATGCAACAAAATTGTTTCGATCTCCCAGGACCTGTTTTGCGGCTAAATTGTTTAGAAGGACATTTTTGCTAGAATTCGACCTTGGCGCATATACGAGCTGAGAAACTAAAGCAGGCCATAAGCAGACAGACAGCCATGCCACATTTATAGAATTTGAGCGAGTATCTTTTGTTGCGATCTGATTGATTGCTGTCAGTCTCAGGCTCTGTCTTCTGCTTTGTATCTACAAGTTAGGTTGAATCTTTAGATGTGCTTGTGTCTGTGTGTGCGTTTGCAGAGTAGGGACCAGGGCAAAAAACAGCTGCCAAATGGCTTCTTTAAGAGCAGCCATTTTAAATTCACTCTGCCATGTAAATGCCTTGCTGTAAAATTTAAGCCAACTCACTTTAATGAGTCCCCGGCAAATCCAACGTAGGTGGAGTCTTTTGCCAACTTTTTTCCTTTGGCCCCACCAAAACAGTAGCCCTCCACCCCTCGAGCAAATTAATCATCGAATAAGTGCGCTGCGTGTGGGACATGCGCAACAGTCGCCATCGTTAGCATCCCAAAAAAAAGAAGAAACATTTGCCACGCACAGCTGCGGCCAAAACGAGAGCACTATAGAATGTATGGCGGGTGGGGGGAGTAGCCAGAGCTTTTGAAAAGCTTCCTTTTGTTATCTCCCAGAAGATTTCTTTTATAAGTAAACGGCAAGCATTGTATGAGTATATGCTTGTATGTAAACACGTTTTTTTATATACAATTGGATTCAATTACGAGAAAAAAAAAATGGCGTTTTAGCTGTAAGAGTTTTGAGTTTTGTACCGTGCCGAAATTTTCAGTATTAATATATTTCCAAAAGGTAGAACTAAAATGCTCAGAATATATATTTCAAAATTATTTAAATTTCGTTAACTATTATTTCATGTTAGCTTTTGATTTCGAACAAAGATTTTCGTTGATAGATAGACAGATTTTCTAATAATATTTTAACCCCATAGCGAAACGTCTGTGTGTCAGATTTCTCTTTGAAGTAAATTTCTATAATGGCAATGTAAGAAATTTTTTACGAAATCTTTAAAGTGCTTTTTAACGTTTTTTACACAAGATTTCTCAAACATCCATGCCAAATAAAATTTTTCCTATCTATGCTTTGAAAGTACCATAAGTCATTCGAATTATACTAGTAATCGTATAATGAATGATTAATCTTCTGATCGCAAAAAAACGGTTTATTACAAAAAATAAAAATATGTTTATAATATACCTACTTTATATATTATAATATACATATATACTTTTGAATGTGAATATCATAAGACACGGTAGTAATATTAATTGTATCTTTAAAAATATATCATAAAATATTAACTCCAGCATTTATAGCGTGTTTTACTTTATTATCATTCCATTCTGAGGATCTTTGTTTGTCTTTATTGCAAGGTATAGTACCAAGCAATATGGTTACCAATGACGAAGCCATTAAAAAAAAGGCATAACTCATTCAATGATAGGAGTTTTGGCGAAGTGAATTCATTTTTGAACTAATAATTTAATTTAATATTGAAATTTAAAAAAAAATTTGAAAAATTACCTGGATTAGCGATTCCAAACAGAAAATTAAAAACAATTCATTTACTCAAAAAATTAATTTTTATTCGATTACGTGATATGTTATGTCGGAAAAAATGTTTGCCTAAATATTGAGTTATCGATAGCCCGATATTATGGAATTATGCAAAAAAAAAAAATTGGCAAATACCTTTCTTACATAAGTCAAAATCATCAAAATCGAAAGGCATCAAAATTAAAAGTATATTTATATGTGACCAAATTCCAAATAACTCAGGTTAATGACGTTTTCCGTTATAAAAGGTAAGAAAATGGCTTAAACTTTAAATATAGCGAAACTTTAGGTTTTTACTTAGTTACAATTAAAAAAAAAAATTTCTACCTTTATAAACTTAAAAAAACCAATAGCGTTGATGATGATACGTATACTACGTATACAAGTATCCCAAAAAATTAAGGCGAAGCAAAAAGCATAGGTATATGTATGTTCATCTGTTCCTTCATAACTTCTTAGCCGCTTATGATAATTTCACAAATAATGTATTTTTGAAAGCATCTTGATCGTTCGCAGGTTATATTCTATGTGTTGTTACATAAAATTGGGCATGACGCCATCTAGAAGACATAAAGTCATGGCGTATTATTATTTTCTTCAAGCTACAATTTTTAATACAGAATTAATGGAAAAATTTATGGGTTCCTGAAACCTCTAAAATAAATAAGTACTAACTAGCCGCGAAGAATTGAAACATACAAATATTCACAAATTAAAGCCGTCTAGAAATCTAAGTTTTGTAGAACTTCTACTACAAGTATAGCTGAAAAAAAAAAATAATCAGTTCAATTCAATTTTATTGGAGTGAACACCTAGCATAAAAATTATAAGCAGATTTTTCGATTCTGTCCAGAACAAAGTCAAGGATGTGTAATCGCTTCGTTGCAAAATCCCTAGGTAAATTATAACATATACTAGTTTTAAATTTTATTGTGACAGATTTGAAGTTTTTCAAAGCAACTTTTTGAAAGTTGCACTAAAAAAAATTATGAGTCTATAATAAAATAATAAATAACTCGCATGTGCAATTGGTGACATATAAGGAATCTATGTAGCAAATCTTCTAGGGACTTAAAATATATATAATATATATATATAAAAATAAAGAATCTTAGCTCAGTGGACCCACCTACACATCGTAATATCAGAACCACCCGGCAGAAAGTTAATTTAACTCTGGAAATGATTTTTATATTCATAAACAAACTATAGCTTCCATTTTCCTCAAGTAACTTACGTAATAGAGTGTATCTATTATAAGATTGCTGGATTGCACTACAGGGCTGCATAAACTTGAGAACTAGAACTCTCATTTCTGATTGTTTTTGTTTTAATTTTCCAGTATTCTGCTTGAATGCTTCGCCTAATGATGGATGTATGCATGAGCAGGCAGCTCGCGTGGCGCTTAAGCTCAGCTGTTGTCTGGAGAAGCGGCAGCAACAACAAATGTATCTAATGGCCTAACATAGAGATTTTAGAACATCTTTTTTTTTTTTGTGCGTACACTAAGGCAACGATGCCCAACTGAGCCAACAGCCGCCATTTTGTTAGCAGCTTGTCAAGCGCATGAGCTGCCCCTAAGTATCTCATTGCATGACAGCTGAGACGCGTTTGTCATAATCAAAAATGTAGCTGTATCTTCAAGTGTATCTAGTATCTATCTGGCTGCAACTGACTTAAAAATGCTGCTGCTGCTGCTCTTCGATTGCCAAACTGCTGGCGAGTGAGTATGTAGCTTAGTAGTAGACAACTGCAGTGCAGAGAAATTAATTTAAATTGTCTTTTAATGTAAATGAATTTTTCAATGCAGCGCCCCGCGCACCCTTAAAGCTCAGGCCTTGCAGCTTGTAGTTTCCATTCGCCACTGCTCCACAAACATACATATATTTGTCTTATGCTCGTTGTTACTTTAAGTAACTTCAACTTGGCGTTTCGTATTTGTGTCCTAAATGGCAGATATTTATCAACTGCTTGAATGGCTGCCCATCCTTCGGCATCCGTATTTGTTTTTATTATCGCTGTGCATTTCGAGTGCGTGAAGAACTCAAATGGCAAGGTATTAACGAATTGTCGTGCACTGGCCCCAGTTGGAGCTGGATACCAGTTTCTATCGCAGCACACAGTTCTGTCATTATTCTTGCAACTCTAAATTTAATTGGACAATGGTAGCTGTTTCATGTAGTTCACTCGCTTCCTAGCCGTACCCGTATTTAATTTAAAAGTTCTACGTTTTCATTTTTTTTTTCTCTTAGCAAAAACAAACTACAAACGCTGCTGATTGTTTCATATTAAAATAGCAACAAAAACTGCAGGCGAGAAATATTTACAACATGCGAACGATGATGAAAAATTATCTGCAACATGTTGCTTGCAACGTCTACTGCTGATGCTGCTACTGCAGTACTTTTTACTGCCTGCTGGCAGCTCCAACATCAACTCCAATTACAGAAGTACACGCAGGCGTCTTTTTTATGATTCCACACACTCACACATATTCACTTAGTGTTATGTTTATATATATGTACAGTGAGATCAAAAATTATTCAGACACATTTTTGTAACTATTTCGACAATTATTGAGTTTAATGATCGATATCATCTGAAGCAAGGGATCGTAACGATAAGGATTAAAACAAAATAACAATTTTTTATTATTTTTTTCATAATATTGAGAAAATAACAAATTTTTTTACCTTAAATTAATTTTATTTTTTTTTTTTCAATTGAATAAAAATTAAAAAATACTTTTTATATCAACTTTAACTACAGAAATTGAAAACTAACATTTATTACAAGATTTTTATTTATTTTTTATTATTATAATTATTATTATTTTAAACTATTATTATACAAATAAAAAAATGAATGTTATTTCATGATTTGAATAAAACTTGATATACAATTATTATTTCAAAATTTTTATGTTTAGTTGAAATTTTAAGTGCTAAAACTTGATTTTTTTTTATATAATATTGTATATAGTAGGTTTATTCTGATTTTTTGATTAAAAGTAGTTTCATAATTTTTATTTTTAGTTTAAAAAGTATGTGTTAAAACTTGATATTTTTTTATTAACAATTGTAAATTAATTCTGGTTTTGTTAAGCACATTTGAAAATACGATATAAAGTAATTTTGGAATGGGAAAAAACTAAAACACTTTTTTCGATGGAATTTTTTTTCAATGTCATCGGGATTGGAGGATGATTGAAGGAAATATAAGTATTAGAATAATAAAAGGCACCACAAATAGTGACAACAATACCTACTCGTAAGAGGTGACAGACGATTGAAAACAAAGTGACTAATAATAAATAAAAAATATTATAAATGAATAAGAAGTATATGAATTTATCAAAGCAAACTAGACAATATAAATCTTACAATTTTATAATTTTTCCTAATGAAATATTTTACTAAGGGGCCTTTTCTCTACTTTCAGTTTTATTTTAGAGCACCCGATCTGTACATACAGTACATACAGTAGTATATAAAACAAATGCGGCTAGTCCATAAATCGAGAATGAGGCTTCCGATTGGCTTCAGAATTTTGATTGTGCTCCTGTCGAGTACGCCATTCAACAAATATCAAGAAAATTCGGAAAAGTGTAAAAATCGTGATTACTTGAAATGGCATAAATTTAGAATTTCTTTAATTTGCCTTAGAGAAAATTTGATTAACACAATTCTATCTCAAAAACTGGACTATCAAAAAACCGGACCTGAATACCAGGCAACCCAATGTTTGGGAAGGCAAATGTCTGCCGCGTACAATAATTTTCTGTACAATTTATTTCCATACCTTTTAATCTGACAATAAAGTTATGCTTTGTTTTATATTCCTGATCTCTCTTCTTTTCATATCTGACTCTTTCGCTTGTTCAGCATAGTGCAACGGTGAGATCATACAAAGTTCCTAAATTATCCGCTAGAGCGAGCAAGAAATTTTCAACGAGATGAGGTAAGAAAAAAAAAATGAAGAAAGGCAAGCATCTTTTATACATTTTATTCAAATGTTTTTTTTTCAATATAAAGAAATATAATTCACTCTGACAACTGTGCGCTAGGTTACAACGCATTAAATCTCTCAAATTTCAATTATGTCAACATAATTTCTGCTCTCACTGTAAGTATTTAAAATGGGTTTACTCATGTCATGCAGGCTGCTGCACTGAATGTTGCACTATGTTCTCGAATGGATCCGTAACGCATCTGGAGACTCGCTTAGTTGCAATTGCAGCTATAAATAATTGCGCCCTGCCACTTTTTATAGGAAATACGATATTAATGTGTGTTTAAATTACAAATTCTATTATATAAAATTACTTTATTATGTAGAAAAAAAAACTAAAGTGTTTAACTGTAGTTTTATAGATGCTTTGTGGAAACGGACTTTTTTTCATTAGTTAACAATCAATTTTAATAAGTTTATCAGATAGTAGTATATTGCTTGATTGCCCGCTGTCTAAGACAATAACTCGGGGAAGCGGGCAATGTTCATCAACTTTTAATGAGACGCTGTCAAATTCAGAATTCGGCAAAGCGTTAATGAGTACAAAGAATGACTCACAACCTCCCCGCGAATAATGCTGTGAAATCTATTCAAGTTTTTAAGTCAAGATAAGTATGGTAGAATATTTTTTTTAACGAAACATTTTTAATTACCGAACAATTGGATTTTAGGACTATTACTTAAATATGTTTTAAGCGAAATATAGTTTAAAACTTAAAAAGTAAAAAATTGGAAAGAAAAAAACGTAGAAAAAAAATGTTTAATAAGAATTAACATCATAGACAAAGAGCACGCCATTCAGCACGGTTTTACTTTAAAACGTAGAATTTGAGTTTCCAAGCATTTTCAAACGGTCGTCGTCATTTGGACGAACGATAAACTTAGAGTACCAAAAATAACAATGACTTTGCCGGCATAATAACTTTGAAATGAATGAGAAATTACAAGTTGCAGCAATTTTAAATTTTAAAAAAGTTTAAATCAATTTCTAGCCATCTTTATTTATGCTACATTAAAATTATACATTTTCTTTGAATTGGTTTTTAATTTTCACACCTTAAATATCAAATTGATTTATTTAAAACAATTAATTTCTTACATCATTTTTAAACATAGTGCCAAAAACTTTTTTAAAACTAATGTGCCATGTCATTGAATTGAATTGCATATCAAGTTCTTTTACAAGATTAAAAACGTAACTCGCAGACATATTTATTCGTCATCTTCAAGTTGCTCAATGAAATTTGCATGCATTAATATTAATGTGGCTTTGTTTAAAAAAAAATGTTTAATATTTTACAAAAACCATGACAAAGATAAAAATTTAAAAACGAGCTGCTTGTAAAGAAAATGTCTGTTGGTAGCCAATACGAAAAATTGAATCTTAATTAAAGCATTAACCCGAAATGAAATGAATCATCAGAACATGATGGGACCCCTTGTGGCTACTTGCATAAATTTAAGTCCACAAACTACTTCAAAACAAATTGAGTTTAAAGTGACATAAACAGAAACTTTGCACGCCTTTTTTGTTTTAGTTGTAAACAAAACGTTGCAAAAATTTCAAATGCAGCCAATAAAAATGGAAATTACGTATACGTTGATGCCAGCGCAAAGCCAACTGCAGACTATCTACATAGATACACACACACACAGACACACATGGAACGCTTATAAAATAATAATGCGAAATAATAATGTGACGGTGATTTAACGGAAGAGCGCCACGATTGAATACAAATAAAGAGCCAAGACGGCTGCGACGCACGGACACACTAATCTAGGATGATTTCGGCCTAATCTAGAACAAAAAAAAACCAACACACAGCCTGAGACCAAGACGTTGACGTCCCTGAGTGGCAGGCAATCTCAGAGGCAATCATCTGCGTCCAGCACATAGCTGAGAAGCTGTAGTTGCTGCAGTCGGCCGGCGCTCAACTACCTGTTTCCCCGTTTGATGGACGTGGAGCCGTAGCTGGAGCTGGAGCGCTGCAGCGCTATAGGCCGTTGCTGTCCGGCACCCTCAACGTATAAATCAAAACTGAGGGCGGAGTTAGCGTGTGTTAGACTAAGCACGACTGCTTTTCGAATATGCGCACAGTATGCTCATCTCGCTTACACCAATGCCACTGCCACTGCCTAAACATGAGCCGGCAAAATGATTTACTATTTTCGAAAGTCACACACAGACATCAATTGGCCGCAGAGACGCAGAGACGAGCAAACAACAAGCAGCGCACAACATTCTCGGGCTCCACTTGCCGCGGACGGAAAGACAGACTGTCCACAGACCCACGGATTTTGAATCCACTCAAACGTGTATCGAACGTGGCGCATAGCAGTACGCCAGCAGCGCGGTCGACGGCATATCGGTGTTACTGTAAGATGCGAATCTTTTGTCTTGAGTCTTGCGGTGTTTCTTAGAAGGTTTTATTAATGTGCATATTAAGCTTTAAAGCGTATCTTTAAAATCGTTAAGCAGTGAAGTGCAAATGTGATGCGAAAAGGATAAATTAAAAGAGCACGTAAATTGTGCCTCCACAAATAAAAAACTGTGTACTATTTTTTGGTTTCAATAATAATAATAATAAAAAGTTATATCAATTTCGTTTAAGCACAGCATTAAGCTACAAGTTTTTTAAATTATTACTGTGCTAAGGCATTTTAACCTAATCAACTTGTATATCAAGGTGTATTTTATGCAAATAAGCAAAATATACATAAATGAATTTGTGTAGAAACTGTTTCATTTCTATGTGTTTAACTAAATGAACAAAACAGTGTTACAAACAAAAAGCAAAAGATACTCGCGTTTGGATTTCTAATATCGTACAACAATAGGTAAGTAACACAAATAAAAAACCCAGGCAGAATAATACTTTTGAGTACGTTTTGTATCTGGAAGATTGCGGCCTTATGCCCTAAGTGGGAGATACAGGAAATGATGATGATGATATTTTAGTTATGCTATGAGTTATGAGATTACGAGTCCCTTCAAACTAAGTAGAAAGTTTTTAATTCAACTAGTCAATTAAATAGGGTAAAACAAACGCTTTGAAAGTTTCTAACTGCAAGTACAGTCGAACTTCACCAAAACGAATTTTTTACTTTACACCTTATTTCTGTATAAAGAACATTCTATTCTGATCCCGTGTGAATACGCTATATTGAAGTTCGACTGCATTACAAATTCTAAACTAAAAAAAACCAAACATTTTGTACTTTGTAACACGAGTTACATCAAAATTGAATAAAAAGGTATTGCATCAATATGTTTTATAGAGACAAACCCGACACCAATCTTTTTTTTCGTAGTTTATTAGTATATTTTTTTAAAACCCAAAGCAAGTAAAAAGGGGTTGACTCAATTTATTTAAACAGGTATAAATTAAACTACAGTGCTCTTTGTAATTTGAGATCTAGTAAGCATGATTAAATTTGTTTTAATAGAAAACACTGCTCTTCATATTTAAGAAAATGTGTTGTAAGTTTTCTAAGCCAAATCTGAGTTTTTTAAAAGATTTATAATCAAAATTTTGGTACACGTAGTAAGCCGGTATAAAAATAATTTTTTACTTAGATATATTCTGATACATTTATAACAGTGTACTGAAAGAACATAAAACAAAAAGTGTTAGAAATTCGAAGTAAGGCCGTATTTTCCACAAAAAATTCTGATATATTCCAAGTGTGCCAAAAAAATTTCATAAAAGGCTCAATATTGCATATTGACTTGAAAATACGCTTGAAACATTTAGTTCTTTTTACTGAACTAGAAAAATAATAAACTTATCATCAAACAGCTTGCAGGATTAAAACCATTTTATCTTCTTATCAATTTATTACTGTAAACTTGAAAAAAATCTACCTTATTGATTTCCCAGACAGATTATCTTCTTAATAATCAATTTCCTAAATCTTCAAAACCGCACCTAAAACACTAAAAAAAAAAGTCACAAACAGCTTATAAAATTATAAAACTTATTAAGACGCAGACTGCAGTATTAAGTCCAACTTATCTTCTTAATAACTACTTTTCTGAAGCTTTAAAATTGCCCCTAAATGACTAGAAAAAAAACTGCAGACAGTCAATGAAACTAAGAGGAAACCGGTATCGAAATACCTAAATACACTTTATCGCAAACAATCAGTCAGTTAATAAGGCAAACCAAATTAAGCTAAAACTAATACAATCCTTGACTTTGCCGAACTTTCTTATCGTAGCATATGCTGCAGCATCTCGAGTAACCCTATAATTAAATGCAAAGTGTAGCGCACCTGTCGCTATGTTAGAACAAACTATTATAATAATAAAATACGTTCCAGTTTAAGCGACTCGTGTTTTTGCTTGAAAAATTATTTTTTAATTTGTTATAATTTTGCATACAACTTTCTCACGAATAAAAAACAAATTAAACAAAAGTTTTTTCATTCCAGAGTTCTTTTAAATTTGTTAAGCTTTCGAATGTTTTCACATGCATTGATTGTCGAATAACAAACAGTTCGAACTTAAAAAAATGATCACACGTACACGTATACGTGTAGCGCACTCACACATGCACGATACACACCGACAGCGTGTATGTGTGAGCAATAAGAATTTAGTGAGCAACTCGAAAAAATGTACGCTCTCTTTCGAACTTGCTCTCACTGCTGCTTTCGAATGCACACGTATAGCATGCACACAGATACACACACACACACATGCACACTCACCTCTCACTGTTTGCGCTCATTGCGGCTACCCTCGAAGAAAAAACGAATTTCTGGTTTGGCGGTTGATACGAAAATGTGCTCGCATCCAACAGATACAAATAGCCGCAAAGGTAGCAAACGAGCAACTGCTGCCATTCGTGTGAGCGAGATGCCAGCTAGCCGCAATGTCTGTTGTCTGCTCGCTTACTCGCATTAACTTTAGCAGCTGTTCGAATTTGCTGCTTTTTCGTTCTTTTTTTTGTTAGTTCAGTTTGGTTTGGTTTATATGCCGCGAACGTATTTAATGAATGCACTTGGGTGTTTGTTGTTGCCATAGCCCTACTTGCTCGTACTCGCACTCGCAGCTACAATTGGACGGGAGTGCGAGTGTGTGCGTGTGTGCTTGTGTGTATAGCATGAGTTTTTTATTGATGCTCAGATATTTGAATTATGCCCGAGCAGTCAAAGTGAGACATTGGCGCTTTGAGCACGTATTCGCGGATACATTTAACGTATCATCGAACTAGTACAATACTCTAAAACAAAAACAATCCGACACAGCTGTCGGTCGGTGGTCGGTAATAACAAAAACGTATATACGCATCCATTGGATACATTTCATGGCGCTCAGCGCTGACTCTGACTGATAATAATACTACATGCTACTACTTGCAAAAGATGGATGGCTGGCAAAGTGTTTTCAGTGTCAGCGTTTTCATCGATGACGTTTAAAATACATTCGCGCTGATGGATTCTCATAAATTCGCCGTGAAATTTGCGCAGATACTTTTCTGCTGATTCGCGTTGAAATTTTAATGAGCATTAACGTTGTAATTTATGGCCTGAAACCACAGCAACAAGCTCAGGCCAACTACGAGAACTGTGACAAATCAAGTGCAATAAAATTGGTCAACCAGCCGACGCGTCTAATTACCAACGCGACGTATTCCAAAGTCAAGTGCGTGCTAAAAGCCAGAAATCGAACCACCAAATAAAATACAATACAAACTCTTGCGCTGCAGGTATCATAATATCAGCCAGCTAAAAATAATTTGTTTTAAAATGCATTCAAGGATATGAATGTCACAAACTGGTCTACTTTTAAGCGCAAATTCACTGTGAAATACAACTAAAAGTGCAGTAAATATAACAATTTAAAGTTAAACGTGTTTTAAAACAAAGTGTTACACATATAAAACAATTTTATGCACTCTACGCTTCTTTAGAAAAAGCGACGGTTGCATGTGATATAAAATAAATACAAAATTAAAAACTTCCAGCACGGAAATTATAAACGAGAAAGTAAGCGACGGCTTTTATTTTTTAAGTTTTGTCACTATGCTATTAACTTTTTTCGAATTAAGCAAACAAAAAGTATTTTTTAAAAGTATTTAATTCAAATGCCACTGTTTGCATTGGTTCCAAGTGCAGGTTTCTTTTAATTTTAATAATAGGTTAACCTATTAAAGAAATAATTAAAAATGTAGTTTATGGTTCAAGCAAAAGTATGATATCGTTCATAATTCATGTTTAGCTTTTTCTGGAGCTGTTTTAAAAACTTATGACTTAGTTGGTTATTTTATTCATTAATCATTTCAATTTGGAAATTGTAAAAAATCGTTAAATTTCCGTCTAAATCAAAAAATTCGAATTGTTTGCTTTTTTTGCCATTTGAACAATGAATTGAAAAAAAAAAAATGCTTTTTAAAAAAAGACACCTTATTTGGTTCATACATATTTCATATAAAACTCTATTAAATAGAATTCAAAAAGTTTCATTTTTATAAAAACTTTAAATGTACATATATTTATATACCTCTATTTTCGTTTCTTCTGTAATAAACTGCATAAAGACTTAAAATAATTTTCCTGTTTTTTAGTCATAAAAACCCTCTAACAAGGAGAATTCCATTTTTTTTTTTTTGTTAATAGAACCATGGCCTTTTTTGGATATTATTTCAGTTTACAACATTATCAGATTTTAGCTTTATCTCTAGTTCTTTAAAGACGAGCCTCGAACTTTGCAAAAAGAGAATGAATAAACTTTATTTTCTCTGTTGCGTGCTCCCAATTTCATATTTTTGGTTGTCGCTAACTTCCAACATATCACTTTCTTTTCGATAAATTTTCGTATTTTCGAATTCAAAACACAAAAAAAAAAAAATTGTTTTCGTTTTCCGAAGCACGTCTGAATAGGTTACTTTGTAGCATTATTCCCAAAGAGCTCATTTAAAGAGATTATCCTCTTCATAGTTGAAAACATTTCAAATTGTCAGAATCGTGTAAATTACGATCTATATTAAAGTCATATCAGTAATTTCACTAATCATTTATCGGATTTTCTGGACGATTTTTTGTTTATAGATTCAATCTCTTAGTAGCTTCATCTTCTATGTATCATCTATATCGTCTATCATCTTTATCTTACTATCTTCTTCATCTTCCATCATATTCTTTCATCTTCATATTCTGTCATCGTCAATCATCGTGATCTTCTATCATTTGCATTTTGATAAAATAAACTTTAAAAAAAAAAATGTTCAAGTTTAGATGTTTTGAAAAGAAGTCATAAATCAGTAACTTGTGAAAAACTTGATAGGTAAATATGACATTATAGTTTATAAATAAAAGAAGGAGGAAAGGTAACAAAAAATTATTCTACTAATTCTTTGTAAAAAGGATCGAAAGATATTTTGTTCACAAACATTTGAATTTTATAAATAGTAATAATAGAAATAATAATCTGTTAAGAAATTGGAGAAAACTAACAAACTTAGGAAATAAACTTTAAAACTGCTTTATTTAAAAGTTAGTGAGTCGATTCGTCAAAAAATTACAACTAGAACATCATATGGATTTTCATAAAACTTTTTCCATAGTAAAGAGCTGTGTTGAAAATTCGAAAAGTATTTAAAAGACTTCAACTGACAAGGGGTGCCCCCTAACTGATTCTAACCTTAGCTGTTGGTCATTCAACATTTCAATTTTCAATGAAAATCTATCATATCACAACGAACCCTTGTTTGCTTAAGGATCTCTCGGCTCTACTATATACCATTTATATAATACTATTTATATACATATTTTGCGTTGTTTAATTTATTGTAGCTACTGTGTGTGTGTCGGTTACATTTTTGTGCTTTGCGTGCGCGATATCAACAGAAAGAATTTTCACTTCATTAAAACGAATGCAGCCGTTTTTGAAATAATTAAGAGCCACAAAAGCGAAATGTCACAGCGAATGAAAAATGCCTAACAAGGCAACAACAACAACACCGTGCCTAATCTAATTGTGCCCACCAACATTCCGACTTATATACTACTATATAGGTATACTATATGGCCCAAGCCAAGACCCAACAAATTTGATAAATATTTTGAAAAACCCAAGCCGTTGTACATAAACATAAGAATAGCGTGCCCTCAGTGCTTCGAACACGGTTACGCGCCCGGTCACTACTCCACACGGGAAGGAAGTCATGCTGACCAACGCCATGGGCGCACCGCATTATATGCAAAATTATATTAAAATGCCATCAACTTGGCTTAAACTTTGGGCCAAACGCAGACGCGCACTGGGCTGGAACATGTCGAGTGCGCCAATGACCAACTGACATAGGGCCCCGGCAGCTTAGGGTCCAACAACTGTCTGACGCTGCCTAAGCAGAAGAAGAAGAAGGCACCCAGGGCGCGACTACAGCAATTTCCATTCCATATGCGTTACACACATGGCCACCAAGTGAAGGCGTCTGGCCGAGAGAGAGAGAGAGAGTTTACTAGGCGTGGGCAAATAGAAATGCCACTTGATGTAGGTCACTTTCATTTATATTGGACAGCACTGTAGGGTGATCAACTTAGGAGTAACTTCTTCAGACAACGGCTTCTCTTGAACTATTGCATAATGTGGACACAACAGAGACCGCATAGCAGGCACAGCAGTGTGCTCGGTGTACCCGGCGAGTTAATTGACTCGATTTTCACAGCTTGAAGTGCATAGTGCATATGTGTTTAGAAAAAGAAAAAAAACCGAGTAGTGCCTATAAAGACTGTCTTTGCCAACGTGCAACATTTTGTAGATACTTTAATATTTGCATTTTCTGTCATGCCATTGTAATTGCTGCAATTTTAGCAGGTTCTGCCACTGGCTCCTGTCAACATTCAAATTTATTCCATCATCATTTTCATTTAGGCTGCGCCTGGAAAGGACATTCATCATCTTGGCATATAGTATAGAAAAAAAATGTCATGATGATATTTCAACTTTAGCTATTCGTATTTATAAATCAAAATGTATGAAACACGCAAACTTTGCTACGATTTTTGGCAAAGAGCTACAACAATGAAATCCATTTTTGATGTTGTTTTTGTTGGGGTGTTGTTGTAGTTGTCGTTGTGGCGTCGTTGTTAACGTTGATCTATTGGGGCGACGACGACGTCAGCCATTTCATCTATTTGAATGTGTACAATAAGTGCCGGGACACATTTATCGTATTTTAGCTGCTTCTTCTATCCACAGACAGAGACAGAAGTTTTCTACTGTAGCATGCACCACGACAAACTCTGATTTATTTTGCGAACAATTTTTTGATATAGCATCATAATGCTGCAGAATAATATGTCATAAAATTATATCTGAAATTTTTTTTTACCAAATTAAAAGGTTGTACTAAAAAGATGAAAGAGTTTTAAAAACATACTGCACATTTTCTAACCTTAAGAATATCCTGAATGGCATTATTAGCCTTGGTCACAAATGCAATTTTAAGAAGAATATGTATTAAATAGTGGGGTTTATATGACAACGTGGTTTCTAGTATCATCATTTTAATATTTCAATGATATATCTCATGCCGTGGAAGCGTCGCACAAATTCTTGAAAGTTTATAAGCATGCTCTAGAAGTAAAACTTCTGAAAAAAAGATATATTGAATCGATTTCGAAAGAGTTTTCGTTAAGTTAGTAAGCTATTCCAAAAGCTAAAAAGCTTTTATTGAAGAGAAAGTCTCACAGGTGAATCGGTAATTCTCCTTGTGGTATCCACGAATATCATATTCATATTTTTCTGTTTTACAGATGAAGCCCCCTCTTTGAAATTTATATTTCCTTACCCTAAGAGCTTTATTTTAAAAACATACGACATCAATAGTGAATTCCTTTAAGAACATTAAAATATAGTTTAAAATCTTTTTTTATAATAAATATTTTAAATATATTAATGATAGAGAGGCAAGAATTTGAAATGTTGGTTGTTTCTTTTCAATTTTCAAATTATTTCTCAATAATTTTTGTTTTTTAAACTACTACAGTCAAGCATTGAGCTCTAGAGAGAGTTCCTCTCGTTGGGCTTGATAAAAATCTTTCTAATAATTAGTTAGAATTATAGAAAATATATGCTGGAACTTACTTTGCCGTAAATTATAGCGAATATATAGCATCTAAAGAAAGAACTGCTTGTTATTATTTTGGAATCAAATATTTTACATATTTTTATTGTGGGCTCGCAATCTACACAAAACTTTTCTTTTAAAAATACTCTTAAGAATAATAATTAATCCGCTATATAAACTAACAAAAAAAGAGATATATTAAAAAATTATTTTAAAATATCAAACGGTATTATGAAAAAAGGTTTAGATTAAAAAAGTTTCCAATAGTTTGAAATGTACAAAAATATAATTTCAAACCAACTTTGCTACAAATTGTTGTGACAATTTTGTCCCAATTTTTTTAATTTTTAATTTATATAAAATAAATATATAATATTTTGCCATCAACTATTTCGCAAAAATACTTTCGACCTTTGAAAAATCTTATATTTAGTAAGAATTACGATATTAAAATGGATCTGATAAGTTTACTAAAACTGTTCAAAAAACGAACAATCGAATGGGGGAATATTTGTTATAAAATTATATTATCGAATATTTTTTTCCGTTCTCGAAAGTAAATTCCGATTTCCTACAAGTAAATATATATTTTTTATTGCAAACATGATATTTAAACGAAAACACATGTCTGCATTTAGAGCCCGCACTAGTTTAACAATTCACATAAATCACATTAAGTACTTTCAGTAGCATAAACACTAATCACTGGCTAATTGAGTTGTCCTTGAACAGATACCCATTATCGTAATCCTGCCAACTATTACATAACAGATCGTAAATTATGTGAGTCAGCAGTAAAAAGTAGCAAACAAGGACACAGAAACCGCAACAAACCAGCTCTCTCTCTCTTGAGTATGTGTCAAAAGGCCAACAATGGCTGCTCAGAGTGAGGATCAGCATAGTGTTGACAATGGCGCAAAATTTCAAAAACAATTCAAAAACCTCATAAAAATTATGAGAGTCGACCACTACAAAGAGAGCAACAACAACAATACAGTTTTCAGGGGTGAGACACGTGAGAGATAAGAGAGACAAGAAAACAAAACAAAAAACCAAAAAAAAAAAAATAATATTTATGACTATTTTTATGAGGTGCTTACAAATTTTTATGAGTTTTTAATGGGTTCGCTTGCATTCGTATGTGTGTTTGTCATTCTTTATTGTTTGTCACACTCATTCATTCACTCACTCACTCACACTAATACTCTAAGCAACTTACCAATGAGTGTGACTGCGCGTGCGCAAATACCTTTTAGAATTGTACGACGACCTCGCCCGCCTTAGCCTTAGTTGGGTCTAAACCCGGGGCTTGTGGCACTTTTTAGAATCAGCGTGTTTACATACACGAGCTACGCCCATGTTGACAACAAATATTAAAAATTATGATTTATGGCTCGGACCGGCAGGCCTAGGCGCACTTTCTGAGCCAATGTGTGAGTTTTGTATGGAACGGGCAGAAAATCTGTAATTGTGACAGCGTTGGCAATGGCGACATTTGTAAAGAGAATAACTGCCTTGGGATTTGTTTGGGTTTTGCGCGCAGCTCTTTAGTTGCATAATTAAGATGGTGTGCCTAGATAATTATGTCGTTCAGAAATATGGTAGATGACGGAATTTGAATTTGCTTTTGTTTTGTTGCGGTTAGGTTAGAGGTTTTTTTAAAAGTGAATAGGGCCACCAGATAGGAACGATAGAAAAAATATTTTTAAATAGAAGAACAACGGTGGGAGATGTCAAATTGATTCCCAATTCAGGTACGTCTGGTTGGTGGCTTAAGGTACAAAAGGATGTACTGCAACTCAAAAATTTCCACAGTGCGATGTTGTTGGTAACTATAGCATCATCTACGACATAAAAATTGGAAAAATTTTAATTGCTTTGTAACCCTATATAATTCGAGTTTTAACTATATCTTCACAGCTTACCTACAATACGTTTATGAAATGTTAAACTGTGTGCATCTATTTTAGCCATAAAACTAGCCCAAGGCCATTGTTTTGAAATGTTGAGATAATCATTGTCTTATTATTAGTTGTGCCAATATGTAAGAAGCGTATCAAAAAAGTATTTCAATTAATTCTTTTTATACCCTAGGATTACATCAAAGTGATCCACAATTTGTAATGCATTAAACTAGACGTGACATACTCTATAAAAATTAATCAGTAACTTAATTTTATACTTTAGAATGTCTACCAACACACGCCTTAAGAAAGATAAAGTAGTATGATACACTGTGATCCAAATGTACGATTTGCTGGCATAAATTCATTAAATATATTATGTATAGCATTTAAAATTTGGCACATTTACGCTAAATAAATTTTATTGAAAATTAACGACAAAAATTTCAGACCGATTAGTCTAGGTCTTCACCTACAATTTAACTATTACATAATAGAAAATTTATAAATTTATTATATTTTAACAAATTACGGATCCGAATTTCTTTAATATAGAGGTGTTCATATTTTTTGTTGTCGATAATATCTCACATTTTCCTTACTTTTTTCGATTTACTCGGATTCAATTTTATCGGACAAACAAAAACAATTTATTCCTTTTCGTTTCAGCGTGCTCCCAATTTCACACTTTTTTTGTAGATAACTTCTCATATTTCCCTTACTTTTTTCGATATATTCGGATTCAAACCACATAAATTCGGTTTGACACAATTGGGGGCATCAAAAATGTGAAATCAAAACGAATTCGATTCATTTTCTGGAGCACGGCTGTATAATTCATAAGAGGATAAATTGAGTTTGGTTTGCTTCAAAGATTTTTATGAAGGATTGTCCAAAATGTCTATTACTTCTCTTAGACAGATTTTCCTTCTTATTGCGTTTAGATACAAAAAAAAACAATTAAAGTCAGTCGGAGTGCAGGGATATCGTGCACTCATTTTAATGCATGCTTCTACGGTGGCGCAATGGCAGGAATAAGGGACACTTTTGGTGCAAATTTTGTGTTACTTGCTCATATAATCTTCTACGCACATTTTCCAATCAAGAGTAGAGTTGGTGCTGATTATTTTGGTATAAATAATTTATGGTCCAGCAGGTATTACTCTGTAGAAACATGGGAACAGTTCCTCTTTTGGCAAAAACTTTTAACAGCTTGCTCTAGCTTTTAGCTAGAAGAATGCGAGAGAGTAACTATAGCCTCTGAGATTGTAGCTGCATAGTTTCCGCTGACGTCCTCACTCTTAACTTCAATTGACTTAAGCTTCAAATACTTTTGAAATTTAAATAAAATATAAACCAATAAAATAATGATCGTTAGTTGTAAAAGACGCAGAGTACAGCCCCCGCCAGAAGCCGCCGTGTTCTAAATGAAACACCAAAAAATTGCCACCAAGTTCTAAAATAGCGTCCAATTCATTGGAGCAGCTTAAGTCAACTATTAATGTAAGATTTAAAGTTAAGGTGAGCTGCAATACCCCATTGTCCCCAAAACGAACTGAAAACTACGAACTTCAACATTTTCGTAACTTGCAAAAAACTATTATTACAACATAATTATAAGCAAAACGGTTTAAGTAAACATTAAGCTCAAAATGGCGTTCATAAGCGGATATTGCTATAATATCAAAGCAAGTTGAGTGCTTAAGAACTTTTTGAAAGTCCATTGTTTATTTGCTTCTACTATCAACTATGCAGGGCTTATATTACTAGCTCTACCTGCCTGATTTCCTCAAGATATTCAACTTATATATTATGCAAAAGTTAATCATCTTAATTACAATGCGCGCACAACCCCGATCAAAAGTATAAGTCAACTTTCATTGTAGTGAAATTTTTCCAAGATATTTTCCAAAAACAAAAACCCTTTTCAGCTGTCGCATTTTATTGATTTATGTTGACGCATGTGCAACTCAATTGCAGCCTGTGCTATTTACCTTTATTTACCTTCATTCTCACTACATACTATACTACTTACCTGTATCGCTAAACGTTTTCGATACTGAAAAGAAAATTCGTTCTGCGGTTTAAGTATGTAGGTATACCTAGTACCCAAAAAAAAATTTCACTCCCATTTGCAGGCACATTAAAGTTGTTTATACAAAGAGCACGAAAGAATGAAAATGCCCAAAAAGACAAAATAACAAAGGAAACTCGCTCATCCGATCAGTTGATCAGTTGGTGGTTTTTACTTGTTCAGCGGCCCGCTTGTTCGCTCCCTCGTTTGCTCAAGATGTTGCCGTCAGAGAATCGCCATAAATTATGGGTTTCTCATAAGGCGACAATCGGCCGGAGAAATGTAGAGCCAGACGACGACGACGCTGCGCCAATTTACAATGACTACAACAACAATAACAACTTCGATGGCGACGTTGCCCTCTGTTTAAATTTTTTGGCTTTGGTTCAGTCAAAAGATACGATTTCTTTTGGGTATGAAGAGTGCCCACAAAATTCGCTTTGCGTTTTCATTATTCATGGATTTAATTAACACCAATTGAACCGCTTGTCGCCTGAGCTCACGAAACTATTTGAAAACAATTTTCAATGCAATATAATTTATTGCTTTTTTTTCTTGAATTTTTAATTTGCCGTTAAGTGATCGAAAATTAAACAACAACTTGGAGTTGGGTCAAAAAGTAGCCGAGTAATTGGCAGTTATTTTGACTAGATGTTGGTTAAAGATAGGTTCATCGTGTAGTCCAAACTCCTTGTCTACATTTGTGCATCTTTAGAAGTACCAGTTCACTCAAGTTCAACTCCTGGTCATGTATTTACATGCAGAACACGATTTGTTGCATCTTAACAATTTGGCCACCAAAACTGAGCTCATCAGGCTGCAGTTGTTGTACATAAATTAAGTATTGTGTAACATAATAATCGCGGTACAGTACTGCTTTCAAACAATAGCGTGCCCAGTTACTTCCGGTTCATGACCTATCCAAATTTAGTTCTGAACAGCAAGCAATTTGGAGCTCAACAGACTGAAGTCATTTCAGATTTGACTTCAATTTGTCTATTAACTTCCGGATCCTAGGCTTTTTGCCAAAGCACTTGTAGTTTTTGCATGTATAACGATTATTTGCAACTGTTCTTAAGTTTCTTTGTTAGTTAAACATATTCGATTGGGCCCATAATACTGCACTCGACCATTTTTCTCACAGCTTGTCAATTTAGATTAGGATCGTAAGCTTTTTGTAGTACTCTTTATATTTACAAATTCTCAGGTCAAAGATCTTTATTAATATAAAATTATCAGACTGCTCTCTTTTTCACCCAGCTTGCCAATTTACTTCCGGACTATGACCTTTGCCACGTACTATTTTTATTATTTTATAATACATCTTTTGCTTGTAAACGATTACTTGAAACTACTGCTAAGATCTTTATTTTACTAAGCTTATTGTCTATTTTTCTCCCAATTTTTCTTTGCCAATTTACTTCCGGATCATGACCTTTTGTTGTACTATTTTAATATACAAGCCTACAAGCCCTGCACATGCAGCTTTTGCTTGTACAACGATTATTTGCAACTACTCTTAAGTTCAAAGATCTTCAGTAAGTTCAGCATAATTTTTGTAATCAAAATATCAGCACAGACGCATGCCGTCTATAATCGTATATTGTTCATGTTGGCTATTTTGCAACTCCAATCTGAACTGAGGTCTATCATTTGCCAAAGCCAAAACACCGTTACAATTACTTTAAACTCTATAATCGCATAATGCGCAAAGCACAAGTCCCAGGGCCGTGTACTCGAATTTACAACATTTTAAGAATATTCCTCATCAAATAAATCTTTGTCCAGCGTCTGACTGGACGAGCGCATTGGCCTCGTTGGCTGGCTCGTTGTCTTGGCCATTGCATTTCTATCTGAGCACCCGTAAGCAAGTTTTTTAAACTCGAACTCGTACGCTGTTTTAATTTAAAGTTTCAACTCCTTTCATTTGGACACAACATGCTAAAGGGTTAAATTGCCCAGTGAATCAAAATTATTGGTTTGAAGCAGTGCAAAGCGGCGCTCGGGAGGGTTACAGGGCACCTGACTACATATCTTTATGTTTGTATGCGTTTTTGCGTATCTGTGTGTGTGTGTGTGTGTTTTGCCAGCAAAACAAAAAGTTCCGACCGACTTGGAATTTTGGCTGTGGTGCCAGGAGGCGATGTTGGAAAGGTCGCTGCATTGTTTTTGTCCAATGTTTCCATGGGAGTGTGTGTGTGTTTGTATCCATACACAAGTATTGGTATTGGCCAAGTGCATTGCCGCTTCCTACTTGTATGCGGGCTCGTTGTTGGCTGCTCAACTGAGTTGCCCTCTTTTGCAATTGCTTTTTACACTTTTTAGTTTTCGGGCATTTTGGCCAAGCGTGCCATGATTTTTGGTCTTTTTCTTTGGATACCCTGTACCCATTGGGTCAAGGGTATACAAGATTTATGCAATGGAACAGGCAGCATAAGACTTTTAAACCAAATCCCCGTCTTGGTTAGCTATTGAGCCCTGTCCGTTTGTTCAATTTCCCGACTGTACCATATGCTCCTGCGTCTGTATGAACGCCTATATCTCTGAGGCCATAGGAGGTAGAACCCAAGTCTTTACTGCAGTCAATTTTTGTCGATATCTTACCTCTTTCCCGCGTAGGAGAAATTCGGGGTTAACTCCCCCACTATAAAAGACACCCGGTACGCTTACTTCTTAAGATTCCCGTAAACCTTTTCAACATATCAGCGGCAAAATTTAGCGCAAATACTCATTTTCTTTGGGAAAAGTTGCTGCAGAGTATTCCATTGTCGGACACTTTCCCGTCTGCCTTACCATTTTTTTTTCGTTACTTTTGTTAAGTTTTTTTGATTTTCCTTTTTTCTTTTTTGTTTACAAAGTTGCAATCTTTGCGCTTTGGCTGCTATCTCCGATGCACCGACCTGGCCATGAGGCTCGCTTAAATACAAGTTTTTCCTCCATTGAACAAACACTCGTCCCACTGTCCGTGTGTCCAGTTATGGAGTAACTACGACTCTGTTTGGTTTTGTTTATGTAGGAGCACACCCAGTCGAGCAAGTGCAATAGCTACGAATTTCCGCAAATGTCCAAAAAGATTGGAGAGTGGGCGGTACAGACATTCCTGGCCATGCCATGTCGTGACGAAATTGCTTGCACATAATACCCATGCTTAAGCCTATCCGCGTTTAGCCATCAGTTTGGCGAAATCGAAATATTTTGGGAGAAATTAAGTCCTTAACCGGTTCTTTGGCAGCCAAAAAAGTACGAAATAATTAATATAATAATGATGGGCAAGTAAAAGTAGAGAAATCATGGATGTAAGGTGTAAGCTTGGCTTTAATTTTAACTTTAAGAGCTTAACTCTTTAAAAGCTACTTAAAGAAGAAGAGCTGTATGTTTCAGGATGAAGTCGTTTGGTGGAGATATCCGCACCAAACTATATAAAAACTGTTCTTCCCTATTTATTTAAGGAAAAAATAGTGAGTTCCTTTGTCCAAATTTTACCAAAAGCCACACGAGATCATTAAAATTGAATGAATATTTCAAACCTATCAACTGGATTCGGACAGTGACCTAATAAACAATGACCTCCGATCCGAAAGCGATTTATTCTTTATATGTCTGTGCTATCTAACTGTACATACCAAATTTGGTATATATCTCAATGTGAGCATAATAAACACAACGATGTTGATTTTTTTAAACCAATATTTTGGAAAAAGTTATTTGTTTTTTTCTTCATATTTTATTTATAATGTGTCTTCAGACAAAAAGTAAATTTACCAAATAATAATTAATAAAATAAAAGTATAATAGCAAGTTTCTGAAACCTACTAGGTATTTTGTTTGGAAATAGGTAGATATAAAAAAAGTTGTTATTTTGCAGGATTCGAAAAACTACAGCTGCAATCAATTTATTTTTTAGTGTATGTACTCCCACGAAACGTCTCGAATTTGAAATTGACCAATTTTTGAAGTAGTGAGAATGTACGAGTATATAATTTTTGGGCCTCTTATTTAAAATTTTTTTAGGCAATCTCTATTACACAAAATAACCATATGCAAAAATAAAGTTCCTTGATTACTGTTTGAACTTCTGTCGAGCTATTTCGCTTTTGGAGATTCAAAGCAACTTCGGCGCTTGGATTTATAAATCCCAAAGTATACACAACACCCCATTTTAAATATTTACAATCCAAAACACGCGAATTCAAGTCAAACATCATATATTATGTAGGTGTCCATAAAGAAGTAGCTGAATGCATTTACGTAGCTCACCTACTCTACGATTATGGAAAACTAAATCCTATGCCGAATGAAATCTGCGCATTTATCTATAATGTTAAGCTTGCATGCAACTCGCCCAGCACAGAAGCTCTTGGGGCACAAAAGAATCGTCTGGCTTGGCGCCTATCGTCAAATTAAATCTCTAGGGCGAGAATGGAGCACACCTACAGCGTTTTGGCTTAACATAGTTGTATCAGGCAGGGGCATCAGCTATAGCCTCGACTATTAAAAGCATATTGAGTGCGCAGACGTTGCAACTAAAACATCTCCATCTTTTTTTATTTTACTTGCAGTAACGCATAGTTTGCTTGAAGAACTACAAAATGGATCCCGACTGCTTTGCCATGTCCTCGTATCAGTTCGTCAACTCGCTGGCCTCCTGCTATCCGCAGCAGATGAATCCACAGCAAAGCCTGCCGGGCGCGAATACCAGCACAGGTAGCAGCAATGGCGGCGCAGCAGCGGGCAGCGCAGCCACTGGCCAGGGCAACTCCGGCGCGGCCACGCCAGGCGCCAATGACTACTTTCCAGCCGCTGCAGCATATACGCCGAATCTGTATCCCAACACACCGCAGGCACACTATGCCAATCAGGCAGCCTATGGCCTGGGCGGCGGCGCTGGTGCGGCTGGCAGCAACCAGGCTAATCCCGACATGGTCGACTATACACAGCTGCAGCCGCAGCGTCTGTTGCTGCAGCAGCAGCAACAGCAGCAGCAGCATGCTCATGCGACGGTGCAGCATGCGGCAGCCGCTGCCGTAGTGCAGCAGCAACAACAACTCGCACAGCAGCAGCAGCAACAACACCCGCAACAACAACAACAGCAGCAACAGGCCAACATCAGTTGTAAATACGCCAACGATCCGTCCACACCAGGCGGCAACAACAATAATAATAACAGCGCCAATAGCAACAACAACAACCAGTCGCTGGCCAGTCCGCAGGATCTCTCAACCCGTGACATTTCACCAAAACTGTCGCCCAGTTCGGTGGTGGAGAGCGTGGCTCGTTCGCTGAACAAGGGCGTGCTGGGCGGTAGCCTGGCTGCAGCTGCTGCCGCTGCGAGTCTGAACAACAATCACAGTGTGGGTGGAGGCGGAGCAGGCGGTAATGTGAATGTGCCCATGCATAGTCCGGGCGGTGGGGATTCCGACTCCGAGAGCGATAGCGGCAACGAGGCGGGCAGCAGTCAGAATAGTGGCAATGGCAAAAAGAATCCACCGCAAATCTATCCATGGATGAAACGTGTGCATCTGGGACAGAGTAAGTAATATATGTATGGTATTGTGGGGTGTCAATGGGGTTAAAACTTGGAGTACTTCTGTTAACAAGCGTATGATTTGGAGAAAGAATATAACTACAGAATCACATGTTACAGTGAAAGGTTCTCCGTTTAGGTATGATACTTAATTAGAATTTTGATGCCGATATTGCCGATATCGATATTTTTATCAAAATCGTGGCGAATTTGTATTGTTGTATTCAAAAAAATATATAAATTCTCAAATATAATCATTTATAACTTTTATTCCGTTTATGGTATTAAGAGAGTTTTTAAGCTTTAAAACAGATTTTTCTGGGAGTCTAGCATTTAAAACAAATAATCACTTTAAACGCAGTTAAGTTGCCTTTAAAACATAATCGAAAGGCTGTAAACCTAGTTCATTAAAGAGCTGAGCTATAAAGTCCACAACTGGTTTTTTATCAAATTTGTCCCAAGAAGCGCGTCTATTCCGACTTATCTTCACGTTTTAAACACTACTTACAAACTTTTTGCTGCATTCATTCATAGTCAAGTTTTCTTAATATCTTGTAAAGTTAAAGCCCTAAAGTACTGGAATTACCAGGAAAGCACCAAATTGTCTGGCAAACTGTGTGCAACACTTTCCACAGCGAATCTTGTCAAAATACATAAACAATAACAACATTTCCCCTAACACTTGCGCTTTCCCATTTTTCTCTTGGACGCTGCGTGAAAATCCGACCGCGAAAATTGCTCTGCATGAAATTGTAAACAAACTTTTTTAGCTAGCCCGGCACCCGCGGCGTTTACCGATAGACTCCCACAATAACTCATAACACAGATACAAACACACACACGCACAGTTACAAATTCCGATTTTAGATACAGATACAGTTGCGTTCGGCTAGATCCATATCTAACACCTCGGCAAAACCGAACAGTTTATATTTAAATTTTTCGAATTTCATGAAAAATTGCTGTGCCAAGTCGTATTGCTGGAGATTTTATGCTGCTGCTCTGGGGTCTGTGAGCGTAAAAATGTTGAGCGATTTTTCTTCATGTCAATGGCGCGCACACAGATTTTTCTTTCACGCCAACGAAACCTATCACTCCCCTACTCCCGAATAGCTCTGCATTAACACTCAGCCGCCCACGCATCCACCTCCGTGACCCATTGACAGACAAACTCACGACGATGACGAACACGAAGACACTGATATTGGTAATGACGAAGTCTGCACCATAATCAAATTATTGACCACAGCTGTGAATTTGTGGTTCGAGGTTTATAAAACTTTTGCATCAGGTGGAAATATCAGCTGGGTGCTACTTTAAGAGTCGACGCGGCGTGGGATTTTGTGCTGCTTAGCATGAAAATTAATGGAGGTGCAAATAGTTTTGTCTAGCTGCAAAAATATTTACTACTGCTCGTTTATTATTTGAGCGTAAAAAAAAATATAATTAAACATTTTTTATATATTTTTATCGATGATTTGATTTATTTATTCAAGAAGACCTACGACGAAGATTTTTCTCTCCATTTGTAGTCATTAATCAAACGCCTGGCTGCGCTCATTAGCGTTCCCAGCTTAGAGTTGATTGCAATTAGACGCCATGCTTGAAAAGATAAGTGTGTTTCGTATTACTTCCTAGTGCCAATGAGTGGTACTAACTCTAACCATTTCTATCAATACGTATAGCTAAACAGCGAATCATTCAATAATTAAAACATAATATTTAAATTTTTGTTAATTTTTCTATTAATTTGCGTTTAACTTTAGTAACGCATCATTTCGAAGAAGAAAATATACAATCCAAACTTATGACGAAGTTTTCTCTTTTTTACCCTAAGCCTTAAGCTACAAATTGAATACAATGGGAAACATCGGAGAACCCAAAAGTTACGACAACAACAAAGAGACAATTTAACTATTATACCTATGACTTTAATTTTTTCAATGGAATAATTCGAAAATATATAAAAAGTTCACCAAATCGGAACTAGTTCCATACGCAATTATGTTAACGAATATGAGTAAGGAGTAAGTTAGTGTTCCAATTGGGCTTCACGTTGGAACAAATGGCCTCAATATGGGAATATGAAAACTTCGAATAAATTTCCAAAAAATTTTAAATTTTTTATGAATTTTCCTTAAAATTTTATAAAAATACTCTTACCGAAATTATAAACTAGCTAAGGTTATGCTTCAAGCAAATAATAGATTTTTCTGGTAGAATTTTGTGCATACATCTTATCGTCGGTAAAACATTCAAGAATTTTCCATTTCCATCATGATTTGCAAGTAACGTGGTACAATTTGTTTTTAATATACAGTTTTTTGATATTAAAAGAAAAAAAATATTTGGAAAAGACTCAGGTAAACAAACTTTCGTTTAGTCAAGAAATTAGATGATTACCTCTAAGTCAGAAGGAAGTTCTCGTCCAGCAAAATGTTGCGTAAAGTGCTATATATATAAATGGAGTTAGGTTAGAACACTCCAGGGCTATGTGGTTCATTATGATGCCTGATAAATAAAGGATATAAGAGTGTGTGGGGCGAGAGGTAGTGGAGTATTTCTTTCTATTCTTTTTTCTTGCTATATTTGTTTTTGAATATTCGTCCAAAAAAGTCAGGCAGATTGCCAGATAGCTCCGGTCCTCGATGAAAGCATTTCCCAGTTGCGTTTTATGGAATTCATTTTTAGGAAAATAAAAGAAAACCAATTTCTCGAGGTAGCTACAAAACCGAAATTTTTCGTTTGAGATTTTCTACAATATCTCATGGGGCTCTTTAAAACGTTGTTCCCTAGGCGATAGTCTGCCTTTAAAGTAACTCTCTCAAGTATATACTTATATTTAAAAACAATTCTTTTTCTCTCCCTTGACTACATTTTTTTTCGACTTCTTTGCTGCGTCCGCTTACGGCCAATTTTCGAATTTTTTTCTGAGCTCAATCGAAAATCATAGGAATTTAGTGTTGCCGCACAGGTGAAGGGCGCAATATCTAAGAGAACATAGAGATGAAGAGCGATCAAAATTCTAGACGACGAGTAGAAAATATACCATCAGATTAAATTAAAAAGATGAGAAAAATGAATCTTTATCAAAATTTCAAGTCTATAAGCATATTGTTTTCAACATATTGCCATGAAAAGTTGAGACACTATACATGTAATTGGGGGGTTAGCTCGTAAATTGTTGAACGCTTAAAGAGTATCTCTCGTATCCGTAAAACTCAACCTGAAAAACTGCCGTTAGTGCCCCCATCTAAAATTTAAAAGTAGTTTGACCATTCACTTGTGCTCGTAACCTTCGTTGACTTGCGAATAGTACGTGCAACCAAATAGTACAAAGTCTGATCTCTCTGTGTAGCCAACTGTTGGTGTCATGTGGCCATGTGTGTAGCTGGCTGCGATTTCCATTGCGCTTGACAGATTATAATAGAATGTAATTAAACCTCATCGATGCATAACAACAAGAAGAAGAAAGAGGCACAGATACAGTATCTCAGAAGAAGAAGATATATATAGATATAGAATATAATGGATGTGTGTATGCTTTTGTAGGCAGTGGCACTGACAGCGAATGCGTTTTAATTATGGACTGTGGCTCTGGTGGCAGTGTCTAGTAGTATCCAGCAATTGCATATGCAAATGTATCTCTAAGCGTGCGCAAACTACTTATATAAGCTCAACTGATACTACTTTTCATTCATGTTCTGCCATTTCCAATTTTCTTTTCTACACTTGTGGCAATATAATTACTAGCTTGTTACAACAACAGCTACAAAGTTACACTTACAAAGCGCTTCTTGGGCATTTATTCACATGTTCCGCATTGTGCCACAAACAATATGCATTGCCTGTAGTTGTTGTAGTTGTTGCACTGTTTTTGTATGGCTGCCATGAGTTACAGATACATAAATAATAACAATATACTTCATTGATTGGCTTTTTTGCTTGGAACGAATGCAAAACTTGTTTTGTTGCGCTGTTCAAATGGAAAAATTGGAAAATTGTTGCAAAGCAAATCACATAACGTTTTTCGCTGTTAATCAATATCTACAGACTGTTGTTGTTGGTTTTGTTGTTTTTTTGTTGCTGTTGTTACTGGGTTGTCTGTTGGCCATTTAAAAACCACCAATTGGATATTACATTGTAAGCAACTTTTCAACGACTCTTTAATTTTGAGACATGTTTTGATTTTGGGTTGTCAAGTGTACTCGATATGGATATCCACTTGGAAATCGCTGACAGTTAACTTGAAATCTGCAGCTGGTAATTATCAGTGCCAACAGCAAAAATTTAAATAATTTTGAGATTGTTATGCAAACAAGTTATATCAACGGGCGATAGTAAAACTAATGGAGCTGTTCGTACGCGTAACTATTCAAAAAATTTTGTCGCAATTTTTTTAAGTTTTATTATGCGCCTATACGACACCATTTATCTATAAATACATGCAAGTTTTCAAGGTTATATTGAAAAGATTTCGGCTAGAATAAAAATTGATTAAAGCATATTTTTGGCTCAGAAGGCAATTTAAAGGGGGACCCCTGTGAGAAACGAAGTTTAGTTTGTTCTCATGCCACAATTTGCCATTTTGGGCCAGTCAGCGATTTGAAAAGCTGAGAGTTATTTTTCTGAGTTTGTCACTATTTTCTGAAATTCCTACCCAGGTTATACCCACAAAACTGAAGTTTAGCTGCATAATCGGGTTTCAATATCGACTTAAAATGCATCCTTATACAATGTCAGAAAAATTCAAAATAAATAAAAGTTTATTAAAGCTTATTTCGTTATGTGACGATTTTTCTTTCATTTCAATCTACCAGTTTCGTTTTGGAACTTCGTCCCAATAGACTTTAGATATTTCTAGCTTAGAGAAGCATATTCATTAGCAGTTGTAGACATGATTTGTCTTTGGAAGAATTCAATTTGTATTTAGCATATACATATTAGGAAACAAAATTATTGCATTGTTTCAAAATTATGTGAAACCTGCTGTAAGACACTTAAAGATGTTTTTTGTTAAATCTACCCCCCGTTCCTACCCCCCTGTCAATAGGGCTACTGTCAGGTAGCAATTGAACCATTTCCATCTGAGAGTTTGTAGTTCCGTATGAGCCCCTAGATCTTAAACACCATTAAAGCCATTAAACACCAAATTTTACAAAAGAAGAGCATTATCCACAATAACTTTAGTTTAGCCGGATAAGGAAAATAAACTACCCCAACGATTTTTTCGGCTTAACGGGTCTACGCAGTTCGAAAATCCCATTTGGGATATCCCATTTGGGATTATTTTTTTTATATGAAGTTTTGTCATTCCGTGCGAAATATTTCGAACTGCGCATAGGAAAGATGACAAATTCCAAAGATATAGGAAATACTACATCAATTTGACTCAAACTTACATAAAAACTGCAATAGTATTTCACTTTGTTTTATTAAGCTAGAGATATTAAATTTAATATTTAGAATCCTATGGCCGTAGTAAACAATTAAACGTTGACGTTTTTCTTATAAACCACCAAAATGCGAAGTATGCCTCAAATAATATGCTTTTTATGGAAAAAGAAAGAAAAAAGAGACTATCCTAATTTAAGTATGAATTTTATTAACTACAATCTAGCATTTCTAATAAAGAATTTCTGCCTTAAAAACACGCTCTTGAAACATGAATTTTAATCTCAATTATCTAATAGAAGAATCGCTCTTGGCGTACTTTTTAGACCGCAAATGCTCGCTTTTTCTGGATTTTTTTTCTTTGCGTAAACTTAAGAGGTCACAGGTCTTACCTTCCTTTAGTTTTAACACCTATAATTATTAAATTGTGCACAATAATATGGTTCTTTCCATACAATATTCAAGTAATTAAGCGTAACTCACGCACCATTTTGTGTACGAAATTTATTTACAAGCTACATAAATGTCTCTATCAAGGCGTAGGCTGAACTAAGCCTAAGACTTTCTTCTGGTAAATTTGAGGTGGTAAAATTTAAAAGCAGCACCAAACTAATAATAATCATACCTACTAACCAAGAGCAGAGAAGTAAGAACTTTGTATATAAAGACTTACTTAGATGGCCGCAGGTGCCAAAGTTTGGAATTCATGTACATTATATGCGGGTTTTGTTAAGTTTTAAATAACAGGCTCGGGCTCAGAATAAAAATCAGAAGCAGCAACAATTACAACAACAGCGTGTTAACAATTATGCAAATTTGAGTGCATGTTGTTCAGGCGATGGCAGCAGCCAACAACAACAACAACAAGAACAACGTTGATTGCATATAATCACGTCAAGTTTTTTTTTATATTTTTTTTGTTGCAACCATTTAAAAAAAAGTAAGCACTAAAACGCCATCTTTGAGAGGCAACAGCAGTAATAAGCAATAACCAACATGAAACGAAAAAAAAAAAAAAAAAAAAAAAAATTTGAAGCGAGAAAAATAAATTGTACGATACACCTTAAAGATATAGATACAACACTAAGCCGCTGCTTGGGCTTACTATTTGCATTTTGTTTGTATTAATTAAACGTTGTACTTAAATAAACTGATGCCATGATTATGTACTATGCCAATAGAGATATCTGCAGCTAAATATCGCATGCAATCTTGTGAAGTTCTCATTGAAGGCATTTTGCTATCGTAATTGACAAAACCAAAACTGGCGCTGTTCCAAACTATTTCTAAGCAGATCATCAAAGATTTTTGCTTTTTTGCTTAGCGACGTCCGCCTACAAGTTGAAACATATATAGTATCTATACATAGTATGGTATATAAATTGCAGTACCTGCAGTTACGAAATGTCAAATGCTTATTAGATACATCACACAAACGCACACACACACATTATCTTACAAATTGTCAATTTAATAAATTTGTAAAAATGATGACTACAGCCGCACCCTAATTAGTGGGGCTTTATTTATAAAAATTAAATAACAAAAATTTAAGCAACATTAAATGCATATATGTATTTGGGTTAGCTCTTCCCATTGACCAGGGTGGTCCCAGCCAAACCCTCCAATTGCACATACTGCTATATAATTGGCCCCTGGCACTCCACGTAGTACTTATTAACTTGCATGCAAATTTTACAACACTTGCCATTGTTTACACTTTGCAATTATGAAAACTCCATAGTGGTTCATAATATTTTGTGCTCAGCTCTAGGGTAGAAAATATGCAAATAATCGTTATCATGCAAATAAATATTGATAATTTGTAAGTATTTTATAAGCATATTTGCATACAACATTATAATTGTTGCACATCATTAAAATGCATTCCTAAGCTGCTGCATGAAGCACTGTTTTATATAAGATAATACAATTTAAATTCTGCCTTCATTTGTTAGGAATTTACAAATCATATACTTAATTAGTAAGTAAAAAAAAACGTTGTCGCAGGGTTACGACTTTTAAATACACTAATGTGTATATAACATGCTTATAAAAGCGATATTCCCAAAACTCGCTTTTATTGCAAATATTTTTAATTACTGCAGCTAGTCGTCATGCCACATATAAACTTAATCATTTATGCTTTTATTTTTACACAAAAACTTTTCTTTCAATTGTTTTTTGCTCACGTTATTAGTCTGGCACTTTTGCATTTATGCCTCGTTCAAAGGATGTTTGCGTCGTTACTAGTGTGCTTTTGCTTTTATAATTTTTTTTCTGACAACGCAAACACCCTAAATATTTTTCCTAAAAAATCTGTTTTAAATATTTAAAAAAATTAAACCTGAAGAAAAAAAAACTCGAATAGTTACTTTTAATGAGTAAATATTTTCTTAATTTATTCTAATTAACTTTTGGCATAAATGGCGTGTGTACTACTTTACTTGGTAATTTATGCAACATTGCTAAGTTTGTTTATTTCTGAGTGGTATGCTTAAAGTTTTTGCTATAAGCTGTGGAAGTGATCAGACCTGAGTTTTTTTACAAACCCCATCTACCATCCAAAAAAATACTTGAATAAGTCAATTCTACCTTTGTATAAAAGTTATTTTAGGTTTTAGCAGCAGCTGTCATGTAAATCAAACTTATAATTAAATATAAATTTGTACTTAAAAATTCAAAAAAAAAAAATATTCTTTTGATAAAATAAAAAAAAAATTATTAAAAAAAACATACCTTTTTTTTAAATTTTATTATATATTTAATACAAAAAAAAAATATTTTTAATAAAAAATTAAATAACTTCATATTTATTTATATATATTAATATAAGTTGAATATAAAAGTTTAAACAAAGTCAGTAAATATGTATATCATTTTGAAAATAAGTTAGAAATCTCTACCAGCTCCTCAGCAATCTAGCGATGTGTTTTAATTATTTCTAACAAACGATTTCAAGGCAAAACATTCGATGCCTATATTTTCGCTCTCAACAATTATCGGTATTGAGGTAACAAGTTATTTTAAACTTAAAACCCCTTTTGCCTTGAAATCTCAATTTAAAGAAATTATTTTAAGTATTGTTTTTGAAGAAATCGATTATTTTTTAACTTTAAACAGTCTTTTGCTTAGAAGTGTAGAAAGGCTACAGTCACCAAATAGGTCATCATCATATAGACTAAAATGTAAAAATTCTCATTACTTTTTGAGGATACTACTCCCCAGACCACCGAAATCTGTAATCGTTTATCCAGTTTTTTTTTGAAAAGTGGGTGCATCTGATCCCACTGTCGTACACCGCCCTTAATGTTACGCATTTTTGTGATTTCATCCAATATTACAACGTGGAATGTTGTAGTTAAAATTTTTCTGTTTAGCTTGCTGTACAAATAGTTTATCAAGGTTGCACCGCCTTTTTTTATGCAGTCCAAAGGTATCTCTCCGATAGAGTATAGAGTATAGAAAACAGCAAACAATCGTTTCGTTTCATTCGTGCTGTTAAACCCGAAGGCCACGCCAGTGCAGGATGTTACACAAAATTAATAGTTTGCAAACGAGTTGAACGCCAGATACAAGATACGAGTGTACGACGGCTGCAGGGCGCAGAAGTAAAAGATGAAGAGCAAGAAGAAACAAAAGACGTAGACGGCAAAGAAGACGAGGAAGAGGAATAGAAAGACCAGCCACAACAAAAATGAAAAACAACAAGTGCTGAATGTCTACTGACGCAGCAACGTGCTTCGATTGCGACTGGGGATCCGGCTGATGTCTGGTACGTACATACCTACATACGTTGTGCAGCACTACTCGCTACTCGTCTATGCTCAAGTTGCTCCTGCTCGCGATCACATTGGCATGACCAAGTCTTGCTGTCCGCCATGCTGTTTGCGCTTGGGTCCAACAGGCAACAACACCACTTCTCCAGACAGCATGGACATGGAGGCCTCAAAGTGCACTGGCAGCACCCCGCGTTCGTCGCTCAATTACAATTTCATTAACTTGGAACACGACTTTTCAAATAACTACGTTTAATCATAATGATTGTTATTATTTTAGCGCTGTTTTTCCAAACCCCTCCCCAAATCTCTGCGGCACTTGTTCCTAACTCTTTCGAGTACTTTCTAAGATACGCCGTGCAGCCATCCAATCATTTTTATATAATGCGCATTGCCGTTCATGCAAAATCAACCCAAGGTGCTGAAAAAGCAGTAGAACATCAATTTATTTTCGTGGTTCGATGGTTCGGGCAGACACGGAGGTGTTGCTGGCCAGCATTCTCAAGCAAAAGACCTATTATTAGTTGTAGATAGCATGCATATACTTAAAGCTATATAGATATGGTTACTCGTACTTCGTATGTAAATATTTTGTGCTATTCTTAGCCACAAAAAAAAAAAAAAAATGGGAGCAGGAGGCCTAACAAAAGCTTCCCAGTACGGAGCTACTTCCACATCTTATAATTTTAATTGTCGAATTATTTCTCACAAAGCGTAAAACTTTTGGCAGCAGACAATGAAAAATATGCACTCGAATGTGTTTCTTTTTTTATTTTTTATTTTATATTTATGTTGACTTCGTTTTGTCACATTAAATTGTTCTTAATGAATACTGTCTCTCATTCATTCCTACAACTTGAAGAGCAACAAGTTAGTGGCAAGCTATCTATCTAAGAGTGTTGTCTGATGCTAAACGAACTCATCACTTTGCTTGAATTAAAATTCATTTGCGTCAAATGTAGCATAAGCGGGGTACTCACGAGTTTTTTTTTTTTTTTAAATTAAATTTCATTAAAAATAAATGTAAAACTAAATCAGTGCCACAAACCTAATCATGATAAAATCCATGTAGCGTTTCGTCTTAGGTGCTTCGAGAATTTTTATATGAATGAAATATTTTAATTAGTAGGCCAGAAAATAGAACAGTTGAAATTGTTCACGAGGCGGCATTCACTTGTGAGTAGAAAATTTATCGTTAGTAAAACATTTCCGATTTATTTTATGAGCCGCTAAAGAGTTTACCTTTCTTTACTATACATATAACACCAAAACCGATTAGCCAATAAATTATTTCGGGCTGCCCTCTAAACTGAAATTATAGTTCCAAACAAGGCTAACTTAAAAATTTTGCCACTACGACACTTTCACACTAATGCGAACTATTTTTAAAAATCGGCTTCTGTAATTTATTTCTTATTCCATAATTTTTGGTCACACTTTTATACGAAGTAAATATTTTAAGATATTTTTCAGAAAAAAAAAATATAAAAAAAGCTTTGATTAAAATGTTAATTAATTTTCTTATTTTTTCATTTTTAAGTTCTTAATTATTTTTCTTTTCTCGGTTTAGCGCAAAAATAAAAACGATTGTATGAGTTCAAGCCAAATCTCAAGTTTTTACCAATAAATTAATATGAATCAATATTAACCGATTACATTTCTCAAAAAGTCGTTGAAAATAATTGATTTTAAAATTGAAATCTAAATAGTTTCTAAATTTGACGAATGGCTTGAAATAAAATAAGAAATTTTTTGAATCTTTGAATATGATTTAATTCATTTTTTTCTAAATGTATTGACCACAGAGAAACAATATTTTGGATTCGGGTTCCTACGCAGGCTCGTCAGCTTATTCAATTTTGGGCTATCCCTAATCAATCAATTGTAGATTAACATGTTTATAACTTTGCGAAAGCCCCATCTCTAAATTTTGAAATTCTCGCGAATCACGAAATTCAAAGCAAGATGTTTCGAAAAGTTTTCAACAATTTTTTTTTGAAGATAACCTTAGTTTTGATTATGTTTCAAAAAAGTTTTCAAAGTTCTTCAGCCCTTAAAGATCACAAAACTTATATCTTTCATCTTCCTCTTATTTGCCACAGAATTTTTGGTTGGCTCAAAAATATTTTTTATCTTTTAAAGCAGCCAAAAAGAATGATTTAAAAATTTTTTTAAATAATTATGTTATGTGGGCTAGTTAAATAGAAGTTAAATAGAAATAAGCCTCAACTTTGAAAAATTTCCGTTTTGTTTAATTGTAAACCTTCGAAGAATCTTAAGCCGAAATATACTTTAGCGTTTTTAAAACAATGTATACTTCATATGAGGAAATAAAACTTCTAACCCGACATGCATTTAGGAAATTTAGCTGATTGAAAGTAGCATTATTTGTTTATGGGTCAAATTAGAGGCAATATTTTTTTTCGAGTCTATAAATAACTTGATATGCCCAAGCTCGAAAAATATCACTCATCATATAGCCCAAATCAACTTGATATAAGTGCGCGTACTTGTCTTGAGCACTACATCCTCAGCAGCCATAAACTCTGTATATAGTAACTCTAATGCAGAACTTTTTTAAAAAGATGAATGATTACTGAAAGTGCAGCCAAGTTGTTTACACGAGCGTTGATAAACCAAAAAGCACTGATGATGCCTTCAAGTGGCCTACAAGATTTGGCCAACGAGAGCAATAAAAGCGCATAAAAAAAATTTAAAAAACGCAAGACAACAATGGAGCAGCAGAAAATAAGGGATCCCGTAAAGACAACAAAGCCAAAGAGTCAGTAAGCATAATATTAAGAGGCCCAACAATGGCGCCACTAATGACTGATGATGTGCAAGCGCTGATAGATGCAAAATGCAGCCGTTGAACGAACGCCCCGATACTCATATACTTGGTTCAAAAAAAGATACAATTTAAATGATGCAGACCTCTCTCTATACGCAAATTTGTAGCATTTTGCTTTGATATCGAAAACAAATTTCTAATGTTTAATGAGCGGTTGTGCTGTTTATTACGTCGGACCGAGTACATTCGAAATTGGCGTTAACGATGCCTTTGTTTACTTAATAAACAGCTCCGGGCGGCAAAAGTGTGAAAAGTATCTACAAGTAGTATCTACTTGTTTAGCTAGCAGGGCTAAGCTCAATATTGGTTAATTTAGAAATAAAATTGCAACTCAAGCAAAGTAATTGCGATTTGAATGGTGAAAAAGCGAAAAACATAAATTTAACTGAATGTCATAGGAGCGCTGCATGGAAATTTATCAAATTCAGGCGTAAATTGGCGCACATCTGCAGATTGTGCTGCTATCGCCAAGATACGCATAGAATATTAATCTCTTGGCGCATTAACTTAAATGAAATGACGCAAAGGCCGTAAGCACAACATGCACAGTGGTACCAAGCGAATAAACAATATAACAGAAGTGATTATAATAACCTCATAAGGTCCATATAATAGGGAGCTCTATAATTTCCTTAGAGGTAATTTTGAGCTTTTCCTTGTTTTTTGAGAAGAATTACAAACAGTAGGATCAATTTTATATAAATGTATATATTATATTGTCAAGATTTAAATTTTTTACCAGTTTTACTTTGAGACGTATTTTTCGGATTTTTTTGAATTTAAAAAGTCATTTTATTTTAGATATGATGCCAATTTTCTCTTGATTATATCTTGCTTCAAGATTGTTGAAAATCCAAAAATTTGATTTTTTATTGTAATCTTGAACATTCATATCTTTAAGATTTTTTTTACTTAAAAGCAGTTCTTTCATCCTAAAATTGTTTCTTGAAATTACTCTCAATGTAGACTTATTGTCACCTTAAAAAATCTCATCTTCAAGATTAGATTAGAATCTAAAAATGAAAAAGTTATGCTTCATGTGAACCACAAAAATCGTTTTTCAATATTGTAAGAAATGCACGATTGTAGACTTTTTTCCTAATTATAATCTTGGGTTTTCTTATCTTTAAGATTTTTTTGGTCTTAAAAGCAATCATTGCATTCTAGAAATTATAAAAACTTATTCTTCAAATTAGTCAGAAAAAACTTTTTTAACTATTTTAAAGTTTTTCGTTATGAAATACTTATTTTAAAAAAGCCCAATACGGCAAATAATAAAAAAAAACCCTTGCGCTACTTTCGTCGAGCTACGACTGATCTGATTTTTTTTGTATAACTGGTACGTTATGTTCCTCTTTATATTTACATATATAGCTTATTATTAACCTGTTCTAAATATAACGTTCCTCTTAAGTCTTCCTTAAAGAACTTCAAGAAAAACTGAAAATCTGTTTTTATGCGTTTGGTAGGCCGAAAAAACAATCCTTTGCTGATTTTCTTAAAATCCACTAATTTAACCAAATAGCCACTGCAAAAAAATTAATGAAATAACTTAGAACCAGTTTTCCAAGGAATTACAAGTACAATGTGGGCCACCACTGGTACTTTTTTGGCAATAATTTTTTGTTGTGCTTGTTATCTTAATGTTGGCTTATAATTTGCTAAAGTAAAGTACGAAATTTTGCAAACTCTTCTTATTAGGTTGGACCCGATTTTTACTCGCATTTTGTATAGCTCTTCACCACTGTGCTTTAGCTGAAGCTATCCCAGTGCTCCAAAATGAGGTGCAAAAAGGCCCAAGAAATAAAAAAAAATAACCCGGCAACAGGAGATACACAGTCATAGCAGAGTCGGGCAACATTCTGGCCAGCTGGCAGACAGCAGCTAAACCTAAACGAAAACCATCGCAAATCGCATACAATTCCAGATGAAATTGTGAATTATTAATGCAACCAGCAAGAAACTATTTCACATGGGTTGAGTAGACAAACCCACGGAGCACTCCAACTTACCTCTCTCATCCGCAGTCGGCAGGCAATACGTGCACCAACTTCTGCTGCCCACCATTCAAAATTGAGTTACACGCGTGGTCCCCACGTCTATGTTGTGCGTATCACTGTATGTTGCCCCCGCTCGAAACCCACAGTGCTGTGGCCAAGTATCTGGCAAATACACATGTCCGTACGTGCAGAGCCCGCTTACATTTTGCAGATTAAAAAAAAAAAAATTACTCTAGCCGGTTTGTACATAAGTTCGTTCATGTCTGGTTAGTTGTCCGCTTGGACAACTTACCACCTTAAGCCAATTCGATTTAAATGTCTAGTATTTTCACAACATATGCCGTTGCCTTTTCCGTTTATTCCGTTTTCCGGCTTGTAGTTGTTTTCAAAAGGAAATTAATAACACATTGCATATGAAATAAGAAGCCCACTGTTGTCATTTATGGCGTGTTAAGTAGCCTGGCTTTGGTTAGGGTTCGAACTCAAGGAAAAGTCATGAATCAAGTTTTACCAATCCTTTAACCACGTTTGCTGGAATTATCTAAATTTATGTGTACGATGATAACTTTTGGCCAGAAATTATTTTTTTTTTAATTCTTTTAATTTTGTAACTTTTTTTAAATATTATAATATTATTGAAAAAGATTTTTGGCTCTGTACAAAAATTGTTTAAAAAAACGATTTTAATTTTTATAAAACAAATATTTCCGTTTTTTTGTCTGAATTTTAAGGATTTTAAAATTTAACAAAAATAGTAAATTAATAATAAAATAAATTTTTCTGCATGCTTTTTTTATTGTTTTTTTTTAATAACGTGTTATACACCATGAGAGTAGATTATTGTTTTTTTATCCATTGCCGAGAAAGAGAAATTTTAAAATTGGATGAAAACTTTAAAAGTTATAGGTAAAAATGTGACTTTTTTTTAGAACCCCTTCTTTATAGAGAACATTTAAATCAAGTTATTTGTGAAACTTTTTGCGAAGTAGAACCAACACCAGAAATGATATGTAGTTCTTTTTATTTTGTGGAACTAAACTATGTGAACTACGTTGGTACAGGGAATTTTAGAGACAGGAAACCACAGCTGTAGCATTCTAAAATTGTTGAATATTTGTGTAATATTTGTCTCGAAATGAATAAAGAAGTTCTTACGGGGATTGAAATGCGAAGCGCGCAGTAGGCGGAGCCCACTAGTTACTTTTTTTCATGACCAGATCGGCAAGTAAAATACGCTATAAAAAAAATTGTATTAAATTAATCTATATAAGTTATTAACAATTTTAATTTATTTAAAATTAAAAAGTCGAGAAAAGCAAACAAAAATTTTTGTTTAAGACCTTGATATTTTTCAAAAGCAGCATGTCGCCAAGTAAAAATTAAGAATAAATGCTTTTATCGGAGCATTGGTATTCGTATTCATATTCGTTCGCGATTTTTTGGTTCAGTTTCTAAAATATACTATAAACACTTATTTTTTTTTTTGTGTTTCTGATTGAGCTGTGAGATTTTCATGCTTTGCCTAAGCAGTGCTACCTAAAAGCTTTTTACAATTCACTATCGAATCGTATGAGTCATTTCACTATGTCACCCGTACTCGGTCTTTCCAAGTTTTATACCCCCTATGCAGCAGAAGAGTTCAGAGTTCAGTAACTAAAACTGCAATAAAGTTTTAAAGCCAAAACAAAAACTAGCACAACATTTATCGACTGCGACGCCATTTCATGTAAAAACCGCAGCCGCCATTGAAAAGTTAAAGGCAAAAAAAACACAACAACAACAAATAACACGAGTAAAAAAAAAATACATGAAATTATGTTCCTGGGTCTCTCTGACGCTGCCACAATGACAGCCGCAATGCATCGGCAACAATTGCAATTTGTTCGCGAGCTGCCCGCCCCCCTCTTTGTGACCCAAGCAGCAACTGTCCGCCTGCCCTTGGGCACTTTTACAACGTCTGAGTGGCAGCGCAAGGAGGCTGCGATCAAGTCTGTCTGTGGATATGTTACAGTGGGCCACATACTGCATGTCTTGACATAAAATCATATGTAATGTATGACTTTGTCCAGCGATTTTTTCAATTTTTTCCTTTAAGCATTCGCTGCACTTCGCGCTTCATTAAAAGGCGGGCGGATGCGCATAAGGCAACCCAGCCCAGAACTACCCGCTCTCATTTACTTGGTAACCCTGGCAACAACAGCAAATTTGCACATGAGATCCAAACAACAACAGCCACTATGGAGCAAAACTAAGCGAGACAGTGTGTAAAAAAAAAAAAGTTGAAATTAAAAGATTTTTGAAGACACCTTTTGTAGCAAGTTTAAAACTCGTTCCTTGCTTGACTTCATCATCTTCATCTTGATCAGCAATAACAGGCAGCGCAGTAGCTGCGCAGCTTCAACCTTTTGAGTTTTGTTGGGTTTGTTATTTTAGTTTTTTTGTTATGTAGCTGTTTTTTTTTTTTCGTGTTCCAAACTGACATGCTGCTGGCAGCCATGTTGGATACTTTTGTTTTCTAAAAAAGTCGCTACAAAATTCAACTTAAAATTCAAGTTAATTTTGATTTCTTTGTTTGCAAGTAAATACAATACAAGTGTGTGTTTTAATTTTTGTACAAACAAAAAAAAACAGCGTTTTTTTTTTTTAAGCATACGTGGGATGAAGCACCACCAAGTCGAACTAAAACCGGTAGTAGGTATAAACGTTGGCGTTTAAAAATAGTCAGAACTAAAACTTGAACAAAAAATCGGCGCGTGAATTGACTATGATATTGATATTTATATAAGAAGTAAACTACTTGAGGCGGGTTTTCCCCACAAGTAGTTCATTTTGGAAAAGTTTTTATGCGGAACTAGTTCTTTAAACGGTTTTCAATATCTCTATTTGGTTCTGATGTATTACGACTTAGTAAAAAAAACTTAGTGACCCTTTCTAAGTAGCTTAAAGTTTTAATTGCTACTTCCCATGGCTGTGCGGAAACACTGCGTTGGAATTGCTTGTAAAACATCGAATTTTAACTAGTCATCGTACCAATTACTGAGGACTAAACAGTTAACAGTTAAACAATTAACATGTCTCTTTTTAACTGTTCAAGCAGAGAGTATAAAACTGGAGCTGGTATACTCGGAGGCAAATCTAAGCTCTCATTTCCAATAGATTATGAATAGTTTCTTTTTTCGCTTCTGATGCACTATATCTGATCTATACATACATATGTACCTTAAATATATTTTTCCTTTTTCCAGTGGTATGTATGTTCACTGTTTGGAGAAGTTCGAATTGATGAAAAACCATAAATTTTAGCTTACATTCATGAGAACTGGTTAGTTAGCATACTTCTGTTAAACTGCTCAAGAGCATAGTAAGAAACAGGTGCAGGGATACTGGTTGTAAAACTAGTCTCTCCATTCCAATAGAACATTGCCTTCTATCTTTGAAACTGATATTCAATATAATGATGGGATTGGATAGAACAGTTTTAGAAAATAAAGATAATTGTAAAAACAAACAATTATTGTTTATCGAAAAATAATAATTGCTTCATATTTGTTAATGGCTTTGCATTGCATTAGCTGCCTCTCTTCCAAAAAAAATTCTTCCCTTCAAAAAATTCTTTTACGCGCTTGTCAAAGCTTGCCAAAGGCATTCTGATCTCATTCAAAAGCTCATTCTTCTATAGGCACGCAATTAATTTTAGTAGTCATAATTCCATTCCACTTTTCCTTGAAGATTAAGAATTTGTAAGGAAAAACTTAAAATGAGAGCAGCAGATTTACTACGGAAGCTTGGAGATTATATTGATTCCTTAGATACGATATAACAAAAGACTTGAGCTTAAAACAAGTCGGGGCAGGGTGTATCTTTGAGGAGTTACTTAACTCATAAAAAGGTCACTTTTCCCATTATTGATTATTTGCCTATCAACGAATTCCATGCTTTTATTTGCATTCGAAAAATCTAGAAGATTAACAATTCGTTCTGAGATACTTTAGAAGTCATCAGTTAATTTACTACTTTACTTAATCAAGCTTATGGGGTCGGTCTAGAAAAAACACATTATAACGATTGTTTAGATGCGATACCTAACCCCTAACCACGCGCAAATAAGTCGGTAGAAATAAGTCCGCTTTCTACGGTTCGCCAGGTGAATTGGTTTCTTTATTGCAGTGAAAAGCAAGTCGGAAGCAGTCTATATCTTCCTTTAAAAGTCCTGAAAGCGTGCAAGAAATAGAACGTATTGTGTTTTTATAAAACCGCCTAAACACTTGACTTCGCTTGTGAGTTTTTGTATATTTTCCAGAAAAGAATGAATTTTAACAATATATAGCGATGCAGGCAATAACAAGGAATTAGGTTAAGAAATAAGAAAGGAAGAAAATTATTTAGTAGCACTACGGAAGTTAAGCGGGTAAAATAATTACTGTTGCATAGTCTATAAAGGAGAAAAAAAAAATTTGCTACGTGAACTTACAAATGTCACCAGAAGAATTACTTTTGTGAGTAGATGACTTAAGATTTATTAAAGAGGAGAGAGAATTCGAGGAAAGAATCGGAAAAGATCAAGCAGCATTCAATGTCCGATAAAAGTTTATCTGATATCTAAATATAAGTTTTAACACAATCTTTAAATACTTCAATTAAATTTTTATGAGCTGTTTTTATCAAATAATTGGAGCAAAAAATCAAAAAACTTGCAAAAAATATCTCAGCCAATATCTGAATTTAATTTATGTATAGCTAACAGTTTCGATTAACTGCACATTATTGTCGTGCATAATATTTTTTGGAAATATTTTTTTTATTATTATTTTATAAAAAATAACTCACTAAGCCGGTATTTCAAGCTGCATCCAAATGGCATAACATAGAACATTTCCACCTTACCGTTGGCGACGCATAAATTATATATCTCTTGTTAAATACTCAATTAGAAACTAGTGCAACTGCAACTGAATATAGTTATAAATTTTCAACAGCTTGCACCTCGGCTTCTTGCCGCAGAGTGGGTTTAATTACAAAGCCATTTAGACTGCCACTAAATATTGATTGGACAATAAATATTTTTGTAAGAGAATGCCTTTGGGCAATTAGATAAATGCATAATAAAAAACTCATAAACTAGCATATTGAATGCTGCAAGTTGTAGCTGCAGTTGATGGATCGCAAATGAATTGAACCCTAGGAGCAAGAAGTTGCACTAACGCCATTGCCCTTATTGATGCATAGTGGACAGTAGTAGACTTGGACTCAAGAGCTCAGACAAACACAGAGACACGCAAATCAAGCCAACCCCCATATCAGCCGTACTTGCATTAATAAATAATTCATCACAATTACAACAATTGCCACAGGATGCAATTTACAAAGGAAATAATTAATGGAAAGTCAATGAGCTGCCGAGATCTTTTTAAAATTCTTCATCGTGCCTTTGATTGATTACATGATGGCGGCAGCAGTAACTTGTGCATGCATTTTTTGTTGCTTCAGCTTTTTAAACAGGACAATGGCACATGGCCGCTCCTCCGTACCCTTTCCCTACATAAGCACTGGCACGTACGCATCATCAGCGCCAGTCAAAAACCATTCACTTTATCATGGAGGCAAAAAACAACAACTAAAATTCCATGTCTGGAGCAAAAAGTGCAGAAGCGACACGACGAATTTTGTTAGGCACAACGCGCAGCGTTCATTGAACTGAACGCGACGCGCCTGCAGACGACAGGACACTCATTAAAAATGGGTGCAACAGCGCTGCACTGGGCGCACTGCATTGGACTGAGTAAAATGGCGGGGGGCGTACAGGGGGCAGGCAGAGGGAAGGCTATTTATGCGGTTTTTACACGGCAGACGAGAGAGTCCAAGTTAAAAAAAAACTGGTTCCATGTACTAATTTATGTGCGCATGCGCGTCGTTGATTGTGTCTGTGTCTCTGCAAGTGTGTGTGAGTATCTATTTGTATTGAGCTCCCTACTCGGGAGCACCATAATTAACTGAGGTAGTCATTTTGAATGCATACACTGCGGCACACCTTTAACTGGGCGCTTGTCCAGCATCTAGAGTAACAACTAAAACAATCTCTAAAAGCGCTTCTGACGTGCTCTTTAAATCAAAGATAAACGATAATTATCTGGCGAAAATGCGTACATAAATAATTTGCAAGAAGTCACATTAAAAATGTATCTAAGAGATACGCGTCGCCTGATAAAACCACATCAAGTTGTTGTCCAACCCAATCGTCTCTCTTTCTTTCTCTCCGCTCTCCACGTTCAGCTTGTTTTGCTGTCCGTTTAATTTGAAAAGTTTTTTGCGGCCTTTACGTTTGGCATTCGTTTGTTTGCATTTGTTGCACGTAGTGCGTCTGGGAGCCTGCGCTGCTTGAGCCATTAAAAATTAAAAGCTCATTAATTACGCAGATAATTCATTTATTATAATTTCAACACAATGTTCTTCTCTCTCTCTGGCTCACATTCCGGCTGAGAGTTGGAGCTGCATAATTTGTTACTCAGCTCATTATGCGAACTGACGCCGAGCACTTTGGTGTTGGTTTTTTAAGGTGGCAACTGTTTCGAATCGAAAACAATTATTGTTGTTGTCCCAAAGGGTAGTCTTGGTCGATGGTGGTGGCGGGTTTAGCCATTGTTTGTTCTTGTTCGGCGCCAGGGTTGGGAGCTGCCATTTAAATTACTTTCAGCAACTTGAGCCACGTGTCGCACGGGGGTTTTGGCTTGTTAATGCCCAGAGGTATACAAGTTGTATTAAGTGTACAATCAACAGGTTGATTTTTGGAGCAGCGCTAAACCCTAATTAACTTTTTACAGCGAACTGAACATCCGCCAGTGTTTACATTTGGGAAAATTAAATTTGCATTATCAGCTGTACTTTTAAGCAATTGAAACAATATTTAGACACCGCTAATTTCTAACAAATCAAGTGTTGGATAATATTCTTATGGACTGAACAAGGGCAGTTTGATAAATCAGAGACTTTTTTTGAATTTCACGCCAGGCAAATTTGATGCAAAACTGCTGCTAGTAAGTACCAACAGTTAAAAGACTTCTGAGTTTGTAAGTAGACATCCCCGTAATTATTAATGAAAATAAATTTTAGTAAAAACATCATCGAAACGAGAGAATCCGAGAAAAGGCTTGATAAATACTTTTCACCATCAATTTTAATGGTTAAGAAGTGGTTTACAGAGTTACTTTGTCCTTGCACAGATCGTCACCAAAAAATTGTAATCTATTAATTTCAACTAGACGATCGGAGAAGAAATGTGCGTGACATGGCTGATTCTACAGGTATCTGGGCGGCTACATCACATGTTAAAAAAATACTTTATCACGAAAAAGCTGACTCTCACTCTCTCACGAATTGCGGTAGGGGTTGTTGTCTCATTCAACATACTCTCCAGATCTGAACCCCAACAAATATTTTCTTTTTCCAAATCTGAAGAAATAGCTGAATAGTACGAGTTTTAGGTGCAATAAATCATCACTGAAAAAAAAGCCGGGAGGAAACCTCTTGCTGTCCCATCTACTGAGCTCCTCTGATCTGGCCCCTAGCGGCTATTTTCTGATACCAAATCTGAAGAAAGAGATTTGGGAATGAACTGACAAATGTCTGTTTAGAGGCTCTTGAAAAAGTCTATTGCTGGGAAGGAATAAAAAAATTGAAAAAAGTTGAACTAAATGTATATAAAGATGAAAGGAGATTATGTTTTAAAAAGAACTTCTATTTGTCGAAAAAAAATATCTGTTATTCAAAAACTCAATGACTTATCAAACAGCTACCAAAATAGATTCACATAAACCACATATATGAATATAACCACACAATATGCTTTAATTAGTAAGTAGTAGTGACGTAATGTTTTTTACTCTCCAGAGACGTTTATGTTTTAAAAAAATTTTTATTGTATGTATTCACTTTAGCCTTCAGCCAAGAATGTGTAGAATATCACGATAATCATTTATTGAACATTTTAAGATTTGATTTTGTGATTACGAGTCCGAGTTTCAGCAGAAAGGCAAATTGATTGGGATTACCAGCTCCCCAAATAGAAATGTAGGTACATTTATATAAGCATCTCAGAAAATGTATTTAATAATTTTATTTATTTTATTTTACATACATATATTTTTGTAGGAGCTGCCAACTGCACCAAATTGGCATGTTTAATGGGTAAAGCTTTTGGATATAAGAAATGAAGACCAATACAGCTAGTTAACTTTTTTTGGTAATTTAGATGCATAACCTATATAGATTTGCATTAGTATTTGGTGGTTAAGATCAAATCAAAACATTACCTGTAACTTGAGCCAAAAAAGGAGGGAAGCCACTGCCATTGCATCATAAAGATGGATTTTTCATAATATCACATTTTTAATAGAATTGAAAACCACATTAAAAACCATACTGAAATTCAAGCAAAAACAAATCTTTTGACACAAGCGAAATACAAGATTTCTGGCTAATTCAGGATTATACCATGGTGGGTTTGGAATTTTAGATTGTTGATTTAATTTCCTTTTTTATTTACATATCATATAATACGTTTTTCTCTTAAATAAGTATTTTCTGTTTTTGCTGCAAATAGTCAATTTCTTTATATAAATTTTCAAACATATCTCTCCATAACGTAAATGTATTCTTCACTACCTCCTTTCAAAATCCAAACAACTACCAAATCTAGAATTCCTAAAGTAGTCCATATATTTATATTATTTGTGACAAGTTACAACATAACGATTTTGTTAACGACCATAACTTGAGTAGATTCTAAAATCTTTGGCAAACTTTTAGCTCAAACTTTACTTTCGCAGTAAAGTAAACGCTTAAATTCAACATTTGAGTCTCAATTCATAGGCTTGCTTTAAGAAGATTGGCTTGCAAACTGGAAGCCATATGCTGTTTGGCACAACTTCAAGGTTCGAATCGCTTAATTTGTTTGGCCAACGTAGCCGCATCAGCTGTTACCGAAACGAAATGATGTGAAATGTTTTTGGGTTCTAGAAACACATGATGTCATTTCACTTGAATGGCTTTTTAAAAATGAAAATACAAGAATGAACGCCATGCAAAAACCCAAACTCAGAAACTACTATTGTATCAAAAAAATGTTTCTTTTTTTTTGTTTCTTTTTTTTTTTAATATGGCTTTGACTCTGAGTGAATACGAACGAACCGACTGACTGACTGGCGCACTAACTGAGTGTGTTCGTGTTGACAACAAACACGGAATATAAATTGAAAAATGCTTTAAAGCGAAATAATCAATTTACTTTTTGACATAATTTCCATTTTTCACGAAACCAAGAGCAGCCAGGCGAAATAAAGAAAGAATGAAAGAAAGGCAGTAAAGCAGTAAGAAAGTGCAAAAGAAACGAAAGCTACGCACAATACGCACAAAAAAAATGCGCCCCAAAGAAGAAAACAATTGTAAAAAAAAAAAATACCAGAGCAGTCAAAGTTTGAAACGTACTGCCCAAAAGTAGGCAAAGTGTGTGTGCGTATGTGTATGTGTGTGGGTGTGTTGCAATTTCATAAAGTTTACTGTTATTTTCCAGGCCTCAATCATTTTTTATGATGCGCCCCAAAAAGAGACAGCGTGACACCGGTAGAGAGAGCGAAAACAATAGTGAGCTTGACCATCAAGCGCCCCTTGTCCTGCCCTTACCCCATCCAGAACGTCTCTTTATTTTCGCTGTGATTAATGATGCACAACAGATACTGGTATTCATGTTCCAGAGCCGCGTCTGTGGTTGTTGTCCTGACATTTAGTGCACACAATTGTGATGCTTTTGTGTCCAAGACCAAGCACCAAAAGACCGACAGTAGTAACTGGAACTGCAATTTAATAGCATTTTAATGGTGTGTAGACACTGACATTGACACCGCAGCCGATTGCTTCACAGTGTACCGCAAACCACCTGTTGTGGCACTACGCTTTACACTCTCTTTTAATCTCTCTCTCACGTTTGCTCTTCTAACTATTAATAGCGCGTGCTACTGATAACTGTGCCTGGACTTATATACATGCAACACTTTCATTATCACAAATGTCGCATCATTTGTCGCTTGCACAAAACTCTCCAACATCATTTATCAACAAAGGAATGCGACTCTGGCTCTCACTGCTATGTGTGTGTGTGTGTACGTATTTGATTAATTTTCTTTTTCCGAAAGAAATTAACCCGCTGCACGGGCTGCTGCGACCCCTGCTCCCAGCCCTGTTGCTACAGCGGGCCTTTTGACGTCAGCCCCGATCGTTGCGCGTGTTTGAAGATTTATTTCATCCAGTAGTTCTCATGCATGCAGTAAATGCTGCCCGCTGCATATATTTGTGCTTCCTTGCGCTCTGTTTACCACACATTGATTTATTTATGGAACTACCAAAACTTATAAAGATCACTTCAAGCCACGCTGGGTGCTAACAAAATTCATATAAACAAACATGAGCATACAATTTTTATAGCATTCTGATTATGGCTGGAAGAAACAGATATTCATTAGAAGATGCAATAGTTGTAGAAATATATTCCCTCTCTAATTTCTAAATGAGTATATAATTATTATTACTATAATTTAATTTGGGCGTAAGTCTATACCATGGCCTTTTGCTTTGCCTGAGTAGAACATGTTTAAAATTTTTAAAAAACTGATTTTTCTAGAAGTGTCCGTTATGCCAGAACCGTTGCCCTGAATACGCCCCCTATGTCAAAGAATAATATAAATCTTTCGCTTAGTTTCAAACTACTTCACTTGAAAAAGCAAGTAGGAATTGTGACGGACATTTGAGAGGTAAGCACCTCTACACGGTTATTTCACAAGAAAATAAGTTCCACCGTACGGATCTTTATGCGAAATCACAAGCAAAGTTAGGTAAGGTGCTCGACACTGGCAGAGATTGGGAAGATGGAATGAAAGCCGCGTCACTAGCTCCTCCGAGTAAACGCCCGCACCTATGTCTTCTTTCGTCTTCGAACCGTCAATGCAGCTTCTCGCTTCCTAACTTCTCTCCAAGTGAAGACCGTGGCGAACTTGTCAAGTCTACAGCATAGGCTGTCTCAAAATACTCATCAGTTGTCCATAGTATCATAGTCATACAGTACTCTTTAACATAGTATCTCTCTTGACACTCTCACTTCTTAGCTATGAGTAATGATCTTTGCTCGTTGTTTTGACATTGATAATCGTTTTTGTTAAACGGCTCATTAGATCAGTCAGCATTAAGTATGGGCTTATATTGCACAGTGGTCAGCAATCGGAAGTGCATTGATTTATGAAGTTCCCAGCATGTTCGACGAACTTGCTCAGACTGGCTAGCAAAAATATGACTTGGTTGTTTTCGGGTCTTGATGTAAAAATTTACAAAAACAGAAACATTAACAGCCACGTAGTTGTTGTTGTAGTCAACTCTGTGCGGCTTTTTCGTGACGATAAGATCAGCTCGTCGTAGCGTCAGATACTAGATACTTTTCCATGCGATTGTCCAGCCGTCCAGCTGTCCGCTGTTGATGCTCACCGTCACACTTCGCCTGGTGCTGCTGCTGCTGCTGGTGAGTCTCATGCCGCACACGTTGTTGCTGCTGATTACGATGACGATGTGGTGGTTTCTTATTTATTTTATTTTTTTTCACTTTATATGCTTTTTTGAGCAGACGCCGGCATTGACAAATGACCACTACAAGTGTTTGTGACAAGCCGCAGGCGTTTTTTATTATTTATTTCTATTTATGTTGTTTGTGTCTTACAAAAGCAATTAAACTTGCGATATCTTACAAGTCTGGTTACCAGCCCAGGTCGGCCGTACTGCAACCTGACCTAGGCCAAGTGTTTTCCGCTTAGCTTTGTACTTGGCAGCAGCAAGCAAGCATCATCCCATATGCTAATCTGGTGTCAATCACAACATGATCAGATGCAGATACCCAAAGTCTGGCAGTGGTATCGATATGCAAAACCTTTGCTCTCTGCAGACAATGGCAATTTGAATTGCAGAAATGTTTGGACACTGGCTGTCGAGTAACATAGTCCAGGTAGCTGTATGTTACGTCAGTGGTCCGTCGTGTCACTTAATAAATTCTGCGCACAGGTTTTTTGCATGTATGCACCAGGTACATATGTATACATACCTAGTATGTATAAAAGATTGGCCTTTGAGTGCACCAAATTTCAAATTTCAACAGATATGTTAAGCTGCTGTCAGCTGTGCCAAGATTTGACGTCATCTTACATGAAATGCAAATGAAACAACAAGCAAACATTCAACAAACAAAATCAAAACAAAAGTCAAACAAAATTCTGCGCTGTCTCTTATGCCTTTGTCATTTCAGCGTAAAAAAAATACTTACTAACAGCTACATAGTAACTACATATATACCATTTATATATACATATGTATATAAACATATTTCCACTTATATATGCAAAATCCAATATGTCTATATAGTATTTCAGAAATGTTTAGACAGCGCAGTGCAGGAGAAATGGGCACAAAGTTGTAAAACGCTTTGAATGTTCGCTCATTGGCGCTGTCAAGCGGACACTGTGCCTGTCAAGCGTCGCCATGTGTGTACTTGCCCCCTTGTGCCTCTGACGAGCTCCACGCTGTGGAGCAATGAGGCGCATGATATGACATGCCAGGTGCTGGGCCCTGCCGTCTGGTGGCTGCCGCCCTGTCGGGTCGGGGCTTTGCGCTGGCCATGCGCTACTTAGTCTCTGGTGAGCTGCAAAAACCACAGTGTTGACATTCGAATAGGCGGGTGAACGGGTTGTCTGTCGTCTTTGGATATGTTGATCTTTAGTTGGAAACTTTATTCGAAAGCAGGGTAAGCGGGTATTACTCGAAAAGAAACATGTACGTTTTTTTTATCTCAGAGGATTGTAAAATTATGGAGAAATGTTCTACAAGTCATAGAAAATTTGTTGCACGGGAAGTCAAAGCATATGCTTGCATATATAAAGATCATTTAAACCAGATAGGCATGGACAATATTAAAGATGTCGAAACACGTACACTCTGCAAAAAGTATATAACCTATATATAACCTTTTTATAGCTGTTAAAATCCCATAAAAAAACAATTTATTTGTCGCAGAGGATTGTCATATTTTAGTTTTCCAAATCCAAATACCTGTAATAAAAAAAGTAATTTTATATGGAAATATGCGTTAACGCGACGCTTCAAGATTTTCCACGAGAGAGAGCAAAAAAATTAAAGGAAGCCACAAGTTCAACAAATGCCCGCTAGGAATTCGCAATTTTCCGCGAGAGGGAGCAAAATAATTGATGCGTCCATCAGTTTTTATTATAAATATTTATGCTGTACATAAATACAAAAGAGGGTTAGTAATAATATTTACCTACTTCGGTGGAACAAAGAAAAAAAGATACGTTTCAAAATTGTCCACGAGGTCACCAGACTTTAATTTTTTTGCCAGAGTGTGTAAAAAAAATTAATTTTTACAACCCTGCTCACTTCACTGACCCACGCCCAGAATTCTTCACAGTCAGTTATTTAAAATGTAATCTGTTTGTGTAATAAAAATTACGACAAATATCCATTTTTATACAACTAACCTTCCGACATTTATGCAAATATCACCTTTATAGTATAAACGTTTAAGCAAATTATCAATAATATTAACATTTTATTATATTGAAAAATGATGTAAATAACACTTTATTTTACAAACTAGTTTTTGTTTTTAAAAAAAATATAGCATGGGGATGAACTTATTTTTTAATAGGAACAATATATTACAATTTCATTTTAATTTAGAGAAAAAAAAACTGTTGAATTTTTGGGTGTCTTGGCTAAGTAAATAAAAAGTTTCATCGAAAAATGAGAAACAAGTAATAAAATATTTACAATTATGAAAAAATTGATTTATAAGAACAAGAACAAAAGTTTGTCACATTACACTAAAGTATATGACAATCTGCGTCGAACTCGACTAAAATATCTTTAAAAATGCCCTTAAAGAGAGCAATCTTTGTCCTACTTTTTTGGAAAACTACCTGACCAAAAAGAAAATAACGACAGGTTCCAAAACCAATTATACAATTGTTTTTAGAAATATTGGAGATATAGCTCTGCTGCTGAACTAAGTAAATTTGCAACTCACATACCAAAGTTTATATTTTTTTTTATTTTGGCTGTTGCCATTGCAGTTGCTGCCAGTGTTGTAAACAAATTGCAACATATGACAGCAACATTTGACAATTGTAAATGGCTGCCGGCAGTGTTGCATGTTTTGCTAATGTTGATGTTAATGTTTGGGTTATCGTTGTTGTCATTGTCAATGGTTTTCTGTGCAGTTGTCATTGCCACCAAGTCCCAGAATGCCCAAGCAGCAAAGTTTTGCAATGTTTTGGTTGCAACAACAATTTTGTCTGACTGCCCTTAGCAGCTTTTATTGATTTTCTATGTACTTTCAATTCGTTTTTTATACCCTGAACTTATGGGGTCAAGGGTTTTATAGATTTTGCAGCGGATAACATGTACCAAAATGCTTATCATCACCCCATTCAAACGCCTAGAACTCAAACACTTGAAGGTCTTGTAACACCAAGTTGATAGTTTCTCGTATTTAGGTTAAGTTTTTTATTTCAATTCGATAACCACGTTCCTCAAAAGGAGATGCAGATTTTCAGATTTAATTTTTAGTTATGTGACTTTTAAGATTTTTATGTCATATGAAATAGATTTTGAGATTTAATTTTAAACTATGTGAATTTTTAGATTTGTTTTCGGTTCAAAAATTTTTATTCATATACTGGTTTATTCTAGTTTTTTTTGTGTTAAAGGCAAACTTATATATTTTTATCCAAATTATAAAATTAAGGCCCATACGCAGTTCGAAAATTTTCGCAAAAAAAATCCCAAATGTGATTTTTTTTTTGCATGAAGTTTTGTCATTCCGTGCATATAATTTAAAAAATCTTTGAGCAACGAACATTTTTCATTGTTTCGAAAGAAAAATCCCAAATGTGATTTTTTTTTTTGCATGAAGTTTTGTCATTCCGTACAAATAATTTAAAAAATCTTTGAGCAACGAACATTTTTATTTGTTAACCTGCAAAATTTATCAATTTTTTTCATTACACAAACACTGAAACACACAGTCTAATAGAATAATAATAATACTTTCACGTTTTTTTAAATAAAAAAATTGTTCTCAAAAATAATTACAAAAAAATTAAATTTTTTTTTTTTAATGTAAATTTTTCCATATTACCCAACAGAATTGACAAAAAATTTTTCATTATACAAGGGCTGAATGTGTTTTCCATATAATATATGTATAATAAAAAATTTATAAAATTTTGAACGGCTTTTACAACAAAAACAAATTATTTTTCATATGATTAAAAAAAATAATAATTTTTGTTTTATTTTTTATATCATTGTTGCACCAAATCGTTTAAGTTTGTTGACTTAATTAAATTGGGCCTCAAAGACGTATTAAAAAATGTCAATTGAGGAATTTAAGCAACACGATTAAGTTTCAGAAAATCTTAGAATGATTTAAGAAAAAATCATGGTTAAAAAAATGGAAACCTTTTTTTTTAATAAGCTTCATTGATAACTTAAATAACAAAAAACGGTTCAAAAATAAAAGTTGAAACTCTTAGGAAATTAATTTTTGCTTCTAAATTAATTTTCAATTTTTTTTTTAAATATTTCATATTTTATGGTGAACAAAAAAGGTCTTCTGTAAATCTAGCTTCAAGTTACTTCCGATAGATTTTAACAGCTTTAAACTTAAAGCTCAAGGTAACAAATTCGTTTTGAAGAATCAAGTGAGCCTAATAAACAAAGCAACCTTGACCAAAAACCACTCAACAACTTTCCCTAAGCCCGAACACAATATTCTTCGAATACGAAAAAAATCCTCAAACGTATCAAGTGAAAATTTGGGGCAAAGAATTATTTTCTTTTGGTAAGACTGATTGCAGGGTATCCCTTCATCGGGCAAAGCCCCGACTGATTTTTTTATTGTGTAGATTTCTGGGCAAGGTCAAAAATAAACTTAAACTGACACAAACTCCAACTATTGGACAGCTGCTGCGTCTACACATCATGCATCATTCGCAAGTTCATCATCTATGCTGCATATACGATATAATATTGTCTGCAAAGTTGTGGCAAGTTATTGTCCATGGCATAGCCCGACGCTTTAATGGAATACTAGAAATATTAGTTGCACAATCAAATTTGATAGTCTGACTGACAGTTTGTCTAATGCAGTGCGCATTTTGTTGCAACATTGAAAAGTCTGAAATGGGTCACAAATGCATGGAACTGGTGCTACACATTTTGGATAAGTGCAATTCAATTTGTCGCCACGACAACCTTACATACTACTACACTACACAGACCCACACGCACACGGCGGCCATCAACTTTGAGGAAACACGCAACTTACTTGAGCTCCTGTATCCTTGACACGCAGTCCATGACGCGCTCTCTCTCTCTCTCGCTTACTTGCACCCTTTAGGGTCGCTCTATTATGTACTACCTTACTTCCCCTGCTGGACTCTGTTCCTCTTGCATTGGTGATCCGCATGAGTGATGGAGTCGTGCCTTTGCGCCTGCTGTTCTTGTCTGGTTACTGTCTGCTGACTGTTTACTTGGTCATTAGTTATAACCCGTTCGCGCCGCCAAGGATGACACCAACAACCACACCGACACACACACTTACAACACTACTTACTATACCAACTAACAGAACTTCGGAAACCTCTCCTCATGTGAGGTTTTTCCTTTTTTCCTTTAGAGCGCCAAAACAACTTTTGATGTTAGCGCGACACTTATACATATACACCATGTGGGCACATATGTGTGAGTGTGTGTGTGTATCTGTGTGCGTGTATGTGAATATTGGCGGTCTTCTTTCCGTTCGGCGTCACAGTCAAATTCACTTTAATTAAATGAGTGGCAATTAATTTCAAGTTTAATCAGAAATTCCATTTAGATTTCCTACTGATTGATGTGCACTGACATCTTTGACGCTGTCGCGGAAGTTCCAACAACGAAAATGTTTCTCTTCTCTTGCATCCTTAATGGTAATTTAAAGTCCATGTGGATAATATGCATTTAGGAGCTTAAAATATAGTTTAAAAACTTAATGTTATAGTCAAATATTTTTAGCTAATTCGACATGATTGCTAACGGTAGAATGTAGATTTCTAGATGATTGCTAGGGTCGTTGACCGTTGCTTATACGCTTTTCGTAATATTCTTCCAATTTTTAAAGCATTATTTTAACTTCGTACCCCAAAACGAGCTTTTTGAAGGATTCAATTCAGTTCTTTGGGCGTCGAAAATCGTTAATCTCACAATTTATTCCGCATAGTCGGGCACAAAAATAAGTTATTAGGTGCCAAGTCAAGCGGATGATCCATTGGCTATTAATAAACTATATTTTTGATCTTAGAAAATAAAAACTCTTAAATTTATTTCTGAACAGCATATACCTTCCAAATACTACTGCGATATAACATTTTTGAATTTTCTGCTTTGATAACGAAACTCTATCAAAATTGAAAATATTCGATTGATAAAATTTAATTCGCAGTTGACGCATTTTTTCCTTATTCTCTTTAGGTAAAAATTATTTTTGCTCGCTTGCTCTTGTGGACAATTTTGGAACTTGATGTGATGTTACTGATGTTTAGCGAATGCATGGAAAGAAAAAATTTAAAAGGATAAAAGAATCCCAAGGAAATAGAGAAAATTAAGACAAGAGCAACAAAAAAAACTGGGTATAATAAACTACTGTGGGTGGCGATCTGGTAAAGCCAAAACTGAATTTATTACAAAAATTTGTTTGCAAAAAATATTACTTAATTATCAATTTTTCGACTACAATAACTTTTGGCGTTTTCGAAATCATCTTATCTGTTTTTATTTATGGCGTTCGTTAAATTGATGTCAGAACTTTGGGGTTTTTCGGCACTCGGTTTCGAATTCAGCGACACTAAAGACATAAAGGAAAACTGGTCTGATTTTTAGAACCTCGGATTCGGATTCATTGACACCAGAAACGTATAAAAACACAGACCGAAAACAGTCAGTTTTTAAAGATAAGAATAGATCACCTAGTCGGCAGATAACGCCACTTATTTTGGTATGGCTGTGTTAGCATTTCTAGGATTAAAGCGACTCCTTGAATGCTTTAGCAGCATCCGATAATATCATCTACGCTGGCGAATACACCTCCTATACAGAGTGCGCTGCACTACACATTGTATTAAAATTGTCATTTCTTTATGGGGCATGACCCATATAAGCTCAATGGAGCGCTGCAAAATGTTGTATGCAAGGGAACCACAACAAATGATATAAGTTATATATGTATATATATATATAAATACTTAGTAGATATATATGCCATACTATGTATAAATACAAAACATTTGTCAGTTTTCCCAGCAGCGTGAAAATGCGGCCAGAGAGTCAACAGCGGCATTCGGTCTATCACATTGACTGACTGACACACTCACTCGCTCAGTCACTCACTCAGTCAGTCACTCTACTCTCTCTCTTGGTCTCTCTATCTGCATTTTGATTGTGTGTTAGTTTATATTAGAAAATTGTTGAGGGGGGGGGGGGGTTTGGTCATAATAACACGCCACGGTAAATTACTTTTAAAAGTCTACTTTGCCCTAGCACGCCCCCTCATTATAAACGACGCGTTTTGAACGCCCCCCGACAAGAGCAAATATGAAGACAAAAGGGCAGTCGAAATTGTCATTATCTTTCGTCAACGAAAAAACTACAAGGAGTATGACAGAGCGCGGGCGGGGTTTACCCTTGGCATAAACAATAAGAAAGCTGATGTCTACTAAGCAGCTACCCCTTTCCACTAGCAGGTCTTGAGTCAGTTTTTTTTTGGTAACAGCAATAAAGACTCTTTTTTTTTTGTTGCCAGTAAATTGCAGCTTGGCACGTCATTTTGATGAAATGCGCAACGTTGCGGGAAATGGCAATATAAATGCCAAAATTAGCTGTACGAGAGTACCTTGGGTTTGGAAGCAGTCCACTTCAGCGCTTGTAACTTGCCTAGAAACGCCTTTATCTGACAATTTAACTTATATAGAATTCACTGCTTTCTTTGCAGGTACTGTCAACGCCAATGGTGAGACAAAACGACAACGGACCTCATACACCCGCTATCAAACACTGGAACTGGAGAAGGAATTCCATTTCAATCGCTACCTGACGCGTAGGCGACGCATTGAAATTGCGCATGCGCTTTGTTTGACAGAGCGACAGATTAAGATTTGGTTCCAGAATCGACGCATGAAATGGAAGAAGGAGCATAAGATGGCATCCATGAACATTGTGCCCTATCATATGGGCCCCTATGGCCATCCCTATCACCAGTTCGATATCCATCCGTCGCAGTTTGCGCATTTGAGCGCATAGGACGCGTGGCACTTTTCGGGTACTGGTTAGAGACTCAATCAGTTGTATCAGGAACCATATCAGGCGGCGGCAGCGGCCAGCGTGGCCGGCGGCTATCAGTCACAGGGCGCACAGGATGCGTCCGCAGCAGTGCTGGGTGCTGCAGGCAGCGGCGGTGGCAGCAGCAGCGTTGGCATTGCCAGCAATGGTGCTGCCAACTCATTGTTTGCCTCCGCTGCATCTGTAGCCTCCAGCAATGCCCAGTGCATTAAATATCCGCAAGAGTTCTGATCTCAGGTTATCTTCAGGCAGCAGCAGCAGCAGCAGCAACAACACCACCAACAACAACATCCAACTCAAACAGCGGCTCCGCAAATCGAACAGCAGCTCAATCAGCTCGAGCAGCTGCTGGAGCCTGAATGTGAGCCTGAGCTGGAGTACAAAGCGGAGATTGTGGGCTGCAATTTATTCTGCTGCTGAGCGGAAGCGTTGCCGTTGACTTCGCTGTCATCATGCCAGCCACTGCCTTGTAATGCCTCCGCCTACGCCGCCGCCGCCGTCGATCAACCAACATCAAAGATGATGCTGATGCTTCTTGTTTGCAACTGATTCGTGTTAAGCTAAGAAACGAGCCGGCGCAGAGCTCCAGTTAACGCTGTGCCATGTGTGGGGGGTCTAGAGATTCCGCACAGCTGAGCGTTAAGCAGGAGTGCGGCCCGTTTGGGTTTATAATACTGGAAACGTAAAGCGCGTCTTTTATCTTCAAATGTATAGCTATAAATTCTGTAAATCTCCGTAAAAAGTTTCTAAAACCGTCCTTAAAGAAAAATCTTATTTATGTGTTTCAAAAATTTTGAAAATTCTTCTGCGCCTAATTTAACCGCTGAACGTGTCCAGTATAATAAACCTCTTTCTCTAAGCAGTATTCGAAAAGCTGTTAGTTATAAGTTTAGTCTAAATTTAGTCCTAAGCTGCACAAAAGAACAAAAAAATAAACAAAACCTTAATACAAATATTTGCAATAATTTCAAAACAAGTGATTTCTCCTAAAATTAGTTTCGGTTTATGCAAAAACCCTGGAACCATTTGGTTCCTCAAAACTTTAAGTGTGTACTTAATACCTACTACCTAAAAAACCTATTTACTTATGTATACCTAGTTAACGCTAATATTATAAGTCTTTGTTTAGTTTGTACATAGCAAAGTGCTCACACTTTGAGCTCATTATTATGTTTGTTTCCTTTTGAAGAGAATTGTTTTGCTCCAGAGCGAAATTTTTATATGACAAAAAAAAATGTTCATGTTCACATTTATATTTTTGTGTTTGTTAAAAGTGCTTTAGCAGCTTTGAAAATGCTTTACTAATTTTATTCAAAATTAATTTTATCTATTTTAAATTTTTGTTTGCACAAATTGTAGAACAAATTCGGAAAACAAACAGGGATTCAGTTAGTAAACGAATTTGGCAAGCGAGCAAAAAATAATTCAAATTTTAGCACAATTGCAAATTTAGCATAATTTCAGTAGCTTTTAAACAAAACAAAAAAAAAAACAAACCACAAATATTTTATTTAAGACACGCTCCAATTTCAAATATACAGCGAAAACTTTGCGCTCTCTTTTTCATATAAACTTTGTGTATTTTTTGAGTTTTTGTTTAACGTTATCTCCAAAACACTGTTTATTCAGATAAGCAAATATATTGTATTCAAAAGCGAAGAATTGTTAAAATCTTTAAACGTACCCGTAATCCATTTGTAATGTAATTATTTATGCTGTACTTTTCGCTAAGCTAAGGTTAGTGCATCCTAGAACTTATCGTAGCGTATGTGAACTTAGATCGTAAGCCTAAATTATGTATATCGAATTAGCAAGACAAATTTTTAGCAAAAACCCAACAAAAACAACAAAGGGAAAGAAAAGAAATATTAGCACAAATTAATTAAACGTTTTTTTCTATTTGTTTAGTTTATGTACAATTTTTTTTTGATTATTTTTTGCAATTTGTCTAAGCGAAATGATATTTCAATCAAAATGCAATACAATGTTTGTAGTTTGGGTAAGGGGGGCGCACACAGAGCAGAGTGTGCGCAAAAAGTTTAACTGCATTCCATGTAAAATAACATTAAATCATTTTAATGAACTTCGTATGTACTATATATGTATTAACTTAATGTGGTTTAAATTGCATATATGCAATAATTGTGAACAAAAAACAACTCTCAACTATAAAACCGAATACATATATGCAAATATACAAATAAAAAAAACAACAAAAAATATGTAAACTTTATGAATATGGCATAAAAATAAAACTATTTTAAAATGTACCTACTCTAAAATGTGTTGGTTAATTTTTTCTATTTGTTCAAAGGAATCAGAAGAATTCTATTTTTGATTTCGAAAACGAGGCAAAGCAAACAGGACTTCTATTGGGCGCTGGTATTATATATGCCCGGGTAGCTCAGTCGGTAGAGCATTGGACTTTTAATCCAAGGGTCCAGGGTTCAAGTCCCTGCTCGGGCGAGCTCTATTTTTTTTTCTTTTAATAAAAAGCATATAATATTTTTTTAAATACTTGGTTGCATTATTTATTTTACTATTTGAAAAATAATATCAAGTAACTTTTCTTAACTCATTCTACTGCGACAACTGCTTGGTTATATAAATACAATGTACAAGCAGTGGATGAGAATTTTAAATCTGTTTACTTAGCTCAAGCAGTGTATTCATGGCAGCAAGAGCAGTGTGTCAAAAATACAGTGCATCGGTAGTGCAGTGTATGGTAGAATTATACAGGTATGCTATTCACTCCACTGAAACCTTATTTTTAGTCTGAGCGAAAAAGTGGGTGAGCAAAAAAGCGGGAGAGCGAAGAGCAAACCACCCCATTGCTGTTGTTGTACGTAGGCAAGCATATTTAAAATTTTTTTTTTTGTGCTGATGGTTGCAACTACAGTGGCTTTCTCGTGTAGACATCAACGAAACTAAAAATAAGGTTTGTGTCGCGAATAATTTTCGGGAATAGCTTACCTTGTTTATTCTACCATGGTGCAGTGCACATTTAACAAAAAACATTCCATTGCTGGGAGGTTGATATCTACTTTAAAAAATTGGAGTTCAATAGACGCAACTAGAATCAGATAATACAGCGTGTTTTTTAGAGGTTCACTACTTTGAGTTGGCAACACTGCTTTATCTGACAACCCATTTAACAGCTGATAGTTGCTTTTGTTGAGTTTGGTTTGACATTTCATTATGGATAAACTTACGCCTGACCAACGCTTGCAAACTGTTGAAATTTTTTATCAAAATAATGGTTCCGTTCGTCAAACTTATTCAAAATTCAAAATTTTGTTATCCGATGAAGCCTATTTTTTGTTTAATGGGTACGTAAATAAGCAGAATTGTCGCATTTGGAGTGAGGATAATCCACAAGCTTTTGTCGAAACACCATTACATCCACAGAAAATTACTGTCACTTGTCTACGTCGATAAACCAGAGACAATTAAACACCTGGAAATCAACATTAAAAGAGTTATTGGCGAAATACGGCCGCAAATGCTGCGGAAAGTTTGTGAAAATTGGTGTTTCAGATTGCGCCTTGTACGCGCCAGCCATAGCGGCCACATGGCCGAAATCATATTTAAAAATTAATGTCATAAAATTTTCTCTCCAATAAAGCCCGTTTCATTGATATTAAAAATATATTTCTTTGTTTTATTATGATTTAAACTTGTGTAACTCTAAAAAAACAAACTTTATACTTTACTGGCCCCAGCAGCCAGTGCTTCACTCTTCTGTATTAGTTTTAAGTTTACTTAAAGCCTATACTACTATAACAAATATTTATTTATTTATTTATTTACAATGATAATTAAAGTTAAAAACTAATAATTAACATAAAAGAAAGATAGCACTGGCTACTCAGGCCTTCGGCAAACTATAACAATTAAAATACACATCGGGCAGAAGAAGGCCATCGCAGCCACCGCTCTTAGTCCTTAAGCTAGTTTATAATTTTTAATTATAAGATAGCTGTTTGTATATAAATAAATAAAATGTACATATTCGAACAGAAATACTTTACACTGCTTTTGCGTCGATAATACAGTATGTCGATAACACTGTGTTACTGGTAGTGAAGTGCGCATACAACAGAAAGCAGACAGTTAATTCAACCAATTTCGACTGGAAGGTTGGCATCTTCTGTAATCACGCTTCTGTGAGGTCTGATTGTGGGATGGCCTGAGGCGTGGAATCACTGTGTAGTGGACCAGGTCATGTTGACGGAACGTCCGCACTAAGCTTGCCATCAATATGGGTGCCACGGAGGAGTCCGAGGCATTCAGGTTGGCTAAGGAGGGACGAACCGGGCCAGGGGTGAAAACCAGCAGCCAAGAGTTCCCGTGGTAAGCAGTAGTGGGATAGCGTACCGGAGTGGACTGCCATTATCAGCCTTGCCAATACGGTTAGACCACAATCTTTTTGGGTTTTTTTTTTTTTTTTAAATATTCCCATCTAAATATTATTTTATAATTTGTTTTTTTTAACAATAAACTATTTTTTAAGCTTTTTTATGGTTTAGCTGGAGTAGTTTTAAAGTTATATCAAAATATTATTATTTTGTGAGACTTCCAAAAACAGACGAATTTCTAACCAAAAATGTTTATTGACCGATCGTTCCTACGGGAGCTATATGATATAGCCAACCGATTTTAATCCAATTTGGTACAGTGCTTGGGTACTCTAAAAAACGTCTGAAAGCCAAATTTGGTTACGATATCTTCACAAACAAACGAAACACAACGAATTTTGTACAAAAAACGTTTTTTTGACCGATTGGAAGTCGGAGACCCCCCAAAGTTACCCAAAGAATGATCGGGGTGACTAAAGAAGTCGATATACCCATGTCCGTCTCTCCGTCTGTCTGTCTGTCTGTATAAACGCCTAGATCTCAGAGATGGTAAGAGCTAGAGCAACCAAATTCTCAGATTAGATGCGTTATTATGTCAGGGGATGCAAGTTTATTTTATATTTTGGATATCGGGGATATATTATATAGCTCCCATAGGGGTGACTCAGAGGACCTCGAAAACCCGAAAAGTTTTAGATAAATAATTCGTTTGTTTACGAAGATATCGTAACCAAATTTGGCACTCAAAAGTCTTTTAGAGTTCCCAATCACTGTACCAAATTTGATTATAATCGGTTGACTATATCATATAGCTCCCATAGGACCAATCGGTCAAAAAAACTTTATTTGCACAAAATTCGTTGTGTTTCGTTTGTTTGTGAAGATATCGTAACCAAATTTAGCAGTCGGAAGTTCTTTAGAGCTCCGAAACTCTGTACCAAATTTGATTATAATCGGTTGACTATATCATATAGCTGACCAATCGGTCAAAAAAACGTTTTTTGTACAAAATTCGTTGTGTTTCGTTTGATTGTGAAGATATTGTAACCAAATTTGGTATTCAGAAGTTTTTTAGAGATCTTCAACACTGTATCAAATTGAATCAAAATCGGTTGACTATATCATATAGCTCCCATAGGTCCAATCGGTCAAAAAAACGTAATTTGAATAAAAATCGTTGTGTTTCGTTTATTTGGCAAAGAAATATCTTTTGGAGTTTGTAAGCAATATATCGGACTTGAATGCAATGTGGTGGTACAGGGTATCCCCAAGTCGTCCGCGCCCGACTTTAACGTACGCCATCTTTTTTTTGTTGAGATGGTACAGGGTATCTCAAATTCGTTTTCGCACTTCCTTAACGTACGCCTTTGTATTGTTTAAGTTTTTGAAAACATTAATTCAGAACACTGAGACAAATTTATTGTTAATTTAATTATATATTTATATGATATTAAATATTTATGCAACTAAGTATATGTCCATTAACTGTTAACGTTTAATAAAAATACGACTAATTAAAACAGCATACCTTTTTGTGAAGCAAGAGCTTTTAATAGCCTATAAAGAGCAAAAAAAATATTTCTTTTAATATCTCTAAAATACATTTTATTTTTATATACAGTCCCTTGCCATAGTATTAGTTCCATGCTCAAAAATGAAGCTTTCCTTACTCATAACATGTAAGTAGGCATTTAGAGGTCTATTTTATATTGAAACACCAAAAATGATAATTAATATATTGTATACATCAAAATATTATTTGTGTACATAAAAATGAATTTTTTCGAAAAAATCAGTATTTTGTTTGACCACCTTTTGCAGCCAACATAGCTTGAATTTGACGAGCGATCTCTAGGTTGTGTTTTCCAGTAGCAGTAAGGATGTTTATTAACTCCTGCTTAGTTGTAGGGGTTTAATCCTAAATTCAAATTTCAAAAACTTCCAGACGTCCGCGATAGGTTTCATGTCAGGTAAATTTCCTGGCCACTCGAAAATATCCATTTTTTTTACTAAAAATTTTTTAGTATTCCATCATGCATAAAAATAGGCTATTCTGGTTTTGTGAACCATTTTTTTTCAAAATTTTATAATAAATAAAAATAATAAATAAAGCAAGAAGCATATCAAAAAAAAGTCATTTGCAGCATGGATCTAATAACATGGCAACGGACACTACAAAGATATGGTATGTAACTAGGTTGATACATTTTTCTCACAATTAATAGACTCGACATTACATATTGCAAAGATTAATAAATATTTGATACAATTCCCAGGAGATTGTAGAAAAAATGTTGGATAATTGACTCTGAATATTGTGGGTCGGTAAATCACATCGGAAAAAAGTCAATGGGGTTTTGTTTATGAGGACCACATATATTCATATATTATATTATTTGTATAAGACAACACCGCATAGCTAAGTCAAACTTCAGATCAAATTAATTAGCAGCATAGCTAAATTTCGCGAAATACTTTTATGGGAGACTACGGCAAGATATGGAAAAAATGTATTTATTGAATTAAATAATTATACGTTTCTGCTTGTTAAATTTTTCGCCTACCAGTCTTGTGATCTCCGAAATCTAGGTGTTCATTGTGACGGATAAAAATACAGATGGACAGACACAACCCGAGGTTATAATAAGCATTTTGGAATAAACGACTTGGGGTCTGCCACGCCTCCTTCTGTGCGTTACATTGCACAAATCTAGTATACCGTAAAAATAAAAAGTTAAAGCTTAAGTTAAGGATTGCCTTCCCTTTTTACAATCAGCAGGGCTGCATTTTGGAATAAAGGACTTGGGGTCTGCCACGCCTCCTTCTGTCCGTTACATACATTGCACAAATCTAGTATACCCTAAAAATAAAAAGTTAAAGCTTAAGTTAAGGACTGCCTTCCCTTTTTACAATCAGCAGGACTGCCAACCGATCAACATACGATCCTACATAGCAAACAACCGGACTGACTGACAACCGCAACCAGCACAGAACGGTGAAAAACGTTATGCCTAAAAGTATGCTACAAATATTTTTTATTTGTATTTACTGCTTTTGAAAGTAATTTAATTCTTAAATGCACATACTATATAGTTACACTTTATATGTATTAATATGATGTTATCAACTAGTTCCCTTCTACCTATCTTATCATGTTTATTTAGTTGTACAAAAGTTGTACTTTCTTGCAATCAATAGAAAAGATATAGCATACTTTTAGTTCCAAATTGTTGTAACATTTAGTTACTAGTTAGACTAGTTTTTGATTTTATCTTTAAAGCCACGAAATACACTCACATCCTTAGCTTGCATTTGTGTTAGTGGTGCATTGACGTCACGACAATTCGACACAAGCATCTTTATCGCTGCCTCGTCCCTGCAGGAAAAAATTCAGTTCCCAACCACCCCGACCGTGCAACTGTGTGTCCCAATACTTATATGAGGGCATACTGGCTAACTAGTATCTTTAACATGTGGTTGTCGTAGGCGAGCAGCTAAAATTTCTGGATCTAGTATATTTAGCCCATATATTGAACTAGTTAATATCGTTTTATAAAAATATTAGTTTATTTTATTTAATTTGTAATAATTTTATTCATTTATAATTAACTTAGTATGTAATAAATATTAAGCTGAAAATAAAAAATTCATATTATTTGGTGTACATATAAAACTGAAAACAAAAAACACAAGTTATTCGATGTATATATAGACCGAAAATAAAAAATCATAGGTAACTTCCTAATATTAAATTAGTCTAACAAAATATTGTTTTAAATATATTAAATAACAAAAAATTTGTCACTTACCAAAATTTTATTTGTTTTCCGTTTGGCGTGCTCTCAATTTCACATTTTTTTTGTCGATATTTTTTTGATATTTCCTTTGCTCTTTGTTACCACAGCTCTGAACCCTTTGATTTCATTTACATTTTCGTTCGATTACAATACTGCTAGTTTTGACTTTTATAAAAATTTACCAAATAATATTTCTTTTCCAATAACATTTCTTAAAATTGACCACGATTTAGCTATTCTTATTACAAGGGAATTATTATTATGCAAGACATGAACCATTTATGCGAGACATGTACCATTTTTTTATCCAAGGTATGAACCATGTTTGTTTATGCGAGTTAGGCATACCGTTTTATCGGTTGACTTAGAAAAAAAAAATTAAAATTAATTATCAATAAATATCTTACTTGGAATTGGCATAAATAGAATCTAAGTAAATTAATTAGATTTGACAAAATTTTGTGTTGGGAGCAATAAACATGTGATTTCAAATCGTATCCAAATAAAATAATCGTTTACTTTTCCGGAACACGACGATAATGTTTTTTAAATAGTCTTGAGTATTTTAATAGTATACTATTTTTACCATGTATATTTAAAATACTATAGTACTTTTATTATTTTTTTTAAAATAGAAAAATTTCCTTAGAATCCCGCAGTTTCTCAACTATGAAGTGAAATGTAAACAACAACACCTACAATATAATAAAACAGAAATTAAGCTAGAAAAACTTGCAAAGCCTAATATCATGCGAAATCCACTGATGCCGATTTAAAAATGTGGTACAGTCGAGGCGGTGCCCGACAGTGGAATACCCTGTACCTTTTGTGTCAAAAAAATTTTTCCTGCATATTCCATCTAAGAACTTTCCAATTGGAATTTATTTTTTTTGGTGAAAATCGATATTTATACCTATAAGTTCCCTAAATTTTTACCCATTTTGATGAAACTCGAAAGTTACAACAAAGAACTTATTTCAAGTATACGGAGTAACTTTCAAGTTGGTATGTTGAGGGGTGTGGGAGAAAACACGGTAAATCGCTTGCGGAGGGTGGGGGGACCGCATCGATAAAATTTGGATGTGGATTTGTTCATTAGAGCCACATGAATGAGCTTACCAAAAATTGTGATTCTAGGTCACTTGTAGCCATAATTGCGTAGAGTCAAATATTGACGCAGTTTATCGGCAAGGTGAGGTGAAATTTGCACATTTTTGACTATAACTTCTGTTGTATTTGTCCGATTTTGTTAATTTTTTACACATAGATGCATAAACTTACCCAATTAATTAAAATAGCTTCTTTGACGTAACTTTCGATTTTCATCAAAATCGGTACAAATTTACGGAACTTATAGGTATAAATATCGTTTTGCACCAAAAAAAAAATAAATTCCAATTGGAAAGTTCTTAGATGGAATATGCAGGAAAAATTTTTTTGACACAAAAGGTACAGGGTATTCCACTGTCGGGCACCGCCTCGACTGTACCACATTTTTTTTTAAAGGTGTTTTAACTCTAAGTCAAAAGACCGAACCGTCGTAAATTGGCGAAGTTCTACTAAAAACATCAGGATTTATAAATAATAATACTGTCAAAGTTTACCTAAAGCTTTGTATTTAAAACTTAAATGAATTTTGTCACTAATCAATTCAATAGTTTTAAAAAAAGATTACCTATTTAAATGTGTTATGAATATTTGAAATTCATTCGCGATTGTTAGAGTTTGGGGAAGTTGATGGCAACTGCCCGGGTAGCTCAGTCGGTAGAGCATTGGACTTTTAATCCAAGGGTCCAGGGTTCAAGTCCCTGCTCGGGCGAGCAATTTTTTTTCGTTGATTTCTTTTGTTATAATGTTTTTATAAAATGCCTACAATTAAAAATTATTTAAAAGCATGTGATCAACACAAGGTAAAAAATTTGCAATGAAATAGACGCAACTATAAAAAAATTATTTGACACTGCTTGTATGTCGGCAATACAATACGTCGGTAGTACAGTATGTCGATAACACTGTGTTACTGGTAGTGAAGTGCGCATACAACAGAAAGCAGACAGTTAATTCAACCAATTTCGACTGGAAGGTTGGCATCTTCTGTAATCACGCTTCTGTGAGGTCTGATTGTGGGATGGCCTGAGGCGTGGAATCACTGTGTAGTGGACCAGGTCATGTTGACGGAACGTCCGCACTAAGCTTGCCATCAATATGGGTGCCACGGAGGAGTCCGAGGCATTCAGGTTGGCTAAGGAGGGACGAACCGGGCCAGGGGTGAAAACCAGCAGCCAAGAGTTCCCGTGGTAAGCAGTAGTGGGATAGCGTACCGGAGTGGACTGCCATTATCAGCCTTGCCAATACGGTTGGACCACAATCTTTTTTATTACCTTAAAATATAAAATTATTTTTTTTTTAATTAGCACTATTTATTATTAAAAATTTGTATTTCTCATATATGCCTTTTTTTATTTTGTGTTTTTTAATTAACTAAATTGAATATTACGATAATAAACTACTTTATAAGTATTCGCTATAGTTTAGCTGGAGTAGTTTAATATTTATTTATTTTTAAATATTTCCAGTAATTATTTAAAAAGGCAGCTTTAAAAAGAACCGCCTAGGTAAATCCAACCTATTGCTTACAACCATTTGAAAATTGGCCAATTTCATGTTAGATAAGTTGTTTCTGTACAAAGATTTCGATTTAATTTATAAGTTAAGATCTATATTGCGAAATAATACAATGAATTACAATTAATACGCTTTTTAAACTCACTGAGAATTATGTAACCGATACGGCAAGCTACGTCACTTATTCGATATACAAGTCTTGGTACTGTATCTATTCATAAAAGATTTTCAAAATTTGTTTTTCTACATGTTGGTTCAAAATGTTCCAAATTAACATACACTCTACCCTTTGAAAGCAGGGTATTTAATTATTTGCTTTAAAGGAATTAAAAAACTTGTTCATATTATGAGTCATAACTTATGACATAAAAGTACATGAACACGAACACGTGGAAGCTAAAGCGAAAGCTTGTAAAAAGCTCTTTGTTGTTTCTGCTACAAAGCTTTACAGTTTGTGCTACAAACTTTTGGTTCGTGCCTATGTAGGCACTGCGGCAACGAATAAGCATGTGCCCGGGTAGCTCAGTCGGTAGAGCATTGGACTTTTAATCCAAGGGTCCAGGGTTCAAGTCCCTGCTCGGGCGAGCAATTTTTTTTTCTGTTGATTTTAAACAAACATCGTGTTAACACTTTTTCAGTTCTGTTATCTTTTTTATGAAAATAAGCGCCTTAATTATCTTGAATAAAATTTGAATTTATTATGTACTAACAATTAGTTGAAGCGCCCAGAAAGATGCCTTTAAAGAAATCTTAAAGCAGTTTGCCGTCTAATTGAACCCTCATGAAATTAGCACCTTTTATTTGCGTTACCAATTAACTCGGACATTTTTGTGTTTATATCTATGTACATACGTGCATAATAGTACATAGTATCTTTATATACTTTGTGTGTAGCAAGCATATCGTATTTGTACTGAATTTGTATGAATGCGTTCGGCAGACATGTGAGCTAGGTTTTTGTTTGTGGATACGCTTAAGAATTTTGACACACTTATAATATATATACGAGAATATATGTACATATATACATTTGAGCATAATATGTATGTAAGAATAGTTGGTTAGCCACATACTAAAAAATTCAACGTATCGTCGTCCAAGCTAGCAACGAATGGAACCAAAATAAATGCCTGTACAGTGCTTACCGATTACTGGCGTGTTGGCATCATCAAGTGAACTAGAAAACGAATACCTTTAATTAGCATTCATTACGACAAATCATCAAATTGCCGGAGCAGAAGCACCAAGCTCACGATGCAACAATAAACAGAGCAGTAGTAGATTTGGCTACAACAACAGCAACAATGGGAGCTGTGTTAATCTAAAAAATAAACGCAAATATTTATATGATAAGCTAAAGGTTTTCGAAACTGTTCCATGACGTTACGACAAGGTGTTAGAGAAATCGCTTGGATACAAAGATACATAAAAAATGGTCTATGTAGTCGCGCACATGTATATAGTATATATATATATAAATTTATATAGCAAACTGTGTGGGATGTGAGAAAATATCAAGGCTATTTTAGAAAACCCCCGGGTTTTGGTGCTTTACCTGCTGAATATGCTTCAGGTAGCGTTGGAAAACGGGAGGAAATATGGGTCATAAATAAAAAATGAACCTCAAACAATAGATACGACAATGTTTTTTTGCCGTTTCTGCTCAGCTTGCATTTTTATTCTATTGTGATGGTCATATCCGTAGCTAAAAATGCACAAATAATAAATACATATTTTATGATTTTCCTTTAAAAATATCATTTGCGGTAAAAAGAGATTGGTACCTATGTATGTACATACATATACATATATATATGTGTAAAAATATTGTATATATATCATGCATATCGATTATTTTTTGTTCAAGACCATGTTGATGGTAGGATAATATGGAGTGTTTTTTTTCGATGTTGCGATAGAAATTACAAAATGTTTACTTAAAAATAGGCAAGACTTATGAAATAAACAACCGCAGTCGGACTTCAAACTTCACCATAACGAACTACTCTATTAAAAATATAATCCCACTATGCATTTTTTTCGCCTAAACTGCGTTTTCGTACTAGATTAAGAATATTTTGGGCTCCGTTTAACGAATATGAATTTTTTTTCTAAAAAAAATACAGAAAGCGGAAAGAAATTTTATTTATGTAGACTTTCGCTCTCGGCATAACGAAATATTTTACAATTATTTCTCTCTTATGCATTTGAAACAAATTTCATATCGACATTGTTCAGTGAAAATATCACTGAAGTGAGCCATTCGCTTGAAAAAATTACAAATTACAAAAAAAAGATGTCACTGGGGTCGCTGAATTTGAATCGAATGTCCGTAAAAACATAACAGGCTAAGGTTCTGACATAGCCTTAAACAAAAAAACACCTTGATAAATTTTTTACGAGTCTGGCGATGCTTGTAATATGTTTTTGGGATAGCTTAATCATTAAAATACCATGGTTTATGTTTTTTTTTGGGTTATGTCAGAACCCACACGTGCTCCACTCTGGACCATACATTCGGATTCAGTGAACCCAACAATATAAAGTAAAAATTGTATGCCCTCCGAACCCAAAAATCGATTTTATTTTTGTATGACTGACTTATCGATAATAACTGAAGTTGAAAAATGAGTAAACAAAAAAAGATATTTCTAAGCAGCTTGGAATTCCTCGCAGCATATGATCAACAATTGAAAAAAATAGGATTTTATTCTAAAAATTGTACAAGACGAGAAATTAAGCGCTAACCGCAAAATACTTTGAAACTATTTCTTTAATGAATTAATAACTTTGAATATAATGATGCTGACGTGGATACCAGCCTCTAGAGAAAATCTAGTTATATCTGGGACAAAGAATTCGACAATGCATTGGGACGCCAGAAATTATAGGGCTCTATAGGCGTTTGACTATACGAAAAAAAACGCATTGTTTTTTTATTTATTTATTGCAAAAACTCAAAAATTCATGTATTTTTATATATTGCATTTATCATATGTTTTATTGTCGCCAATCCAGGATGCAGCTGGAGCTATCATTGGGCATGAACTCTTAAGGCCAAATCAGGACGTTATAACAATGTTGGAGTTAGGGAATTAAATTTATCAACGATCGCCTTTTTAATCTTGTTACTGGGTTATCATTGAGTAAGTTTTTCGCCAGCCTGTTTGTGTGTCTGGTTAGACGCTCATTGTATCGGCTAACATGCTTATTGATTTGGATTTCCACGGTATCCAGATTGAGGTCGTGGTGCAGGGTCGAATTCCTTACGTACCAATCGCAACCAGTAATAAGCCGTATTGTGTAATATTTTTCAATCCCTAAACTGTCTGGAATGGAAAAGTGTTATCCAAACAACATTTTCTGTTTTTTTAAATAAACGTTAAAACTAAAAACTGTTACAATGTTACAATTTCCTATATAAGGAAACAATTTGCTGCTTCCTTTCGAATTCGTTATTGGCAAGTTTGACTGTATAATAAACTTTCTTCTCGTTTGATATTAATATTTACTATGATAATAATTTAAACACTTTTCTTAATTTTCATGCCCATAAAAAGTCTTCAAAAAGTATAGTTATAAGGTATTCAAACTTTTAACAAATATTTCACTACCCGTCACATTGTAGTTTCATGCGATTTGTTAGTTCTATTTATTGAAGGATGAAAATATACCATTTTTTTTAAGCTTAGGAACGCTTAACCTATCGACAATATAAATAAATACATTTTTTAAAAACGCCAAACTCGTAACTGCTTTATCTAAAAGCTTCGTTTAAACTATTTATCTGCTTTCATGACCTACACGAAATGTCCATAAACAATATCGACTTTTAAGCTAAAACTTTTCAATGAACATCTTGTAATTATCGATGCAACAAATTTGTACTTAATGAGCACATTAACGCCCCAAGTTAAAAGCCTGGAGCTGCTGTCTGGTTCTTTACTACGAATAGCTACTTCTTTTAAGCGGTAGTCTGATTAATGAGGCCTTAAATATCCCACTTTGATTTCATTCTTGAACACGCGGAGCGTGCAACAAAGAAGTTTCATTGACTTTAGTCAGCGAGAGGGCATGCAAGGATATGTAGCTCGTAAATTGCCAACTAGCTGAGAGTCAAATTTGAGCGCGCGTATCCTGCACATGAAAGTATATTAAGCCATTCAGTGTGGAAATGAAATCCACAAAGTCTACACACAACGTTTGGCAGTGGTGCACTCTCAGGGCTTTGTCCCTGGAGAATTGAGAGCGGACTTAATGCACAGAGAAAAAAATCCGAGTTTGCATGCACGCTGAGAAGGTTTTTTTTTACAAAAATTGGCTGAAACTATATTTGCGAGTGTTTTAGAACTTATAATTGCAGTAATTCGATAAATAATAATTGTTATTTATACAGTGGAACAGTGGGATATAAAACTTAATGCTAGCAACATCTTAATGTTAGAAGCATACACTGAGTTCAGAAATTATTCTTATGCTTTTAATTTTTAAGTTTAAAGCTGTTAGCGTAAAGTTCGCATAATAAAGATTTTTTGGATTATTGAAAAAAATTTAAAATATATGTATGTGTTACAAACAAAAACATCAAAAAAGTAACTTTTTTACAATCAAAAATTATTCGGACACTTGTTAAATTTGACGAGAATTGGTCCATTTTTTGAATTGTAATTTTAAAATAAAAAGTTTTGATTAAGCCTTTTTTTCAATAATTATTTCTTCATTAGATATTTTTAAATCATTTGTAGCTCAATTTAATAAACTTTTATTTAACAGTTAGTTGGTCCCAAACTCTGTAAAAGGTTTTGCAGAAAATGTAGCAAGTCGTGTTTTTGCCCTGTCGCTACCCGCACACTAAACAGGGCAAACTACCTCTTACCATAATTCAATAATTATTTCTTCATTAGAACTTTTTGAAGCATTTGTAGCTGAATTTAATAAACTTTTATATAAGAGTTAGTTGGTCCCAATCGGGTATAAACAAATTCAAACTCTGTAAAAGGATAATTCAAAACAAAAATAATTGAATTTAAGTTTTGTTGGTACGAAAAAATTGTTGGCAGATATCAATTTCGCCAATAAATGAATTATAACGAGGCTATTTTAATTGCACATCATAGTTTTCAAAAGTTGTTAGCTTTAAAAAAACAGTGTTCCATAATGTTCCAAATCCATAAACAAGTACTGAACGGAATCATTTCGAGCCTAAATATGAAGACATTTTATTTGTGATTTAAAGCGAACAATGACCTGAATCTTCTTCTTTTTTTTTTAAATACTGCACTATTTGATACAAAGACATAATTGTAAAAAGAAATAATAAAAAACAATCAATTAAATTACTTTTTTTAATTTAATAAAAACAAAATTTTATATTTACACCCTTTTTGCCCACGAGTTAAAAAAGAAAAATAAGATAATAATTTTTTTTTTAAATAATCGCAACTTTTCAAAATACTGTTTATTATAAAATAAAATTAAAAAACAAATTCGAAAACAAATTTTTTTAATAGCCGGGCAATAATGTGTATTTGTCAATTTTTATTTTAGAAAATTTTAGAAAAAAAAAAAACTATATAAACGTATTTTAAATATAATAATATGTATTTACCTTGCCAATATTTGCAACTAGTAATCAATATGGTTTAAAATATATATATATAAACAACAAAATACTTTATATAACCTAAAAAACAACACAAGATTAAACATCTACATATGTAGCTATACCCATCATGCCTTTTTATTTTGTTGGAAATGTTTGAAGTGAACATTGACTAAACCCTGAACCCTAGCTAAGCAATTGGTTCGAATCTGCACAACACTTTCGGACGTTGGCAAACCAGCCAAAAACTTTATCGTAAGCTGAGAAACTTTTATAAACACAACTAACTTTTTGCAGTGTATTTTTCTCTTGTGGCATTAACTACTCTTACTCGCTACTGATTGCGCTCTGGCAATAGGTGCTAGATGGTTAAAAGGTCTACACACACTCTCTCAAACACGCACACACACCAAATAAAACAACAACATGGCTGTTATCAACTTTAGCAAAAAAGCGCCGTTTTTCAATGATGTTGTTGCTGCTGCTGCTGACTGAGCAGCGCTGCGCTGCGTTGCGACGCGTCGTCTAGTTGTTGAGCGGAGCAGCTTGCTGCTGGGTACTGCGACGGCTCTAACTGCGAGGGTCGTCGCTGTCGTCGTTATCGTCGTCGTGCCTTGGCTCGCTCGTTGCGCCACGGCGGTTTGAGCTGAGACCGCGCCAGGCAACTGACTTCAGTTTGAAATTTGACGCCGAACGCAGCAGTACGTTGAGTTAGCGCATGGCCGCCGTGGCTGCTGCTGCTGTTGCCGCAGTCGCTGCAATGTGTGTTTCATCGAGGAATATGCTCCTCAGGCATATCCTTGGCAGCTAGCTGCTGCTGCCAACGCCGACGTCGAGGATTACGCTGTCTATGACGATGACGACAAGCGGCGCTCTATTAACAGGGCTGCGGCGAGATTGAGACAAATATTGTTGGTGGTGGGTGTGCTGAAAGCAAAGTGTTAACTGTTTGACGTGTTTTGTTGCGTAAAAACGCAAAATGGCAGAGCCAAGGCCCTGTTCTATGGCTAGGAATTGACTGGGAAATATCATAATATAGTTAACATAGTTAAAAGTAACGCTGCTATAACTTTTGGAAGCACTTAATTGTTAAACAGGTAAGCTAACTTGCATTTAAAGTGTTAACAATATTATTTAAAATTTATATTAGCCAAAAAAGCCAATTTAATAAGCCAAAGTAGGTAGAGCCTGCTGCATTCTACGCATGTGCCAAATGTATGTCCGTCCATGAACTGTCCTCGTTTTAACTCGTCGCTCACTAAGTAATATGTGTGTGTGCGTGTGTGTGTGTTTGTCGTACGCCCGGAAATGTGCAAAGCAGCAGCAGCGCCTTTCATCCACTTTTCATTTGCGCAGAACTCAAAGCTTTCCCGGGACCCACCCCACAATTTTCAGCTATGCGCTATCAACGCCGTCGTTGACGCTGACGTTGACGTCGCTGCTACGCATTCCCAAAAGCAGCAACAATAACGAGCTACTTGGTTCCACAAAACCCCTGCTGCACACATACATACATATGTGCGTATGTGTATGTACATTCCTACTGGGCAACCCTCGCCCGTGCGCTGCTTTTCGCGGTATAAAACACTTGTCCCGCCATTTAGTGCATGGGTTAAGTAGTATACCGAAATTTTAGTGGCAATAGCTATGCGGCGACAGCTGCCACCACCAACTGCCTCAGCCCACACCCCACCTCACAGCCTCTGTCCCACAAATGGCAACAGCTCAGCTTCATTGCCGTCATCAACATCATCATCGCCAAATAACTTTCGAGTGGCAAGTGTTAAGCGGGACTTGGACCAGCCCGTCCATATATTCTAACCCCTGTTCTGGCAACGGCTGCAGCTAATGCGACTTATGCTCTACATAAAGGACGCTGTATGTGTGTTTGTGTGTGTGTGTCTGCGTATGCAATATGGCGCATCGACTGCTTTGTCCTGAAACCCATTTTTTGACTAAGGTCAAAGACAGGCCAGGCCACAGGACACAAAAGCGTTGCAGCCGTTGCAGCTGTCCGTGTCTGTGTGTATGCATACACATATATACACAAACATATATACAAAAATTACATTTATTGCGCGCACTTAACTTAGCAGCCTGAGCTTTTTGACGTTCTTTTTTTTACACACTATCAGCTTAATGGCTACAAAAATAAATTGAAATAAACATTTTTTTTTTTTTGTTCTTTAAGCTTTTGGCTTAAGAATTATATATCATATAATAATCTATATAAGCCGTGTGCGGAGAGCATAATCTATAAAAGGTGGGCCGATATTTGGTCTACAGTCATACTCGTTGCCAGAAGATCAGATGAAAGCTCATACTCAATGAAGCTGCAAAAGCATCCGATCGCTAAAAACCTTTACCATCTTCCCTATCAACTGCTGAAAAATTCCATTTTGTTTCATTACAAAAAGACCTACAGGCACCAAATTTGTGAGCCTAATCGACTATGAAATGTTGACTTTTTCACAAAACATCGCTTTATCTCCCTACTTTAGAAAGGCATTTCCCATACGCATTAAATCCGTAATACTTATATAAAAATACTACAATTAGCGCAAATAGTCAGGTCCGTTCTGGAATTCGATTCTGATTTCTTCTGGTCGATTTGACAATGCAGTTTATCGTTATAGTTACACTTATGGCACTTATTATACAAGACAAACTCAAACTATCAAAATTAAGCACAGATATGAATAATTTTTTTTTTGGAATAATGGGTTCATGGTAACCCACATTTTCTTTCACACAATGATTATACCCGTTCTGGATTTTTATTCCAATCTCTTCCTGTCGATTTAAGAATTTATTGATGTAGTTTCACTTATCGTAAGCATCTATATTATTATACAAGATAAACTGCATTGTTAAATCGGCAATTCGGTATCGAAATCCAGAACAGGCATGTTTTTTTTTGGAAAAGTGGGTGTAATGTATTCCTCCATTTTTAATTTTTTTTTTTTTCATAATCTATTAGATTTTTGGCCGGGAACTTTTAAAATAAAAAATTCTTGAATTTCCAGCGCTGCAGCTTAAATGTTTGCTACAAATAAATTAAAAACTTACTGGCTAAAAAATTAAAAATCTTGACTGGTTTCGTTTGACAGAGCTACAACATATTCAAATTTTTGTTATTTTTAACTTGGCTGCAACACATTGTGGTTACGCTATTTGATGCAAATTTTATAATCAAATATCTTTCATTGTTTTTTTTTTGTACAAAAGCTAGACTCGCCCAAATTTGTTGCTGGGTCAAACGTTATTTATAGATATTTTATGCATTAACCACTTGAAGATATTCGTTTAATTATTGTGATCTTATAAACCGAAACAAAGCGAGTTTAAATTTTATGACGAATTTGGTATTGAAATAAATGGTGCCGGCTAAAGGCATTTGGTTATGGAACGCACATTATGCTGCATTTTATGGAAGTTTATAAAGTTATCAAAGCTATGAACCAGATTATAACAAGTTTGTTTGACCTGGATTTAAATGTTGACATTATTAATTCAAACATAACTATAGGAAATATCTAGTTTAGGTACAGTGGATGTTCCTTTTTTTTGTAACTAATTGGGTATTTGGGTTTTGAATTGGCTTCCGAGTTTAATTTAAAGTTTTTGTAATAATTTCTTAGGGCTGACGAAACGATTTGCAGAATATTCAATGGCTGTTTCATATCCAACTAAATATTTCGTTTCGCCAATAAGCCGAGACAAAAATGGCACCAGCTGTGGAAGTGACTTAATGTTGGTATAGAAAATATTAAGTAGTACCAAACGCTGAAAGCACTTTTCAAAAATATGACTCCAAAGATTTTCAGAGTTAGTACGCTATATGTTGTGGTAACATGGTAAAGTTTTCAGAAATAATTCTCAAAATTTATATTTATCGATACAAGTTTTACTATTATTAATAATAATATATTAATAATATTAACTATTTTAATAAAAAAAAGTTTACAGCAATTAAAAATTATTTAATGGAATGTACTTATACACCCAAAGTCGCATAAAGTATTTGTAGATTCATAACTCAGGGACGAAACGTCCGAATTGCCATCGGGATTTTGCTGTTTCACGGCCTTCCCATTATTTGTACGAACAAGAAAACACTTTTCAGAAATTAGAAAAACAAAAGTCTAGAGAAAATTTTAAATTTATGTAGGAGTTTTTAAGAAATTAAATATTTTTCTTTAACATGCTTCGAATTGGTTCCGTTTTGCTTTTCTATTCATTTTTCTTTTGTTGATTTTTTTGGAAAAATTTGTGCAAAAAGAAGCATATCCTTCAAAGTTTTAAAACACTGTTTTCATTAAAAAATCGATAAAAGGCCAAAAGTTAAAATACAGGTACTCCAAAAAGCATTTAATTGCCTAATTTGGTTACTGTACATCATCATAAACGAATTTTGCTTTTTAGAAATTTTTCGACCAATCGGTTTGGAGGAGGGCTAGATGATGGGCTAGATGGCAAACTGATTTTGAAAAAAGTCTAAACAACTTCCGATCGCCAAGTTTTGTTACCTATTGTACGAGTTATAAACTTGTTTTCCGTGAGATTATAGGCGGTCTAACTCCGAAGTTTGCTTACTCTAGCTCTCTCACATCATCTCTGAGATCTAGGCGTCCATACGCACGGCCAGATTTAGTGAAACTTAGTGGCTTGGAACTCCTTTTCTATGTTGCATACATTTTCGATATAAAAAGTGTTTGCTAAAATATCTTATAGGAGACAACGTACAAAATTCTTCCCCAAATTCTTGTACCCAGCATTTAAAAGTTTTCAAAACTGTCTTCAAATTACCGATTAATTAAAATGGATGCCTAAAAAATGCTTATGCATTCTTCGTAAAGATTCAAAAACAAAATTAAAAAGCTTTTTTTTTTTTATATTTGTTTATTTGTAATCTGTTCAAAGGACATTCAACAAAATTTATAACATCGTACAACAAAATATGTACATGATTGGCTTGACTCCAATGAGCTTAACCAATATAACATCAAAATTAAATGCATCTTTATAAACTACAGTATTTTTGGTAGGTTATAGCTCTTGTTTTTTAAGTGACATATTTCAATATACTACTTCATATATACCTCGCACACGGCACCTTCTCCTAGCTACGCAGATGGCTTATGGCACAAGAATTTTAATTTCCTTGCACATAAAACCCCCCTCTGAAACGTGAGCAATGCGAGCAAATGCAATCCAACTTCTTCACCCCAAGATAACTTACACATGGCATAATTTCAAATGCAACTCTCTTCTTGCTCCGCAATGGCACACCAAATCAAATTCGAAACGAACTCAGAATCACCTCATATGGTAAGTCAGCGTTTGTGGGGTGAATTGGCTACAGTTGCAGACAGCAGAGGAGCGAAAAACTACGTTTTAAGCAGGAAAACTGAATGCCGGAGTATTGTTTGGCTTGGTCTGATATTTACCAATGGGTGGGTTTGTCTGGGTAGCAGCAATACTACTGCTATGACATATTTATGTGAATTTCATGCAAATTTCTGCATTAGGTGATGGCAATTGAAACCATTAAACCGCTTTGAACTGTAAAGCTTGCACTTTTCCCGGTACTGTGTTGATTTTCCAATTTTCGGTTGCAAGCCTTCGAATGGAATGTCTCATTTTGAAGGGTCAGCGACCAACATTTGCGCGCGCATTTTCATTTAAGGCATACTGGATGAACTATAAAATAAAACAACGTGAAACACTTTGTAAACAACAAAAGCAAACAGGAACCGAAACAGAGACAGGGGAAAATGAGAGGTTAAGCCAGCGGCATGGCTCGGCGATACTTACTTAGTTTTAGTTATAGCCCCCATAAATATACGTCACACTCGCTCGCACACACGCACACATGAGTGAGTATGTATGACAAAATGACGGGACTCGCGCTTCAAAATAAGAACCCTAGACACGAGAAATAGGTTTGGCATATTGAAGTACGGATACCCTTACAAAAATTTAGTTCACCATTTTTGGTCCAATCTAAAAGTTTCGTTCTTACAGAAGAACCAACCCTTAATACGAGAGCTAGATTACAAAAATAAAAATTCACATTGTCAGCTGTACAATTTACAGATCGTTTTTAGTTTCCACTACTATTTCTTGGTTTTTTAGATCCCGTCTAAAACTTGCGCTTCTAAAGAAGAAGCCTAGACGCGAGTGCTATATTTGGCCTTCAAAAAGTAAAAGTTCTTTTTTCCTTTTCTCCTTTTCGTTCCACAATTTTTGTTTGTTTTGTTAGATCCAATATAAATGACTTTAAGTGCAATTAGTGATTGAATATCGTAAGAGCATACCAAAAAATTGTACATCGATTTTTGCTAAAATAGTTCAAGACATTTATGCATAGGGTGGGCCATCTGTTGGTTTGTTTGTTAACTGCATTTTATTCGTATATTTTCCAACAAAATTTGGCAAATGTATGTATATACCAAATGCAAGTTTGAAAATATTTATTTATTTATGAAAAATAATATCGGCTGGCTCTACAGGCACGTATGCAAACATCGTAATTGTCCATAACTTTTTTTTGACGAAAACTCATCTGGCTGTACCATCCTTTGAACGAATAAGCGACGCTGATAATGGTCCGAGGGCTTTAATTGTTGCGTGATTTGAGTCTTGTAAGCGTGTAAATTGAGTAGTTTTGAACTTCGAAGAGCATTTTTTAACACGAACATCGTAGCCGAAGTAAAAAACTTGAGGCTGCTTTTATAACAATAATAAAAATTAAAAAAAAATTGTGAGTTTTCATATATCTTTTTCTACTTTTTCTAAATATGTATACCATTCTTAACTCAACTTTGCAAAATAGCAAAATGTCAAAGTGAACAAATTATCGAAAATAATAATATTTGGAATAGAAAAAAAAATTTCAAAATTACAATTGTTAAATATTTTATTATAATAAAGCGTTTTTTTTATATTTAATTATATTTAAAGCATATTATTACAGTGTATTTTTAAGCAAAACATCACCCCAATTGCATTATTGCCGATAAAAACAACTTTAGATCGTTTTTAGAAGAACTTCAAATTATCATAAGATATTTTGAAAGACTGAACGTTGCTCTGAGCATGAAGAATAAATTTGTAAGCCTTAAAGACTAATTTGCTTCTTTTATGATATCCGTCGCAGATTTCATAAGAAGTCTTATATAGCCCTAACAAAACCAAATAATAACTGCTACAGATAAACCAAGTCAAAGTTGACTCTTCGAGCGAATGAGATGAGAAGGACGCTATGTTCCCAAATTCCGTTTACATACATTTGTACATATATGTACATATATTTCTCTTTATTTCTACCTGCACCCATTTTATATATACACATACAAACAAACAAACTATGTATATACTTACATACTATGAATGTCTACTTTCGTATTTTTCTTTGACTTGTTCGCGGTGCGAATGTTGTTGATGTTTCTCTTAATGTTGTTTTTGTTGTTGTCGCATTTTGTGGCCGCGGCGACCTGCGGCACATACTCGCGAAGCAACAACAAAACAACATGAGAATATGGAGAACATTAAACCGGCGACTTTGGGATACCCTACAGCATCATATTATCATTTCTACAGAAAGGTCAGGTCAACCCTGGCCGAAAAATAAAAAGTTAATCTATAATATGTTCTTACTTGTTTTATTAATGAGATATAGACGAAATTTTTTGAATAAAAGAGCTAAAAATGTACCTTCAACCCGGATCGATATAATAAAAATTAACCTAAAATATTTTGTTACTTTTATTATTAAAAAGTTGTATACGAAAATTGTTGAGTTAAAGCTTTCAAAGTTTTTCTCAGAACTAAGATTTCAAGACGTGGAGAAATCTGGTTAAAAACCTCAAAGATAAGTAATATCTGACAATGAAAAACAGGATATTTTTCTTTTATTATTTTAAAGTTACACAAAAAAAGTTGTATACAAAAAATTTTGACCAAAACTCCCTTTTATTTTTTGTGTCGTCACGCCAATCGTTTTTTTTTTGCTTGTTTCTTTTCTCTTTATAGCACTTTCAAAGTATTTATGGGATGAAGGGCGTAGGCAAAAGAAAAAAATTAAATTGATCAGCCTACGCATATAAGAAGTCAAAATTTCAAATTTGGTTATAGTATTCCACTATACGATTCCCATTCCGACTTGGCGACTAATTGTTATATCGAAAAGTTGAAATCGGAATCGAAATCGATGCTTATCTCTGAGTTTTAGGCGTTCAAACGGACATTCATATCGCTTTCTTTTGGCCTCTAACTTTGTAAATTCTACTTCGTCTTCTTCTCTATATATCATCCATTTGCACAAACCAAATGTACTCCTTTACTTAAGCTACAGGGTATACAAATAAAGAGACAACAATAACAATTCGCGGGCAAGTGAAACAACCTTGGCCTCAAGTTCTCTGCGCTGGTTCCCAATAGCCAGCAGATGCAAACAAACAAATATGGTAGAGAGGCCACAGGGCTGGCAAAGTACAGTGAAGCAATGTGCTTCAAAAATTGTGCAACTGACTGTATTATGAATGACTCTATGGGTGTTTAGGTACACACATACATTGTACATAAGTTTGTAAATAATTGGGCTGCAAATTATTTATATGTTTAGATTTTTCATTGTCTTGTAAAGAATTTGTTCCGACTTTTTGTAGTTGACACTAGTCACAATCGTTTTCTATGCCAAGGTAAATGATCCCGACTTTGATTTATGTACAAAGTCGTTTTCATTTGTAAAACAAAACAGACAGACCCAAAAGAAAAAAAAACCAACATCATTATTATAAAAAGGAGAAAACCAAAAATGATTGCAAAATTTTTGGCAAGTCATTGCCCCCTTTTTGGCATGGAGCTGCTCCTGAAAAGACTTTATAAATGATATCAGTGGGTGCCTTAAACAGTAGAAACTTTTAAACTTATTAAAATATATATAAGCTTTTCCGTATATGTTAAAATTTATTTAATAGCTGTCCAGCTGTTTATACAGTATCTAGCATTAACTAAAAACTTTTCGAAAACTAACTACTTGTAGATTTTAATTATGACAAAACCCTCATAACTAAATAAATATTTGACAAATATACAGAAACCTGATTATCTAGGTTATACAAAACAGTTGTTTTATTGTTAATAGATTCTGACTTTGAAATACTTTAGATTAGGTTAGGGTTATTTTTTTATTGTATCGAAAAAGCATTGAAATAAAAACTTAACAGATGTCAATTAGTGTAAATTCCAGTGTCAGCAATATCGGCAAAGAACACTCAAAATTATAGATAATTTTAAAGCGATTTAATTTTTTATTTGATAAAAATACTAATTAATGTTAAAAGAAAAAAAATCAACTTTAAAGCCCTATTTATCAATGACAGTGATAATGACAATTTGTTGACCCAAATTTGTGTGTATTTAATTTTCTTTTTTTTGTGTTTCTTAGTTATTATAAAAAAAAATAATATTATTTTGTTGTTATGCGCGGCTTCTGTTATCTTATATATATAAATTATGTACGATAAAAAAGCAAATTTGTATCAGTTGCAATTATATTGTTTGTAAAATTGAAATTAAATTTAAGGTCTTGACATTTAACTGATTCATATGCGGTTAGTGCAAATAATTAATATACTTAGTATGTACCTACTAGTATGCACTAGCTATATAATTCAAATTGCATATTTATTATAAACGTAGGTGTATGTGTTTGTATGCCACGTGTTTATTTCGTTTTTTATGTAGTACTACATTCTAATTTCATTTTATGAATCATAATTTAATTTATATGAAATTAATATGGAAAAATTAAAATTAAATTTTGTATTATTATACTTTAACGACTTCAATAAATAATACTTATATGAAAGTTTAATTAGCTAAGTTGAGCCTCAAAACGTAAGCGATTTATATTTGCCCTCTTGACCACTCCCCTCTCTGAATGTCAAGAGGCGTAGCTCTTAGTCCCCCGTACCATATACGGAACTATTTTGTATTTCTTTACTATTATACGTTACGTTACAGATATAACACACTTTTGAAGCGAAATGGCTTTCTTCTTAAAAAAGGTCTACATACCTTTAAATTCGCAATTTTTTAACCCATTCTGATTTTGATCTGAATTCGTTAATACCTACTGCTGATATTTTGCAGTCTAAAAAAGGCACCCATTTGGATTAATCGGAATCCGAAGTCATAATAGAATATCTCTGATTTTCTTTTGATGCGTTAATCTTAGAATAAGGTTTTTTTATTTAACATATTAGCGGAATCCATATTTCCGTAATGATGTAAATGTAAATTTTGACCCTTTTTAAATTCATTGGGGGACAATAAAGAATTTAACAATTTCATAACGTGTTTCTTGTGAATTTGCATAAATTAATCAACATTCCAGTTTTTCTCTTGCAAATATTCGCTTTGTGTAATGTCAGGTTAAACATTAGTGGTAAAAATATATTTACATTTTATAATTTTTATACCCTGTACCGTATGGTACAAAGGGTATATTGTGTTTGTGCAAGCCGAAAATGTATGTAACGTACAGAAGGAGAAATCGGAGACCCCCCAAAGTTACCTAAAGTATGATCAGAGTGACTAGAGAAGTCGATATACCCATGTCCGTCTGTCCGTCTGTCCGTATGAACGCCTAGACCTCAGAGATGGTAAGAGCTAGAGCAACCAAACTTTCAGATAAGATCCCTTACCCCCTTAGCTTCCATAGGGGTGTTTCAGAGGACCTCGAAAAAAAGCAAAAGTATTAGATGGATAATTCGTTTGCTTATGAAGATATCATAACCAAATTTGGCAATCGGAAGTTTTTTAGAAACCCCCAGCACTGTACCAAATTTTATCAAAATCGGTTGACTATATCATATAGGTCCCATAGGATCGATCGGTCGAAAATTTGTTTTTTGTACAAAATTCGTTGTGTTTCGTTTGTTTGTGAAGATATTGTAACCAAATTTGGCAATAAGAAGTTTTTTAGAGTTCCCAAGCACTATACCAAATTTTATCAAAATCGGTTGACTATATCATATATCTCCCATAGGACCAATCGGTCAAAAAATCGTGTTTTGTACAAAATTCGTTGTGATTCGTTTATTTGTGAACATACCGTAACCACATTTGGCATTAAGAAGTTTTTTAGAGTTCCCAAGCACTGTACCAAATTTGATCAAAATCGGTTGACTATATCATATAGCTCCCATAGGATCGATCGGTCGAAAATTAGTTTTTTGTACAAAATTCGATGTGTTTTGTTTGTTTGTGAAGATATTGTAACCAAATTTGGCATTCGGGTGTTTTTTAGAGATGTTCAACACTGTACCAAATTTGATCAAAATCGGTTGATTATATCCTATAGCTCCCATAGGGCCAATCGGTCAAAAAAACTTTTTTTGCACAAAATTCGTTGTGTTTCGTTTGTTTGTGAAGATATTGTAACCAAATTTGGCATTCAGAAGTTTTTTATAGATCTTCAACACTGTACCAAATTTTATCAAAATCGGTTGACTATATCATATAGCTCCCATAGGGCCGATCGGTCGAAAAAAAGGTTTTGATTAAAAATTCGTCTGTTTTTGGTTGTTTATGAAGGTATCATAATCTAATTTGGCAATCAAATGTCTTTTGGTGTTCTTAAGCAATTTACCGGATTTGATTGCAAGCAGTGGTACAGGGTATCCCAAAGTCGTCCGCGCCCGACTTTAACGTACGCCATCTTTTTTTTTTTAATTTTGCGTTCAAAACTCGAACGAATCTGCAACATGCTGCATGAAAATTCCAACGCAATGCTTCCACTAGAAAAACTATTTTTGAGGCCAATTTTCAATATAATCTATAAAAACAGGTAGTAGCTTGAATTTATTCCTTTAGAGCTAGTGAATAAAAGGCGATCGTTTTGCTTAAGTTCAATCCATTTTTTGCAAACTAATAAATTAAGCATTTTTATTTTTTAATTACAAATCTTCAAAAGTTTAAGTGTGAGTTCAATTTTTTCGGGATTTCTAACAAAGATGGTTTTCATCATTTTAAGTACACTAAGAATTTTCTTCGTCGAAACAGCTACGACCAATTTGTAATTTCATATTTTTACGCATATAGAAAAAATGTTAAAAATATTACCCCTTACCTACAACAGAACAAAATAAGTTTAGTAACGAATAGAAATACCTTCCCAAAGTCCGTTTGTCTGTTAAATTAAGTTCTGACTATATTGTATTGATAAGAACGTTAGAGCCTTGGATAATACATTTGTATTCAGCTAGTAATAAGAGCTATAAAAATTATGTTTTAGAGAAATAAAAAATATATGAAGCTAATTTATTGAAATTGGGCACATAGTTGAATGTTTGTAAAATGATAACAATCATGATTAAAAGTCTGTAGAAATATTTTGCGAATAAATTGCTTAACATTTTTTTACCTTATTTATTTAAAGGACCTAGAAAACAAATTTGTTTTTAGCTGATAGCTATACAAATTCTGGCTTAGTCAAATAGAAAAATTGAAAAGAAATTAATATTTGCTGGAATGTTTGAAAACGGTTTAGTGTAATATACTAAATTTTTCGACCCTATGTACTTAAAGAAGCATTTAAGGTATCCGTTGAAAATGCATTTACTTTTAGCTAATAATGAGTGTTATAAAACTTATATTTTATTAAAATTAAAAAAAAATTAAAAGCTAAGTTACTAGAAAATTGTGCAAATTTTACAAAACGAAACAAATTTAAATATTGTGTTATTATGATAAATTTTTGCACCATTTGCAACAATAAAGAGCTGAAAAAATATGTCAGCCATTTAGCCTGGTTAATTGTGCTAACTGGACTCCACGTGAAATCAATTAGCGCATCGAAACTCGTATTAACATTATAGATGTATGTTATTGAATGATGCGATGCCTGGCTGATGATGCAATGCATTTTCGCGAATACAAATTTTTCGCAAAACTTTGTTAATTTCTCAAGGTTTCAAGCAGTTCACAACTAAGACCTAAAAATTTGTAGCAAAAAAGTATTTTGCACAGTGGAAATATTCGAGGCAAAGAGACCACAAGCAATGAGTACGAACCAAGCCAAGCCAAGCTGAGCTGAGCTGAGCTGAGGTGAGGTCAACCACCACCAGCCATCGAGCAACATGGCAGCCCTCGGCTGACTCTGGACTCTCTCAGCTGCCTGCGCTGTCTGTTTGTGGATTGTGTGTACATATTTGGAGAGCTAATCCAGAGCAGCCATTAAATCTGCAAGCGGAACAGCGCATTGACAACCACCAAAACAGACAAAAGAGGCAACCCTAGCGAGAGAGAGCGCGCGCGTCACTGAGAGAGACGGCGTAAGCCATAGAGAAGGGTGCAAGAGTATCAGTTTCAGGGGTGGGCAACCCTAGACAAGCGAGCGCGGCGTACGTTTGCCTTTGTTTATGCAAGATTTGTTGCCATTACGGTTCCTTAATCAGGGGGTTTTAAAACGCCTACCCGAAAGGTTTTTGACTCTGCTGGCTTAACTTTGACTTGTGGCCCGGGTACGTTAAGCAGCCAAGTGCCCTACCCTGGTATATTTAGTGCTAGGCGATTAGTGTTAATATAATAGGACTAAACAGCTATTAATTAATTTGAAATGAATTTTTGTTTTATTTACAGGCGTCAAAGTCAAAGTAAAGATGAGCACAACATGCTGTTCACACACTGCTTCACAGGAATACCTTTTTGCAGTTGTCATGTCTAACCCGCTGTGCAGTCGTCTTGGCCTTGCCCGCTGGTCATGATTTGTTCCATATTTCAGCAAGGACAGCTGTACTGTACAAAAGCCAGGAGTAACGCAGCAGCACAAACCCAAAGCCGTGCGCATACATTAGTCAGCAGTATTAGTTCTGCTGAATCATCGATATATATGTATGTAAGAGCAGGCTATGGTCACGGGTGCACAACACCAAAATGCGGCGCAACGAATTGAGCTTAATTGGAGCAGTGTTTTAAAGTGGAGCAGCACGGCTATTACTAGGGGATTTTAAGCCCCCCAGACTTAGACAAAAGGCGCCAATTTCAACCCTGGTAATGGCCTAATGAGCAAAGCAAAGAAAATTACATCAAGTGCAAGCGTCGTGCCTTTGGCCATTTCGCCGCTACTAAGCTGCACGGCGACAACTTGAGAAATCACTTGATTGATTTTGCCGCAAGACCCGCTGATAATGCCAGGCATAAGAAAACTATCTATCATTCATTAAATGAGTTTCTTTTTTATTATTATCATGCTCTAATTCTAATCCAAGCGTAATCAATTAGTTAGATACCAACTTACCTACCCAAGAAACCCGCAAAGACAAGCCATACTATCAAAGCCTTATCTTATCAAAAGTGCCGCTTCTTCCGATAACACATACGATTTGGGTTTTCGCTGCTCTAATCTCTCCGGCCTGCTCATGCTCAGCGCTGACAGCACAACTTGGCTTTAGTAATCATTTCAGTTTGTAGCCGCATAGAACGTGCCCCAAGCGTACTCTCCAAAACATTCAGCCATGTTATAATTCATACTACAAGCGCTTTGCTGTTAAGCAAGGACTCCGGAAACGGACAACGTACACGTTCGTGACTTGCACGGACACGCCAACACCTAAGCAAGTACGTATACCTGCAATTACACTACATTGTGAGCATTATAATTTTGTTTTTTCCTTCAATTTCTTTTTTTTTTGGGTCAGTTCATAATATTGGCAGTTTGTTGCAATCGCTGGAGCCTTCCAAGGCATTTGCATCACGTGTGACACGAAAAATATAATTAGCCTACGATTCGCATGTTGTTTACTGGGCAACTATATATTGTGTGTTTTTTTTTTTGTATACAACTACTACATAGCATTATAGAGTTATTAATATTAAAATTTTTTCTTTTTTTTCTCAATTTTCAGTGCGCGCTGGATTGTACTTTGGATGTGTGATTTTTTTGTATACTATAAAGTGTGCTCTGTTCTACATCTACCCTGTAGATCCGAATTTGTTTTACATTAGATTTAAGGACAAATTCGGTTCTAGAGAGGTTTGTGTGGCTCAATGTTCAACGTTAATTAAATAAACATATATGTGCGGTTAAAGTGAACACTATAATATTAAAACTTGTATAAAAAGTATATAAGTTTATATTAATAATTACATTTCATTATGAAATTTGTATTTCGAATTTTTATATTTATATATAAAAGCTGTGCATATCTTATTAACACTCCGAAAATAGCAACAAAAAACATTATGACTTATTCATGACGTCAACAAATTTATATGATACAGTCATATTTTATAGCAGAAATCATACGGCAGAGCTTCTAAGTCATAAAGAGTTTTATGTGTATTCAGATATGTACGTCAGTTTATATTTTATACTCCAATTTAAATAAGTTGTACCAATAGCTTTGCTTTAACTAAATTTAGGCAAAAATTGCGGTGAACTCTAGGGTGACCAGATAGGTAAAGAAATGCAAACACTGACATTTCGAGTCAAATAAATTGTTATATTATGTCCTTATATGTCCTAACTTTTCAGAGTAATTATCTGATTTTTAAGCCACTAGATAAAATCGGTTTATGTTAGCTCGTTTCTGGCTATGCCTCGCGAAGTACCTATGTAGAATGTAAAAAAGTCAATATCTAAGTGGAAGGCCTTAGGGGAAAATAATGAAAAACTATTTACGGGAAGTTTTTACCAAAAATTCAAAAGATTTTTTATATGTTAGTCTAAATGTGTCTTTAAACCTGTTTTAGTGACTTTATTTTCTAGATACGCCGTTTACAAAAAAACTGGTTCTTAGTGGGGCTTCTATGCTAAAGGGACTGCTTGGACATAACCAAAGTTCGCAAAGCGATTTCAGAAAAATTGGTGCATTGTCGGATGGGTTATCTAAAAAGAACAGCTGTTGTTGTTTCAATAATGTTAATTGATAAAAGTGGGAGTAAACCTTAAGATTCTATTAGGAGGAAGGGGGAGCCAACAATGGCTAGACTATAAGACTCACGCAGTAGGGTGTCATTAGAATTTTTTGCACTAACTTCATGTACCCTTGTACTCGAATAACAAAGTTGATGGAAGATATCAAATGGATTCTGGCTTGATTTTGATGCTACCTACATTCATACTGTCTCAGCTTTGCTGGTAGCGCTTTTTGAACCAAATCTTGGCAACATTATCAACATTTCCAAAGCCCAGTTAGCTTAATGCATTGTACAGTTTTAGTTCTTCGCAAGATAGGAATGGCAATGAAATTTTTTCCCTGTGCGTGCATACTCATTGGTAAAGATGAACATTCTGAAACAAAACATGACTACTATCTTCTATTTTCAACCATTTCGATCTACCAGTGGCGGATCCACAGGGGGTTTCAGGTCCGGACACCCCCCAAAGTTGGACAAAAGGGTTGACAGTCTTTTGCGAGCTCTGATATAGGTATATACACTTCGAAGTGAACAACCTCCCCTAAGATCAAATCCTGGACCGCACCTGCGCTCTACACTCCAGATGCACTAAGGAACTTCGTTGCAATAATTGAAAAAACTTGAATCGTATCTGGTCACTTTATGTATTAAAAATTTCGGCGTTAAAACTTTTATAGTTTATTTGGGTTTATTTTCGCGCTTTGTGTCTAAGGGTCCTCAAAGTTTAATGTTAATGGACTGAATAACAGCTTTGACCTACGATTGACTTCTTATAGTAGAAGATGATGATCTAATGATATCTAAGTGGTGAAGTGTTTAAGTTTTAAGGGTATACTACATTTTGCTACTTTTGTGTAATGTAAAATATTAAATTGTTAATAGACTGAATAATAGATTTGACTTAGTGTACATATAATTCTTATAGTGCAAGTCACCAAATAAACTACGTAGATTGAACCGGTTGACCACCCTTGAACGATATAGCTCTGATGTGTTAAAAAGTTTATAAGTGCTGAAGAGTTTAGAGAGCGGAACATTGCATTATTTTTTTTTTGAATGTGGAGACTTAGGCCCCATAACCATTGTGTCAACGGTATACAGTTAGCTATATATAGATATAACAGGCAACCAGAGACCTTAAAAGACTATTTAAACCTTATTTTTATACTTTAGACATTGTGCTTTTGAGGAGCTGAGCAAGCTTTCGATATAATGCTACAAATCGCAGACATCCTCATTCAGAATATTTGATGTTTAAACAAGGAGCAATAGATTGAGAGAGGGCAGAAAAGTTGTCTCCTTTCTGAGAAATATTGTGATTCAGGTTTCACTGCGTGGTAATTAATACATTTATACAGATGGCGCCAGAACTTTGTCTGAAACTGAAACTGATTTGAATCTTGCTTAAATTGGAAGACTCACTAGCTAGATAGGCGTTTTGTCAACGTTCTGTGCTAGATCAAAGGTATTGCGGCCTAACTACAGTGATGTGCAGGAACAATTAAGCATTCAAATTCCTTCAGTTCATTTCTACATGGTGTTTTTTAGTATACTAACTATGCACATGACAAGACCTTCTCTTCCACCTCTTCAGCCAACTTCTTGTATGTGCATGCAAATTTGCTAACAAACTCGTAATTGTAGAATCCTTACCCCAGACGCTGAGACAAATCTGTCATACTTAACTTTTAACGTCATTCATTTTAATCGAAGCTCAAACCTATGACATATAAACCCAGCCGCCTTCAATCACCTGCATTGTCATTATAAATGCATCCTTGAACAATTGGAAACACATTTCAAAATTTTGACTTGAACATATGTAGATATGTTGTTGTTGTTATCCTTATTGCTGACTGGAATTTATTCCTCGTGTCGCTCTTGAATTTGCATTTCAAATTTAGCATACAAATTGCCATTTTGGAATGTGTTTCATAGAGGCATTTGGGTCAATCGTCTGTCGATTCCTCAAAGTTCGTGTTTGTGGAGACTGTTTGCAACCCTGCATAGTTTGTGGAAATGACCGTGCACTTTGTATAATTTGCATATGCCACTTGACTCACATCCGTTGCTCTATAATGGCTCCAAAAACATTTTTTTGTTGTTCTATAAGTAAAGTTATTGGCACGGTTACTTTCCAGGGACAGCACCCAAAAAACTACATATGTACACTAGCTTAGCAACGCTGCTTCAAAGGATATTACTATCACGGCTATTATTTATTTTTTCAAGTATTTCAGTTTCAGTTTACTTTCACAAAAAACTTTAGTTTATGGATACTAGTACTACTACACTTGGGGCAATACTCTCATTACTTACATTTATTTTTATGGATATACATTTACGTAAATTTGTAAACCAGAAAATAATATAGAAACCTTGTTTCGTTGACTCACAAGTTGCTTGGAAAGTTTTGATGTAGTACCTTAGTTGATAAAATTAAACTCGCTAAGCTTGTAGCTGAAAATATTTTTCTGATAAAAGCGCTTATTGATAAGAATATCGAAACTTGAGATATCAAGCAAAAACAATTACTAATAATAGCAATAATAATATGTATAAAAAATTTATATTATGTGGTTTGTATATACCTAAGTGTATGTTTCTGATATACGAAAAATTTATAAAATGCAATATTTTTACATTGCTCCAAGCATTCATACGATGGACCACCTCGCAGAAGCCGCATTTTAGAGGACTCTGCTTTTTTTGTTTTAACTATGTGTTTATATTTTGTTTATAATATATATTTTATATTAATAAATCAGTAAGCAACAAGTATTTTATCAACGATTCTAAAGTTGTACTTGTATTGTTTAGTATTGTATGACCGATTAGGACTAGTAGTACCCCTAACTATTGCTGATTTCATTTTCTATATATAAGCGCAATTTGTAATACCTATAAATTATTGTAGACCATAAGTCACATTAATCTTGTGTGAGGTAATACTAAAAAATTCTGTCTAACTTAATGTCAAAGATAAGTTATCAATTTGTTTGTTTATTTTTGGTTCAGGAACCAGAAGCAAATTAAACCATCTAGGACAATGGAGTAAAATACCTCTTACATGATTCACTGTACGTATAGCCAGGACTGAATTAATAAAAATTTTTTTTAAAGTGATCTTTATTAATCATTTGTAATACTCAAAATAGCCTTCTGGAGCTCGTTTTTCGGGACCCCCATCAGAGATCCCGTCACGGCCTCTTGGACGTCTTCATCACCGCCGGTCAGGGTCCAAGAGCATCTTCAATTTGGAGACATTCTTATTAAATCTCATCTTCAACGAGAACACGCCTTCCACGGGACAGCATATGCCACTCGAACACTGTTAAGCGGCTCCTCGTAGGCGGCCTTAAATATTCCGAGGGTCTCAACAAAGGTTTACAAAAATCCACGAGCGGAAAATATATCGATCTCGTCAGAAGGCTCCACTCCCAATACCACGCCCAGATGGTTCACCGCTACTGAAATTCAGTCCTACTCTGTAAGACCTCAGAAGGCAAAGTTATTGGCAAACTTACCAACAAACAACTTCTACTAGAAGAGTAATTCAGATAGGATCAGCATGGCTGGCATACGGCTGGCAGAGCTACTCGTCAGTTCCTTCAATTTAGGAGGTTCAAGAAAATCTTTCGATTGGGCTAGAATTTCCTAATGGTACTTACGAGATAGTACAGACTTAGGAAATACCTTTGCAAGGGCATCAAGCATACTCATATCTGTAGGTTTTGTGAGACTTTGGAGGAATCCTGTTTACGCATACTCACTGAATGCTACGCTTTAAGGAGCACCTACTTGCTATTGCTATTATTTAGTAGTTATGTATATTTAGTTTAAAATATAGTGATGAAATATTTAATAATTGCTCCCCGTGGCTTTCTATTTTTTTTTTTTTAACTGTTAGTTTATAACTTTTTAAGTATAAGCTAGCTTTATATAAATAAATAAAATAAATAATTGCTACATTGCAATTTGAAAATAAAAAACTGAAATGCTGAATTTTCGGATTCAAATCAGACTCAAACTCAAGGAAATTAGATTTTCTTCTTTCATTTTAAATAAAAATTAAAAAAAAAAACATTTTATGGAAATCTTAAATTTTACAATAATTAAGATATAACATATAACCTATAAATCTATAATGCAACTTGACAGTTGCAAAAATGTTATTTATTTATTTATTAATTTAAATATATTATACAATAATATACTTAACAACTAAAGTACTTGCGCGAGTGGCATACGAATCAGTTGTAAAAATTAAAATTTTAAAGAACTAATGTTTTTTGAACCCATGAAGGCAGCATAATTTTAAAATTTAGGCTCCCACATTCTTGGAGTAATGTGGCTTCATGTCTGCACTATTCAACAATTGGATAGTGGTATCCAGAGATATGATTACATACTTTCATATAAACTATATTTATTTAAAGAGGTTGAAGGTTCTTAGAATAATGAAATTAGTTCTTACACACATAATCTGCATTCATTATCCAAAAATAAATGAAATTAGTATAAATTGATTATTTTAAATGATTGTCTTAATTTAAAACATTCTTCCATGTAAGAAAATGAATAAAGCTTATATTTTTAAGAGTATTTAAATTTTGTTCATAAAGAAGATCTGAAAAAATTTATTTAAATGTTTAATACGGATATGTGTAAAACGCATATGTAACATTTGTATTTTAAAATCCAATGAAAAATCGTTTTCTTTTTGGAAAACTCAAATTGTAAGTACAAAAATTAATTGATTTAAAAATTCTGAATAGAATAACTTTAACTGAAATACAATTTTATTATAATGGAAAGTCAGTTTTTAGCTGGAAACTAATGAATATTGAAAAAGAAATTGTTCTAAAAATATATTTCACACTTTTATGTACTTATTATTGAATCAAAGTTTATTGAAATGAAATAGAAATTGTCCACAAAAAAAAGGATGAAAATATATTTTAGCCTTTTATGTACATTAGGGTGGCCATTTTTGCAACATTTTACGATTTTCATAACGCCAGCGACTAAAAAGTTTCCTTTTAACCTTCATATAGCGCCGGTAAAATTTAAAGACGATCCAAAATAATTTGATGGTCACGGAAATAGGTCAAAAATTACAAAAAATATTTGCTGTTAAGTAGAGGAACTTTTTGTTTTATTTCTAATTTCGAAAAATGTTTATTTTTTAAATATCTCGAAGCCCGTTTCATGAAAAAAGTTTTTCACTGCATTTTCGGTTTTAGCATATAATTTTACTACGGAAACGACTCAAACATGTTATGGATACCAACATTTTTTAAAATTTCTAAACTCGTGTAATTAATCATTTTAATCAATTTTAGAGCTTACCAATATTTATTTAAAATTATTTTTAGAGCGACATGAGACTTTTTGAACCATAATTTGTTTAATTGGAAACAAGTTTTTAAAGGTTATGTAGAACAATACAGTCAAAAACGGAAAAAGTGAAAATTATGACCTTTGACCTATTTCCGTGGCCATCAAATACTTTCGGTTTGTCTTTAAATTTTACAGGCGCTATATGCAGGTAAAAAGGAAACTTTTTAGGCCGTGGGATTGTTCATATCGTCGGTTTAAAAATCTGACATACTAGCGGCGGCCACCCTAATGTACATACAAAACTAAACTTAAAAACTAGAGTAGATATTTATATCAAATTTTTATGTTGTTGAAAAAGGTTTCTTTAAGATAGTTAGATGGATTTTTTTTATTAAAAAAGAGGTATCCAAGAGAGGTTGGGCTGCCCATGATAAGTTCGATAAAGAAGGGAGTCCTGCCGGAACAGTGGTTCACAGGTTTCTTTGATACAACATGTTCATGCGACCACATTTTCTTTGGACAACAGCCAGGTTTGAAATAAAATTTCTTTACATTTTAACAAAAATACCTATAAAGCTATAGTTTTTACTATACTAAAAAAATATCACAGCAATGCATTAATAAAACTAAAAAAATTTGAACTTAAGAATTACTACTTAATGAAAAAACCCTTATTTAAAATAAAAAGATGGCGTACGTTAAAGTCGGGCGCAGACGACTTTGCGATACCCTGTACCACTAATTGTAATTAGGTCCGATATATTGCTTAAGCACTCTAAAAAACTTTTGAGTGCCAAATTTGGTAACGATATCTTCATAAACAAGCGAATTATTTATCTAAAACTTTTGGGAGCTATATAATGTAACCCCGATATCGAAAAAATAAAATAATCTTGTCTCCTATGGAATAATAAGGTATCTTATCTGAAAGTTTGGTTGCTCTAGCTCCTACCATCTCTGAGATCTAGGCGTTCATACAGACAGACAGACAGACGGTCAGACGGACATGGGTATATCGACTTCTCTAGTCACCCTGATCATACTTTAGGTAACTTTGGGGGTCTCCGACGTCTCCTTCTGTATGTTACATACATTTTCGGCTTGCACAAACTTAACATACCCTTTGTACCATACGGTACAGGGTAAAAAAAGGAGATTCCTTATGAAGTAAGTAGAAAATTTTATTTTATTACTTGTTTTAATGTTTATTGATTGGCAATAGCTATAGTGTTTTCAAAAATTAACAAATTCTAAAAAATTTTATTTTTGGATTGACATTAAAGCCAAATGACTTAACTCAAGAGCTTATGAAATGCGAAACAAGCAAAATTCTACACTTTGAGGAAAAAATGTGAAATAAGTAGGAGAGTATTTTATAGCTTTTCGGCATAAAATGTCGGTTTTTTCAAAAAATTATTTTTGTCCTATTTTGTAATTGCCTGCGTCTTTTAAAGTTTTCATTTGATTTTTAAAATTTTTTTTATCTTTCTTTTCTTAAGGCCCATACGCAGTTCGAAAAATTTCGCACGGAATGACAAAACTTAATATAAAAAAATATTCCTTCTAAGAACTTTCCAATTGGAATTTTTTTTTTTTTGGTGAAATTCGATATTTATACCTATAAGTTCCCTAAATTTTTACCGATTTTGATGAAACTCGAATGTTACATCAAAGAAGTTACTTAAAGTATATGGGGTAAGTTTCAAGTTGGTATGTTGAAGGGTGTGGGAGAAAACACGGTAAATCGATTGCGGGGGTTGGGGGGACCGCGTCAATAAAATTTGGATGTGGATTTGTTCATTAGAGCCACATGAATCAGCTTACCAAAAATTGTGATTCTATGTCACTTATATCCAAAATTACGAAGAGTCAAATATTGACGCAGTTTATAGGCAAGGGTGGTGAAATTTTTACATTTTTGACTATAAGTTTTGCTGTATTTCCGATTTTGTTTATTTCGGTCGGACGGACGGACGGACATGGCTCAATCGCTACCAGAGGTTATGATATAAAGGACTTGGGGTCTGCCACGCCTCCTTCTGTCCGTTACATACATTGCACAAATCTAGTATACCCTTTGTACCTATAGGTACAGGGTATAAAAATTTCATTTGGGAAAATTTTGGGCCTTTGGCAATAATAAGTATAACTGCATTAAATTTCCTAGTGGCTTATGTATAGTGTCGAAATAAATTGAGAAATCCTCCTACAGTAAAACGGAAGAAGATAACATGACCTGCCTGCGGAAAATGCGCATCTTTTAGTAAAATTTGATATCCTTTTTGGTCATACGAATTGAATTATTGCTTGGACACACAGTCTAAATCGACACGGCTGTTTATGCTGATCAAGAATACCTATGTACATTTTATAAGGTTCCTTTGTCCATTACTTATTATAGCTTTGTCATAAAAACCAGTTTTAATTATAACACATGCATATATATATTTTTTTTTAAATTCAATATAATCAACAATATAATTGGTTTTATTTTGACTATATATAAAATAACATTAATGACGTCATAAAATGATGCTTGTTTACAAAAATTTCATATCAATTAGCTTTTGTTGCCATCAGCCATCAGTTAGCAGAGAAAGAGAAAGCGCAAGTAAGAGACAGACTCTGTTAGCTGAGCAGTTCCACTATATATAGGTGGTTTGTGTCCAGGCAAAAAATTATTTGAACAAGTGGATTGAATTGCTATCAGCCCACAGATGGCGCCATGATTAGTTTTATCAGAAAATACTGGTTTATATATAAAAAACTATTTGGCTTGTTGAAATTTTTTATCAAAACAAATTTATTTGAAGCATTAAGTTTTTAATGCATATTTAATAAAATTGATATATAATTAATTGTGATCGTTCTAATTTTCAAAAATTTTTCGTACACATTACGAATTTTGCTTTCAAGTACACTGATTTTTGGTAAAAGATTTAGTAATTTTTCATCTTATAACGAACTATGCAGCGAGGATTTTTGGAATAACGAACAAATTTTATGGCAGAAACTTAAACTCACTTAGATTTTCGCATTCGTTATAACAAATTTTTTCAAATAACACAGGATCACACTTTTCCATTATTCTTTCTCAACAAAATCTTCTAAAACCTTTAGAAAAACATATTTACCAAGCCAACTCACAATAAAATTATTAGAGAAACTGCCTCATTTTTTTTTTAATTTTTGGGAATCGCCCAAAATGTTATTCATTTCCCGTTATGAGAGAAATATTACATGTGTAAAGATTAATTATATGGATTTTCATCCGCTGAAACCTGAACACCCAAAGGTTCTGAGATAAGCTCAAAACACTATTAAACGAACTAATGTGGAGGCTATCTCAGAAGCCTAACATGCTGGGGCTTTATAGATCTTGAATTCGCATCCAGCGAATACATTGTTTATTTTGAAGTAACGTTATAACAAGAAAGATTTTCGGGCTCGGAGGTTTGACCATTACACTATACGTTTTAGGGGTCGCTAAATCGCCAACCGAGGCCTAAAAAAACCCATCGTTGCAAACCATAAATCGATAAAAATTTTATTGGTATTCTTTGGAGGTAATCTCAGAACACTGCGTTATTGCCTTTTTTGCACCTCGAATTTGGATTCAAAGACACAGAACCCATATGGATACGGATTCCCTCCTAAAGTTTCCACCACCTGAGGCCTGTGTAATTTTTCATTACTTGTCCAAAAAAAAAAAAAATATTTGGGCTACTACCAAAAATTAAGAAAAAATAGCGAAAAAGAAATTGACATTGCATGGTGAAAATGCATTCCTAAACGTTTTAGATGATTTTGATTTTGTTGAGAAAAATAAATAGAAAAGTAACGAACGAAATTTTGAAGAAAATGTTTATTTTATTTGTTGCTACGGAATGCGCTATGGTTCCCTATACTATGTAAAGAAATTTTTTTTTTCAGCATTTTTAGCCAGTAACTCCATTTCAAAAACTAACATCGAAATTGAATACATTAGTGTGTTCGATACTTTCGAAAATTTGTTACAGTTTCCTATCGATGCTCAGACTGACGTGAACCATTTTCTTTAGCGCGTTCCAGCTAAATGCAAAGAATTTAAACATTTGGTTCGTAGTGCGAACATCTTGAAAACCTGTCAGTCAAATTTGATGAAGGTTTGTACGTATTTCGCCTTTTAAATGTTTTTCTTTTTTTTTTTTATTTAGTTCATTCCTGCTTGGATGTTTTGCTGTTCTCTTCGTTTGTTTCCCTGGGCCCATCCTACATTTCACGGACTTGAGCGCATTTTAAAATGGGCAAAAGCAACCTACCAGACTCGAGGTAGTGGAAATGGAATCATTTTTCTAGTTTTAAGACATAAAACTCGACACTTTAAACGCCAAGTTCCACCCTCTAAAATGGCTGGCCTGAACAATTGTTGTATCTGTGTGTTGTGAGATGAGTTCGTATGTGTGTGTGTGTATGTTTGTTGGTATTGGTATCCATTTGGACAAGAATTCGTGTTGTTTTAACAAAAATGGCCACTGGTGGCTGGAATGTCAATGTGATTTAAGTGTGATTCAAAGTCCAGCGTCGACATGTGTCACGTCATTCTCCCCCAAAAGCACAATGACCAAATGGACACCATCCCTCCCACGCAACCCTCACTCACACACCCACTAGGAACTTTTGACAGTCCATTTCTGAGTGCTCTCAACAGCTGCTTAAGCACTAATAACGAATGGACATTGGTCAAAACTCAAGCTGAGCTGAAATTAGTCAGTAGACAATTTGGTATCCTCTTTAATTACTTCGAATATCAACACTTTGTCAAACTGAATGTTTCATTAAGGTGTATGTGAGTGCTTGCATGAGGGTGTATGGAGTAGTGTGTGGATAGCTGCGTGCGTGTTGGGTGTCCAAATACCTCCCTTTTAATTGTCAGGGAGCTGCTATGTACGTGAGCATGTGGAGTAATGGGCAATAGCTTCCGATCCCAATGCCTCGTGTTAAATGGCTGATGTTAATTACTTTCTATCTACTGTTTTATTCATGAGTTTTATTTGAAAGCTTTTGTTTTTGTTTTAATGAATGCCATTAGCTTAGTCAGGGTAGAGAATACATAGTTAAGAGAATCCCCACATTCCTGCACTTGCTTTTCATTGGCTATTTCATTAATTGAAAATCTAAAACTTTCTACATTTTTATACCCAGTACCTAATTGGTACAAAGGGTATGTATGTATGTAAAATGCTGAAGGAGACGTCGGAGACACTCCAAAAGTTACCTAGAGTATGATCAGGGGACTAGAGAAGAACTTTCAGATTATATTCCTTATTAGTCCAAAGGAGACAAGTCCATTTTATTTTATTGATATCGGGATTATTATTATTAGCTCCCATAGGGCTGTTTCAGTGCACCTCGAAAGAAACCAAAAGTTTTAGATGCATAGTTCTTTTGAAAGTTTTTAGAGTTCCGATCGGTCAAAAAAACATTTTTGGTGCATAATTCGTTTGATTTTTGATATTTCATGATAGATATCCTAACCAAATTTGGCTATCAAAAGTTTTTTGGAATACTTAAGCAATATACTGAATTTGACGGCAGCGTACAGGATATCTCCATCTTTTTTTTTTATTTTTGGAAAGTATGATTTTTAAAATTTAATATGTTAATCATTACTTTTTTAAAAATTTATTTTTGGCTATCAGTTTCAATCTAACATTTGATAAAAAATTTTTTTTTTATATCTTTAAAATTAGAAGTTTTTCGTCAAAACAATCAAAGAACATACAATTAGTTATTTTATGCTCTCTTATCTAAAATACAGACAAAAATATATAACTACTAAGAAGAAATAAAGACAAAAAAATTTGACTTAAAATCCTTTTCAGGATAAATTATACTCACCTAGCATTAGTATAACGAATTGGGGCACACTATTTTGATTCTTAACCAGCTATGTTCTTAAATATACTTATTTAAATGTAATATGAAGTGGGATAAGGCTTATTTTTTTAAATTACAAAAGGAAATATTTATTATTTTATTTTTACCATTTTATAGTGAACTCAAACTCTGTACCTATTAGTCTTTAGTCTTGGTTATTCAAATACATAGTCCCAAAATCATAATTTATTATTTTATTAACGAGTACTCAATTTTTATTATTAATCTACTATTATATACATTTCAATTGAACCTTAAAAATCTGTCGAAACTAAAAAGCTAAGAATTTTTCAAAATGTTAGCTTAGTTTAGTATTTAAACACAATAAAAATTTAAGTTATTTTTAAAAATGCTACCACAATGATAATAATTAAATTATTTTTTATATTAATGTAATCTGAAAAAATTATTATTATATAAAATGTGTTAACCGACTACAGATGGCAAATTAAAAAAAAATGTTTTTGTTTAAATTTTGTACGTGGAAGAAAAATATTATTCCCGAAACTTTTTGCACGCTTTGAAATAACCATAAACTTTTGACAACTTCCTAGCTATATCAAACATAACTTGACGAATGTTGGGTGGTAGCTTGGGGATTGTCTTTGTAAGTAAAATCAATTCTATCGGTACAAAGAATGTCAAACATATTTTTTTGCATAATTTAGATAATAAACTTTCTGAAGAAATATTAATCAATTTATTGTTTCCTTCTGATCATAAGGCAATGGAACTAAGCACTTAACCGTATGAGGTTGTAGATAAATCAAAGCTTTTTCTGAGCTTTAGTTCTCTTGTCTTGTAATAAAAAATTCAATTTAATATTTATTATGTTTTGAAACTTAACTTAATTTGAAAAATCTGTTTTTTTCGGTCAATATTGATTAACAAATTAATCAAAATAATTTAAGACTTAGGGTAAATATTTTTTAACTTTTAATTTGAGAATAATAATCTCTTATTATCATAATAATTTTTGTTGTAATAACTTTATTACCATTATAAATGTATATGGGCAAAAATAAATGTAGTGAATCACTTTTAAAATGGACCTCTTCGCTTTCGAAGATTTTTACATATATGATAAGGGTATTTGCCTGTATTCATTACGTAAGTTATCCCTTCAAATACCATCCCCTCGTTTTGATTATATCTTAAGCGAAATATATATATGCTACTATATAATATTTGTAACACTATATATATTTGAAACAAAACCAGGACATGTAAAACTGTATGCCACTAAGAAAGATATGTTTTTGTAAATAACACTAGAGAACTCCTTAAAGAGGCTGAGTGTAAACATATTTTAGAATTGTAATTATTTTGTTTGATAAATATAAGACTTTTATTGATATACTCTATAAACGTTAAAAAAGTAATGTAAGTTATCGATAACTAAATATTTAGGTATTTCGCAATCGAATAAATTTATTTAAAACTTACGTTTCGATGAAAAAAAAAATTTTAAATTTAAAAAAAAAATTGAGCTTCATTCTATTCTTCTGAATATCTCAGATATATTGTTTATCTCTAACGGTAAAAAAATATGCGAATAGTAGAAAAACTAAGTTTTGAAATATCTGGTTTTTTTTTCATTTTTGAAACCTTTGTATGTCCTATTGTATGTAAAAAAAGTTAAAAAATAATTAGTTGTAGCGTAACTAAGTTTTAAAAAAATCGGTTTTTTATACAAATTTGCAATTTTATTTAATTTTGAAAACATCACTATGTAAAATGGCCAACGCATGAAAAGTTAGTATATAGTATATATAAATGCAACTTAACAAAAACAAAATAAGTATAGCCGGCTTAGAAATAGAACCCATAGGTGTTGCTATCAAAAGTGAATCAAAAGAAACTTCCATAGCTAGGCATCAAAAATTTAAGTGATGCATTGTTTCCAGTTGAAATCTCACTTTACGCAAAATTGGGCTGACACTGAAACTGAGACTAGAACTGAATGGCTAAGCAACACCGACGCCCTAAGCCTGCTGCCACAAATATATATACATATGTTTGTATATATATATATGTATATAGGTAGTAGTATAAGTAGAATAGAAAAGATGAAGACGAGGCGAATTATGTGCCCAAGTGTAACTAAAGAGAATAAGGGCGAAAAATCAACGAATCATTAATCAATCCTTTCATGATGTGACGCGGTGCGTGTCCTTTTATGTGTCAAAAAAGAAAAACGCAAAACGAAAAACTGGGGAAAACGAAAACACGCTCACACTCGCACTCACACTTTCCACGACAACACGAAGAAAGCGAAAAGCAAGGACGGACGAAACAACCAACGAAAAACAAAAAAAAAAAAAAAATGAAAAAGAAAAGTATCTTTTTGCATGAGTTTGACAGACTGAGCGACAGATACTCTCGCAAACTCGGCACGGGGCGGCGAAAGACGTTCCAAAGTGGATGAAAAAAATTTAAGCGAAACAAACAAAAACAGGGAGAGCACGAAGCGCGTGTTGATATGATGCAGAAAAGAAGCAAAAAAAAAAAAAAATTACGTAAAAATAAAATGGCGACAATGTTTGAAGAAGGATGCGCCTATTTACATTTTGAGACCGCGTTGATTAGCTGAGTGCCACCCTACACGTAACAACTCCCCCACGAAACTGACAGCAGACCGCAGACAGCGGACAGGCAGCTGATAAGAAATGAAATTAAAACCAGCAGGAAATACTTTAGCTTAGGTATGACGAAGTTTAGATACTCTTACAGTAGTGTAGTAATTGTCAGAGAAAAAATAAGGGGCAATAAAGGTAGCTCGGTACCAGTTCGGTAAAGTGCGAAAAGGATTCAAATTTTTTATTCAAACATTTTTGAATTAAAACTTAAAGTTTATTTACAGCTAGGTAAGACGAGGCGAGAAATCTTGGCTATATAAAGCTAAAGCTTTATGTTGTGGGAGGGCAGGCCTTACGAAGCGAACGATATTTTCTCCAGTCACCTGCGGGCAAGGAGAGAGTGAGATGAAAAAAAAACTCGAGCAGCGCTATACCATTAAATTCTGCGTCAAACTCGGGAAAACCGCGACCACACCAAGAACACCCCGCTTCCGAGGAAACCAGAATGTCCAAATCAAGGGTTCAATCCACGCTCATCTGCTTTTTTGACTGTAGTGGTGTAGTTCACAGACTTTTGAACCCCCTGGACAAACTGTGAATGTCATATTTCGCATAGACTTGACGTACCACACAATGCTGCCGGTGAGAGAGTTTCTGGCAAAGCACAGGGTCGCCACCTTGCTCCGCTCTCCCTAGTGTCCAGATGTGGCACCGCCAGACTTCTTCCTATTTCCTTCGCTTAAGCGGGATCTCAAGTAAACCCGATGCAGCTCTGTAGAAGATGTCTAAGGAGCCGTAACGGCATCTCTGCCTCTCTCGAGTGCCATTTCGAGGAGGCAGCAATTAGTTCAATAAAAAAATTTTAATTAATTCAGTCCTACTACTTTTTGACTCAAAATTGAAATTTTATTTGTGTTGAATTGAAGTTTGTTGAATAGTATTAAAAAAAGTTATTTTTAAAACATTTTTGATCAAAATTAAAATAACTTCGGGTCATACAACGTTATGCCATATTCTTCAAAAAACCAGAAAAGATTTTATGTTTTAATAACTTGCATTGAAAGCTAATTTTTTCATACCAGCCAATCGATTAATAAGGAGTTGTCAATTGTTGTCACATTTTTTTATTACTAAACAAATTCATTCGAAAGTACAAAAAAACTTTTTAAAAATTTTTCTTTTCCTTTTTGTTTTTTGTCATATTTTGTTTTAAAAATGTAACGTCACGCCAAAATGAAAATGCCAAATAATCAAATATTGCTCTTTAACCGTCCATTTTTTTTGGGACCTACAAACATATACGTTATGACGTTGCTGTTCGATCTTCTGGGTTCACTTAAAGATTGTCTAAGATTAAGAAAGTGACAAAAAGATTTTAAAACTATTCAGCAATGCTCCCTTTTCCATTTAACTTTTACGTATTTATACCGATAAATATAAAATTGGTCTTATTTTAGGTCTATACATAGTTGCGATGCTACGGGCCTCTTATAAAATGGTATTTGATGCTAGTGAAAACTTATGGCGCAAATCTACTTATTTTATATGAAGCCCAGGAAAAACTGAATTTGTCACAATTTGGCCCACTTCGATATGCCGCCAATTATGACAGGATCTAGTGGACACGCTAGCTGTCTGTAAGCTCATTCCAAAATATTTTTTTGGGATTTTCTTTTAATAATATCGCCACCTTTTGGCAACTTTTATGTTATGTATGTATGTTTGGGCCCTAAACGTAGTCCTACAAGTATCTTGGAATAAGCAGCCAACTGCATAATCCTAAATTGAATATTGATTCCTAGTCAATTCCGCAGTCAATACAGCCCATCCAAGAGTATATGCAATGGAAAACAGGAAACAGCAAAAAAACTTTTGCCTGATCCCTAGCCCAAAAGCTTCACTTGTCAACTTGTTGGGCTGTTTGTGCGATTACTCCCTATGGGAAATGAGTTATGGTGGCAAGACAACGAAATAGGATGCCAACAATTTTGGACATGGTACGAAAACTCATATACATAAAGTAAATTTAAGTTCCCACATGCAAGATACTACTATCACTAGCTGCCATTGCTAAGCATCTGCAGCCACCAGCAGCAGATGCATCTTTTGAAGCCATTTGAGCTGCTCAAAGATACTCATGCAATGCTTATCTACGAGCATGTGTGTGTCTGTCCAGCGGGAAAGTCTTTCTTTCACGTCTAGTACGCACATCACGTCACTGAGATACAAAAGTGACAGTCTGCCGGAAAATAAGAAATGGTATAGCAATCAGGCTAGCCAGCCAGCCAGGCAGCAGCCGACAGATATGCCGAGAGACAAGCTGGCGGATCAACCTAGTGCAGCGCTTGTCTTGAACGTGGACGCCTGTCAGCCAAGGGCCGAGCAGACCTACACCAATGCGTAAATATGTGGAGCACATCATTAATTATGCGAAAGAACTATGTACTAAGACTCTGGCCCTTATGCCAGTTCCTCGACAGACGTGAGTTCTGGCCCAATGTTGAATGCTGAGCCGCCGAACCATTTCAACTGACATTTAGTATTGAAAAGTTTTTACTCTTCCTGTGGATTTCGTCAAAAAGAAATGAAGGGAGAGAGTGCGAGAGTAACGCTGTCTTGGATTTTTTTGTTTTTCTATTTCCTTTGAACTAAGATCATTTGTTTTCTTTTCGCCCATATGCAGGCGACATGCTTGGGTTTGTGATGCACTCAGGCAAGTTAATACTCACAATCGCTACGGATATTAACCAAAAATAAGAAAATGGGAGAAAAAACACAAAAGCAGAACCATTCGATTTGATATGACTTTTGTTCTGATTTCTAATTGTATCGATGGGTGGTAATTGAGATGTTCCAGAACACAACATTTTAATCTAAAAGCAGAACTACTTGGATCAAAGTTTTTTACAGTTGTTTTGTGAATAGTGGTTTCTTCTGTGATTTCTATTCTGCTCTACCTATTAAATATTTTATATGTTGCGATACTAGTGTTCGTTTAAACATTCTCAATAAACACAAGTAAAGCTCTAAACCGTGGCCATCGGCAGCAAAGTGGTAGCATACTCGTTTGCAACCGGATGGTTCGATTCCCCACAGTAGCACTGGTGCATTTGCCTAGCACTGGCATCGCCAGCTCAAAGACGCTATTTGCCCAAGAAAATCTCTATTAATTCAAGACACCGCCGTTCTGATTCGGCTATAAACTGTAGCTCCCTGTTCTCTTCCAACAGTTATTAATAGAGATCCCTGTTCTCCGCCCAGGGGCGACTGACAAAATAGTCGGTCAGGGAAATTATTTTATAAATATTGAGATATGATGACAGAGTAAATGCTATCAGGAGAACAAAAACATATTTTTAATATTAATTAAAAATTAATTTAAAGCGATAAGTATACGCAAAATGTTAAATACAAATTTTACTTTTATCAGACATCATACCAAATAAAAGTTTTTATTTATTTTAACGGGGTGATCCGACCCTGGTCGCGTTGCTCCCCATGGGGTAATTTTCAAGATTACAAAGTTTTATTTATTATAGATGTTGTTCTGGAAATCACATATATAAAATACAATTGTTAAGTTTTTGGACTCATTAATATAATTTTTGTTAATTGTATTAACTAACAAAAGTTAATCTATTTTCCTTTTCCATTTGAAAAATATTGAAAAAAAAATTTGAGAAAAAAGAGAAAAACGACATCAAACAAAATTAAAAGAAAATAAAAAGCCCAATTTTAATACCAAAATTCTTTAAGTAAACATAAATAAAAACTTAATTTTTTCGCTATCGCTTACAAATATTCTTAAAAAAGACAATTTATGAGAATATATGATAAAAAAATATATATAAAAAAAATAATAATAAATAATAGTATTCCGCCCGTCTCCATCCCGCCCGAATTTTTGTTTTCGTTAACTCATTAATTTCTTTGTTGAAAAATTGTAATACATGGTAATACAAATAAAAATAAATAACCCATTGGTAACATACAAGCAATAAGTATTAAAAAATTTTGTATTCTAAAATTTTATAAGAAAAAAGTCATTACACATAAACTATAAATTCTTCTCAAACAAAGGAAAAACAAACGGATTACGATCAAAAATAATTTGTTTTACCGATTCGTCCTATGGGGCTATCTGGTATTGTCAATCAATTTTGATAATAGCTTATTACAGTGCTTGAGAACTCTTAAAAACGTCATAACGCCAAATTTGGTAACGATATCTTTATAAATAAACGAATTATGCGTTTAAACTTTCGATATTTTTTTTTGAGTTGCTCTGAAATATGTACTCTTGGGAGCAATATAATACATATATAAAAAGTTAGCTTGTTTCCCCTAACAAAATAAAGGATCTTACTCGAAAGCTTGGGTTCGCTAGCACTTGCCATCTCTGAGATCTAGGTGTTCATATGGACGGTCAGACAGATATGTCTATATCGACTTCACTGTCAGCCTAAATATAGATCTTTCAAGGACATATAAGACATCGACGAAAAGGTTTTAAGGTAAATTTTTTTATTTTAAATTTTTATTACATTTTTTTTTTCATTTTTTATTATAAAAGAAATATTTTTTATTTTAAATTTTTATTAAAAACAAAATTTTTTTCAATTTTTATTATGAAAAAATAATAGATATGTCGCGAATTTAAATAAAAATTGATATTGATATATGATACATTATTTAATCAATTATGATAAATTATTTAATTTTAAGTCAAAAAATATCAGTTAAAATTGATTTTGTTGGGAAGAATACAAATTTAACTATTATTATTTAATAATTAATTTTAAGTCATAAAATATCACTCAAAACTTAATATTTTTTTATAAATAAAAATATATCCCTTTATTGTTGCTTGAACTTCCATCTAAACACTTTTTTCGATTTGATTGTTTCAACCCCATAACTCCTTGGTTTTTAAAGATATAGTAATTAAATCTGTTTACTTTAACTTATAGCGCCCATAGGACCGACCGATCGGTGGAAATAACCAATAACCGAATTCGGATTTAAAAGGGTGGAGTACAATACCCAATTTAATCGAGTTAGTATAATTTATTTATTTTTGTTGTTGTTGGTCTTCCACGCCCAACTTTAACGTTCTCCATACTTTATTAAAATACTTTGCTGATAACGTAATCACATAAGTAAGTTATCCCAGCGGTTTCTAGGAAAAAACTCAAAAAAACACTTCATTAATAAATATGAAACAAAAGTGCCACTAATTTGCATTTCGTCATATCTACAATGTAGAAACCTTAGAAAAAGTTCATGTTCGTGACTTAAGAAACAAGGGAAAAGTGCAAAACTGCAACTCGAGGCGATTACATATAGAAAATTTGTTCATTAATTAAATGGCGGGATACACTCAAACGGGTCATTATGACAATAATAAACATTTTGCAAAACGGCAACTCAAATTAATTAATTGCTCAATTGTGAAACTCAGAACAGCAAAAAAAAATAACAACAACAATAACTACAACAGTTTAATTATAATTACAGGGAACTTAAGCGGTTAACGTAATTGAGGCGCTAAAAACGAAAACGTTAAGAAACTTTGGCCAAAATGCACTAGACCAGACCAGGTCGGAAGGCGTAAGTTGAGTGTGATTGTGTAGTATGGCATAAGTGTGTGTGTACTCGTGCTCAGGCACACATGCAGTCAATTAAAAAAACATTTATTAACTGAGCCACTGCACAAAGCTGTTAACAAAGCCATTTGGCTTTGACCAGGCCCAGACCCAAGTCTGTACCCGGTACACAGGCCCATACAACTCAAAATGAAAACGTTCTCAGAGAGGTGTTGGTGTGGTTTAAGCTCTGACTCTTGCTGCTCCAGCGTCCGGCTTGTACAGCTTGGCCCGCAGTTGTTGGCCTTGCTGCTTGTTGGCCGCACAGAATGGCTATAATTGATGGTTGGGCGTACGATAGTGGCAGGACACACACATTCCCACACACACGCGATTGCAGTTGTCGCTCTTGATGCTGGACAACATGGAGCCCCCAGTCAAAGTTTTAGCCCACATGCATTTCACATGCTCTGACTCGCTTGCACGCACTTTATGATGACTCTAGTGCTGCGCTGCTTGTTCTTATGCGGATTTCACGCATGGAACACACAGTCGGCGGCCGGTCTGCCAGTGTAAGCCAAAGACCCAGGCCCAGTACACCAGTCCCAGTTTTAGTCAAAGACGCAGTCGGAGTCGTGGTCCCTCCCGGGCTATACATAGTAAATTCGAATTGAATTTTGGCGGCATATTCATTAATCATTATTTCAATCATGGAACAAATGTGCTCTTGGTGCTGATTGTTGTTGTTGTTGTTGTTATTGCTGTTGGACGCTCGCTCTCATTGCTGTTGTGGGGCTTTGTTTTGTATCTTGTGAATTTTCGTGTCGAAGCGTATCGATACTCTTGCCCCGCCTCTCTCTCTTCGACAGACCCGCCGCCACTGTGCCTCTGCTCTGCTGGATTCGCTTCAAAGATTGATAATCTCTTGGATATCTTTAAATTTAATTAGTCACATTCATAACAGACCGCCAGCACCAATATGAATGCTGTTGTATGTAGCATCTTGTAGCTGGGACATTGCTTCAGCGCAACGCATCCAATGGATTCCCTTACCAAATTACATGTTACAACAACTACGCGTCGCTCTTGGCCATGCAGCATTAGCGTCTTCTCTGTTCCACGCTCTTTTCTGTCACTCTCTGACACCGCATGAGCAAACTCTGACGTTTGGGCTCTGATTACAAAAACACTACGAGATAGTTTTCTTTAAACAAATTTTTTTTTGTGTTGTTTTGGATCTGGAGTCCCACCTGGCGCTCCTGAGCCACGCACATGTGTGAGAAAGTGCGTTCCGTGGAAGATGTTGTTGTTTTCGTTTATGTTACGTTTAGGTTGAACATTTTCAAGCCCTTTAATGAGAAATCGCCGTTGTTACTAATTATGATTGACACAGACGTAATTGGAAATTTGAGTTAAGCTTTGAGCTAATCGGCGGTCTTCAAAAAGTTTCACAAAATTAAAGGGTTGCCTTAAATACCAACTTTCTTTGATGGATAAGCGCATAAGCATCTATACGTGGATGCAACATAGTGAGGGTCTCAATTGCCAGTTGTAGAGATTAAGTATAAGCAGTCACTACTTATGCTTAGGATTTACATGAGAACTACAATAAGGAAAATTATACGAAAGATTTCTTTCATAGCATAACTCATAAAAACTATAATAATTAGGGGTTTTCGCCCCCTAGGTGTTTTGCACGCCAACACCCGGAGTACGGTTACAGTCACATCCCGAATGTACTATACCCTACAGCTTCGTTGAATACAGCTTGTTTTACTGTGACTTTTTTATTTTGAGCTATACAATTTTTAAAAAGAGGAAAACCTATGGCAAGTTTTAATATTGTTGGTTAACGAATGCGGGAGTAAGCCATGAAATTCTATTTGGGAGAAGAGGGCCAATATCAAAAATCTAAGTGCAAGTGAAGAACTATAGTAGACCATAAGACACACTTTATGGTAAAATGTTATACTATTAGCTCTTTTGACCTTCGAGAGACATGTAATCCAGACTGACAGACAGTCAGTTTGATTCCTTTTGTTGTCCTGATAATTTTTGATAAAATTTCGAGAGCGTCTCTGTATCAATTTTTTTTTTTGGTCTGTGTCCATCTTGAATGATACAACGATAATATAAATTTTTACTTATACATTTCGAAGTTTTCATTCGATTTTAATCATTTTTGCGACATACTTTTTCGACAAAAATAACTATTTTATTTTTTTTTACTTAAAATTCTCCTGCGGCTTGCAGAAAAATGTCGTCTTTTGTAAAATTTTGGTTCTGAAGTTTTTATAGACTCCTCAGATGCGTGAGCTTATTACATCTTTATATGTTATATACTTTGGGAATAAGAGTAATTATTTGTGCCACATTAGAAATTGTTATATTGAGGAGTGTAGGCGTATTCAAAAAGGGCTTGTGGCATGTTTGGTAAAAATTTTTAAGTTTCGTTGTTGATTAGGCTCACATGTAGACTCATATACACTCGCATGATTTATTTGATCATGTATTCCTACATAATATATATATATTTTGTGCATAAAATTTAATCAATATTTTGTAGCTATTGTACTTTTTAATGGACAAATACTTTTTATAAAATATTATATGAAATTTACATTATTTTTTCTTAATATTGTATTTACTATTTTTTATAGAATTTTAAATTGATATTTTGGAAGAGTTATGGCCTCAAAACTTGCAAAGTCGGCTTAAGTCCCATGTTCGATTCTCAGTCAAAATGTTTTGTTATATCTAATTTTTTATGTAATATTATTTTTTTTTAATAATTTTAATTTAATTTTTTTATATTTAGTATTGCTTTTTATGTAATACAAAACTATTTTAGTTTTAGTTTACAATTTTTAATTAAAAAAATATTTTAATAAACTATTAAATGAAACTTCATTATTTTATCTTTTTAGTATTTTTTTTTAAATAATATTTTATTTAAGTACTATTTTTTATAACAATATTTTTTATTTTGCTTTGAATATAATTTTTAATAAATACATTTTTCCAATTGAATTCACAAAGGCCAACCACTCGTTTTTATCGATTAAATTTTCCATATATTTAATCTCCATATATAAAAATTATTTATGAAAAAAGTTCTTTTTCAAGTATGTATTAATAAAATTACCATTAAAAAAATTTACCAATCTACAAACGCAACTCAGTTTCTTCAAAGCTATGCGCTTTTTACAATGGAGTGAAAAAATAAACACTCATGAAAATTTACTCCGCATATGAAAATTCCATACCAACATTCAAATATGTATTCCCAACACCTTTAACGAACCAAGTAAACATGTGAAATTTTGAGCATTTTGGTTGGGGGAAAAGGTAAACTCTGAGCATCATTAAGCATAATTTTAACAGATTTTCTAAATTTCGGCTAATGTGAGGCAATTACGTTCATATCTTTCAAAAACTATACGCGCACATTTAACCAATTGGCGGCAAATGCGACCAGAAGAAGATTTAGCCCGAAGCCTTTTGGTCCAGCGTCTGTATGCAGCCGTAGCCTTCATTATGTGGCTTGCACGGCAGAGTTTCCCTGTAAACTGAAATCAATCAGTGATAATCTGTCATGGGTAATGGGTACCTGTCCCCCGTGCTTGCCCCTGACACCGATGCCCCTCTCGACTGACCCTTTTCGTTAAGCTAAGCGCGGATTGCCCCTTAAGCGCTGCTAGGGTCATTTAAGTCATTGGTGTAATTATTTTAAACAGCCCCAGTGTAAAATTTGTTAAACACTCGACGTCGACATCAATGTCTTGGTCGTAGTTTGGCAAAGAGGCGCATCACCAAAGGCCCGAATCGAACATAATATGACAGGTAATAGTTGAGCTCGGTGATAAATGGAAAACGTTTCTCCAAATGGCATCTCAATGAACCACATTTAATTAGTCGTCTGGACCATTCGTGGTCAGTTAAGCCATTTTTTATTTATTTTCGAAACATATTATATGCAAATGTAAAATTCGGCAAACAAAATGGCGTCCAGCGCGAAAAATTTGTATATACATATGTACAGTATTGACTGCAGTATCTATCGGTGCTTAAACATGTTCTGGGATGTTATTTAAAACTTTCAATTCATGCTCAAATTTGAATTTAATGACTATGACTATAAAAGTTACATTATGGATGTGGTAGGCCCAATTCTCTCCATCGTCGTCGCAGTCATCCTTATGAGCTTTAATTGTGGCCGCAACTTTGATTCAAGTGATTGACGAAACAGTCGAGTGAATCATTAATCACTCAATCAATCATTTCAATGCGCCATTCTCAAGCTATTTGTGCGCCTCCTCGACGATGCTTTATTATCCTGTTGTTGGCACAATCCGGATTCTTTTGCTGCTGCCCACGGATTGCCATCAAATTTAACTTTTTGAATTGGCTGCGATAACATGAACGCGGCTAATCAATGCCAGCAGAAGCTGGAGCAGTTCCTCCACACTTGTCATTACGCTCAATCTCACTTGTCAACATGTCGTTTACACAATTTCCATATTAGATTGATTGGAAAATGCGTTAAGAACTTGTTATCAATGAAATCACTTGAAGTGGGAGGCAAGGAAATCAGAAGGAGCTGCTGGGCATAATAAATACTCTATTGATCTTTGATGGTTAATTGTTAAACGATAGATACCATAGTAGCGCAAATTAGTTAATGGACTCAAATCAATACGAAATTTAATTGAGCTGACCGTTCAATGCATACAAATTTATTTTAATTATTTAACATGATAGAGTTTGGTGGTTCAACTGATATTAAGGTAGAGGGCTCCGCCTCCTGAGTGCTTCGTATTATTATTTTTCTTCCACGATTTATGGGCTTATTTGTTAAAATTAACATTTAATCCAACTTTTACCTGTATGTTCATCTGTTCGCTCATATCTTTTCAATCTCTTATCATAATTTGCCAAATAAAGTATCATTGGAAGGGTCTTGATCGTCCGCTGGTTATAAGTTATGCAACGTCAGATCAAATTGAATATGGCGCGCTCTCGAGGACATAAAATCAAAAAAAATAAAAAAATCCTGAATTATCCTGTTTTGGCTTTCAAATAAAAGGGCTTAATTAGCACAATCTCCCTTTTTTTAAGAGATTAATATTATTAATATTGGTATTCAGAGATTAGCCGTGGTCATATACCACCTAAGTCACCATTAGCCTTACCAATATATGACGAGTAAGTATTTATTTAATAGACGATGAATATTGAATAGTTTGTTTGTTAGTAACTTTTTCAGATGAGAGTGTTTTATTGTTTAATACTTCTCAAGCATGATTTGTTTTTTTTTTATTTTTTTTTTTTTTAAGTTTAAACTTAATAAAAAATAAATTATTTTACGACAAAAACTTTGTATAATATTATAAATACACAGACCCTATTGTTTCCTACATCTTAGTGCCTTCTTGCAGCTTTGACCATTTCGTAAGTTTTTTTAACCTTGCTTGTGCAAACATGAGCAAATAACTTTGCAATATATAACTCTGAGTCTTAATATACTTAAAAAAAAACCATATACTACATGATCTTAATATTGTAGTATTATTATTATTATTAAAACAATAATAAAAAATAAATTGCTTCGCTTTGTCTTTGTAAAAATATTCAAAATACGAATTAAATATTCTGCCAGTTTTTTTAATAAAAGAGCGGCATGTGCCTAAAATGGGCAATCAAATATGTATCTGCCATAACTTCACCCCGTAAACTCAACCCCACAATAAGCTAGTAAACAAAGTATCTATGTACGTAGTCAGTTTATTCTTTTGATATAAAAAGTCTAAAACTTTTGATAGGTAGCTTAAAGGCGGGTAGAGTAAAAAGAAAGAGAAAACAAAGAACAAAGCAGCACAAGAGAACTAACTCCTCACAACAGCGGACACATAATGTGGCAAGCACAAGACCATTAATCACATTTGTATTGTGCAGCAAGTGAACTTCCTTTGCAGCCTGACAGTCGCAACTGATTGTGGGACCGAACTGGGATTTGGAACTCGACTGCCGACTGCTGCACACTTGAACAACAAGTACAACAATAACAACCATATGAGCGCATAAACTGTGCAAACTTGGAACACATCCAGACAAGAAGCTCAAGTTCTTACCGAAGGAACAAGGTACACAGCTCTATGGCTTGAATGTCAGCCGTGTTGCAGACATGTCAGTCAGTCACTTGGCCAAATTTAATATAGCAGTCTAATAATGTATCTCATATTGTATTTACTTAGCTCTTATGCCACAAGATTGTTGTTATAAAAGCTTTAAGTAAGGTTTATATAATGTTTAAATTTCAAAAGAAATAAACCAAATTTGTCTAAAACATATATTATTATGAATATTAGAGACGTTATGCGTTTAAATAGTCTACATATTGTGGACTTTCTTTCTTGAAAGAAGAAAAAGTTGAAGTGACTGTTGCTCATTTGATAGATTGCGAAAAAAAAATATTTAAAATAATTATTACACTGCCGTGTTTCAACTTTAAAGAAGCACTTCCAGCTTTTGATCATTGCTATTAAATTAATCGATTTGCATACTGTGATTGGGTATTATGTACACCGCGCGTATGGGAGAATGTCGTTAGGGTTGGCCAGGCACCCAGGTCAGTCAACTGCGATTTAACATCTAAGACCACAGGCGGTAACTTGGATCGGGTATAGACATTTTTTATTTATGAAAGCAAACTCATGGCCTTACCGGCTGATGTCTGACCGTAACAGGAAATAATGTTGCGCACTTGGAAATGACAACAAAAGTATTTTTATTATGGATTCAGAACTTAGAATGTAGGCATAGAATGAAAAACTCCACATGCTGCCAAGGTTGGCCAACTTTGTGGATAAAAAGTCTAAGCAAAAAAAAATATGCTTTGCGTTCAGCATAAACGTGTAAGGTATAAAATAAGATTTTATTTTTATAAAGTTGTTCAATAGAATAAGTACCTAACAGTGGATTGAACTCAAAAAAAATAAAATTATTTGCATCAAGCTTTACATTTATGCGTTGAGGATTGTAGACGTTTTTTGGATAGTGGGTTGATTCATGAAAACCTCTGGAGGGAGTCTAAATGTGATAAATTTTTACATATACCATATCTTTTGACGATTTTATTCGGTCTTAACATGTTTGCAGCATGCTTTGGCAGGGCTACCCATATGGATTTTTTTTTCGATTTTTAGTTCTCAACAAGGAATTTTCTGAATCTGACCCCAGATTCGGATTCAGCGACACCAAAAACATACTGAAAACAAGCTCTGACCTCCGAGATAATTTAAAAAAAAATACAAAAATATTTTTCGAGTTCGGTTGTCCTGCGATGTTTTTTGTATTTTTTATTGGGAGTGTAAATCAGAATACGATTTCAAAAAACTCCATTTTGACAGGTTTTTTAAAAAGCCTCCAAAATAGTATAATAGTCGTGAATGGTTCTTAAGCTTATTACAGATCTCTTGGGCTCGGGCCTCGGATTCGGATCCAGCGGCTCAAAATTCATATAGGTAGGCTTATCACACCACATTTTTTTTGTGGGCCTGTGTAATAATGACCCACATATAGGGGTCTAAGCCGTGATATCGACATGAATCAACTTAACCTACCCAGCCTTATTTAACGAGTTCGATTTCATTTAGTTTATGTTGGAAAGTTTTTTATTAATGGGCTGAAAGAATATTTTTAGTCCATAGCTTAAGAAGTTTATAGGTTAAAAAGTCTTTTGACGGAAAATTTACCAAGTTTTAAATCTGAACTTTGTGTGGTCCGTACATTGTTAAGGTTTTATCGCACAATGTCAAAGAAGTTTGGACTCCAGTAATTCCAAGTAAATTTTTGTGTCTTAAGCAGGCCTGTCAAGAGGGGAGGAGGAGCGATTCCCCCGGGGCCCGGTGTTATTACTGTCGTACTGTCGTGATTCAAGCTAAAGTTTAATAGAGGGACCGGTACATTTTGCCCCCCGGGCCCGGATTTTCTTTCTACGGAACTGGTCTTAAAGCTAATACGCGGCAGTGAAAAACCTCCTGAAAGAAAACAAAACTTCATATAAAAAAAACCTGTCAAAATTTTTCAGGCGGTTTTTCACTGCTGCGTATTAGCCTTTAAGCTAAAAAAATTAAAATTTTTAAATAAAGTTGAATTTTGGAGCAGCTTATGAAAAAGGAGATAACTATCATAACATTTATAGATCAAAAAAATACTGAGCTTCGTTTGACTTCACTGATTAAGGAAGTAATCTTTAAGAAGAAAGCTCGACGGAACACAAAATGACGGCTTTGTTGTGAACATGAAATAGAATTCTGACAAGTCTTCTTCAAATTTCAAGATTTTTGATTTGACGCGTTTACGTTTTCTCTCTATTAAATAAAAAGTTTTTTGACGTCCTCGTGCCATCCGTCATCATATATTTTTCAGTTTAGTGCGGCCACTAGATGGCGCAAGCAAGTTGATACATATTTCTGTTAATAATTAAATGAATATTATTTAAAAAAGTATGAGTTCATATTTTACGTGACAAGATCTATAAAAGAGACGGAGTGAAGCTCACCTATTAAAATAAAAAGAAATTCGCAAACGAATAATTTTAAACATCTCCAAACACACAATTAATTATACAATATTTATTGAATGACAACTTTATAAAGCTACACATATAAGTAGCTTAACCTTTATTTCTACTGTGATAGGTCGAGAATAAATGTAAGTATGTCAGTGAGTTAAATAAAGTGAAGAGTTCAACATAAGTGGAAAAGAACTTAAGCCAAGTCAACAAAATAATTTAAGTTTCTTATACTTAGCTTAATGGACTTAATGATGTTTTGATAGTCACCATCAAATTCGAATCAGTTGGAAGTCGATTAATTAGTGGCCATTCGCAGACACGTACGAAATACACAGACTGAACTGAAAGTACAGCACGTGTGCCACATTGGGCTGGGTACCATTATTTGGCAATTAGGCAAACTCACCTCTTGGCACATGGCAAAAGCGTGACTCTCCTCCACATACATAGATACACACATAAATACATGCAAAGTATACTACTTTTAAACAATTTCTCATTAAAGAGCTGTGTGTATAATGTACAGCACAAAGAACAAAAGTTTAAGTAATATTTCTTAATGGAAAAATGGGAGTGGGAAAAAGAGTCTAAATATTTACAAAAATTTTAAAGCGTAAAATGTGCGACCTTCTTTTAATGCTATTGATGTTATACGTGTACAACAATCATTCTATCGATTTTTCATGCGTGCTTCTCTCATTTGAATATCTGCTCGTCATCCTCATCATTTCAGCAACAATAAAAATCACGGTAGTAATGATAACAGCAACAAGAGCCACCACGGCAACAGCCACAACAACCACATAATAAAATATTATGCCAAGTGCCGCAATATTCGTTCAACATTCAACGCCTAATAGAAATTATGCAAGTCAGCCGAGCAGTACAAGCCCCAGTCCAGCCAAGACACCTATTGTAGAACCTCTCAACCCGGTAGCTCTAGTCGAGAAATCAACAGCATCTCCGCAGCAACAACATCCCGTGCCATTGGCATACACAAAAGTCAAGTCAGGTGTTGATAGATGCTTTGCGATCGATATTGTCGTATTTAGTAGTCTGCGCCAGTCAATAAGATTTTTGTTCTTTTTTTTGTGTTGCATCTGTTTGGGGAGACGTGAATGCCAAGTTCTTGAAAATAAATGATTTTGTTCTGGCCGGTTGTAAACGTTGCTCTGGTTGCTTTTATGAGATCGATGAAATGTTTAGTGAAAAGAGGCGTGGTCTCATGACGCACGAGCAGCTTGTGAGTGTGCGCCATGACTGATGGACACACACACACACACAAACACATAGAGAGACGCAGTCAAAACAACAATAACGTACAGCATCTTCAACAAAATACAGTCGAGTCCAAACATTAGTTACACTTTGGATTTAATACGATGGGAATTAAAAATAAGAATAAGAGCTATGGAGTTGAATAAAACCAAACCAAAAAAGTGTTTCATATAAAAGTAAATTTCACAATATATCATACTTTTAAAAGGAGTAAACAAAAATGGGAAAAATTTTTATTTTTAATTCACATCAAAAAAATCAAATTTTCGCTCTTTTTTTTTGACCTAAAATTAATAAATAAAAAATTTGCTTTAAATGAAGTCAAATATCTTAAACGTAATACAGTCAAAAAAAAAACATGAAATTTTTTCTTTTTTTTCTTTAAATATGTCAATTAACATTTCTTTTCGTAAACACTAGTGCTGGAAGTAACATCGATGTTATATCGATGCATCGATATTTTTATTTTTTTCCGATCATCGATATTTTTATTTCGATTTTCGATTATCGACCAAATCCCATTACGGACAAAATATGGGCAATCAACGGCATCCACGTCGCAGACACTTTTCGCTTTTTTAGAAAAAAACCAATCTCAAAAGATCCGAAATAGTAGGGTTTACTTAATTTTGGCACTTTGACAATATTTATTTTAATGTTGAAAACTTAGATTCAAACATGTGCCCGTTGAAATACTGGAAGGTAACACTTTTTAAAGTTTAGCACGGCTGGCAATCTAGTGAGCGACAAGCGGAGTTCGCTTAAATCAAAAAACGTTGACATGATTTTATTCAATACTTTCTGAATGGATCTCAAATTAGCTTAAAGATTATGAGACTGCAATTCTGGCTGGAACAGAACATTTTTTTGTTATAACTCACAGGCTCAAAAAAAAAAAGTGGTGTAAACCTTACATGTGACAGAGGCACCCCTTATGGACTTTGGGCAGCTGAATCCGAAGTCCAAAAAACACCGATCCATGGGTTCTTAGATAATATTCAAATTATCTCGATTTATGGGATTTTTTGGTGGTTATCCATAGCCCATGTGTGAAGGAGTTTTTTGGAATTCCGAATCGGTTGCTCAAAATCCATAAGGGATGCCTCTGTCACCTGCTAAGTTTACACCACTTTTTTTTGTGGCCTGTATTATCATTTGCTTTCGTTGTATAACCTTTTAGATTGTTATCTATTATTTCTTTGCTTTTTTTCTATGAAATATAATTAATTATGAAACATTCAAAAAATGGCCGCCACATGTACTTCGATGTATCGAAACATAGATGTATCGAAGTTAAAAATATCGAAAACATCGATGTTGGCCAACATCGATGTTTCTCCAGCACTAGTAAACACGTCTTTTTATGCCATCTTTATAGGGTGTAAATATAAGTCAAATCGATTCGATGCAAAGTTGTTAAAAAACAATACACAAATTTTGAATGTTTTTTTTTAATTAACATACATTTTTTAACTATTTATTTGAATACATATTTCTTCTCTTAAAATTGTAGGTAAAAATAAAAGGATCGGGTTACCTTTAACACACAATTAAACAAAATTTACCATGCAAGAAATTATAAATTTTTTTCACCTTGCATTGGACGTACCAAATTGGTTAAAGTGTACAAAGAAACTTTTTTTATATAGAATATTTTATATACAAGGCACAAACTAATTTTTGTGATTAAGAAAGTATTATCAAGAATTTTTTAGCAAAGGCTATCCATTATAAAAAAAAATTGATCTCAAAATCAAACAGCTACTGCTCTCAATACTAATAACTTATTAGTAATAAGTACATTTTAATTCATGAACACATTTGTGAACATTAATAATGTCAAATAGACATTCAATACTTTAAGACAGTTAAGTAGCTTTAACAAGATAACTAAACTTTAAAACATCCAATCATTTAATAACATAAGAACGATGTGGTGCGAGTTTACATGTTTGATATCTCATTTACAAATTCAGCTTTTTATTATATGCACCATGAGAGAAAATTAAATATCGTTAAGATTGAAAAACCCTTTACAAATCTTAACAAAGCCAAAAATTAAATTGAAAGCCGCTTGAAAATATAAAAGATGTTTACAACAAACAAACAAAAAATAATAATATGCTTATCCTTTCTTATTTATTTCTTCTTCTTACTTTTTGACGCAGCATAACTATTGCGCAGCCCAAAAATAATGAAATTTTCAAGTCCAAATATTTTGATAGTTTTTAATTGTTAATGTTTTACGAGAATGGCTCCTGCGTCAACATGCTTTAAAGGAAATGTATATTCTTGAAAAATCTCCAATAGCATTACATTTTTATCCAATTGTATTATTTTGTTGGGTGAAAAATGTTTTTCCGATACTTTAAATATTACAAAAGTCAATCTATGTTATCTTAAATTCAATACTAACAATCTTCAAATAAAAGATAGAAGAATTCTTTGAATTTGAAATTATTATTATAAAAAGTTGCAATGCCAATAAAAATTTTATACAAATATTATATTGTAGATTACCTGCCTTAATTACAATTTACAAAATACTCAATAGTGTTTAAATAGGCATGATCAATTTTTTAACTGCGACTGTAAAATGAGCACAAGCAAGCAAAGCAATGCCAAATGGGTGTGACTAAGCTGACATGCCATCCTGCTCTTACGTTTTCATACTGCTCTCTACTCTAGCACATAGCTGGTGGTGGAAAATGGCGTGCTATGCATTGCTCGGTGGCTGATGGAACAACAGCCATGGCGGCTACCTCGGAAACAAAGCAAACTGCGTGTGGGCTGTCCTCTCTGTGTTTTTGTTGTTGTTGCTGCTGCTCTTGGCAGCGCTGTTTGCTGCTTGGGTCGGAAAGAAACGAAAAACCAGTAAAGCAAGTTTTGAGATGTGGATGTGACGTGAGTAAGACTCAGCCGCTGACGTCGAAACAGTGTGGTAACTGGGAATGGGAATGACAATGGCGAACGCGTCGAAGTGCGGAGCGAGCAGGAGTATACGCTATGCGGCGAACGTGGAAAACAGAAACAGGTTCGCTCGCGTTTAGCTTTCGAGCGCTCGGGCACAACAAAAGAACGGCTCGAATGGAACGGTTCGCATTCATGAGTCAGTCGCGTCGTTTGTTTTGAATGTGTTTTTTCAAATGCCGCATCTGAGCGAAGCAGGAAAATTCGATAAATATATTAATACTAATAAAAAATTCAATATATACATACTGTGTTTTTTATGTGGCTGTTTATTTTTATAACTTTTTTACGGCGGAACCGCGTCAAATGTGCTACTATAGTGTTTAATTCGAAAGAAAGCTCAGAATGCCCAAAGCTGGCAATGGAATGGAAAGCGTATGTGTTAGTTTGTGAAAATAAGTGTTTGACAAAAAGTCGCCACAAATATATTTTAAAACATAAACAAGTGCAAAAAAAAGTACGTATATAAATAAATAAAAAACGGGCTAAAGTTTACGTTCAAGGTTATTGTTTATAATGCTGCCAAGTTTTGCGCAAAGCCCCCCGCGGTGTTAATAATTAACAAAAGGCAAAGAGAAATTAAGTTGGCAAAAAGATTGTTAAAAAATATAATAATAATATTTATCTGTTGGTACCATAATAAAAATTAAGCCATAACAAATTATCAAGGTCGCCGCATCGCAAAGAGCATCTGCATCTTTTATGTTAGACAATCTGAGTAACAAAATCAACAACAACTACAATAGCAACAAAGGCAAACATCTTTGTAGTTCAGCTGCGCTTTGGCTGCCATTATGAGCTCATTCCTCATGGGTTATCCACATGCGCCGCACCACGTCCAAAGTCCCATTTCCATGGGCAACGGTCTCGATCCAAAATTTCCGCCTGTGGCCGATGACTACCATCACTATAATGGCCACTATTCCATGACTGCCTCCACGGGGCACATGAGCGGTGGCAGCATGAGCAATGGCATCGGCGGTGGCTCTACCATGTCCGCCCATGGTCACCCACATGGTACGCATCCGGCGGATATGGTCAATGATTATATGGCCGCCGCCGCGCATCATCACAACTCGCATTCTCACCCGCATCCACATGCCCATCACCACAGCAATAGCGCTTTGTCGGGCCATCATCACCAGAACAGCGGCTATTCAAACTATGGCACGACACCTACGCATCATCATCCACATCAGAGTCTCGGTTATTATGGCCACCATGCGGCAGCTGCAGCAGCTGTGGCCGCGCATCATGCACCGGAATACATATCAGCTGGTGCAGTTTGCTCGGACCCAGTGGGGCCGCCGCTGGGCAATGTTGGCTATGGGCCGTCGGTAAATGTGCCAAACAATAGTAGCGCTGCTGCGGTGGCTAGTTCCAATGGATATTATGGCGGTTACTATGGCACCAATGGCAGTGTGGGCAGCACACACTCGCAGGGTCATTCTCCGCACTCGCAGATGATGGACCTGCCACTGCAATGCTCCTCCACGGAACCGCCAACAAATACCGCACTGGGACTACAGGAATTAGGTATGCGTTTTTTATAAACAGATATATATATATTTAAAACTATATGAAACTCAGGTTTGTCGAGACGCAGTCATAATGTTCAAGAGTTCAGATGAAAAACTGTAGAAAGGACAAATTTTTGTTGATTTACTGGAAGTTCATAATACTTTTAATAGGTAGAAGTTAACCGTAGAGATGAGTGAGATGACAGGAAGATAGCTATAAAAAGGTACTCCTCCCTATGCTCTATGCTCCACTAGGTACTCCCACATGGACAACAACTCCTTCCATTACCAAAGGCCCGGCGATTTCTATATCGCTTTCCAAATGTGCAAAGTAAGGAAAGTGTATCGAATCCGTCGACTCATCTTTTTCCAGTGAGGTCGGGAATAATGTATTATGCTAAAAGTCCTGCTCTGAGATCCAAATGCATAATGCACCTTGATAAAACCAATAAGGGATCACACATCTTTTGTTTTGAGTAAAAACGATTACTTCTTTATAGAAAGTTTTAGATTCTTTTTCTTTTCTGTGGTTTCCAACATCTTTTGTTTTGGGCCAGAAAGATTCCATGAAACCTTCAGATTGATTCTTTTAAATGGTTAGCCATCTCGTGCTCGAGGTTCCACAGAAGAATAACCAGAAACCATTTTCGCACCAAAAACAAAGTAAATAAATGTGGGAAAGTTTTGTGTAAATATGCTGATAAATTTTCGATATTAGTATTTCGATGGAAAAGAAGGTTTATTAGGTTCATATAGGTCTACAACTTATGTTGTATATATATGTTAGAGGCGCCAAAACAGTACAACATGTTATTAAACCTGGAATCAATCGGATGTCTTTTTAATGTGCGTATAAACTACACAATTGTCTCACGAGAAAAACGAAATTCGATAAACTTCTTCCTAACTGCTAGTCACTCTACATATTTACAAAAATTAGAATATGCTTACAGCTTATAAAAGAGGCGCTCTGAAATTTGTATGTTATATCGTTCTTCCCGAACGTGATGATTTTCAGGCTATTTAGTATGACATTGTTTGTAAATAAAATAAGATTCGATTTCCCAAGGGAAAGAGAGTAAAATTTGAGGGTCTGCATAATTTCTATGATATCTAGAACCAGGGTTTTCATGCGACCTTGCAATAGAGACTTGACTGTTGGTGTTTACCAATTAACTTGTGGCCTGACCCTCCTTCTTCCTGTCACCATTTATAATACTGTGGTAAAGTCTTAGAAACACTTTTTTTATATTTTGAGCTTGTTAGTTCTTTTATTGTGAACTATTTTATGAAAATATATATTTTATATACGCAAAAATCCAACCGTCTATGTAAGCAACACATACAAAAATGCTTGTATATGAACAAAACACTGAAGGTCATGCAAATTAATAATTTTGAAATTATTTCCAATGGAAGTTTCACTGGGTGTGTGGACGTAGAGTTGATCTAGGAGCCTAAAATGTAGTTTAATGGGATTTAGGTAGATAGATTTAATAATTTAGATAGAATATTTGTAAATTTACTCGAAAGTAATAAAGGTTTTAAAACAAGCAACAAAAAATTTCAAATCATGCTCACATTTTCGAAAAATTTTGTGTTCTCGTACGATTTGACAACTGAATTCACCTTATTGGGAAATTTCGTTACGTTTGAAAAATCGTTTAAATATACCTTATTTGAAATAGTTTCCTCAAGAGTTTGGTAAACAGCATTAAGTCTAAAACATAAATATTTTATATTCGAAAATAAAATGAATCTATATGAAAACTTTTATGCTCTGCTTTTTGACAACTGAGTTTCTCTTTCGTTTCGTTTGCAAACTAAGTTATTATCAAATCGTAGAAACATAGTATTAGATCTGCAATTAAAAAATTTCACGCTTTAAAACATTTTATAGTTGAAAATAAAATGAATTTATTTGAACTAGGTTTAAAATTGGAGAAGCGCATTGAAGAAGCTGTACCTGCCGGACAACAACTGCAAGAGCTGGGAATGAGACTACGCTGTGATGATATGGGATCAGAAAATGTAAGCTTTTTATATCATCCGTTTGGTAAACCTATGTCTTACTATGTGCTCCATAGGATGATATGTCTGAGGAAGATCGTCTGATGCTTGATCGATCGCCGGATGAACTCTGCTCCAACGCCAATGACGATGATCTGGGTGATTCAGATAGCGACGACGATTTAATGGCTGAAACAACCGATGGCGAACGCATCATCTACCCATGGATGAAGAAGATACATGTTGCGGGAGTTGGTAAGTACGAAGACTGAACAAAAGTACAAAAGTAGTGTAATACCATTTTGGCATGCTAATTAAATTATTTAGCTGCCAACACCCACTTGATCCACTGACAGACTTTTGTAATACTAAGTTGCCAAAAGAAAACCAAGACCTTAAAAAAAAAAAAAAGTACTGCGCTCATTGCTCATTAATCAAAATCAAGAATGACACGCCTAATGTTGATGGAAATAAGCCCGAGTGTGTGTGTGGCAAGTGACATATATATACATAGTATATAAACACATTTACATATGCATAGTATGTGAAGTGGCATGCAGCAGAAACACTATGTACTTGGCTCTTTAGTGCTCTTTCAACACTTAAATCGCGGCTAAAAATACTACAGCTCTATTTTAATACTGGTGTTTCTTTTTACCCTATAATCATATTTGGTTCGTGCTTAAGCACAATTTTTCCAAGCATATCCTGTTATTTATATCTATGTGCCACAAGCTTTCAGGACACCTGTTCTACAGGATCTAATCGAATTATATTCTAAACCAAAATTATGCATTTATCTGAAATTGGCAGAAGAGATAAAAGACGACTATCAGTGGCAATATCATCTATGTAGATCTTTTCCAATTTTCTAGTATTTTTTCAAGCACATAAGCTCGTATTTGAACTACAAGAGTATGCCAGAATTCAATTTTTAACACTGTTTCTGGAAAAGAACGGCGCCGATAGAGGGAACTAGCTCGGAGGGAGAAATTGGTTGTTTACTAGTCATCGGGTGAGATCTAAGAAGAAGAGATTAAGAATAAGGTTTTTATAATAGGAATGTACAACAATTTCTTAAATATTCTCTCTATTATTAGACATACGACGTTATAAGCATACATGTTATCATTGTGGAAGGGCAGTGGCGGATCCATGCGGAGCTTTTCGGGTCCGGACCTCCCAAAATATGAAAAAATGGGTTGACAGTTTTTTGCAACTTTTGATATATACATATACACTTCGAAGTGAAAAACCATCCATATGACCAAATCCAAATAGCTCTCCACGTAGCTCTACATATAGGGCTTTTTGAATTTCTGATGGCTGCACATAGAGAGGTTCCTGATGTAGAGCAAAAAGGCTCACAATAGTATTAAGCTAGAAGGGTCCCAGCAAAATAAGTATAAAAAGTTTTTTTTTGTCTTGGATATAAAGTTTATGCATATTTGTAGCGAGTTTTCTATAATATAGCCAACAGATGACCCACCCTATATTTCATAAAAGTAATACTTCTAATTCAGCTCGAGGCAAAGGACAGGAAAATGTATTGAATCTTGGTGCCAAGATCTCAGCTTAGCTTAGACAGCAAGGTTCGACTACACGAAGCCAATTATGAATCCATATGTACAGTGGCTATGGTTCTCTGGCAAACAGAGAGCAGTTCAAACATTGGCAAACATATGTAGGCTTGTTAGACATAAAATTCAATTAGCAATATGTCTCTTAGGAAATCATAATTTTTTCAAGACGTCTCAAGGAATACCATGTACTTTATCTCCCAAAAAGATTTAAAATATTTTTGTTGCTCATTAAATTAGCTTTTGTATTGGTTGGGTGGATAGAGTGCCTTAAAAAAATATGTTTAGCATATCTGGCTTTTATATTCGGATTTCCAGCAGTATATTCTGATTGTACACAAATTTTATATTTGAAATACATTTTTAAGGGTTCATTTTTATTAAAATCAAACTATTCTTTAAATAAAAAATAAACGCCATCAGCTATTGGAAGCGATTTCAGAGAAATGTATCGCTTTGTAATTAAGAATTAAAAGTCAACCCTAAAATTGCCTTTGTTTGTGGATAATATATTGAATTATCAAAGAACGAGAAAATGTCATGCTACTGGAGTGTCCTGGGCGAGGAATATGTTTTCCCGAATCCATACGTATTCGAATCCACTATCAGAATTAGCTCAATGAGTCTTGGTTCTATCCTAAACTCAAAAAACCCTGCACCTTTTTCGAGGCCGATTCTGCGGCGATGTTTCGCTGAATCCGAATCCGAGGTCAAAAAACCACAGCAAGTCACAAAAAAAAAACTCCGCGTTTTATTGCGTTATTTGAGGTTATATGCTCGGATTCGGATTCAGCAGTTTTTTGTGTGATGTTACTGATGAACTTAAATCACATTTTCACACATTTTTCACACTTTTAATGATTCAGAATATTATTACTCGACTGGAAAAATAAATGTTCTATTGATTCATTTTTTTTTGTAAGATCAACTGAATAGTAATAAGTTAGAAATGGATTTCGCCAGCTATAAATGGAAATCTTTGCATATGAGAAGCTCAAAATTTAAAAGAGACGAACAAGGTGCGACTTTTCGAATCTTTAAATAGAAGTACAAAAATTGTGACACATTAAATGAAGGGAAAATGTCATTTTAGAACAGGTGTTATAAGATCGCACTTTCTTAAATAATCTTATCGTAGACTCAAAACGCACTTTGGTCTTTTAAATCCCATAATAACCATATTGCTCAAAATCACTGCAACATTTCATTTCATTAGCTCTGTCCAACAAAGTCACCAACAACTTCGAAAACTCACTGACTTGAAGTTTTCTATTCATATCTTTCTTAAATGAATGCTAACCCTTGCACACAACTTGCATGACGCATTCTGGGATCTAGGCTAAAGAAACAGGTTTCCATTCACCACAAAAACCAATCATTAAGTGAAACGCAGTATTCACAAGTGTGACATGTATTCGTTTGTGTATCTGCATACAAAATCCATAGTGGAATGTCAGCTCAGCTAGATAATTACTATTAATTGTCGCCGCAATCATTAACTCACCCAAAAATCATTCAACCAAACCGTGTTGTGTTGACTTCCAATATCAATGACCATTGATGACAACGAGTTCATGTCCATTGATGTTTGTCAGCACTTGTATTTTTTGGAATCATGAATGACAATAAACATAAACAAAATATGCTCGTATTGGTTGCTACTAGTTCACTGTGCGGTAAATGAATTCAGTTCTTGGGGTTTTTATACTCTGCACCGATAGAGTAAAGGGTATTATAGATTTTTGCAATGTATGTAACAAGTAGAGTCAGGAGTGGCAGACAAAAAGTTGATTATATTACAATGCTTATTACTGAATACGTAGATCTCAGAGACCATAAATCTAGAGACACAAAACTTTACAAAAAGATGATAGGTGCAATCCAACATAGAACGATTTCGCGATTTATATCCCAACTATAAATACTACATTTTGAAGTCTAACGATTTTTCACACCAAACTTGCGATACATAGTAGACTCATGTGAGCTTAATAAATATCCAAAAGTTGACTTACCCTCGAAAAGTCTCGTAATTCGGAAAAAAATACTAAGACAAAAATTAGGAACCATTTTAATAGAAAAATGTTTCTGCGATCATGATTTATGTGATTCGTCGGTGCATAAACTTAAGAGTACATTTTTCAGGCATTGGTTACAAATTTTCATAGTTATAGCTGATTTTATTTATTTTTAAATTTGTATGCCCTAGGAGCAGGGTTAAACTATAAAGGGTAACTGTATATAACTTTTATACCCTGCACCTTGAGGTATGGTGCAAATGTATGTAACGTAAGAAGAAGACATCGAAGACTCGCCAAAGACAAAACAATTTATTTAGACATGGCCATATGTCTGTCTGTATGAACGCTTGTATGTTGGAGAATAATTTAAAAGCGCTTTATTTTCTGCAAGTTCAAAGCAACAGCTTTAGTTTTTTTTTTTTATCACAGTATTATATTTTAGAGATGGGAGTTTGAATGGCGTAAGCGCATATAATGATACCAAGGTTCGATTCCCAGTCAAGGCATATTTTTCTATGGCCATTGAAACATGTTTTCGACCTCATATTTTAATACTCTGTACCCAATGTATATAACAGGCATGTCAGACCAAAAGGTCCTTATATCAAAATGCTTATCAAACCATGTCTGTCCAAAAACTCTTAAGATCAGATTAAAACTTTTCGCATGAAGATTTCATGTCATTAACATCGAACTGCTGGATTTTTCGTTTATCTCATCCTTTTCTGGGCTTTCTTAATTATGAGCTGTGTCCATTTCAAGTACCCATTCTATGACAGATTCCAGCATTATTGTTCCCAACTTCGGTGTAGGGTATCCCGCTGTCGGTTACTCTCCCGACTGCTTCAAATTTTTGTTTATTGTTGCATGTTTTGTTAACATGCAATTATGCGGCAAGTGACACATATAAACCGCAGGCACAGGCACAGGCACATAATGGCCAATACCATAGTTAGAGGTGCTGAATGCATTGTTGGCCATTTAATAAGCGGCAACTGTAGATGCGGCTCCGAATAAGCCGTATACGCCCCTTGATAAATTGCTTTTTAATTAGCATGCCACCATATCTATGCATATGCATATGTATGCCATACTAGTTAACTCGTCAGCTAGTTAGTACGAATGTGAAATGAGTTTACACTACTCCGGCACGGCCTTGACCCTAAACGAGGCAATTAACCCATTAAAAATTTTGGCATAAATGACAAGTTCATATTATATTTATCTCAGCATATGCAAATGCAACTTGGCTGCTGTTTTAAAGAACTTGTGCCACTGGGGAATTAGTTGGCTGTGCTGATGAGCATCGAAGTAGTTCGACAAAGACTAACAAATGATCGCTCAGGGGCACACTCTTGACATAGTACGAGAGGTATGCGACGCTGACGTCGACATCGATGCTGGGCTGCGCTGCTACGGCGATGACACCGACTGAGTGACGGATGGTCCGTGTCATTTGATGTTAATGTTGTGACATTTATCATGAGCGCACGACTACGAAAACAAGACGAAACTTGATTATCGTCAGTGCATCATCTCTCGTTATGCGGAATGTGTCTGACTTCGTATACCTCTGCTGCTTCTACTTGGTCCCTCTGGCCAAAAGACACTGCCAACAGCCGGTGCTACTCGGTTGGTGTCGCTGTTCACTCAGTCTGTTACAAATGACTTACACTCGGTTAACGTTTGTCTAGGCCGATGTCTTGGCGTGTGTATCAAGTGGCGTGTGGTCTGGCCCATCAAATTTGTATTATTGTATAAAGCCCGTAGGCGCATACAATCACAGCGACAACCACAACAACAATAGGAATACAAAAACAAAACATAAACATAGCTAATTCAAAGGTGTGTAAGAGTTTATAGCCCATTTTGGAGTTGGAAATTATTTAAAAAGGGCAAAGCAAATTGTAGCCGATTTGGAATCACACACGAAAGACAGTTTTGTTTTGATGAAAGAGTACTGCCTGCAGTACGACAAATATATTATTCAATTTGACAATATACAATTTGAAGATTGGGCAGACATGCACGCTATTTGGGGAAGGAAATCAGATAAATATGAAGTTTAAGCTACTTGGTATGGTTTCGGATAGAAAATCGTGTCGATGGGTTCTAAAAAAAAAGATAGGTTTTTTTTGCATATTATGTTATAGCTTAACCTTCTTTTATTTTGTATAGGGTACAAATAGTAATATATATAGTCGAGGTTTCCCATAACAAATTGCTTTGATACGAATTTTCCATATTAAGCCATTTTCCAAGTACACTGTCCTTGTGACGTCCTTATAAAAAATTACTAACGACTCTTATGTTCTGCTCCCATGCAAATTCGCTTTATACTGTTGTATAGTCTATCTGCACCAAATTCTGTAAAAATACTTTGAGTTGAAAACATAAATGGGGTGCGAAAATGGTTTGCGGCAGATTAGAAATAGAGTCAAGCGTTTTCACGAAAAGTCCAAATTTGTTTTATTAGACTATTATTATTAGACTCTTTTGAACTTGATAGCTCTAGATTATGAATGTATTAAGAAAATTACTTTTTATTTGGATTTATAAAGAAGAGGCAATACTTCAAGTTCTGTGTAGCGTTTTTCTTGGCACGTCCGATAGCTGTATTTTAGACATTTCGGTTTCACAAGTGTAAAAGTGCGAAAAATAATTGTTTTGTGTACGAATAATAATAATAATAATACCTGAGAAAGGCAAATATAGAAAAAAAATTATAACGAATTTTAACAAATTCGGTTTATTTATTGTTTTTTATGATTTTAAATAAGAACATGATATGCAGCAATACCAAAATATAATGGTTCATATACGAATTCTGCTTATTTGTACATTAAATTGCTTCATCCAGTTGTGAATCGTAAGCTTCATAAGTGTCAAAAAACATTTATACAAGAAATCAGTTGTAAATTATAAGCAACTAAAAGCTAACTATTACGTGTCTAACGTTAAAGTCGGGCACATTAGCCTTTTAGATACCTTTTTATTCCAACAGAAAAATGGAAAATTCTGAAACAGACGATATGCTTTTTTACAAGAAGCTTGATGCTGATATAAAAAAAATGAATGAGCATCAAAAACTTGTGTTCAAATGACGAATTTTTCTGTTATTGGCGGGTTTTAAAGAAGAAGATGATATGCAGATAAGAAAATTATTTCGTGTTTTTTTAATCTAACTTTATATCAAACTTTTCTTCCATAATTTTTTTGTTAGATTTCTTTGATCTAACTAAGAGTTTTTTTTTTTAATTTAATAATAAAACAACACCAGATTATATTTACCTATTGTTCCATAATTTGTGTACCCTGTTCCGTAGAAAGTGTATATTAAGAGCTAGAGCAACCAAACTATTAGATTAGATCCGTTGTTATCCTACTCCCGTACAAGTTTATTTTATTTTTTTGATATCGGGATTCTATTATATAGCTCCCATAGGGGTGTTTCAGAGGACCTCGAAAAAAACCAAAAGTTTTAGATGGATAATTCGTTTGTTTATGAAGTTGTCGTAACGTTTCACACTCGGAAGTTGTTTAATTTATGCCGATAATTTCATTTCTTGTAAGCGCATATCAGCGCTCTGTGTACGCGCGGCCTTAGGCTCAGTCTTCTTGAAGGTTTCTTTTAGATATCTGTTAAGAGGCTGGCTGAAGAATATTGGCTCTAATAATAATTGTCTGGGCCAGGTCCTTATTAATGTCGGTCAGTTCAGAGCTCTTTTGCACCTTGAATGAACACATTGTCTTCATTCTCTAAGTAACTTCTCTGTTTTTTTACGGATTCATAAACAAAAAAAAAAAAACTCACAGCTGTTGAAGAATCTTCTTTTTAATAAGAATGACAGTCAAACCACTGCTCTTCCGCAGCATGAGTAAACGCATTGTCTTCATCCTCAATCCTTTTCCGTTATATTAGGGGTTCATAAACAAAAAAAAAAACAAGTCCTCGTTTATTCCATGTAAACTTATGTAAGGGCATTAACGGCAGCGCAGTATCGATTCCCTTGATGTTTAGGCCACCTTATTTAGTATTTCATACCAATATGCTAATCACACATATAATAGCTATAACATCCTGTATTGATTTCATGTATGATACCTTAAAGCCACTGCAGTCCCTAAGGAACGTAGCTTATTACAAGCTCATGCAAACGAGCTATATTCACACATACCAAAGGGCGGCGGCATATTCACGTTCAACATTAAATTCAATAACAAACCCATGATGAAAACGTGCACAGCCTTGTAACTGAATTTCAATGGCAAGTCCACGATTAAGTTTCCACTGTGCCACAGAGGCCAGGCTCACGGCTCACAGTTACTTGATGACTTGCGAAAAATCTCATCATCGCAACGAACAGTTCGGGGGAGCAGAGCTGCCAACGGCTCAAAAAGTGCAAGCTACGCAGATGCGAGGAGCGGATGCTGTTGTAAACTGAGCAATGTGGCAAGCTATCTTTGCAAAATGTATAATACATATATACTCGAAGGAGGGAGCAGGGAATAATAGGCGGACGGCGGATTGTGTGTAGTACGGCAACAAGCCGAAAGGCATGACAATGATGAAAATGACGCAGTAAAAATTAAGAAGTTCGCTTTTATGACAGATGAGGCACGAACAGCTGAGCCCAACCAAGTTGAGCCGGTTCAGTGTAGCCCACATAAACACGGAGTCGGATACTGTGCTCAAAGTGCCATTCTAAGAGAGTGGTTGTTTATGCGCCTCCATATGGCCAGGCGTTGCAAGAAGTTGACCAAGGCGGCGGCACACAACTTGGCGAACAAAGCATAATTAGCGCCCCAGTTGGAGCGTCGACTGCGCATGGTAAACAAAATCACAAAATGTGAAGGGGACACAATTGGAAGACAGACTGCACGCACAGTGAGACCAAAAATTATTCGCACACTTTTAAATTTGTTGCTTTTAAACTGTTAAAAACTCTTTTTTTTACTTAACAACTGTAAGCACACAGCCAACATTAAGCGTAAAACTTAAGTATCCGAATAATTTCTGTTCTCACTGTATGGATAAAGTATATAGCATGTGTGCAATTTATGCCAATAAAGTTCTGGCAATTTTGGCAATTTATTAAAATTGACGTTAATTGGAGACGCTTTTTATTGGTAGCTGAGCCTGTGTTTGTGACTGAGCACAAAGACAACTCAATTCTACAAAAAGTGTATACTCTTTAGTTAAAGACAAGACGGTGAATGAGCCAAAAACAGAATGTTCAAGGTCGTCATCGTTGCTTAGCTGCCCAGTTTGGGGCACAAAGTCGTGAGCTTCTTAGCTCCAAGCCGATTGTCTAGTTCTTTTGTTTGCTCATAGTTCTTACATTCATTTTTTTAGACAATACCAAACTTATTTTGGAATGGTTTCGCAGTCGGAAGTGAGACACGTGTTGAATTAGATACAGTTTCACTGAACATCACTTTCAGTTAATTATTTGTACTTTAGCAACATTTATGAAAAGTAAAAAAGTTTCCGGTATATTTATTATTATAAACAACAAACAAAATTTATTACTCTTTTTTTTAAACTTGTATATTTTTGTTGAGGAGAAGACATCATTTTAACAATACTTGTTTTGACAAATTCTATAAATGCCTCTGGAAAGTAAAAAAAATTGGGTACTCCTACTAACTCTTGCAGAAAATTTTGATATTTCGAGTAAAATCCGCGAAATCTGTTGTTTTGAATAGCCAAAAAAAAAACCATATACATACTTATGAATATGAAGAAGAAGGATTAAAAATTAAAAACAAAAAGTACAAAATATACGTTCAGTTAAAATTAAATAGGAAAGGAATAGTACCTCATCTAATTAAAAATTAAAAAAATAGGACAAAAATGGAGGATGCACTGAACGAAAGATAAACACAGTCAATATGAATAAAATATCGGCGAAGTGAGCAGTGCCAACTAATAATACATACTTAAAACTTTGAAATGAAGAAAATTAATTATTTCAAAAATCTAAATATTTTTTTTTTTAATTGTTTTGCTGAAATTTAAAAAGACAATACCGTCACATTATCGTTCCAAAAAAAAACCTATAAAAAAAACAGTCTAAAAAAGACATGAAGTATATCTTAAGCTGCTATGAAAATATATTAGAAAGGAGAATTCTTTAACTAAATTTTTAAAAAATTAGTTTAATAATAATATTCACCTTTGAAATTTCAATCAAATAGCTTTTTTGAATCGTGGTAAACCGAATGATATTGTGAAAAAAAATTTCATCAAACAATAAAAAAAGTATTCCATGAAAAACTTTTACAAATTAGAACATAATAAAACACTAACTATAGATGAAAGTTTTACATATTTTCATAAACTTGTTTACAAATATGTTTAGTATAAAAGATTTGCTTCGTCGATTAATTTGTTTAATATTGCCAAATGCAATGTATTCTTTCGGAAAACCAATGAATTTTTAAAAAGATTGTTAGGTAATTTTTTAAAAACACAGGTCAACAAAAATCCGAGTTCCAATTTGTATTCCGTGACTCAAAATTTGTATGGTAGCTCTGTCACAAGTTCCCTCTTTTTTTTTTTTATGTCTGATCAGAACCAGAAAATAGATTTTTTTGTGGCTATGTTAAATAAAACTAAAGTGTAGTCGAAAAATGTATTTACATATATCTTACATTATTTGATAAAGCTTTGAAATGCTCCTTCCTGCAAATGGTTGTGGGAATGAAGGGAGCGGTTTTCATATATGGAATGAGAACGAATCTCAGATATAGGTCAACTCTGTAACCTGTTAATAACACTTGTAAAAAAAAAAAAAGAAATCTGGTAAATCAAACATAATTCAAAATTGTAATAATAATTGCAATTATTAATTTTTTCAAGAAATTACAATTCCGATGTCTAAAGGTGTGTTTTTCGTTCATTATGATCAAAGTTTTGAGAATTTTTTAAGAGATTGTTCTGAATTTGTCGAGAATTTTTGTATTAATTGTTTGATCGCAAAAAATTACATTTTTACGCAAAATAAAAAATTTTAGTTCCTATTTTCAATGATTTCGAAAATGAACTTTTTTTTTTAAGGTTCGTTTAGCGTAGATAGCACGTTTGCATTAGCTGCGTGTAAAAATTCTAATTTTTCGAAAACAAGATTTCAGAGATGGAAACTAACATGATTATAGAAATCGGCGATTATGCACAAAAATGGCTGTTTATCAGTGTAATTTATTGGAATTGAATTTTTTTATTGTTTTTGTTTTTTCAACAGAAATATTCTACACAGTTTATTTTATGTTTGACCCAAATTTTCACCGACAATATATCATTCGCTTATTGGTAAAATGGCGAAAATGTTTCATATTAATGAATATTCTGCGGGCGTTTAAAATTTTCACTACAATATGCTGATGCCTGGTACAATGAAAAAACCTCTATACGAACGAGTTAAGATACTTATATTGTACTCGTACTCATATAATACCATGTAGTATGTAGGCAATGTACGGGTCTGGGTCCTCAACATGTGTAAGTAGCATGAGCTCATGTTTATTTTTATTTGTATGCCACAAATTGCAAGTCACTTGACAAGCTGCTGATGCAGCTCCCGCTGTTGTTGAAATGTTGACTTGCCTTTTTCATGAGCTCACACAAAATACAAAAAAAATAGAAAAAAAAAAAAAAATAAACGAAAACTTAGCCACTCATACACTCTCCCCCTTAGACAATTCGCATGAAATCAACATTTTGAATTGTTCACAACACGCGTACTAACTTTAAAACCTGAGTATAAATAATATAGAACCCAGTCCGACAGTTCACCACATGGCGTATGCGCAATAATAATAATACTTGTATAAAAAACCAGCCTCGCATTCGATTCGCATTCATTTGAGCTAACTCAAGTTCTGTTTGCGTAACCAAAATTAATTTGTTGCCATTTATTTGTTAAGTACAATGAGCATGAGATGCGATTTCCCTTTATTTCTAATTATCTAAAAAAGTTATGCATGGGTCCAGTGTTCAAGTGTTTCCGAAACTGGTTTGCAATTTATTCTATTTGTTTATATAGTTTTTTGTTTTGTGTCAGTTTTTTGTGGTTTCTAAGCTTGTAAATTTGATGAATGAGCAGTTTAATCAAAGTTGACAGTTGTAAAATGTTTTCGACTTGGCACGAGTCAAATTTCTGGGGATCTGCTGGATATCTTATGGCTTAGGTAACATACGAATATAATTGAATAGCTGCGGTGGTCTTTGCTTGGATCGGATTGCTCCCAATATTTACACACATTGTTGCTATCGCGGTAATTAATCATTGAAAGCAGGTCCATGTTGCAAATGAATGAAATGGAAATTGTTTATCAGTTGGGGTTATAAAAAAAAAAGCTGCTCACATAAAGCCCGGAAGTTGTCTGGCAGCCAGATCGATGACCCAAATTGCTCTCCTCCGCACCTTTAACAATCGAACAACCACAAAAAAAAACACAACAACAGGAGGAGCAGCAGCCTCAAATGGGTTGGTGATCAGTTAGTGGATTAAAGAGATATCGTTGGCGTTGGTTTAACATTAACCTACAAATGGAATGAAACCGTCATACAAATTATTAAGTAACGTCTGAAATGATATGCTCTCAAAGAAAGTCTTACTAGTTATATTATGAAGAATGGCGGTCTGAACTTGATTTTATATATTTGCTTGAGCCCAAGCATTAACTCAAATAGTTTTCATATATTTTTATCTAAGTTAAATATTTATTTCTTTAACTTCAAAACTATTTGAACAAGCATTAAACAAAAAAAAAAAAGCAAAAAGTTTGTTTTTTTCTTGTGATAACACCCTATCTGCATTTCTCCTGGCTATAAGAATGGATATGTAGAATCATATTTTAACCTTTTTATCTTTATCTCACGTCAGCTCTATTTGTAGAATTATTTGCGAGTGCACTTTAATTGTTGTTCCAAGTGATTGATTCTCGTTTATAATAAAATTCATATTAAACAAATAGACTTTCTTCAAATCCATTTCATAATGATGTACATAAAATTAAATTTAAAATATGCCGTGATATTTCAAAATATGTTCATATGAACAGCAAATTGTGAATATTTTTTTTTTTTTTACTAAGATTTTGGTTTTTACACAAAATTACAATTTTCATCGGTACCTCCTTGAATATTTTTGCAAGTTCTCATTCTTAAATATTATCAACATTTCGGCCAAATTAATATTTAAAAAAAATTTTAAAATTATAAAATCCTTTGATATTTCAATTTTGGCTTAAACATATACTAAACGGTTTTTTCACTATCTGTGCGTAATTTCCTAGATTTTTGAAAAAACATGTTTTTAAATGGAGTCAATATTTATAAATATGTAACACAGGCCCAAAAGAAATTACTTTTGAATTCACCAGACGGAAACGTCAGACGATATTATCCGAATGTTTTTGGGGTCGCTAAAACCGAATCCGAGGTCAAAACATATAAAAAAGAGTCTTTCAGCTACAACTAAATCGATTTTCATGTTCGGAGGTCATACCATGTTTTCGTAATGTTTTTGGGATCGCTGTCCAAAAACGCCGGCCATGTCAGGCTACAGACATATCCGCCAAAATTCCCATTAGAAGTGATATTTTGGAGGTTATTTTAAAACCTGACTTGCTGGGGTCGGATTCAAACTTAGCTACCTCTAAATCATCTAAAAAACTTCGCCCGACAAGAGGTCTCGAAAAAAATTTGGAGTATTTTTCCGGTTACGATCAAACCAAGACCCGTGAGCCAATTCCCCAGATCCCGAGACTTGTTTTTGTGTGGCTTTGTTATCCTTGTATGTATTAATGCCAGGTCTTCCTAGTTATACAATTTTAATTTTTTATTTATTGATAACAAAAAGTTACCATTTTCAAATATTGTTCTCAAAAAAAAAAAACACACTTTAAAGCTCCTGGCGAAAGTTAATAAAACCCTTTCCCACCTTAATATTTTATACAGAATGAAACTAGCTCGTCTTTATAGAGTTTTTTTTTTGTTTTGCTACAGACAGTTTTTTAATAATAATTGATTTTTCATTTTTATCCGTTTCTTTTTGAGATTTTGAGATTGTACTGTTTTAAAAGGCTTGAATAATATAAATATATTATAGATGCATAAATTGTAATGTTCCCGGCCTTAAGCTACTATATGGTTATTTTAAAAAAAAGTATTCAAAATTCGGTGCAGCAAGGAAATCTATATCTCTTTTTTTGGAACATAAGACGGCGCAATACAAGTCAACTGATCTCGGGCTAGGCAACGATCTCCAAAATGAAATTGTAGAGTCATAAATGCATGATAAATCATATGAAATTTTTGGATGGGACAAACATGCCGACAGCCGTTCATCTGGCTGACAATTCTACAGTTACAGTAACTGCAAGATGTTGCGTGTGCGTGTGTATGCGTGAGATTTTTTTTTTTTTTTTAATAACACCATCCTACGCACTAATCATGGCCAATTCCCCAGAGAGCGCCAATTTTCCAAATATTCGGTTTGCTTTTTAGCAGCTTCACGCTCGGCGCTCTATTGCTCTTTGTCCCGCTGCCGCATTCCCCCTGGGCAGCATGAGTTGCTAGGTTTCTGCAATCTTGATTTCCTTGGCCTTGTAAATATGTATATGTGCGTACATATGTACGAGTATATGTGTGAGCATATGATTTGGCATTTTTTCCATAAATTGGCTGCCATTTGCGCGCGTTTCTTGTAAGTAGAAATGCAATTGGCACTCTTTGGGACTGCTCGGTTCACGGTCCACCGTCCATAGTCAGCAACATGACATCGCACTTTGATCTTGTACTTGGCTTGGAATCGGAATCGGAATCAATGTCGGAATGGAACCAAGACACTGGCATTGGTTGGGCCGTTGGCATTTCGTTGAAATGTTGAAATAAAATGATACGCACTTATTAAAAACGAATTAACGCAGCATGCCGCCAACGCTGACGCCAATGCTGACGCCGACGCTGACGCAGACAGTGACGTTGACGTAAACTTCAATTGTTTCCATTGTTCTTGTTTTTTGTTCCTTTGGGGTTCCGTAATTGATATTGTTATGAAGCGCGTTTGTTTAAAATTTTGTTGTAATTTTGTGGTACAGAAGGGATGTTTTTGCTTCTTTTTTTTATAAGGGTTATTGTTTAAAGAGGAAGTAGATATACCTCCAATAAATATAATATAATGCTACTTATCTGTTTAAAAATAATTATATGTTTTACTCTGTTCCTTGCACTTTTAAATACCTGTTCAGTAGTATTTTAATCGTAGGCACTTGCACTAAGGACATTCTTTTTTTTAGCATTATTATCTGTTTTTAAAAGGTTTTTTAAAAGTGAATTCACTGGGACGCACTGAGATTTTGTGAAGTTTAAATTCAATGTGAAACCGCTGCAGCTTTGGAAAAAATGGTACAATTTGCTTTTTGTAAAAGCTCGTTGGACTTATCAGATTAAAAATATAGAAACCAGTGATCTCCAGTAAAGGTAGCTAGTTACTCTAAAAATGATAAGACGTCATTTGGTATTTAAAAATAAATTTAAGCGAGGTAGTACGAACATGTATTGGGCTTAGGAGTTAATTTGGTTATCACGGAGTAGAGAAGACATGCGTGAAGCAGAGACCCCTCCCTGGGGAGACGTTTTATGTTGGGACGTAACCCAATAATAGTTTGTTATGGCCAGCTAAGAAAAAGAAGAAGAATTTGTACCAAAATTAAGAATTGCCTAAATCTTTACAAAAAGTTGAAATGTTCTATAAATTTGGCCTATAAAAGTTGTGTTTGATAGGATGGAAAAGATTCGCCAACTGCCGCAAGCGCACACTGCATATTAACTATATTAGAGATTCGTTTTATTGTGTCTAAGTCTAAAAGATTAAAAGATACATATTGTACATTGTATTGGGATTATTGGGCAATTAAATTGTCAAAGGAATCTAGTCTCTATCAGCTGAGAGCTGGGCATTGGAATATTTGTAAATAGTTGTCCAGATGGTCAAAAACTTAAAAAAAAAATTAGTCTTTAACCAACTTGTGTGTGCATTTGTTTCGGACTCTGCATTGCCTCACACACCTTCTCTAGAACGATGTTAGCTATCTATACCTTTCATCCAAATAAGACTGCCGTCAAACTGTTCATATCAAGAGATTGACGCCTGACACACAGCCCTCAGGCAAATAGCCAACTCCTGGGTAGCAACTACTTCAGCTTTAAATAGATGTGACAAGAAATTTGTGGAGAGACAAAATAAGCCATACCCATCCCTTGTGCGGATAATTGCTATAGAATTGGGTTACATGGTTTTTTGAAACATAAAAGTCTGTGCTCGCAGATATAAAATGATTATCAAGTTCGGTTAAGTACGAAATGGAAGAAGCTGCTAAACCAGGGCTCCATATATGTATATTACCCCAGCACGTCAGGGTTGTGAGATAATTTCGAAAAATCGTTTAAAATTTTCTTTCGTGTGGGTGCCCAATATGTTTTTGGGGTCGCTGAATAGAATTCTGAGATAAAAGATTCAAAATACCTCGATTTATGGTTTTTTTTTTGTGGCTGTGTTCATTAAGCTAGCAGCGGTATTCTTCTAACAAATGCCTTCCTACGCGAGAAGAGTGTTAAGATTTTCGCTTCATTTGGAATCAGGTATAAAAAAATTGAATGAACTTTATAGCAAACTTATGCACAAGCTTGGTTAATGTTAGCTTGTTTTATAGCGCCATATAAAAATGTGCAGCCCAAGGGTGTTCTATCCACATAATTTAAGCTTAAAGCAATTTGTATATAATATAGATACCATGTAAAATTTTACATAAAACTTGTTGTTTTAAAAAATCCGTGGTGCAGTGTACTTTAATTTGAAGCTACATAAACTAGCGATTTAACAACTCCCCCAACCTATTGGCTCACAAAGCAACCATTTACCATTTCAGTTTATGTTGTACCAACAAAAAGAAAACTTCCTGCCCCATTGCTTTGGAGCTGTCAACAAAACAGAGGCAAGCATCATCATTAATCTATGTTTGAGTAGTAAATCAGCAACTAAGTGAAATATTTATATCAAATCGAAAGCTGTCTGTCACAGTGAACAAAATTTTTATAAATTACAACTTTATGTGCGCCGGATATTATTGGTCAAGCGCAAAACCAACAACCAACAACGTGCAATAAAAATAAAAAACAGAACTAAATCAGAGATATGGCCCTAGGAGTAGCAGGACATAACAAGAACAACAACAACAAATCAGAAATACAATAATACCCAAGACTTGATGGAAACATTAACATCAACGTCATTGGATACATATCAGCTATTTGGTAGGTCAATGCTGAAGTTTCCATAGGTTCAGGAATTTCACAGCAAACTTTGTAAAATTGAAATTGATGGTGTGAAAATAAATTTGATAGCTTGTCCATTTAAGAAGATAGACCGTCGATTGCGCCGCATCCAAAGCTTGCCGTCTTGTGCGGCAGCAGGTGCGACGCATTTATTTTGTGCTCTCCGCCTACAAAAAAAAGGATACAACCCTGCGTGAGCAAAGTCTGTGTCAAACTGACATAGGCGGAAAATGTTTAATTTTGGCCTTTGCGTAAAACTCAAAACACCCGCGTAATGTTGTCCTTTTTTCTAAGGACGTTTCGATAGACAGAGCCGCACACAAACGTACCGACTGCCAAATAGTTGCGTTATTTGATTTTGATTAATTATGTGCTGTCTGAATGTCTGTCAGTCTGTCCAAGACGCGCCGGCAGCAGCAGTCCTACAGCCAACTGCAATTCTTTTATTGTAGCCGGCGGCAGGCTGGCCAGCTGCAGAATAGACTATGCGCTACCCCTTCCGGTGGTAACTTGACGCGATTTGGCTAAGGTGTTGTCAAAAAGTTTGAGCTATGAAAAGTTTGTACTTTTTTCGGGGGGGTTTGTCAGTTTATCTTTGTAGATTTATTGAGCCTTATTACGCATATTTCAGAACGTACTCTCTCTCTCTATCTCAATTTGATGTTTATTAATTGAGCCACGCGGCGACTTAATCAAGGCCAGTTTGGAAGTCATCATTAATAATGCATTTGCTTATGTTTTTGTTTTTTTTTAGCAAACGGATCCTATCAGCCAGGTATGGAGCCGAAACGCCAACGCACTGCCTACACACGCCATCAGATACTTGAACTGGAAAAGGAGTTTCACTTCAATCGCTACCTGACCAGACGGCGACGCATTGAAATTGCGCATACGCTGGTGCTGTCGGAGCGCCAAATAAAGATCTGGTTTCAGAATCGGCGAATGAAGTGGAAGAAGGACAACAAGCTGCCAAACACAAAGAATGTGCGCAAGAAAACAGTGGATGCAAATGGAAATCCAACACCGGTAGCCAAGAAGCCAAAGCGCAGCAGTGCCAAGAAGCAGGTTCAGCAGCCCCAACAACAACCACAGTCCCAGCCCCAACAACAACAAACACCGGTGATGAATGAGGTGCGTGCTTTGTGTTGATAGCCAACAACCAGGCACTAAGTGCTTATATACTCTTCTCTTACTCACTTTTGCAGTGCTTACGCTCGGAGAGCCTGGAGAGCATAGGTGACGTCAGCTCCTCACTGGGCAATCCGCCCTATATACCTGCAGCTACAGATGCCAACAATCTGCAGCAGCAACAACAACAAATGGGCTGTGGCAATGGCAGCAATGCCTACAGTGGATCTCAACAGCACCAAGTGTTGCAACATGGCAACCAAAACAACAACAATAATAACAACAACAGCAACCTCACTAATAATAATAACAATCAAATGGCGCAGGGTCTGCATCCACATCATCAGCAGCAGCAACAACAACCCGATCTCATGACCAACCTGCAGCACATCAAGCAGGACTATGATCTGACGGCCCTGTAGGCAACTTAAATCATATAATAAAAGTTTTTTGTTTTAAACTAAAACCAACTGCAATATTTTGGTATCATACCCAAGTCCCTCCTAATCCTAACTTAAACTAAGTCTTGCGCAATACTTAAGATTTCAACTACGCACATACAACTTATAGGTGCAACATAATAACATTTTGGAAACCCCATGTGAGTGACTATGTATTATATAATTGCAACTCACAAGACAATTCGGAAAATACAGTGAAATAGTTAAGTGCATATGACGACCATTAGGCAAACATTTTGGTTTTTTATCCTATCTAACATAAACCATAGCATATAGTGTATTGTAAGTTGTATCCCATCCTGATTCCCCCCAAAACAAAGTTGTATATTAGCAGTACTTAAGCATACCACATCTATATAGGTTTGTATAAAGTTTAGCAATTTAAACAAAAAACCCATTTGTCATAGTTTTAAGGGATATTATATATATATAAAAAAAAGAAACCTATATACAAATATATTGTATTTGTATCTACCTACTAGTTGCATCTGTATGTAAGTTATGGCGTATAGTTATTTGGCATATACTTTTTAGATATAAGTAATACAAAATATAGACAATATGAAAACCAAATAAAAACCCAACATTAACTTGTTTATCTTGATTAATTTTAATTTTTAGAAATGGGATCAATGGAGTACATGTAGGCCACTTATAGTCGTGGCATCCTTACTATAATGTATCTTGTACTTTTCTTAATATCTTCAGTGTCCTTTCGATTATTAGGGTTTTTGAAGCATATGTTGAAATCACCCTTTTTTGGTGACTGTTTCTTTTCTTGTGAGATTTCATTTAAAATTTGATAAGTTTGAGCTACAACTTCCGAACCTCTTCAACTAATTTTATAAAATATGCAAAAAAAAGAAAGAGTGTGTCGAGTTTCGACTTTCTTCATCACCTGAAGTTCCTAACCGATTTAAATAAAATTGCCATCCATCGATGGGTAATATAGGGTGGGCTAACTGTTGGTTTGGTTGTTAAACACTCATAATTCGGAATATACCCGTCTAAAGTGATTGCTCTTCGACACACGTATGGCAACATTGGAAACATCAACGCGCCATCTTTCGCAAGAATTACACCTTGCTAGGACCACTTTGCGACGAATTTTGCTTGCGGATCCGCATGAGTTGTTTCGAAGTTGCATTTGGTATATACATTTGCCCTATTTTGTTGAAAAATATACGAATAAAATGCAATTAACAAACAAACCAACAGATGGCCCACCCTATACAAAAAGAAAGATCTGTGTCAAGTTTCAATATTTTTGTTTAAGAATGTGGTAGTAAAATTAATAATTCTACTAAGGGGAGATAATATCAAAAAGCTAGCTAACATTTTGACAGGACAACAGATCGGTACGTGCTAGTAAGTCTACTTACTAAAGCGAAATTTCTGGTTCTTCTGTGGCCTTCGGATAGTTTCAATTTTGCTATGTGGTATTCCCCCCTTCTACAGCACGAGACAGCCCTTAATAAAGCTTCGGAAAACATCAGCACAGCTACCCTGAAGAATCTCAATAATTTAATGGTACAAGATATGAAAATAGGTTTCATATACGATGGGAATTCAGCTAACTATTGATTTTAATGATAAAGAAAAAAAATGTATTAAAGAGATTTGTCTACCATTACTGTTTTCATAAAATGTCATAAAAATTTAAAATCAAAGAGCATTTTTAATTAAAATTTTGGCGATTCTTCAGGCTTTTTTTCGAATATTTGCAAACCTAGAAAATGAAGCCATGGGTCCCCCTTGAAATAAAAAGTCGTTCGTTCCCAAGGATGTTCATAAAAATTAGCTTTAAATTGTAAAACAAAATTGCTAATTTAATATTGAAAGCGATTTTTAATATTTTGTAGAATAAGAAAATTAGTCTGTTTTTATTTTGACTTTTTTAATATTTTTTTTTTAATAAATTTTTAAAAAATTCTCTTTTGTTTGATATGCTTGCTTTTGATAACAATATTCCTTGAGGTGACCAACAATATTTTACAAATATATTATTTGACTTTTCTTTATATATATACAGACAGATTAAAAGATCGGTAAGACCGAGAATAAAAATGTAACAATTTTTCTAAATTATTCATCATGCTTATTTATTTTATAGCTATTTATTATGCAAGTAAAAATGTTTATGCAAATATAATTTTATAAACGATATAAGCGTGTTATATCTACATTTACATAAAGATTATTAATTGGATTTGAATTAAAAGGGGGACACAATATTTAGATTTAAAAGGAAATTTCAGTATATGGATCGTTTTTAAAACCAAAAGCATTTATGACTTTTGAAATTTCATACGCATAAAATTTTATTTTATATCCTACAAAGGAAACTAATTTTCACGTGTGTGGATATTATGGATGAAATATCTTTTATTTGAAAGCTACTTTCAACTGTAGTTTCCAAAAAATAGAAAAAAAAATGTAAAGGTAACATAGTATATATAGATGCAATTAAACTTTTTCCTTTGTGTTGCTCATAGATATGATAGATTTTTGTAATTATTTTAATTGGTTTATAAATTAATAACTTATAGAAATGCAATTTTTGAACTGTTTTAAATAGAGATCCTGGGTTTTTATCATCAGAGATGTTGTTTTTCTAATTTTTTTTCACCTATTAAGACAATAAAAAAAACTGTAAAAAAATTTTGTCATCAATAAGGAATTGTTAGAATATAAAAGATTAATTATTGTGAAAAAAATGTTTCCCATTAAAAAAAATCGCCCTTATACCAATATTAAAATCCTCTATAGAAAAATTCAAGACCAACTCTTTAAATTTATTACATTAATGTGAATGAACTATATAAATAATTAAAGTGTAGAACACAATATTTTATATCAAAAAATTAAAGTAACACTGTTACCTACTCCAGTTACTTACATATACACACATACAACTGGTAACACACACAGGCATGCCTACACACACACATACACCCACATCTTAACATAAAAATAAGTTGTGCTGATTCATCGTTCTTTGTCAACTAATTAGGACAAATTTAAACATCATGGCCCCACGCTGTTGTGGAGCCGTCCTGCAAGCGGCTCTACGCCCAAAAGAATTCAACAAGCCTTTGTTGCCAATCAACATTAACATCAACCGTTGCTTGCGACGTCTGGCAACGTGGTCTGGACGTAGCTTGTGGAGTCGATGCTCAGGGTGCGATAGTCACAAACGCTAACAAGAGTTCTTAATTAAAAATCGATTCGAAATGATTGATCACACCCCATTGGCACCTGTTGGCTTCTGGAAATATGTTAAACAAGGCATCATCTTTCAAACCGGCCAGCGTTGCCAACTGGCTGTAAAAACTCAGCTTTGTCGCATGCAAATGAGCTTGGAGCAGTGGACACTTGAGAGTGTCATAAACTGGTCTTAGCCCATGTGTCTGCGTCACAACGACTTCCTTGAAACGTTCCTGTTTTTGCCAAGTTTGCTGTACTGCCAAGAAATTTCGTTGTCGCGAAACTATTGCGAATTATGACTGTTGATTGTGCACGCTCTTGGCGTGGGACACGGGACATTGCGTTGACAATTCGACCATAAAGCCAGTCTGAACTTCTGACATGTTGGCCAAATGCATACGCCAGGCATACGAACTGGCCACAATCAATCTCCCAGTTTTGACAGTGGATTGTCTTGAAGGAACATGAAAACACTCTTAGCGCTTAATTTATCATTGCTGCAAGATCTGCGCAAGTTGCTTGGTTCCTGCCAGCACCGCACCTAACCAGCGCCTGTTTTCTACCGACTATGTTCTCCAAGCTGGCTGGGCAACTGGAAATTGCGCGCACTCGCGCAATGCGATAAAAGGATTATGACCCATTTAGACGTCAGAAATTGAGTAGGTGCAGCGATGGAATAAGCAGACGATAGCAAGCAAGGGTCGAAATTAGCAGCTCAGAGTGATTACAAGAACATGAACACGAGCACGTGTTAGGGAAATAATTTAACACGTATGCAATGAGGAGTGCTGCAACGACTACCCGTAATTACGTTCAACGGTAGCGGAATGTCAGGTCACTTGACATGGACTCGGTTAAAGACCTACCGCAGTGGGATTCAATTGCATTTGATTCAAAGTCTTGAAAGGGGTAGTATGCCAACACAGGTATACGTTAGAGGTTTTTACTAGGCTAGTTAATACATTTTTTAGCCTTATTAATAGAATAAGGAATATACTATATAACTATATAAATATAGAAATTACTCTAGCCGTATCCGTCTGTCGGGACATCGGTCTCCGTCATCTGCTTCTCAAATTCCGAATGTATTATGATTAGGAAATTTTTATTTAGATGATACTATATTTTAATTCTTGATATGTTTCCTATTTCTCTAAAAAAGTGTTTAATGACCACAGACCAAACTCAACAATGGCTATTTGTTCATATTGCCTATATTTGTAAAGTCATTCCAATCGGTTAAGAACTAAGTAAAACTAGATATCACAATCATTCCACTCTGCGATACACCAGATGTTCCCTTAAACGTACTCCATATACAACAGGACACAACTAAGAAAGTTTTTCTGGGCTGAAATCATGGGTACTGGAAAACTCGCCATTCTACTAATATAGAATGGCAGTTAGTTAGACTTAAAAAGTGGACCCATTGACTTAGTTTCGCCGATATACAAATATGGACTTATAGCAATGTTTTGATCTTCTTTTGTATGATACAATGTTTGAAAATTTTAGTGTGTAACAAACAATAGGAAGGTGGGATGCTGCCGATTCGAAGGAAAAGTATGGAAAACCCCTTAAAGGATTTTGTGCGGTACAATTTTTTTTAGGAACTATTGGAAATTTGCCTATATCTTTAAGCACACTTTTCCGATGTTTATGAATACCCAAATACCCAAATTATTGTGCCTACCTTCTAAAGAGATTTTTTTTTAAATATTTAAAGGCTGCCTTCCTTTTAAATACGAAAATAAAATCCGTATACTATAACTCACTTAGATCTTAGATCCTAAACTATTGACTGCACCTACATTTTGAAATACCGCGAGTTGTGATCTTTAAAAGTTATATATAACTTATACTTATGCTTCAATACACTGATAAAAAGAACGGTCTGATTTCAAGATTTTTGATCATAAAATCGTGACCAAATGGTCACGAAAGTATTGTAAGCTTTTTTTGTTGTCAGTTTAAGAATACCGTTCAAGAATTTTAATGTTTTTTCAATATTTTTCGGTCTTATTTTTTTATATTTTTTGGTCTCATTTTAAAAATTGAAATTAAGAATGCAAAAATCTTGATTTAAGATTTTATTTTATTTATCAGTGTACGTCAGTTTAAGAATGCCGTTCTTGATTTGAAACTTTTATTTCTCAGTTCAAGAATTTAAATCTAATTTCAAGATTTTTTGGTCTTATTTTAAGATATGTACACATCCAAATCGCTAAAAAAAAATAAATATGTATGGTTTCCACCATTCGATTTCCTACCTAAAATTGACTTTGGATCAGTAAGTCAAGTAAATTTAGCACAGTTTGTGCAATGTCAACATCCGTCATGCATTGATGTTTAATCCTATCTCATCCTCTTTCATCCCAGTTTATCCCAACAAAAGACGCTGACTTGGTCAACCCTTTCAAACCATTGACCAGCACGACGACGGCGCGCCTTGGTTCCATGCATCAATTGTCTTGTTGTTGGTAAAAACAAACAATTAACCCGTCTACGGTTGCTAATTTCGACGGATTGCCAAAAGGCTTGCTGCCGGTTTTTGCATATTGCCTAGTTTTGTTACACAGACACAGCGACACGCCCCCGTCGCACGCCCCGTGCCTTGTTTGGCTAGCGGAACTGGGACTGCGGCACAAGTGAAGGGATTAAGGGATTAGTCCGAAAGAAACCTCTTACTGCGCACTGCAGGCGTTTAGTCTACCCAAAGTAGCATTTAATTTCTATGACTTTTTCAAAGCGGTTCTTTTTGTACTAGTTGTACTAAGCTGTACTTGTTTTCTTTCCAACGTTCCCTACATGTTGTGCCTTTTTCAACGTTTCGTTTGAAGCAAGCCGAAACGAATTTTAGCTACTGTTTCGCACAGTCCCATGGGAAAAGCTCAGAGTCGCCGCAAGCATAAGAAAGAGGACCGCTAAAAATGCACGAAAATTAAGAATTAATATTTTAACTTACAAAGAAGTAATTGTCAATTTTTATACAAAGTTATATTTTAAAAAATACTCTTTTAAAAAAATATGGCAAATGCCATAATTCGCTGCAGCTAACTTGCAGATACCCTTTACCGTAACATTATAAGGAAAATTTTTATCTGCATACTTTTTCGTATAAATGGTAATATAATCGGTTATTACAAAAGAGCAAAAAATTTATTTAAAAAATTTTCAATGAGTACAATATTAATTATTTGGCTCGTTTAGCTAATAAATATTGCATAAAACACCTTTTTAAAAAAATGGAAATAAACGATTGAAAGCTTAGAGGCTGAAAATCCATCTACTCAGCTCATGGTTGTATTTTGGACACGAGCCGACTTTAAGTTTTGCGGCCAACTCATATCAACCCTATAGGACGTAGCAAAGATCGCAAAAAAATTAATTTGCCTACATATACCTGTATGAAATCGATATTCAGTTTTGGCTATCTTAGCTCTTAAAATCTCCAAGATATTAGAGTTTATATGGGAAGACGGATTTCTCTCTGATCTTCTTCTAAGTAAGCGATATGTACATCATTTTTTTGTGTCACCCCTAAGGATTTCGTCGCAAACGTTTTTCCTTAATTTAAAAACAAAAACTTGTCAACTTTGTTGTACTAATGTGACATCCCTAAGAATTTCGTCACGACGTCCCTGGGAAAGCTGCTTAGGAATACTGCCCAACACTGCAGCTTCTTGGAAAATGTAATTCATTCGCCAATTAGGCAGGCAATTTATATGGGCATCATCCAATATGTAGTATGCCACTCGAAACTGTCAAAATAAACAACTAACCATATAGATGGCCATCAGTTCTCATCAAGATTGTATTGGAAAGAAATTTCACAGAGAGAGGTTGGCTAAGGAGCTCTCTTTACAAAATGCCGCATAAATCAAAGTGTAGCAAGGGCAGCAGGCAACCCAACGATCGCTCAGTTACAATTATTGCAACAATAAGCCTCAAGTGTGGCCTCAGAAATCAATCAAGGCTCATCACTCACACAAGCCGCCACAAGTCTCCGAGCTCTCAGCATAAACAAAGCATATTCAAGCCCTTCTTCACCCAGTGTGTTTTTAAGTGTGGCCAACTATGTATGTGAGGTAATTAATGTGTGGCCATTTATAAAATTGGCAGTTTAGTCTTTGCATCACTTCTGACCAACAAAAAAACAACGATGAACCACTGTGCGCCTGCGGTTGGCCATTTGTTTACTTGGCTGCCCCTCTCTCTGTGTAGCTCAAATGATGCACGTACTCGTATGTGTGTGTGTGTGTGTGTGTGATTGGATCACTATGTATGTGTGTGCGTGTTTGTGGTTATGGCCAGCCTAATTTGTAACCATTAACCAATGTATTATGTTGGCGATGCGTGCTGTTTTCTCATATTATAGATGGCTGCAGTGATTTTCGTCTATTAAATATCTATTAAACAAATGGCTCTTCGATTTGTGACACATCGATTTGTTTCGTGTTTTTTTCCGTGTACTCACCATTGTTTTTTCTTCTCAAGAACTTGGCCATTGCAGTTTGAGTAGCTAACTCCTGTTTCTCGCCTATTAACAAAAAATGTCAGCGACTTAGGTAGGCTTCTCAAAATCGTTAAGCTTGTTATATACTGTACCTGTAAGGTACAAAGGGTACAGTAAGTTTGTGCAAGCCAAAACTGTATGTAACATAAAGAAGGAGACGTCGGAGACTCCCAATAGTTGTTTAAGTCTACATAGATATGTCCATGAGGTGATAAGAGCTAAAGCAACAAAAATTTTTTGCGGTTCTCCCGGCTTTAACTTTCATACCATATTATGTATTTATATATTTTATTAATTTATATATTATTATTATTATTATTATTATTTATTGTGCTTTATTGCCTTTATATTGTAATAATGCTTAAAGCTAGCTTAATTTAGTATAAACAGAGTCGAGGTATAAACCTATGCAACTATACAAGGGAAACAGGAGAAAAAAAACCTTGATTTAAAATTAATTGATGTATATTTAATTTATATAAATATAAAGAAGTTTATGTATTTCTTTGGTTGATGCTTATAATTCACAGCTGGTGGCAAATAAATAACTTTTAGAGTTCTTAAGCAATATACCGGATTTGATTGCTATGTGGTGGTGCAGAGTATCCCAAAGTCGTCCGCTCTCGACTTTAACGTACGCCATCTTTTATAATGCAAATGAGCCAAAATGCATATACAAAGACATACTTATTTTTGATCGCCAATCCATCAGAAGGCCAAGAAGTTCAGTTCAGAACCTTTTGAAAAGTTATCCACCAAGTTTACCGGTACGAAGATTTTTATATTAGAGAGAAAAAATCATGTGTATACAATTTTAGAGACTGGATGGAAAAAAATTATTAAATTAATTATTAATTAAAATTTTACCTTTTCTCTTGTTTTGTATATATAGAAAAATAATAGGCACACGAACATTTAGTGAGCCACTTCAGTAACATATACTTCACCTAACTACTGTGAATAAATTTTAGCATTAATGGTGTGAACTTAATATGCGAGAGAACTACCTAGGTATATCGATTTTGAGTCGCCAAATCCGAATCCGATGTCCAAATAACCCCAGCATCCAAGGTTTCGAGACAACCTCCGCAAATCCCACATAATGTTTTTTTTTTCGATTTCAACGATGTTTTTGGAGTCTCTGACTTTGAATCCGAGGTAAAAAAGCCCTAGCATGTCAGCCTTATGAGATAGCCTTCCAAATGCCCTGAGTAAACATGGTCTGACCTCCACTTTCGAAAATCTATATATATTTTTGTGTGGCTGTGTTATAATTTAACTTCAAAAAACCGCACAACTTTTTTTTGAAGAACATTGGTACATAGTTTATAATTTTTTTTTTCCAATATTTCCAGTCAAAATAAGTTTTTAATTTTAAATTTTGTATACCACAATGTATACATACTCTGAGTATATTACGTACACAAAAAAATGAGCAAATAGTAAATAATTATTTTAACAAAATTGTAAAAAACTACATACTATCTTCGCACGCGGAGATTTCGAGCTTATGAAAAAATCTCGCATATTTTTTAACCATTTTTCGCAGGATTCCCATCACAATTTCTATATTTTGAAAATTTTCCAATTTCGCAGCCTTAATTCCAAAACTTTCAATATATCACGTGTTCAAATACTCTTTTCAAAAATTAAATTTTCAAGAATAATCACCAATATTCTTCCTGCCTTCTAAGTGTCTAAATGAACGTGCATATTTTTATTTATTTCATAGTAAGTGACGCAATGCATTTTGCATTTGTTGGGGTAATTTTTAGTGCTCTTCCGCGTTCCAAGCCCGGGATTCCAGCTAAAACCAAATGCTATATACGAAGTGCCGCCTGCAGTCGATTGCGCATCGCATTTAGTTTCTTGTCGTATGTGTGTGCGAAAGTATCTGAGTGTGTATCTAAGAGTGTGTGTGTGTGTGTTTGTACATTGCGAGTATCTGCGGTAATTGACATTCGATCATTAATCAAAGTGCACAATGCAGACATTTCGTTTCGAATTTTATTTAGTTTTGTTCTCTTGCGTATACTATATACTTTTAATATACATTTTTTTATACATACTTTTTCTCGATTTTAGCATTGCCGCCGAGCGCCCGCTGAGCGTCAGCGCCGTCGCCGCCGCCACCAATATCGCTGTCGCCCTGAAGCTAGCCAGCATCCTGACTAGGCAGTGCCGAATGCTCGACGTGGCCATTTACAAACAAAAACAGAATTGCAAACAAGTAGGAAAAATGGCAAATGCACTGGCCAGTGGCCTTCAACACCTTGAGCTGGCACCAATTTAAAGTGGCAATGGCCAGGTGAGTGCTGGCTTTAAGTGGTCGCACTCAATGCACAGCCGCGCCCTTTACCCAACGCCTTTGTGTGTGTTAGCCGCATGGCGCTACTCAGTGCTTTTGTTCCTTTGCTCTGACAGCTCTGACATGGTAGCCGCAACCTGAGGCGCATCTAGCAAATCCTGCTATATGATATGTGTTCCTAAGCCCTTAGCCTCTACTAACCGCACCCTAATGCTCATGTTCATGCTCATCTGCCCGCTGACGACATGTTTGACGTTGCGTTGCCACCAAAAGCAACCCCCATCCAGCCGCCATTACAAACAGTGAAAGTTCTCCATGCGTGGAAACGAACGAGCTGGCAAAGAGGGTACTCAGCCATGCCAAGCCAAAATGAAAGTAGCAATTTCTTCACCCATTTGCAATTTACCCCCATATCCTCCTTGTGCGCTATGTGTGAGACTCCGTGTATGTGACAGTCGCATTTTGATGAAATTTTATTCTGTTCACATACCCGTCAATGTCATTTCTGCCGCTCGCTTAGTCCCTAGTTTTTTATGCCATGTCCTTTTGTTGATTATTTCGTTGACGTGCCTTACAAACAGTCACCGCTTTTCTCCCACACTTTTGTGCTTCCATTTGCGCAAGGACATTTTCTTCTTTTTTCTCACAATGTAGCATATTTAGTTTTATTTTTATACCCTGTACTCGTAGTATCGTAGGTATTAGAGATTTGTGCAATGTACATAACAGGCTGATGAACAACGAGATTTAAGTGACCATAAAAGGTAGGGTAACCTCATGTTACCAAGCCCAAGACTGGGACCGTCCCAAAACTAGCCGACCTCACATACTAGTGTTGATAAATTTTCGAAAAAAAAATTACTCTGCAAAACACTAAAATCTGCAATAAACTGGATCAATTGAAAAAAAATTTATAAGTACACCCAAAAGGCTCAATAATTAAGCTTTACGCTTTTCATTTAGAAGCTCCTTTCAAAGCCAACTTTTTTTATAATTTACTTTTACTTTTTAGGGATAGCCCCCAGTCTTCAGTAATAGTTCTTCATTGTTTGCAGTAAGTCTTTAAAAGTAGTTGAAACTTGAAGTACAAAATCAGATAATATTTTCATACATAGGTATTTTTAAAAAAACAAGAAATTAGATTAAAAATGTTATATTAATACAGGGCTAATGTTGTCTGGGTGACCCAACTAATTTTAATGCAAATTCATGATTTTCAAAAAAAAAATTTTTATGCATGTATAATTGAATGTTTCAGAAAAATTTTTATGCAGACTTTTTTTCATGGAATATTTACCAACACTAGTATATTATTATAGTTCGACTAATTTTGGGACATTACCCACGAGCAGGTGAAGATTGTCGAATCATATCAATTTCCTGCCCGTTTTCCCATAAAAGAACCCACTCAATGAAAGACACCTTGTCGACAAATTGTTACATCAGAAATATATAGAATCATGTGAGCCTAATGAACAACACTCCAAAACTATCAAGGTTAACAATGGTTTTTTGATTCGTAAACGCATTGCATTTGATACAAATACATGATATTTTTTTTTTGTTTGGGAAATTGTTTGCAGGGTATCCCACTGGCGCATTCCCCGACTGATTCTCATGAATTATGAACTCTCAGAATGCAATTGCACTTTAATGGATGCAAAAATAATAGCTTCAAGTTGGTTAACAATTTTTTGTTTATGCTTCGTCATTCAAAAAATGTATTAAAAATTGTTTATGGGGTTTTTGCATAGAACGTCAAAAATATGCATATATTTATAATTTTCGCTCAGTTTTATACGTTTTTCAAGAATTTAATGCGTCATCGTAGTGCACATAATTTATACATGACAATTACGCATCAATACCAGTAGGTTAGTTAGTATATAAATGTTGGCTTATCCGTCTGCTTCATTTTTCCAAATCTAGCTTAAGCTTAAAATTTAATCCTTAAAAAAAATTTGTTTTCCTACAAAGTAAAAAAGTATCCATCCAATGAAAAAAAATATATATAAATACTTAGAAACATTGACATAAAATTCTTGATTGCCCCAAATTAGCTAAAAGAATGCAATTTTTGATTTTCACGATTTTCGATGCTTTGTTCCTATTTTTTTATTTATTTCAAAAAGACTAGATCGGCATTATAAATTGCAAGTTACTCAGTTTCTCAAAATTTAAAACGTTACGTTCCTGAGTTTTGGAATAACAAACATATTACAAGACTTGATTTCTTTTTACCAACAACAAAAAATTGTTAAACTAACACTATGCATTGAGGTTCGAATTCTGAATGAAAATTTGTTCAATGATATTTTGTTTGTGTTGTCATGTGAACAAAAATGTAAGACCACCTTACCTTACGTCGGACGTGGCGACTTTGAGATACTCCGAGATACAAACAAATAAATAAATAAATGAACCGGTTTTAACCAAATTCGGCATTCACGAATTATGCTCTAAAAACTTTTTTACCAATCCCATGGGGGCTATATGGAATTGTTAACCGTTTATGATAAAATTTGGTAGTGCTGCGGAACTCTAAATAACTTCCGAACGACAAATTTGGTTTAATATCCTTAAGCCTTACTTCATAAAATGAATTTTACCCTCAGAAATCAAAATTTCTTTAGAACTATCACCCATTATTGGATTTATCACGAGCCAGAAAATTTTTTCAAAATTATTGTAACAAATAATATATTAAAAAAAATTATGCCAAGTAAGTTTATTTTTGTGGTTCGATATTCGTTTAAAAGATATATCTCGCATTTCTGTTTCGGTTAGAATGGAATTAAAAGAGACTTCAGTCCCTTCTTTATATAAATATGTACTATCTTAGTTGTGGTTTTTAGAAAAATTTGGAAAAAGGGAAAATTTGAGGCATAAAACAACTAAAATCTATTTAAATATAATAATAATAGCCAATAGGGCCAAAAGAAAGCCTTTGCTGTCACTGCTAAGTTTCTTTTAAGTGAACTTAAAATGAGTAAACTTTATTATATAAATAAATAATAACTATTTAAAAAACTTACAGATACGAAGGGAATAAATAAATAAAATTCCTATAAAAACCAATATTATGTTTGTGCGCCCTCTAGCGAGTCATAGCAAGCGAAGCTATCTGCAACATAAATTCCACAAACGGTTTGGTTCTTTGCTAAATTAAAAACAGCTGTGTGGATTCTGAGCTTATAAAGTGAGATGAGAATACATTACGTACTGTATGGTTTGTGTCTAAGCTAGAATAAATTGTATCAACGTGCAAGCAGGACAAAGAATAGAACATTTCTTGGTAGTCAAAAAGCTGCTTGCTATGCACTTACAGTTTTGGATGCACTGTATTTTCATTTGCAGCATTTTTAATTAAAATTTATTTATTTAATGTTAATATAAAAAGTTTAAATTTTTGTACTTTGATAATGTTTACTTTTTTTTAATTTATTATACAAAAGGCGACCGAAATACTTTTATTGAAATTATCTTATTTAATGCAAACAATTAAAAAAATCTTTGCTGCACAAACTTAAACAAATTGAACAAATAATAAGTTCTACAGTTAACGTAAATTTTTTATTCAAAATGTTGAAGTCTCTTGGGTATTATATATTAATTTGCGTAAAATCTCTTAAAATGTGTGGGCATTGGTAGAATAATATCATGCCATGTTCAAAAAACAATTTTCCTTTAAAAATTTTGTTTAATTCATAACTAAAAAAATAATTTATCAAAATCGAAAGCATTTCAAAAAATGTTGTTTATTGTTTTTTTACGTCATCCCGGGATTCTGATCTTGCAAATAGCTCGAGAGTATTACGTGGAACTTGAAAGGCTTGGTATATACAAAAAATTATGGGATTTGGATTCAAAGAACCTGAATAATTCAGCCAAAGTATTTTTTACTTTACTTTAAAGAATTTTTCGTAAGCATGCAAGGCTCCGTTTTGCAAACCGATTCGGCAGAAGGATATCTATCATACATGACCTACAACTATGTAATGTATGCCATGTGCTGGTTATTTTTTAATGTATTTATACTTAAGGAGTTATTGTTTAGAGACTTTGGTAAGAAGTCAAGCCCCTTCGTTGTATAGGCATTAAACATAAGAGAATGTGAGAAAATTGTTCATACATATTTTTCTAGATTTCAAAGATACCAATCAAGCATACTCAGAAATATTGTCAGGGCACCCTGGTATGTTAGTAATTATCAAATACACAAGGACCTCAACATACGTTATGTAAATGATGAAATTAAGCAACGTACAGAAACATACATAAACAGACTAAATTTTCATGAAAACTCATTAGCTATAAACTTATTACATAATAGCGCAGATACTAGACGATTGAAGCGATATCATATCCTAGATCTTCCCCATAGATTCTAAATTAAAACTAAGTCTGCTTAATGTTATATTGGTTTAGCTCATTGGAGTCAAGCCAATCATAGAAATATTTTTTTTTGTAAGATGTTATAAAATTTGTTGAATGTCCTTTGGACAGATTACAAATAAACAAATATAAACTATAAAATATAAATATATCCCATACTTAGGTAACCAAACTGAAACACAAAATAAATAGATTTTTTTTTTTTTGTATTGCTCCATGTAGTTTTCTTTTAAGTCAATAAGAACCATGAAATTAAAATAGGCATCTACACATATTTATTGTGGCCAAATCCTTTTCCACCGAGCTAATTTTTTTTAAGGTTGGAAAAAGGAAATAATCGATGGGGGCTAAGCACTTTCTTTTTCACCAAAAGTGTCCGTTTTTGAAATGTTTTTAGTCCACGGTCGTCCAATTTCATAAACTTTTTTCTCCATGCTGTGATTTTCAATAGCTTAATCCATCTCGCTGAAACTCTGATACCCAATATTTAATTTATTTTTATTTTATTATGTTTCCCAATTTTCAACAGTTTGTTTACTGTGTACATATATGTATATTTTCTCATTTTGTGGGGAAAAAAACTTTGCTGATTATATTATTATTATTGGGTTTGTTATTAAATAAAGTTAATTTTGAAAGTTAACAATTAGGGTGTTCACTTTGTTGGGCAAAAGTGCAAATTGTCCATCAGCAACTTGCAAAAAAGCATTGGGCATCTGTGCCCAATAACTACCAGTTTGCATATATTTTTGATAAATTTTTCTTGTATTTTTTAGTGGTCGATTATAACCGCCAAAAGTATGATTTTAAATTGTATTTCTTGCAAACAGCTGATTTTTGTTGTTTACGTTGTTAGTCTGGCAATTGTGCCCTTATGCCTCATAATGACGGTTGTTGACGGCATTTCTCGGGCACTTTTAAGCGTTAGAAGAATGTTAATGTTAGGTACGAAACATCTAATAAAAAATTGTGCTCAACCTAACATTAAAGCCATCTTCAATTTCTTTTGCAGCACCCACATCGTGTTACCAATTCGTAGACTTAAATAATTGCTACAACTCGCTGATAATCGAACTCGATTAATTTCAGCTGCGCTATATCATTGTCGTGATTTATTTCATTTCCATTTACTTCGATTAAATTCCATTTATGGCAAATTCATTTTACCAAAATCATTGTTTTGTTTTTATTTGATTTCGTTTAAAATGGTTTTTGATTTATTTGGCCATTTGTAAAATATTTAGCATTTAAAACAGACTCCAATTTATTTTTATATGGCAAAACTGTTTGGAGAATTGAATTCAATGGAGTTGACCCAAATCGCTGCTAGGCTGGACATGGACCAATACATGGCATATGTGCAATAATAGCAACAACAATGAATTAGTTACACTTAATGTTAATCTAATAAATATTTGTTTGGGACTATCAATTTTATTTGGAAAACAATTTGTTATTGGTTATCTGGCAGTTAGTTATTGTGTTCTATCTCTCTCTCTATCTCGTTTGTAGCGCTGATGTTTCTTTAACTCATGTTTTATTTTTATTTTTTATGCATTTTTATTTTCGTGCAACAAATTTAAAAGCTCAATTTGTCCATTTATGTCAAGTTGTCACGCGAAGCAAAATAAAACGAATTAATAAAATATGTAGTAGAGAGGAAGTGGCAGTGAAAGGACGTAAAGAAGGAAGTAAAGAAGCAGGAAAAACAACGACTATCGTGTACTAAAGCGCAACTAAACGCGTAAAATATATTCAGCATGTTGCCGCTGCTGCCCCGCCCATAGACGAAGGAAGATACTTTAGTGGCAAACGGCAACAACCAAAGCAGAGCCAGAGTAGCGTTAGCCTGAGATACAGATACAACATCATTCATCGCTTATGTTTGCCACATCCGTTCGTTCGTCCTGCTTAGTTGTTACTGCTGCTGTCGTCATCGTCCTTCTCAGCGTCCTCGTCATCGTAGTTGCTATCTGCTAATGTTGTTGTTATTGTTGTTGTGCTTCAAACAAATGGCAAAAACTGTCGCTCATTCGCATAAATCCTGACGAATGATTTCAACGCGCTCGCGAATGACAACGGGAGCGTGATGAGCGGGAATGAACATGTGAAAAGGGCAGGATCAGGACTAAGAGACTGTGCTTGCGAGGTGGGAGATGAGCTGGCCAGTGGGTGTAGTATGCGCCAAGGTGGGCGTACAACAAAAGCAATTATATGTGCGAATCATTTTACGAGCGCGCAAGTGAGTGCAAAACATACAACAAAATAAAACAAGTAACAAAAACACGTTGCTGTTGTTGCTGCGCTCTAACATCCTTTCGCCCATAGCTTGTTGACAGGGGCTGTGGCGCTGGCAGAGGGGACAACGCGACGACAATGCGTTGAAAGCGGCAAAATAAAAAAAACGTACGAGCAAAGAGCACAAATGAAACAAAAACAACAACAACAACAACCTCACGGTCACCACGACAAATGCAACCAGCAGCTACAACAATTTAAATGACAAAGAAATTGCCAGCTCAATAAAAGCGAGAAGAGTGCAAAAAAAAAACAAAGAAAAATCCAAATAAAAAAAAAAAATCGCGTACATGCTGCCAACAAGCAGTTCGCATGTTCCCTTCTCAATGCCGCTTGCCCCTTGTGCTCACAAACATAACCCCACGCTCGCTCCGCTCATTCCACTTGGCATCATAAAATCAAGAGTAGAAAAATGCGAGCGGCGTCTGCTGGCAGTGGAAATCAACAAAAACAAAAAGAAAAGAGGCGAAAATCAAACGATTGTCAATGCGAAAATAAATCGCATTCTTTTATTTTCGTTACGAGCCAAAGCTGGCTAACAGGCCAGAAGCATGGGCCAGGACGTAAGTACGCTATGTAACAAACAGTCAAACATTCGGAACTGCTAGCGACAGGCATCCCCAAGGACAACAGCTGCCATAAAAAATTTAGTTCGCTCTCCTTGATGAAACGTGTGGCATTTTTATATCGTTTCGTTAAAATTCAAGCGTAACTCTTGTGCTTTAAATCAAATTTTTTACCCCAGAAAAAACAAAGACTTTACTTGTACTGCGGAGTTCACATTTCTTAAAGGAGTTTATTTTACAAAATATTTTACAAAATTGTCGTTATATGTCCTAATTTTTTCATAATGATTCACACTCGATTTTTGATGTAGAGGTACCTTTTAAAAAAATAAACGCAAAAATATTAATGCACCTGCCACAAGCTGGCTTGATGGCCAAAACATAAAGAAGATTTAAAAAGAAGACTTACATAAGACATTTTACAAAATTTAGACTTAAGAAGCTCTTAAATTACTTTATTTATATATAAAAGTATTTGACAAAGTCTTAATTTACCTGCCAATAAAGGAAATTAAAAAAAAAACAATACTTAAGGGCTTTAAAACATTCTACGAAGCCAGATGTAAGCAGTAGCCAACAATTTAAAAATGTTTTCCTTAATATATCAATGTTTCTTTACAATACATGGTACATATAAAAAGTTATGGTTATGGTCACTTTTTTAAATTTTGGGCCTTGGCAATACTAAGGGCGCCAGTTGCCAGATGCTTAAGACTAGAGCTTTTGTATTTGCCATCAAAATTTTGTTTAAGCCTAAAAATGGATGTGAACCAGTGTTGCCATATATACGGATTTTTCAGTATTCTACGGATTTTCAAGTCTGTCGATAAAGTGTACTGAATTTTATACTGATTTTGAAGAAAATACTGATTTTATACGGATTTCTAAGAAATATGGATTTTACGTCGAATATAAGTAATTTATTCCTGCTTTATCACATGACGGGAAAGAAAAAAATTCTGATGTGGAGCGGGTTTTTTCGACCACCAACTTGAATAAAACGAAAACTCGCAATAGAATGGAAAACGAACTTCTTACAGGCATTTTGCATGGAAAGGAAATGGTAAAAAAGAATTCGCTCTCTCAAATTGATGTTACGCCTCTTTTGCCATATATGAATAAAGATATGTATTGATTGAATCTCTTTTTTTCTGATAATGTACTCTTTTTTTCAACTTGGTTCTGTATAGTATAAAATAAATTTTTTTACATTTTTTTGTCTCAACTTTTCTGTCTTTGTTCCTCCTTCACCCTTTTACAATATTTCTCAGTAATCAGAGTATATATGCATAATATATTAATCTGTTGAACTTGTACAAATATTTTATGTTTCAACTACAGGCTCAAGAATTCAACGAGTCAAGAACTTGCTGAAAATCTAGAGAAGTTGCAAATAACACCATATACTCCTTGAGCAACGAACTTTGTATTATTTACAATTGAATTATTTAAAATTTTGCTATTTTCAGAGCATCGGAAAGTGGTGACTATATTTCTTGAAAAACCTTTTTCGGCTAAATTTCAAAGATTTTTGCAATATTATTATGCACTAATCATTTAATTATTATTACAATAAAAATTATGTGAGAATTTTTCCACGAACAATGTTCACAGAAATAAATATTTACACGGAATCAAATGAAGCAATATTCGTTAAATAGCAAAAGAACGCCCTTAATAACTTATAAGCTATACTGAATTATACTGATTTTTTTTCCTTTACCCCCACGCCGCTACTAGGTGGAATACGGAAATTCAGTTCTCTAATTCTGGTATCACTGATGTGACCCTTGGGCCTTTTCGTGCCATGTTTCAATACGAAGTGGATGCTCTCGACCCCAAAGTAGTCAATTTTCAAAGGCTGTAGTCCAAAATCGGCTGTAAACGCCGATTTTGAGACAGAAGCATACCTGGTCATTACTCCCACCACAGTACATTCAATGTGGCATGAACTTTTGAGCGCTTTGTTTGCGTTGGATAGCGCAGAAATTGACGATTGCTCAAAACAAGACTGCTATTGATTGGTGCAAAGAAAAGTTATCAAAATACAACCGTGGCACAGTGGTGCTAATGAAGTTCCTAGCGCCGCAAAAGTCCATTTTGAAACTTTCAAATTAAGCCGATATTTTTTGCTTTTTCAATAGCTAATAGAACACCAGATTTTTTGGTATTTTTTTTTTGGGTTGACTCTTCAAATTCTCGCAGTTGTGAGCTATCAAAGTTGGCGTGCGTGGATTTGTTCTAGCAATTTCGAATAGTAAACTTTAAATTTAAAAAAAGGTAAAATATTAAAGCTATGTATTTAATAAAAAATATATGTATGTCTGTGAGCTGTGCTTATGTGTGTTTGTGATAATTACTAGTTTAAAAACCATCTTCGATATGCTGTATTTTCTCATGTACTATAAACTTCTTTAGAGTAAAAGTAACATAAGGGCGGCTGGACCCGGCTTGATTCTTGGTTTTTTTTTGTTAGTGCAGTCCATCTTAATACGCCTATACGCAGTTCGAAATATTTCGCACGGAATGACAAAACTTCATATTAAAAAAGAAATCCCATTTGGGATATCCCATTTGTGTTGGCCTTTAAATGTAAACTATCAAATAAATTAGCTTTTTAGGAAACATGTCGTTGCAAAAGTAAGTGCTGTTTGAAGTTTGGCAGGGGATATTACTCAAAGTAAAAAGAAAATAGCCGTTGAAAATTATGTGTTTACTCAAATAATAAATAGAAAAAAGTACGGTTATGATGAACACAAAAAAATTGAAAATCAATCAAATTTTACAAAGAAATTGCATCAAAATTGGCGAAGTTGTAATAGAACGTCGTTATATTTTCAAAAACATTACAAAGAATGGCTGGATGAAATGGGGCTCTTGGTTGATATTCCGGTAGTGGGTTCAGGTAATACAAATCAACCCATATTAGTTGCAAAAATAACGGGAGTTAATGCTGATTTGATTAAAAGACTGGGAAAAATGTTGCGTACCATGGCTTGTATTTTCGTGGGAGACTGCAGAGCTATTTGTATCTGAATATCTATGGTTTTACATGCCTCCGTCCGATCACAAAATGCTTATCCATGGAACAGATATAATTCAAAGCGTCTCACTACCCATAGGAATGATGTCTGAGGAGGCTCTTGATGCGCGAAATAACGACTTCCGCGAATATCGTCGAAACCATACACGCAAGGACGCAGGAGCAGACACTATGGATGACTTGTTTCATGGCTTGTTAATATCGTCGAACCCATTCATAACATCAAAGAGCAAATCACGGTTTTGCAAAAATAATACTGATTTAGACGAACACGTAAAACAACTGCTTTATATTTGTCAAATTAAATAGTAATTTTTAAAAAAATTTAAAAAAAAAATTTTATTTTTAACTTTGTAAACCCATTAAAATTACTTTGAGAAAATAAAAAACAAATTAAACAAAAAAAATTAATGAAAAATGTTTATTAAAAAAAAAAAAAATTTTTAAATTCGTGTTTTCTTTATTGTACAAAAAAATCCAGACCGCCGATCTAAGTGCCAAGTTATTAATTTTGCGGCGCCAGGAACTTCATTAGCACCACTGTGCGTGGTGCTTTAAAAGAGTGTGAAACTAAACAACAATTGGTTGTCGACTCAGAAGCACATCGCCCATAAGACTTGCCATTTTTTTTTTACTGAATCCTTTTAAAAGGCTAAGCTACTTATGCGAGAAAAACTGCAGTTCTGTTAAGCTACACATAACTTTAACGATGTACCTAGAAAATCCATTTTACGTCTTTATTTTATATTGTGAGAGTTTATGGTAAAACATTTCGGGACTCTCAAAACGTCTTTTTTCGTATGTATACATTAAGTTCTTTCAAGACAAAAAAAATCACATTTGGGGCGGATGAAAGAACTGTTACTTTTTATTTTTTACTTTGCTCATTTTCGTTTCCACATTCATCGTATTTCCTCTGCAATGGACCCTTTCAATATCTTATGTGCGACGACGATCTTTGTGACACAGGAAAAGAGATTAACAAGTTCACTAGACGCTCTCATAAAGTACTCTTTTCAAAGACTATAATAAACGAATATTAAATAGGATATGAAAAAAACTCGCTTTTTTCAGAATCTCGAAAAAAAACCAATTGGGTGTTATATAAGTGTGTTTCACAGGATCTCTCAAGAACAGTTCTAAATAAGGAGGTTAAGTGTTTTTGGAGATTAGAGATAAGGCAGGTATGCAGTTCCAATATTTACGGTCGTATCAGAAAAACTTCATATAAAAATAAATTGTTTGCAAATTTTTTTTTTGTCTTATGATTTTAAAAATGTTTAACGTAAAATGCGCCACTAGTTCACTAGATGTAGGCAGCACGGTTTTGTTTTTGCCGCCACAACCAAAATTAATTTGCAAGCAATAATATTATTAAGGGCGTAAATAATGGCTGGTAGCAAAAAATCATTGCGAAACATTTTTTACAAAGCATCTTGTCAGGAACCAAGTGACACTCTGACAATCCAAACAAAGATTTCGAATCCGAGTCCGATAAAAACAATACCACTTTGCCTTTGCACACACTGGTCATTACGGCAGTAATACTTTGCAATGGTCCATGATTTCTGGAACTGAGTCACTCCAGTATCTGTACTCCAGCATCTGCAAACTATTTAACAACTTCCAGAGCAGAATCATATATTTTTATTATTCGGTATTCTGGACACGATTCACTAAAAGTTGTTTAGGAAAACAAAAAATACCACAAAATATCACAAAATACCGCAGAAGATTAGGCATTGAAGGCTGAAAATACTTTTTTTTAGTATCTAATTTAGAGTCATACGTCTGAAAAAGGGCTAAACTTGAGATTTAACTGTAAGAGTTTAATATATGAATAACTAATATGCCCTTCCGTATCAGCTCTAATAGATAGTAAGAGCTAGTGAAATTCTCTTATTTGGTCGCAGGAAAAAAGTTTACTTTATTTTTTCGATATCGCTGTTATATTATATAGCTGCCAACAAAAAATATCGTAAATACATAAATTTGGCGTTCAGAAGCATTTTTAGCTCTGTTTCAAATTTAATCTTAATCGGTTAACTATATCAAGTACCCACATATTTAAAAAAAACTTTTTCAGGGTATAATTCGTTTTCTCACAAACATACATATATGTCATATAGACCCAATAGGACCGATCGTTCGACAAAAAAGTTTTTATGACATAACTGGCTTGTTAATGAAGACATAAAACAATTTTGGCAAAGGACATTTTTTTTAATTATCTAACACTAATCCTAATTGGATTCTGCCATTTTTATTTTTGGAATATTCAATACTCCACAAGTGAAGAGAACGATTAAGGTTACTTATACGTTCGATTTTTAAAGATTATTATGATAACCTATTAAAATTATTTTTTTGTTAACAGACAAAATGTTTTATATTAATACTCATAAATAAAAAATAACAAATATAAATAACAAATTCAGCTTGAGCTGTACTATGTCATATAAGCAATTCAATTATTATTATTATAAAGCTATTATGCAAATTAGTGCAAAGGATTTAAAATTTTTTAACGAATTATATACATACGTATGTAAAAAAACCATATTTATTTTTCATATAAAATAATTCCTCTTTTGACTGTGGCAGAAAAAATTTAAAGTTTTCAAGCTCGTATCAATATTTGTATTGTATGCTAAAATAAAAATTACCACTTAAAATACATTTTTTTTTTAGCAAAGTTGACACATTTTGCTATTCCGTGTGTCTGTGTGTGTGCTGCTTTATATTAGATGAAAAAAAATTGCAACTAAGTAGCAAACATATATTTTTATCAGCAAGCAAAACAAACAAGCAAATACGCAAAATAAACAGAGGCGTACAATTCGGCGTATACTTAATGCCAGGCCCACCTATAAACGTCATAAAAGCAGCGACAGCGACAACAGCAATAACAAACACCACAAACACAGGACAACCAACAACAACAACAGCAACAACAATGTGGGGAAAAATGCCATCGAAATCATTATTTATGTATAAAAATGTGCCAAGCTGGTTTTTCTTTGGCATTCTTTGGAAGCACACACAAACCCACAGAGGAAGACTCACACACACACATGGAAACACACTTGGCACCTTCGCTCAAGTTTTTGCTGCCTTCTGCACACAATGGCGCTGGACCAGTTCCGGGCCACCACTTGCCATTTGAGACTTTACTCCAGCTCTGTTCGAGCTCTCTCTATATATCTCTAGTATTCTCTGGCTTATTGTTGGTTGTGTGTATGCCAGCTTTCCTTGGCCATGGCCAAGTTGAAATATTTTCCAAAACTGTACAGCACTTTATGTAAGTTTCTTTTGCCGTTTCCCTTGCTCTGTTGTTGCCTGTTGTGATTTTTTGCCCAGATTTCTTTTACCTTATTGTTATTATTTTTGTAGTCTCTCTTTTTTTGTTGTTGCTCTCTTGCTGTTGCAGCTATTTCTTCACACTTCACTCGTTTCGTGTTGAGCGCTAGAACTGTTCGCTAAGTGACGCAAACTTTTACGTGAGCCTGAATTATTAACCACCGCTAAAAGGCGCCACCAATTGTCGACGTTTGGACACAGTTCCAAACTCACTCTGTTTCCTTAACCTCTGCCTCTTGCTGTTTGCCAGCCATTATCATCGCAGCTGTTTGCGTGGCTCTAGCTTAGACTTTATGTTGCCGGGGTAGTTGGTGGAAGATGGGCGCCTTCGTCATAGTTGACTTGATGTTTTATGTGCTAAGTAGTTGGTAAGTCACCTGCGACAAGTTGGCTATGGGGCTTATGCCCGCTTTTATTTGCAGATGGGTCTGGACATGGCTTAGCCTCATTTGTCACGGGGGCAATCTGGCGGGTGAATGTGCAAATATTTAAATGCCTTATATTTAATATGAAGTACGTTTAAGTGGTACCAACTTTTGGTGGCTTAAGCTTGGTAGTTTGGCTGAGCGCAATAATTTATTAATATACATATTTCAATTTATGTGTTTTTCGAAAATGCGAAAAGTTTTAAAAGTTTTCTAGCAAAAATCAATGTTTTTGTGGGGAACTTGTTTTACAATATTCGAGTTGGTAGGTGGCATACGTGTTTTACAATTAGATCTGAGTTTTTTTAAATTTAGACATAGCTAATGAGTTTTAAAAGTTTTCAACAAAACGAAAATATTTTCATTTCGCATTTGCGCACTAAATTCAAAAAGATAAAGAAAAGTTAAAAGTTGGTTGATATAACAAAACATCAAAATATATTTTCAGCAAGGATGATTGGCTCTTAGAACCCCAATACCGATCATCAAAGCTTAAGATGGCATGGGCAAAAGCTGTAGTGTTGAAGTAAGTCCTCACACGCTGAGTCATAATTGCTTTTTAGGCCCTTCCAAAACATCGCGTAGTCCAAAATTGTTTATATTTTCCCCGCAATCCATTTGCCTTGATTATGGCCAGTACTTTCAACAGGTAGATTAAAATAAGATATTTACTTTTTTTAGGAACAATGGGTAGAGGAATGCGTTTGTCTAGCACTGGTAGAAATTAATTTACTTTACTTAAACAGTATAATATGCAAATTTATATACATAAAGCTATTCATTTTAAAAGAGTTTTTAGATGGTTATATATAAACAACCTAAAATCCGTAACAATGTGTTTTATTTTCCCCATTACTTACTAAAAGCTTTTGTAATTTGTTGATACACCAAAACCTAATGGAAAGGATTAGTTATGGTTTTTTTGCGGATCGTATATTATGTATTTTAATTGTATTACGTGTATTAAGTGTATTTAAAAAGAATTCAGTTGTCTTATTTATACATTAAATCAAGACGGAAATATTACAGAACTGCGAAATCACCTTTAAATTTTTGGGATGGGCGAGATTTTTTATAATCTCGAAGTTCCCGGAAACAATTGCAGGGTACCAAAATTTGCAATTTAATTGTAAATTTTTTGCTGTTTAAAACATTTTTAATAACCGCTATAAGACAATTTCGCATCATGTAATATTATTCTTAAACACGCATTAAAAGAACTAAGCTAAGATATAATATCTGCTTCCTGCTATCTGTCTACCATGATCTTAGCCTGTTATAATGATGATGACAACAGTATGATCAATGATGAAATTCATAAAAATTAAGAATATAAACAATCTCGAAAAGTACAAAAATTATGCTGAATGCATTGCCTAATTTATTTATACGTTTACTTATTGCAATTATCTATTAATATTATAGCTTTCTTTTATAAAAAAAAAAAAATAATCGCATTAAAGAAAACCAATTTTTTCTATTCCTATCACTAATTGTTATCAATTTTTATGAAACGAAATCCATATTCCCCAAACAACAACCTTACTACAGCCTTATTTTCTGCTGGGTGATGGTAGTTGGAAGGCGGTTTCGGGTTAAAACGTCCTTGCAATACCATTGTACTTGTATTTTACTGGTTTTTTTTTGCTTTTTAAAGTATTATATTTCTTTTAACTTAGTTTTATGCTTTGGATAAAATTTTTATTTTTTTTTTTTGAATAGTTTTCATTGATTTAATGCTAGTGCAATGCAATTTAAATTGAAATGTTTACGAATGGATGTTTGATCCAAGCCACCTCTAGTCCTCCTGGTAAAATCCTGAGTCCGCTACTGTCTTAAGGCCTATTCTATCCCATTTGGTATATCCCATTTGGGATATTTTTTTTATACGAAGTTTTGTCATTCCGTGCGAAATATTTCGTGCTGCGTACACCCCTTTAAGATAAAAAGCTTTTTAACTTACCTGCATTAAATTTGCCTTTTTTTAACAAAATAATATTATCACATTAAAACATGCTTAACAAAACAACACAAAAGCTAAACACGATTCGCCGCACCGTTTACACTTATTGCCTACGGTACACAATCTGAAAGTAGGACCAAAACTAAACAAAAGAGAGCAATCTTTGCTTCTTACACACACACACACATGCACTTATTGTGCTAGTGCACATAAAAAATATACAAAAAAAAAAAAACAAAATTTGCACTCATCTTCGCGCTCATCTTTTCGCACCCACGCACAGCATTGACAGTTCCGATTGCCTTTCCTTTTCGCACTTTTCATAGACAACTTTAAAGCGCACTCTATTAATTTTCTTAAATTAAGGGCTAGATGCAGACACGAAAAAAGCCACCTAGCAAAAAGTGCGACTTATTTTGGCCTAGTAAAGGAACAGTGTGTCTCTAGTAACAAAACGTGCAATTTATCGAAATTATTATCAATAACTATCTGTTTTTTGTTTACAAATAGCAAATTTTTAATAAAACATAAAAAACATTAATTATCGTCGACTTTTATTTCTTAAGCTAATAATGGCATGCATTGCCCTTGAAATGTTGGATGAAGAAATAAAGCGGCGAGAGGAGAAAAAATCCAGAAAAAGGCGTAGTAAACCGTGAACCGATATTTAATGCGCAGAGCTTACGGACGATTTTGCATAGATTTATTTTAAAAAACATTAATGTTTCAATTGAATTATTTACATTTCGAGGTAAATTTTCAGTTCGAGGCCATGGTACCGGCCGGTATTTTTTCAGAAAATTTTCATATTTCATATTTCAGTTTTTAATACTTTTTTTGGTTTGATGGAGCCGCATTTAGTCCCTAAACCTCAAACACGACCAGATGCACTTCCAAAAATTCCTCCACTGCTCCAATGAGAGCTATTTTTTCTTCCTTTCTGAAAGACGATCCGCAACGATTTTGCCGGTCAGCCATCATTTTCCGCGTCCAAAATAACTAGCTGCACATAAGTTTTGTTTGTAGCGCCAAAACCGAACAGCTGTTTTTGCTGATGGCGCCATCTATGGTTTACTACTGGCATCAACAAACAAAAAAACAAACTACACTGTTTCTGCATACATCTGCAAAAAAAATTTGTGACCTAACGTTTGGCAGCGTTTTTTTTATATGAAGTGAAAAAAATAAACAAATTTTTCGTTTCGGCATCTAGGCCTTAAGTTAAGAGAGATTGCAAGCAATTGAGATTAACTCATCTTCCACAGCTGCAACAAGAGTTCAAATTGTTTATACATATGCACACATACATATAAGCTACATAAGTAAATGCATACATTAGCAACAAGAGCGAGTTAGTATTTATTTATTTTTTTATTTATTTAATTATTTATTTATTCAAAGGGGTTTAACAAAGCTCAATTGACCTTAGATACTAGAAAAGAAATATTTGAAAGATAAAACAAGGAAACAATATATATGTATGTATGTATTAACTAATCCGCGTCTCTAGCCTGATGGGTGAACTTTTTACGATATTCACCGACTCACATAATGAATTGGACAGAAACTAGGATTTACAATAAGAAAGATGAATGAAAAAAGGAAAAGAAATTAAACATCATCTTAGGATAAAGCCAAAAGAGCACCGTTGATCAATTGGGTGATTTATAATTCAGAATTGGTTAAAGATGGAGAGGCAAGTCAAGTTGACTTAAAATTAGTGATGAGCAATATTTACGTACCTGTGATTTGTCACAAGTATTTTAATGTAACGAGTCGTATCAGTGACAAGTATTTTGTCACGGCGACAAAATGTAACGAGTCGTATCAGTGACAAGTATTTTGTCACGGCGACAAAATACTCGTGGGTAACATGAGCTGTTACAAAATACGCTGCAAGTATTTTCATACCAATAGCGACAAAATACTGCGAGAGTAATTTGTCACTGTCACAACCCAAGTTGACAAAATACTCGTGGATATATAAGTTCGTATGAACTGCGACAAAGTGTGTTTTAGATGATAATTTTGCCTTGCAAATATTGTAAGATGCAATTGGTACGGAAATACTTGGCGCGTATTTTGTAACAGTTAATAGGATCTTCAACAATCAATTTATCAAAACATATTCAGAGGAAACATCCAACGTGTGAATTACACAAAGCTGTAAGATATTAATTTTTTATAAACTATAAATTTTATAATTTTTTTGTTTTTAAAAGCATAATAAAAATCCGCGAAATTCTTTCGTAAAAATTTTATTATGTATTCGGTGTCACTGTCACGACCTTTTGTCACTGATATTTTTTTGTCACAGTCACAGTTGTCGCTGCGACTGAAAATTCACAGTATCGCTCATCACTACTTAAAATAGAAGAAACGATAGAGGATAAAGACAGTTCAAAAGAGCTGAAATTATTAAGAGTATTATAATTAGACAAGGAAAGGATCATGAAGAGCAAAATGGAATCTACAAAGTTAGAAGGCACTGCAAGTATCTACCCTTTTTTTATTTTTTTTTTTCAATTTTATTCAAATTGTTCTCTATACTTGATTTTAAAATATGCCAGGTACTAACATTCGTAGACAATCAAGAATTTAGTGTTTTAGTTGTCTTATCTATTTACACCATGATGATATTACGCAAGGAGCTGTCGTTAGTAAAAGCTGCCCCATATTGTATGTGCACTCTGCATGCTAAAAAGCTTTTCTATTGAGAAAGCTCTCTTTGCATTGCTTTTTTAGTATAAATGAGATAGATTTATTTTTGTTCGTTACTACTAACAAAGAATACATTTTTGAATTTTTATAATTTATATTTATTTTTATTATACGTAATTAATTACTAACTTGTTGATAATCTTTTTTGTCTTTCCGACAACATCAACTTACTATTCCATTATAGTGGCCACATCTGTCATTGACATTCTATTCTTATGCCAGCGCTTGATCCGATCCTCGAAAAATTTTTTATAATCGGTTTGCGGTATGGCCATCAGAGCCAATTTCGATTTTTCCATGACATCATCTCGGGTGATTTAACGCGTTCCACGAAGCGGTTTCTTGAGTGGACCGAATAGAAAGAAATCGCAGGTAGCCAAATCAGGTGAATTCGGTGGTTGTTGGATGGTATTCGATCCGTTTTTAGCCAAATGGTCACGGATAATGATGCCACTTTTTTTTTAAAATTATAAACAATCGAAAACACGCACAATCACAGATGTACTCAATACGACGTCACTTTTACAAATGTCAAGCTATCAAGCTGAAAATTTCATAGAATGTCAATGACAGATTTAATTTGAGAAGAAATAAAATCGTCAACAGACTTTTTCAGGCACCAGTAAAGGGGTTGGTGGAATTTTGTTTTAAAATACCAAATTTTGCCAATTTTTAAACAGAATATATTCAAAATCAACTTATCAATGCTGTTTGTGTTGAAGATATTACAAATCTCCTCTCGTTGTTTTAAAGCGTTAAACCGGACTGCGAATCATCTCTACACTTCTTATTTTGGATTCAAGTGGTCACAAAATCAATTAAATAAATCAATAAATTTTTATATTGAAAAGTAAAGACTTAATATTATTTGTTTAGCTTGGACTTAAAATTTTGCTCCAAAGGTTTGCTAGCATGATCTGATAAGCCACAAACCAAACCCGCAAAGAATTTTGATCCATAAATCACTTTATTCGAAAAGATTTATTAAAACATATCCACTATTTGTCAACTGTATTCAGGGTAGCTGTTTTTATCAGAATTTAGCATTTTATGAATTTATATTTTATTAAGTCTTATCCAAATGAAACATATACGGCAGCTTATTGTTAATTATACTGCACCTTATTGAAATTGTTTTTTACTAAAAAAGATATTAGTAACCATCGTAAAAAGCACTCACTTATTCACTTTAATGCATATTCATATAAATCAAACACTTTATATTATAATACTTAAAAGTTTCTTGTGCAAATTAGATAACATTTGCTTAAATGTTCACTTATTACTGTCTTTATGGTTGTAGTTGAATATGATATCTTTTAGATTTATATGCACTTGGGTTGTTTCCTTCTACCCTGTGAGATACCTGTAGAGACGAGCTTCTGATAATCAAATGCATTTTAAACAAAAGCCCGGAACTACAGGGTAGGTCACGGGAGCGTTTCAATTTTCCGTTGTGTTTTATTAGCCTATGTCCGTAGCAGGAAAACCTTGGTTAGTAATTAGAGAGAAAACTTAAATTATAAAACAAAAATTATCTTGAACAAAAGGCAAATGCCCAAGGCGACCTCACAATTCATATGGCCAACAAATATTCGGTAGCATTTAGTTTGGCTTGCAAGTAGATAAATTCGGGACACAGTTTAAATGTAGCAAAAGTGGTACCACAACAAGTGCCATAAATATGACAAAGTTTTTTGCAGCGTATCTGCTTTGGGCGTTAAAAATTTCGAAAGTAAAGCACATACAATAACAATTTGGAAAAACAAGGAAAACTTCATCGGCAACAAAAAAGGCAAAAGAATACTTGATGCAAAAGTTTGTCCATCGTTTGGGCCATGTCGCTTGTTCAGAGGTTCTTTCTATTGTTGTAGTTGTTGTTTTTTGGATATTGCTGTCGTTGTTGGACGTGGACACAACCCAATGAAATTGCGACAGCCAAACAGATGTGCCGTGTTGCCTCAACCCACGATATTCCTTGCCGAACAACGACCACCGAACACATCGCATTTAATATTAAAATTGTATGCAATCTTAACTGAAAGTGCGATGGTGTGGTAGGGTAGGGTATGGGTTAGGGGTGCACAAAGAGTGAGTTGTAGATTGTAAGTTCCTGGCAGGAAATGTTGTTGAGTGTCTGTTGAAAACTTTATAAACAGGAATCATAATTTTAAAATACATATTCTGTTATAAACCATGCATTTTCACACACAGCGAAAATTGTGCAATTAAATGAAAATGAACTTGTAATTTATGTTTTACTACTATCACAACAAGTACTCGGCAAGTGTGCCCAACCAAACACGAACCAAGTAGAGAAGCAGGCCTAGATCAGGCTGTGTAACACTTACCACGTGCCGTATGCCAACACATTACGTATACGCCTCGTCTGGCTTTGTCTCACAGCAGCAACAGCAGCAAACCAAGCGCCTAACCACGCCCGGCCGCATTTTAGTTTCCATTTTAATCTGTAATTTACAACAAAATTGCATTTATTTATGACACCAACTACATGTGCATAATGAGTTTAATATATATGTATGTATACTATGTATATAAACGAGTATCTGTGTGTTTTTGCGCACTTCCGTTTGAGCGTGTAAATTATGAACAGACAAAACTTGTACAGGACACATAACAAATTAACATTTTTACAACGCTTTTATTATGAGGCAGTTGATCATTTATTTGGGGCATAGCAATGCTTAAATTCTTTATATAAAATTAAAGAATTTTAGTGAAAATTATTTATGGCATGTATAGTATACTATATGCTTACTATTAAGCAGATGCCACAATTTTTGTGATTTTGTGATATTTGATTAAATGTATTTATTTGTTTAAATTTTAAAGTTTTTCCAAGTCTGCAAAAATAGATTCTGTTGTCAATGTCAGATTCAGTTGACATTGAAGGAGATTGCAATGGCAATTTAGCTAAATAGGGGCCAAAAGGCCAAAAAAAATTAAAATTAAATAATTAAGAGAAAATAAAATACTAAATTACTTTGATATTTTCAATTCGGGTGTTTACTTTGTCAAAAATGCATTAAGGCATAAAACTAAAAATGCCAGACTAACAACGTGAATAACAACAAGCAGCTGTTTATATCTGTCTTATGGCTTGGTTTGTTTTTTTTTTTAACTATTTTAGGCTACAATGCCGCACTTTTTATAGTCAAGAGTCTTTTTGGGCATTAATGGCAATTTGAATTTTTTATTGCACGTTGTTAAAGTTGTTTTTTCCGATGCATTTCTATTTGTGAGAGGAAAATTTAAAGAGTAGAGAAGTGATGGAAAATAAGTTAAGTCGAAAGCGGAAGGGTGGGGAATCGCATCAAAAAAAGTCGATATTGTTTTGTTTATTAGAGACATGACACATGAGACTACTTAAAAAATTTGGTGACTCTACCTCGTGTATTACAATACTTACATACAGTCGAATTTTGATACAGTTTTTTATTTATTTTTTGAAAATAACTGTGGTTGTATTTATCATATTTTGTTAATTTTTGACCCCGACATATAGCACTGTTAGCTACTGCGAAATTGACAGAAGACAAAGTACAGCCTGCCCAAAACATGTAACAGGACATCAAGCCAGTCAGAGCACTTCGAAGAACCTTCTATTGGATCATCATATGGGATTGGCGTAACGAAATCCCTCGGTGAATGTAGAAGACATTCATTATAACGACTTGAATGCCTGTTATCTTGTAGTTTAACACCCTCCAGGATGAGGTCGTGAGGCAAGGGGAACTTACGTACCAGCCACAAACTTATTAGGCTGGATATTTGTTAGAATATTTGAAACGAAAATCAATCGAAATACTTTGCTTATAATGGCATAGAGCAAGAATGATTGATGTAGGTGTTTCGTAAAAGTTCTTTAGAGTGAAAAGAGAACTGCGTTTAATTATAATTTCTTACTGAAAAATAAATATGCCATAAAAATTAAGTATTTTAGAAAAAAATGTTTTTTCCTCTTCATATAACATATGATTCAATTTACAAAAGTGAATTAAAGTGCAACGCTAGAGGTAAAATATCCCAAAGATGCATCTAAAGAGATACAGTTGCTCTATATGTATATCACTGCAAACCAATTAAGTGAAATAGTAAATTTCACTAAAAAATCATCAAGCTACAAATTTTTTTCGTTTTTCAACGTTAGACTGCAACCGTACTACAAAGTGGTAGACACTTGTCACAAACTTAAAGATTCACTGTCTTTGGCTAATAATTTGTTTTAACTTAATTGAATCTTTTATCTACAGACTTTCTTTCGATTGGATTATTTTGCGGCAGCTAGTGGCTGAGAATTGCAACTGCTGCAGCCAGGATACATAAATTTGGCAAGTCATGCGGCAGAGGAACACTACGTTGCCACAAAGTTTAATTAAATTAGCACAACAATTTATCACAGGCTGGCAATCGCTTAAAAGAGCTAAAGAACAGAGTTTCGTACAAAGTATAGTATTTGTTTTTTTTTCGTTTTTTTTCCCATCTGCGGCCTTGTTCTGGTATTGCAAGCAACCTTGTATGGGAATTAAAAGGGCTGACCAGCAGCACCTTACCAACTCGGCAGCTGGACTGGGGACTGCTGGCTCACTCCTGTTGCCCATCTGTTATTTGACTGCAAAAGAAGGTCATTCCCAGTGAGTTATGGGCAGGCGCTGGCCACGTACTATAATGGCGCCTTTTGACTTCAAAAAACCCCGAAACAAAAAGGCAGACCAACTGCTGACCCAACTCCAACCACAGCCATTAGGGCCAGTGTGCCTCCGGTTATATGGTGCTAGTAGTAGTAGTAGATCCATGTAATGAAAAGCAACCAAGAAAAATGTAACAAAATGGCAAATTATTTTTGCGAGGCCTCCGCCATTTATTTTCAATTTGTACGCTGCGCTGCACCGAACATTCCATTTGATGCTGCGAGGGCAGTTTGATAAGTCAGCGACGTTTGAAATTTTCTAAGAAGTATATTCTGGTAATAGAATACTGTATTTGCTCTCTTTTTGGCCGTCTTTAAAAGCAGACATCCTTGTGAATATTATACTATTAATGAATATGGAAATAGCGAATAACGCAAATGAAACGAAGAAGGGTCTTTATAAATATTATGGGTGCTCTGCACCATCAATTTCAATGATTAACAATGCTGAATACATATGTGACGCCGAATGTTCAGGACGTCCAAAAAAAAGTCGTCACGCAATGTATCATCGATAGAATCCATGGAATGGTACTGTAGGTATCTCAACTGAGAGGGTAGATCATATTTTTCATTAATAATTGGTTATACTAGTCAAGAGGACAAACATCGAGGAGCTCTGGTGGTTTGGTCATATAGTGTGCATGGATAAAGAAGCTCCAACGATCAATGCTTTCATTGCGTCAATTGTAAAAACCGGCCGAAAGGAAACACCGTACCATCTCACCATAAAGAATCAGGTAGTGGGCTTACTAGCTACCTTTGTTGGAGGCGTGTGATGATTTACGTCAGGCTGTAGCCCTAAGACGGCTGGGCGGTAAGATATTTGGGTTGGAAGTCATCAACTCTTCAGATCGGGGACCAAGCGACTATTTGTAGTTTCCAAAAATTCGGTCGAATAAAGAGGTCATTGCTGAATCAAACGCTTTGAGAAAACTCCACCTAACTCTTCAGATCTAATCCCTAGCGACTAGTTTATAGTACCAAACCTAAAGAAATAGGTGGTCACAAATGGTGGCGAGAGATTTCGCTAGAATGAAGAGGTCATTACTGAAACAAATGTCTTGAGAAATCTCCCTGTTTGCCCATCCACCGTGCTCCTCAAAGGCTTCAAGAGACTATTCTCTGTTACCAAACATGAAGAAATTGCTGTGTGGAAGAGATTTGGTTCAAAAGAAGAGGTCGTTTATAAGAAAAACGCCTTGACAAAATCTAATGTTGTCCCATCCACCCAACTCTTCTGATCTGGCCGCTACAAACTATTTTTTATTTTCAAACCTGAAGAAATGAGCGAGCTAGAGTAACAACATTAGAAAACATATTTTTTCGAAGGAATACAAAAAACAAAAAACTAAATACGTTGAAAAAGACATCTATGATGACTTATCAAACTACCCTCTTAACTACTGCTCTCTTGATGCTGCACTTGCTCCATGCCGAGCCGCCATTCTATTGAATGCAAGCTCTCAACGAGGGCGTGTAGCTGTAGTCACTTCTTTTACTGCAGTCACTTCTTTCAGAGCTTCTTCAGAGCAACAGCAACGGCATCAACATCCACGTCAGGCATCATGTTCCGGACGGGCGTGGGACGTTGGGTTGTCGTAGCAGAACGGAAGCTGCTGATGTGCGCTCGTATTTTCACTTAGCCGCCGCTGCGAAATGGCTTCATCAGAACGGAAAGCAACTGTAAAAATCGCCATGAAACTCACGCTTTGAGGTTTTTAAGAGGACCTTGCGGTGCGATTCACACCGAAATGCACCGGATGCAAAAGTAATTTCGCCTGCCACATTTACCCCATAACACCCCCAACCTCTCTTCCACTACTTGCAGGCTATTTGCAAAAGTCTCAACCATTTTTATTTTGCTAGTTTTGTGTTGTTAAGTTTGTTGTGTTGTGTTCTTTTTTTCGTTAAAGTAGTGTTGTATAGTACTTAAATTTACGCTGCAAAGGAACTTATTTGCTGTTGGCAACTTATTTAGCGGACAGCCCATAAATTTGGCTTAAATTAAACAACCATAATTGCATGCAAGCCGATGCACAAACATATTAATTCAGCCAGCTACAGATGCAGATACAGCTGCTAGATACAACTGCCAGATACATTTACAGATGTGCCCACACGTTCAAACACACACAAGCATACACACAGATACACGACATACTCAAATATGAATTAGCATAAATACAAAAGATAATTAAAATCTCCAAACAGATTCAGCCACTGTGCTGCTCCAACCATCTAACAGTTTGGCTCCAAACCAGCGAATAAACCAGCTGGATAGGCGACCCTTCAGCCAGTTGACCAGTCGGAGCAGTCAACCAGACAGCCCCATTAGCCATATCTTTTCACTGTCGGGTACATCGTTGTCGCTGGATTTATGCAAACTGCCATTTTAATATCCACAATACTACAAAGCAGCCCAGTAAATATACTACGTCAATGTTAAACGCACATTTCGAGTGCATTAAAGAATTAATTAGTCATGTCCATAACAATACGATACATCTTATGTATTGCTATATACTCGTTTATATATATACAGTGGTGTACTTAATAAATTTACGCTACATGTATACATATATAAAGGGTGACCAGATAGATAACCAAAGTTAATAATGACACACAATAAACTCTTTTGAAGCTTGGGCCACTAAGCAGTCAGAGATTGGTGTCAAAGTGAGAAGGGATCCTAGTACCGAAGAAGATCCTCGATCGATATCGCAAATTGCTGGTCTAAATTTACTGAAGTTACCAAAAATATCATCGGCGATGTATCGAATATGCACTATCAATCCAGAAATGTTCGATTTTTAAAGTATCGGATCGATATCGTTATTGCTGGTCTAAATTTACTGAAGTTACCAAAAATATCAAAAAATTTGGCAACCTCAATTAGGTAATTATAAAAGAAAGGTCTGTATCTAGCTTCAATAAGAAAGCTCAAAACGGGGACTGGAAAGAAAATGAAAAAATAAAATTAAACGGACCTGCAATACCTTCAAATAAATGGCAATTTATATATTTTTATAGTTTCTGCGATTTTTGTATACGGACAGAAAATTAAGTCGAGTTGGCTTGGAGGGTTGGAGATGCATGATACATGCAGATACATGGAATTAATTTGATAGATACATTTGCACAGACTTACATTTTACTACATCGAATCTTCGGTACGTCAGAAATAGATCGTAAGACGCGTTCTCTGACATAATACGTTGAGCTTTTTTTTTCTTCGTTAAACAGTCGCGAATAGACAGAAAAACGAAAAAACTCTAAGTGGTACACAAAAGTCTTTGCCATAAGCTTAATCTAATAACTTATACATCAATTTGATAAAAGTGCAGTGACTAAAAAATTGCTGATTTCTGTCAAAAAAAAAACCCTTAAACGCTCTTAAAAAATTTTCTATAAAAAGAACCCATTTTCTGCTTCCCTGTGAACTTGCTGTAGAGATTTCCCATCCACATGTTCTTGACATGAATCATCTTATAGTCTAATGCTATACATACCTGTCTTATATTGAGCTCTTAGCACATTTTTTGCATTTGTTCAATGGCAACTGGTTCATATGACTTTATGGGTAATATACTAAATTACCAAAGGAGAGGGTGCTAATGGGTGTACCACCACATAGTACGACCCACCCGTAGAACTCAGAGCAACTACGACAACTTTAACATAAAACACACCACGGCTAAATGGCAATGGAAAGCCAAATAAAACAAAAATAACGCAAATTATATGCAAATTTTATGCTCTAGCCTTGGGTTAGCCAGACCAAACCAGAACAGGCCAGGCCAACCTAGGAAATAACCAAAGCCGCTCATACCAACGACCAGCAACCATAACGACTCAACCAACTCGAACAAGTCAAACAAGTAGCAAAGATGGAAAGTCCAGACACACCTCTAACCCAATGCAGATACAGACGCCCGCATCAACTACAAGTACATATATACCAACAAAAAAAAAAAAAAAAAAAACAGACTCAGACTGAGTAAATCCCAAATCCCGCAACCCGTGCCCCCATAACCATATCTAGATTTATCCCTAGCGCAAAAATACGCAATTGCAGATGCGACGATGCTGCTGGCGATTGCGGCAGTTTATTTATACGCACAGACTATGACTACGGAGTGGCAGTATATGCACAAGGACTCCCTCCATACGCACACACTCACACACAGAGTGAGAGAGCGAGTGAGTTGGACGTGGCTGGCAGCAGTTAAGGAGCGACTTTGGTGTTGACGCTTGGTGGCAGCAACAGTAAACAGTGGCATAGAGAGTGTTACCCATGGCACTGGCAGTAGTCCTGGCCGTCATCCTGCCAGCAGAGCTCAATGGCAACATTTTAATGTAGCTCACGATGTTTGCGCTGGTTGTCCCATAGCTTGTGGGCGCAACACACGGACATGAATCTCATGGCGCAAAATGAAGCTTGCTGAATGCTACGCACTACGCCCGTACCGAAAGCCACCCGGCCCGAAGCTGTAAGAGAATTCGTTGTGGGTGTGGATGTTGGGCGTGCCATGGCAGCAGCAGCAGCAGCAGTAGCAACAGCAAAAACTACGTTGTTTTGTGTCCTCGTGGCGCAGTTTGATGTTGATAGATACAACAGTTCCAGCAGCTTGATGTGCCAAGCGATAAAGAAAAGCGTGCAATGCATGTTATAATGAAACCCTTAAAGCAAATAATGTTCTGACGCGTACAAGCTCCAATGCCATGGCAGCTTGTACAGATACAGAACGTCCTCCTCCCCCCATCCCATCATGGCTCCCCCATACCATACCTAGAGTAATTCCTACAAACGCGGATTTATGTACGAGCATATCTGGGACATTCATTACACAGCAGATTCCGCTAGATTTTCGTAGATAAATTGCATATCATTTGGCTTCGGTTTTACCAAGCCGCTCGGATCAGATAAACCGAATATGGTATACTAAATTGTGCTACAAAAAATTCAGTGTTCCAACAATTCGGTTTGGGCTACTATGTAAGAAAAAAAGGCGAGATAAAACTATATCTATAATGGCAATGCAAATGTTGCTCATTATATCTAAGGATTTGTGGGATGTCACTAATCTTGCTTATAAATTGGCAGTCCTAATGGATTTGAGTAGCATAATTATGAGTTCTAGATAGATAGGATTTTCAAATTATTTGTAAAGAAATAAAACAAGAGATTTGAAAATACGCAGAAAAAATGTAAAGCAAATATGTTTGGCACTTTAAGTTAATTCAATTGAGGTATTCACGGTTGCTGTTGCTGAGTTGAGGAGTTGAAATATTGCGCAAGAACTCAACTTCGTAATATACAGACTAAGCTGAACAAAATACACAAGTCTTATTATGTGTTTAATTGCGCCAAAACTTGGTCAATTTATTAGAAGTCCCTTTGTTACATTTTTTTTTGGTCACTTTTTATATCACAAAATGGGTAAGAATTCCCGTTGTTTTCATATTATCTTTCGGAGTGAATGGGGATTACACTGCAATCTAATTCACAAATATTGACAACAACATAGGAAAAGTATATAGGAAATTTGAATGAAATTATTTGAGTTAATAAATTCATAATTTATCCTATCACGTTCGGTTTCTATTACCATATGCCAAAGAATCTTTTCAACTTTTCTTTGATTTGAAAAGTGAAAGCATGAAAATAATAAATATATAAACCAATTTCAATCCGATTTCGATATTCAAAAAAACTTTTGATTGAGATATCTTCATTAACAAACGATCTATGCTCCAACAACATTTTTCGCCCGTTCGGTGCTTTGTTATCTTAGCCAGTACATATTTTATATAATTTAGCCATGCGATATTAATAAAATATGGATTCCAACTTTTGTTTACTATTTTATCATCAAAAAATGAGAAACAGCCCCGTCGGTGCTATGGACTATGCTATGCTATAATGATCCAACAATTAGAAGGTCACGCTATGCACAAGATCGTTGTTTGTGTTTTTCTGAAAAAGAGAACGCAGCTTCAATTTTTGTATGGTTGCAATATGAAATAATAAACCAATTTCGAACAAACTTTACACAAATGTGTCGACTAATATGAAACATGTGCTATGAATCCTGACCAAAAAATTAAATTTCGATTTTTAGAGCAATAAATTTTAATCTTACAACAAGAAAAAATATTTGTAATAATAAACATAATAATTAAAAATCCTATTTCAAGATTGTTCAAAATCCGAAAATAAGGATTTGGCCCGCCTTTTTTTCAACTCAAACATTCTTAGCTTGAAGATTTTTCGGTCTCAATAGAGGGGTCCACTAGTATTCCTTTAAATTTATAAGAAACCAAAAATTTTTTTAGATTTACTAACTGCAATCAACTTAAATGCTGATGGCCTTCAGTTTAAATACATATGTCATATATATACAGTGTTTGCTCGCATCCGTTAGAGATATGAAATTATGTTTGTGGCATGTTGCAAAAATATTCCTTACCACTTTCATTTAACTCAAAACGTCTGCACACTTCCTGCCAAATGCAACACAACAACCCAAAAAGCAGCAACAACAACAGCAAAAAAAATACAAAATGGCGCTGGGTTGCAGCACTTCCGGCGCAAAAGAAAACGGGAAAGAGAAACCGCGTTCGACTACCAACAACAACAAAAAAGAAAGAAAACAAAAAAAAATAAAAAAAAAAAAATAAAATGCAAACACGCCCAGTGCAAAAACTTTTAAAATGCAAATTCGTTTGCAGCTCGGCATGCTGTGTGTATTTTTTTTTATTCATTTTGCTTTATTGCGTTTTTAATTTGGTAAAAAAAAGATACAAAAAACGTGATATCGAAACTGCAGATAAGTGCAAACTCGGGGCTTGGTCGCTTCGTTCTCGGGATTGAAGGCAGCGCTGTCATGAGCGTCAAGGAAAAGTTTTAATTTCAGTTCGTGCAAAATTTTTATACTGCAATTGCGAGTGCATCTGCATTTTAATTGCAAATGGAAACAGTTATCTAAATTGGTTAAAATATTAAAACGACACATGAAATTTTTTAACTGGCCGTTACCATTACAAAGAGCCATTCAAGTGGAGCACAGCACTATAGCCATAGCCATAGATAAGGAGTGGCATGGGAGAGGGCACGAAAAAGGTTCTTTGGTAATGGCGCACCAGCTGCGCCCTAGTGTTTTTCTGTTACTGACTGTGGCACTGGCCAAAAAAAAAACATTTTGGAATTCAAAGTGCGTTACACATTTTTGGTGCGTTGCCAAAAATGTTGGCCACGTTGCTTAAAAGCGCCACCACCATGGCCAATCGCTCCTGCCTCCCCGCCAACTGCCGTGTGCCATTTGAATGCCAGTAGTCCAAAAACATGCCATGCACTTCAGTTAACAAGCGTTTTTTTTACTCTTTATAGATACTTTTGTACTTTTTTAGTGCAGTTACAAATTTGGTCAGTATCAAGCAAAGGTTCAAGTATTAATTTTTTTTGAAGTTTTATAATTTGAAACATAAATAACTAGATTTAAGCGTAGCAAATTTTATAAGCTTTAAATTTATAGCCATGAAAAAAAAAACAAATTGTACGGGAAGGCAACGATTAAATTTGATATTCAGAATTTGTTATAAAGCAAAAGAAAAATAAATTTCATGAATTATTATTTTTTTTAAAAGTTATATTTAGTAAATGAAGATCTTTATCAAATAAACTGAATTAATATAAAACATGAAAATTAATGAACTTAAGAAATGGCTACTGATTAATTTTTTTTGTGTTGAAGTTTAAAAAAACTTGATTTTAACAAAATGACTCAATGTTTTTTTCTTTATATAAATAATGAAAACGTATTCTGTATATTTCAAGAATTTATAAGTCTTTCAAGAAACAAAAAAATGTTTTTTCCAGAAAATTAAACAAAAATCTTGTTATTAATTTTTAATATTATTTTTTATTTACATGTTCAGTTTACCGAATATCAAAAAAAAAAAAGTATTCATAAAGAGAGGCGCATGGAAAAATAGTTATGAACTAATCCGTGACTTTAGCCCGAAAGCTGAACTGTACGGAATTAAAAAAATGGTGAATGATTTCTTGAAGGAATACAAAATTCAAAATCTTATTAGAACGTAAGAAAAGGGCCAATTAAAAATTATTTATTGATAACTTTAATAACAAAAAAAATTTTTGTCCTAAAAGAATGGGTAAGGTACAATAGATCTTCAGGTCGCAGTGCCCACTCTCTTTTGTAAAAGAACCTAGCAATTCAAAAAAAAAAAAAAAAAATGGCGAAGCAATAAAAATGGTTATGTGCTTGACCAGTGTGTATGTATGTTTGTTCCAACGCTCCAACCTTCCAAACAGCTTATCATAATAAGTCCAATAATTTGCAAAAGTTAATTTTTTTGAATATTTTTTTGACTAAATACATTGAATTTAAATTTTTTTTTTTTTTTTGCCGGATTGCAAAAGTCCTCTTGTTTGTAAGCTTGTAACTAGTGAACATAAGCTTTAGGACAAAAGAGCGTATGACCACGGCTATCATCAAAACATCACTATAAAATATATGTTTTAGGAATAAGTGTTTATTTAACATGTAGAGTATACGCTCTTCGATGCCCTTTGGAATTTTATGCATGACAGGAACTTTTTTTACTTTTTCTGAGCTCAGTTTTGGCTGGCACATAAGCACGATAAATTCATGGCAGTGCTTCTGACGGCTTTGAACGCCCCTTAAAGTTTTAGCCAAGCTGCTGAAATTGCTCTTTATTAAAGTTTGCCAAGGTTTGCAAAAGAGCTGTGAAGACAAAGAGCGCGAGAGACAGCAGCGAAGAGAATTTGAGATGGAAGGCAAGCAATGCAAGCAATCACAATGGCTGTCATTGTAGTTGTAGTAGTTGCTTTTGCTTTTGTAGTTGTAGCTGCTGCCTTTGTTTGCCAATCGGTTTGGCAATTAGTTAAATTTATTATTGGAGCAGAACCACAAACAACGCAGCAGCAGCGCGGCAGCAGAGCGCCAACAGCAGCAGCAGCAGCGACGGATCCCATGTGTCAGCAGCAAAGCAGTTTGAATTTGTCTCCGTATAAAGGGATTAATGACAGCCAGCAAAACGCAACCCCCAAACAAACCCTCCGCAACACCCGCACAACGACCTACGTCAATTCAACTGTATACTGCCCAACTACTCGCTCTTACATGATGCTCAATTATACGCGCATTCGCTCCAACACATTCACACACACACGCACACCCACTCGCCATTTGGCATCTCTTTCTTGCTACTGCTTTAACTGGCAGCAGAACAAATATTTGGCTTAAAGGACGCGCGCTTCGCACATTGAGGCTAATTCGTTTTTATGCTTGGCGCATAAAATATTTAAATTATTATTTATTGACGCATTTTTCATTTTCATTCATGCGACATAATTTTCAATGTTCGTTTTTTATTGTCTCTTTTTTAAGCCACTGCTGCTGTAGTTGTTGTTTTTTTACAATGCAGCCAAATTTTGTTGCTCTTTGATTGTGGTTAACGGATGCTGGCCTTATAAAGTATGTACATATTCGTCTATAAATTGAAAGCCATAAATCAAAGGCGAGACTTCAATTAATGTTCACTTTTGGCATCGATAATTCATTCAATAATTTATCTTTTACAAACATTTCTGCAATAATTACACTGCAATTACTTATATGTGTATATACACACAGAGCCAAACATGCAGCGTTCATATTTATGCGTCTAATTAGCTTGGACATAACTGTATACATACATATATTGTATAAATATGTATTTCAAGCATGAGTGGCATTTACAAACAAACCATACATATGCCCAACTAAGGGACTCATTCGAGTGGTACATACATATAAGAATGTGTTTAATTACAATATCGTGAAGATTGTGAAGAAATTATACATATTATATATTAACGAAATGAAAGCAGAAAAAATTTAGAACTTTAAGAAGAGGAAATAGTCAGGAACAAAGCTTCTTCCACTAAGGGACAGCCGTCAGGTTTAAGGTCCTTCCGTTTTTTCTCTTTTAAGTCAAATAATCCAAGTTTCGTTTTATATTTTAGGAACATTATTACAAATTATTTACCTAAAATTAAATTAAAAAAAATTAAGTATATATAAAAAAATAACTTTAAAAAAAATATTCAATAGTAATTTATATATTTTATAAAACAAAATATATATACAAAATATTGATTAAAAATTATATTCTATTATTATATTCTACTTAATTCTATTTGTCATAAAAATAAATGCTTAAAAAATAATATAAATTGTAATAGGAAAAATACGAATTTATTAAAAATATTAAACAAAATAGTAATTAAATTAAAAAAAAATTGCAAAACATTTAATTATGTATAATATAGACAAAGCAATGTATACAAAATATTTTTTATTAAATAGTTAAAACATAATACTAATATTTACTTAGGGACTAGAGTACTAACAATAATGGCTCTACGACATCGTTTCTCTACCATTTACTCTTTCTTCCAATGCAGTTAAAGAACTCCGTTGCACAAATTTTACAATTTCCAAAAATTAAAAAAATTAAATAAAAAAAAAAAACTGATTAAAAAGGAAAAGCAAAATGAGCGCATTAAAAATTCATCGGAAATAATTTTAGAGTAAGGTAATATTAATAAAAAATTTATTTTTATTATGTAAAATATTTAAACATCGGCGATTTAAAAAAAGAATTTAATCTATATCATGCTTTGGCATTGGAGAAATAAATGTTAATTTCAAAAAATTCAGGTTGCCACCCAGGAAAGATTGTTTTTGTTGAGGAGGGGCTTGGCAATTATGATCAACCGTCATAAGACTGCAATTTTAAAGGTTGTAAGCTTTACTTAAAAGATTTGTTTTTTGTGATGTGCTCTTGTAACCCCGATATCGAAAAAATAAATTGTTATTATATAATTAATAAGCGATGTAACTCGAAAGTTTCCTTAAACTAGTTTTTTAACATCTCTTATGTCAAGACGTGATTGGCCGACAAAGTGTAGGTACACCCCATATGTTTTCTGAAGATTATTCTGCATTTATTTTAGGATAATTGGGTAACGAATATTAAACAGTCAGAGAAAGTACGAGAAAAACGCAAAAATTATGTTTTGAATCATCAATTTGGAACCAATGGAAATCAAACATTCATAGATTGGCAAAATTCATTCGGAGCTGTTCCTTATCAAAAAATTTGTTTAGGAAATCTTTACTAACCGTACTTTTCGTAAGAAAACTGATTTGGATTCTTAGCGTTTAATTCAAAAACGAATGTAGGTAAGCTACCAGCAGTCTTGACTCGAAATAAATACAAAAAACTAATGGAACAACTCCCACCACAATCCATACTTTTGCTTTATGTCAAATTAAGGAAATAGCATAATTGGATGCATTCCTGTTTTCCTTATGGCTGCCATCATATGTCTCACATGGTTTCACTCTAGCCGACTTAATGTAGCGGAAATGAATCAATTCGAGAAGCGAATTCAATAAACAGTAGCTCTTCTTTGAATAATTAGGTACTTGCGCTACATATGCTGTCAAATATAATGGATGGCTGTATGTTTTTGTTAACCTAAAGGTGGAGGGTATTTGTATAAAAACACGAAATAAGGTGCCGAAATGCAATTTAACACAAGCTACAGAAAGAATCACCCTTAGGAATGTATTATATATGCACAGTGGAGGAGCTAAGTTTTGTTAAGCCCCTCTTAGGTCCGCCATAATTAAAAAGGCTACTTTTTTTGTACTAATTGATTATGGATTTGAATCTATGAAAGCGCGAAGGCAAACAGGGTCATGACCATATCCATACCTAAGCGTTTGGCCGTATAAATAATGTGCGACACTATGGGTATAACATATAATAAAAATACAGAAAAATCAATGAGTCGAAATTTCTTCAAAAAAATATATGTTATATTTTTGTTCATTTGCGATCTATTCCAAAACACAATAAGTAAATTGGTTGAAAACTATAATTATAATAGGAATAGATAACATCCAGTAAATACTAAATTAAATATTAAAATTATTAATTCTATAATCTTAATCTCTAAAACGCTACACCACGATACAGTCAACCGATTTTGGTGCAATTTGGTGCAGGGCTTGGTAACTCTATAAACTTATGAACGCCAAATTCGGTTACAATATCTTCATAAACAAAATCATCATGCAATGTGCATCTTTCGAGGTGCTCTGAAACTCTTTTTCCGATATTGAAAAAGTTTTGGGTCTAGCTCTTACGATCTCCAAGATCTAGGCGTTCAGATAGACGGACGGACATTAGATCAATTTCGTTTGTCCTCCAGACCATATTGAAAGTATATTTGGGGGGTCTCCGATGTCTTCTTCTCTTTGTTACATGCATTTGCACAAACTTAACTTATCCTATATAATGCATATCTCTTGTAGCTCCGATATTTAAAGAATATAAAAAACTTTTTCGCCGTAACATTATGTGGGATCTAACCTGAAAGATTGGTTATAGCTCTTACCATCTCCAAGATCTAGACGTTCAGACAGACGGACGGACATGTCTGGATCAATTTATCTTGTTCTCCTGACCATATTGGAGGTAATGTTGGGGTGTTTCCTTCTCTATGCTACATACATTTGCATATATATAGTCAAAGCTATTTGAGCTGGTTTTTTTTCATTATACTATTTATATGGTACAGGGTATCTTAAAGTCGGTCGCGCCTGACGTTCGCCTTATTTAGTTATTTTTAGTCTTATGCTCTTTAAAAGAATTTTTAGGCAAAAATTAAATTATTGTATTTTATTTAATTTAATTTTATTCATTTTAAGTCTAAAGTCGTTTATCTTATTTTGGTTCAGCGTCAGCTTGAGTAAGAATGCATAAATATTTTGATACATAAGTTCTAAAGGCTTTGGAATATACCTACGTACATATGCATCCCTTAAAGCTTGGATGCATACACGCAAAGTTGGCAGCCCCGCAGAAAATTTTAGAACTTAGAAACCCAAAGAAAAATATGGCGGGAAAGAATTTCCAAAATTCCGAAGTAATACCATAAGTAAGAGTTCAGCTCAAGTTTATAATTCGGGCCTAAAAAGTTTTAGGTAGGCTTTTGTTTTGTGCTTTAAACGCATTTTCCAAAAATCTTTTCGTGTAGGTAAAATTGTTCTTTTTCCAAAATAATCCTTTAATGTTCTTTTGGCCCAATTTCTGTTTACTTTAATTTAATTTTATTTGCCAACTTTAAAGATTCTTGACAAGGGTGTGCTAAGCTAAGCGTTCTTATTGTGATATATTCTCAAACTTTTAATTAAAGTATTGGATGTAAGCGCGTTTTCCAACTTAAATATAAGCAAAATAGCTGTTTCATAAGATATATATGATCAAGTATTTTCTTTAAATAACTTTTCGACTTTAGTTCATCTTGATTATAGTTGCGTACAGCTGTTATGTTTTAATAAAAATGTTCTCATTTTCCAAAACCGTAAATCAAACACTTTTAAAGAATTTATTTGAACACTGACCATCCGTTTATAAGATATGAAAGATATCTTCGACTCAATCTCAATCCAATCGAAAACTTCGCAGTACTCACCCATTAATATTGGAATGTTTCGTAGCACGTTTTGTATTTTATTATGATGACAGCTTCATTGTAGCTCGAGCGCATCGTAAAACAAGCAAAAACCATTGTTTACAAATAAATGAAGGTGCTCAGATTGTTGCTGGGAACAGCCAAACAATGACGAGCAGCAACCAACCAGCACAGAGACACTTCAATCATCGGCCATTATCAAGACGCAGACACATCGTAAAAACTCGAAAAAATCACAATAAAAACAATCCCAAGTCGAGCACTAAGCCATGTCCATGGCAAACGACAAAAAGCAGCGGCTATGGCAACTGCATCAACGCCGCCTGGTCCCAGTCGAATGAGCGGCATTAAAGCGCGCCTCTGCATGTGGAGGCATCAAAGCCAAACACACACGTTGTATACTTGCCGCTGGAAGCCATTCGGATTCCACGTTCCATATTGGAGAGCGAGCACACAGCATCCAAATGCCAAATGCATAGTAGCAGTGGCAGCAACCTTTGCCGAAAAAGGTAAACATGCGAAGGAACTACGCATGCGCCAGACCCAAGCTCGGTAACAGCGCCAGACCAGACACGGCACACATGCAACTACTTGGAGCTGGGTAATGAAGCAGTGTGTCTAGCTTGATACCCAGCTGGTCTGCAAACAATGTGCTCCATAATGCCTGTCAACACACCTATAACACCTGTGCACATTTGTCCAAATGCAAGCTTAAGTGTCGCCTGTCAAGGACCAGAAAAATGTTGCCATTTTATATATGCCGGGGTTGAAGCTCGCGCTCCACATTCAACCCCTAAAATATTAAGAGAGCTGCATGCTACACGTTCAATGATGCTGATTTTGATTCCGATTATTATGATGCCGACGTGAATGTAGACGTTGACGTTGACGCTAACGGCGACGTCGACGTCGACTACGACTGCGACTGTGCAGACTGCTGCAAAGTTTCCATTCCAATCGACTTTTTTTTTGTGTTTCCGAGAGACAGCATACAGAGGGTTGTTTTCAGAAATCAATAGTGCTACCCAACGACCATGTTGGCAGCGCCACGGTTAGACAATGAAATGATGAAGCCGCCAATGCTGCCATCGTTTATGGGTAAAAGGGCACAGGCGCACGTGTTGTCCCTGTCTCAGTCTCAGTCTCGGTCTCAGTCTCGACTCCCAGTCCTAATTCCAATCCACAGAGACAAGAACATGAACTCACAACTTACATGTGTGCGTGACAGTTTGTGCGTGTGTGTTTGGTATCTGTGTGTGTGTGTGTGCCGTAAGTTGTAGCAGCCAACAACAACGACAACACCAATTACAATATAGACAGACATTTAGCCAGGATTTCATTTAGATATGCTGGCTACTACCCAAATACCCGCTCCCAGTCGCACTAAGCACGCACAGAAACAACTATCCACATGCCAACATGTAGTACAATGAGTATGAAAAATTTGCTAAATGTATTTAGCAACGAGTTTCTAATGGAAACAATTAAGTCATTAGTAAGTGTTGATTTTTATGCGAATGTCAACGTAAAGATGTTACCCTAAAGCGGCACATGGGGATCCATTCTGGGCCAGCAATGTGGCGGCAAAGAAAAAGCAAACTAATGGCCAGCCATAATGGAGTTGGTAACCACAACGGCATTGCTCATGTGCTGTCCACATTTAGGACAAATACCCAAAAAACCCTACTCGTCACACACACGCACAAACGTATCCTGGCATTCACAAAAACCACAAAAGTTACACAGTGGCTCTTTGGGCCGCTTAACAAATGCCTTACATTTTTCTCAATTACAATGAACAACTTACTATTGTGTGTAATATGTGTACATACATATATACTACCATTACCATTATATATCAAAAGCTACCTAGAATCTCATTTTTAACCATGATTGAAGAGCTAAACCTTGTGTTGGCATTTTAAACAACTCGATAAAGCTATTTATTTTTCAAATACAATATAGTATGTGATACATATGTATTGCATGTACATATATTGAAGTTGTGTATGTGTGACTTTTTCAAAGTTTCAAAAATTGTGTACGATTTGTTTTATGGCCTATAATAAACTGTCGGGCCCTTTTGTGGCTCAAAAAGCTTTCACCCCATTTTGAGACCAATTTTAATGGATAATGGAAAATTGAGAGGCACTTCAGAATTATGTGCAAAAATATCAAATGGATGACGTTTTATTGAAAAAAATGGATTGAGTACCCCCTCACCTCCTTGTAAATATGTAAATATTTGTATACACTTGCAGGGTAGGTGTATACTCTTTATTTTGCTGCGATCGTACGCTCCAAAATTATCAGCATTAATAGCTGAATCGCTATAGCGACTTCTAAAAAACTGTAAAATTAGGTTGGAGTTGTTCCTTATGCTGGGAATCGGATTCATCTCTAAAATGACCTAAGGAGATATTAAAAACAATTGAACTTCAGGAATGTCACAACAAATACCTTCAGTTTCTAAATTTATAGGTTTAAAAAAATGTATAATAACATTCTTCACCGCTCCCCTATAAACTGTACTAGAATCAAGCTATTTGTGAAAATGTTTGTAAAGAAGCTACAGTACCCAAAAGCGTGTTCATACTCATGTGGACTTAAATACCAAATCCAAAACCTTTATTTAAAATCGGTTGTGAACTTCGGGAGTTATACCTAAAATCGAACAAATGTAAGCCCCTTTGCCTAGAAGATTGTTCTTTCTAAAACTTTGTGACGAAGCTACGGTCATCAAAATCGTCTTGTAGACTCATATAGTCTAAAATAAAAAAATTATATTTCTTTTGTGGATACCACCCACTTGGAGGTGTCTAAAAGACATTGCACTAGCAATGGCATCTTTGAGGTGTTCCCTAAATATCAGTTACTCTTTGCATATCAAGAGCGATTTGAAGCGGTTTTAGTACAGAGTATTGTAGAGTCGGATGAACTCGACCAATGCTACGATCTCAATCTGATAAACGCTGTGGAACTTAGGGAATGTGCAGTGGATACAAAAGTCGGGAAGTCTCAAAATCTATATAGAAAACCGTACGGGGGTCCTAGAAAGTGTTAGTTGGGTACTATGGTAAGCAAAAAAAAGTTTTTATTTTTTAATACCTGGTTTATATTATTACCATTGTAAATAAATAAATAATTAATGTAGCTCTCATAAGGGCAATACATAGCAACTCAAAATAAAAAGATGTAACTAAATTTAGCAGCTAAAAGTACTTCCTGTCTAGTTTTTGGAGTAAGTAAGAAGACCGCAGATCGCAGACTGGTAGCTGGTAGACAGTGTTTCAATAAGAAGGTATCATGAGTTAAGTAAGCGTAGTAAGATATTTTTTTTGTAGCGACAATTGTGTCAGATTTTGTCCATTTTCGACCATACTTAATTTAATGAAATAATGTGAAAAGTCTTGGTGGTGCCCGACCTGAGTCTACATACTAAATTTTGTGGCTCTCGCTTGTTTTGTAATTAAGTCGAGCATTGGTGATTTTTATAGGGGTGATATATTTTTTCCTACATTTTTTGAAGATTTCATCCGACATTGGTATCCAAGTTTTGACAACTTGGCTTTTCTAGGTATGAACCGAGAAATTCTTCTAAGGTAAACGGAAAAAGACAACGACATGAGCTTCACCTATGTATTTATAATGCGGCCAGCCTGTTAAATAAAAATTACCTAGGGGTTAGTTATGACAATCTTTTGGAATAAAGCACTAATGATGTGCAGCGTCTTCTTTTGACAGTTAAGTACAGTTGGCACTGGAAATACAAAAAATTGTATTTTATGACTTAAAAAAAGTTATTGTACTTTAGGAATTTAAAAAGAATTGCTCTGTTTTTCACAGTGGCCCAAAACTATCTGAAAGAGATATGACCAGAACAAAATACCTTTAATTTCAAATGGATTATATGAACAGCAAATCCATTTTTTTTAGGTCTGGTTGTTCGGCACATCAGGATCCTGAGATAATATCTGAAATGCCTCGTTTTTAGGTTTATGGGTTTTTTAGACCTTGGATTCAGTTTCAGCGACACCAAAAACATAAAGAAAAAAACATGGCCAGATCTGTGAAACCGAAATTCAATTTTTTTTTGTTGAAAATCTATTCATACCAAATTATAGCATCCTCCTTAATTACAGTCCCCAAAAGTTCTTACAACTAAGTGTTAAGTTTCCATTTAGACTACTTAATGTAACCCGCATAAAAGTAGAAGTTTCCAAACTAAAAAAATCCGTATTAAAACGAAAAGAAAACATGTAGACATCATATGTATACATATGATACATATATAATTGTACAAAAACTTACTTAAGGCACAAACAGTCGAAACATTTCAAGTGAATCAGAGTTAATTGAATAAATCATTAATAATTACTATATAAATGTAGTCCCGACTGTGGGACTTACAATCTTATACATAATACAAATTGCCGAAAATATAAAATTAAAGTCTTTTGTGTGTGGGGGAAGAATTTGGCGAACCAGCAGCAACCAGAAGCAGAGCGACTGTCACCAGACAAGCGGACAACACTCAATCTACGAGGCTGAGGGCACCGGTATGACAGGCTGGAACAGATGTAGCCGTGCATCAGCATGACCCAACTTATTGGTCGCATTGCAGAAGTAGTCGCCAAAATCACTCTCCGAAACGCTGGCAATGCGCAGTACCGAGGTGGTGGTTTCAAACGAGGAGGCAGTATTGGCTATTTCATGCTGGCGCGAGGACTGCAGCTTTACGCCATTTCTGTACCAGACAACAGCAGGCGCAGGATAGCCCTGCACGTTGCACTCCAGTTCCACGGTATGGGACAACATCTGTGCTACCTTGGGTCGCTGCACTGCAATCTGTGGTCGAAACTCAACATCAATGCGCAGCAGCCTACGATCGGGTTGTCCCTCGCCATTCTCAGCTATGCAATAGTAGCCACCACGATCCAGGCGATGCACAGTCTTGATGCGTAATGTGGGCTCGGCCAGCACATTGCCGCCGGCTGGCATAATGGCGTTATGTTCACGTGCCCAGGAAATTGTGGGCTTGGGAAAACCATTGGCATGACAGGTCACCTCTAGGTTTTGACCCTCTGTGACCAGCGTGGTCTTGGGCGTTTGCTCGGATATTACAGGCGGCGTCTTAATAAGTAGATTCAGCTTTTTGGTCACCTTATCCGTGGCGGATACAATCACCTGGCACTCATATGGACCCATATCGCTGGCCTCAATGCTGTTTATCTTAAAGGTATACGTGGCGCTGCCTGTTTTGGCATCCTTTTGCTCCAGTATGGTGTAGCGCGGATCGCTTAGGCTTAGTATGTTGCGCATAGATAGCACCACCGAGTTGGTATCCGACTCGCTGGTGCGCTTAGCCCAGCTAACAGACATGAGCCCCACGTGCTCCACGGTGCAGTTGAACTCCACGCTATCGCCTACGCTGGCTACCACATCCTTGCTTATTTGACTAATGACGGGCGCGGCTGCGGCAAGGTTGCACAAAGTAGCCGCCCAAAGTGGCAGCAGCAGAAGGTACTGACTCTTCATGATGACTCTTAGAAACCCTCGAGCTCGGGTTCAATATGCTTTTAAAAATTTACTGTTGCGTATCAACTATCTCACTGCTTGACGTTCGTTGCTTGACTGACTGCTGAGCAGCAAGTGCGTCGGCGCTGCCGCTGCTGCTGCACGCACACACAGGGGCACACACAGACGGCGGGACGTAGGCGCAGTGCAATGGCGCGGGCTTGTTATCTGCGTCTCAGAGCTTCGAAATCGAAATCGTAAAGAGCTCTGATTGTGGAGCTACCGCTGCTGCTGCTGCGGCTTGTTTATACAAAAGTCGTCGACGTTCGCGATCATATCTTGCTCACACACACAAACATATGTACATATTTACTTGTGGTATTTATTTGAGTTTTATGTTCTTTACTTATCAATGGCTTTAACTTTACTGCACTCGCTTTATGTCATGTTCATTACTTTCGCTTAAATTGATTTGTTTTGCTCGCAATGCTTTTGGTTTCCCACACACGCACACACATTTACACTCACACACACCGGCAGTGATAAGCAAATGTCCGTTACAAATGACCAAAGGCCAAAGACAAAGTCACAAGCAGCAGCCGAAAGCAAAAAACAGAATGAGAATCAGAAGCAGAATCAGAATCAGTAGCACAAACAGCAACAGAGGCAACCACGGGCAAGGTGCTTGGACGCTCGCGTGCAACTGACGAAAATTCAAATAACTTTCACCTCAGTCGCGCAGCAGTAGCAGCAGCAGCAACAACAACATCAACATCAACAAAAACAACAAGAAAGACAAGGGAAATCGCAGCAACTACAACAACAAAATGCAAAACAACAGCTACAACCATTGGCCATGCCCGTTATAAAGCGTTTAGGAGTTCGTGGAAGGAACACGCACACAGATACTCACACTCACACTACCACTACGACATTGTGTGCATAATTTGATTTATGACATGGCGCGCCGCTGCCGCTAAAGGGAAACGACGCAGTTGGCAGCAACGCCCTTGCCAGGAGACAGCCCGAAAATCCAAAGTCGTCTGCCTGCTGGAAAGACCTCTTGGAATTGCCGATCCTGACAAAGGAGCAACGCAATAACAACAGCATCATGCTGTTTTCTCGCTCATTTGCTGTAGCTGCTCTCTAATGAGAACAGTGGCGTGCGGCAAAGGGCTAAGCAAGTTGGTTGGAGAGAGGGTATGAAGTTACGTTGTACTAAAGGTACTTGCCAATAATAAACGCATAATTTTTTTATTCAAAATTCCGAGTTATCGATATCTGAATATTAAGGTAGAATTTTCTTTGACAGGACATACTTATCTCGTAAACGAGTAAAGATAATACAATATTTATACCCTGTACCGTATGGTACAAAGGGTATATTAAGTTTGTGCAAGCCGAAAATGTATGTAACATACAGAAGGAGACGTCGGAGACCCGCCAAAGTTACCTAAAGTATGATCAGGGTGACTAGAGAAATCGATACACCCATGTCCGTCTGTCCGACGACTCCTTCTGTATGTTACATACATTTTCGGCAAGCACAAACCTAATATACCCTTTGTACCATACGGTACAGGGTATACAAAAAAATTACCAAAACACTTAAAGAAACTTGTCCGTCTATCAACGACGCTTCTCGTTTCTTGAAGATCATGGAAAATGAAATTTTATCAGAAGGCGCGACTGATCGTAATACTTATACCCTGTGCTTTAAGGTACAAAGGGTGTATTTAGTTTGTGCAATCCAAAAATGTATGTAACATACAGAATGGGAGGTCTGAGATCCCCAAAGTTACCAAAAATATGATGAGGGTGACTAGAAAAGTCGATAAATCCATGTCCTTCTGTTTGTCTGTCTGTATGAACGACTAGATCTCAGAGATGGTAGAGCAAACAAATTTGGGACACAAGTTTATTATATTATTTTGATATTTGGGCTATATAATATAGCTATCTTTGTATATGAAGATATCGTAACCTCATTTAGCGCTTCGAAGTTCTTAGAATTTTCCGAGTTTGATTGTAACTTGATGGTACAGGATACCTCAAAGTCGTCCGCGCCAGACTTTAACGTACGCCATCTTTGTTGTTGTCTCTTTTTCCTACCCCAACAAATGTACCCCCAGTTGCCGTTATAGCAAATTATGTAGGATCAGTACCACCGGACCTGTTTTTCTTTAATTTTAATTTCTAGTTTGACTTTAAAAACTTAGATTGGGATATACTACCTTTTGCAGAAGTTGAACTAATAAAACGAAACACCAATTTCTATGGCGTAAATCCAACTGACAACTATGTCTTCCGAAGTTGGAATACTGCGCCATTTCTTTTTGGTAAGTTCTTATTATTTTAACAAAAATTCCTTACCAACACTTACCTAAAATTTTAAAAGAGAAAACTCTAAGATCCGTATAAAAAGGATGAAAGATCTTAATTAAAGTTACTTATATTTCTTTTTAGCGATATCAAAGACATAAGCAATAATATACAAATACCTAAGAAAAACTTAAACACGTCAACCAGAATTGGAATCAATCCGCTCCATAAAAAAAATATTCCAAAATGTTGTTTAAATTTTAAAATAAATTTAATAACATCTGTAAATCTTCTGACATCTTATTACAAATGCTTGTATCTTTGCCCTATGCCTAAACTTTCAACTTAAAGTATGCATATTTTGTATATGTATTAGCAATCGATTCGACCCCTTGGCCCGACGCTCCTAAAAGGACATGCTGTTGCAGTCATTTCAAGGATTACGCACACAAAGGCAATGATTGATTGTGGCCAGACCCTGACACTGGCTCTGTGGCAATCGTCGTGTGGAACTTTGTTCCTGGCACAATTCGAGTCTCGAAATCGACGCAGTAAAGAGCAAGCAGCTCAGTCAGCAGACAGACAGACTACAAATTAAATCAAACCTTAAATTGTGACTGTGACTTCTGTGGAAAGCAGCGACGTCGACGCCGGCAGCAGATGGAAATTCATTCTTTGACATGGTCGCTTGGCGCTGTGCACATTCGAATCAGATAATTGTAAATTGTGTAAAATAATAAATTTCAAGTTAACTATCTGTGGACCTCATAGGGCGCTTCTATTTATATCTATCCCACTCCTACTTTATCTAGCCCGCTCTCTGACTCTTGCTGGCACATGCAGGCAGCAGGCAGCAATGCATGCCTCGCCAGAGTCAGCATGCAGGCAACATGGTTATCCTCGGTCGGTTGCAGTTGCAGTCAGCAATGCTTTTTTTTGTGGTCTTTTATGCACTCGATGCGTCGGTCGCGTCGGAACGACGGCCAAACGGCTCTGACACTGGCAATGCTATTGGATGTGGTCCTGGCTCTGTTACTAGTGCTGTCCCTGGCCCTGGTACTGGTACTGGCTGTGGAAGCGTTCACGTTCAGGCGCAAGCGGATCTGAAACAGAAAATGTCAAATTTTGTAATTTATTACCCGAATCCTGTTTCTGTCAGTGACTCTTTGGGTGTTTTTCCTTTGCAGGGGTTGCCATAGTCCTTTGTCACACACTGCGTGTGAATTTGTGGCCCAATGTACATATGTGTATCTCCCTGTGTGTGTGTGTGTGTGTGTGTGTGCGAGCTTGTGTATCTGTGTCTATTTGTATGCTTTGGCTTTGGAATGTGCGCGCGTTTATGTTTGTTTTTCGCCAGGATGACCGACTGGGTGAGTGAATATGTACATACATAAGATGTGTGAATTGACTTTCGTTGCCAAATCTTAAGTCAACAAGACAATGATCACCAGTTAACAAATGGTAAATGGTAAAACAAAATGCTTGTATGTATGAGTTTATTAAGTAACATGGATTTTGCTTTGATATTTAAGACAGCTTACAAAATTAAGCTTACAGATGGAAATATATATCTATCCATACATATAATATATATAATATATATTTTAATCCACGAGTTACTTTTAACAATTGCTTTAATTTTGAAGTTATAAACCATTTGCAATGAAACTCAAACACTTTCAAATTCAAATATGGCGCGTTAGTTATTTCTATACCAGCTAGCTTGTGTCAGCTAATCATTTTTACTTTTTTCTTAGTTGTGTTAACACTTGCACAACAGCTGATTTTTCATTTGTATATATGGCTCCATCTACCGGCCATTTGGTAATACAGCACTCAACCAAAAAGCGATGCCAGACCGTTGTATTGCAGTTTTATATGTTTTAAAAATCTTAATAGAAAGCAATACAAGCAATTAATTAAGCAAGTAAATTTATTGTATTTCTAACTTATTATAGTATACAATATACAAATTACAAAAACACTGTTGATAAACTTAATATTGCCTATTATTGCGGAGATGAAACTTTAATGAGTTCAGTTTTATTTTTACAAAGGCATAAAAAGCGTCATTATTAAATAAACTTATTTTACTCCGATACTTATATTTTAAACCAACGCAATTTGTCAGTTTTTGGTTGTTGTATATGGCTCCATCTATTGGCTACATTATAATACACTCACTGTTTGAAGTTTTTTTTTAAAATAAAAGTTGTACGAAGAAGCAATAATCTGAAATAAACTGAGCTTTATCTAATAAGTTATAATTATTAATGCAGTAAGCTTATTTTAAAAGTCATATTAACAAGCGACTTGTGTTTATATTGAACAGCAGCTGTTTTATTTGAATTTTAGTGCCGCCATCTACCGGAAACATAATAATAGAGCTGCCACTTTATTGTGCTGCCAAACTGTTGTATTTTTCTTTGCTGCTGGTATTCTGTTTTGAATTATATTTCGCTGCGAAATAACGGAACTATTAAAGAACAAAATCAAATGTTTTTGCCTTGAAAGAAATTAGCAAAGAGATGGGCGCGTTTTTATTGCTGCAAGTGCAAAATTAACGCATGTAAAAACTTGCTGTGCAACAAACTTTAAATTTGCATATTTGTTACACATAGGGTCAGATATGTGTATTTGCCAATAATTAATAATTAATCTTAAGTGAACATCGATAAGCGCTCTCGCCTACGCCAAGGGTTGCCCACCTTAAGCCCCACAATGGCACGCTAACATTAAACGAACGCGATGTAAAGTGAAAAAAGAAATGTAACTGGTTACAATTAAAATTGTGCATATTGTTTATTATAAAGTGAGAAACGCGAATAAATAAAGCCAAAGCAGAATTGCGAGGACTTACGGAAAATGGCGCAACCGCCGCCGGATCAAAATTTTTATCATCATACGCTACCGCACGCTCATCCGCATCCGCACACTCATCAACATCCACAGCTGCAGTTGCCGCCTCAATTCCGTAATCCCTTCGATTTAGTAAGTTACAAGCATGTATAGTTTTTATAAAGTCAATAACATTTATGGAACACGCTTCTATTTAAAACTTTTTAAGCTCTTTGATGATCGCACTGGAGCCATAAACTATAATTACATACGCCCCTATCTGCCAAATCAAATGCCAAAGCCAGGCAAGTAGCAACCCAGCAGCATTTAAATTTCGCTTGCATACGCTTAATTCTGCCATTTCCCCAAACAGATGAGCTGACAGACTCGTTGGTCATGCGACGCCCACGTCGCACACGCACTACTTTTACGAGCTCACAAATTGCCGAATTGGAGCAGCATTTTCTTCAAGGACGCTATCTCACCGCACCACGCCTGGCCGATCTGTCGGCCAAGTTGGCATTAGGCACAGCCCAAGTGAAAATCTGGTTCAAGAATCGAAGACGACGCCACAAAATTCAGACGGACCAGCACAAAGATCAATCATACGATGGCATGCCTATGCCGCTGTCGCCATCGATGAAGCCAGCCGACTCCGATCCACCAAGCCTACAAGCATTGAGTTTGGGAGCCGGCGGGGCTACGCCCAATGCGCTGACTCCTTCACCGACGCCTTCTACTCCAACTGCACATCATGTGGAGCACTATGGTGAAACATTTAACGCCTATTACAGTTACAATGGACATCACGGCGCACATACACAGTCCAATGGGCGACACATACCGCATTCCCATGCGCAGTACCCACCAAGCTTGCCCAATGCTGCGGCTCAGTTCTTTCCGGCCACAGCTATGCAACAGAGCAATGCGCATCAGCAAGTGCAACAACAACAGCTCCACCAACAGCAAGCAGCCCATCACCAGCAAGCGCAGCACGTGCAACATCAGCACTCACAGCACCAGGGGCACGCAAGCCACGTGTCGCACACGCACGCGGCTCAGCCGCATCAGCAGCAGCAGCAACAACAACAGCCTGCATCGCACCAGCAACAACAGCAGCAGTATCAGCACCTTTATGATTTTCAGCAAAAGATTGCCAATGCCTGTCGGGTTTCTCGGGTCAAGGACGAACAAGAAGCCGACTATAATTTTAACAGCTCGTATTATATGCGCATGTCAGCCGCGGACGCGACGGCGCTGCCAAGCGTCGCTACCAGCATGTCCATTGAGGCGACGTCTGCCCTTTCGCCTGGCTCCGAAGTCTATGAGCCATTAACACCAAAAAATGACGAAAGTCCAAGTCTGTGTGTTGGCGGCGGCGGCAGTGGCGGCGTTGGCGGCGGCACATGTGCTACTGCTGTCAGCGCCGTCGATCTTACCGACGACATGGACGATGGATCGACCAAAAAGACGACGCTACAGGTGAGCGCCTAAAAGTTGGTATTTCTGTTATAAAGCGTCATGATTTTCAAAATATTCACTCCCATGATTTTGAAAACGGGCGTAGTAAGAGAGATGCAATGGCTCCCCAGATTTCCAAAAATGCAAATATTAACTTATGTAAATAAAACAAATGTAAATATTTTAAATATAAAAAAAAAATATTTATATATGCCCACTTCCCTCACGACCTTGATCCTAAGCGTATACTAATTGATTTGTGTCTTTATAAAAAGCCCGTTATGTGTTTGATTTTTTTAAAAGAGTACCCATTCTCTATTACTATAATAATTTGAAGCTATCAGATTCTATCCCAATATTCTTTTTATGTGTATATGTTATGCATTATATGTATTATTCTGTAGAAGATAACTATATATCATTGAAGTCGTTTATTCAATTAAAATATAACATTATGAAACGTTTTGAAAGCTTATCGTATCACATAATTGTAGTGCCAACTCTTAAGCTAAAGTCGCTGGTATTATCTTGTAGTCTCAGTCAAATTGCTACACTTTTATTTAAAGCTATTCAATATACTATTCCTTACAGAATTTGGAGCCCCTTAAGAGCAACCCAGTTGGTGCAGACAAAGCCTGTGCAAGTGGCAGCAATGTTCAAAGTATGGAGCATCGATCTGCTGCTGCTGCTGTGAGTCGATTGGAACGGACCAGCAATGGTTGCAATAATATCTTCAGCAAATACAGTAAATTATCACAACCATCGCAAATGTTGCATGAGTCCATGCATGAAACGAACCAATATCAATGTACGATGGATACGATAATGCAAGCGTATAATCCTCATCGTAATGCCACTGGCAACACACAGTTTGCCTACTGTTTCAACTAGTCGTAGGGATCATAGAGCTCTATATTTTACGTAGTTCTGTTTAATTATGGGGTATTAGCTTTAAGTGCATTCGTTGCTTCCTGATTGTACATAAGACATAATGATTGTAGATATCTATTACTTTTAATCAATTGTATATTTGTTTGAATGTTTGTCTAATGTATTGCTTAGTTGGTATGAATATTTTCAATGTATTTTCAGCTGCACCTAAGTTAAGTTATAATTTTAAGCGATTCTATGTTAACATAACTTTCCTTGCAATGCGTTCGTTGTTGCAGATTGTGCCTGGGTGGTCATTTAAACAAGCCCATGAATGTCCACACAGGCTGTACTGTAACATATGGGCTTGAATGCTTTCCAAAGAAAGTTAAGTATAAACATAATAAATTCCACGCAGGAACGGCTTGATTTGTTGGCGTAAGCAACTTGGCATAGCACTAAACTGTACTGATCAAAATGTAAAATGTTTCTCTTGCTAATAATCGTACACCTTATGTCATGCCATTATTAGTTAAAGATCGAACATTTAGAAAATAATTCTTGTCAGATATTTTTAATCAAAGCTATGTCAAGTGTTTCGTGTGGCAATTGACACTCTTCACGTAAGAACTGTCACATATTGCTTCTAAGTACATGATAACTCTGCTTCGACCTTCGAAAGATCAAGCGGTTTCTGTTAGCAGAATTTCCAAGTTTAATTAAATGCCAAAGCATATATTGTAAACTTTATGCCATAGAATGGTGCACCATTCGTGTTATGTTTAGTAGTTAAGATTTGTATGTGAAGAGCATTTTCTGGGAATATATAAAACAATACTTGCGCAACGTTTCCCAAAACAAATTTGATTTTATTTTTATAGAGTAAATGCATCCATACTTAAAATATAATACGAAGTATGAACTTACGAGCAATCTTTGTTAAATCCCAAGCCCTATATTATTAATCTAAAATGCAAGACGATGTAACAAGAATATAACAAACCCAAAAATTGTATAAAAATTCTGTTTTGGTAGATTTTATAGAATTTTAGCAATTTCAAAGAAAATTTTACTCTCAAAAAAACCGTATGAGCTGAAACAGTAAACTTTGTTTTAAATAAGATATAAGTTTTTGATGCTTATTATATTCAATTCAATTTTCATTCTGCTAAAATTGGTATAACAATTTGTGAGATCCTAACTTTTATAACAAATAAGCAGTTGCAGTAATCGAACTTATAATTAAAACAAAAGTTTGTGAATAGAATTCTGAAGTAAGAATTTGAGTTATTTATAAATATGTAGATAAAAGTATACTATCCATTTTAGAAGGTTTCTTATTAGAAGAATGGTACTATTACCAAATTTTTTGTATTAAGTTTTAAAAAGCATTTAGATAGTTTTGAACATTTTTTTGCAGAATATATAAAACTGAACCAATTTTCTTTAATTAATATACAAAACTAGGATACTTTTTTTTGCGAAGACTGGACTTAAAATAACAAATGCTTTAAAAGACACAAATTTTAAATAATTTTTTGATAGAATGATAGAAATCTTAGATGATTTTGAAAGAATTTTGTATATTTTAAATGTTAATTAACTGCATCAAATTATGTTTAATTAAATATATTATTTAAATTTTACACTTTTATTGCTTTACCAACTTTATTAATTAATTATGTTTATGAGATACATATATATTCCATCACAAAGAAATTGATTTTATTAAATATTTATAGACAAAAGTACCTCTAATACCTTAAATGGATCGAATAATTATGTTTCACATTTTATAGATATCTTAGATTATTTTAACAAATGTTTTTTGTTTTAGCTAAATCAAATATGTTTCAAATAATATATATCAATGGAGTTTCACACTCATAATGCTTTATTAACTAAATTTATTATTATTTTATTAAGATGTATATAAGATTGATACAAAATTTAAAAATTTAGATGAGACGTTTGAAATTTCCGCAGTGGACAAAAAAAAATAATACCTAAATAAACATATCAATAAAAATAATGTTTTTAATGAATATCTACTATAATTTTGCAAAAATGTTTTATATTAAAAATTATATAAGAAATTTCTAATGATTTTTAATATATACATACAATGTGGAGCATTCAAATTGTTTTATTAATTATTTATAGATAAATTTACATAAATAAAAAATAATTATTTGTCAAACGTTAAAATAATAAAAAATGTATAAAAATTATTATTTTTAAGTTTATGTTTTTTACTCAAAATATTGTATTAACTGATTTACAAAATCCTAAATTAGAGGAATATTACAAATTTTTATTTATATTTTATATTATACATGTACTTTATGTATATGCATCTTGAGTACTATGTACTGTACTATATTCGCTGCATATACATACATAGTATATAAAACATGCGTGCATGTAAATGTGTGCAATGAACGAAAACTGTAGTTGGATTTTCCGAAAATCTTATGAATTTAAATATTTGTACTTTGGCATATTTATGACACCTAAAAATATGATGGACATGTGCATGCGTATCATAAAATCCGATGCGCGAATTTTCTAGGAATCACATGCTATAAAGTACGCGCTTGAGTTTCCTTAGCTGATGATCTGTTACCGGGGTCGACTTGTCGCCTACCTACCTGGCTTGGACGAGTTAGGTAGGCTTGCAGTGGCTTTCAGACCAGGTGTGTTTTACGCGGTCAGCGTCATCGTTTTGCATACAAGGGCGACCGTTAGTTTCTTTGATATAAAATTTGGAAAATCCAAACCTTGTATGAACGAATGAAAATCTAGTTTGTTGTCATTTTAATTTTATTGTTACTATTTGGGTACATCAGGTTGAGCCTTGCCTTTATGTGCCCAGATCAAAAAGAGGCTGTGTTTTATAGATTTATAAAAAAAAACAACAAATTATAATTTAAGTTTATTTTTAGTTATTAAACTTCTCCAACGAATTAAAGTCGTTGTGAGTCCATAATTTTGTTATTTTAAAAGTTTTTTTTTTTATTGATTTTGCAGCGTTACAAAAATGCACAGTTGACCTTATAATTTATGATAACATAAGTAACTCAACAAAAAAATCAGAGTATGAAAAAGGAATTACAAAAAAATTTAAAAATATAGTACTACATAATTATAATTACAAATTAATAAATAAAACGAATTTTTCAGTGATTTCTTACTTGTACTAAAAGCTGCATTAGATTGAATTTATAGAACCTTTAAATACTTTAAATAAAAGTGATAAATACGAGTTTATTTTGTTTCTTAGATCTAATGGCTATTGCTAATTTCTTTTTTTAATATTATTCTCGATAAACATTAGAAGTAAATTATTTTAAATATTTGTTAATACTAATGTAAAAAGCTTTTATGTTTTTTTTTACATGCACTATTAAATAAATTAATGACTTTTTTTTGTGCCTAAATATATAAGCAAGCCAAATTTTCAAATCGAGTCGTAGACTATTATTGTTGGTATTATTGTAATACTTAAGTGGATTATTGTATAATATACATATATCTATGCAAGGTCCTAGTAAATCGTGTTCTCCTAAAACTGAAGATTTTAAAAAATAAATGATTTAACTACTTATCTTTTGCCATTTTTTTTTTCCGATTTCAATAGTTGAATTTTATTATTATAGTCTGTAAAGTTCAAAAGATTTGTTAAGTGTCAAAACGTGTTTGTTTTTACAGCACAGAGCCTTATTATTAAATAAATATTGTCCGAAAAAAAAACCCTTTTATTTGTATGACTGTACAAAATTTCGCGGATATGACTTTCCCTTTGTTCCATGGTATTTTTGAAAAATTCCTAGAAACAACAAATCCGATAGCGCCAGTAATAAAATTTAAGGAACCAACGACAGTTTTGCATGTGCATGCATACCCACACTAGCACACATAGACATTAATATGGTTGCGAATAAAGGCGCCGGGCGTCGGGACTACTTAGCAGGCCGACCAGAGCTCGTCAGGGGCGCAGTGTGCAACAAACAAAGTCATAAACCGTCAAATCAAGCATAAAACCTTCAAAATATCCTTTTTCGCAGTTTTGCCTTTATTCTATTATGTAGTTATTTATGCGGCATTCCCAGTGTCGCCGTCGTTGAACCCATCGTTTGCCCTTGAGTACTCCGAGCGGGACAATTTCACTTTCGCCGCGGCGTCCTACAACAGGTGCTAAGAATTGGACAATACAGCAGATCATCATCAGATTGCTTGGAATGTCTGCTACTGACACCAATCCAGGTCGCCTGTCTACCTGGCTAGACGTCACGTAACGCTAAATCCAAGCCGATCAAAACAAGCCTCTAGATTGCCCATTTCCAGTCTCAAGACATTGGCTCGTCTATGCGGTGCCAGGCGCTTCGCCAATCGCGGATTACGGCGCTGCCAATGCAAGCGAGACAGACGACTGCGGCGACGCTAAGGGATTTATGGCATCGCACGCGCATTTAGGCAAATTTTTGGCAAACTACCTACTGAGGTGCTGACAGGGGCTGACATATAAAGGACACTAGAGCATCCTGCCACAGCATCACTATTGATTTAAACGCATAAGCAGTCGGACGTTAGCACACCGTCATGTCATCCGTAATGCATTACTATCCAGTGCACCAGCCTCAGGTCAGCTCATATCCAGCGCCGGTGACCAAATACAGCAATGTAAGTATAAGCCAGCAATGCCATAAACATAACCTAACCCAGTTTCATACACTTTAGATGCTCTACAATCAACATGTTCCTTGTCTGACAACGGAAACCACTTTGGACGCCAGCTATCAGCATAAGCCTCCAGCACATATTGCAGATCAACCAGCAGTGCAGTCCTTATCCTCCGATGAGAACCAGCCCTTACAGCCTGCCCAGGAACGTCGCGTTAAGCTAAAGCGCTCACGCACAGCCTTCACCAGCGTGCAGCTAGTTGAGCTGGAGAACGAGTTCAAGAGCAACATGTATTTGTATCGCACACGTCGCATAGAGATTGCGCAACGCTTGTCTTTGTGCGAGCGCCAGGTTAAGATCTGGTTTCAAAATCGTCGCATGAAGTTCAAGAAGGACATACAAGGTCATCGCGAGCTGAAATCCAGTACCAAGCTAGCGCAACCGCAAACTGAGCAAACTGCTCATCGTGGCATAGTGCAAAGGCTAATGTCTTACTCCCAGGATCCCAGTGCGGAAAAACGAGCTGCAGTGCCTGCACCTTACTATGGAGCGGGCATTCAGTCAGTCAGTGCTGTGCCCAAAGTCAAAGCATCAGCCAGTGCCACTGCTAATACTGCAACAGCGGCACCAGATCTGAACGAAATTTTGGAACATCTCGCACAGTCCAGTGCGACTACAACTAATACCGCAGCATCAGCTTCTTCATCATCAAATCTGTATTCGTACAATGTGGATTTGGTATTACAAAGCATCAAACAGGATCTGGAGGCTGCGGCACAAGCTTGGTCTAATTCCAAATTAACGACAGCTACTGCCGTTGCACCTCAGAATTGGCATCAGCAGACTGTGCCCGACTCTGTACCTTCAGTGCCCTCAATGAATCTCTCTTGGGGAGAGCCCGCTGCCAAATCAAGAAAGTTGGCAGTTTCGCATGTGAATGCTTCTAATTCAACATTTGAATACAATCACTAGAGGCGGAGACAAGTTCGTACCAATGATTGTGGTAACGTTTAGTTCTTTAAAACGTCCATTTAACGTCGACGCAAAATTTAATTTAGGCTCAGTGAGACAGTTACCTATATATATATACAAAAAAATACATCTAAACGCTGCATAAAAATTTACAAAGTAATACCTATGTATATTATAAGGATTAATAAAGCTACATAAATATAACCTACTGATTTTGTAATGCTACTCTTAAAATTGAAAGCAAGCTAACTAAAATTGCTTTCCGTAAAGGACTTCAGTTTGATTAAAGTTTTAAAAAAATTAGACTTCATCATTCATAAATGATATCAATTTTGGAAAAACAAAAACCCATAATTCCCCGATGATGTCCAATATCTGAAGCAATGAGATGACATTGCTTACCAACCTCACACTCAGGTAAAGCTGTGGATTATATTTTATTTAAAACGAGAATGAAAATTCTTAATTTGAGTTCGAACACAACACCAACGACACGAAGATGAGTCCGAAAAACCTAATAACAAGTACGAAAATTCTTAAATTAAGAAAAATATTCAAGTATATAATATACTCCAATCAAGATTTTTTTGATTTGATTCAAGTACATTACGGATGCAAATATTATTTTGAACTCTTGATCGGAATTCCACATATAAGGATTTTCGTCATTGCACCCAAATCAAGTGTGGGTTTCCTATTTTCAAGTACGAAATACTTGTTTTTTTTCTCAGTCTACTTACTTACTTATTTAATCCTTTCTGCCCCCAAAAGAATTAGTACAGAGTACGTAGTAGTACCCAAAGAAAAAATGACGACTGACTTTAATTTCACTTTTGCATTTAATGTCCTTTTGTGGTTTGGGCTCAACTTGAGAAATTCCATTGAAAAGTCAAATACTTGTGCTTTTTCGCTGGAAAAGTGTCAACCGCATTGACTCGGTGCACCAAAATGGACACAGGTCCGGTGGTCATCTTGAAAATGCCTCAGAGTGCGTACAACCGTCCGTTTTGATTTATGGATATTTAACCGCACACATTACTCACAAATATCCACACACACATTCTTACCGAAATATGCTTGTACTTGTGGAAGGAACTCTTGTTGCGGACATCTGTACACTGGCTGGCTGGACATCGTCTTTCGGAAAAACAGCGTGAAAATTCGACTGTGCCCCAAGGAATGTGTGCCACACACATATACGAGTATATACCCAAACACATGCCACAAAACACACAGTTAGTTACTGAGTAGCGTTAGTGACATTTGGGGTTACGCCGGTGGCAAATTGCTTCCCCTGGGAGGAAGTTGTCGGCCACACTGCTCAAGTGCGGAAATAGTGCTAAAGAGCATTGAGAGTCTGAGACTCTTAATACGAAAAGGGGTGGGTCTTGGAATTTTCATGCACATTGTTGACATTTCCGAGCATAAGCATGCGGTCTTGTCAGACGCGTAACGTTCCCTTCCCGCCCCCTACCACATGCTACATATGCAGAAACTTACTAACACAGAAATATTTGGCCGCCATAATGAATATAGATGTGATTTTGGTTTGAAGGGTGTGGCTAATCGTCTGGCAATAAATGTTGAGCTAATCAAAGCCACATAAAAATCTGAGAGAACGCAAAACAAACAAAGATACAATTACGCAAAATGTGATTGTAATAAACATGTCCAACAGATTGTTCTTATTGTTTATACACTTTAAAATTGAATAAAAGGGTATGTTGGGTTTTAACAAATTGATGTTACAAAAGTAAAATGATGCGAGGGTAGTTTGATAAGTCAGCGACTTTTTGAGCTTCTCGGGTAGTAACTTTAAATGCAGCTGCCCCTACCAAGCACCAACCTGTAAGAGCATGCTTTGTCATCCATTGAAAGTGGATAAGCTTGTGAATATTGAGGAAAATGGATTAAATTGAATTTCGCATTTTGCTTAGCCATTATTTTTTTTGGGAAAAAAACCCATCACCGAAAACAGGAAATACATAAATACTATGGCGCTTCTGCACTAAAAATTTAATTGTAAAAAGAAGTGGTTTTCTGAGTTGCATTGTTGTCGGACCAGCGCAAGTGACGCCAAACCAGGACGCCCAAAAAGTCGTCACACTAGAAAACGTTGATGAAATACATGGACGATTGAAGAATAAAAGGCTATGCGGCTATGATCTTTTATACGAATATTTGGATATGGGATTGCTGACACTTGAACCTAAATTTTATGATCGAATTGGGACAGCACCCACCGTACTCTTCAAAATCAGCCCTTAGCAAGAAGAAGAAGAAGAAATTGTTGGGTTATTAGAGTTTTATGACGAATAAAACGCAATTTTGAGGGCTTTGAAATAACTTATTATATTGTTTGGAAGGAATAAAAAAATTGGAAAAACTTTAGACTAAAGGACTGTACGCAGCATGCAAAAATTCCGCACCAAACGTCAATACTTCATATAAAAAAAAACTTCCGTTTTTTGGGATATTTTTTTTTATATAAAGTTTTGACGTTTGGTGCGGAATTTTTGCGTACTGCGTATGGGCCTTAAATGGAGCTAAAAAGAAACGTCAAAATTTCAAAATTTAATGTTTTCCACAATAATTATTTATCGAATTTCTGAATAAAGTATTTTATATAAAGCGAACCAATTCTCTGAAATCAATATAAGCAAGTTCGACTGTATTTTAGTTATTATCTCAATGGAGACTAGCTGCTCCTGCTACTGTTTAAATAATTTTATATCAAGGTCAATTTTTAAGGTTACAATTTTATTAAGGATTTTTATACTTTTTTTAGGTTATAATAATATTTTTTAATTTTTAATTTTTTTTCTTTCATGGTTTAAACAATGTATGTATATGAAGATTTATTAGAATTGTGTTCTTCATTGAATTCCGTTTTTGAAACCTTCTAATAAATGACTTCTTATATAGTCCTTATAAAAGTAGCGCAAGCTTAGCAAAAAATAAATCAATTAAATAGAAAAAATGAAGTAAATTAAAATAAAAAAATTTTTGTCCGGGTATTCGTATTTTTTTTAACGAATTTAAGAACAATTCGACTTTATTTAACAGTATTTTTCCTTTTCATTGAGGCAATATGTAAAAGTGCAGTGTATCTAATATTCGCGAGCTGTGTTTTTTGCCTCAACTGTACTAACTCTGCCGTCTTCCTCAAGCAAACCCAGCCCAAATTAAACTCAATCATTTTGAAAAGTTACGACACTACTACTATGCGGTTTTATTGGGTACTGCAAGTAACGCTGATGACATTGCCAAGCTGGGCTCCAATTGTGATGACAATATTACCGGGAATGGGACTGACGATGGCGATGGCTTTTTAAGCATCGTCTTCGCGGTCATAACTATAAATTGCAACTGCTTGCTTCGAGTCCCAAGCGCCAGCAACATCCGCTCTGGTCCTGATCGGGGCAAAGTCTTGAGTTCAGCTGCTTTACTATGGCCATTTAAATTGTTTCTTGTTAATTAAATTAAATATTCAGTTGCGTTCGCATCCTGCGTCAACCAGCTGGATAACTGGCTGATAGCCTCTGCCAGTTGCTACACTCTGGGCCTGTTCGTTCACAGCTGAAGGTAATGCATACCGAAACCGCGCCACTTTCTAATTAGATTGAATCTATAATTTTTATGGCTAATCTCTGTGCGCGTTTTGTTGTGAATTTTGAATTTTCGGCTGTCGCAATGCCTTGCCAATTATTTTTGTAGAAAATTTAGCTCTGAATTGTCGCAGAAATTGCCATTTATGTGCAAATTAAATGTGCCTTGAAACATCCAAAGCTTATGCGATTAGTTAGAGTATATAGGTATAAGTACTTATATACTAATTTATCTTAGCTTTTTTTTTAATGCATTATTTTTAATTTTTTTTAGTTAAGGCTAAATGTACATGCATATTTAATTACGCCCTAGCGCAATTAAGAAACATAACTTTTACAAATCATAATATCTTTGCTACAGTCAACGAACAAAATATTAATTCAATAATATCCTTAAAATATTAATAAAATAATCAAAATTATACATTTAAGAAAAAACATGTGTTTTTAGATGTTTTCATATAGGTACATACCTTCAATTTTAAAACATTCACAATTAAAAAAACATGTTATAAATGAAAGTAAAGAAATTATCCCTTATATAACCAATTATCCTTTTGGACTATCCAACCTTTTGAAGACGGTCCAACCTGAACTGAATGTTACATATTTTCGAATTAAATAAACATTTTAGATACTTAATTTGTAAAATAAAATTAAATTATAAAAATTAATTCAGTCAAAAACATTTTTATATTACATTTCAGACCAATTGTCTGAAATTTTTTACGAAGTGCTTAGAAAAGAGTAAAATTTCCAAATTAAAACCTGCTAAATTAATTTTTCGAATTCATGCTATAAAATGGGTATTCCCGACTTCTGTGACGCTTGGTTTTTAAATTAACTTTATTTTCTTATTGAAATAAATAAATAAATAAAAATATATTTAATTCGTCGACACATCGGCATAGACAATTTTATGGAATGAGCGTAATCGGTATTAAATCGTGCGAAATATATAAAAATAGCCAGTCTGTCACAGCTTTCGAGCTGTCTGTATTTTAGGAAGAACAGAATGCATTCAGAGTGCTCCCAGTGCCTGAGAAAAACTCCAAGCCAGCTTCGCAAAACCCTTTTTAGGGGCCTTTCGACTCCCTAAGATAGTTAAAAGAGACATAGTGTAGATCCGCTTCGTCTATGCATCAAATAAATCTCCTTAAAATAAGTAGAGCATTGTTGACGATTTCCTATAACATGCTCGACAGGTGTAGTAGACTTTAAATCCGTTGTAGGGTCTTGACTTCATCCTGCACGATTATTGGCCTAAGGATATATTAAGAAACACGTCGACTTATAAATCCAAGAATTCACGATTTTATTTTGTTTTGAATTTTTCAGCGATATGATTTTAATCAGGGCTGACGAGAGGGGGAAATGGGGGAAAACAATTCAAAATGGTTGCTCTATCTGTCGACCTAAGACTATACATATTAAGAAAGATTTTTTTATAGCGAACGGGACTAAATTTTGCTCCGATCGTTGATCAAAGACCATATTCAGAAATAAGTTTGACTTATAAAAATGTTATAATTCACAATTGTTTTTCGAATTTTTTCATCGATATGAGATATGTATATATGTATATCTATAATATATAATCAGCTCTGTCGAGAGGTGGAAAAGCCTCCAAACTATTACATCTTGCACTATACCTTCCACCTAAGACATTATTAAGAAAAATGTGAAATCGTCTATATTTTGCGATTTAAATTCATAATCATGTTTATCGAAAGTGGGAAAAGGAAAAACTTTTCCAAAATGTTAGTACAGACAAAATTTTCCTCCGATCGTTGACTCATAAATATGTCTCTATTTCGTGATTTAAGTTCGGATTTTTGGGGAAAACTCTTATCTGAGGCATAAGCAGCTTCTTGTTAATTTATAGCCCCGGTAGTACGCCCTTACGAAATAGCTCTCGCTTGCCCTATATATAAGACAATCTACAAAATATATGCAACAAAGTACATACAAAGTCACAAGAAAAAAAATAATAAAAGGTCCTTTAAATATTTGTTGCCGCACAGTGGTATTTTTAGACCATCTAGAGTTTTTAGATTTCAGCATGTTTAGCACGTTTAAGCGTTCTGACATTTCACAGACGTGCTAGTCCCTCAACGCCCCCCATCCTAAAAGCCCATTGATATGGCAACACCTGTCGCATAATCAAAGGCGAAACATGCGAAAAAAACCAAACTTTTATTCAGCTCACAAAAATCCGAACATATTTTATTCAAGGGTGGCAGTCATCTACTCTGTTTTAAAAATAGTGGGCTCCACGTGTGTGCAAGACTAGTGTGATACAGTCTACATGTGGGGGGTTGATACGGAGTCTACGATTCACGTTTGTTTTGTATTCCACAGAAGGTTTTTGGAAAATGAGCGCGTGGAAAAATCACTTACGTATTTGAATGCCAATTGGAGCCAGGCGGCCTTTGACTGGGGCAGTTGTTGGACATACACCTTTGCTCCTTGTGGCGGTATGCAAATGTACAGAGCTTGGTTATACATACGACAAGGATTCGGTTGTTTGTGTAATTTGTGGTGTTTTTTTCACGGTTTGAATCATGAGGGTTAGCCGTGTTGCTGTTTTAAGCATCTGTTGCTGTTTGAATTTTTTAGATATTTGGGTTTTCATATATTAAGCTTACTTCAAGGACGTGTACTAGGGTTATAACAATGTGCGACACAATTTGAATATTTGATGCCTTCTGCTTGATTCTTAAAATTTGGATAACAACATTTTATGAAAGGATTTTAAATTTAGTAAGGTAACTAAACGTGAGTACAAATTCAAAATGAAGTCGGTAGGAAATATCGAAGTATTTTGTAACCTAAGTTGTTCATACGGTTCTTTAAAAAAATGTTTTCATTTTTTTAACCGGCATATTAGAAAACAATATTAATTTTTCTTAATTTTGATAGGTATGTTTCTTAAATATGTCGATACCTGTTATTATTTGACGCATTTATGTCCCATCGTTATATAGTGTAAGTGTGTATCAAATCAATTTGTGCAGCAGAGTTAAAAATATAAACAAAAAATGTTCATCTTTTATTTTTTTTTAATATGTATATGTATGTAAAGTTTATAATACATTTTTTTAATATTAAATAGAATACATATTTATGATTTTTATGATGAAAAAAAGGATTTTTTAATTATTTGCATTTAAATTATATAATTTTAATTTAAACGTAGGGGTTAACTACAAAAAAATAGGCCATTGGAAATGTAAGAAATTTATAATTTTGGCATGTTAAAAAATGTTTTAAATTAAAACTCGTTTGTGGTGCCAGTTTTTGGCACCTTAACCAGCTAGACTCTTTTTAATTTAAAAAAAAAATGTTTAAAATTCAATAGGTTATTTTTTATATGTTTACGAGATAAGTCTAATCAAAAAAAAATCTGCCTAAATATTCAGTTATCGATAACTCGATATATAATAGGAATTTTGCAAAATATAAACTTACAAACTTTTACATTCAGGCTTAGCCTTTTTAATATTAAATGTCTCTTATAAAAATATCATGGTATGATCAACTTAAAGTTAAAGTTTTAAAGCATAAAGACCATGCCAAAGGTAAAAAATACGTATTCTGACTCGCCATTTTTATCATTATTTTATAGCATAGATAATATTCTGTTAAATGTAAAAAAATAAATGTGGTGCTACTTAATGATAGACTTAAAAAAATAGTATTAACTATTAAGCGCATATAATGTGTATGTATGTATGTATATGTTTACATTTCCGTATGTTCATTAGAATGTTGCAATATGTATAAGCTTGAATTTTGGCATTTGTGTGCAAATCGCTTACTTGGCTATATACCTAGCCATTACTTTGAATTTAATCTCATATAATTTGTAAGATAAAGAAATGCATGCATGTTTAGCTCAAAGGATCAATTATAGACTATAAAACATAATGGCATCTAATAATAGAGCCGCAATCTGAGCGCGCTCAGACCAAAGACCAAACGTTTCAAGTCATGGCTATGACTACCAATGCATTTTCATGGGCTATGCATGTCGCTCGGCATTACCTGCACTGTATTAGTGAGTGTGTGCTTATGTGTGTATCTGTGTGTGCTGTACATAGACGTCGCAATGAAATTTTTAAAGGGGTTCCAAAATTTAATACTTAAAAAATACATTGCTGTTTACTTTAACAGTGGAATTGATTAAAATGTCTCCAAAAATTGGCTTTCGATTTCTTCGCGATATGAATTCTCTTATAATTTTACGCAAAACGAAGCATCCAGTTCTTTCCATGTAAACATGAAGGTACATAGTTTGGGTTCAGAAATTTGTGAACAGTGAATATCAATTTCAAATGAACCAGTCTATAAACTTGTCCTAAGATATCTTCCTTGGAAATTTCTATTCCTATAGTCATTCAAAGTATGGAAATATTCCTTATAGAGGAGTTCGTCATAGGTAATTTCGACGGAAAATTTTTCTTTAAGGGGTCTACGCAGCAAGAAGTTTTGTGATTCCGCGCGAAATATTTCGTGCTGCGTATAGGCCTTTAGATTTTACAATTTTTTCAGCGAGTGCAGTTCAAGAATAAATTTACTTACACCCTTTGCCCCTGTTTACGACGTCGCTGCTGTTGTAGAAACACTCACGCCTTGGTAGCAAGCAGCGGATATGTGTCGTGTGCACATGCATTTAGAGAGCATACACATGGCATTTGCCAACGCTCTTGCCTCGCCCTCTCCCTCTTTTGTTGCCACTGCGCTATGCTGCTACCAGGCCGGACATGGTTAAGCGCCAGTCAAGCTCGTTCGCCGGTTTGCCAGCTAGCTCGTTCAGGTTCGTATTCACGCAAAGGCAAATGGAGGAATAAATAATTGCAGCTCAAAGCGAGCCGGTGAACTGGTTGTGCCACCATTGCACCATTCCATGCTGCAGCTCCTTGCCATTGCCGGCACCAAATTGCTCACATGACGCACTGAGTTTTTTTTATATAAGAAATGAGCGCAGCGCTTAGTTTAACGTCTATGAGTGGTGCGGCTTTTTTTTAGTATTGGTGTCCATATGCGACGTTCCGGCATCATCAGCATACATTCATAGATTGCTATTCGGAGTAATTGTTATAAATGGATTTCATGTAATTTAATTGTAGGTTTAAACCATGAAAAATATACCAACGTTGTGTCATAAATATTAAAACTCCCTGTTGGGAGGTCAACAACGTGCATAATTCGTGAGTTTTTACGCCATATGCTGGAGAATGGTGGTTATTGTATCGCCCAATCCAAGTTAAGGTATTTCTTTGCAATTAGGTGCACTTCTATTACTGTAACTCCGCACTTCGATGAGACACTCCCATTTTATACTTAAATAAAAAAAATAAAAGTTAAGTAAGTTAACTGAAGCATTGAACCAATTGGAGAGTATAAAAAACAGGCAACGCAGCTTACTAGTTTTCAAAAAGCATATTGTAATTATTTATTCTATTCTTATTTATAAATTTATTCTAACACATTCACGATAATTAAAATAGAGTGAAGGTTTTAAAGAAATGCAGAATTTTCAGAATTTCGACCGTGGAGAATTATGTCAAGTTTTGTGTAGTGAAACGGTTCTAAACTGTTACAAAAAAGTTTCACTAACAACTAAAAAGAGTTTTTGTGATAACATAACCTCAAAAAACCCGAAAAAATCTTTTTGGAGTCTTGATATCTGATGGTATGTTTGTGGGTTTGCTGAATCCAAATTCATTGTCAAAATTTGCCCAGCATATCGGATCTCTGAGGTAACCTCCAAAATACCTTATTATGTGGAGACTTTTAAGGTTAGGATAAACCAAAGATCCGTTTGGCCAATTCCCCGACCCCAGATCACGACACCTATTTTTATACCCTGTACCGTATGGTACAAAGGGTATATTGTGTTTGTGCAAGCCGAAAATGTATGTAACGTACAGAAGGAGAAGTCGGAGACCCCCCAAAGTTACCTAAAGTATGATCAGAGTGACTAGAGAAGTCGATATACCCATGTCCGTCTGTCCGTCTGTCCGTATGAACGCCTAGATCTCAGAGATGGTAAGAGCTAGAGCAACCAAACTTTCAGATAAGATCCCTTATTAATCCATAGGAGACAAGTTTATTTTATTTTTTTGATATCGGGACTACATTATATAGCTCCCATAGGGGTGTTTCAGAGGACCTCGAAAAAAAGCAAAAGTTTTCGATGGATAATTCGTTTGCTTATGAAGATATCATAACCAAATTTGGCAATCGGAAGTTTTTTAGAAACCCCCAGCACTGTACCAAATTTTATCAAAATCGGTTGACTATATCATATAGGTCCCATAGGATCGATCGGTCGAAAATTTGTTTTTTGCACAAAATTCGTTGTGTTTCGTTTGTTTGTCAAGATATTGTAACCAAATTTGGCATTAAGAAGTTTTTTAGAGTTCCCAAGCACTGTAGCAAATTTGATCAAAATCGGTTGACTATATCATATCGTCTTTTGGTGTTCTTAAGCAATTTACCGGATTTGATTGCAAGCAGTGGTACAGGGTATCCCAAAGTCGTCCGCGCCCGACTTTAACGTACGCCATCTTTTTTTGTGTGTTTTTTAATTTTCTGAAGCGATTACAAAAGTATCTGTAGACTGTTCTGATTTCTAAGCAACATTTTTATTTCTAAAAGTTATACATTATGAGGTTCTACTGTGCAAGTTTGTTTCGGTTAGCAAATAAGCGTTACTATGAAACTTACCTTGTTCGGGGTATAGTTTGGTATTAAATTTTGGTCACCATGGAAAACTGTTGCAAGCATAACCAAATAAACAAACAGTTGAAAGCAATTGCTTTTTTACACAAACAGTTTATTGTCAAGTTATACTAGACTTAACTTAAAAATGTACCATCCTCAAATAGATGAGAGTTTTCTGGAGGAGTCATCAAAAGTGGACGACTTTATGGTTTTGCTGCGCTCCATTGAAAGCGCGCATAAAACGACTGAGTAAACTTAATCTACAATGAATTAACTTGTAAAAACTTAAATGTTAATTTCAAAAATACATTTTAATTAAAGCGTGCCAATGGAACCAGAGCCGACTATTGAGAGCCTAACAATTGATAATTTTATGGTTACAGTGCGTGATGAGGTACCAGTTTTAAGCAACAAAGAAAGATTAGCCAAACCGCCTAAAAAGCAGTCGAATGTGGATCAGTTTACATTTATGAGGCAGGTGGAAATGAATGAACAAGATCGCACTCAGGCACGCTTGGAACGTGAGCGTGTGGCTCAGAATTTTAGAAGGTAAGTCTGGTAGTGGGCATAATCCAAGAGTATGTATGTGCCCCACCATGCGGGGGCGACTGCCCTGAACTTTTTAGGCGACACATTAATTAGTCCTAAAGGGCCTGATCTCTGTCTCAAATCCTTAAAATGTTTTTTTCTTTACTTTGTTTATAAAACACAGTCTCTGGCTGGCGAGCTCGGCTTGAGCTGAGCAGCCTATTTAGTCTAACCTAACCCTAATCTATCTGGTGTATGATATTTTTTTCATTTTATTCTACCATGTTCTTGCAGGCTCGGCAATATGGAGTACCGCAACGGCAATTTCGTAAAGGCAGTTTATTTGTACAGCACTGGCGTTGAGAATGTCAAGGACAGTCCAATTCTATATATTAATCGTGCCTTAGGACATATCAAGTAAATTTTCAAATAATCAAAAGTCACATATTTTTAAACTATTATACTCTTTAATTCATTTAGATTAGGCAACTTTAAGCGCGCCATAATCGATTGCGATTTTGTGCTTAACAAGTTGGATGAGAAGAACATGCGCGCCTGGCTTTATCGAGGCATGGCTTATAAATACCTAAACGATGTTGCCAAATTTGAAAATTGTATTAAATTCGCTCGCAAAAACAACTCCAAGCAGCTGGCATTTATTGACGCTTTTTTGGAAAAACTAAATGCCGAATAGAGATATGCTATCATGAGGCTTGGACGAGTTTAAATAGTTGAATGAAATTGCTGGAAATTTTATCATAATTTTTATTACATTATTTTTTGAAGACAATGTATTTTTGAATACTATTTTGTTATATATGTTTTTTTTTTTAAAAAGAATTATTCATAAATTCGTAGACTCTGGGTGGGACCTGAGTCGATTTTAACAGCGGCGTTACTCAAATAGGACGTTACTCAAATAGGATGTGGAACCGGGTAATCTTATTTGTGAACTTTAAGACAGAGATTTTTTTGATAAAAGATCTTCCTTTGTTTAGATGAAACCGTAGTTTGATAGATTTTCTAATTTGAATAGAAGAGAAGAAAATATTAATATAGTAATAATATAAAATTTTAGTATTACTTATGTCCCGGTCTTATAAAAATTTAGTATGAAATTTGCGGCTTACTAACAAATCTTTGGAAATATGGTAACATGTATAAAATCAAAATGACTGATTTATGAACTTAAAATTGCATACTCAACAATAGCATCTTAGGAAACTTGACAATCTTGGGGAAAAGCTGAAGAGGTTACACAGGGCATCATTAGGTTGGCACATGGCGATGGGGAACCCTACTTCGGGTTGTCTTTCCGTAAAGTATTAAAGTAGTAATTGTTACCAACTCAACCATTTGGAGCTATAACCTATTAGAGTAAAAGCGAGTTGCTGATTTTGACTTCAATAAATCTTTTTTTTTTATTTTGCTGAAATTCGAGCGCTAATAAAACAAAAAGAGTTTCAATTTATACATCGATTTTTTTGGCTGGAATACAACGGAAACCACTGGGATGTCAAAACAATTAAAAGAGGAATAGTTACTAGCTCATCTTATTTTTTTGTTAGATGTTTTCTTTTTTTAAAGAAAATGCTGATACTCGATCAGGCTCCTGTTCCACTATGTGACGCCGTTCCAATCAAAATTGCCGCATTCGTGGAACAGAGAATTAGTTTCAAGATTTGATCCATCCTGACTTTTTTTCGTGGGGTTATTTGAAAATCAAGGATTACGTCCGAAAGGCTCAACCCATTGATGAACTGAAGGTAAATATATCAATCATTTTTATTTTATTTATTTAATAAATATTTTCCATTTCAATTCTTTATTCATCAAAATATTTATTTGATTTGATTTATTGATTTAAATGGGGTACAACAAAGTGCAGTTGGCCTTAAATTATAAGAAAAGTTTAAAAGAAATATTTAAAATTAAACGAGGAAAATAGATAGATATAAACTAATCCGCGTCGCCAGCCCGGTGGGTGAACTTTTTAGCGATATGCACCGACTCACATCAAAAACTGGCCAGAGACTTGGATTTACAATAACCAAGTGGAAAAAGGAAGTTCAAATAAAATTTAAACGTTAAATATATAAAAAAAAGCCAAAAGAGCATCAATGACGAAACAAGTGCCTCATAATACAGGATTGGTTGGTCATGGATGCTCGAAGAGGCAAGTCAAGATGACTTAGGATAGAGCACGTGATAGATGGAATAGACCGTTCAAAAGAGAGGAAATTAAAAAGGCTATTGTAATTAGAGCATAGAACTCGGAAAGGATCATGCAGAGCAAAATTTGATCTACAAAGTTGCAAGGCTAAGGGACGAAAATTACGAGTTACTCTGGCAGGTACAACAAAATTAACTTTATTAAGAAGTTCAGTAGAGTCAATAAGGCCGAGTAATAACTTATGCAAGAAGAGTACACCGTGGCATGTTCTACGGTTTTTTAAGGAGGGCAGCTTTATAAGGCGAAGTCTGTCGGAATATGGAGGTAGCCGGATAAGTGGATCCCAATTTAAGCCGCGAAGTGCGAAAAGGAGGAATTGCTTTTGAACAGACTCAATCCTGTCCTGATAAAGATGGTATTGAGGGCTCCAAATGCAGGAACAATATTCCGAAATTGGACGGACGAGAGAAATGTAAAGAAGTTTGGTTGTGTAAGGGTCGTTAAACTCTTTAGACCAACGCTTAATAAAAGCAAGAACACCTCTAGCTTTATTTACAATATTGCAAATATGATCGTTAAATTTGAGTTTATGGTCAAACAGTATGCCAAGGTCTAAAACACTCCGGATACGATCCAAGGTAGAGAAGTCCATAGAGTAAGCAGCCAAATGAGGAACAGAACGGTAAAATGTCATAATTTTACATTTCGTCTTGTTTAGAAAAAGTTGGTTGACATTACACCAATATTGCATGGTATCGAAATCGTGCTGAAGATGTGAATACATATTATTATCATTGTGGGAGTAGGACAAACAAAGTTTTACATCATCCGCATACATAAGAATGCGAGAAGACCGGATAACTTGTGGAAGATCATTAATGAATAAGATAAAAAGTAGGGGACCTAGATGACTGCCTTGGGGTACCCCTGACGTGACATTAATTACTTTAGATTCGCAGCCTTTAAAAACTACCTTCTGCACACGATTAGTTAAATAGGATGAGATCCACTTCAAAAGACAAGGCGGAAATCCTAAGCGAGACAGTTTAACTAGAAGAAGGCTATGGTTTACTGAGTCAAATGCCTTACTGAAGTCAGTATAAATGACATCAGTTTGCATTTTGCTGATAAAACCATTGTTAATAAGAGAAGAAAGTTCTAAAAGGTTTGTAGTGGTGGACCGACGTTTTATAAACCCGTGTTGGGAGTCGGATATTAAAGAACGACAGTGGTGTTGCAATTGTGAAGTGACAATCCTTTCAAAAACTTTTGGAATTGATGAAAGCTTGGCAATACCACGGTAGTTCTCAATATTTGACTTGGAACCTTTTTTATGAAAAGGGATAATGACCGATTCATTCCAGATGGCTGGAAGATATGACAATTTTAAGGATGTGCGGAAAAGAACGGATAGCGGCGTGGAAAGGGAGCCGGCACAATGCTTTAGAACACAACTAGGAATAGCATCAGGGCCAGGAGAGAAGGAAGATTTTATGGACATAAGAGATTGTAAAACGTCGGATTCTAAGATTTGTGGAATAGCAATAAGGTTTGAGCTAGGAAGATTAAAAGGATAGTTGAGGTTAATGCTATTAGGATTGACAGAGTAGGTAGTTTGAAAGAAGTTCGCGAACAAGTCCGTGATTTCAGAGTTTTTAGAAGAACATGCATTATTATAGTGTAGTGATGCAGGAAAAAGGGAAGACTTCCGTTTAGAATTACGAATGAGAAAAATTTCTTAGGATCACTACGGAAGTTGAGCCTACAACGGGCTAGATAATTATTGTAGCATGTTCTATTAAGAAGAATAAACTTGCTGCGTAAGATAGAAAACTTATAGAAGTCGACTGTAGAACCACTTTTCTTAAATCTTTTATAACACGAAGACTTACGATTTTTTAAATTAGATAGACTTGGCGTAAACCAAGGCGGTTTAGAGGAAGGACTCAGAACAGAGTAGGGAACAAAGAGATCAAAAGCGGCGTACAATATCCGATAGAAATTATTAATGGATAGCTCAAAGTTCTCAGCAGACAACAGAGAGGACCAGTTAACATCAGCCAAAAATTGGTTTAGACCGAAAAAATTAGCCTTGCGAAAGCACCGATACCGAGGAGCACGAGCATGGGGCAAACCACTATTGCAAACATTAAGTGTTAGTGTGATTTGCAAGGTCGGATGATACGGATCCTCAGGTAAGGAAATCGGACAGACTCTTGAAATTTCGAATTCCGAAGAATCACTTACGAATACAAGATCAAGCATTCTATTAGAGCAATTATGAATGAAATTAATTTGGCTCAAAGAGATATCAATTAATCCAGTTATAAAGTCATGCTGATCAGAAGAAAAAAGGGAATTAGAATCAACCGAGCGAGTCCAGGACAAGGTAGGAAGATTGAAGTCACCTAAAACAACTAGTTGATCTCTAATACCAATAGAATCAGCCACCATACGAATAGCAGAAAGATGGTTCATATATATGCTTATGTGGGAGCATGGGGGAATATAGGAGCAAGTAAAATAAGTAAAACAATTTTTGGTAAACACTTTTACTGCAATAAACTCTATTCCTGAGGGAAAATTAAGAGATAGTAAATGCGATTCTAGGTCGGATTTTACAGCAATGAGAACACCACCACCACGACCGGACGGCCGGTCAAGTCTATAAGTTATGAAGGAATTTACGAAAATTTCAAAATCAGAGACAGACGAATTAAGCCAGGTTTCAGAAAAGGCAATAACATGCGAATCAAAGTCTACGCTATTGGCAAAAAGTCTACTAAGCTTAGAAAGAAGCCCACGTACATTCTGATAATGAATGATAAGGTTAGTAATTAGTTTTTTGGAATAGAATTAGCTACGGAAACGGACGATGCAACTTTGGAGGCTAAAGTGTTTTTAGGTTTTTTAGTAAACTCATGCACTATAGTATGAGTAGGCCAAAAAGAAGGATTAAGTATAGAAGTAAAGATAGAATCAGGAACGCTAATTTTAAAAGAAGAAATATCACGCTTATACTTAAAATTAAATTTAATTACTTCGATATCATTTTGAGAAGTTATGTTAAGCTTCTCGCAAATAAACTGCTTGATAACGTCTTCAGAGGTAGAGGGCATTAGTCTGGAGACGAACACCGATCTTCTAGGGGCAACGCCAATAAGTGGGAGCGAAGGCTCCGAAGTAGAAAAGTTACTCACAACAGACGGAGCAACAGTAACAGGTACAACACTCAGAACAGTGGCCGAGGTAGATGTTTCAGTCATAATAGCCTCCACAGGGACTGCGATAGAAATCGCAGGGCAGAAACGGGTAAGATTTCACCAGAATCGACAGCAACGACATTAGTCGAATCCTCAGCAACGGCAGGCGAAACTGGAACCGGAGTTGCAAACGATATCAATTGCGTCGGATTGGGAGTTTTGGGCGAATCCAACCCTGCTGAGTTGGAAGATACAATTAGACAAGGCTCAGTGGCAAGTAAGTTTGCCTTTTTACGCTTAGGAGAAACTCTCATTAGCTGTAGATTGGCAAACATACTTGCAATAGAAGAAAACTTATCCTGCAATGATCGAAAATCCTTATACAGACCATTGAATCATAGCCTAGTTTGCCGCATAAAAGCCTTCATTTCGATTTCTGCAGCGCGGCAGGAAAAGCAGGTCCAATTAAGACCTTTGCTTTCGCGTATAAAATCATGTACACGGCCAGTAAGACCCGCACATTTATACATCGGTTATTAGCATATACACAATCTATAGAGCTTATAAAGGATGCCTGCTCTTTCACCGGTTCCAGATAGAGTTGTTACTTCGAAAAATTTCAAAATTTTTGTAGTGAATGGTTTAAGGAAAACCAGACTCAGGTTGCAAGTATTTTGTTAACATAAAGCAATAGGTTCGATCACTTGCAAGAATATTCAAAGAGTTGCAGTTCTTTTTAAGCTATCTAACGAAGGCATCTTCATTTGCTATAAACCTATGAACATCCGAGTCGAAATAGCCATGTCTGTCCTTACAGAAGTCTGTACGTAATCCGGGTCTTTGATTAGAAACAACAAATTTTTTTGAAAATTGCGCAGTATCTGCATGCAGGATTTGACTCTGATCAAAATCTTGCCCTGCTCATCGGTACGATAACAGCCATTCTCTTAGAGTAGTGTTCTTTATTATATAGATCTGATGAAAACTTAAAAAAATATAGGACAAATTGTGCGCCCTCTCCTTAAAATTTCTACATTATTCGACTTTAAACCTTTAATTAAAGTCTAGAGCTACCAAACTTGCTGTGTAGAAGCAGCCTCCCCAGCTGCCTGCAAAAGCTTATCACTATTTATTCAGAATCCCTTACTATCGCAGTAACCTTAAAATAATCGTTTTCCAAATATTCTTCACAACACTGTCAATATTAAGTTGAGTTCAGGGTATATTGTAGTCAGGTTATTAGGACTGTAACCGGCCTACTAGTTTTATGCATATTAAGCTAATAAAAAAGATTTTGAAGTTGCGACTCAGACTCTTAATACTTGCTATGTTATTATTGGATCCTCCTTTTGGCCTATCTAAGCTTTGAGGTATATACATATATAATAGTTACCCACATTCATACAAATTCTTCTCCCTCCAACTCATTAGAAAAGTTTATTTAAACTTATGTCAGGCAGCGAAAACGTCGGAAAGCAGAAAATCCGTGTAAACAGTAACTGAAACCCAAACCAAAAACCCCAATACAAACCCAAGAGCTGTTTACATTTGACACCAACAAGAGTTCTGCAATGTTATGAGTGCCATCAATGGGGGTCCTTCATAGGAAGACCGTCAAGCTACAATATGTTTCGATAGAGGCAGCAAGTGAATAACTCTTTCGATTCTAATGCAATTCAATCGAACTCATAGTCGCACTCACACACACACACGCGCACTACCACACACACACAGATACAGCCATTCATCCCTAAAAGGCAAACAGTTCGATGGCGGTAATCAATCTTCTTCTACTCACTTCTGGCTGACAGCTTCGTGGTGTAGAGTCAAATTGCGATCTTTGTTTGTCCTGGCCAGAGTCAGTCAGGGAGCCGGAGTATGTCTCTGTTGCCCAGCTTGTCGCCTTGTGTGTGTGTGTTTGGAGTTCGCTTTATATGTATAAAACGGGGTGAGCGGGCTAAATGTATCTATGTGAGTGTGTGCGGTTGTGTGTGTTGGAATTGCCTGTTCCATTTATGCGTGTCAAAGGTTGTGCCGCGACAGAGGGCGACAGATTGAGGCAAGGCAGGCGACACAAATGTTGTACTTGTCACGGTTGTTGCGGTAGTTTCATCTTGTACTTGCTTTGTATTTGTGTGTGTTTGTATCTGTGTGTGTGTGGTATTGCTAAGTAGTCAGTCATGTGTTTTAGGGGGGGCTTATGTGTGGGAGTTTTAATATAATGCACAAGTGTAAGCATGTATTGTGTTTATCTTTGAGGCATTGTGAAATTTATTGTACTATTGTTTAGCCAGAGGCCAAATTTCCTAGTTTTTCTTTTATATAAATATTTAATGTTGTCTCTAATAATATCATTATGGTTCAATAAAAACAACTACATAATTTGTGGCCGTTATCATTAAGCCTTTTACTAATAATTTTTTTTTAGACAACTAACAATGCGAATATATACACATATCATAAATCACTAACAAATTGCAAATCATGAAAACGTTTAGATACTTTTGTTTTTGAGCGAGTTCCAAATACCGAATTGACCTTTTTTTTCAGATTTCTGATACTAATCAGTTGCTATTACTGCTGAAAATGGCTTATTATGACAGTTAATCATGCTCAAAAACATTAACAAATTCATCATATCTTTGTTTTTTTAATATAATAAAACATTTAGCTAATTGCAGCTGCGTTTATAAATAATTCAATGGTTGGTAGTTAAACTGGCTGAGCTAATGACGGACAATGGCTTTCTTAATTTTCTAAAGAGCTTTTTATACCTAACATACTACATGAAATGAGCTACAGAAAATGCCTTTAAGATTGTCCTAGTATTTATACCCTGGATATTGGATCTCAGAGACTACAAGAGATATGATAATCAAAAATGACATTTGGACTCCTTATGTGACCATTTTTAGTTTTTTTTCTTCTGCCAAGCGCCTTTCCTATCCCAAATATTTTTAAAGCTCGAAAGGTCGAAAAATAAAATCATCTTTTAGGGGCTGTTTTCACTTATAAGGTATAAGTTATAATGGCACACAAACATTTTTTGGAATTTTGCTAATGTAGGCAGTTGCTCTTGAGATAATTTTTATCGTTTCATAAGGATCTGAGCACTAGACCCTATGTCACAGCTACATGTTAAATCGCACCATCTCCATGTTTAAAGTTTCAATTGTTGAACTATATATTTTCCAAAATATTGGTTGCTGTGAACAAGGTTTCTCAAGAACCATTGGACCTATCTGTTTAATTTTTATCAGGCTACTTTATATGTTTGTGAACGAAAGAATTTAGATTTGTTAAACAATGTTTTTTGGGGCTGCAAAAAAGGTTTCTGAGAACTCACCACTAGCGTACAAATTGTTATTCCCTCAAGTCCTTTGTTCACGAACAGTATCAGGATAATAATAATAATTTTGAGGGGAAAACTGCACTGCGACCTTAAAATCTATTGTGCTTCCATAGAAGCCATAGAGCTCCTCAGCTAATCCAATTCCAGAGATAAATTTAATTATCTGGCATGGTTCTAGAGTGGTGACATCTTGTATCAAGATTCTATCACCGCCCTTCTTCTGACAAGAGCGTCACACTCCGTAAGCATGGGCTTGACCCATGGGATTCACCCATAATTTTACAGAACCTGTGATGCCCACCTTGCTCCGGTGTTTTCTGATCCTGCAGTGTCCCGTAAGTATACCGGTAAGTAGCCTAGGGGAATCTGGCCAATTGGTTGATTTTCTTGAACCTCCTAAGGAGCTTCTTGGACTGCCGTAAGCCAATCGAGCTAATCCAGTGCGAGTGTCGTCTTTATCTCAGAATCAGGATATATGTCTAAAAAAAGATTTTGTTTCTTGTTTTCAGATGAAGCATTTTTCATAAAAGGATGTCTGGAAGAAGATATTTTCGCACGACGGCCCCAGTTTTAGAAGTTTGCTATTGAAAAATGTAATAAAACATCAGAATTAGTGTATATAGCCCTTTAAGTTGACAGTCACAGCTCATACAGAAAGAATGGGACACTGCGTCCGGTTGTAACATCTCCCGAGCAAGCTGGACAAGGTATAATCCAAAGCGAATACATGAACTCCAGCGATTCCTTAAGGACAGGACCAGGATGGTGGCAGGAGTTGTAACAGAGCACTGCACCATAGGCCTAACGGATGAGAGGATGCATGTTCGACACCACGACTTCTGTCGTAGCTGCGAAGATGAGGATGCGATAGAAAGTATTTAACATCTACTATGTGACTGCACTGCACTTCTTTGGAAACGCATCCAACTTCTGGGTAAACCCTTCCTCAAAGATCTGGGCAGTCTGGCGAATCTGCCAATAGCGGTTCTGGCCACTTCTATTAAATTCTCAAAATGGTTGAGCTAGGAGAGAGATTTAGAAGATAAGGAACGCCGGCATTACCACGCAACCTTCCTATCTCCCACGCCCTTCCACCCTTCCCCTTCATACTTTTTCTTCTAATAATATAATTAGGCAACACAATGGACCACATGGTCTCTGGGTGGTCGGGGCATAGACTAACTAACTAAAATCTTAACTTTAACCTTATTTTTTAGCAAATTTAGTTTGGTTTTTAGCTTATTTTAGCAATTATTTTGTTTCAAATCTAGGTTATTTTGTCTCAAAACTTCTGGCAACGCTGCCTAGGTGGCAAAAGAATATAAAAGGGTAGCTGGATTGGTAGGTAGAGCGGCTCGATTCCCAGTCGAGTAATTTTTTTAATTTTGTGCTGATTTTGTGCAACAATTAGGCTACTAGTATAACCTATAAATATTTGCTACAATGCCTTATAATGCGATTGTATTTGGTTTCTCAAAGTACGATATTTATGATTAAAACCATATTCGTAGCTGTACGTTTTAACCAACTTTTTCAATCAACAATATCAAAATGACAAAAGTTTATCAATAATGATATTCAGTGCGTTTATGTTATTGGAATAATAAAACTAATAAAAACCATTGCCCGGCACAGCATCTGCTGATGAAATATTGCATACTGACAAGCCCCAAAGTACTAAGATGAAATCTACGGAAAATCTAATATATTTTGAGGAAGTCACAATATTCAAAGAGGATACAAGCTTGCTATGTGTTTTGTATGTGTGTCCTTATTGCGGCATTCATGTAGCTCATTTGTGTGCCAAAGCGTTTCCATCGTGTATGTATGTATGTATATGATACATATGTACAATGTGCTGGGCAAAATTTCAATATGTCGAAATCACTTTATGATGTGATGACACCAATTTATCTGAGTTTTCGCATACAGCTGCGTAGCTTTCAGGGAGCAAAAAAAGTAACTTCAAATGGGATTCATGTAAAGACACTATTTAATCAGCTCTGGTTACTTTATACTTTAAGTATTTACGTTTATCTGGACAAGTTGAAAATAGTTTTAGCTATGAGGGCATTATACGTGGTGAGTAATAAAGGACTAATAAAGAGTAAACTCATTGTTGCTGCACTATTAGAGCTCCATCCACTCAACTGAACATCCCGATTATAATATGACCTGTACTTTCTTAATTTTGAAAAAAAATTTGTTTAATTCCCAAAAAAACAATTGTATTTTTAAATTTTAGTCTATATCAGTCTACATACCGAGTTCGTGCCTGCAGCTTTTTCACAAAAACTAGTTTCACAAATAAATTGTTTTTAGAATACTTTCTGGCACAAGGTTCTCCAATTTGCTATTTTTTTCGTATAACTCCCAAAATTTCCAAACGATTTGGGTAATATTTTGACCTATCCGTGAATCAATCAATAAAGGATTCTTCTGTTCGTTGCACATATTTGCACAAACTTATTAGATCTTTGCTTCTCCCATACAGATTATAAAAAGGATAGAAATCATACGAGTAGCCACATTAACCACCATTCGAATCGTTTGAAAATCCACAGTTAATTTTACGCTGCGGTACACGAAGCCAATAATAATACTTAAAATACAAAAAATACGCAAACAAATTTTGTTAACATTACATGGGGAAGGGCCTACCCTTATGGATTTTGTGCCGCTTAGTCCGAATCCGAAAATGCCAAGCAACCGAGGGTTCAGAAATATCCTCCAAAATCCCAATAAAACGAAATATATTGGAGGTTGTCTCTGAAAACTGACGTGATAGTTATATCATATTTATAAAAAATATCGCCAGACAACAAGTCTCGAAAAAATTTTGTGTTGTGTTTTGATGTTATGTTATAACAGAGCCAAAAAAAAAATCGATTTTCGGGTTCGAAGGTTACATAAGAGCCCTTGGAAACTCGGTTTTTTTGTGAGCCTGGGTCATTGAAAACATTATCATACTGTTAAAAAAATCTTAAATTAAGATTTTCAGCATAATAAAAGGAACATAATTTGAATATTCAAACAGAAAATTGGATTTTTCAAAAAGTCAAAAATTGAGTATTGTATGTTTTGAACATAGCTAAACATTGTCAAATTAAGATTAAATGTCTTTAAGAAACCGCAAAAATTCGGTTTCGGAATTGCAATTTTTAGTATTTAAAAAAATACATTTTAGTAAACTTTTTCTTATTTCTTCTTTTTCTTAAATTGTCAAAAAGCCACAAATAAGATTTTGGTCACTATTTTAGGCTTTCCATTCTTATTTTAGTCTATACATATATGAAGTATTTTTAAAATTTATTGGTCTCAAAAGCTGTATTCTAGAAATGAAAGCCATTTGTGTTTAAAAAACGGCACCAAAATCTTGCTCCATTCAAGAATTTGTTCACGATTTGAAATTTTTTCCGGCTTATAGGCCTTATGATAGGTACTTTCTTATATTAATTTATTATTTATTTTTTTTCAGTGTGAATTAACCCCTAAATCAGGAATTTTCGGACTTATTGAAACAACTCGTAATTCAAGAACGAAATTTTGAAACTGTCAAACAATGTTTACGTTACTTTCGGACATGATTTAATAACCAAAAATTTAAATTCCGAGTTTTTTTTATCAGAGTATGGAAACACCAGCAGGCTCTACTGGGGTGACAAGGACAATAATATTATTAGTAAAGAAGCTTTTTTCCCCACGATGCAAAATAATTTGACTGAGATCGACACTTTTAAATATTTCTCTGATCAGGCCCATCATTTCATTTTGATCGGTGATTTTGTGATGAAGACAAATGTCAACGTCAGTCTTTTGGGACTCGACAATATTTATTAGCAATTAAAAATATACTTATCTTTTCATCTAATCAAGAATCGCAATAGGCTGAGCTACTTGCTAGCCCCAGGTAGACTCCAAAATTATAATATCTCCTACAATAAAATTTCCTTTAACTCCGGTTGGAGCGTAGGGCCAACCTCCTCGAGGATTGTTAACTTGCCGTTATGAGGAGTCTCAGCAACTGAGAGCGATGCCGGCGGTAGCGCCGAGGTTAAAAACATTCCACATAGTAGCGTCTGCTCCACATGTTAGTGGCGGCTACAGCGGGTGTCTGATTTGGAGCAAGAGGCTGGCGATATAAACGTGTATTTCTTGGCAGGTTCGTAGGCCAAGGTAGCAGCCCTACCAGCGAACTAGAGACCTGGTCCAATCACCCATCTTTCTGAAATTATGTGATTACTGAAACCTACAAAGGGGTGCTTTATTTCGAAAAACGTTTCATAACCCGAAGCTCAAACATTTGAAAATATACCCAATTTTCCTTTAAAAATAAACTAACAAGCATGCTTTTTGTAAATATATTTAAGACAATATTTATAATATTATTAAATACATTAAACTTAATTAATTTAACTAAAAATCCAACAAGTTTTGTATAAAATCGTAATCTACATCGATTATATCACTGCAACTTGAAGATGCGGATGTTGCCAGTAAGCTGGTGAAGCTCCAATCAGACTTTTGTTCCGAAAACGTAAAATCATCGAACTGATCGTTATACGGATTTTCGCATACATCTTTTGGTGGTGTATTATGGACAGAACTGAGAACGTTTGTTTGGGAGTCCTCGCACCAATTACAAGGCCACGATTCTAAATTTGAAAGCTCTGTAAACGGCAGTTGGCTATCTGTTGTATAGCTCGTGGGGCTTAAGGCATTAATTAGGTCCCCTTCTGGCATAAAAGCAGTTTGATTATCTTGTGCTGGAGCTAGTTCTGGTTGCTCTGGGGTGTTCACATATTGCAGCAGACGTTCGACGATCAGCTCATGATCTGTAGCCCAAGGATCACAATTCTCTTTGCTTTCAGGCACATATTCAATCTGAGGTGCCATAGTATGTTCTTGACTTAATCTTTTCTTGGACAGCTGCTTATTTGCCAGTTTCTTAGATTTCATGCGACGATTTTGGAACCATATCTTAACCTGTCTTTCGGTTAGCGCTAAGCGTTGAGCGATCTCTATGCGTCGCGTTCGGCACATGTATTTGTTCAGATGAAACTCACGTTCCAGCTCCAGTAGCTGGTGATTCGAGAATGCAGTTCGCACGCGTTTTCCTTTTTCACTTGGTTTGGGGTTGGACGTAGCAGACGCACTGGTTTCACTTAGCATGGAAATCAAATATTGATCAAGTGCATTGGGATTGACCTAAAATATTAAATAAAATTTTATCAGTTTTTGAAGTTGCAAGAGTTGCTATTGTGAATTTACCATAAAGTCCTCAGCGTTGGAAAATTCAGCAAAAGACATCATATCACTAAAATTTGCGTGCATTTTTGTTAGGAATTTCTGGGATGTTCTCCTTTTGACGAATGTTTTCTAACTATTTGCACATATTTGCATTTTTGCTGCTTATATACCATGTTCCAGGTAAGCATTTTGTCAACCACGAATCAGAGTAGAATATTTACTTGTTACCTGCACCTTCATAGCGCCTGCGCAACATTCTGCCAGCTTCGCATGCTCGGAAAATTTAGAGATACGACGCGCGACTTTGTCGCGTCTATGAGCAGGCTCCGGACACTTTAGAATATGGCGTGAGCATTGATTGCGAAATGGCTGCTGACAGAGCACTTACGTAGATGTCGCATGTGTCTAATAGCTTACTAAAATGTAATTGACTTTGGCAGACGACACCTTAAAAAATGTGGTACAGTCGAGGCGGTGCCCGACAGTGGAATACCCTGTACCTTTTGTGTCAAAAAAATTTTTCCTGCATATTTCATCTAAGTACTTTCCAATTGGAATTTATTTTTTTTTGGTGAAAATCGATATTTATACCTATGAGTTCCCTAAATTTTTACCCATTTTGATGAAACTCGAATGTTACAACAAAGAATTTATTAAAAGTATACGGGATAAGTTTCAAGTTGGTATGTTGAGGGGTGTGGGAGAAAACACGGTAAATGGATTGCGGGGGGTGGGGGGACCGCATCGATAAAATTTGGATGTGGATTTGTTCATTAGAGCCACATGAATGAGCTTACCAAAAATTGTGATTCTAGGTCACTTGTAGCCATAATTCCGCAGAGTCAAATATTGACGCAGTTTATAGGCAAGGGGAGGTGAAATTTGCACATTTTTGACTATAACTTCTGTTGTATTTGTCCGATTTTGTTCATTTTTTACACATAGATGCATGTAACTACAACGCATCGCTCTGTTAAATTTCAGGTGAAAATACTAAACGGTGTGGCTAAAAACCGCGAAACTCTACTGCGGGGGAACGGGGGAAGATATTGACATGATTCAACAAACTTCATCTGCTTAGGAAATATGCGCACCAGCTGGTAAAGTTTCGTGTCTCTAGCTCTTATAGTCTCTGAGATCTAGGCGTTCATACGGACGGACAGACGGACGGACGGACGGACGGACGGACGGACGGACGGACGGACATGGCTCAATCGCTACCCGAGGTTATGATAAGCATTTTGGTATAAAGGACTTGGGGTCTGCCACGCCTCCTTCTGTACGTTACATACATTGCACAAATCTAGTATACCCTTTGTACCTATAGGTACAGGGTATAAAAATAACAACTAGCCGATGTCGGCTACAAGTTTTCAATTCCTTGCATTCACTTTTCTTAAAAAAAAAGTGAAAAAATTTTACATTTATACATTGAGGCTTGTAGTCGTATCTAAGGGAGAGAGTGGGGAAGAAAAGAAGAAACTGTTTAAAAAAGTCAAAGTCTCGTTATTTATTAGGCTCACATGAGTCTCATTATTAGATTTAATGATTCTAGCTTGTTTATTAATGAAAAAAGAGGATTATTCTTGGAGTTTCAGAACTGAAACGTCCCTGGAATGCGAAATACGGAAAAATTCGTGTAGGCCTCGATTGATTTTCATTTTTATATCCCTTACCAGTAAGGTGAAAGGTGTATATTAATTTTGCGTACGCCGAAAATATATACAGAAGGAGACTTCGGAGAGCCCTCAAAGATATCTAAAGAATGATAAGGGTGAAGTAGATATAAATATGTGCGTCTGTCTGTCCGTTCGTATGAACGCCGAGATCTCAGAGGTCGTAAGAGTTAGAGCAACCAAACTTTCGAATTAGATCCTCTATTATTAGCAATTTTATTTTATTTTTTTGATATAATGGTCTTTCAGAGTATCTCAAAAAACACCAAAATTTTTTTAATAGTTCGATTGTTTATAAAGATGTTATCGTTTGTTGAAATCTGTTTGTTTTATCACATATATTTTTAACCGATCGGTCAAAAAATAGTTATTAGGGCATTATTCCTTTGTAAACGAGGATATTTTATTCAAAATCAGCTATCAAATGTTTCTTGTAACATCTAAGCACTATTCCTAATTTGATCGAAGTCGGTTTATTTATATATTTCTTTGTTTTGATCGTAAAGGGTCTATCAAACAGTTCAGCGCCCAACTTAATGTCCGTCATTTTTAACTATACCTTTGGCAGATTTAATCCAATCCGAATAATCACACAATTCTTGTCAATAAGGTTTGTATGCCTCAATATTCAGAATATCTATTATACTTTAGCTATCCGCATTATAATATGCATCTTTTGATAAAATTTTGTTTCTGAGATCTGGGTATTCATACGAACTAACAAACTATCTTGGCTTAGCCAGGAAAATGCTAATCATTTTTATATAAAGAAATTCTGCTCTACCATGCATTTTATACATTCTACATTCCCTTTGACCCAATAATTGTTCTCCTTCTTAACTGGATGCAGCAACACGTTATTAGGTTACGGCCTGATGTAAAACGTCCCTCCAAGCGATTTAGCTTCGCGCACGCCTTCTTCATTTCATGATATCATAATGGAGCCCACTACCTGGTACTTCCAACGCAGGCAGATCTACCCCTTCGCCGGGACCCAAAGGTTACGGCGTACAGGTATTCGTACAGTTGTTCAATATAATAATGTATTAGTAGAAAACCATACATAAAACTCCAGCAATACCCAAAGCAAAGTATTGAGTCAAAACTACGAAAAAATTCCTTTAAAATTCGCTGCATCAAAATGAACTCGAATTTTATGCGATCTAACAGGGCTTTGGCAAAGCGTGGATTATGCTATTTTAGAATCCTGCAGCTGGTGTTGCACAAACCTTGCTTTCTTTAGAAGTTGCAACGGCTGCCCATAAATCTATTTGCATTTCGCACATGCTACCTACCTGCGCATGCGCTCAAGGTGCTTAGGATCTTTCCTGGACTATAGTATGAACGACTAAATCATGGTTTTTCCAGGGGTTTTCCGTAGCGGTTATGAATATTGCTTGCGCGCTACCTGATTATTTGGGATTTATATTATCTATTTTTATAAGGGGTAACACTTCAAGGTGCTCTAATCTGCCAATAAAATAAAAAAGCCATCCTTACATATAAGTACATATGTTTTATGATTACATGTTAGAGTTGCAGACCAAAGAGGTGCCGAAATTTGGCAAACCTTGTATAAAATGCTGAATTTTCAAATGTGCTAAAAATAAAATGGCGGTTGTTTTTGGCAGTTTACGGATCAGCCAAACAATTTTTGGAACTATTTTAAGAACAATTGGGCTCGATTGTCGATAGTTTCTAAGACAGAAATTCAACAAAATAGATAACGAAAATCGCTAAGAACATCTCTTATTATGTATCACAGGCATAATCGGGTACGCCTGCTAAATGCTAAATACAATGAAAACAATATATAGAAAATAAAGTTTTTACCTAAAACATAGACAGTTCTCAATAACCAAAATAACTCATATAACCTCAATGACCCAAATGTTTATATTTTTAAGAAGTGGAAATACTATGGTACATATATTTTGTATATATTTGGACCATAATTTTGCTTATTATTATAATTTTATAATAAACAGCAAGTTTACAAATAAATTTCTATTCTAGCTTAGGGTATAGGAATTTATTTAGATCTAATTCCCAACAACATTTTTCGATATATAGTACGCCAATATTATTACTCTTAAAATTATTTGAAAATTTTTCTGTTGTTTTTCTCTATCTACAGTATAAAGCCTATACGGCCTAAGTTTGATATTTTTAATCTGGCAGATGTTCTAATTCAAAATCTTTTGAGAAAAGCTAGAGTTAACAAAATCTATATGTAGACTTTTCGTAGAGATGGTAGCTAGAGCAACCAAACTTTCGGATTAGGTCCCTTATTATGGTCACGAGAAACAAGTTTATTTTATTTTTTTTCATATCGCGTTAATTTTTGTAGCTTCCATAGGGGTATGTAGAGAACATTGAAAAAACCAAAAGTTTTAATGCCATAATTTGTTTGTATTTAACGATATGGTAGTAAAAGTTTGCGTTGAGAAGGAATTTTGAATTGCCAATCACTCGAGTGATAATTCGTTTGCCTTGCGTTGAGAAGGAATTTCGAATTTTGGCCCTATAGGACCAATCGGTCGAAAAAAGTTTTTTTTTATGAAGACATTGCAAACAAATTTTGCCATCATAAGTTGTTTGGAGTCCCTAAGCGCTATGCCGAATGTGATCAAAATTGGTTCATTTATTTATTTGTTTGTTGTGATGGTATAGGGTATCTCACAGGCGTTTGCGTTTCCCTTTTAGCATCCTAATAATGATTTAGAAGCTTATTTCCTAACCAGCACAAAGTTAATAGTATTTGAAGTCTACCCTATTCAGTGTGTAGAATGCGGCTTTGAAGACAAGGGAACTATTTCCACTTTAATTTTAAACACTGAAGCTGCTAGTAGTAGTCAAAAGCTTGACATTGAAACCTACATAATTATAAATGAAATATATTTAAATACACACATTCTAGTATGTAGATCGTTTGCAATTTTAAAAATACTCACTGATAAGCGCACATGACAATAGCTACAAACAAAAAAAAATTTACCACCTTATTTTGTTTGAATTATGCAATTTTTGAATGCAATTATGCCACAAAATGTGGTTCAACGCGAAACATATGGCCTATATATTTTACTCACTTACCTTAACATACGGGGCATGTTAGATTGGTACAAATGTATAATGTATGTATAGTGCCAACAAAGTTACCGCCTCTACGGATAGGGGGACAATAGATGGTGATATAGAAATAAGTGACTGTTGGTATGAACGCCTTTTTTTGGAGACTATAACCATACTTAAGAGTTTAAGTCCTAAGTCCTCCTTTATAAAGTTAATTTCAGATGAAAAAAATGAATTTTTTTTTAAAATTATGGTTAGACCTTTTTTTTTGTTCGTATGGGTAAAGTATGAAAGTGAAATAAAAAAGCAACCATAACCATAATAGAACCATAAGTGTCGATATTATTACTTTTAAGAGGCCAGCGTTTGAATCGCCTCTGTGATATAAATGTACTTGTATGTAAGGGTAGTAAAGTTTTTAGAGTTATAGCCTTAAAGGCGGTTCAAGTCCAGTCGACAATATCTTTTTTTTTATGCATACCTACAATTGTAATGGAACAGAGTATTTCAAAGTCGATTGCGTTGGACTTTAACGTTCGCCAAATTTTTACAAGTGTATGTACAGTCGGCCATACAATTATATGTTACACCCTTATCGTTTAAAAGTGCTCTGTATTTTTTGTTACAGGTGACATAATAACAAAATATTGCTTAATGAAGAAGACATTTTAGTCGCTTTTTACGCACAATAAATCGTATACTTTTTACGAAATAATACGTTTTTCTTAAAAAATAGTTGGGAAAACATCTAAAAATTCTAAAATTTAAAAATTTTAGCTGTCTTCTTTGCATGCTATTTGGGGCTACCTAATTTAATCAAACATCAGTGCAACGAAAATATGTAGACTGCGGTAGAGTGTTCAGTTCAGTTGCTTGAAACTAAATTACAGTATATAAATAATATAAATAATAAAATATAAATTAATATGTATTTAAAACATTTTAAAATGCCAGTTTTATATAGACAAAACCGGTACAACTTCTAGCGTTGACAGAGCACAACAACGAAGCTCGGTTAAAAACCAAATGAATGTTAATAAAAAAAAGCGAAACGAATGCAATGAAGGCAATAAAAGCCGAATACAGAAAAAAAGTGACAACATAAAAAACAATGCCACCAAGATTGACAACGTGAGAGACACGAAAAGGCGTCCAAAGCCACACAAAAAAAAAAAACGAAAGACACACAAAGCGAAATGTCAAAAATACCAAGAGGCGAAAGCAAACAAGCGAATAAAGGCAACAAAAAAAAAAAGAAGAAGCTCCATACGGAATGTAAATAACAAAAACCAAATAAATTCCGTCACAAGCAACACGTTCACATAAAAAACGCGAGAAATGCAAAAACAAAAACCAAAAGCGAAGCAAAAACTCAAGAGTGACTGCTGAAATGATAGCAGCCTGAGCGACAAAGCCACAAAGCAACAAAGACACAAACGCACACACGCAGCACTGCAAACGACCAATGAGCGCAGCGGAGACTTGCGTGTGTGTGTGTACGCTGCGCTGCGCGCAGCGCGCATTGTACGCCAGTGAACTCCACCCCGCCACCTTGGCGCTGCTGCTGCTGCCAGTGCGCATGTCCGTCGCCAAGTGATGGATGGCGGGCAGCTGTTGTCGCTAGGCCACTCCTTGCCTGGCCAGCGCTTGAGTCTAAGTGTGGCCGCATTTCGTTCGGTGCTATTGGATGGAATGGATGGTTGAAAATCGTGGCGCACGAAGCTGCCAGTAGTCGTCGTTAGTGTAACGAGTAAATGAGCATGGGAAAACTTAACAATAACAGAGTTAGTTAAGTTTTAAACAAGAAATGAAAATTTCCTCAAACTTAAACATTTAAAATAAAATGCTTTAAACTAAAATGTGCAAAAAAGTGCAATAACTAAAACGGGAATAACAATAACTACTTTAAGTAGTTGCATCCACCATTGGAGGCACCAAAACCGGTTCTGTCAAGATAAGCACACCTAAGCCACTAGCCAGAACGAGACAGACAGTTGTGTAGAAAAGTATAACTTGTAACTACAAATTGCAGTGCCACTACTTGAGTGTGTGCGTGTGTTGTGGCCATTGCAAGATTGTCGGGTCGCCTGGTGATCGTCGTCGTCGTCGTCATCGTCTCAACGTGTCGCTTTGTCGTCGTCGTCATCGTCTTTGTTGTTGTTGTTGTTGTCGACATCAACCCTTACTCTACAAACTCTACAAAGTGCGCGTTGCCCGCCCTGACAACATTCGCATACGCACCGTTGTCCAGGCCAAGTTAGTTTCATGTTTTGTATATCTCGTTTGTGTCGCCCGCCGTGTTTGTTGTTGTCGTCGTCATCGTCGTTGTTCTCTTTTGTGTTTTGGCATTCGCGGTCGCCATGGCTGCCCAATTGTGGACCCACTGTAACTGAAGTTCTATTTCGAATAGTGCCGCTTGAGTAAACATCGGCCACCATACTTTCGCGTCACTTTTGTAGTTTCAAATCGTTGACAGTTTCTTATGCTGCTTTGACCCTACTAGCAATAAAATTTACAACAACTAGCAAAAATTGTGTACAACCAAAAATAATATTATTAACTAATTCTACAACTGAAATTTGTGAACATGTGCATTAAAGTGTTTCAACAAATATAAATCATGAAGTGTTTTTTCAATGTTATAAAAAAACTTGGATCAATGGCCTGCCAGCGATCGATTTATATGGTGCGTACAAAAATAACAAATTTATATATATACACTCCCCGAAATTCAATTAAGAACACCTGTTTTTATTTAAAAATATTAAGTTTTGAGTTATTCAAAAAGCATTTGTGACTCAAAAAATATTTTTAGCGTTACTTAATAACGATTCAACTAAAAAATTATCCTAAATAACCGAAAAAAAGGCTTGAAACTTCAAATAGTATAAAAAAATTGAATTTATACTGCAAAATTCAATTAAGAACACTTTCTAAAAAGGACCAAAAAATAAATGTTTTGTAAAAAAAGAAGGGAAAAATACTAAGTTAATGGTGAGGCCAGGCTCCCGACTTATTTATACCCTCGAAAATTCGGGTTGGGATCGAAGGAACCACCTTCTGAATATCTGATAGTGGGATTTGAGCCCATTCTTCGGTAACTGTCCTGCGCAGCTCCTGCACCATCTGAAATTTGGGTCCGCCAGCGAAGACGTGACGGGACAGGTTCCCCCACATGTTCTCAATGGGTTTCAAGTCCGGCGATCGATGTTTTTGCTTTAAAACCAACCACAACTGGCTGTTGAGACGTGGATCGGAGCATTATCTTCCAAAAAAATAGGATTTTGGTCAGCTTGGCGCTCCAGAAAGTCAATAAGAACGCCATCCAATAATTCTATGTAGCTTCCGAATTCATACGTGAGGTGATTTTGCAGATGGGTGTCCTATTTTGGTAGTTAAAAGCCGCCCAAACCATCAAAGAACCACCAGCTTCAATAATCTTCTAATAAGTAAATTACAAAGTTGTATATAAAGTGTTTTCGATTTCACATGTTTTCTCCAAAATTGACAAGCGGAAAACCGGAAGTTTTTTTTTTGGAAAGCTAAATTAAGCTTCATTCTTTTTTATATATTTATTGTATATATTTTTAATATAAAATAATCAAATTGACAAAACAAGTTTAAATCTTGTAGGCTGATACATATATATGTATTATATATGTGATTTTATACTTACCTTGCACAAACAAATTTACAAAGTTTTGACACTGATCCGCCGTGCTCCGGAAAACGAAAAAATTTATTCATTTTCGTTTTTGCGTGCTCCCAATGTCACTCTTTTGGTGTCGCTATCTTCTGATATTTCCCTTACTCTTTGTTAACTGAGAACCTTTCGATTACTTCATATCGTTTACATTTTTGTTTGATTCAAATGTTTGTAGTACTTTACTAATCTGTTTTTAAATAATACATATATTTTAGCTTAAGCAATAATATTTATTGAAATTAACCACGAGTTACTTCTTTTTTGTTACAAGGGAAATTTATTTTTATGCAAGCCATGAATATTTTTTTATGCAAGACATGAACCTTGTTCACGTTTGTTTGTTTTGGGTTGAATCAGATAAAAAATAATTGTCAATAAGTATCTAACTTGATATTTATTATTATTTTATTTACAAAATTATTTCAGTTCAAAATGCGTACACTTTCAAACTTATTTTTCCAATTCGTTTTAATTTCTCTTTCAACAAAATAGTCGAATTCAAACCACATACAAAATTCGTTTTGATGAAATTGGGAGAACCAAACATGTGGATTCAAATCGAATCCGAATAAAATATTCGAATTCGTTTTTCGGAGTACATTTTTAAATTCACTTGTTACAATTACTTCATCCTAAATAGTCCCACTATTCAAACGCTTTTTAGGAAAAATATATTTTCTGAACCGAACGCTATACTAATTGCCCCATTTCTCCTTGCATACATTTTTTGTAAAATCTGTATATAATGTTTCCGTATGCGTGGAAAATAGGAGTGATGAAAAAATGGCTGTTTGGACTAGGATGTTAAAGCTTATAATGTTACATGCGGCCAGAACGTAAAACGTCTTTTTAAAATATGCATATAGGCTAGGATATATAAAACAGTATTAAAAATTTTATTTATATTTTAATTCTTTTTCAAATATTTTAAGGCATTTTTGTTTTTTTTTGAGAATCTAATTTATTTTACTCCCAAAAACTTGGCAACATTGAATATTTATTGTACTAAACATACATACACTTGTACATAATTATTTGAATTGTAGTGATTAGATGTTTGTTTGGATGGTTATATGTATAAGGAATCAAGAAATACCTTCACAAATTTGTGTGGACTTTCCGCAAAGCATAAAAGATGGTTTCTTTGGTGGAATTCAATTTTGGAAGTCGACTACCTCCGCCACAGCTACTGAGTTAAAAAAAGATTAAAAAATTTTTAATTTTAGCCGAAATAGTTGAATATTTCTTTAGTATGAATGAATTTTTGTACTTTTAGTATTTGCAAAATGGTGGCAATAAATGTTGCTTTTCCTATTAAATTTAACAAATTAAGAAAAAAGTAATTAATTAAAGCAAAAGTATTGCAAAATTTTAAGCATTCCATAAACCATTCCTTCTTAATTATCTTTGTATTTTTTTTACCTTTTTTTAAGAAAAATTATTAATCAAAAAATATGATGATGATGATGAAGTTCCTTTAGCTCGTGTGGGGCATCCACAAAAAATTTCCATCTCGATCAGTTTCTAGCAATTAGTTTGATTTCGCCCCATGATTTCCCTGCTTGCTTGTTGTTTTGGGCCGCCCTTGCTTTCTACGGTCTTGAGGATTCCATTCAAGAGCTTGTCTGCATATTTCGCTAGAATCTTTGCTCAGCGTGTGGCCGATACAACCCTATTTTCGGGCTTTGATTTCTGTTGGTATCGGTCGCACCTCGCATCATCTGTAGGGATCGGCATTTGATATTGTACTGGGCCACCATATTTTCAGGATGTTTCGAAAACATCTGTTTAAGAAGGATTGGAGCTTATTGTTTATGTCTTCGTTCGTCAGCCAAGTTTCGCAGCCGTATAGAAGTACAGATAGGACGTTTGATTTAAAAATTCGTACTTTAGTTTTTTCATTTATGTATGTACCTATAAGCTTTAGTAATTCGGGAGAGAACGTCGTTTTTTGCACCATTGCCGACGGAGATCACACTGCCTAGATAGACAAATTTGTCTATAAAAAAATTTACTACAAAAATATTATTGCTGCAATGATTGCTTAATAAGAGAACCAAAACGCCGTCGGCTTGGTGTGACTAAAAATTTAAACTATTTGGGAAGGGCCTCCAAATAAATTAATTTGGTATGACAAGTTTTATAACCAGCTTATGTTTCCAAAAATAAATATAAATTTTTTAATTTTTATAAATGTTTTATTTTTATTTGACTAAATGGTTTTTAGATATTGAATAAATATTAAATCGAGACCATTATTTTTAATAAAAAATAACTGATAGAAATAGCCTTGCTCACATTCGTTCTAGATTTCTTTGTTATTACAAATAAATAAAATAATAAAATATATTTATTTTGTACAAGTATCAAATTTTTGGCTAATAAGAAAATCGGTTTAATTTCTTTGACCTGAAGTGGTTCTTAGCAAGAAATTTAAAATTTGTTGGGCACTTAATTAGTTTAAAGTCGCAGAAAGCATTTAAAACTATTTTTCAAAATAGATTGTTCAAGTTGGGAGCTGCATCTTCATTCTCTTATAGCCTACATGTCTTCTCTCAGGAAAACAATACTTTTTTTTAAAGAAGTTCTTAACCTGAAATTGAATATTTTTCAAAGAAGTTCAGCTGGGGTTTGATTAATTGGTGGTGCATATATTTGTAAATTGGATGGAACAATGCATATAGCGACTATTTAAGTTTGCTGCACCTTGAAACGGAGACTTTTTTAGAGAATAAGGTTTTCTTCAAATTGATTCTGATTAAACTTTTTTGTCTACTGGCTGGTTCTAGTTCCAAATTTCAATGTAAGTACTAAATAAAAATCGACGTTAGTCAAAAATTGATTTTTTATTTTTTTATGCAGTGCGATCAGAAATTATTTGGCTACCTTAATATTTAAACGATCTCTTTGAGATTTTCATGATTTTTTTAAAGAATACAAAAAGAAGTTATTTTTCAATAAGCATTTAAAAGAGTGTGACTAGTTGTAGATCATTGAAACTAAGTTTTCAAGGTGTCCGAATAATATCTGGTCTCTCTGTACATTCAAGTTTTCATTTTTTTTTGTTAATTATTATTGAAGATTAAAGATAATTATATATAAGGAGAAATAGTAAACAGTACAATATATATATATATATATTTATACTATGAATGTCATTTTCAGGTGTCATAACTTTATTTTTAATAACAAAATATTAATATCAATTTAATTTAATCTATTTGTAGGCGCAGCTTTAATAATTACAATATAGCGCAAAAAACTAAACGAATTGTATTAAAATCAAAAACCTGGAACTTTGTATAAAATGCAAGAGGTGTGCAGTGCGCTGGACACCCAAATGGGCACGCAAATCAAAACTGAATCACCGCTAAATCCGCTTCAAGTGCAAACGGGACAGACGGTAGTGCCAGTACCCGCACCACAGCCGCAGGGTCCACCACCAGCGGTGATGCTTGTCAACAAAATGGGACCCAACTGTGATAAACGAGCAGCCGATACGGCCTACTGGATGGCCTCAGAGGGTGGCTTCATTAATTCACAGCCCTCGATGGCTGAGTTTTTGAACCATTTGAGTCCAGAGAGCCCGAAAATTGGCACACCTGTTGGCGGAGGCGGATATCCGGTTGGTGTTGTGCCACAGACGCCAGACGGCATGGACTCAGTGCCCGAGTATCCATGGATGAAGGAAAAGAAGACATCGCGCAAGAGCAGCAATAATAACAATCAGGGTAAGTACACGTCACGTCACTACGTCACTATTTTGGAGTAACGTATAAGAAAACGGCAAGATGAAACATTGCAATCAGCAGCCAAATGCAAAAGTCTCATTAATCAAGAAATCAATGCAATTTAACTTGCTGCGGCGCCGCACTACAAGTGCTGGCCCAGTCTTAGGTTCGATCTCAGGCCCATTCACATGCCCAAACATGCAACTTACCATGTTCTCGCACACTCGAGTTTGCTGCGTTTTGGACTTGGTTCGGCTCCTTTGATGCAGAACGCAGCCAAACCCAAGCCCAAGCAACATAGTTTGAGCATGCGGCAAAGATCTGTTATTTGCGATCATTTGTAACAATTTTCGAGATCGCGCAACAAACTTACTGACGTCGATTCGTCAGTTGCCAGTGCTCGACGGACCGATCGACCGGCTGACGGACTCATCAACCAGCTTGATGTATTCCATCCACTCGCTCGTTTTTTACCTCAATGTGTCGATTTCATTTGTACGCTTTTAAAGAACCAAACCAGCCAGCCAAGGTCCGTGCAGACCCGATCGAAGCAGCCGCTGCAGATACATTTTTTTTTGTTTTTAATAAATGAGGTATCAAGGTTGTCTGACCATACGTTTTCCTGTCCATTGCTGTAGTGCTCCGACCACGCCATACATAGGTCTGGGTGCTGCTATTTATTGAGGTCTGCAGGTCTGCACTGCTGAGCGATTGCAACCTGTTATTTAGGTTCATTTGTCAAAATATTTTTCCTGTCCCCTTTCGAAAAAGGGCAGAGCAGGAAAACAGAGACACGGCTGGGCACAGCTTGTCCCAGCATAAGCCTGTCGCATATGTGTGCCAGCAATGCCTGGGAGCCAGAGCTGCAACAACGTTGGCATGGTGGAATGTTTGCAGTTGCAAGTTGTACTGCCGTAGCTTTGTATCCTCGGGAAATTTCGCACCGAATTTCGCTTTTGTGCACCATTTTTAACCCTGCTCACATTTTCACTGTTTCAATCCGTTCACTGTTCCAAACTGCATATTCAATTAATCACCATTATCGGACAGAAGTTGAACATTTAATGTGTTTTGTTTTTTTTTTCTTTATGTACTTTGCCTCAGGGGTACTTAAAGTTACCAAACAGTAGAGCGCATAATTTGTTAAAGTTTTTTAGAGTACTTAAATAGTTGACAGATTCAAGGGATTTTCATTTTTTCAGTTTAAAAATATTTAACTCCGAAATTTATGAGATAGTTTGGATTGTAATGAATGCAAGAAATCATTGTAAATATAAAACACTTTAAGTAAAGTATAAAAGTCGAAAAACAACTCTTTCATATAAGAATCGATTTAAAATTTTATATATAGATTTGTATTTATAGATTTTTTTCCGGAAAAAAAAAACGACAAAGTTAGTAAACAGAGTGAATTTTAATATTTTAAGTAAGTAAGGCTTACTAATTTTGCCAAATTTGGAATTTTGCAAAATTAAGAATAAACTTACAAAAAGGGCATTCATGGTTTAGCCTGTTGAGTTTTTGCGTAACTTTTCTACTCATCACTAAGCGTGAGTAACTCAATAGATAAATCTAGCCTTAAATGTTAAATTGTTTTGTTCACCTATTAAACAAAGCACATTATATGTTGAAGCTGTTTTAAAAAATTTATAAGATTTCTAAAATATGTACTTATGTACAATGTAAAAGATCTAAGATTGCAATAAACCACGAATGGAGAAATATTCGCTTATTGAACTTATTGAACTAGTTCATAAGGTTGCTGTTTATACCGTGTTTAGAAAATACAAAGCTGTAATAAGTTCATGCGAAATTAACGGACAGGTTCTATAAAGTATACATACTTCTGATCATCATGAACAGCCGAGTCCATGTCTTTTTATCCGTATTAACAAAGGGATTTTAGAGACTATAAGAGTTAGAGAGGTAGATACCACTCTTCCGCATCTGTTTTTTAACTTTTTTCTTTACATATCCGTGAGTGCAAATTTTATTAAATTTTGATATGAATTTCAAGTTTTTTTTTTTGTTCACGCAAATTGGTGCGACTTTTTACACTAAAATAAAAAATTCATTCTACATTTTGAAAAGACAATTTGTCATTAATAGGAAACATCTCGGCTCGAGAGTTGTGGGGTCGGGGTGCTTGGAGTAGTTGGCTGGCAGTAGCTGGTTCGTGCTCTCATATACGGCTGATTCGCCAATTTGAGCATTCAATAATTACAACCAGGTCCGCTATGGGCACATTTGACAAACTTCCAAAGTCTTCGAAGAAAGGTTTTCACAGAACAGAACCAAATAATCTTTTCCTACTCAATAAATTTTCTAAAAAATCCGTACGATTCAACAAAAAACTTCGACTGTGGAACCAGGCTCTAAAATATCCACTTCTTATGGCATTTTACCTGACAAGATATGCTGATATTTTTATTTTGAATGCAGCACTGACTAAAACTAATGCAATGCCAATTAATTCTGGCCACACCATCAAGTTGACAAATGAGCATAACTAATCCGCAAAATGTTGTAACCTGAAATCCAAACACGTGGCCAATGCACAACGCTAACAAAGCATTCTCAAATTCCCCAGTGAGAGAAAAACCACAGAATTCTGGCAAGGGCAAGGCAGACAGTTATGCTTTGGGTTTTTGGTAAGTCCGTGTCCGAGTGAAAGTGAGCCAATAAATAGCGTGAAGTATTCCAAGCGCCGACACTCTTAGAGAAGCTGTTGAAGGGTCAATACATCTCTTCATGCACTCATACATAGCCATGTATAAAAACACACCCACATGCCACACACTCTGGCTGAATAATCGACTGGGGGACTACATGCTGAGCGATATGGATTACAAATGATGTTGTAAATGTCTGTCGGTTGAGTGGAAGGACGGACGGATGGACAGACGGGTGTGCGTTTATACGGCTTTCATGTGACTCTCGACTAACATTTGTATTTATTTTGACGCTGTATGTGTGCTGTTTTAACAGTTTAATTTGTTAATGTTGTCAAATTAATTCCTTGTCTTGTCCGTTTGTATCTCAACTAAAACGATCTTTGGACGAAGGAGCTGAGAAATATTGTGGTACTGCAAAGATTTTTATTTGCTTCATTACGATAAGGTCTGATTGTTAGAGTAACGATATACTACTATATGCACTTTGATTTTAATATTGATTTTGATTATTTTTTGAGCAAGAACCACAATTTAGACTTAATGATTGAAAAACTCGTATACAGTTCTTTGAAAAAGTCTTTCGAATAAAATTTTTAAAAAATTAAACAATAATATGGCATTAACATATAGGGTGCTCACTTTGTCTGGTCAAAATGCATAATGGGAAAAGAGCAAACTGTTCAACAACATTTTACATTACAAAAAATGTGATACAGTCGAGGCGATGCCCGACAGTGTAACACCCTGTACCTTTCCACATCGAAAAAATTTGGACATGGGTCAATCGTTAACCGAGGTTATGATAAGCATTTTGGTATAAAGGACTTGGGGTCTGCCACGACTCCTTCTGTCCGTTACATACATTGCACAAATCTAGTATACCCTTTGTACCTATAGGTACAGGGTATAAAAAGGCGCATTTACGCCCGACCAGGGCATTTTTGACGAAAATAGTGTTGTAAAAAGGGCCAATAGCTACTTGGGTGTCCATATTTTTACACGGTGTGGTTATTAAGTGCTTCCAGTGTTTTAGAATGCTAAACAGCAGTCTATAAACAACCGACAAAAGTTTTTTTTTTAAATAAACTTGCAATTTCTCTGTAGTTGAAAATGAGAAAGTATATAATTATCCTGAAAAATATGCAAAACTTTATCTTTTAGGCTTTTAAATTGAATATTTATCAGAAAAGCTTTTCTTGCTCACGTTGTTAGTCGGGCATTATTACCCTTTTGCCTCGTTGTTGGGCACTTATATGCGACAAAGTGAGCAAATCATATATTTTGTTGAATAGAAAACCAACATTATAAATTAAAGTATGTACAAAATAGAAAAATTCAAAACAGAGGAAAAAAAAATAAAATTTAACATAATTTCATTCAATTTAGCACTTTTAAAAAAAGGTATAATATTTGATTTAAATTTTAAAGAAAAATATTTTTGTTGGAACGTACGCATGAAATCTTGTTTTATTTATGGGAGATAATTAGTATATACGTGTTTTAAGATTTCGGAAAATTAATTTTTTTTTTAGAAGTTAGAAAAGATTAAAAGTTTTAAAAAAAATTCCAAAAGCGCTTATTTACTTCAAACCATGTGTCTTAGGTTTTATTTACCCAATCGATTTAATTCCCAACGAATAAAAGTGCAAATATAAAGCACTGCTTCCTTTAAAAATTTCCTCTATAATTTGGGAATTAAAAAAAAAAATATTTACACAGCCATACGAAAAAAAAAAACATTTTCGGGTTCGGAAGTCAGGTTATATAGGTTTTGAGTCGCTGATTCTTACTCCAAAGCCCAAAAAAACACCTCAATATGACCCCAAAAACCCACAGATAAAAAGGTATTTAGAAATTTTTGTTAGAACCCTGATTTAATGGGATTTTTTGTTCCTTGGATTTGGATTCAACCAGATTATGCCATAGCTACACATATACATATAAAACAAATCGATTTTCGAGTTCGGAGTCCGAATCCAAGGTTCACATAAAAAAACCAATTGAGGATCCCCATCCAGCGACCCCAAAACTATCGGGTATAACCTCCGAAACCGAACTTTTTTTTGGGAAGCTGTATGACTAAAACGTCTAAATATATTGCCTCTTCAAAAATCCCATAAAAACCCGTTTCAAATATTTGCTACACCAGTTTAAAATAAATAAATATAAAAATAAAAATTAATTAAACAAAAAATAAAAAACTATTTCTAACTTTACTTGCTTACATCTTCAGTTAAAAAATGAAAATATAAAAGCTTGTAAAAATTCAATTATAAATAAGTATGAAATTATAAAGACATTGTTTTTTTTTTTATTATTTTATTGAACTTTTTTGATTGCGTCTTAAAAATATTCTCAAACCAATTTTATATTCAGAACTAAAATTCAGCTAAAATATTTTATAAATTTTTTGTTTTAACATAACTTCTTCAAAACACGAATAAAATCTAAGTAGAAAGGCTAGAAGCCTGATCTCTTTATTTTATGTATGTATATTAAATCTCACCATTTATATGCCAAATTTTTGATAATAAATAAATAAAAAAAAAAAAAATTTTTTTTGTGCACGTTCTTTTCTCAAATGCAATCAATCTATTTATAAAAGAATTGATCATACTTATAATCGGCTGACTTAAATCCTCATTTGAAAGACACCCATTTATTCTTGTTGCGACTATCCCGCTAGGGTGAACTTTGGGTATGGAAAATGGTTTTGGTACCTTCTTCCGTCTTCTATAGCATTAACACAATTTTTTTTACTACATGGATCCGTAAGCCTTAAGTCAGGGAACCAATGATCTTCTCTGCGGGTCTGTTTGTAGGCCTGAATACATTTTCTGAGTTCAATAAGTAAATCTTGCCGCACGCATTTAAAGGCCTTATAAGAATTTGTAACCAACGATACTCAACCTGAAAAGGGCCAACAATGCGAAAGGACAAACAAAGCTTGTTGCGCTCGCCACAAATTGTTTGCCTCGCATCCTGAATTTTAATGTGCGCGAGATTTGTGTTTGGCTGGCACCATGCACAACATTGTGAGTTTGTTATCCTTAGTACGGCATTATGGCACTTAATGTATCCTGTTGTCTAGCACAGCTCGTGTGCGTATTCGAAATTGTTTTGTCAATTTGTTTGTATATCTCCTATGCCCCTCCACAAATAACATAATACACTCACTCACTCACATAATTGAAACAATAAAATTTCGACTTGAATAAAGTGTTAATTAGGCGTAAAACTTCCATTTGTAATGAACAGTTAAGCAAGTTACTTCGCGGCTCGGTGTTTATGGCCGCGCAATATGCGAAAACTCCAAAGTATCTGTGAGATACAAAAACGTAGGCATATCTCTCACGCATATGTATGTGGGTGTGCGCGTGTTTTAAATCAGCCTTGCTTATAATCTCTCCTTTGGCCATCAGTTATGTAATAAAAAAAAAACAATTTGCCTTCACTTGCTGCTTGTAGCTGGCCTTGGCCCGCTCCATGCCAGCGCATGATTTGGTGCGGCGGGGCTATTGAAATGCAATCCATTGGCGCGCCATCTGTATTATCCACCCACCGACCATATGTTGCGCCGACAGAGCAGAGCAGCGCGTAAAGTCCTGCGTGCAGTTCATCCTGACACACCGCCAGACGACTTTTGGAGCGGCACATAAAAAATGCGTAGCGCACGTCTCTAAACTTACCCCCTGCGGATTACGATTATAACAAACCATTTATCATAATATTTATGTTGATGCGTTGTACTTTTTCTCAATGAAGGTTTTGTGGCAGAGCCACCAGGTTCGGCTGTTGTTTCCATCGATGTCTGTGGATTGTGGCTCTGACCGTGCTCATGCTCGTGCCCGTGCCTTTTATTAATTTTATTTATGATGAGTCATTTGCACATTTATAATTTTAACCTTTACAGTTGAATTCATTCAAAACAAATCTTGTGTGAATGCGAAAAAGTCAATGGAGTTGTTTGCAACGCTTGTCAGCATGTAATACATATTATTGCCAGATTTATAGATTCAGATGAAATTGTAACAAATTTTTCTTGGTGTCGTAATAAACAGATATTAATAAATACTTTATGCGAATAGAATAAGCTGAAATGCTGCATACAAATGAAACTTAATAGGATATGCAAATAGTGCTTTATTTTAATAAAGTGTTTGGCAGTCATTAAAAGATAGTTACTTTTACTCTTTGTAGAAAAGAAAGAACTTCATAAATTCTTTAAATTTCAATTCGTAGTTTCGTGAATATTAGAGTAGGGTTTTGTTTGATAAATAGACTGTGCAATAAATTTGGAACATTTTAGGTTATTTAATTATATTTCCAACTACATCTTGTTCATTACTCCTTTTTTTTTGACTACTACTTTATTCATAGTTTGAGTCATCGAAAGTTTATGATGGTCAAAAAACTTTAATTTTTTCGGTTGAGAGAGATGTTTTGCTGTCGAAACGAAAAATATTTAGATTGATCGAAAAATCTAAAGGTAGGTCGTATTTCAATGAATTATCGGTAATTATCGGTAAAATAGATACTTCCTTCATTAAGAAAAAAATTATGAAAAAAAAATGTTTTTTCAAATCTACTGGAACCCTTAGAGATCGGGGTACTCCCTGTTGCCACTACCCCACATGTTTTTTTAGTCTTACTACATAGGTTAGACCAGGAAGCTTATCTTGACATCCTTTTTTTCCGAACAATTTAAACTACTTTATTCTTAGAGAAAAATTTTCAATTTTTTATTTTGAAGTTATGAGTATCCACATACTTCTATGAGTAGTTTGGTGTAAAGTAGATACTATAATAAGTATGTACGCACGGTATATAGTGTTGTACATTTTTATGTAAAAAGAAATGTTTTTTTCAAACCTACGGAAGGAAGCCTTTAGGAACTAGGGGAGCTTCCGTTGGCTTCACATGCTTTTTTTTAAGGAAGTCAATCTTTCGGTTCCCGGCACTCGATCGATATGTTACAGTTTCTGCAAAATGTTTAAAATAGTCTATGAAGCACTTTTAGTACTTCATCCAAAAATCACACTGATAAATTTGGCCGAACCATTTATTTTGCTTAATCTTCATCTGCGTTTCCGACGAATTTGACTACAAAAAAAATTTAAAACTCTAATAAGTTTCAGTCTATAATAAAGCAATCTTTTGCTTTGCAGATATGGTAATAGGTACCGTCATGCCCTTTTACTTTCAAAACTTGAAATTATAATATAGTTTTTATAAAGATTATTTAAAATATAGTAATTTTAGCACTAGCTGCCTTGAGAATTTTTTTTATCTAAAAATAGAGATTAATAATAAAGTTGTAAATAAAATTTTTTTTGAGGTGAGTAGTTTCTCAAAGTAGGTTAAGTTGTACTCTGAACAAAGTTTTTTATTTAGATTTTAAGGTACCGTCCACCTGGGATTAAATTGATCAAGGTATAAAAGCTGGAGATACAACATATATTGGCAGATTTTCTTACTCCCAAGTAAGAAGTTTGTTTAAATATTTTTTTAATATGTGCCTTACTTTGTCACTAATAAAAAGGTACACCCAATTCGGTTTTTACACTGTTTTCAAATAACACGGTCTAGAAAAAAATGTATGTACAAAATTTCATTCGATTTAGCACGATTAAAAAAAGCTATTTCATTGAAATTTTAAAGCAAAATATTTTTATTAACATAATCTTTTAGAAATTTAGTTGGGGAATTTGCCTTTCTAATATACTTTTATAGCAGCCTAAGAATTTACTTCATGCCTTTTGTTACGCGCGTTTTATACCCTGTAGATATATGTAGGTACAAAGGGTATTCTAGGTTTGTGCAATGTATGTAACTGGAACGTATCTAAATCTGTGTAAAAACAGAATGAGGTGTATATAAATTTTTTTTATATTTAATTTTACATTATAAACTACAATTTAATAAACACAAGCTCAACAATTTGAATTTAGTTTGCACTATTTTAGTAGTTTTTTTTTCTGTTCTATTTATAAACTTGAAGAAATTTACAATTTCTTTGCAAAAAACTAACAAAATCGATTTTTGTAAAATGAGTTATTTAAAAGCTGAATCCCTCGGATTTTCAAATTTTTTTTTTTTTTTTGTACAGGTTCTATTATTTTGCAAATTATCAGCATTCCAAACCACTAAGTTTGTCTTTGTTTATATTTCGGTGATGGACTCAAATAATTAAAATTTAATTTTATACTTCAAAATTTTAGTTGCATGTATTCACTTTGCAGTTATCCGTTTTCCAAAAAAAAACTTATTTATTATTAAATTATTACCGTTATTTATGAATAATCTACAACTTCTAATTCTACGGTCTACAACGAAAATTAATGAGAGAAAAAGACGACATTCCAAAGTGAAAATATCTCGCCAACCTAAGGAATCTTTTATTGTATACCATCATACACCATAAAAAAAACTTTTATGTTGGACCTAATACTCTACAAGACCTTTAACTTAATTTCTAAACCTATAAACAGCCGCCAGAAATCTGAGGCAAACAAATCCCATTTAACTCAATGAAATGACTTCAAATAATAACAAAAATATGTTCAAGCTCAACTTGAAAATCGCAAAGACCATGTCGCAGAGCATTAAATTAATTGCAGCTCGTCAAATAATTTTTAAGCACTAATTAAGCTGCAAAGTCTGAAAACCGCAAGATACTTTTTTTGGTTGCATTAAAGGGGCTGGCTCTCAAGGTGTTTGGATTTGCTCACATAAAGGGTCTAAAGTTTGGCTACCGAAAAGGTCGCGCAATTAATTGTTATGACTTTATTATGGAGATAAGTAAGCCAAGTTATAGCTCTTAGCGTCTTAGGCTGAGTAACCCAAACAAACGGCTCTAATTGGCAGACCGCAGGATATTCAAGTAGACGCACTTTATGGCCGAAGGGTTTCATATTTTTTTGGGTTTTTTATTTTTCCAAACATGACTGTGAAAAAAATCTGTTACAATTAGTTAAGCTCAAAAAGCGCAAGTCTAGGCCCTGGGGCTCGACGTAGAAAAACTGTTTTTTATTTTTTACTTTCTTTATTTTTTTTTGGCCGCACTTTTTATCTGCAAAATGATTTGTCATTATTTTAAAGAGCACTTTTTAAGAATTTTTACGGCATGCTTATCAAGGGATTATGAAAATTAATGTTTACCTTGCAGCACAAGTTTTATGTCCATCAACAATTGTGGCCAACTGACGCAATTTTTCAATAAAATGAATTAGGCTATGAAAAATTATGCGGTAAATGACTGCAGCCATTGATAAAAACTAAGTACAGTAAATAAGCTAACAAAAGTTTTAGCCAAATGAACCGCTTAGATTTTGTTTGTATAAAGATATTGCTTAAGCTGCCAATAAATTTTATTGTTTGCACCAACGTTTTGGCCACAGAAAATTAAGAAAGCAATGTTAAAAACTTTGACCATAGAATTAAACGCTCGGTCAATATCGATTTAATTTTATTTCCACTCATTTAGCTAAAAGCGTCTACAAAAAAAAAAAGTACCAAGAAAAAATGTGAAATGAAAATATTTGTCCACGATTAAATTTTTAAAAAGCATTTTATGAAATGACTGCAACGCGGCCTCGCCTTAGAAAATTTGAATACATTACGGACAGAGCCACTGGAGTACCCCCAGTGCGGTTTGCGGGAATCGCCCTCTGCAAATAAACTGCTCAGAACAGCAGGACGAGCGTTCGCCCCCCATCCCAACCACAACGACGGCATGACAATGACACAAAAAACCGCGCACTTAATCGCCGCGGATCACATTCCGTAAAAACCGCGACGATAAAATTTTTTACGCTCCATTCTTGTGTACTTAGTCAAATGGAAGCCACCCCACTCAAGGCACAGCCAGCGTTGTGTGGTTTTCCTAGTGGTTGACCCGCTTGAAAGTTTTTGTCCAGTTTCAGTTACGTTGTTGCCGTTGGCTCTGCGCTTTTAACATAATAATCGTAAAGAAGAAAATCAAATCCGAAATTATTTTCAATTTGTACGCGATTTATTTTTATGTCTTTTTTTGTGCTGCTGCTGAGCTTCACTTCAATTTATACGATTTGTAAACATTTGAATTGGATTTTCGGCCATAAAAATTCTTGTTAGCAGCATTTGAGCTAAGTAAGATCCCAGTCTTAGTAGCATCATAAGCAGCAAGTATACAAGAGTACCTATTTATTATCGCATATCAGCGAGTTAATCGCATTACATTCACTCCATTACATATGTACTACAAGCCGTGAAAGGGCAGGAAGTAACCGAGTGCGCCACAAAAAGGTGAATAGTATGTGCATGGTATACTGGCGAAACTAACGACTATAATAAATTAATAAACTATAGAGTTTTACATAAAAGCACAGTTATCAATGAGTATAGTTCGAACTACCGTAATTACTGCAGGTGCTGTCGTTAAGTACTGAACTTGGAGGCGTTCCTTCAATACAAATGATTGCAAAAAATTACAGAAATTATTATCATGCATATGCTTGACAACTAGGTAACTAACTGATTTAGTAGGTTAAAGCAAATTTGCATATTTACTGACGTTTAACTAAACATGGGACTTGAAAACAGCTTTGAAACTCATCCAGATTGTTATGCAAAGCATTATAAGCCATATTTAGGAATCCCCTTAACAGCTACCTGTAAGTTGACTTGGAAACTGTGATTATATTGACCTCCATAATTTAATGCGAAAAACAAGTTGATCTTTGACTTTTTCTTGTCTTACACAGTCTTACTTCTCTGTAACGAGCTTCTTTTAAACAAACTTCTCGCTATTACGAATTTTTTCAAGTAAACTGCTTTTTCATACAAAATGTAGTGCATTTTGATCTTCTGCACTTAGATACGAAGTATCTCTATGTACCGAATTTTTCTGTACAACTAACAAATTTTCTAGCAGAAAGTCACATAGTTTTGTATTCTTCTTTTAACAAATTTCTTCAAATAATTTATCGGTACGCAGCGGACTTAAATTTTATTACGAGGAAAAAGTAAAACGAATTTTATAGGAATCCCAAAAATTAAATAAAGTTCAAGAAAAGAAAAAATAAAGTACACCACGAACATTTTCGTTGTGAGTTGACAATGTTCAGTGAAAATGTCCTCTAGCCCTTTCTTCGAAATGTACATGTACTGTTTAATGTTTTTTAAGCACTATACACGTTAACCTCCATATCTAATTCCGTCACGAATAACTTGTTTCCCAAAAACAGTTAAGTCGAAATTTAAACGTCATTTGCAAGAACTCCAAAAGCACTGTTTTGGCTGAAAGTTGTATAAATGTATCTCATTCAGAACGCCAATGGTATTAAAAAAAATGTGGTACAGTCGAGGCGGTGCCCGACAGTGGAATACCCTGTACCTTTTGTCTCGAAAAAATTTTTCCAGCATATTCCTTCTAAGAACTTTCCAATTGGAATTTATTTTTTTTTGGTGAAAATCGATATTTATACCTATAAGTTCTCTAAATTTTTACCCATTTTGATGAAACTCGAATGTTATACCAAAGAATTTATTAAAAGTATACGGAGTAAGTTTCAAGTTGGTATGTTGAGGGGTGTGGGAGAAAACACGGTAAATGGATTGCGGGGGGTGGGGGGACCGCATCGATAAAATTTGGATGTGGATTTGTTCATTAGAGCCACATGAATGAGCTTACCAAAAATTGTGATTCTAGGTCACTTGTAGCCATAATTGCGTAGAGTCAAATATTGACGCAGTTTATCGGCAAGGGGAGATGAAATTTGCACATTTTTGACTATAACTTCTGTTGTATTTGTCCGATTTTGTTCATTTTTTTAGACACAGATGCATGTAACCACAACGCATCGCTGTGTTTAATTTCAGATGAAAATATTAAACAGTGTGGCTAAAAACTGCGGGGGAACGGTGGAAGATATCGACATGATTCACAAACATCATCTTCTTAGGAAATATGCGCGCCAGTTAGTAAAGTGTCGTATCTCTAGCTCTTATAGTCTCCGAAATCTAGGTGTTCATACGGACGGACGGACAGACGGACGGACGGACATGGCTCAATCGCTACCCGAGGTTATGATAAGCATTTTGGTATAAAGGACTTGGGGTCTGCCACGCCTCCTTCTGTCCGTTACATACATTGCACAAATCTAGTATATATATATAAATATGCGCAAGAATTTAACGTCCGCAACGATTTTTCATCATAATCGAAAAGACAGATTCACTTTTTTTCGCCGTTATAATTTTTTTTTTTGGGTCAACATCAACTTTTTTTTGTCAAACCCAAACCCAGTTTTGGCTGATTTATTTATCTCTCCATTATCTAAGAAAGATTTTTCCTTAGTCCATTTTTAATTTTTGTTGATGCCTTCCGCGGAAATCGTGAGACTTATTTTGTTCTCGTGACTTTTTTAGAATTTGGAGTGCCATCACTGACGAAGAGCATATTGCTAAGCAAATTTTAAAATTGAAAACTAGTAGAAAATCACTTTAAATTGAAAAGAATATAAAGAATATAAATTTTTGCTCCCGATCAAATTGACAAGGAGAGAAAACGATGGTGCAAGAAAACGATAGAAATAAAACCATACCTTATGTTAGGTTTGTATTCACCGGTACAGGCGATATATAAATAAAGAATGTGGGGCGTTGGTTTGCGAGCGAAGCTATCAGGGTGCGGAGCCATTTTTTATTGGTTTCAAAAAAGATAAATTCCATATAAGACTATATTCGTAATTCTCAAAATTTCGTTTCGTTGATCTTCGCTCGTTTTGAATTTTTTATATTCTCAATTCAATTTTTTTTTTTAATTTTTATGTTGTTCTTCACTTGCATTCAATTTTGCATAATTTTTAAAATATATTATGTTGAAACGAACTTGACAAAATACAGCGGAATTCTCCTACTTCCCTGGCATATCACTACGAAAACTTCACCTGTCTACAGATAATGTATATCTTTGGTAAGTTTTGGTGCTCCTAGCGCATAGCTCTTTTTCTCGATTTTCGCGATGTAGGTGTTCATACGTACGGACAAAATGACGGACATGCCTAGATTTATGAGCTCGACAACAACGAATTTTTCTATAACAAAACTTATTGTTCAAGTCAACAATAGTCCTAAACTTATTGTAAAAATACTTGCTACAATTAATAATTTTTTTTTTAATTCTCCTTTAATGTGAATAATAAAACCAATGCAAACTGAAACCTTAATATTTAAAGTATTTCCACACCTGTCAGTACCTCAGCGTATCTCCCACTTTTTATATTTCCAACAGACAATACCATTTTCACTTAATCTTAAAGTTACTCGTAATTTATTATAAAATTTATTTCCATCAACTATTAAAGTGTGATAAATGTAAAATGCAGAGAAGGGATAAGGATGAGGATGAACCAAGACTGCTTGAAAATATTTAACGGCATTTAAAAGAGCGTGAAAAGTCAACGAGGAACAAGAGCAACAACCACAAGGAAAACACATGCTCGACAACGCCGAAGGTTTATCTAGGACAAAAAGGTCGGGGTTTGTTTATGGGAAGGAGTGCGTGTCTGTGTGTGTGCTTTAAATAAAACTAATGTTTGTGTGAAAATGGATTTTCTGTTTGTCATCGACTGGCTGTTTGTGTGTGTGAGTGTGTCTGTCTCTCTGTCTGTCTGTCTGTATGTGTTGGTTGGGATTTCCCACTGCTTTATATTCAAATGCCGAACCACAAAAAGGTTTTCGTTTTCAAATGCATAGCACACAGATTTAAATACGCATACGCTTACCACAGCCGTGTGCTCCTCCACGTGAATCCTTAAGGCTGCCGAGACAACGCGACGTAGAGAACGCTTTCCGCCAAGTCATGCATCATATCTGTGTGAGCACGGAAACAAAATGCGGCTAGGGGTGAAACTGAAGCGCGTGGACGACACGTGATTCCGTAGGTCGTAAATATTCCTGCTCGAATTTTTAGTGCTTTGTAGTTTTAATTTGTGGCTTGTTGAAAATGTTAAGAGAATTATTTATGTGATAAATGATAAAAATTATGATTGTGAACTGCAAACTTTTTCAGTGCGGATATTGAATACTAAATTTATATACGTGGATACACTACCTGTGCGCGAGATGTTATTAAACACCCCATAGTAAATTTTAAATAGAAGTTCAGCTCGAAATGTCACTCAGCCATTTCATCCATCTCGTTGTCAATGCGGCGACGCGTTGTATTCTTGGGGTGCTAAAATTGAGAAATTGTGTGTATAAAGTTGTGTATGTGTCAGTGTCATGGCATCATCCATCATTTTGGACTTGACCTTTTTTTTCAAAGCTTCCTTCCGTTTAGCAAAAGGCATCTTTAATTTTGTACTTTTATCTAGAATGAGGTGCGTATACAAAGCTCATGCACATGTTATAGATAGATACAGATATGTGGCAACAGCTTTCAGCTGTATATTTTGGGTGCCCCCCGCACCCAGCACCTTGACAGCTAGACATGGCCTTATAGACGCAGTCTTGACTGTCTGACGGATGAAACCATTGACATGGCCGTCTGACATCAGGGGCTACATAAGCGGTTTTTGCATTATACTCGTACTTTTTTAACAAGTTTGGCAATTCTGCAGTGCAATGACTGCTTTGCTATACATGATGAGGATGATTATAATATTCCTTGTTGACTTAACGACACTGGCAAGATTTCACTTCTGACGGAGCAATCCTTCGACCAACCATACCATCACTACTGTTAAAAATGAATTTGTCATCGGTAAAACGTGTGACATGTTTGCGAAAATCATTCGACATGGGCAGCAGGAATCACGGCAATACATCAAATCCTTGGCCTTGGTTGCGCTACCATAAGGACGCAGTGCAGCCAGTGAACGGAAACTGATTGATTTGCATTGAAATTTCAGATTTAAATTGACATTTTGATTCGGACTGGAAGCATAGTAATTATTTTTGTTGCCTTTGGCCCAAAAGCGCAATAATTATGTCAGACGCATTTATGAGCTGTGATCGATGAGCCAGCCATCAAGCGGAATAAACTGTTTTATAAGTATGCTTGCAAAAAAGGTATTGATTGGGACAAAGATTGACAGAGGCTGACTTTATTGTAGCCAAATTAGAAATTTTAAGGTGGATTTATTGTTATTAAGAGTAATTTATTTTTATTTTGCATTCATATAAATTGATTTGGTTGGAAGGCGAAGTTGGAAAGATTGTTTTGATGTTAACAGTTATCACAAATCGATCAAGGTAGAGATGATGATCAAGCGAAAGTGTCTTCCATTTGTAGTATATATCATTTGAAGCAGGGTAATATGTTGTTTTTTAGCGTAAAAAATTTTATTTTTGATTGAAAAATATATGAGGAGGCTTTTTAAAACAATCTTTAACATTTTTGTGATTTTACATAACCATGAGAGGTATATTATCGCATTATAATTATAAACAAATTTATATTTATGGTATGTAGAATTTTTAAATTCCACCCATATCTAGAAAACGAATGCATAAAATATAGGCCGGAGAGTGGAATTTTCTTTACTCAGTATCTACTTTCAGAACGGTTAGTTGTAGACAGTAGAAAGTATGTATCGGATGTTTTTGGGGTCATGAAATCCATTTAGATATTTATTTTTATCCATGCATTTGACTAATATTTGAAAAAAAATCTATTGAATGTAATAATAGAAATAGATTTTTAAATATTTTGCAGGAATACCTACTTTATATATGTCATAATTATATAGGTATTTAATATCAATATTTTTTGAATTCAATTTTTTATATCTAAAACTAAATGCTGAGTTTTGTTGATTGCGCCAAAATTCCAATATTCGTAGCTAATCAAAGTAAAATTTTTCGAAAATAAAAAGTTCTCTTTTTTAATAGTGAGTGATTCTCGTCAAAATCGGTAAAAATTAACGGAACTTATAAATATAGTTTTGCACCAAAAAAAAAAAGAAGAAGTTTTTTGAAAGACTGTGCAGAAGTATAATTTTTTTCAAAAAAAAACGGGACAGGGTATTACACTGTCGGGCACCACCTCGACTGTGTTCACATTTTTTATAGAACAAATTGGACAGGGAAGAGGTCCAAGCCTTGTTAAATTTTTAACCACATTTTTAAGGTTCATATTCGATAATAACTGTTTGTTTAGCATCTTTATATAGAAGAAGTATCAATTAAAGCATCAAGTATCAAATAAAAACCCATTCTGCGTTTAGATAGTACTTAAGAAAACCATTTTGGTATTAAAAACATATTGGGCCGCTTCTTCTACTGCTTTTTACATCTAGTAAAATAGGTACAGGAGGTATAAACATCAACCTACGCTTAGAAGTATATAAAGGGACTGATGGTGCTGATCACTTGCTCTGCCACGTCCCACTTTAATTTCGCTGCTAAAATTGAGTATCTATCTTATTCAACTTAGAACTACTTTTGGTTAATTCTTCTTTAAATATTTATGAAAATTAATCGTTGATTTAATTCCTCATAGACGGAACCATTAGGTACTAAATTTAGTACAAATTTGAATTAAACCCTTTATGGCATCAATTTCTGCATTGGCATCGTTTAGTTGCATTATAATTAAGCCATTTTCATGCTACCGTGTGGCATTGAATCATTTAGAATACATATGTAAATAACTGGCACTAAAAATAATTACAAGTACTTGTTGGCTGGGAGAAGGAGGAAGAGGAGGAGGAGGAGGCACCAGTTATTAATTTATTTTCGTACATGGACATCCGATAGCTACGTGATGGCTTGTAATATGGCATAAAAATGTAATAAGTGGGCCATTTATGAACATCGCCATAGATATACATACATACTACATATGTGTATGTGGAGACAAACACGTGCTCGTATGCATGGTTACAGTTAAAGTACCAGCTGCTGGTTATATGCTTCCATGAGCTTTGTAATTGGCCGTATTTAACTCTAATAATTTGAAGCTAACAACGGATTGGTGGGCTGATATTGGATGTGGGCACAGTTTTGGGGGCATGGCTTTGGGTGTTTGGCTTCGCGTGTTATTGTTATAAACGCATCGTTCAGATCATTGAACAAATGGCTTTCGAATAATTGCGATGATTTTGGTAAAGAGCGTGAAATTGATATGCAATTTGTATGATATTTATCGTATGAGCAGCGCATTTAAAATATGATTTGTATAGGTATAGTAGGTAATTTTGGCGTTGGTATTAACGTCACGTAGCTGCCAATTTGGCTTATTTAAAAAAAAAATATCAGGCAGAGAAAATGTATTACCAAACAAATATGCACATGAATTTTTATAATACTCAAAAAAGCAACAGCTGGCGTTGATTTTGCCAAATGTGCGTGAAATATTAATTTCAATGCATTCTTGCTGGAATTTAAAAAAAAACATATTTTGCCATAATTTTTTTTTAGCCATTAAAGTCCTCTAGGATTTCAATAAGTGAATCTTTCGTTAAGACTGAGCTTTTTTTTCGCTATAACCGTTTTAATTTTTTACAGCGCTTACTAGCTCATATTTTTTTTTCTGCACAAGGACAATGTCTGGGAGGAACAAAAAACACGAACGACTGCTGCGGTTAATGGCTTTTGAATGCAAATTCAATTTTATCGCACTGTTCCTTTTAATAAGATTTCTTTCTGCCACTTTTCAATGTGACGTTCGTCGACTTTGCAGCCATTGGAAAAAGGTGCAGTGCAGTGCGCTGGAAATGAAAATTAGTTGCAAGTGCTGAACAGCAACACAAAAAAGTAACTAACAAAAAACCCAAAAATTGAAAACAGTTGGTAGTGGGATACCCTTTTTCCCAATGAAAATTCTATGAACTGCTTCAAATGTTTTATTTGACAGTTAACAGTTGGTAGTGGGATACCCTTTTTCCCAATGAAAATTCTATGAACTGCTTCAAATGTTTTATTATATTTGTACGTTGAGAGTTGGAAACGTATTCAAAATAAATTGTTTTAGGTGGTAGTAGGCGTTATTGTTATTTTTTAGGCTCACATGAATCTTGATACCAAATATATGATAATGTAGCTATCTTGTGAAAGCTTATTTGTTATCTTATACAAATTTTGAATTTCTCAGTGTACTCACTCAGCTTATTTCTGAACGAAAATTTATAGTTTTATAAATAATTTATTAGCTATAAAAAATCTGCTGGTTTGCTCCCCAATCCCAACAGCTGGTCTGCGGTCGCGACAAAGCTTTTTTTAAATTATATTTCTCAAATTAATTTATTTTCATAAAGCAATATTAGGGCTCTTTGTGCCAGATGAGAATATTTTTTTTTTAATATGCTTTGAAATAAAGTAAGTTAATTTGGAAATTTGTTAAATAAAAAACCTTTCGTCGTTTTTTTTAAACGTTGTGTCGATTCCGTGAGTTTACTCAAAATTGTATTAAAACCATTTGCTAATAACTTTTTTTAGAAAATCTGAAAATTTGAAAAAAAAAAAAAAAAAAAACATAATTTTTGTCTATAATATTAACAACTATTAAAAAATATATTTCACTTCTTGCAAAAAATAAATTTATAATATGATAATAACAAATTATTATAATAGTTAAACTCAATCTTATAACCTTAGTTAGAAGCAAACCATTGAGCTCGTTAATTTAAGGACTTTTGAATATATTTCTTTAGTCATATATTTTGAAGCATATATGAAGTTAACTTTTTATTTTTCGCTCAGGGAGTACCTTTCATTGGATTTTTTGAAGCTTAAAGGGAGTGAGTCTAAAAATGAAACATTTTTGCTGTGAAAATTTTTCGATCGGATAGCTTTTATGGGGTGGTTTGTAAGCCGCGAAATAGTCCTACGGTGTCAAAATGTGAATATGATTCGAAAAATGATGCGAATTTTTGGATAAAAATTTATTGGTATTGGATCTACATAAAAAAAAGTAGAATTTTTTTCGGAGGTTGAAGGAAATTGATCTAAAGTTGATAGATTTTTGGCAATATGTCTTGAACTTATACCTATACCTACCGATATATGATCTTGCATGTCTTCTCGGCCCTATTCTCCAGTAGGAGAAACAGGAAATGATGATGTCTAGTAGTGCTTGTTATTTGCATTGCATAAATCTATAATACCCTTGACTCTATAGTTACAGTGAATTTAAAGCATGTTTGAAAACTTGAGCCCAAAGACACGCGACTGCAAAAAATGCTTTTGGCGCCACTCGCCAGTTGTTTCTAACCACGCAAGTCTAGGCAAAGCGGCAGGCAGCGGTGGTTGTTAACACACACACATACCTACCGATGCAAACACACACAGATACACACGTATACACTGGCACTAACTGGCGAGTACTTTTACCTTTCGTGCTCGAAGGGCACAACCTACAATCCAACAAATTGCGTTTCTGTGCAAGAGTGGGTGGGAAAACTGTCAGAATGAATGAGTAGACTGGTCACACCTACTGTCAGTCAGCGTCAGGGGCAACACCAGAAACCAGAACAACAACAATAACAATAACAACAAAAGCAAAAGCAATGGCAACGGTATCATTGGACATTCAAAGGCGTTGCCATTGTACTGCGCTGGATTTAGTTCAAAAACAGCTTTAAAAAGTAAGAAACAAAAATGAAATACTATATTTTCGCTAAATTTTTTTTGAAAGCTTTTCAATAACACAAATTTAATCAGGCGTGCAAATTAGATACGTGGGTTTTCGGTTCGGTTCGACGCCTTAAACCAATGCCAACGTAAAGCATCGGTTCATTAACTGGGTTCCACAAGGTCGTAACCGCTAAGCAAAATTGATTTGAGTTTTAATGAGATTCTTTTGCTGGACAAAATAAGAAAAAAAGAAATGCATTTCAAGGATTAGGCTTAAAAAGTATGTTTAAAAGTTTTGCTGCATCCAACTCAAAAAGGCAATTCGATGCGGAATTGCAATAAACAAATTAACTACACTAAATTATTTAGACAGATGAGAAATTTTTAAATGGATTTGTCAAACCTAGAGCTTAGATTTTAGACTCCAAACTATGGGCGGCTTGGGTTAAGGCTTAGTAGAAGTATAAAGATTACTTAAAATTAAGATTTTGTTACAAACCAACAATACTTACTTAATATACTAAGTTTTTGCATAAAAGTTTTAAGACCAACACCCAGAAAAAGAATGGCGGATGATTAGGACAACAAAATATATCGATTTAGCCATGTGCGCTTGCCCGCTAAGTCCCGCTAAGTCCGCTAAGGTCATTGATTTTGCAATACGGTGTACCTCATAGAGTAGTTCTCCATTTCAATTCAGTTTTTTATGTTGGCCTCCATTTTCCCACTCAACAAAATCAAATGGACACGGAAAATGAAGTAAAATACAGGATATATTTATTAATCTATTTATACATACATCTACAAAAATAAAATTTTTACTTAGCTAATTTCTAAACATAATTCTGTACTTTTTCAAAAATATTCTTTAAATTTTAATCTGAATCCTACCTAAATTAAAATAACCTGTTTCGGTTTAAACTGAAAGAAAAGAAAACGTTATTTATTGTCCGGTTCAAATTCCATAAAAAAATCTGATTCCATCAGAAATGTCCTTAAGCATTCCAAAAGGTGCAATTTAAATTTTCAACTGGTTTGACTTAAATCGACTCATGGAAAAATTTTGTAATTTTTTAAGCAGCGAACTTTTTTTTATTGCTTTAAATGAAGTACTCATTTTTTCTGTTAAAGATACGAACTCAATCTTTTCTATTTTTGATTATAACCAAAGATCATGATTTATGAAAATATCAAGAGGTCAACCAATCGCCCACGTATTTACAGCAACTATGTGATTTTCCAGGTTATTGTTTATTTTTATTTTACAAGTATCAGTTGCCATCTTAACTTTAACTTAACGTCTAGTAGGAACGTTAGAGCTCAAACGTAGAAACGGATTGTACTTGTCTTTAAAATGCTTATGCGCGAAAACAGAAATGGCTCTTTAAATAAATGCTTTTTATATTTGACCAAATAAAACTATTGTTCTTTGACTGAAATCGAAATTAAAGGGCAGCTAAAACGCCAGTCATATTCATAAGCTTCCAAACAGCTGCAGATTCTTATGCATTATGTATCAAAATAATTTTGCTAATCACGCAGTCTTACAAAATATCAATATTTGTTATGAAACTGCATAAACTGCTTAGCCCCATGTCAGCTCCACTCTAACCAAATACCCAAACCAACCCAGACACTATTATTTCCGACAGCATGATTTTATTTGCGCATATATCGCAGAGCCAGTCCTGAGAACCCCACTGCCCAACTAGTTGGGACTACCCCCTTGATTACTTATGATATTTCGCTTGGGCGCTTCCGCCATTTTTGTGAAAATAATAGACTCGAGTCTGTCAGACAAGTCGCTTGGAGTCGATGTTGAGCCATTTTCTTGGTTCTCTACATCCCAGCCGTTCACTTGGCAGCTTATGAGCTGTTTTTTGCTATCGAACTCCAAGAAAACTTCTCAATTACTTACTTTGCAACTTGTTTTAGTATTTTGCCAGCGTTCTGAGTAGCCAAATTGGGTTTGAGAACACTATAGTTGGGCCACTTTCTTGACCGCTGCTCGTTACGTGCTGCATGTGCTGCTGTTCTTGGGTACATGCAACAACTTTGAACATCCGCTGTTAAGTTTTGGGTTAATTATTTTCCACTTTTGAGCAGAATTTTATTAAACAAGTATATTTTGAAGCCAAAAAGATCTTTAAGTCGCTGAGACTTGCTCAAGTTTATGGTTTTTAAGGGAATTTTGTTTTTTCGTCGAATTTAAAAACAAGGAGTTAAGATTTCCAAGAATAAGAAGTTATTTCAGCGTAGCGCCGGGTGTGGGACCTGCCTTTTATTGCCATTTTAATAATTTGATTTCTCTCAAATAGATATATAGATACATATATACAAAGATAAATAGATATATAGATACATAGACACATAGATACATAGATATATAGATACATAGATACATAGATACATAGATACATAGATACATAGATACATAGATACATAGATACATAGATACATAGATACATAGATACATAGATACATAGATACATAGATACATAGATACATAGATACATAGATACATAGATACATAGATACATAGATACATAGATACATAGATACATAGATACATAGATACATAGATACATAGATACATATATTATATACAAAGATACATTGATACGTAGGCACATAGATATATAGATACCTACATTTTGTATCTGAGATACTGATTTAGTTGGCTCAAGCGTTACAGTATTCAAATATTTGGTGGGTTGTGATAATATTCTTATCACATTTCGAGTGTTACTGTCCCACATCTAAAAACGAGGAATACCCAAAAAACAGATTGGCTGCAGCGCAATGTGATATAGTAAATTAAACAAAAATAATTGTTTTATCTATTTTTTAAAGGTAATGTAATTTCTATATTAACAAAATGTTTATTTGCTCTATTTGCAGGTGATAACTCCATAAGTAAGTACAACTTTAAACTGTTTGAAAAACAAAACTTCACGAATACGAAAAACAATAATTTCTTAATTGGCTTAGATATTGTATAAGACATAATGCATTCGTTTGAGCACCGAGCTTTACCACAAAAACGATTAATTGAAAATGTCATTTGATTGTGTGTCTATGTAGAGATATAAATGGGTTATACGGCAGCACACGGTATAAACTGGTTTGGCAAAAGTCCAAAAAGACCGCAGCATGATTAAATATAATTATATTTTTTTTTAGGTTAGGCGTTCGCTTTGAAAGCAATCTAAAGCTGAAACCCAATTCAAAAGTCGGCGAAGCATGCCACTGTGTGAAGGTTATAGAGATACGAGATATACTTAGACCATAAGAAAGAGCCGCATTCAAAACGTTGCCTTTTTATTTTGGCAATTTGTAATTTTTCCGTTGAAAATTTGTCCATTTGTTCAAATTTGTAGCGCGCGGGAGTTTCTCAGTGTTTTGCTTTTGTTTCAATAGCTAGCCGCTGGCCAAAATAAAAATGGCTGCTAACTAACGATAAAAGTATTAAAAAAAAAAAAAAACGAAAAACATAGGCAAGGTAAAGAAAATATTAAGCTTACAAATGTGGCTTGGAATTATTTATAATTATATAGCGGACTTTATAAGCAAAAAAATATTTTGTTTTTTTTTGTTCTTCCGCAGAGAAACTTCCGCAGGCCATTTCTTTTTTTTTACTACTATTTATTTGAACAGCGTTTTATTTGTTATGTACAGTATGTGTATGTGTATTTCAAATGCTTAAGGCTGCCATTTTGGTTTTCAAACTGGTCACAAAACATACACAGATACACACGCACACATACAACCAGAATTGAACCAATCAACCGCCAAGCATTTCGAGCAATTCGACGGAAACGTCGCTTTTTCATGTTCGTGACCAAAGTTTAAGCACGCTGCGGGCTTGAATAAAATTTTTTACCTGAATTAAATTAAGTAACAAAACACGAAAACTTTTGTATCTCATCAAACTCACACACACACACAAATGCATACAAAGCGCGCTCTTCCTTGGCGTCTATTTTGTTTTACTTTTTCCATTTCTGCTGTTTGCATAGCGTAAAAAAAAGAAAAATAGAAAGAGAACAGAATTCAAAACGAAACACGCTACCATTTCGTTTTTTTCTACTTATTTTTTCGTCTTTCTTTGCTTCCAACTTGTAATATCATTTGTCGACTGTGTTTGTGTATATCTATGTGTACCTGTATCTGTGTGTGTGCGTACTGCCGCTGTTGGTCACGTTAGGGCTCGCCGCTTTAGTGTTGGTAAAACAGTTGCGGAGGAAATAATTACATGATTGAGGCACTAACTCACACTAGTCCACATATGTGTTTGTAACAAAGACAACAATGTCCACTTCTTAGCTGCTGCTGCTGCTATTGTTGTTTTTGTTGTGGTTGTTGTTGTCATCGTTGTCTGATTGGAAAGAACATGTTAGCTTGGCCAACTCCATAGCTTCATATATACGAGGGCAGTCTAAAAGATTTCATGGAAAAAATAAATCATTTTATTGCTCAAAATACTATCCCTCTACATCGATACACTAAATTCAGCAGCTTTACAAAAAAAACACAGCACCAAGGGTTCCAATATAGCTTCCAAAAACCCCATAGAATTAATTTCTTTTTGTTTTGACGATATTTTTTTAAATGTTGTGGGGTCACTGAAAATCGATTTTCGGGTTGGGAGGCCAGGTCATATTTAATATGAGGTTCAAAAACTACCTTTTTTAATTCGATAGAGGTAGAGTTTTTAGACCTCGGATTCCCATTCAGCGTCTCCAAAAAGTATATTGGCACCGTACTACACAAATGCGAAACATCTAATAGTGAGCTTTAAAATTGGTTTCCTTCCACCTGACGCTTTTAAAGTAAAGAAATTTCTTTAAATACAATTGAATTACAAGATTTCAAACTTAACATTCCCAAACGGGATGAAAGATCTACCAGTACCAAATTCTGGTAGCTGGTAGAATAACCTTGAGCCCTGTCTTAAACTCCTAAATTTGTTTGCCATATTCGTTTTTTTTTTGGTTTAAAATGTGTAGAATTGGTCTTATAGCTCCAAATATAATTTCTCCTATATTGTAGGATGATAAACTTTAAGTCATGGTCATTCCCAAAAATCGGGGCCATCACCTTGATCAGAATAACCTTGGCCATCAATTTGTAAGACGAAATCCACTGCATCGGCCTTCCTTTGGTCAAGATTTATACACAACTAAGAAAGAGAGCAAAAACCCATTGTTGTTACGATTAAACAATTTACCAGAAACTTCTTCAGCAAACCCAATCCTCATAGGATGCCTTCAGTTATGACAATCTCGCACACTTTCACTTGGCCATCGTCCGTAAGCATTCCGTAGATTTGGTTAACTATTTTTTGGTCGGCTTGAGAGTTCATCCACAAAAATGTGAATAAAGGGGCACTTAAATTCATCTGCACATGCAGAATTCCTTTGTGATCTTCGCATTTGTTTTTAGTTTAAGGAACAGATATCATTTGACTGCCTTATATATAATTGTATTCATTTTTGCAAATACGCGAATGTGTTCTTTTCCAATCATTCATTCTGCCCTCGTAGCTTTGTCCATTGCATGACATGGCCCTGTGTCCGTAAAAGCTTGCATGTGTGTAAGTGTTGGCAAACGCCGGCATATGTATGAATGGCGGCTTTTGATATAGAATTCTTGTTTGGTTTTACTTTTTTTATTGCGTTTATTCAGTCTTTTTTATAATACATGCCAAAGCCGCAACAAAAGCAACAACAATGGCGACGACGACGACGACGTTGTTGGCCACGATGACGGCCCAGGGCAATTATTGTATCGCTTGCCAGAGCCACTGCCCCGTCCCAGCGTCCCAAGCCGGCAACCATAGTCATGGCTAAAACAACAACCACAACTTCAAAGATACTCGTTGCATGGCCAAGTGACTGTGGCAGGGCTTTTTTTTAATATATATATATATTTACAATTGGCTGAATGGTTGTACTACTTGGCAAAGGATATTATATACCATATAATGTGAATTATAAGCTCCAGTTGGATTGGCTCTGTGCAAATGTTTGTGAATTGTGCAGACTAATTGGAATGTTGTATGCAAAGTCACACTTGTCTTTATTTTTTTTGTTTGAGTTACGTTGATTTTATAATATGGCCAAAATATTTGTTTACCACGTTCTTTAATTTCAAAGTTTGGTTAATGTGGGGTTAAACATTTTATTTGAGACAAATATTAGAATGTTTTTTGTGCCGATCAGAACCTCTTTACACATGATTCTATAAAAATAAAGATTAGATCGCATTTGGTATAGAAAATGTTTTTGTTCTTAGCATGCTCTATACAAATTATATATAAAAACTAAAAATTATAAATAATTTTTATTAAATGATTTTTATTTGTATAATCTGTTCCTTGAGAGGAGACAATTAAAAACATTTAATTGAATAGGCTTTTAGTTGAAATCTCAGTGTTTATGTACGTTTTAATAGAAGGTTTAGAGATTAAAAGTGTTTCAACTGGCTTCGTGGTTAACGTGGGACTTAAGTCTAAAAATTTATTAAGGCAAGGTGGGAGATTTGGGTGTGATTACTCAGTATATTGCTCCGAGCTTAGAAGAGAGCGGTTGCAATTCTTCTCAAAGTTTAACTTGGAGTCATTCTAATAGGGAAATATTTGAGACACATGCGGTAATAAATAATGACACGAAAAAAATGTTGTTTTATGGAGATATACAAGTGTGATTGGGTTAACTTGAAAATTTGAGTTTGCCAGTATCCCTAGTCATATTGTGGAATCTAATTAAAATTGTTTTTTTCGAAACTTCAGTAGAAAATTATTTTGAAATTGGCGATTTCCAACAGGCCCAAAATAAACACAGACATTAATTATTATTTTTAAATATTTTTTATTTTATGGCGAAAATGCAATTATGATTTTTTAATTACAATCACATGTTAATACTTTAACCAATACCGGTTTTTTTTTTATTAATGGACTCGATTTAGGATCTTTTACCAAGTTAATATCTATTATACTAAAATGTACAACTCGTGAAAGTACTTTCATCCGAAAAGATAAAATTAACTCCATTATGGTCAGGTGAACAAACGACATCTAGACATGGCCGATGAATGGGGATCCCTCCGTCTAAAGGCTAGATAAACCAAACTTTCACGTTAAATCCCCTATTATACCACAGGAGACAAGTTTAGTTTATTTTTTCGATATAGGGGTTACATTATATTGTTACCATATATAATCAGTTACCAAGAGCTTCTAACCCCTATATCTGCTTAACTTTTTATATTCATTTTATAAAATGTTCTCAACTGTTTCTTTCCAAGACGACCTTTGTATTTAAACGCCCTGACTGTAGCTCACTGTTTAAATACAAAAATTGTCTACACAAATTTTTTTACAACAGAGTCGCCACTAATTGCACTGTTCCAGCCTCCGAAAGACCTCTAAAGGCCACTGCCCGGGCATTGCCAACTGTTGTAGCAAGGATTAATTTCTAATTTTTCCTAATGCTCGACAAAATGTTTCTATTTCTGTTGTTCGTGTTTATTCCAATGTTTACATTTTGGTGCCATGTTTTTGTATCTATGTGTGTTTGCCTTCTAATTTACCTTGATAAGAACGTTCCCTTTCCACCGCGCCACCGCCTTAGCTTGCCCTAGTTACCATGCCGCAACGTGCTTAGGTTTTGTGGGCGCTGCCCTACCCCCAGGCCGTTGCTCCGGCCCTCGCCACAGCCAGTGTGCCCACATGTTGGCATCATTAATCATGACGTTTCAGCTCTGACACATTTGTCCGATCGCCGGCAGCAGCGGCCACTGCGGCGGCGACCACGCATCATTGTAATGAAAACGTTTTGAAAGCGCTCAGACTTCATACTGACGTATACTACACAGAGACAGACGCGCCTCAGACGTTTCGTGGACTTACTCACAGCAGGCCTCTGGTTTGGCAGACCCATCGCTTGTCGACAGACAATGTGAGTCGTCGAGCAATTTGAAGACAAATATTTTCACAATTCGAATTGCAAAAAAAAAGAAAAGAAAAAAGGAAAAAGAAAACCCATACTCCGAGTTGAATGTAAATATTAGCCAACTATTTAACGGAGCTCTTAGCTATAATGGCCAAGTGGGCAATTTAAGGTAACTTATATATTTGCAGCTAGACTAATTGCTGTTTAGATTTCTTAAGCAAAAGATTGGTAAAAATTTCTTTAAGCTCTTTCACTTTAAACTGAGCCAAGAAATTTTTGCCTAATTCAAAAATGTAGGTTAAATTTTGGAGTTGTGATGAAATCACATGATATTTTTTTTATTATTTTAATATGCACTATTAAAATTTTTAACTCACTGAGTTTTAAATTAAGTCATTAATTCAATATGTATGCTCTATCCGGAACTTAATGTAAGTCAACTACTTATTAACAGCATTTAGCTTAATCTATACGATTTTCATCTGTAACGATTAAGATTATATAAATAAAGCGGGATTTCTAAGCCTAATTAAGTTCGTGCATATTCAGCTTCATACCCTTATTAAAAAAAAAATTCATTTTTTCAAAAAAACATGTTTTGCGTGTATGTTAGTGTACAAATACATTTAATTGACATGAGAACAGAAATAGGTATCAAATTAATGCAGGTGTTAAAAATTCGAAATCAATCTTTAATTTCAAATTTTAAAATAAATAAATTTAAAAAACAACAAAAATTTAAATGAGGAAAAAAATTCGAAACCAATCGTTATCTTTAATTTTTAATATAAAAAAGTACAATAGTAATATTTTCGATTTATATTATTATATTAAAAATATAAGTTATTTCGACAACTTTAAATATAAATTGCTGAACTATTATTTCTTCTTTTTATTTTTAGATGAAAAGATTAAAGTCGACATTTAATTTATTTTAGTTGAAAATATTTTATCCTTTTTGGAAGAGCTCACTCAAAGCACATTCATCTAAATTATTTTATTCGATACGATTTTTTTAACCCAATAACTCTTATTTGCGAGCTCTGGTTAAAATTGTATTAACAAAGCATATTAGAAAATTTCCAAAAACCGATTTTTTGGCATAAATTCAAAAAATTCATAGAAACAAAATCCTGTGTTAGAATTACAAAATTATGCACTATTCAAAAAATTCTTGAAAATTATTGATTTAAATACAACCCTGAAATTTCGGCAGCCCTTCCAAGTTAGATGTTCGATCAGCTGCGAGTTGCACTTAAAAAGATAGGAAATTTGCGAGCTTGTTTACTTCTTAATTTTTAACAATAAGTACATATTAATAATGGAATATGAAGGTCTTAGTATGCAGTATGTTTATATTAAAAATGTGCTTGTTTATAAATATAAAGAAATTTAAATAAATATAAAGAAATATAAAAGACAAATGTCTGATGTGTGTATTGATTTGTGATGAGAGAAAAGTTAACATCTGCCAATCATTTGTGGAATGAAAACTAACTTTCTGCAAGTGTTAATGTAACATAAAGTGTATACTAATTTATCTTTTTTATGCTTTTGGCGGCTTTTTGGGATTTTTTTTTTGTATCTAAAGTTTGTAGCGCTGCTAAATATCGGATTGATAAAAATCGAAAGGCACCCGCTGTTTCACGCTGGATATTTTTGAACATTAGTTAAGAACCGAGAAGAAATTTAAAATAGTTAAATACACAAATAAAAAACATTGCCATTTAAATTTAGTAGAGAAACAACTTTTTTCGAACCAGTGCCAGTACCTTCAACGGCCATCACTAAAAAAGATGGCGTACGTTAAAGTCGGGCGCGGACGACTTTTGGATACCCTGTACCACCACATTGCAATCAAGTCCGATACATTGCTTACAAACTCCAAAAGATATTTCTTTGCCAAATAAACGAAACACAACGATTTTTGTTCAAAATACATTTTTTTGACCCATTGGACCTATGGGAGCTATATGATATAGTCAACCGATTTTGATCAAATTTGCTACAGTGCTTGGGAACTCTAAAAAACTTCATAATGCCAAATGTGGTTACGGTATCTTCACAAATAAACGAAACACAACGAATTTTGTACAAAACACGATTTTTTGACCGATTGGTCCTATGGGAGCTATATGATATAGTCAACCGATTTTGATCAAATTTGGTACAGTGCTTGAGAACTCTAAAAAACTTCTTAATGCCAAATTTGGTTACAATATCTTCACAAACAAACGAAACACAACGAATTTTGTACAAAAAACAAATTTTCGACCGATCGATCATATGGGGCTATATGATATAGTCAACCGATTTTGTTCAAATTTGGTACAGTGCTTGGGAACTCTAAAAAACTTCTTAATGCCAAATTTGGTTACAATATCTTCACAAACAAACGAAACACAACGAATTTTGTACAAAAAACAAATTTTCGACCGATCGATCCTATGAGAGCTATATGATATAGTCAACCGATTTTGATCAAATTTGCTATAGTGCTTGGGAACTCTAAAAAACTTCTTAATGCCAAATTTGGTTATGATATCTTCATAAGCAAACGAATTATCCATCTAAAACTTTTGCTTTATATCGAGGTCCCCTGAAACACCCCTATAGGAGCTATATAATGTAGTCCCGATATCAAAAAAATAAAATAAACTTGTCTCCTATGGATTAATAAGGGATCTTATCTGAAAGTTTGGTTGCTCTAGCTCTTACCATCTCTGAGATCTAGGCGTTCATACGGACAGACGGACATGGGTATATCGACTTCTCTAGTCACTCTGATCATACTTTAGGTAACTTTGGGGGTCTCCGACTTCTCCTTCTGTACGTTACATACATTTTCGGCTTGCACAAACACAATATACCTTTTGTACCATACGGTACAGGGTATAAATATACAATACAACAACATTCGGGATTTTGGCAAAAGTCGATCTTGTGACCAAATAATGGAATCACATGCTCGGAAGAGCACCAGGATAAAAAATATGACCGATGCTTTTCAAAGACCAATGTATTCCTCGGATATTTGAGTATCAAGTAAGGTCAAAAGAAAATAAAATCATCGCTGCTGATGACAGTGATCATTCTGGTGCCGAAAATAAAAATCTTGTTTAGTTAGTTAGTATTAAACGTACAGATCGACAGTCAGATATTAATTGTACGTTAATAGTACATGAATACGACTTTTTTAAAATAGCTATCATACAATTTTTTTTGTATTTATTGTAAGCTTATAAGAAAATAAGCTAAATATAAAAAAATATGTATAAAAATAAATCTTTAATACTTCATTAGTAAAGCAACAACTAACAAGAATTAGTTATATATGCGCGGCAGAAGTGGCGGTATGCCAAAAATTTGGCTTTCTGGCCCCAATATGCATTTGGACTCTACAACAAATACTTAGCCGTGCTCCGGAAAACGAAAAAACCAAACCGAACAATTTCATTCGGATTTGTTTTTGCGTGCTCCGGAAAACGAATTTTTTTGGCGATAAGTTCCCTTTTTATTTTCGATAAATTTGTAAATTTCCCCTCATTTTTTCAATAATATACTTAAGAACTTGAGTACTAGCAAAGAATATAGAATATAGTTCTATATTCTTTGGTACTAGCAACATTGGGGTACGACCCAATTAAAAAAATTTTTTTTTTAATCATTGCATTTTTCTTATAATACCAATCCAAACAATATGATACTTGTAAACAGCAGTTTATTTTATACCATAACTCGTTATTATTATTATTATTGCTCGTGTCTTTACTCAGGCATTCTTGCCCTTATTTATTTATGCCTGACAAAGTTTAACTTAACAATACTTGTACCGTGCTAAATAAATCATCGTAGTAAATTAACGCGTGTTCTTTAGTAAATCCTTTCACCGATGATATTTTTAAACCAGGTTCTTTATATACCTTTACTAAGCCACACAAGAAATTTGTGTAATATTTACTCCAAAAGATACAAAAATTACATTTTTCTCACATTTTCTTCTAACTTTAATTGATTGTTCTTTGAATTGCATAATCAAATTATTCCAAAATAAATTGATATGGAGCTCTCCAACTGCTTCTATTGTTTTGTATACTTTTCCATAGAAAACATTACACAAACTTCTAACACATTCATTTCCAAATAGCATAAAAAGATACAGCAGCCGTTGTCTGTCCATTTCATCAATATTTCGTCAATTCCAATAGCTAATGAAAAAAGTGTTTTTGTTTTTATATGACTGAGCGACACAGCGTCCCGGCCTGTAGTCTGTGTTCCATGGGTTTTCCATGGGTTGGATGTGCGCTCATTTCTGCACAAAGATGCGCATTGCCTTAATTGAAACCGTTTAAATTGCAATTAATCATTCGGGAGCTACAAGAGACGCGAGTGTTGCACAGTTGTTGCCGAGTGGCGCAACGAATTCGAATTCCCATGGCCGGGAATGATACGTAGGAAGCGCCGTAGCTGATGCAGCAAAACACCACAACCTGCATTGGAGTGCACGGCCGAAGTTACTGTCACCATAGTGACTAATTTTTATCCTTTGGTTGCTTTGTTTTAATTTCAAACAAATGAAGAAGCCTGTGGGATTGGGGCTTTGAGCTGTTCCAGCAGCCACCACAACGGTAACTGTTTAATCGCTTTCGACATGCAGATTTAAGTTACAGCTTATTATGGATGCTCTGGATGCTCCAGTATCCATAGTATGCATAGTATTCGTGGTGGTTTGGGTGCTTGCGCCTTGATAACTGAATGTACGTGAAGGACCCACCCCGTGCTTACGAATCTTATGTTGTGCGGATGAGGATATTGCTACTGCGGCATGCTCTGCCAACGACCGACCGCCCGCCCATTTCGCCTGCCGATAACACCACCCACCGGACGCACGCACAGGATGTGGCAGGCTGTGTGAATGTTCAGCGCGGTTTTTTTCTTCTTGCGCGACTTTTTTTGCTGGCTTCGGTTTTTAAGTGGAAATAAATTAAAAATGGGTGGCATCTCCTATATCGAAGCGTCTGCAACACGCGTCGCAGCAGCAGCAGCAGACTTTGTCTTTAGCTGTAGGTAAAAGTTTTGGATAAAACAGTTGAACTTCAAAATGTGAATTTGATTAGGATATTTGCATAAAATTCTGTTTTTCTGCGCCAAGTATTTGTAAGCCATGAAAGAAGACCTGGCACCAGCCATGGCAGCAGTTTGCCAGAGTGGCAGAATAATGCTGCTATAAAACATGGAGCAGCGTATGTTCACTGCCGGAAGCGGAAGTATATAAGTCAACCTAGATTTGGTAGTAGCAGTTACGTTGATACAAGGACAAATGGGCTTTCAGCATTATTTTATGTGAAAAGTTGGTGAAAGCAATGCTTTAAGATTTACAAGTGCTTAATTTTGATTTTTTTCGAATTTAAAATTAGGAACAGGTTGGCTTAGTGGGTGAACATAGTTGGAGTTTCGCTGGAATAGTTGGGAGGGAACATCATTGCATCAATGGCCAATATTGGTTTAAAATTTAAATTTTGTTAATATTTGTATTAATATTTTCTAATCATCCCATAATATTACAAAAAAAAAAACTCCTCGCTTTAATAAGCACTTAGCTTCTAAATTTTTTTTACTAAAGGACTATACGCAAAATGGATTTTTTGCATTCTGCGTAGACCCCTGAAGGAAGAACCCTATATTTTATAATGTAGGATATTTACTGTAATTTGTTATTTATTTACCAAGAGGAACTTTTAGTTTGTATACACGTGTGTTCTCAGCTTATAATTTATATGGCGGGAGTCCGAAAAGACTGTAAAATTTATTTTTTGTGGTCCGAATTCGATATTGCCCAAGAAAACAAATTATTCTGACAATTCGTGTTCCGAATAAATTAATAACACTATCATCTTTTCAGTGATTAAATTTATTAGACTATATAGTTCAGATTGTCGAGATGGGTACTGCGGAACTCAAGTCCATCGATGAAGCCTAAGACGAGGACTGACGTTGGCTTGAAACCTTTTTAGGATGTTGATGATTGAGTTACATACGGTGTCCCATAGTTCTATACTGTATGTTCATGATTTGGCACGCCAGATACTTCGGCCCAAGAAATTTATTTCGGTGCTGTGAGGCATGACGAAGCCGCTTAGGTGCATTGGCGAGCAGTTAACCTTTATACCGTAGACTTAACATTTTCAGTTCGTAGATCTGAGACATCTGAACGGTACACATAAAACAAATTATATAAAAATCGTTTGTATAACGGCAAGAGCGTTCCCAGAAAGTGAGTAAAATTTTCGAAAAGCTTGTAAATACTTTACTTACAGGCACACAAAAAACAAAGTGTCTCGATATTCTTATGGATTCCGATGCGCTAAGCCCGAATCCGCTAACAGAATTGACTCAACGGGCCATACTTTTATCCTAGCCTCAAAAATTTCAAAAAACTAAGAAACACGACCCGAGGGACCCTATCCCTAAAAACTTATACAATTCATCCGCGGACATCAGGGCACGAAAAAGATTCTTTATGGGATGCTTAGAGGGTAGCACCTAGTCCCGTTGGTCCAATTCCGTTCGTGGTTTCCGATTCAGCGCGTCAAAATACATAAGAAACATATGCCTTGTCAGAAGATCGCAACACTTTTTTTTGGTGTGCTATGTTGTTTCTTATTTTTACTTCGATCTCCAGATTTTGGGACTTATTTTTTAAAGCTTGCATTTATTTCAAGCTATAAAAAATATGGCTACAAATTACGAAAAGTCGTGAACTCAAAATTCATCCGTATTATCCAATCTATTCAATTTGTTTTTCTTGACAGATTATATTATCATATTTTTATCCAAAATCCCAAAACACGTCAAAAGTGTATCCATAAAAAAATAAAAAATTTTTATTTATTTAATCCAGTTTATTTCTGAAAGACTCTTCCATATTCAAAAAACTTTATATATTAGATACCCATTTCCAAAATACTTAATTCGAAATATCTTTCAAACAGCATGTTACAGTGCAGTGATGTATTGACATATCAAATTGACTTATGCAACTTCAGTGTAGATATCATAAATAATATATACTAAATATGTATACACATGTATAAACCCACATATATGCGTGTGTTCCTAGCTTGTATGTGTGTATTGCTAGCCCCAATCTCTTGGAAATTGAAACTATGTGACGTTTAGCATATGTCGCCACCTGTGTGTAATGTAAACGATACACGTGCAGTTGATATGACTTTAGAAAAGCTATACCTAACTGCTGTCAAACCACACTCACACACACACACACACTGGGAGTTGGAGACCCATGGAGTTAGAAACAAGTGACGGGCAGACCCTTGAGCTGGCAGAAAATGCAAAACTTTTGCAAAAGACGGGCAAAAAAGGAGTTGCTTAGGCAAATCGTATGTGAAGCATTTGGCAGGCAGCGATTTATTTAATGTCTTTGGCACAGAGCGGATCCATAGCCGGGAGAGCATGAAACGTGGTGCACGCAAGGCATAGCCAGCGCCAGGCAGATGCATGTTCCAGTGATTTAGATGATTTATGTCTGAAGACGTTGACTCGAGGGTTAATATTGGCCAACAGCAAAAGGCAAAGGCAATGGCTACGAAAACATCACCACCATCGCCACCACCATCATCACCACAATAACACCAACAATTACGAAAACAACTACAACCCAACCAGCTTGTTCCGACGACAAATTTACGCACTCCAAACATAGGAAACTTTTTTGGTTTTTTGCCCAACGTCGCACAGTAGCGCCACAGCCGAAGAAGTATTGCAAAAATCTAAATTGTGGTGTAAAGATTTTTTAGGTGCCAGATTTTGCAGTAAAAGAGTGTCCAGATAAGAAACTGGCTCTAAGGTACATAAGTAATTCAACACCAGTGTTTGCCAATTGAGGTGTTGTCAAAAAAGCTCTGGTGTCCCAAAATAAGAAATATCAAAAATAGATAGCTTTAGATAGCCCTTAGGCTGACTGTTTCTCAAGAATATCTTTACCACTCTAGAAAGTATGATTTTTGCAACAAAAAATGTCAGTTGGCCCCACAGTGCAACGTCATAACTCAAATCCAAAGGCGGCGCTTATGGCACATAGTAGGCTCCAGACAGCCCAGTCACAGCCCCCACAGCTGCATGAAATTCAATTATCGGCTCGGCTCTGTCGGCAGCACATGGAACACATGCAACACGCATACGCCATGTTGACGCTAGGTCCGCAATTAAAAGCGACGTCTGCCTGCTTATTAATTTGCATTTGTGCGCTTGTCCAGACCAGACTGCTGTAACTTGTTGATTTGCATCGACTGAAAAAAATAGTTAAATAAAAGAGGTCTCCATTGACGGACGTTGCAACAACGATTAGCCAATTTGTGTGCAGTGGCAACAACTTTGTTGCTGTTGTCATTTTTATTGACAACCAGTTTGATATTAAATAAGATTCATCGTAAATGTAAATAGTCTTCAACTGCGTCACGGGGATTAGTTAACTTGGGCAGATACCAGACAAATGCGGAAAGTGCTTCAACCAAGCAATTGGCATTACGACCTTTAAGTTAAAAATGTAAGCAATATGTTAGTTTAGATATTTAATTAAGACTTTCGCACAGTTTAATGGATTCGAAATAGGTTAAGTAATGTGATAATTAATTATTTGTTGGACGATTACATATAAAATTTGAAAAAAATGATCATAAATGTTGATCTGTTGGGGCAAACTGTTAGAATAGAATATCCTGCATTGATTGCGATTAATTAACAAAGCGGCGAACTTTTTAAGATGTACATAATATCGCAACTTATTCCAGCCGTAGCTGCCTTAGAAATGAAATAATTTTGAAACTACCTTCATTTTGTTGTAGATAAGTACATACATCCCTAGTATATAGAAAAAAGGTGCAACATTAAAACTTTTGGCTTAGTTTGATGATGAGCATACTATATCCTTCAAATTTTGAAGAAATAGCAAAAAGTGCATTGGTTTAGGTTCCAGCTTAAAACACATAAATTATAGTTAGTTTGGTTTTTAGAAGTCTCAAACTATAAAGTATAAAGTACAGTTTACTTGCTGGCACCAAATAAAATGAATCGAATCGATTTTTAAGACTTACTCTAAATTGCCCAAGAAAAATCCAGAGTACTCACTCTAATTAGAAAATGCAGAAATAACCACAACTTACTTAAATAAACGCCAGCAGACTTTTCGCGTTTTCTTAAGCCTCAATCTCCAGTTGGCTGCACGGCACCGGAAGTGACTTTTGGTTTTTTCACAATAAATATTGTTGGTCAAACCGCAAACGTGTTTGGGTTGGTCTTTTGGTGTAAATGTTGGTCCGTTCGTGTTTAAAATAAGCAAAACTTATGGGCGATAAAAATGCCGCTTAAGGAAGAACCCACAAAAGCTACAAGAACAAGTACAACAACAACAACCAGTTAATGGCGTATAAGAAATGACGAAAGAGAGAACAGGGAAACAGTCAAGAAGAAAACAACAACAAAACATAGCAGAAAATAAAAAAAAAAAACATTGCAAACCTTTTTGTTTTTTTACGTTCTTCTTACACCATGGTTCTTCGTTTTTCAGTCGTTTTCCAGCAAGTCTTACCTTCTGACGTGGACACAACCAAAGTCGCCGGGCAAGTCTCCGTCAACATTGCTGAACCGCAATGGGTGGCCAGCCCATTGCCCCTCCTTCACACTCCTCTCGGCCCAAACCTTGCGCAGCGTCTGCCCAGTGACGTTGCTACTCTGCAGCGGCTAAGGGCGATTCACTTGCGAGACAAATGGAAATGAAGCGTTTATTTTGCTTTATTGCCGCGATAAGAAAAAATGAGGCATTATTTCGTTGTTTCAAGTAAAGTTTCTACATCGTCTTTTTCTAGTCACTTTGGCCAACAACCTAGCTATAAATATATGTATAAACTTTATTTATACGTTTTTCTATATTTTTCATTTTTGCTGCCGGCAGGGAATTGCCTTGATGCTAGCTGGCCACAGGTCGAGTATTGTACGCCTCTACATACCGTGGAATGCGGCAATTTCCTTTGCAGTCTCCGGCTGTGCAAATTCCAGCATTGGGTGGCGGGTGGCGTTGTTAGTTAGTGCCAACAGACTTGGACATGAGTTGGCATTTTCTTATCCCTGCTGGAAATCTAATTCCTGAAGCTACAACAGAATGAATTTGGCATTTCTAGATGCGTATTACATTGCAGTTTAACAACTTATTTAATGGAAATCAAATCGAGCAGAAAAATTTATTTGCTATCTGTGCAGAATCAAAAGCTCATTTTAAAGTGAAAAAATTAACAACTTAGTCTATTCATATCAAATCTTTGATATGCTAAGCCAAATTCGGCTTGAAGGCTACTACGTCTTAGGTCCAGTTGTACTAAACAGATTTCGAATTCTTTTTTAATCATACCATTTTTAGTTATTTAATTTTTTTTATAAAAACCACGATTTTGATGTTTGAGATAAAATGCACACTTTTTAAAATTTTTTTTTTTAAAAAACATTGAGTATATATAAATTGTTATTAAATTTGTAAACTTTTACTTTACTTTGCTGAAGTCGATAGTGACCAAAAATAATTGTGCTCTGTACACAGTAGTTGATTTGATGGCATAGGATCCACATTCCCACAATTAATAATTTGTTTGAAATAAGACGTGGATGGCCTTGCCATCGCCGGAAACATAGATACCGCCAACTACACATTATCAGATCCTTTCCAAAAAAGTGCCTTATTAGAATGCGAATTGTCTCTCTCTGTGGCTTCTGCAAAGCTACAAATATTCACGTCTCTGCACCACAGAAAGTAACAATCAACGCTAATTTGAAGCTGTCAGGCCATATTTTTTTTTTTCAAATCATTGCCAAATTCACCATGAAGGTAAACAGTAGCCATGTATAATTCAATTCAGTCAGTCACTCGTAGTGTATATATTGACTATGTCGATCGGCCAAATATGTGGCGTGAATCCAGTCTGATCACAGAAAAAATAAAATACAAAAAAACACAATTGTAATAAAGGCGGCTAAAGAAACGCGCCAAATTCAAAAGCCGCATCATTAATTATGCTCAACATTTCTCAACACAGCAGCAGCGGGAGCAGCATCAGATACAACAATAACAACAAAGCCAACCAAATACAAAGCTGTCAGCGCGCGTTGATCTGTCAAATGCTGAAAGAAACACCTTAAAAGTATCATGGAATTTTCAGTGGCATCAGCCCGGAGGGCTCTACTGCTCTTCAGTTGGCAACCGGCAACTAGCAAGGTGATGGTGACGCTTTTGTTGCATTTCAAACAAAATATTGATTAATCATAAAAATATGCTATGCCTCACTCACTCACTCATTTACTCATATATATACGCATACACTCATTCACTCACTCTAGGCAGTGCAGCATTTGTTCGACTATTCATACATTCATTGATGCGACTGGGCAGGCGCTCAAAAGGTGTCAAAAGTAAAGTTGGCTTTGAGCGGCTTCAAACAGTTTTAAGCTGCTTTTTGGCCTTCAGCTTCCAGCTCCAACCAAACGAAACCAAATCGAACCGAGCTCTGTCTTTGTCTTCGACTTAGAGTAATTTTTCATGCCGAAGTAATAATTTTTGTTGTTTTTGTTCATCTCTTTTTTTTCTATGAAAGATGGTCGACAAAATCTGACGCCATTGTTGAAAATTGCAAAAAACGACAAGAAAAGCTTATTTAAGCGCAACAAAGCTTATATACTCTTTAAAATTAGTTACTGCTTGAATTCATTTGGTAATTTAGAAGAAATTTATATAGGGTTCGTATGATCCAATAAACATTAAAAAGGGGACGCAAAGTAGTACGACATTTGAATGTGCCGAGAAAGCCTTTTAAAAATGACGTCACTAATTTATATAAAGCTATTTGAAACTGAACTCCTATTTTCAGCGATAAGTTGCTTGGCCCGTCAGTCCAGACTTGGATCACCAATCATTATAGCTCTTTGGTGGTGTGTCTGCCAGACAGAAGGTTTCACATTTTATTACTGGCTCCGAATCCATCCGAGGGAAACATTATTTTATTTCTTAGATAAATCATCTTGACTCTTGTCTTTTTTTTTAACCAATTCTGAGTTTATTCTCTAGCCAGCCACAACGTTTATATCGACCTGACTAACAGTATTGCAATTTCTCTAAATAGTTCTTAAGTGAGCTGAACTCGGAAGAGCTACGAAAAAGCTTTACTGCAGAGTTTAATCAAAATCAGCCCACTATTTTAATTATCCTGTAATTACATCAGTGACGTCACGCGCTCTTTTTGAGAGAGACATACAAACAGACAAACGCGTGGCGGTACTTCGTATGGCTGGATCATGGAAATAAGTTTTGAACAAAACACTTCAGCTCTCAAGTTCTGAGCGCACATTGACTGATTTTCGTGAAAAAGCCAAGATTTGTGACTATAACACATGCATACATACAAGTGCCGCTGTATCCCAGGTTTTTGGAACTCAGATTCAGATTCAGTCTCAATAATCCTGCCTCTGTTTGAAATGACTAACTAGGAATTGGTTTAGGTCTCTCACAAAGAAACGATACGTAGAAATGCTTTAATTAATTATAGAGCAACTTTGGTGTGGCACTCTTGGCCTTCAACACATACCTCAGGAAGGGTATTAAAATGACCGCGAAAAGCTTTTCCATTCACAAGTGTATGTATGTGCTTTGGACTTATTGTTGTAATGCAGCTTCTTTTGGTCTAAGCCGTCTACGCTTGAAACTATTGTAACTCAAGTCTTAGGTATTCCAAGGTGCTTGGTTCGAGTCTTGTAATCGCATCGAAGCGTTGAAATCAAAGTCACATAATTTATGGCAAAGCGTGTTGAATTGTTGTCTCTTGACGAATTTGCGGTTTGCTATGGCCACATTAGTAGCTTGTGGCCTGAAACTTCCAAATCGATTTCAAAGGCAAAATACCGCCAATAGAAAACCAAATTGAAATTCTTAAATGAACATTAATTTTCCATTGACGAGCCAAAGCTTTAATTTTCATTTTTAATTCGCATTCAATCTGGGATACATGCAAAACATAATCCACCCCTGTATGGCAGCAGCCAGCCAGAAAGGGAAATGTAAATTCTCTTTTAAAAAAAAAGTTTCCCTCGCTGATTTTGATTGACAGCTCTTAGCATCCCTGATGGATTTCATATTTGAGCGCGCGCTTGTTCGGGCCGATGAACGTCAGGCTAAAATGACAGCCTGACTGAGGCTTTGGCAGCGGATCTGGATCTGGGCATGGAGACAGAGCCAGAGCATGTCGGGCTGCGGCTTAAGCGCTGGAAAAAGTTTTTTTTTTTTGTTTTCAAACAGCTTTCATATTTTCATGGCAGACGTTTTCTTTTTTTCTTTATATTTTTGTTGCCATAGACACATGCGCTTATGTATATAGTTGTTATGCACATAATATACCATATACAAAAAAAACATAAATAAAGTGTAGTATGTCTATAACAGGCGCATTGTTGAAGCCAAGTTGAAAGTTTTTCAATTTGAGCCGCTTTAAATGTATTCAATTTGCCTCAAAGCCGATTACATAGTTATAAGCATTTACATAAGAGTATATGTATGTGTTTGGGAGTTTGTTTTGCGCTTTTATATACATACTTATGTGAGTTTCTCGCCATTGGTCGCTCTAGGTGGAAAACTGAATTTTGAAAAGAGCCGAATGAGATTGAAAATCTATAAAAGAAAAGTTTCATAATGACATTTTGATAAAAATGGGAAGAGGGCCTGTAAATTCATAGTCTGTGAATTAATCTATAAGCTTTGCAATACATACTATAATACTGCTTTTTGTAAAAACTCAGTTAGTGTGACAAACTAAAATAGGTTGTGGAAGAAATTGCTTTTTGAAGCCTAACATATTTAAACGACGTAAGATACTATTAAATGAAATCATATTTATCTAGAATAAGAGGCAGCCCTACGTAATTGTTTGACTATTTTTTTCAGTCTCCAACAGTGACCTCCTTCCAAAAAAAAATAATTTTTTACGAAAAATTTTGCATTAATACATTGAGTCTATAGATTTGTTTATTGGAAGAGGTATAAGAAAATGTTTTGTGCAAAATTCAAAGGTTTTTTGTTTATTGGGTTCACATGAGTCAAGTTTAGTGCCCTAAACTTGTTTATTGCTGGAACAAAATCAAAATTTATTCATTTTATACGAAATTTATAAATGTGGTAAAATGTGGTAAAAGCTATCATCTAGTCGTAATAATTTACGGCACACTAGTCTTAGGAGCAAGTTGTATAGCTGTGCCAAATTTTAAATAGTTGGATGTAAACCGTAAAATTCACTTACAGGGGAAAGAGGTATTGTACAGTAAACAAAGAGTTTGACTTGGAAAAAAATTCTTACTTGACGAAACTTTCAGGGATTGTTTGGGACTCTGTTCTAAGTCTAAAACCGAGTTTTCGTATTCGGGTGGGAGCGGCAATTTACCCTTCCCTGCCAAAATGTGGTTGGGGCAGTTTTTACATGATATCTTTTTTGCTATAAAACTTAGATTCAGGATTTAGAGATAAAAATGATTGACAATAAAATTAACTATCAAAGAAAACTTAAGTTAAGGTCATGGATCAATTGGTTCAAGATCAATGGATGTTTAAAGTTTAAAAAGTTGAAATCGTTTTGGTGTTTTTCGAAAAATCGGCTTTTACCATAAATGTTTTTTCGCAAAGATTCCCAAATACTCTTTTAATGTATTTGAAATTATCTACAAAATGAGTTCTCTATCGCTTTCCTACGATAAAAAGTTTCCGAGCAACGTAATTTTTGATCCTTCGTTTACTTTAGTAGTAAGATTCCACAAGGAAAAAAAAAAAAAAAACTGCGTCCGAAAAATTTGGTGTTTTAAGTTCTTAAAATTTTTGTCCATACTGACATGGGTTAATCACTTCTCGAGCTTATGATATTCATTTTGGTGTTAACATCTTAAGGCTGCTATGCCTTCTTCTGCCTGTCAAACACGTGGCTCAAATCTACAATAATCTTGTTCATATGGATACAGGCTTTTAAAACTGTTATTTTATGCTAAACTGGTGGTCCAGATTTTCTAGAAAGGAACAACATTGCTTTCAGCTGTTGGCTGGGCACTCAACATGTGATACACCTATCCTAAGTAAAGAAAAACAACTTCGCAAAGATGAATGCCGCGAAACTGAGTCATATGAATGAACTTTCTACATTGGCTCCTAGCCAAGTAATAAATTATTATAGCCAACAAGGAATAAAAGCTTACCTAAGGCTACATTGTTCGGAGAGTAACCCGGTTAGAGTGATAATGTCGACATTTTGGTGTTGAAGAATCGTATAAAAAAAATTTTATCACGGATTAGAAACCTTGTGGCCTATTTTGGATTTACATTGGCTATTTGAAGTCTAACTATATCCTTAAGATCCTCTCACATTTTCAGATGTATATTTAGAGTGTGCAAATGTAAGGAGACATCGAAGTATCCAAAAGTTAACTCCAGTATGTCAGAAGAACAAAAGAAATTGACCGAGACATGTCCGTTCATCTGGCCGCCTTTATGAACGCCAGGATCTTCGAGACTACAAGAACTCGGATAACCAAACTTTTCATTTGGACTCCTTATGCGATCAGGCAGATCAAGTTAATTATTCTTTTGCCACGCCCCCATTCGCTACCAAATAATTTCTATGCTTTAAAACGGAAAACTTATATGGCCCTAGTGTCAAAAGCAAATAAAAGTGTAGCTTAGTTGGTAGAGTGTTTACCTCAAATCATAACGTCAAGACGTCTAAAGTCCAATTCCCAGTCAAGGAAAATTATTGCTAATATTATAATTATTAATTAGGCAATAGTTATATAAATTTTACGAACTTACGTATTTTCATTTAGATACTATGTTGTCTTATAAGGTAATGGCATGGGGTTTCACAATGTCGGCCCTGCTTGACTTAAATGCTCGCCATATTTATGGAGCTGCTTGATCCTCATTCTTCCCAAAGAGCATTTAGAAAACGCACCCTGGCAGCTGTTAGCATTCCTATGAAGTCGAAGGTTAGGTGCTGATTTCCATCATTGTTCCAAAGCATTCCTTTGATTAACATTTTTTCCTAAGATTGCTGACTATGTAAAGATTTACCGAATCACAGTGGTGGAAAACAATTCAATTAATCGCTTTGAAACTGAAACCCATATTCTTTTAAAGTATCTGTAGTAGCCAAAAGCTTAATTATTAAGTATTTTATTTTATTGTATTATTGCCTATGTGTGAACAAATTTGGCGACTTGGCATATTTAACTTTTTTGCCTATAAAAAGTATGGTTAATATTTTGGTTGGTTTGATGGTCTTAAGTCACGAAAAAATTTTGATGCAAGTAAATTTGTGAAAAGCAGGTCTGCTTTTAAGAAACGATATCTCCTAATAAATTACGGTAATACGGTTTGACCCAAGAACAAAAGGCTTATCTATAAATTTATCCTTTTTTTTTTATAATAGTCTTCCAATCTTTCGACCCTAATCAAATTTTAAAAATGTATTTGTTCGTAATAAAATACTCTTAATTGGTAAATTACTAATTTGGCATTCAGAAGTTTTTTAGAGTACTCAAGCACTGTACCAAATTTGATAAAAATCAGTTGACTATATTATATAGCTCCCATAGGAACGATCCGTCAAAAAAACATTTCTGGTTAAAAATTCGTCAGTTTTTGGTTGTTTATGAAGGTATCGCAACCTAATTTGGCAATCAAATGTGTTTTGGTGTTCTTAAGCAATATACCGGATTTTTTTGCAGGCTAGTGGTACAGGGTATCTACGTTACATACGTTTGTATAAACTTAATTTACCTTTACCTTTGGTACAGGGTACAAAAACTAAACAATTCAGATCCGTACGATACTAAAATTTTTTGTTTTGATTGCCGTGTGAAGACAATGAGCGATTTTTATAAACATTTTTTTATTAAACCAGATAACACTTTTACAGTTTATAAATAAATAATCTTTGTAGATACATAACGTACAGATAATGAAATACAATATTACAATAACACATTCCAGATTTCACATTAATCAAAAATTTGTACACCATGTTTTATAACAAAACATAAATATGAGCAAGCGCTTCGCTTGAATCAACTGGCTATGGGTAATGCCGACAAAGTCCCATAATTTGGAAGTCGTCGTTTCCTAAATGTTTCATTTGTTGACATTTGCTGGTCACGAAAAGTCATTAAATGTATTTCTCTAATTTATCTTGGACTATAGTCAATTCAAAGCAGTACATAGTGTAAAAGTAAACTCCACCTACCAAAATACGGAAATGCTACCCTTACTTACAACACTGAAGGGTTTACTTACAACATAGTTGAAGTTGTGCTACTTGGTTGCTTTTCAACCCTTTTCCAACACACTTTTCACTAATTAAAACTAATCCATAGCAAATGCTGCGGCTGGCACAGTGTTGTACACTTTTCGTATAAATGTCAATCAAGCCCACAATTGAATGATTGAAGACATCATCTAACAATCAGCTGAGCTTAAGAACAACAAGATCTACTCAGGAGTTAAGCAGTTGAATGTCATTAACATTGAGAGCATTAGCTGCTACTTAGTAGACACTGTGTGCTGGACACTACTCAGAGATATGCCCTAGAAATGATTGGCAACGAAGCAACAAACTTTAAATTATTGAATAACATTCAGGAAGCCAACAAAATTATGCAGCTTTAGTTTAAAAAACTATTTTTTCTTTTATTTTATTTTTTGTGGCATATCAAATAGATACGGATACAAAATATTTTCATGAGAAATTGACTTTTTTGTGCTGCTCCATCGTCGCCGTTCCCGTCAACGTCAACTGCGTCGGCTGCGTAGTCGTCGTCTTGGTTGTCTTCTTCGACTCGAATGATTAATGATCCCGCTCGTAGCATTCGTACAAGCGTCAGTCCCTCAAAACTTTATACATGCTTCGTAGTACTATTTGTATATGTATCTGTGTATCTGTATCTGCATTGCATTGCTATTGTTGCCACTCTGAAGTAGCTGCTAACCCTGGCCAAGAAGCCGAGCGTGTAAGCTGCACATCCGGCGACTTTTCATTGTTCGCCATACTTGGTTTTTTTTTTTATTTGATTGAATTTGTCATGGCACTTGCTAAGCCATAATGTTGCCATTTTGCACTTTAAGATTCAAGTTGTAGTTGCATTCCAGCTCGTTACCATTTCAGCATTTGACCACAAACATAATTCAAGACCCACTGGCTTCTAAGCATACTGGCATGCACTCCTGCCAACTTAACCCAAGTGTACAAGATAAATTGGGGTCATTTTTTGCCTAGGGGCATCTTTGGTCTTCCTATTTGTTCTTGTGGCATTTGTTGGCATACAAAGGTCTGGCCTCAAATTGTGTCCACTCTGTGCAACTCTCTTGACCGCTGTCCCATTCACGCATACACCACAAATGTCCTTAATGTGCGTAAAACTTGCGCATCCTTATGGGCCTTAACATGTGCAAGTGGTTAAGAACAAATGGGCGCCAGTGCTTGGTTAGCAAACACAAAATATGGACTCTCCCTCAGTAGGAATGCGGGATGGGACTTATCTAAAAAATGTGCACAAATGAAACGAGCACATAATTATGCACTGTTAAAAATATATGTTATTTATAACAGTTTATAAATTTTGGAGCTATTGATTGTAGAGATGGGGTTGCTACGGGAATCCTGTGGCAAGAGGCTCCAAGTAGACTTTTTTTCATAAGAAAAAAAAAAATTTAATTTTCTGAATATTTTAAAGGATTGCTCTAAAAGATGGAATTCTGACGATATATAATTTCCTATAAGTCCTACAAGGACTACAGGGCCGTTAAATTAAGGCTGAGAAAATTAATTTGAAAAAAAATGTATTTAATAAGCGTTTTTAATTTTAGTAGATTTTTAGAAGAAAAGCTAGCTCGCGTTCTGGGTGAAATCTTTAAGAAAGTTATTTTTTCTAGATATATCCAGTAGAAGTTTTCTTTTTAATTTATATTAGACTAAACTTATATTCGTACTTATTTGGTAACACTCATTCTTTATTTGCTCCGAATAGGAGCGATACGTTGTCTCCAATGTATCAAGTAATAATAATATTCTTTATATTGAACTTAAGTTATGGAATTTTTTCACAAAATCCGTCAATTTCTTTTTTTGGATTGATTTTGGAAGTTTAGAGATAGGTTCGGGAAAGTAAATTTGATCCCGACAATTTACTTTCCCGAACCTATCTCTATCGATGACTGTAGAACTCATTTACATTTTTTTTTTAAATGCTTACCACTTGGTGCATTATACCTACTGAGAAAAATCAGAATCCCATGAAGTACTTGTATTTAAAAATTTTTTGTGAGCACCTTAATGATCCTTGAATCTAAATTTTTCTAACTCTTAAGAGGAAATCCTTCTGCACTCAAAAGAAACTTAATGGCAGAATCTTAAAGGCTTCTTCCGTTGTGTACATAAATAGAGATTAGTAAATACACAGTCAAAGAGAGACAAGGTGGACCTACTCAAAAGGAAACGGACTAATTTCACAGATTCGAGGTGAAATTTCAAACAAACTTAGTGCCTAGTCCAAGTTTTTAACATTTCTTAAGTGAACTTAATAATTTTTGTGGCTGAAGAAAGTCAAAAAATGATTAATGCCTTACAATAGAGACCCGCATAGAATAACGATCCATTGTTTTCAATCCAATAAACATGAAATCAGTTTACTGAAGAGTAGGCAGCTCCCGATTTAAATCGATATATCGATCGTAAAAAGCAATCTGCTTTGGCCTGTGCTCGTAACTTTGTGAGCCCCGAACTTTAGTGATCATATTTATTTACAACATATTTAAGATCATGCACAATAAATGACTAAAAATTTGTGTTAACAAAATTGGTACAAATCAATTTAAATCAAATTTTTAGTCATTTAGAAAAATTAAAATCGGTTTACTAAATCAAATAGACCCCATAGAAACGATTGGTCAAAAAAACGTTTTCATGGCATAATTCGTTTGTTTATGAAGTTTTTTGAAGTACTCAAGCAATATGCCGAATTTGATTGCAATGTGATGATACAGGGTATCTAAAAGTCATCCGCGCCCGTCTTTAACGTACGCCATTTTTTAATATTTACCTATAAAATTAATGAATTTTTTTCATCATATTAACAAGAAATATGTATTCTGTTAAAAATAATTGTTCGTGTCTTTTGAAAAAAAAAAATTTTTTTTTTTGTAATTAAATAATTTTTTTCATATAATTATAAATTTTTTTCATATAATAAAAATTGTGTTAAATTTTTTTTTTACATTCTTGATTTTGATCCATATTTACACCTAATAAAGATGGAACATTTCCAAAAAAAATGTGTTAAAGATTTTTTTAAAAACACACAAAAATAAGAAAATTTCATATATAAAAAAAAAAATAGAAAATTTCTTAAGTGTGTTTGGTTAAATAAAATGAAATTTCGCATTAAGCCATTATGCTTTAAGATAAACAGCTGAAATTTTGCGAAAAACAAATTTGTTTTACCTATAAATCGATCTGCGTCATTAGTTTCTAGATACCAGAACTTATAAAAGTGTAACTTAAAAATTTGATGACATACAAATATCATTGTAGAATAAATGAACTCATAAAAGTGTATTGATTTTTTGCAGTAAAACCATAAAAAATGAGTGTCTCGAGTGGAAACTTCTTTTTTATAGTTTATTGTTCGTTATTTTGCGAAAATGTACTTTCTTTAATTTCAGTGTAAATTTTACCTTAAAAAGGTTTTAAAAAATAGTAGCTAACCAACCATTTTGCAATTGTTGCAAAATTTACGTTTTGTTTTTTTTAATTTTTGTGCGGGCCGCAAATGCGTTAAATGTTTCTAGTACCTTGGAAAGTATATTTTTTGCTGCCCCAAAATAAACACATAAATTGCACATAGTTGACCCGAAAGTAAGTGAAAAAAAGAAGACTGGCTGGTTGCAGCAGTTTACTTCCCAGTTAGCAGAACCCAAAGCAAAATGAGCAAAGAACGGTGTGCTTTGGTCAGCGGCTAGTGCGTTTCCATGTGGTTTGGATTGGCGTCTAGGTCTGGGTCTGAGCCACGAGTGCGCTTAAGTGTTAACATGTAAATTATGCTGTTGGAGCAGTTAATAAGTACAAGTGTGCCTCAAGAGCAGTAAATCATATTTGAAAATTTCCTGTGCAGAGACGTAGCAGTCTGTGAAATGTTTAAATTTGGAATTTATTTTAAATCTGATGGCATATAATAATTTTAAGCAAATATTTTATACATAGAGTTCAAGAAATTTATTACGTTTGCCTGCCTAACTCTCAGTTCCAATCATAGAACGCTGCACAAAGTATCGTTCGTAGTTGCTGATAGGTTTCATTTTGACTTTTCCGGCATTTCATCCATGCTGATGACATTTCCAATGCCGCCCGAACGCCCTCGGCTGCTGCTGCAATGACAAACAAAATTCATTTTGTAATTTCCAGATAGATACCTAGAACACCACGGCAGCTGTCGTAGTTTGGATTTCATTTTGACCAGGCCCAACTGCAGAAATTGCACTCAACTTTGTTCCATTTTGCTGAATCTTGCGGGAAATGTGCCCAAAACTTCCTCCGCACTTGCCCGCATCCTACTTAACTCTGCAGGTTGGTTGGCAGCAGCAGTCAACCCTGTGGAAAACCCGCTTACATGCCGCACGGTTTTAGAAAATTATCTTTTTGCTCGTCGTCGCCAAAAAGGAAATCATATTTTCTGCTTTTGTGCACTTTACTTTTCAGTTTCGGTCGCTGCCGGCTGCTTCGTTGTTCGTAGGTCCCCCCTCTTGAAAACCCCAACCCGAACCCGGTAAACCCCATCGACTCGGTCGTAAACAGTTTGGTTGCAACTTTTGTGCGAAATTTATGCTTTCGTCCGTATCTGCTACTTTTTGCAAGTACCTACTCTTGTATAGTACATACGACTTACCCAAACCATGCCATTCATACCTCAGTTGTTATTGGGGAAATGGGTTGCGTGTGAAAGCGTGTGTGTGTGTGTGTGTGTGTGCCCCACCAGGTGGTGTTTATGGCATCCGCTTTGCGAGTATTGATGAAGGAACTCGCATCTGTAATTCAATCAGTGTCTATGTCTGGCTGCCATTTGGCTGGTAGTAAGTAGAGTAGTATTCTGCATTGAGAGAGAGATTCTGTTTACGCAGCTCGTTCAACTGGAAATTTGTGCGAAAAATGTTCTTGACGAAAATTCCATCGCATAAATGCAAATAAGGTGTGCAAAATAAAAAGTTCAATATTACAATTTTTCTTTTTTAAATCATATTCCCCATTTTTAGTATTTGATAGCCCTGTGATTTTAGTAGTCTCCAAAGTTTAATGCTTTTGCAGTATAAACGCCATATTTATTTTGTACTTTGCGTACTTTATTCGATAGCAGCATTTAAGTTTTGTCAAGGATAATAAATTTAAGATACTTGAATGCATTTAAAATTACAATTTAAAAAATGTTGCATAAAATTATTAAACTTAAAATTATTTAGTCTGCTACCCTGCGACCGTGAGGGAGCGTTTAGAAAAACCACCTTAGTGTTCCCTGTAACCCCAGGAACGGAATTCCGCAGTATATTTCGGGTAAAGTAATCGATGAATACTATAAATATTTATCAAACAAATATCGGGGAGTATTTTGCTGTGGAACATAAAACAAATGGACCAAATAATTGAAAAACAAAACACTGGTTTTTGGAGGGGTATGAACCCCCAAAACCCCTCCCTGGCTACCCCCATGGTTATCATTATCACAAATTAGAAATCCTTAAATAGGCCAAAACTATTGTATACATTTGTCATCTCGGTTTAAGTTGAGTTCGATTTTGTACCGATTTGCAAAAATTTCCTTCAATTTGTAAATTGAGTTTTTGCTTGTGAACTTTTTCTAAGCCTCTTAACTCGTAACCCAATTTAAATTATGTACTTGATGTCATCTTATAATAATATAAAATAATTAATGTAATTAATCGAGAAACTGCCCGAACATATTTTTAATAATAAATATAAATACATATCCTTTAAAAGGAATATGCTATGTTGTCTAATGGAATTTAATTGCAGTTTATGAAAAAGGGTATTATAACCCCAAAATTCTCCTAAAAGCAAAAGGGTTTATACATCACTCAAGAAAAATCGATTTTTAATTACATATTTACTATTCTATTTTGAATCCGATTCCAAAATCCAAAAACCCCCTGCGCGTCAGAGTCCGGACACAACCACAAACAACCCCCTACAATTTTTTTTCGAGTTTGGGTGCCCGACGATGTTTGTCAAATCCATTGGAAGGTTAAAAAAGACCCCCCAGAAAATCAGGGTTCTACCATAACCTTTTAAATACTTTGTTTAAAGTGATTTTTAGGTTATGTAAGAGCCCTGAGATGCTTTCGATTTTTGGACCTTGGATTCCGAATCAGCGGCTACAAATAAAGTTTGGGTTAAAATGGTCTGACCTACAAACCCGAAAATCTATTCTTAACATTATTCTGCAAACCTATAAGAGCTTTTTGTAGCATAAAACATATAATATTAAAGCTTTTGGAAGTGCTATAATCCAAAAAAAACTAGGCCTTGATGGTTTCGTTTTGAGTTATTATTAAATTTTATGAGCAGACCTTTACACAAAATTGTCTACATCTCTGTAAAAGCTTTTCATTCGATTGGTCAGGTCACCCCTTGGGGAATCGGAACAGCAGGTCTAGTAAATGCTTTTCGCGTAGTCGCCTCACAGATTGGCTATAGTCAAACACAATGCCTTCAGAATGATCTGCTAAGCTCATTAGAAATATCAGGGATGTTGAGGTCTCATATCAGGACTCTGTTTCTTACGTGATACGGAAGAAACGGGATTTTGCTCCGAAAACGCTGTAAAAATTCGATATATACATATATGGAATATTCTCAGGGACACCGAGGTCTTGAGGTGTAGAGCTATCGTTCGGACGTAGTTCGAAGGGATACAATTTTACAAGAGTTGGCTTTCAGGTAGTAAAGTCACTCCTGGGGAAATCCAAGAAGGAAGTCCAGTCGATGATTTCTGAAAGGCGTTGTTAGGATTGGCTATAGGCAAACATTTCAATAGCTAGTGGGTTTGCAATGCTCATATAAACGGTGCTTTTGTAACGAACCTGCGAGCTCATAAGCAATCTCAGGGATATTGAGATCTCAGAACCATATTTCTAAGATACATATACAATTTTACGCTAGATTTTGCTCTGAAAACGTTCTAAGATTTCTATGTCAGAAGACACCCGTACCCCAGAGATGAATGCCATATGTCCAAAATGGTTTTACAATCGTGTCAAAGAGTAACAGCTTGTTTCTTGTACCCAGTTGAGAGAAGTTTGAAAGTAAATACTAATTTTGTTAATCGTTTTTAACGCTTTTAATTTTTAATCAAATGTTGCTTTTAATGATTACTCAATTCACTGCGTATTCAAATGAGACACAAGCTAGAAGCCAAAACAAAAAAAAAATCCAGCACATGTAAAAATCAACAAAAGAAGCAAAGAATTCCCAAACAGTAGCCAAACTACATACTTACTACTTGAAGGCGACATGCTGCGTCCCATCCACATTGATTGATTGATTAGATTTTTGTTAATTACTTAACGCTAGAGATTTCAAGTTGTGCGCGACGCGCTTTGTGCGACACGTTGCTGCCACATCATCCCAAGCAAGTTCTCTAGCGAAATCTGAAGAAAAACTTGCTAGATACTTTTGGGTGGCTCAGCTGCAATTTTTAGGCTACATAAAGTAAAGTATTTCTTTCTTCATGTTCACTGAATTAGTTATGCTCGCTGACGAGCTGATGGATTGGTCGGTAACACAACTGCATCAGATGCAAAAGTTGCGCAACTTACGGAACAATAGATAGTACGAAATACACCTCTGGTAACGCCCCAAAGCTCAAACGAAGGCAATATGTCAACAGTACACCAGGGCGCTGTGTTAAGGCTTCTTTTTTCTTTTTATGCGATTGCCAAGACAGCGCCATGTTCAAATTCACATTTACTCAAAGTACAAGAAATGCAATTTTCAATTGCAGCTGAATTCGTTCCAGAAAATGGTCTACCCCGACGGCTGCGCACCGCGTACACCAACACGCAACTGCTGGAGCTGGAGAAGGAATTCCATTTCAATAAATATTTATGCCGCCCAAGAAGAATTGAAATTGCAGCCAGCTTAGATCTGACCGAGCGACAGGTGAGTGCCACTAGCTCCTCTTGCCGCTGTAACCAAAGGCAGTTACATGTTTTGGTTTGGTGTTGTTGTGCAAATAAATTTCAACTGACGCTGACAGTGTGGCTGGCACCCTTTTGCAGGCTTGGTTGGAAAAGGTGGAAAAATTCCATTATTTCTGACAAATTGCATTCTGCAAAGGTTGACAGACACAAGATGTGCACAGGCTCGACGGGAGCTGGCTCTCTTGTATTATTTTAATTGCACGTTCACGGGCTTCTGATGTGAGCGATTCCTTTTATATTTATGGAGTATTATTTTCAGGTAAAAGTTTGGTTTCAAAATCGTCGCATGAAACACAAAAGACAAACGCTCTCAAAAACGGATGATGAGGACAACAAAGACAGCCTTAAAGGTGACGATGATCAATCCGATAGTAGTAAGTGAAAAAAATAATTATAATTAGTTTTTAGAAATATTTGCATATTTAAATACATATAAGTTGAATAGTGTAGGCAATAAAGTTCATTATTTGGAACAGAAAACTGGTTCGTTATATAAAAATGAAGTGAAGAAATTTTAAGTTTTATCTTTTATAATATGTTGTTGCAAAAATCGAAACAATACTTTGGAACTAAGATGATACATGATGCAAAGTTTTATACAGGGTGTGAAATACATTTTTTTGACTAAAACAAGATACACTTGGCATAATATTTTAATAATACATAATACACGATATTTTAAACAATAAAAAAAAATTTTTACATGTATGTTTTCCGTATTAGTCTTCACATTTGTGTGAATTGTGTGAAAAATGCGAAGAATTTACCGCCGTTTAAGTCTAATAATACAGACAATATTAAAAAAGTAAAAAATGGATTATAAAACATAGGATCAGAGCACGCAAAAAACTGTCAACCCATTTATCCAATGCGGTTGGCTCACGAGCAAAACAGAAAAAATAAAACAAAAACGGTCTCTCACTGAGCCGAACACTTTTTGCGTTTCGCTTTTCGGTTCTGGTCAGTGTTTTCGGTTGAGCAAAACAAATGTGTCGCTCTCACAATAACACTTATGTTGAGACACTTTGAGCGATCGCTCACTAAAAAACCCTCAGCAAAAGACCGTTTTGCAAAAAGTGTCCGCTAAAAGTGTCTTTTGCGTGTGTATGCGTGCTTGTGTAAGTCGCATGTGCGACCAAACACGAAGTAAAACACAGGCGACTCGCACAAGCACGCATACATACACAAAAGACACTTTTGCTAAAAGTCCCAAGCAAAAGTGTCCGCGAAAAACACAACCAAAAAGGAAGCGAAAAAATTGGTCTTGGTCTGAGCCGAACACTTTTGAGCAAAAACACAATTGAAAGTGTTTTGTCAATAGCTTCTCTCAAAGTGTTCGTAAGAGAGCGATTTTTTTCGGACACTCTGAAAGTGTTGAGCTCTGCATAGGATATAGAAAAATAAAATGTCGATGATCAAACTAACTAAATCTGAAAGAATTAGATAGAAAATCATTTAAGTCTTGTTAGTGTTTTAACTAATTGTGAAAGTACACTCAAGTGAAATTGTCTACATCTGAAAAATCCCAAGCTTGCAATAACGAAATGTTAGACAATAAGGTGTCAAGATAAATTATATTTATTACAAAAGCCAATATATTTTCAATATATTTTCCGTCTTCCCTATAATGAGCAACTCTAAAACGAACTTCTTCATATTTTCTTCAAGTACACTACTTTTTAAAAGAAGATTTAGTTAATTTTGATCTCCTTATAACGAAATATATAGCGAATTTCCCTGTATAAAGAAAAATTTTGATTGCAGAAAGTTAAATATTAGTATTTAACTTACCTAGCAAAAAATATACAATCAGCTATTGCCCAAATCCCTTTACTTTGTATTTTGGGAATGACAAAACCAAAATTTGGAATCACACATAAAAGCAGAGAACCACTATCGGTAGACCATTTGAATGAAAAAACTTTAAAGCTCCTTTTTGGCATCCTAAAATTCTATTCCAAAGTAAGTTTCTTCGAAATGCCGTATATTTTTCAAAAACAACAAACTTAGTTTTTATACAGCCACAAAAAAAATTGATTTTCGTACATGAGGGGTTCGTCAGGGTTCTCTGATTTGCCTTCAAAATATCTCGTTTTATGGGGTTTCAGTTCCAGCGACCCAACAAAAATAAACATCGTCGGACACCCAGTCTCGAAATAAAATCCTATGGGATTTTTTCAGGTCAGTGTAAACCCTGATATAATAGAGTTATTGGACCTTGAGTTCGGATTCAGCTATCCTAAAAACATGTAGGGTACATGGTCTAACCTCCAAACCAGAAAATTTATTTTTTATATGTTTGGGTTGTGTTGTCCTAATAACCTCTAAAAAAGGAACTTAAACCTATCCCTTAAAAAATTGCAGAAACAAAACTTATTTTTATTTGCTAAATTTAACTCTCGTGATACTTTCAAAAATAGTAAGCTAAATTTAAACTATCCAAATTTACCACTTCCGTTTGTCTCCGTAAAATTAGCAGACATCACAGGCCTACCTTTTTCTAAGAAATAAGTTCATTTTATGGGTCACTGGCGAAAATCTTGACGGATTCATGCGACTAATGAATTTAGGTCATGTTAACGAACTTCGTATCGAGAAGATACAAAACTACCACAGAAATTTTCAAGGGAACAAATTATTGCGCCCTACATCCTTTAGTGCAAGTCTTATGTTAGTGTGAGAAAATTCAGATGAAAGAGATACCTTAACGGCCCACTTTTACTTTTAGAAACTTTTATCCTTAAGTAAGCAATGCTGAAGCTTATCAATCATTGTCAAGATGGGGTCCAACTTTTGCATTTCGCTCCAGCGATTGCTTTGCTCTTATGCGTCTAACCCCTTACGTGCTGGCTTTAACTTTGGTGGATTTTTATGTTCTTTTTTTTTCCTTTAACAGCATATCATCAATTTGGTACTTATTCTTACTGATTTTCTTCCTTTCTCACGAAACAGATTCCAATTCCAAGAAATCGTGTCAAGGTTGCGAGCTGCCTTCCGATGATATACCGGACTCAACGTCGAATTCGCGAGGACACAATAACAATACACCCAGCGCCACCAACAACAATCAAAGCGCAGGCAGCCGTAAGTATTGGTTGTTGGATTTGCTTGCCTAGTAGATTTTAGCTCTTTAATGGCGTTATATTGCAGTGACACCCAACTCCTCGCTGGAGACAGGCATCTCATCCAATCTGCTTGGCAGTACCACCGTATCCGCCTCTAATGTTATAAGCGCCGATTCAAGCGTTGCATCAAGTGTTAGTCTAGATGAGGACATCGAAGACAGTCCCATAAAGGTCAAAAAGAAAGATGACGGCCAGGTAAGTAGTACATAAGCTTAACTCGTAACAACCACTCATGTTTAAGCCTTGACCAGGTCATCAAAAAGGAGGCTGTGTCCACTTCGTCCAAGGCATCGCCTTTTGGCTATGACACTCCGTCGGGGTTGTCTAGCGGTGGCGGCAGCCTTAGCAGTTTTCGCCGTGATTCCGACGCCTCTTCGCATCACAGTCAAGCGACGGCAAATGCGCCGGTGGGCAAAGGTAGCGGCGGTAAAAAACGCTATCAACAACAAAACAATCCAAATCCCGTCGCAAATGATAACAATGTTGTAGGTGTTGGTGGTGTTGCAGGTGTGGCTGGTGCTGCTGCTGGCCCCTATTTCCCTGGTTACTATCCGAGTGGTAAACAACAACTACAACCGCCGCAGCTGCACGCACAGCAACAACAGCAGCAGCAACAGCTGCAGCAAGCAGCTCCTCAACCACAAGACTACTACGGCAAGTATGACATTGAATTCGCCGCAACGCCGCACCACAACGCGCACAAGCTACAAGGCCCACTGCACGGCGAATATCTAAGTCCCAAGCCCAATGCAGCCACCAACTTCCACCAAAACAGTCAACAACAGCAGCAGCATGACCAGCAACAATTCTACTACAACTATAATGAAGCAAATGGCGGCCATAATGCTTACTTAAATCACCAACAGCAGCAGCAACACCAACCCGTTGGTGACTTTGAGGCGCCACCTGTCAACGGGCCGGCCAACTTCTATGATCCGAAATCTCAAGCAGGCGCATACTATGACAACATGAATTTCCAACACCAACACCAGTCTGTGGTATTTCAACAACAACAACAACAGCAACACCAACATCACCAACATGCGCAGCAGCAGCAAACTCCACTCAATCATCAACAGTAAGTACAAGCAGTAGAATGTGTCAAAGCAGTGCTGTGGTGAATTAAGTTGACTTTATTAAACTGCTTATTGCTGTTTTGAAACGAGCTGAGCAAGCAGTTTAAGCAGTGTGTCTCGCTGTTAGGAAGCAGTTCAATTTGAAATTCACTTTAGTTAATTTTTCGCTTTCTTATTTATATATGGTGGTTGTGAACAATTATCATCTTAAATATTAAGAGAAAGGGTTTTTATATATGTAGATGTTTTAGTTACACATAGTTGCTGAAATTAATAAAAAATTGAGGCATAATTTTTTTTATACCCAATGAATACTTAAAATAAGCGTTAAAAGCTAAGGCTAGGTGTCTAGGGCAGCATTATTTAACATAAATATAAATTTTCTGCTATCCGCAATAGTCTTGTAGCAACCATTTCGATACTGGTTAGTTTATGAAGATCAATCGTAGAGTTTTTGGCTAATTTGCAAATTTCATTTTAACAGGCAGAACGAGCGTTGGCAGGTCGTAAGTTCTTTATATAAAAAAATGCTTGTTACATTATAGCATCGGTTAGAGATTGAACCATGTCCGTCTGCACGTATGAACACCTACATCTCTGAGACCAAAGGAGGTAGAGACCAAAAATTTCGATTATATCGATATCGTGGCGCGTAGAAGAAATTTGGTACCGTTACGCACCATTGATTTCTCTACCCAAAAAAAGAAATGTTGCATATTTTTTGGGTTGCTGAATGGAATCCAGGATCTTAGCAACCCAAAAAACCAACTCTAGGGTTTCCTCTGCATTGCCCTAATTAAAAAGTAAAGGCAATCTTTAAGGGGGAAACATAAATAGATTATATATTTACTATAATATTTATTCTTCAAAGGGACTGTATTTTAAAAAAAAGAAACTTTTACTCAATTTATTCTTAGGCAGAAAAAGGAATCTCTAAAAATTTTTGAAATGTAAGATAATTTTCTTAGTTTCTAGAAATATTTAAATAAATTCCCTTTTTTCTATCGATATGCTAATTTATTCGTAATCGGAATTGATTTTAGAAGAAATACACAGTCCTTATTTTTTTGGTCTAATATAGCTTAGCAAGATTAGGTTAGATTGAAAAAACTCTTCAATGATGATCCAAATCTTTCAGAAACCTTCTGTCCATTCAGATGCCTATGATTAGGAGTAAATGTGGGCGGGATTGTCGGTTGACTTTTAAAAAAAAACTGGTCTAGGCCATAAGAAGGGTTTCCGACAACCATATAGTAGTGTTGCATATTCTTTATATCTTTCTCATTTCGCAGAAATTATTGTGGGAGAGATGCATTTTATGGTGGGTTATGGTTAAGAATGATGGAAGTGTATTGTAAAGTATTGTAACAATGAAAAACTGCACCAATACCAACGTTAACACAAATGTCTACATTTTTTTTTCGAAATCCACAACTTAAGTCTTTCTTTTTATCACTCAGGCACATGCATCATCTAAGCGCCGGTGAAACATACAGTGCGCTTGGACTGCAAATGGAGAACTGCGAGGGTTACAATAATTTCGGTGGCTACTATGAGGCAGGTCAACAGCCGCCAGTGCCACTACCCCATGCACAACACGCACACCATCCCCACCACCATATGCAGGCAGCCCAAGCGCATGCTCACTTGCATGCACATCATAGTCCCACGGTTACTGGCAGCAATGCGGCCACTGCTCAGGGCGTGGGTCCACCACCGCCGCCACCACACATTCATATAGGAGCCAATGCCAATTTTACGGTCAATGGCACAACGACAGTTCCAAATCAAGCATTTGCCAATAACGGAGGCAGTGTGGGCGTCGCTGCGGCAGCCGGAGTGGCTGCCATTACGGGTTTGGAGAACTCCAACAGCTCATCAGATTTTAATTTTCTTAGCAATTTAGCCAATGATTTTGCACCGGAATACTATCAACTCAGTTAGTTCTTGTAAGAATGCGATCTGCAGACTGTAACTGTAAATATTTTATAATGTTATCGATGTAGTCTAATTCTCAGTGTTGTAATAATTGTAAATAAGTTTATGTGAATGTGTGTGTGTGTTAGTACCCGTGCATTTAAAGAAGAAGAATTTGTAAAACGCACTTGTATTTAATTTAAGCATTTTTGCTAACTCTATAAAAAAATATGCCAGAAAAAAAACAGAAGATGATGCTGCAATTGAAATCTTCAAATTAAGAAAATGGCAGCTCAACTTGGCATTGGCTTTAAGCTAAAAACTTCCGCTGATTTTTCTTTAGCCAATAACTATTTGGCAGAAGCTGTAAAATAGCACAGAATATATGTAAATAGCTAGAAAACTTAAAAACTAAGCATTAAATTCTTTATCTATGTATTTCAATTATGAAATTTAATCAAAAGTAATTAAAAACTCTAGCTTATCATTAATTATATAAACTTAAAAAAATATAAAAATTTGCCTTTTGTTTTTTTGTAAATATTTATGGTAGTTTAAATTGATAAGAGAGAATCCATATTTGAGTCCGTTCCGATTCAAGTGCAATTTCTATTAAAGTTATTAAGTGCATAGAATTTTATTCTAATAAAATCCAAAAGAAAAAAATAAATTCAAATGAATGTTTGTATGTTCTAAACTTCAACAAAAATTAAATCACAAAATGTTTAGGCTCTTAAAATTGAATAAAATAATTAAAAATCGCTTAGCAGTCGATTTAAGATTAAAATAAACATAAAATAAGTAATAAATGTGAAATACAATTTAATCTGTTTTTTTGGTTCTACATTGCCTTAAAAATCTGTTTATAAACACGAAGATACGCTTTGGGGCTTATTTGTCTCTTAAGCAAGCAGTAATTTTTTAGATAGCAAGCAAAGAGCAGCCATTTTTTTTTTAAATTTCACTGATGCCTGCCGATGAATGATTAGTTGGGATAAACTAAAAAAAAAAAAATGGCATACGTTAAAGTCGGCCGCGGAAGACTTTGGGATACCCTGTATCGCCAGATTGCAATCAAATCTGGTATATTGCTTAAGAACTTTAAAAGATTTTATTGTTAAATTACATGGCGATATCTTCATAAACAAACAAAAAACCTATGGGGCCTATATGCTAGTCAACTGATTTTGATCAAATTTGGTACAGTGCTTGTAAACTCTAAAAGACTTTCGAATGCCAAATTTCGATATCTTCAAAAACAAACGAATTATTCATCTTAAACTTTTATTTTTTTTCGAGGTCCCCTGAAACACTCCTATGGGAGCTATATAACATAACCCCAATATCAAAAAAATAAAATAAACTTGTCTCCAGTTAGATAATAAGGGATCTAGTCCCAAAGTTTGGTTGCTCTAGCTTTTATCTTTGAGATCTATCTAATCGATTTCTTTAAAAAATTTAACCAATTAAATAATATTATCAATGCTCGCAAAGTGGTTCATTCCGTGAAATTGTGAGTAATATAATAATTTCGCGGAAAACATGAGTGATCTCTATCCGTATGACCAAGGGCAGTCCAATCCCGGCGCAGGATAATAAACGCATATTAAAACAAAACAAAACAAAACATTTTCAAACTCCGTTGGGTACTTTATTTTAAAGCTTCATCGATGACACTTGCTATGGGTGAATTATATTATCTGGTAGAGATATTTAAATGTAACGTATCGGACATCTAGTTGCATTTACAGATTTTAATTTTTATTGTTTATTTTTTAAATATGATACCCCAATGAACTATAACAAAACTTATTTTCTACGCGGAATCAAGGGTAAGAACGTGCGTTGGTATTCGAGAACTTCAACTCATTTCGAGCAAAATTAATGACTTTGCCAAAATTTCGATTAAAAATATGAAAGGGCTCTTCCCATACGACTTTTTGAAGGTTTTTAAAAATTACCATAAAAGAGTTTTAAATCAATTTTGATCGTATTCCTCGCAAGAGTGCTCAACTTTTTTTTCATTTATATGTGGATTTAAATAATCTCCATATTTGGCAGTATTTTTTAAGTCCTTTGATGGCTTATACTGAGAAAAAAATCAGGTAGGAACCTTTTGGCATTTACAAATGGGTTTTAATAAACTCCATTTTTGCCCGTATTATATGTATATCTTGTGCTGGCTTACACTGGGAGAAAAAATTAAGTACGAAATAATAAAAGTAGGAGGAAAAAAAAGCGACTTGAAAATAGAACGTACCATTCTTGAAATAATCATGCTTAGTTCACGATCATTTTTCTTTTATTTCAAGTATTATGATGTGCTCTTGGAAGCAGAATTTTTAGATCCTAGTTAAAATATGCAGGTTTTTGACTTAATTGCAATAAAGTCCCAAAAAGTGTTTTTTTTTTTGTTTGTCTTCCAAAAAGCTCAAATTTTGGTATTTCACGGTTTTGATATATAATATTTACAGTGTACGTAAATCCTAATATGGTAAATTTAAAAGTTCCAGTTCTAATCACTTTTTCGACCTTACAATGATAGGATTATCATAAAAAGATTGTGGAAAAAACTCATTTTTCATTTTAATTGAAATTTTGGATTTTTTCTATTTTTATGCAATATATTGTCTATATTAAAAGAACTGCGGGCTCTAACTATTTGGCAACATTTAAAATATTTACTTCTAACTGAAATGCCGTAGTTGCAAAGGCCATAAGCTATGTATATACTTAATAGAAAAAATATATTTTATATAACAAAGTAGACAAGGTATTACATTAAAGCCAAAAACAAAGAAATTATTGTGTCTAAAATTTGTATAAATTTTGCTTGCCACATAGCACAAACAGTGTATTAATTGATTGTAGCTTGAGAGTGGCAACATTTACGCTTCATTTGGATCTCATACACACAGTTTGCATCCCTAAGGGCAGGCCCATTCCTTAAACTAAACAAACGTCAACCAACCAGCAGCATTTTCTGGATTTTCCATGCTGCCAGCCTGTCAACATGCTGTTGTAGACCTGGATAGATGCAGTGAGTCTGCGCCAGCAGGACAGCTGAGCCACTGAGCCACATGCTGTCCCATGTCGTCGACAACGAACAATTCTGACAGAAGCGGTGAAAATTTAAGATTGATCACCCGTACGAGTGTTTGCCGAAATTGGATGGCTGACTGGCTGTCCGTACGCCTGTTGGGTGTCGAGTGCAGGCTAAAACCTAAACAATGTCAAACTTGTACATTATAATAAATAAATACTCGGTATTGGTATCCCCACGGGCTAAAAACTGTAAAAAAAAAAACACAAGAGGGCATGCAAGGGACACCGGCTATGGCTATGGCTTGTTATTGTCCAAAGCGTAACTTGCTTAATTTAATTTAATTATTAGATACTCGACATGGCTTTTCCTCACGCTACTTACAACAGTAATAGTATCTTAGAGATACAGATAAAAATGTGCAAAAAGTACGCATGGGGCTACCTACCACAAACAAAATAGTTGCATGCTTTTAACAGCAAGGTCAATGCTGCTTAGAAAATCGTTAAAGTTGTGAAATTCCAACGAAATTGATATCGAAAATGTTTTTCGATTTAACTCGTTGGCATTCGATAGCCGCTGACCGTCAGAAATTACATACAAAAGTTGTGCTTAGCGATTTGGCATTTGCTTCTAAGTGTTTTGCTACACTTAGATACCAAACTAATCCGGTTACCAATTACAAGCCAAACCAGCTCAAAAGAGTGCCACCTTGCTAATTAACTTGCCATTACTGCGTGCACGCATTAAAACTGGACATTTTTACATGCCGGCGGGTTGCAAAAACATTTACCTAAAAATAGTAAGTTTATGGGGAATTTCAAATTCCATTTCAATTTCGTTGGCAACACAGTTTTTTTTTAATTTTTATTTTTTTTGACCATGTACAGGGTACTAACGGACTTACTGAACAGTTGACCAGCTGACCAGCTGACCAGCTGACGCACTGACTGTCCAACATACGGACAATTGAAATAATAGCAATTCAGATTGTCAGTATAAAAAATTGGTTCAGCAAACCAGTTTACTTATTTTGGCAGTCACCTATGAGTTAGCTGCATTGTGCTCTATCTGTAACTGTGTATCTGTAGCTATAAGATACAAAGATACAATAAGTATGATATATGTGTGTTTTTATTAGTCGCTGGTGCGTTCCAGTCATAGGCATTGTGGATACCACTGACCTTGATACACATAAATCATTGTTCATATGCGAGGCTTTATAAAGCAATACTATGTGTACTTAGGTATATGGTAAATGATCATAATGAAACATATTCATACTCTTTATGCATAGTTTAACAAAATATTTGCCATAGAGAAATCTTTGTGCGCTGCATTTTGGTGCGTAATTGAAAGTTTCAATGCATGGTATACAAAAAATAAAAAAATAAAAATAAAGCTACTCATTTTATTCAGTTGCAATGAATATCAATCATTCGAAAGTGTAAACAATAGCAATAATCATAAATATTTTGCATAAACCCATTGTAGGTATGTATATCGAATTCAAAATTAAATTTTTTATATCACCCAATATGCTCTGGTAATATATGAAGGCACTTAAATAAATTACAGCACTATAATATTTATCATTTTTATTGAAGTGACTTATTACATGGGTAAATCATATAGCATTTTAACGATTTCGATATAAATTCTTAGGTATTCCAAAAAGAATTTTGATTTCAAATTATGTTCCTAAATCCTTTTTTGACCTATACGAGTATTAAAGTAAAAAAGTAAAGTACTCGAGTTGGCCTTTTCCACCTCTCTGGTTACGTCAACAAGCAAAACTGCCGCATATGGGGAGCTGAAAATCCAAGAGAGTATCACGAGAATCCACAAAAAACCACTGTTTGGTGCAGATTATACGCAGGCGGCATCATTGGGTGTACTTCTTTGAAAATGAGGCCGGTCAGGCGGTTACCGTCAACTCCGATAGCTACAAAGCCTTGATAATCAACTTTTTATGGCCCAAAATTTATTGTATATCAATGCGAACGAGCTTTGGTTCCAGCAATGTGGGGCTACTTGCCATACAACTCGGGACGCATTATTGCGCGTCAAGTTCGGCGAGAGGGTTATTTCCCGTAACACCGATCACACCAATAGCCGGCTAGATCGTGCAATTTGAACCCGTTTTCTTTGGGGTTTTTTGAAAGGCTAAGTGTATTCCAATAAGCCAGCAACAATTCACGAGTTTCACAACGTTTTACTGGGTAAAGTCATCGAAAATTACGATGTTCGCATACGGGCCTGTAGAGCCAGCCGCGGCGCCCATTTGGGCGATATTATTTTACTGACAAACAAACCAACAGATGGCCCACCCTATAATAGCTGTTATCTGTTGTTCTGATATATATACACTTCAAAGTGAAAAATCCCCCTAAGACCAAATCCTGAGTCCGCGCCTGCTTTGAACAAATTCGTTGTACATATACCATTAAATATTCAGCATCCTACGTTGCTGGTTACTCCGAGGAAACAAGCGACCATTCAGCTCGAAGTGCTTCTCTCGAGAACAGATTTTGTTAAATTTGGTTCGTCTATGAATATCAATACTGCCGATTGATGTTTATTTTTTTTTTTTGTGGATAAATCCAAGGTTCGTTGCCTGTCACGACCTTATAAACGTCTTTTAAAGCACCGCGGTTGCAATTCTCTAACTTTTATTTACATGAAATGACATGCGATTTCTTTTGAACGAAAGTCAAGTTATGCAGTATCCAACGCGAAAATATCTTCTTGATTCCCAAATGTTTATGCAATAGTGAATGTATGCTGGTGGAGCTAATACCCAGGGATGCATCAATCTCACAAGATGTCACATAACGATCTTGCCTTATTATTTCGGGCACGACCGTCACGAAATTCGACGTTGAGTGACATCACTCACGATTAAATTCTGCAAAACAGCTTTTTACGATGGCAGAGAGATCCACGCCGGAAGTTCTAATAAAACGTGTTAAGAAAATATTCCCAATTCAATTCCATTGAGATAAACCCTTTTAACGATTTATGTCTTCGGCAAGAATTCCAATAATAACAATAAGTTTCTACTGCCCCTCTGTTGATGAAATTCCAAGAAACAATTATGACGCCCATATTAAAAAATAAATAATACAAATCCATACTTTGTAGCCTATTGTTGTTTTTTGTTTATTGTTTACACCTAAACTTAATCACAAATGTAAATTTTGTGCAAGGGCCGAAACTGCGTTTGGGTTCTTCCAACGTATCCGTGTGTGCGATTCAATGTTTCGTGATGAGTGCCAAAAGGAGTACGGCCTAGCAATAGTGTTCCGTGGCCACGTCAGATACTAAATGTTTAGATGTTGCATTGCCAAAACGCCAAAAAAGAAGTAAGTTGTAGATGTGCAATACGTTTGGAAGTTTGTGAGTTAACCGGAATTTATAATTTGTTTACATTATTTGGTTTGCGCAGCATTGCAGTTATGTTCAGGAATCTGTAGATTTACCAAATATTATTAACAAGTTCTTAGCATAGACATAAAGTAGTATCGTTAAGTTGGCTTACCCTGAAAAAACTGCATTTTTTTTGTGGTTGTTCTTACGCAGCCAAGTTAGTCCAAAGAGTTTTTTTTTTTTTTTTGTTTTTGTTGCTCAGTACACAATTGTACGCTGTGCCCAACCTCTCGGACTCAACACAAAACACTGAATGTTGCACCAGGAGCTGAGTAGTGCTATTTATATGCCAGCCGGCAGTGCATATGCCCCAGCCAGATCTCGCCTTAGAATCTCAATCGCCCTCTTGTTATGGACAGCGGTCCTTAAACTCACTTGATCGGGTTTTTTCTTTTCTTGTTTTTGATTTTGTTTTTGTCTGCGCGCTTTGTCAGTTTGCATTGTTGTTGTTGCGTAAAGCTACGATAATGATGATGATGAAGTTGAGAAGGGTTCGGCACTTCGTCGGCAAGCACAGTCGCCTATCCGTATCGAAGTGCACCTAAAGTCTGTGCTGCAATGAACTCTTCCACTTGATTAGTCCGATTTAAACAGAAATCACTTGAAAGCGTCTGCCCAGGAGCAGCATATGTAAAAATGTTTGTGAGGGAGCGCAATTACATAGTCTGACCTTGAGACACCCTTTTAGAACGATTCTTATACCCTTTTTAGTAAATAACCAACAACAGGTGGACTTCAATTGAATGCGCTGTATCTGCACGACATATCTAGGTGCAGAAGCTTACATAAATTCTACTATACTGTGGGAACTATTTCAAGCTAACTAGCATTATTCTAAAAGCACAGTTGGATTCCTTTGTAATTATTGAGATTTTTCCCCAGGGGGACATTATATATGAGCTCAGTCACACATAAACGCATATTTATCTTTTTTTTAGTAGAAGTCATGACCCCATAATTTAGGTTTTATTTTTCGCATTAATGAGAAGGCAGACACAGTCCTTCTATTGAAATGGAAATACACGTTGGGTACAAGACGAAAAAAAAAAGTGCGTTGGTAACCCAGTCATACCGCCAGACTGATAGAGAGACAATAATCATTAAGGAGGGCAACTACGGTCGTTGCACTCGGTGTCAATGGTCAAAGCGAGACGTTCCTGGTAAGCGCGAGAGAGAAGGAAATATAGATGGTCATGGTCCGTTTAGATCGCGGTCAGTTCATTCCTGCTTTCAAAGGACTTCAAACAAAACTTAAAAAAACTGCACCATATGAATTGCAGTCTTAAGCTGATTGAGACTGCAATCCTTTTATGTTCAATGTCTGTGAACTTTTTGCGTTCTTTCATCACACAAAACAAGTTATCTGCTTTAAAGCAAAACAAAAAAAAAAAACAGGATAACATTTAGTATGCATGATGTGAATGACCTTCTTTCTAGACTGCCAAAACAACTAAAACTGCAAAAAACGATCGTTTTTTCATGACGCCGAAGAACGTGTATGTTTTACTATGCTGCTAAATGTTTCAAATATTACTTTATGTTTATTTAAAATATATAAGTTTGCCGGTTTTGGATTTCGATTTCGATTTCGACTTGCCGCTATAATAATGTAGTTTTTCGCTATTGGAATCGAAATCAAGAACAGCCTTCTATATAATACACGAAAATGTGCAAAAATTTGCTAGCGCCATCTAGCGACAAACACATTTCAACATTTTTTCCGATAAGCACGTTGATGACGGGGACAACACATTGAATTAGTTTGGTTAGGTGTTCCAAATGGCGAAATTCCCTTAAGAAATCTTCAAAAGCAAACCATCAAAATTTCGTTCATAATTGCTTACATATTGTGCATTCTTTATTGGTGCAATCAATAAATATGGACAGTAAAACTAAAGCCAACAATTCTATATACAAAGCAGTTTCGATTAGTTCACGACTTAATGATGGTATTCAACGGCGGGCGAGGAGTAAGCAGCATATTGAGCAGCTGGGGCAGCGTAGTGAGCAGCGGGGGCAGCATAGTGAGCAGCGGGAGCAGCATAGTGTACAGCGGGGGCAGCATAGTGAGCGGCTGGGGCGGCATAGTGAGCGGTTGGGGCGGCATAGGTGACAGCTGGTGCAGCGTAGTGAGCAGCGGGGGCGGCATAGTGAGACAGCGTTGGGGCAGCATAGTGAGCCACGGGTGACACAGTCTTGACTACAGCTGGGGCAGCATAATGAGCGACAGGAGCAGCAGCATAGGTTTTCACCACAGGAGCAACATGAACGGCCTTGACAAGTGGCTCACGGTGGACAACAGCATTGAAACCGTTGTGATCATCAGCAGTGTATTGCACGGTGCGCTTGTAACCATCAGCATCGATCAGAGAGTACTCGCCACGAACAACATCACCATCGCGTTCCTCCACCTGGCTCTTGGAATCACCGGTCAGCTTATCATCAACACCGTATGAGAAACTGTAACGTGGATGAGGATCGTACTCCTCGGACTTGACGACCACCTTTTGTGCGACAGCAACTGGAGCACCATAAGCGGCAACTGGAGCAGCTGCATGGTACACCTGGGGCACAGCCAGAGGTGCATAACCAGCGCTGGCAACGGCGACGAAGGCAAGTGCGAAAACAAACTGCAAAACATTAAAGTACGGGTAATCCATCAATTTAACAGTGAGTCTGCTAATATTCAATTCAGCGAACTTACCTTGAAGGCCATGTTGTTGTATTTGGGTTGACTGTTTGGTCTGGTTCTTTACAGAAGTGAACTTGATCTGCGAATGATACGTTACTTGACACGAACGTCAACTTTTATAGTAAATCGTGTGCGTCGCTGTCGCTGTGCAAGCCGAGTGAGTGACAGTCAAAGTTTTTACTTTTTGGAGCGTAGTTAGATTGTTGGCCAGTGATTACTCGTACTTCCTGTTCGTTGGTAAGTACTGTGGGTGTGTAGGTGACTGTGACGAATATCTGAACTTAGAACCGCATAGAAACCCAATCGTTAAACCCAATAGTTAGAGAGTTATTGAGAGTAAGAGGGCAAGGCAGTGATCCTAGGGGTAAACGACCGTAGGCAAGTCTTGCGTTTTAAATTGGTTTTTTTTTTTTTTTATTGGGTGTGATTGTGACTGGTCACTTTCGATTAGCTGGATAGATATCATATAAGCCGATTTGTGTGCCGGCTATGTAGAATATCATATTTATCTGATTTTCAATACGCTAATCAGAATAAAACTTACTTAAAAATTTTTTACCGCCATGAGTTTTTTAATTTAATGTTTGCTATGCGTTATTAGAAAATTATTAGTCCTGAAATCAATTCCCTCTAAACTGCAAGCAAGCAGGTCCGGTGATTTTAACTACCGAACTATTTTACAATGCGTTTTTTAACAGCTATCATTATTCTTATAATTGTTATGTTCACACGAATTACACTTTGCTAGGACCACTTTGCAATTGCTCAATTTTTATTTTATAAATTGAAAAATAAGGTTTCTATTTATTATTTATTTATTTATATTGAACGACCGACCACTAAGGACTATCTAGACTATGTGTGACTCCCCCAGGGGTCAACCGGTACAACCTAACCTATATTGAACGATTAATTTCTAATTTTTATGTTAAGGTAAAAATAAGTGTTAAAACTTTAATTAAACTTGAAATTAAAAATAAAATTGTATACTTCTTTTTGGATAGTCCTTTTTAAAATATGCTTTATTGTGGCTTGTACTTTTATCTGAAACAGTGTTTTCGCTTTAATTTTTTTCAACTTCCTAACTCTCATTACCAATCTTAGCTTTTTAGTATTTTCTAAGGTAGTCTTATTTTGTATCTGCTGTGCACAGACAAAGTACCGCGAATAATATAGCCGCAATTAAGTTTTTGGATCATTTTAATAAAGAAATTCTTTAAATTAACAAAAAGTTCTTCTTGTGTTGCAGCAATCCATAATATGCTTATCTCTGTGGATGAGAGTATAGGGTATCAAAACTATTTTCGTTTAAGAAACTTCGAATAAATGTCTGAATAACAATGTGATAATATGCAATAAAAAAACAAAGCGATACTTAAGCAAAACTTTTTTATTGTAAATGAATTAGATTGTATATTTGTTCGTGGCTAAAATAGTTTACTTAATTTAAGCTTAATGTGACAAATTAATTATTTTTTAATGTTTCAAATAATTAAAACTGGAATCTAGATTTTCTTGTTTTTTTTCTGTTTTTAGTGTATTTTTTTGATACACAAAGTAATAAAAATTATAAACGTAACTTACAGACCAATGTAATTCTAAATTATTATTTTGAATATACAAACTTTTTAATCTATAACAATGGAATGAGATTTACGATGTATGTATGCCATTTCATCAAATCAATACTTTATGCATGTACATCCAATAAAGTGTTTAATAAAATGTGGTTCCTTTGCTAAAATTTTATAAAAAAACGAAATTTTTTAAAAGTTTCTTAGTCTTAATAGTTCTCATTGGATGTTTTCATGATAACTTGAACAGTTATGTCTCCAAGTGAAAAAGTTTTCGATACGAATAAGACCGCATTAATCTATCATTCCATCATCGAGGAATGGATGACAACCATTTAACCTCACAAATACTAATTTATAAAATATATTTTAGAAGGAGATTTTTGGTAAGTCACAAATTGGTAATGTTAAATGTAGTTAAATTATTTTCACATGTACTTACATTTAAGCCAGTTATTCTACACCCATAAAGTTTCAATACAGATTTTTGCAATTCCCAAATAGATTTATTTATACAAGATATAAAATATATAATAAAAAAAGAAAACAAAGCAGAAGGAGAACTTTAAGCATTAGGCATCAGTCCCCGCGTAAAGGATGTTCCATCATCCGGTTATGCAATTCTCAGTTACTTTTATATGAACTCAACTACTCTTTAGTTAAGTCAATTCCAAAAGGCATCAAAAGCTTTCCTAGCACGAGCTTTAAAAAACCACCCAGCAGTGGCTCACAAAAATTTGGTCACGGCTGACCTTTATTACCATCACAATAAAGAAATATATAAATTAACACGGTTTCGCTCCAGTTAGGATTAATGCTTAGAAACTCAAATTGTGGGCAATAAGATATAGGAAAAGATTTTTGTAAAATTTGGAACAGTGCTTGGGAACTCTAAAAAACTCCCCAACGCCTAATTTCGTTACGATATCTTCATAAGCAATTTAAAAATAAACGAATCATGCCACGAAAACTTTTGTTTGACCGATCGGTTCTATTTGGCTATATGATATAGTCAATGGATATTGATAACATTCCACGGCAGATGAACAAACGACCATCTCAATATCGCCTTTGAGGGATCTCTGATGTCTCCTTTTCTATGCTATACATACTACTGTATCCAAAAAGTAAGGTGACATTTGAATTTAAACTGCGCGCGCCAAAATTGGATTTGGAGAAATTTTTTTTCAGGTTGGTAGGACTGTCTTTGTTATCCATGCCAAGTTTTTGTGAGCTGCTAAAAATTATTATTATTTGAGCGTTATGCGTCGTTTGCGTGAAGCTATTCGCCAAAAGAGTCCGGAATTGTGGCGAGACAACTAATGGTTTTTGTACCACACTGCATTCTTCGTGACCACTTCGCCAGAAACTCAACCCATATCGTTGCACAAACGCCATATTCACCTGATAAGGCACCGTGCGACTTCTGGCTATTCAACAAACTCAAAAGACCACTCCGGGGACACCATTTTGAGTCGATAGAGGAGATTCAAGCCGCGTCGAAGAGAGAGCTGAAGGCTATCCCGGAAATCTATTTTAACAACTGTTTCGAAGATTGGAAATTTTATCAGGGGTGGGGAGGATTACTTTGAAGACGATGAAATTGATAAATATAAATGCAATGTCACTTTATTTATGATCACAGTAGTATTTGCACAAACTCAATATACCCTTTGTTCCTCACAGGACGCGCCTTCGCACGCATTCTTACAATTTGATCCTTTACTGTACCATATTTACACCTACCCATATACCTCAATATGCAAAATTTCAAGGTTGCAGCCCTTTGAACTACACCCAACTCAAAACATATAAAATAAATTTTAAATCTGCAATACTTTAAATCAAAATTTCTTGAAAACTTTTAAAATCGCATCACATTCAATGCATTCCAATTATCTTGCATAGGCATTTTAGTAGCCCTTTGCCAAATCCTTTCTACTTTAAATAATTAGTCAGTCCATTACGATTGCACTCACTGCAGCTGCACAATCCACACATCATGGACAATCTCCTCGATTATCGCAACGCGCTGTGACTGCGCGCTAATTTCGATCATGATATGGAGAAGGCCAAAGTTAAGCACCTTATGCAGACGTAATCAAATCAAATCGACTATCGAACAACTGCATACGATTGGGGTATAAAAACGCTAAACAGGTCAGAAGAAATATCATTCAGCCTCCAGTCTTGCTTCTGAAAAGAACCAAACAGTCAACTCAAATTTTATTAACATGGCCTTCAAGGTAAGTGCTCCAAATTGAGCTGCCTATAGAGTTTTGCAATAATAATGGATTACCATTACCTTGCCGCTTTCTAGTTTGTTTTCGCACTTGCCTTCGTCGCCGCTGCCAGCGCTGGGTATGCGCCTCTGGCTTACCACGCAGCTGCTCCAGTTGCTACCTACGGCGCTCCAGTGGCCGTTGCACAAAATGTGGTTGTCAAGTCCGAGGAATACGATCCTCATCCTCGCTACACTTTCTCGTACGGTGTCGATGATAAGCTGACCGGTGATTCCAAGAGCCAGGTGGAGGAACGCGATGGTGATGTTGTTCGTGGCGAGTACTCTCTGATCGATGCTGATGGTTACAAGCGCACAGTGCAATACACCGCCGATGCTCACAATGGTTTCAATGCTGTTGTCCACCGTGAGCCACTTGTCAAGGCCGTTCATGTTGCTCCAGTGGTAAAAACCTATGCTGCTGCTCCTGTTGCCCATTATGCTGCACCAGCTGTAGTCAAGACTGTTGCTCCTGTGGCACACTATGCTGCTCCCGCTGTGGCTCACTATGCCGCCCCCGCTGCTCACTACACCTCATATGCCGCTCCAGCTGTAGCCTATCATCATTAAGCATTGTTAACAAGTCTTAATCATTTGTTTTGATTTCTTATTTTGTGTTTACTATTAAAAAGATAAAAAAATTTAAAAGCTATACAAAATGTGTTTTCTATCGTGTCCATATCGATAGGATATGAGCGCCATATCCGCCATAGTTCATACAATATATCGAATAGCAATAACCGATTATGACCACTTCAAACTGAATTCGAATTGTTTAGCCGCTCAACTGTAGCCAATTAAATTTGGTGCGACATTGAAATTCCAAAGTCAACTAAAGTTTTCAATTATTGCTCCATTTGCTACGCAATGATTGAATCCGCATTAAAATTAACTAATCCTATTAAATCAAAACACCTTCAAGTTGCCATGTGAAATTTGTTTAACCAGCGTTACTAGCCCATATGCACCTGGTTATATACCTTTATAGTTACTTTGTAGCTAACAGTGCTTGTACTACGCATAGATAAAAGATACTTTTTAAGCACTCCAAATTTGTATTGTTTTAAGCAACGCCCAGCACGTGTTGAACCTGTTTCCGGTTAGTGTTTTGATAAATTTGTATCGGATTTAGGAGAATTTACTGTACATGTTTAGCACCTTGTTGCCGGCTTTTCCAATTGCGTTAAACATGACGTGGTTCTTTCGATTGAAACTGGTTTGACACAGGCCAGACAAACGTCAGACAAGATCTAAAGTTCTCATTATATCTTTTATGTGCACATAATGGGTGTGTAATGAACATTGGCATTTCTTAAAAACACTATTATTTAACATTTGTATTTATTTTTATTTAAGTCATACAATAGATTTTTAAACATTTAATTTAAATTAATCGATTTAAAATTGAAAAATTTTGCAGGTCATTAAATGGGTATAAAAGATGTTTTGAAAGTGAAACCAATTACTTATTTGCGCGTAGATTGTTTTAAAGTGCTTACAAATTTAAGGAAGAGTTAAAGGTTTGTGGCTTAGTCATACTGAATAAAAAGATACTCTACAATCTGTCATCAACTTTTAATACATAGTTTAATATCGTTTTCATATTGTAAAAGATTTGTTAGAAATGATCACTAACTCTGAGGTGAGATTGTGGTTTGGTTCCCTAAATGAGTTAAAAGTTATATTCATTTACCGCATAAGTCACTACTGTACTGATTTTGGTGACTGCAGGTTTTTTACTAGAAGATTTACAAATAGGTTATTTTTAGTGGATGAGTAAAATGAATGAATTTTAGGTTTACTACAATACGAAAAACCACATGTTCTTACCTATTTTGATGCAATTTTGTCAACAGTTGGGTAACAACAAAAAAAAATTTGCATCGAAAATGTATGAGGTAAAAACTGAAGTGTTTATGTTTGAATCAGATACATAAATCTAGAATATTTAAAGATTGAAGTGCTTATACATTTTTTAAATCCTTATAGCCATAAATCTATGAAATTTTTGCAAAAACAAAACGAAGAGTTGGAGTTTTCGAAGGTAACCAAAGAACTTATCACCTGCATTAATAATATCACCGAATATATAAATCGGAATTCTTAAGACAAATTCGATACATTTGTACAATATTTAAGATTCGAAATTCAGTATTAAGCTCCAAAAATTCGGGCGATGTGCAGAAACTTTGCTGGAAATAATTTTCATTAATTCCATGTGCTGTCCAATTTCAGAAAATTATTCTTTTCATTCAAAATATATTATGTAATATATGAAATGCACGGAAATTTTAAAATAAAGACACATTTTGACTCAATTTATTTGAACGAATTAGACCACAAACCGTATGTTATTAGGAGCATACAGGGTGTTATTTTGACGGTCAGCAACAAATTGTTTGGAATTTTGCTAAAGTGCAAACTCTGGAGATTCTTGTGACAAAGGTTTCTCAAGTACTACTGCACCTATCAATTTAATCTTTTTCGCAAAAATATTCACCTTTTGCGTAAAGATTTACATTCCGTCAAATCCTTCGTTCACGAACAACATCAGGATATAGATAGGTAGGTTAGGGCGGCAGTTGGGACTTAGGCCCATTGTGATACCGATAATGGGAGTAAGTGGTAGGGATATAGAATAGACCAAAAAAAATTAGGGGAATAGGAAAAGTGGAAAGGTCAGGACCATGCTTTACGTGGGATTTGAACCCACAACTTCTGGGATGATACTCTAGTTCACTGCCGCTAGGCTATCGAGACATCAGGATATAAGTGAAAAAAGTTTTTCTTTACGGATTTCTTAATGAAAAATTTTGTAAAACATGTGTCAACCTAAATTATTAGACCAAACCCGATTTTTCACACAGTTTTGGCGTTGCAAAAAAGTTTAGGTATAGACTTTTTTTGGGAGAATAAGTGTATCTAACGTTTTGAGCATTTTGCAACCTGGTCTGAATAAATCAGTTAACACGAATGTATACCCGATTTGACACTGATCATTTTCGCAGCAGTTTTTAATTTTTTAAATCCTCTGCCCCAAGGTAAGAGTAGTAAATTAAATTTGTGTCCGTATCAACGCCTAGACCTGCTCAAAGATGATCAGAACTAGAGCAACCAAACTTTAGATTTAGACTTTTTTTTATGACATGGAAAACAAGTCTTTTATTTTTTTGATATCGCCCCTCTTTATATATAGTATCACTCAAAAAGCCACAAACATTTCCGATCAGTTTACTACATATATCATATAGCCCATATAGGACCGATCGGTCAAAAAACGTTTTCAATGTATCTAATTCGTATATTTTTCGCATGTTTACAATGATGTAACCAAAAGTGGCAGTATTTAAGAGTTCCAAAGCACAGTATCTTTTATTATAATCGGTTTTATTTATCATATACCGATTGATCAAAAAATTCCGGCAATTCAACTAAGTGTGATGTTTAAATAAAAGAAAACATTTTTGGATTTAAGATTTGTTCTTTATATTTAAAATAACTATAAATTAGAATTTTTATCGTTGTTAAGTTTCAAATTTTTCAAATTGTGTCCCACAATTTTTTTAACTAATTATAATATTATTGTTTCAAATAGAACCCTACAGTAGATGAGCTAGTATTATGCTAAACCCTGTACAATTTCTCATCTGAAAAATCCAAAAAAGAACGTCAGAATAATAAAAATGTAATAACCCATTTTTTTTCCCCAAAATTTGTTACGAGATTATAAATTAGAGCAAACTCAGAAATATATGTCTCATTAATTTTGTTTAACGATGTATCCACAATTTATTTTTTTTTCTTATGTTTTTTGCGAAAAGTTTTAAACCTTTCGTAACCCCGATGAGGGGTTCACGAGCGTGGCGGCTTAACTTGAATCCGTCGAGAACCCTGAAGACATTTATCTTAAGAAAAATCAAAAGAAATTATTACCCAAAAAAAGTAATTTGATGTGTTTACTTTTTCGGGCAGAAATGAACAAAGGCAAGAACACCCGGGTAACGACTTGAGCACCCCTTAGCCGTAAATGTAAAAATATCAGACTTGCAACGGAGCAACAAAAGTCAGCTTTTTACAACTGTGTTTTATTTGTACAAAAAAAATTTTGGGAGAAAAATGTTATTTAAAAGCTTAAAAGATAAAGTTTTGGATATTTGTAAGTACACGCTTTTCATACTTTTCTGGGCATAAACGCACTGGCATACTTTTTTTAAAAGTGTAAGTTGTTATTGGACATTTTGCCCTTTTAGTATGCTGCATTTATGCCCGACAATATCAACACCCAAATTGTTTTGCTTATGGCTTGAGCTTATTACAATATTTACATACATTCCTACCAATAGTTTTTTTTTTTTGGCAGTTCTTAGCGAAGGGGATCTGTGATGCATACATTATTGCATCAACGGGGCCGGCTATCAACCTGAATTGACAAACAGTCGCTGCTTATGAACAATGCAGATCAGTGGCAATGACAAAAGCCATTCTTCAATTCAAATTATTTTTGCATAAACAAATTATGAGCCTCATCCTTCGAGACATACATTGTTTCTCTGGGTAAATGGTTAAATGGCGAGTTTGAAATGTTATGACCTACATATCTATAAACACTTTTTCAAGTATATTGTGCACATGAACAAAGATGTCAATTCTTTCACAGCGCTTGTTTCTAAATGAATCATGTAAGGCGCATAACCAACTCCCTGCTGATTTGGACAGTCATTTGTTACAACCTGTAATGCGTTCCCAAAAACATAACATACGTTCAAACACATATCCCATTGCAATAAATGACCCCGAAATGAAATTCTTTAAAGCATGAATGTGACTAGCACAATATTACATCATTTGACAAAGAGTTGAGTCACAAGTACACCACGAGTATTACATACCGGTGTACATAAAAACGTTTGTATGCGGCATGATGGAGCACTAATGTTATAAAAAAAAAAAAAACAAATCAAAAATCTAAGTACCCGAGTGACTACTACAATTGAAAAGCTTTAACCAAAAAGCTCAAAATGTTACAAGTACAACAAAAACAAACAACAAGGCGTCAAATGTTTGATCAACTTTTGGGGCGGGTGTATTGCCGAGTAACCACTTTTTGGGTCATTGCAGTGAAGAGTCAGTCGGTCAGTCCGACGGGCGGCTTGGCATCTAGCCGGCATTTGATTTGAATTGAGTTGAGTCGAGTTGAGTGTGTGTCAAGTGCAATGAGGCAGCGATCAAATTGGCTTTATTGGGTTACTTACAACCAGACGAGGAGCACTGACAGCCAATACTCGTATGCGTAATGTGTATGTGTAGCTATGATTGCCCCTTGCACGGCCTCGGCCCTTGATCAAAGCAAGTTGCTCGCTTAAGTCTTTTGTTTTCTGGTTTTTATTTTTATTTAGTGTTGCTGTAGTTATTTTGTTTGCCGGTTATTTCGGCCTGTCTTTTGGCCCCACCATTCATGGCTACGTGTTTGGCAAAATGGGTGTGACTCGTGGGTGCAAATCTACGACTCACAATTCCATTTTGTAAGTGAAGAAAACGAAAACGAACAAAAAAAAAATACTACTACTACAAAATAAAGGTACGGAAAGCACGAAATAATAACCATAGACAAACATGCAAATGAATTAAAATTCAAATTATTTTGTAAAATTTTTCGAAAAGTGAAAGAAAGGCCAAAAGCATTGGCGCTGGCCACAGCGCAGCTCCATACAAAAATTTCGTCTATAAATACAAATGCAACTACGGCTTAATTATTATTCATAGCACGAGCTTCACAGAAGGAGGACAACGTCTCTTTAGTTTACCTCAATTTACAATTCGCAATTATTAAACAGCTGCAAAATGGCTTTCAAGGTGAGCGTCTACATTTGGCACAGTTTAGCTTTAGTTTCTGTAAGTGTAACGAGCCTATAAACTAATGCCAAATTTTGTTGTCCTTGCAGTTGGTCGCACTCGTCTCTTTGGTTGCTGCTGCCTCGGCAGGCATTATTCCTCTGGAACAGCATCATCATCATCATCATGAGCTGCCCGTGGAGCATCATCATCAGCCTCAGTTGTATCAGGCTGCATCGCCACAACAGCATGTGCTCTACCAGAAGGCTCATGCTCCCGCTCATGAGGTGTATCCCGATGATCCACATCCCAAGTACAACTTTGCCTACGATGTTAAGGATGCTGTTTCTGGTGATTCCAAGAGCCAGGTAGAAAGCCGCGATGGTGATGTTGTACAGGGCGAATACTCTTTGGATGATGCTGATGGTTTCCGTCGTACTGTCAAGTACACAGCCGACTCTGTCAACGGTTTCAATGCCGTCGTGCACCGTGAGCCTCTTAACCACCAGGTGGTCGCTGCTCATGCTCCAGCTCAGCTGCAATATCATCACGCTGCTCCCACGGCTGTCGTTAAGACACCAGTATATTCAGCTCCTGCCTACACCGCACCAGCTTACACTGCACCCACCTATGCCGCTCCAACCTACACCTCCCTGCCAGCGCACCACGAGCCACAGCATCATGAACATCATGAGCACGCCTCCGCCTACGCCACCTATGAGGCACCACAAGCTCACGAGTCCCATGAGTATTACCACCACCATTAAGTGCGCCATCCCATCCTACCGACGGTATTCCTTTGCATCCTATATGTGAAATCTTCATCTACCTCTATGCTTAGTTAGCTAATTAAATGTTAAATAATTTTCATGTAAATACATACTTAAACTGTTATAAAATTTTTTAAACCTTTAATGGTTTGATATATTATGATAAAATGGGATGCTATATTATTCCAAAGGGAAAGATTGGGAAATACACATGTGCAAGTATGTACTATCTACTTATGTACATATATATATATGTATATATATCATACATCACTTAAACTGTAACTTAAAAAAATATTTGTTTCTTAAAAATAAACCGAATATTTTTAAATCTTGAAACGCGATTCGAAAAAAATTGTATATTATAATTAATTTTTTTTTGAAGGTTATATTAAAGTCTATTTATAAATATAAAGCAATTTGAACATTAAGCAATTTAGTCCAGTTAATAAATACTTATTTAGGTAATTGGGATATATAACATACACATTTTCAACATTTCACAATATTAATAATGTCACTGCCTTAAAGTTTACTTTTCAACTGCTTGTTTCTAAGGTTAAGGCCTGTACGCAGCAGCCTGAAACGCTTTCGAAATACCATCTGATCAAAATTGACCTGGACTGGTGGATTTAAACTGCAGGTTTTTTTTCCTTAAAGGCCCATACGCAGGTCGAAAATTTTCGCACGGAAGGACAAAACTTCATAAAATAAAAATGGGATATCCCCATATGATGTTGAACGCCGATTTGGTACGTTGCTTGCAAGGCATAAAAAATGCACCCACTACCCAAAGAAAAGGTGATTGTACCACCTTCCCAACAGCAAGACCTTCGACAGCAATCACCCGAAAAAAAATCATGTTGTGTATTTGGTTTGATAAGCTTGGTGTCGTATATTATGAGCAGAACCATTACTATTTTTGGGATTACTATTTCAGACATAACAAAATTATTCTCCTAAATGACAATACTCGTATTTGGAAAAAACTTACTAGAATGTCCTATATTACCTGCTGTATTCACAAATGTATTCCTGTCGATGGCACATAGTCAGTCTGAACAACGATTTATAATGATATGAAGATAACAAAAATTGGGAAGAGTTCTTTCGAAGTGGTATGCTACCAAAAAGATGGAAATACTTTGAATAAAGCATAATGTACTGTTCTTTTGTAATAAATTCTTAATCAATACAAATTTTCACACACAGGTTTACCTTACACTTAAAATTATTTTTTGCTATAAAGTTTTTGTACTCGACTGGGATTTTTATAAAAAATTTTTGGGGTGTTAACATTGTCGGTCATAAATGCATAAGGGCAAAAATACTGGAGTATCGGAACAACCCTAACAACGAGGCATAAAGGTAGAAATGCCAGACTAACAACCATCAACAACAACCATCTGACAACCAACAACAACATGCCATTTAATAGCATAAAAGATAAAGTTTTCGATACTTGTCGGTACTATCTATAGTTTTTCTGATATTTTTTCAAACAAATAACTTCAAAATAATTTTTGGAAAACATGTACTTTCGGCGATTGTTTACAAACACGTGTCTGGGTCTGGCTCGGACATAAATGACCATTTTTAGTGTAAGTTGTTGTTGAACAAATTTCCCTTTTACCATTATATATTTATACCCGATAAAGTGAACACACCAATTGTTTGTAAATCAAATATTTGCAAAAACATATGTACGATAATTTTATGAAAGCTGGTCCTGTATAAAAAGTGTTTCGAAATGAAAAAGAAATGAATTTTCCTATTAGGCAGGTTAAACATTTGTATTATACTTAAATATTTTGTACGAATTTCTATTTAAAACTTTAAAGCTTCCTGGATAATTGGGGACTCAACGAGTTATTAATACGTATATTATATAATATTATTTGTTAACTGCAAGTCAAGGAAATAAATGAATAAAGCTTTTCCTTTAGATCCTATTCTGCTTTTCAAGAGAAGCAAACCATCTGTTCTGCGAAAAACACGAAAATTTTACCGTCTACTGATCTATGAGAATTTGAGCTTTTCAAGAAATAGTGAATTCCTATATAATATTTGGTTGTAACTTATTCTTAGCAGTAATCCACAATTATTACCTTAAGCCAAAGTTTGCTTTCAGTGAAAAATTCAAAAATCTTATTACAATTGCTTCGTATAGCTTTAATATCTGCAACTTTACTTATTTACCTTTGGCTATATTTTCGCATTAAGAAGACCGGTTTTGGCTAAAGACCTGACCAAGCCAAAATATCCGGTAGCAACTATAACATTTTTTGCGATGAAACAATTTTAATGTCGTACACAAATTGAATGTCAAATGACTTGGTACTGTGATTGTAGATACGCACTCACGCCAGCGGCAAGGCGAACCCGGTTGCCACTGAGAGTATCTGGGTTTTGTTTCATGAGTATGTCGAATGGTGATACAAGTTACAATTTGCTCTACATTACTCACACAATGTCGGAACGCATTAGCTTTGTGGGAGCAAATATACGAGGAATTGCCCTGCACTCAATTTGACTCAGGCCTTTCGCTCGACTTTGTTTGATAAAATTCGAGTATTTTTGGGGGATATTAATAAACGGGTACAACCTCGGTCACGTACATGAGCAAACAAACATTTCCCAATAGATCTCAACGTATAAAAGCCGCAAACTAGCCAATTTCTTATCATACTGCACTTAGCTTTCGGTTCAATAGCAACTTCTTTAGTCGCACAACTAGCTCTTCAAAATGGCATTCAAGGTTGATAGAATCATTCAAGGGATTACCAAGGATTGACAATTAATTCGACGTCTTATCCTTACAGTTCATCGCACTATTCGCTCTGATCGCCGCTGCCAGCGCCGGTGTCTTGCCCGCTCAGCAGGTCTACCATTCAGCTCCAGCTGTTGCTCATTACGCTGCTCCAGCTGTGGCGCATTACGCCGCCCCAGCTGCTGTCGTCAAGGCTCAGCCCGTGTATGCCAAGGCTGCCGAGGAATACGATCCACACCCACAGTACAAATACGCATACGATGTACAAGACTCACTTTCCGGTGACTCTAAGAGCCAGGTGGAGGAACGCGATGGTGATGTGGTCCGCGGCGAATACTCTCTGATCGACGCTGATGGCTTCAAGCGTACCGTACAATACACCGCTGATCCCATTAACGGTTTCAATGCTGTGGTCCACCGTGAACCTCTGACCAAAATTGTAAAGACTGTTGCTGCTGCCCCAGCTGTGGCTCACTATGCTGCTCCAGCACCTGTGGCCCATTATGCTGCCCCAGCCGTGGCTCATTATGCTGCTCCAGCCGCTGTGGCCCACTATGCAGCTCCAGCTGTTGTCAAGACCGTCGCACCAGTTGCCCATTATGCCGCCCCTGCTGTTGCACACTATTCAGCTCACGCACCAGCTTATGCCACCTATGCCGCTCCAGCTGTTCATGTGGCTCATCACTAAATGCCATTTTGTTCATTATGTTACGACTGAAATGATTTCTAGATAAATTGTGCCCTAGCTTAAATAAACACGAACTTCTATTATATTTCAATAGTTTTATTTACTTGGATCTATTGATAATATATTATGTATTTTTTTTATTTGAATACAAAAAGTTCTACAGAATTTTAAGACCCCAAAAGTATATGCTATGTAAAGGACTTGAGTCTATTTCATCAACCGTCCGATTCATTCTGCCAATAATAGGTTTTTTGAAGTTTAAGAAATCGGCATTAAGTCTTATTAGAATTATACGTTGTCAAGTTTCAATAAAAAGATTGTTCGATTTTCGGAATTATGGGTATTGTTGAAATATAGGTTAAATCATAATTTTAAGGTTTCAAAATCTTTAGAATGACGCAACTAAAGGAATGTTCTTTTGATCGAATAAGTTCTGGAAGTTCTAAGGGTTCTGTACGTGCCTAATCTGTTTCTGTATTCTGTTTGCTGAACCATTTCGAGGATTCGATAAAAAGAGCCAGGTCCGCTATGGGCAGATTGCCCAGACTGCCCAGGTCTTCAAAGAAGGGCTTGCCCAGATGCTGGGTGCGTTTCCTAAGAAGTGCAGGGCAGTCGCACAGCAGGTGTTGGATACTTTCTATCTCCTCCTCATCCCCGCAGCTCCGACAGAAATCCTTGTGGGGGACATGCATCCTTTCAGCCAGAAGGCCTATGGCGCAGTGCCCCGTTACAACCTCCGTCATCCTCCTAGTCCTGCTCTTGTGGAATCGCAGGAGTTCGGAAGTTCGCTTTGGGTTGTATCTTGGCCAGAGTGCTCGGGAGATGTGACAGCCGGACACGGTGTCCCATTGTCGTTCTGCCTCGGAACTGACTATCTTTGTGATCTCTGCAATCACATCCTGTAGAGGTCTTGCTATATCCGTAACAGATGAGGCAATAGGTAGCGCTGATCCTTTTCTAGCACACTCGTCCGCTCCCTCGTTTCCAGGTATGCCAGAGTGACCAGGTACCCAGCAGAGGGTGATCGAGTGATGCTGGCTGCGGTGCACGGTGTTACGAATAATTAATAATTAATATAAGTTCTATAACTTTCTACCGAATTAGTTTTGTCTATCTTTTAAATTTTTTAATACCCAGACCCTTTGAAGTGTAAGCATATATTTCACTAGGAGAATTTCGCAGTATACACTCTAACTAGTAAAGGTTCTCGATCTAAAATCGGATAAAAACATAAGAAAATATAAGCAAAAATTGGATCAAATTTAGACCCATGCATAATATGGAATATTTATTTCACTTTGTTTAAAAAATATATAAATACCTACATAATTTGACTTATATAAAAAAATGTTCATACTTTTTGGGTACTGTCCCCAGAAAGTAAGGTTTGTGTTAAAGGATTTCCCGACGGTTACCATCCCCCTGGTACAAGCAAATATTTTTTTTCGGTGCACTAGTTTAGTAAGAATCAGATTTCAGTACCTCAGTTCGGATTGTATAAAACTCTGTTTATTTTGGTGTATTTAAGCAGCAAAAAAGAGTAAGTAGTAATAAGCTTTCTTTTTGGATCCGCAAAAATGTTCATCTGATTCGTTTCTAAATCTTTTTGTAACTAACAATCTATTCAATAGATTAAACCATGAATTATGCTATAGTACTTTTTTAATCTTTTTGAAAATTTTGCTTAATAAAAAAATTTGAAAATTTGTAAAAAAGTTTCTACATTCTTTCGAGGTTTGAAAACAAAAATTTTTTTTATTATTCGAAAATGTTATCAAAAATATTCGGATAGCCTAGCATACTCCCAAACTTTGTAAACTATTGAATTTTGATTAATATTTTTATTAAGCTAGTAACAATTTATCTAGTAATCATTTCAGTCGTAACATAATGAACAAAATGGCATTTAGTGATGAGCCACATGGACAGCTGGAGCGGCATAGGTGGCATAAGCTGGTGCGTGAGCTGAATAGTGTGCAACAGCAGGGGCGGCATAATGGGCAACTGGTGCGACGGTCTTGACAACAGCTGGAGCTGCATAGTGAGCCACAGGTGCTGGAGCAGCATAGTGAGCCACAGCTGGGGCAGCATAGTGAGCCACAGGAGCAGCAGCAACAGTCTTTACAATTTTGGTCAGAGGTTCACGGTGGACCACAGCATTGAAACCGTTAATGGGATCAGCGGTGTATTGTACGGTGCGCTTGAAGCCATCAGCGTCGATCAGAGAGTATTCACCGCGGACCACATCACCATCGCGTTCCTCCACCTGGCTCTTAGAGTCACCGGAAAGTGAGTCTTGTACATCGTATGCGTATTTGTACTGTGGGTGTGGATCGTATTCCTCGGCAGCCTTGGCATACACGGGATGTGCCTTGACGACAGCAGCTGGGGCGGCGTAATGCGCCACAGCTGGAGCAGCATAGTGAGCTACAGCCGGAGCGGCATGGTAGACCTGCTGAACGGGCAAAACACCGGCGCTGGCAGCGGCGATCAGAGCGAAAAGTGCTACAAACTGTAAATGAATTTCAAATGTATTACTTTGATCTGCGCAGTTATTTCATCAGCTTCAAGTACCTTGAATGCCATTTCGATAGACTTAATTTATGTTGCTGTGGAGCTGTGCGAACGAATTAAACTGTGAGGGCTTCTGCGCCAGTGCCACTTATATAGGCCGATTGCAAACCACCAGACCAGCTCTAGCATTACTTGGACTCGGTGAACTTGGGCAGAGCTGTGGCCGCGCAATTAGTGCAATTCATTTATGCTAAATATGTGTGGAAAACGCTTATAGCATTGTGGTATTGTTTCCTTTGTAGCTTTGTGTGCTGTCATCAAAATAAATTCAATTCCGCTAGGTTGGCCAAAGAGATAACTGGTTTCAAAGATATAAAAATGCAAGAGAGGCATGAGTTTTAACAAGTGCATATTTGGGATACGAAAATGGGACGAAAAAGTGCAATACGCTTAATGCCATTACAACTTGGAGACGTTTTAGGAATATGTACTGATAATTTACACAAGACCAAATTCGAGTTATAGCTTAGCTTAAAATAACGAATTTTGTTACTGGACAACTAGGTTAAATTTATTTATTTTGGCAAAATTTAAATTTTTATAATTTTAATTATTCATAATAATATCAAGAATAATATGTTCGAGAATATAGCCATGGATTTGATTCAATTACACATAAAAGAGGGAATTATTTAAAATAAAGTCCATTAGAGTCAATAACTTTTCCTTCATTCTACCGATATAAGTCAAGCTTTCCAAAAAATATAACAGATTCATTCATTGACAGAGAAGTGAAAATTAAACTTTATTTTTGTTTTTTTTTGTGTATTTATAACCTGTACCGTATGGTACAAAGGGTATATTAAGTTTTTACAAGCCGAAAATGTATGTAACATACAGAAGGAAACGTCAGAGACCCCCCAAAGTTACCTAAAGTATGATCAGGGTGACTAGATAAGTCGATATACCCATGTCCGTCTGTCCGTATGAACGCCTAGATCACAGAGATGGTAAGAGCTAGAGCAACCAAACTTTCAGATTAGATCCCTTATTATTCCATAGGAGACAAGTTTATTTTATTTTTTCGATATCGGGGTTACATTATATAGCTACCATAGGGGTGTTTCAGAGGACCTCGAAAAAAACCATAAGTTTTAGATGGATAATTCGGTTGTTTATAAAGATATCGTAACCAAATTTTGCCTTCGCAAGTTTTTAAGAGATCTTCAACACTGTACCGAATTTGATCAAAATCGGTTGACTATATCATATAGCTCCCATAGGACCAATCGGCGAGACATTTTTTTTAAAATAACATTCGATGTATTTTGTTTGTTTATGAAAATATCGTAACCAAATTCGGCATTTGAAAGTTTTTTAGGGTTACGCAGCACTGAACCAAATTTGATCAAAATCGGTTGACTATATCATATAGCTCTCATAGGGCCGATCGGTCAAAAAAACGTTTTTGATTAAAAATTCTTCTGTTTTTGGTTGTTTATGAAGGTATCGTAATCTAATTTGGCAATCAAATGTCTTTTGGTGTTCTTAAGCAATTTACCGGATTTTATTGCAAGCAGTGGTACAGGGTATCCCAAAGTCGTCCGCGCCCGACTTTAACGTACGCCATCTTTTTTATTTGCAATCTGCCAGATAAGACAATCAGCAAATTTTATAAATACTACAGAAATGCTCCAGTGAGTCCAATCAATATAAAACAATACTTTTTTCTAAAAGTTTAAATTACATAAATCGATCTGGAAGGTCAAAATATGACATCTTTTCAGACGTCTAAAGCCCTTACTATTGTCAAGCAGGTTGATCTCACTAAATATTTGCGCGAGGTTTTCCGTAAGTATTTCATCTTTGATGTACAAAAAAAAATTTTAATATTTATTTTATCTTAGTTTACGTGTATAGATTCTATACCACAATGGAAGGGTACTGAATTAGAATCTAAGCTATTTCTTTTTTGGAATAGCCACGTAAATTTTTAATGCAAAATTCCGATTGCTTATCGAGTTATCGCTTGATGATCATTGGATTTTTAATTTTTTTTTAAATATTAATTAATTAATTATTCTTTACTCATCATAATATTTATACATCAGGTTTATATATGTATTATACCATTTATAGAGATTAGCTTAAAAAATAAGCTTTACAACTAAGATGTTAAAAATTGTGTCGTGTAACCATTTGTTTATGTAAAATTGTATTTGGAAGGAAAAAATGTGAATAATAACCTTAAAGCAAAAAATAAAAAAATTTTTAAATGTAAATATACATGTATATAAATAAAAATATCTGGAGACGGGGTTACGACATGCATTGGTACTTTTAAAATCATCGAAATCGAACAGGTCGACCTAAAAAGTGACCCGCTTCACTTAATTTCGCCGATATACATACATATTAATATACCAAATTTCATTGCATTATGATGTTACAGGGTGATGATGGGTCGGATTTGTTTTTATTTATTTATGGTATTGTTTTTTGACAGATTAAAATGAAAAACTTTGTGAATATTTCAAAAGGCGATTAAAATGAATCAAGCCCTTAGCATTTATTAACATTTACTTTTATATAGTAATAATTAATATTCTTTTCAAATAGTGAAATAATAATGTTTTCCACCCCCGATGTTTTTTACAAGGCTAAGTACATTTTATTTTATAAAATACAGAAACTATTAAGGTAATTTGCTGACAAAACAGCACCAATAGAATTCCATTCGCACTTGTCGATGTAACAAAACAGTTTATCGGTATATTGTTAGATATTGTTACTTAGACAGAATTCGAGTTTTCACAAGAAAATGTCTTAGGGTAGCCACTTCTTAGACTAAGTAATTGAAATTTAAATAATTGATGATCTTATAATAAAGTTATTAAGAAACTATTGAATAAAAAAAATGTAATTAATCTTTTAACTATTTGACTACGTCACTACATATATGAAGAGTATATTAAATTTATACAGCATGTTAGATTAGTTACTATCTTACTCAACTGGTGGTTAAATAAAAGAATTCATATACAAGTAAATTAAAATAGCATAATTTTTTTAATTTTCAGTTGAAGCCTAGTGAACGATTAAACGATTAAATAATAATTACGCCTTGTCACCTTGTCGTTCAAAAATGCAAAAGTTCCAGACTTAAACGGAAGACAAAAACAATCAGCTGTTTTTGTGAAAAACTATAATTTAAAATCATAATAAATTTTTTATATTTGTCAGTAAAGCATTTCCCGATCTTCCAAAAACTTCAATTATTAAACAAACAAAAACTGGCTTAGCAGACTTTTGGCGATCGCGTCTGTGAACTATTGTAATACTTCTGAAAGGGCCAAGCTGTTGATAAACTGGCGAAAAGCGGTGCTGCGTATCCTTTGATAAGGACTGTAAGCTTCTGTGGTATTGGCAAACACACCACTAAATGCTGCTATGAGAAGAGGGGATATCCTGACAAAACTCAAACTGGACTACCACAGCGGTCTTACGACAGTTCAAGTAGCTCCTCGGATCCTATGATCCAAATGTCCCAATTGGACAATAACTCGCTTAGGATACTAACTGGGTTACCTTTGTGACACCTGAGCAAGGTGGGCATCATAGATTCCACCACCAGTAAGATCTTTGAGATTAAGGAAGAATCTCTCCGACATATACTTATGGAGTGTGACGTTACTGCTAAAAGAAAGTCATCAATGTTTGGTGCTCATAGACTATTGATGCAAGATGTTACTAGATGATTATTGATGATTATTATTACTGATTATTCTTACAGATTATTCTTTTTTTTAAATCTAAAATTGATTGTGTGATTTGAGATTTGAGTACAGAATACCTACAAATCTTGGGCGCTCATATATTTAAGATTACAAAAAAAAGAAGCCCATTGAACGACAAGAGCCACTTTATAAATTATCCAACAAAATTAAAATTATATAAAAATTTCGCTAAGCAATATATAACTTTTATAATCAAACATAATTATGCATAACATAACTGTAATATCGAATGCATATAATGTATAAAAATTATACATATGCGTATTTATTTATGTGCCATATAGAAAATGTATTACCCATAAACGAGTATTACTGATTCCATATCAAAAGCACGACGACTTGCAGAACTGAAGAAGATGCGTGACAGTCATACCAAGTGGGCCTCCCGTCAACGCCATGCACTTCAATACCTCTAAAGCATTGCGTAGTGTCAAAAATGAATTCCAATTAGGTGGCATCAATGACACTAACGCCACTATATAACGATATGGACACAGCACTGCCAGACATTCAGTGTTCAACACTTGTTAGCTCAAGACTTACAGGAAACCCCAAAAAGATAACGCAATGTACAAGGTGTGTATGCTAGTTGGCCAATGGATAAGGTCTTTACGCCAGGATACTAAGTAAAGCCCATTTCTACATTCACAGTTCGCATTTGCTTTGGCTTTGTTGGCTGTGTCCCAGGCATCTGTGCTGAGAGCCGCCGCGCCAATTGCTGTGGCACCAGCACCAGTTGAGCTGGAGGAGGTTGATCCACATCCTCAGTACTCGTACAGCTATGATGTGCAAGATACACTCTCGGGCGACAACAAGGGCCATGTGGAGGAACGTGATGGTGATGTAGTGCGCGGTGAATACTCGCTGATCGATGCCGATGGTTTCAGACGTACCGTCACCTACACTGCTGATCCCATCAACGGTTTCAATGCCGTTGTGCGCCGTGTGCCACTTGCGGTGGCAGCGCCTGTGGTCGCAGCACCTGCTCCAGTTGCTGTGGCGCCTGCACCCATTTTGAGAGCGGCTGCTCCAGTGGCAGTACCAGCGCCTGTTGTACGTGCTGCACCATTCGCTGTTGCCGCACCTGCACCACTGCTGCGCACTGCTCCCATTGCCGCTCCACTGAGATATACACAACCGGCTTTTGCCATTAGAACTTTGTAAGCGGTTTAAATAGAGATTCCTGACTATGGATTATATGGCTTAATTAAATGTGATTTTATTGGTTAAAAAAAAAAAATGTGATTATTTAATTGTATTCAAAAATAGGTCAAGTTCAGCGCATGTGTAACATTAGAAGCCGTGACTTGACTATGACAAGCCAATTATGTCTAGTTGTTGACAACTATTGGATTCCGGCCAATTGCTTAGATTGGCCTACTGTGTTACGTGTTCAAACAGAGCTTGTTTATGCTGTGGCTCAGTGTAACAAGGCAGAATGGTGAAAGCGCTTAGGTAACGCACGTTTTTGGGCTCGGACTGCCACACGAGTCCAACTATGACACTAATCTGCACACATTTGCATGGCACGCTTATTGCATAAAGCCAAAAAAAAAAAGGTAGCTACTTGTGCGTGGGTGCGCTTAATGTAGCCCATTTGAAATGGCTTTGTAATTACCAATAAAAAAAAGTCCACATTATTAAAAAGAAACATCAATAAAAGTGACAAAAAAACTGAGTTAATCAATTAAAAGTTTGTATCTCACTTTTTGGCGTATAAAAAGCGCTGCTTGTTGTACTTTAAATCATTCCACAGCTTCTCAGAGCTCGCAACGGATACTTACCAGTCATTCGAATAACTCAACCATGGCCTTCCAGGTAAGCAATCCTATATATAGAGCCACTCCCGCTATAATACTTTACCTTTCCTGCTGCAGTACATCGCCCTATTTGCTCTTATTGCCGCTGCCAGTGCCGGAATAGTGCCTGCTCCACAATTATACCATGCTGCCGCTCCTGCTGCCTATGCGCATGCGCCTGTCGCTGTGGCACATGCCCAACCTGTACTAACCCGTCAAGACGACGAATACGATCCACATCCACAGTACAAGTTTGCTTACGATGTGCATGATTCCATCTCTGGCGATACCAAGAGCCAGGTGGAGGAGCGTGACGGTGATGTGGTGCATGGCGAGTACTCTTTGATCGATTCCGATGGTTTCAAGCGCATTGTACAGTACACCTCAGATCCAGAGCATGGTTTCAATGCTGTTGTCAACCGTGTGCCTTTGGAGCATGCCAAGACTGTGGTCAAGGCTGCACCAGTTGCGGTTGCCGCTCCCCTGCCCGTGGCTTATCACCAGCACCATTAAAATGGTATTTGCCCAATGACGACTGAAAATTTGTTATGAAAACAATATAGATGCATAGATAATTTTATATATATAATATAAATTGTTGCATATTTTTAAGCATACATATTATAAAATAATCAAAATGAACAAAATTAATATATTGGTTTTTTTGGTAAAAAAAAAATATTTATACAAAAAATGTTATTAGTTAATTAAACCAATTTAATTAATTTTAATATTTTTAAGTTTCAACTGAGGGCAAGTTTTAATTACCTTCAGCTGTGGAGAGTATTTTTTGAGCTACTTTAAATTCGAATTTGAATTAACAAAAATCTAAATGTAAAAATGTAAAACAAATTTAAAAATTTCGCATGTTTAAAATTCCGTCTCAAAATTTCAGGAAATGTAACTCAAGACTTCTGCAAAATCGAAATTTCAAAAATGGTAATAAAATTAATTTTTCAATGTTAGGCAATGAAACAAAAAAATGAAGAAATTAGAGTTGGAAGTTCCAACTAACTTTTGAGTATCTAAAGTTATGTTTTGTATACCCTGAACATTAATACAGACGGAGACTATTTTACCGACGGAGACTATTTTATATTACGATAATCTTCGATAGATATGCTTATAAGAAGTGCATCCAAAAATTGTTTATCCTTGTCTTTTAATCTTTAAAATTTAGGCGTTAATACCGACAGATGGACAGATGGAAGATCATATCTATTGGTGCGCAACTAAGTTCTCGCTGTTTTTTTGATGAAAATGTAACTTTATTATAAAAAAAATGGTTATCAATGACCATTCAAAGTATTGCCCATCGCTAGCTACAACTTTTTCCCATCTTTCTGGCAGAGTTCGAATACCTTGACGAAGTGTTCGTCTTTTGAGGCTATCCACAAATCAAGCCATTTTCCGATATCTTCGTATGAATGGAACTGCAGATTAGCCAGACCATGTGCCATCGAGCGGAACAAGTAAAAATCGGACGGCGCAATATCTGGGGAATATGGCGGGTGGGGTACGACTTCCCATTTGAGCGTTCAAATCATAAGGAACCCAAGTTCCTTGCTTTTGAATCATTCCCAACGCATGCAATCGCTTGGAAATGGCTTGGCGGGTAACTCCTAATGCTGAAGCAAGCTCTTCTTGCGTTTGGCATGAATCCTCATCGAGCAATGCCTCCAATTCAGCGTCTTCGAAGGTTTTGGGTCTTCCTTTACGTGGACGGTCGTCAACATCGAAATCACCGTCTTTGAAGCGACGGAACCAATCACGGCACGTTGTTTCGCTTGGAGCAGCATCTCCGTACAGTTTTTGGAGCTCTCGATGCTCTTCAGCTGCCGTTTTTTTCGAACAGAACAAGAAAATCAACACTTCCCGCAAATGATGACTTTTTGGCACAAAACTAGACATTTTCACACAACCACAAGTAAATAATGCAAAAAGAAATTCACTTATGTGCCATAGCAGTTTGCTTACCATATGCCTAAGCTTCGTTTATGAAGTTTTGGGTATGTCAAAATCGACCAGAACTTTCTGCTAAAGCCATCTATTGACAAACAGCGAGAACTTAGTTGCGCACCTAATATATTAATTTCTTTTATACACCTGACCATATTGGAAAAAACTTTGAGTTGTCTTAGTCCCCTCCTTCTCTATGGTACATATTATTGCTCAAACTTAATATACCCTTTAGGTACAAGATATAAAAAAAAAAATCATCTGCTTACTTATACAAGTTTGGTTTTCGTAGGATTTGTAATCTCCTTTTGTTCTCTTGACCATTATTGAGGTAATTTTAGGTGGTCTCCGGCATTTCCTTCTATACGTTACATAAATTTCCACAAACTAAATGTCTTCCGTATAGGCTATATGGTACAAAGCTAATCTAAGTTTTTAATTAAAACTTTTTAGGGATTTTAATTTATTGGACTCACAGCTTAATATTTTGTAAACTTCTTGCACTCCCCCCCATTATTTAGTAATACATTGTAATCCGCATCTTAAGCCAAATTACGCACAATAATCTCGAACGTGTTTGGAACGTCTTTAACGTAATTTCTGTCAGCAATTACTAAGATTACACGCTACGTTCTCATTACCGCACTTGGGAACTGCCCACAGCTATACGGCTTGTTCCATTTACACGAATCACAAAAAATTGTTATGGACATGGATTGGCCTACGCTCCAAAATGCAAAGCATTCAGTTGCCAATACCAATGAAACAATTCAATAAACAATCGAAGCATATTGAATTTAATTCATGTTATTTGCATGGAAACGATTGCTGCAGTTAAGTGGAGCTCTAAAACAAGTTAAGGTCAGCAATTTGGATGGCACCTTTCGCCAAGTGCAAGAGCTTTTAAAAGCGAATACATATGCCGCGGAATGATTTACGATTGCTGCCGTCTTATTAGTAGGCCTTATCGATATGATAAAATAAATGTACATATATTCAATACGGACAAGTCAAACACCTATGGAATTGTAGCTGTCAATATGTGACCAAAAAGCAAAATATGCCAAGGCGTTGTTTGATTGTCCACCTGGCATGCCGCCGAACATCTTCTGGATGCAACTGGAGACAGGTAACAAGCCAAGAAACAACAACGGCGCTCGAGTGTTAAGGTCAAAGTCAGGTTTTGTTGTTAATTACCGTTGAGTGGCTGGAAATGTGTTTTAAAGCTCTGTTTGTTATACCCTGAAAAAGAGAGTGCGTCAATTTGTTTGTATCTTTAAATTTGTAAGCTAAAAAGATGTACGCTAGTATTAATCTTAAAAATAATAAAATAAATTGAGATGGTAAGCAACCCGGAATAGTTATTCGGTTAACTTTCTATCCAAACAATTTACTGTCCACTGCACTTTCCGAAACATCTGAAAGCGGATCTGTCGAAGCGGTGCCCGACTAAGAACTTTCCAATTGGAATTAATTTTTTTTTGGTGAAATTCGATTTTTATACCTATAAGTTCCCTAAATTTTTACCGATTTTGATGAAACTCGAATGTTACGTCAAAGAAGTTATTTAAAGTATATGAGGTAAGTTTCAAGTTGGTATGTTGAGGGGTGTGGAAAAAAAAACACGGTAAATCAATTGCGGGCGGTGGGGGGACCGCATCGATAAAATTTGGATGTGGATTTGTTCATGAATCAGCTAACAAAAAATTGTGATTCTAGGTCACTTGTAACCATAATTACGAAGAGTCAAATATTGACGTAGTTTATAGGCAAATTTGTATATTTTTGACTAAAACTTTTGCTGTATTTGTCCGATTTTGTTTTTTTTTTACACACAGATGCATGTAATCACAACGCATCGCTCTGTTAAATTTCAGATGAAAATATTAAACGGTGTGGCTAAAAACCACGAAAATCTATTGCGGGGGAACGGTAAAGCTGGTAAAGTTTCGTATCTCTAGCTCTTATAGTCTCCGAGATCTAGGTGTTCATACAGACGGACGGACGGACAGACGGACATATGATAAGCGTTTTGGTATAAAGGACTTGGGGTCTGCCACGCCTCCTTCTGTCCGTTACATACATTGCATAAATCTAGTATACCCTTTGTACCTATAGGTACAGGGTATAAAAAGTTTCAGAAACTGATCTTATGTCAAAATAATTATGCCGACCAGTAGGGTCCATATAGGGCTACGTTGCGCATTCGTAATTTTATTTAGAAGTCATAATTTTTGATTGCTCACTCGAAATGCTGAAAACAAATAAAAAAATAACTAGTTTGTACAATATTATAATATAGCTGGTAATTTTTTTTGAAATATTTTTGAAATACTAAAAAAAATTTTTCATCAAGTTATCGATGTAGTTTTTTAATGTACTATAGCAAAAGTCCCATTAAGATAGATATAACGAAGAGAAAATAGAACTTAACAGGTCCTACGCTAAGAAAAGCCCTGCAAGACATCACAAGGCAAACCATCGAATGGAACCCTCAAGGATCACACATAAGGGGGCGTCCAGCGCACACATGGGGAAGGCAGTTAGAGAAAGAAACTGAAGCGAGTGAAACGAACTGGAATGAAATTAAAAGGATGTCATCGGATAGAAGTAGATTTACGAATTTTGTTGCAGCCCTATTCTTCACTATGGAGCAAAAGAAACAAATATACATAGCAAAATATACTTTTTAGAAAAATGTTTTTCAAAAATTTTTTCCGCTTGTTAATCATTAAAGTTGTAGTTTTTTTTTAGTTATATAAGTTTTTTGTAAAATTTTTTAAAAGAAATAAGTTTATAGACTTCTTGTAGAATTTTAAAAGACAATTTCGTTTTGGAGTTACATTTATTTCAGGACTTTAAAAAAATGTAAAAACCGTGTATTTAAGATACAATATTTTCGGCTCTACTTATATAATCGAAAACACTAATGGTAAATAAAAAGTAATACAACAAGAAACATATATTTTTTAAGTAACATATTGTCACGCATATAAAAATAATGCCATTTTAAAAAAGTACATAAATGTTTGAAATTGTACACTCATAACTGCTGGTTGATTTCAAAAGTAATCGTGCATACATTTTTAAATGGGATTTAAAATGTAAGCTTAACTCAAAAACAATTGACAATCAAGTTTTCTCGTCAGAATTCTTATAATAGAGCTTATTTTTAAAAGTTTTGACAAGTTGAAGCATTAAATCTACGCATTAAATCTACGCGAAATCTTCTTCGAAAACTCAAAGCAAAATCATAGCCTCTGACCTAATAACACAGAAAAAAGTAATGTTACTCTTAAATAAACATAAAACAGAAAGGGTATTCAAAAGTTTTTAGGCCAGAGTCAATTTTTCTTAGTGTTTTTCCCATTGGTTTTTTTGTGTTTATCATGTAAGTGTACATGCTTAAAAAGTCTACAGCGGGAATAACAACAACTACAATTACAATAACAATTACAATTGCTTTGGAATACCTCAACCGCTGACCCAGTCCCTGCTTCTCAGTCTTCTTGGAGGTCTCTCCCCACGTTAATGGTATTCACCGTGCGTACGTTGCCCATAGAGCGATGAGCCGATTACAACAATGCTCGTGTCCGTCGTTGGACGCAGTACTAAATACATGCCAACATGGTAGCCACCACTCTTAGCCATGTGCGAATTCACATAAATGTGTCTGGCAGTCTGGCCGGCGTTGTTTTTGGCCCACATGTTTTTGGTTCTCGGCCGTTTTTGGGACTGCAATTTGGATTCCGCACGTAGACAGAGCAATGATTCATGTGACCATTTAAATTACATTATTTCAGTTTTGTTTGCTACTCGGTTCGTTGTTCTTCGCTCTTAATGGAGCTTTAAAGTAATGCAGCGTCAGCGTTGACCTTGAGATTTGGGAAGTGAGAGTGAATGAAGTTCGTGCAAGTAATGATTTTTAATTTCACTTGTTACTGGACTCTTTCTGATCGGTCTTAAGAAATATGGGAAAGGAAATATATATAAAATTTGTTACATGTGGTGTATAAGATACTTAAGTACTGAATTCCTTGAATTAGTTAGTACTTACCCGTATTAACACATTTTGACCCGGTCCAACAACAATTTATAGTAAAAAGTCGGGTGCGGACGACTTTGGGATACCGTGTACCACCACATTGCAATCAAATCCGATATATTGCTTACAAACTCCAAAAGATATTTCTTTGCCAAATTTGGTTACATTTTTATATACAAACAAAAAAAAAGTCGAATTCTGCACCAAACACGTTTTTTTGACCGATTGTTCCTATGGGGGCTATATGATAAAGTCAACTGATTTTGATCAAATTTGGTACAGTGATGGGAAACTCTAAAAGACTTCCGAATGCCAACTTTGGTCACGATGTCTTCATAAACAAACGAATTATCCATCTAAAACTTTTGGTTTTTTTCGAGATCGTCTGAAACACCCTATATACAGAGCTATAAGTATAATGTAATTCAGATATCAAAAAAATAAAATAAACTTCTCTCCTAGCTCTTACCATCTCTGGGATCTAGGCGTTCATACGGACGGACAGACGGACATCGGTATATCGGCTTCTCTAGTCACCCTGATCATACTTTAGGTGACTCTGGGGGGTCTCCGACGACTTCTTCTATATGTTGCATACATTTTCGGCTTGCACAAACTTAGTATACCCTTTGTACCATACGGTACAGGGTATAAAAAGGGGCCCCACGCAGACCTTTGACTACGAAATGTGTAGCATTTTTCCCCAAAAGAGTGTTGTAAAAAGCCACAATATTTACGAGGATGGCGATATTTTTTACACACAGCATATTCTTTAAATTCGAAATAGAAAATTTACTATTTGATTATTGATTTTTTTTTTCAGTTAAATTAGAGTAGTACTGCAATTCCTTGATATGATCATCAATGGTGGTATTCTTACTCTGAATCACCTCATTTAAGGCCTCTGCTACAAAGTCCACATTTTCAGCATTAAGTGCTGTCAGACTTAATCGGCCAGATCGTGGCACATACACATGACGATCCCTAAGTTTGCCGATTTGCCCGACATTAAGATTCGTATAGAAATAAAAACCTCGTTGTTGTGCATGTTTCTCCCAAGGACCCGGCGTTTTCAATGCTATTAGTTTTTTGATTAAAGCTGTGCGCATAGTGCTCAGCCTTTTATGCATTTCCTTAAGCGTATACTCCCAATCTTTTCGTAAAATCACTGTGTTCAGTATTTTAGCTACTATACGACTGGCAAATATCGATGAGTTGGTCATACTATTTTTATGCAAAAGCGTCTCAAACTGAGATTTGACCTTATCAAGGTGCACGCGACTGTTGAGCACTACCATTAGGTTGCCAATTGTTTCGTTGTATAACCCAAAGTTCTTGACAAAGGACTGCGCACAGAAAACATCAAAATCGTTATCCACAAAAAACCGTATCGGCCAAGCATCTTGAGTCAGGTCTCCGCTGGCTAGACCCTGTGACTCCATATGGAAGAACGGAAACATTTTCTTGCACTTTAATATATGCGCAATAAGCCTCCATTCATCTAAGGATGGATCCATTCCGGTAGGATTATGAGCACAGGCGTCCATGACCACCACTGAACCTTGCGGTGCAGACATCAGATCTGTTACAAGTCCGTAAATATTCAGTTCTGCCTTTTTGGCATTGTAGTACTGATATCTGTGGCACTTAAATCCCGCGCCCTTGAAAATATGCTCATACTGTTGCCAGCTGGGATTGGCCAAAATGCATTCATCAATTTTCATGTGCTGTCGCAGGAACTTTGCTCCACAGCACAAAGCATCAAGGCTAGAACGCGTTTGCACTCCCAACACCTGTTTGACAACCAAAGCGGCTCAAGTGAACTATGCCAAAAATCTGATGTTTTTTAAGCTTACCCGGTTTTGTGCCAAGGGAGGCGCAGCTGCGCCTAGTATCAGCTCTGATGCAGCTTTAGTGAATTCTTCATTGCCCAACTGTGGCATGGGCTCGTGACTTAGAAAATCATCGCAAGCTATTCCGATTTCTGCTTTGCGCACCGCATGAAAAACGTGGGGCTTGGCCTCATTATTTCTATAGAAATTCTGACACAAATTGACTTTTTGCCGAGACCTATCTTTACTGAAAGCTTCCTCTAAATTTGACTCTTCCAAGATGTTTGCTTGTTCCGCACGGGCAAATGACTCATAGGCTGGTGAAGTGGAGCTGCGACGTGCTGCGAACTTTTTGAAAAGTTGAGCAAGTAATTTGGGCGCCATTGTGTAGTAGAAAAATTTGGTTAAATGTTACTGACAAGACTAAAATTTTTCCATTTTACGATAAAGAATTAAAACTTGTATATTTAATAAGATTTTGAAATACTACTACGGGCTACTGGGCTTTGATTGTTTTTAGCAATATCTTTGTGGATATACGTACCTATAATTAAAAGTAATATAAAATTGCTCTATATGTCATGAGAACTCTGAGAGATATTAAAGGAAGTTTTATGTATAAATAAAAAAATATAGATAAAAATACATATAAGGCTTTTTGTTTCAAAAACTTTTTCAATTGATAAAAATTTTCATAGATAAGACCGCATTTTGGTTGCCTTAAGTCCAAAGCAGATTCAAAACGTATCGAAAAATTATTAGAAATTAAAAGAAACAAGTAGAAGACCACAACCTTAATACCAAAATCATTAGGACGATGAAAGGAGTCGATTTTGGCCTTGTGAGTCCGTCTGTTCGAAAAACAAAAAAGCTGGAAAGATAAAACATTGATCAAGTTCTTCACTTGCATTCAGTTTTTTGATATTGGCACCCACCCATAAACCTCCTTTCATTACCCATCCTTGGATTAAATTCTTATTAAAGTCCGATGGAAACATCGGGAGTAATAGCGTCTTTGCCTAGAAGATCCTTTAAAATCAAATTCTTTCAAAAAAATTTTTGTGAGGAAGCTAAAGTCGTCGAAATCAAACTTACGTAGACTAGAATATTAAAATCATTTTTAATTTTCGGATATACCACCCTCAGGTCACCCGCAAGAAATTTTTAAAATCGGTGGAATTTTATGGGGGTGTCCCAACTGTTAACGGTCCACATGTTTTAAGTTGAGAAAGTTGATATAAAACAAAGCAAGTAAAAAGTTGTACCATCGAATATACATAAGGTTTGTGACCAAAGCCTGCAGGGCATGTAGCCCCCTAACATTTTTGAACTGTTTTTCCTAGTTCGTAATATTATGATATTGTACAGTGTTCAGTTTGAGCTGCAAAATAGCAACATATCAGGTTTGCAGATTTACTCTAAACCAATTTTTCGTGATTTTGGTTAGGACAAAGATTCCACAATGTGGGCTTTTACAGCAGCAACTATATATTTTAGTAGAACAGAAAGACGAGCTTTGCGAGAAGAACTAAACTGCAATCCTTAGGGCTTTCTTGGAAACTCTTACTTTTTTTACAAAATAATTAAATCCTTTCATATTTTCACTCATCACATCCTTTATTCAGTAACAACTAACGGCAATCATCAGGTCAAAAACGCTTATTATTCCATCTAATAGGCGTAAGAGATGAGCGGCGAAGCGAACTGCGTCTTGACGATGGCGGGACCAGCGGCAACAATGGGAGCAGCAGACAAAGGAGCGGCCCTAACAAGTGGCGCTGGAGCGGCGGCATAGGCCAAAGGTGCAGCAGCGGCCAAAGGAGCAGCGTGAACAACTGGAGCTGGAGCAGCAACAACTGGAGCTGCAACAGCAGCTACCAAAGGTTCACGGCGCACGACAGCATTGAAGCCGTTAATGGGATCAGCAGTGTAGTCCACAATGCGTCTGTAGCCGTCAGCATCGTTCAGTGAGTATTGGCCTTGCACCACATCACCATCGCGAGTCTCCACTTGAGTCTTAGAATCGCCAGACAGAGCATCGTTAACGTCATAGCCATAGGTGTATTGTGGATGAGGGTCGTACTCCTCCACGTGCGCCACAGCGGCCAAGGGAGCAGCAGCTGGAATAATGCCAGCGCTGGCCACAGCAATGCAAGCAGCAAGAAGAATGGTGAACTGCAATTAAAGATGATACAGATATATTTTTGTAATGCACTTTCACACGGATTTTTTTTTCAATATCACTGCACTTGATAAATTTGAAGTAAATTTTTCCAAAGTTTCTTAAAGCTTACTTTGAATGCCATTGTTTTGTTATTTAGTTGGGTTGATTAGTTGCTCTAGATACCGAAATTGGTAGTGAACTGATTTGAACACTGTCCAGGTGTAGCTTTTATACAAATTCAACAACGATGTGCTCGAATTCAATATAATGTGTTCGCACTTGCGTCACAAGACAATGGCGACAATATAAAATACCGGACCCTCAGTCTAGAAGCATAAAAACCGATAATGCTCCGGGGCGGCAGAGGGTCGTTCGGTTCCAGCATATTAACCAAGGCTAAGACGCACGAATGACAAAGCGCGACAAACACAACAACACGACTCTACCGAAGCTACCAAATGATAGCCATAATACCTTCTTGATCGAATTGGACGCACTCAGGCCGCATTAATATTGGTCTCAGACACTCAGAAGCCGCAATCAAACCAGGCCCAAGTCGCATACCCAAACGTGCACTAAAGCCAACGATGCGACTGACCAAGTGTTCACATATTTACCTCCCACCCAGCCCGCGTAGTTCCATTGTTTTCGCTTTCGAAAACTATTTTTTCGACGATTATTATTCAAAATATTGTATGCAGCGCATGCGCAAATGCATAACAACGGTTTTTCAAATTAACTGCAATCCACACACTCAAATATTATATACCTATGCTTCATATATTATGTACTTGTTGTTTTTTTTTTAAAGCCCACATGACACCTCTCTAGCTTCTTGTATTGAACGACCTTAAACGTTTATTAGCCGCTTCAGTTGTTCGGTAATTGGATTTCATAGCTGTATATATTGTCACCAAGTTACTTCCGACGTCCCCAACAATTATCGTATTAATTGTGGACTTACGCAAGATTCCTAAATAGCTGACCGCAACTTATAATGACCGTATGCGTTGTGCATGGACACAAAAATCGGATGCAAATAACCATTTCGGGTTGGTCTTAGTGAACTTGATCACGCACATTGCAGACATGACACCAAATTCGTTAGATATATCAGTAATCGGATGGAAGTGTCAACTAAATAGTGGATTAATGGGTAAATGAATGTTGACACTAATGTACTCTGATATATGTAGATTAAGCTAACTTAAGATAGGACTCAGGGATGTTAAGACGTTATTTAGGGAATCCGACTGAACAAGAGACTGAAGGGCATGACTGTCTCGACTTGGCTGTAAATGCTGAGCAAACTGAGTTAACAAACTACAATATTTACCGAAGATTTGTGGAATTGCTGGTTTTTATCAGTACTAATGCGCCCTTACCTCTTCATTTTCTCTTTATTATTGAATTGTAGAGAGTCCATTAAATTAGAAAAAAATTAAATAATAAATAGGCTTAATTCCAAAATAATTAAGTAAAAATTAAGTGACCATTCAAAAAATGTTACTTCACGATGATAAACTCATCCTATTTATCTAATCGTGTGCAGAAGGTAGTGTCAGGGGTACCCCACGGCAGTCATCTAGGTCCCCTACTTTTTATACCCTGTACCTATAGGTACAAAGGGTATACTAGATTTGTGCAATGTATGTAACGGACAGAAGGAGGCGTGGCAGACCCCAAGTCCTTTATACCAAAATGCTTATCATAACCTCGGGTAGCGATTGAGCCATGTCCGTCCGTCCGTCTATCCGTCTGTCCGTCCGTATGAACGCCTAGATCTCGGAGACTATAAGAGCTAGAGACACGAAACTTTACCAACTGGTGCGCATATTTCCTAAGCAGATGAAGTTTGTTGAATCATGTCAATATCTTTCCCCGTTCCCCCGCTGTAGATTTTCGCGGTTTTTAGCCACACCGTTTAATATTTTCATTTGACATTTCATTTAACAGAGCGATGCGTTGTGGATACATGCATCTATGTGTAAAAAATGAACAAAATCGGACAAATACAAAAAAAGTTATAGTCAAAAATGTACAAATTTCACTGTCCCTTGCCCATAAAGTGCATCAATATTTGACTCCTCGTAATTATGGTTACAAGTGACCTAGAATCACAATTTTTGGTAAGCTGATTCATGTGGCTCTAATGAACCACCATGAATCCACATCCAAATTTTATCGATGCGGTCCCACCACCCCCCGCAATCGATTTACCGTGTTTTTTCCCACACCCCTCAACATACCAACTTGAAACTTACCCCATATACTTTAAATAACTTCTTTGACGTAACATTCCAATTGGAAAGTTCGTAGCAGGAATATGCAGGAAAAATTGTTTGCGAGACAAAAGGTACAGGGTATTCCACTGTCGGGCACCGCCTCGACTGTACCACATTTTTATCTAATCCATTAATGATCTTCCACAAGTTATCCGGTCTTCTAGCATTCTTATGTATGCGGATGATGTAAAACTTTCTTTGTCCTACTCCTACAATGATAATAATATGTATTCACTAGGGTGGCCATTTTTTAAACATCTCTCGATTTTAATAACGGCACCCCCAAAAAAGTTTCCTTTTTAACTGCTTACAGCGCCTGTAAAATTTAATGGCGATCCGAATGTATTTGATGAACGCGAAAATAGGTCAAAGGTCATAAAAAATGTTCGTATGAATGCATAAATAGCGACCAAACCGTAAGTTTGAGAAAAACATTTTCCAGATATAATCGATGGGTAATTCAATTATCTAAAGTCAAGTATAAAAATTATCGAAATCAGTTTAGTATAACCTGAGATATTTGCTGTTAGGTAGAGGCTTATTTTTTTTTTTAATTTCGAAAAATAGTTTTAGAAACGACTAAAACATGTTAAGGATACCAAATTTTTTTTTATTTGTAAACTGGTGTAATTATTCAATTTAATCAATTTTAGAGCTTACCAAATTTATTCAGGCCGACTCTATATTTTTTTAAAATTATGTTTAGATAGATATGAGACTTTTTGAACCATAATTTGTTTGTTTGGAAATAAGTTTTTAAAGTTTATGTAGAACAAACAATACAGTCAACAACGAAAAAAAGTGAAAAAAAATACTTTCGGATCGTCTTTAAATTTTACAGGCGCTATATGCAGGTAAAAAGGAAACTTTTTAGGGGGTGCCGTTATTGATATCGACGGTTTAAAAATCCTCCATATCAGCGGCGGCCACCCTAGTATTCACTTCTTCAGCATCATTTCGATAGCATGCAATATTGGTGTACTGCCAACCAACTCTTTCTAAACAAGACGAAATGTAAAATTATGACATTTTACCTTTCTGTTCCTCATTTGGCTGCTTACTCTATAGACTCCTCTACCTTAAAACGTATCCTGAGTGCTTTAGACCTTGGCATACTGTTTGACCATAAACTTAAATTTAACGATCATACTTGCAATATTGTAAATAAAGCTAGAGGGGTTCTTGCTTTTATTAAGCGTTGGTCTAAAGAGTTTAACGAACCTTACACAATCAAACTTCTTTACATTTCTCTCGTCCGTCCAATTTTGGAATATTGTTCCTGCGTTTGGGGGCCTCAATACCACCTTTATCAGGACAGGATTGAATCTGTTCAAAATCAATTCCTCCTCTTCGCACTTCGTGGCTTAAATTGGGACCCACTTATCTATTCTAATCCTTCTATCATGTGTTCTATCCTTAGTCATCTTGACTTGCGTCTTCGAGCATTCAAGACCAATCCTGTATTATGAGGCACCTATTTGGTCATTGATGCTCTTTGGCTTTTTTTTTTTTTGTTTCTAATATTTTTAATGTTTAAATTTTATTTGAACTTCCTTTTTCCACTTGGTTATTGTAAATCCCAGTCTCTGGCCAGTTTTTGATGTGAGTCGGTGCATATCGCTAAAAAGTTCACCCACTAGCCCTAGTCACTAGCCCGACTCTATTTTCTATATATTTTCCTCGTTTAATTTTAATATTTCTTTTTAACTTTTCTTATAATTTATGGCCAACTGCACTTTGTTGTACCCCATTTAAATAAATAAATAAATATCCATTATGAATACAAGGTATAAAAACATACTAAATGTACTCCTATTTGTATACGCTGTACAAAGGGTACATTAATTGAAGCGAATAAGATGTGGAATATTAACCTTTATACCAAAATGATCAGGACGACAAAAGGAATCGATTTATAGACCAACAAAGCTAGGCGCATGAATTTTCCCTCGTTTCGTTTGTCAATAAAATTTCGCGGTTTACTTCCGCTTTTTTGAACACCCATCTGTGGGTGCAAATTTTATTAAAATCAGATGAGAACTTCGCGAGTTAGAGGGAAACGTTAAGAAGCCCCACTAAATGCAAACCTGTACGTCAATATAGCCATTCCTAAATTCGCGTCAAAATATGTTCAGAAATGTGGAAGTAATGGATGGCAAGAATGCATAATAGGGAGGCTCCGACTGTAGCCTTAACTTATTGTGCATATTGTGAAAGAAAGGAAGATGAAAGTTTGTATTACACTTATCCTCTTCTTAAGAACAAAAGGAAACAAAGACATATGCTTATAAATTTTTATTGAACAACAAAATTCGTGTACTAGTTAAAAGATTCTATCGAATAAAAAAACAAAAGTTCAAGCAAAACATTTTGTCACACTAGAAAACATAAGAAATAGTGTGTGGATGATGAGCATGAACCGACGTCCTTACTACGGCTGGTGAATGATGAGCAATAAGTTGAGGAGCAGGCGCAGCATGAATAACGTGAGTTGCTGAAGCCAAATGCACAGGAGCTGTATGCAGCACTGTATGGGCTGGAGCATGGTGAATCAGTGTGGGAGAGGTGTAGGTTTTGACAACTGCAGCAGGCTGAGCATATGACTTAAGCGATGGCAGTACTCTGATAGGTTGCAGTTTTGGTGCTTCCGGTAAAGGAGTTTTAAGATGCACTGCCGGTTTAGGGGCTACTACAGCCACCGCAGCAAGCGGCTCACGTCGTACAACAGCATTGAAACCATGCTCCGGATCGGCAGTATATTGAACTATGCGCCTATAGCCGTCGGCATCATTAAGTGAGTATTCACCTTGGACTACATCACCATCTCTACTTTCTGTTTGGGACTTGACATCACCGGTTTCTGCATCCTGCACATCGTAGGCAAAAGTGTAGCGTGGATGCGCATCAAAGGTGTCCTCGCTGTTGGATGATTTCACGGGCAACAGAGCGGCATTGGATATGGCAAAGAGAGCCACAAATGCAAGAACCTTTTGAAAGATTGTAGAGGTATTAAAATAAAAGTCACTTTTATCGCTATTAAAAGCTGCTTACTTTCGACAACATGTTTAAGCCAAGTTAAGAGGATTTTTGCTTGTTTACTCCTGGCGTTCGCTGACTTGGTATGGAAGCATTTTCAGGCAACGCTCTGCTTATATAGGCAGCCAAACAGTTGGACCAGCTTGACTGGATGACCCAATGCCACAGTTTTGGTTTTGGTTGCCACTTACCGTTCTACGAAAATTGTGACAAGGCAAGGTCAGGTTGGAGGCTGCGAGACAAGGGCCAATGTACCAGACCTCCAGACGTGCACCTAATTAGTGTCACAACTAGTTTATCTTCCATCGACAGGTTTTTGTACGATGGTTTTTATTATTGTTTATACCTTTGGTGGTCAATTATATCTTGTTCCTTCGATGCACACATCTTGTACAATGCCTAAATACAATTAGAACTGAAATTTTGGTACTTTTCCGTTGTGATCAAAGGCGATAAGAGAAAATCTGGCTACTGTGAGCATGTATAATGCGGACATGAGTATTCTTATTTTTTAGTGTGTTTTAAAGAGACATTGCGAAAAAACATTAAGAATTTCGAGCTCAAAAGTCAGTTTTTTATTTAGTACCTACTTATGTTTATAATAATTTAAGACAGAAGTTTTGGAATTGAGAATGTTAATAATGATTTTGATAGGACAAGTCCTCAAATATTGTTAGAATATTGTGAGAATATTTTATTCATAAATTACTAATAAAAAGAGAACGAAAAATTCTAAAAGGAGAAAATTTTTTTTGTCTTTTCGAGCTGGGCTTTTTCTTCTGAGAAACTCGTCGATGTGCAAGTATATATTTTAATCCTATTTCAACCCAAACGCAATCTATCGATGTTTCAGTTGTTTTTGAGAGCACTTAAAAAATTTAACTTTGCATCATGACCACAGATTTCCAGATCAATAACGAGCGACTAATAAGTCATAGGCTGGCAAAAAGGCTCCAAAACTCCAAAATGACAATTCTATCGAAAGACTTAAAAAAAGATGTTTTAAAAGCAGTTTTTAAATGTTGAAAGCCATAATTCATAATAGAAAAATTTATTTTTAAAAATTTTACATAAGTACAAAAAAATTGGAAATACATCACGAACACTTTTTATCGTCAGATTTTCCTACGATATTTTATGTCATAACAAATTCATATGTTTCTTTCACAAACATTTCCACTTATTTTGAAGAAATATTGCCAAGAGAACTATTTCCTTAAAAATTGATTGGATATTTTTTTTTTATTTATAAGGTATTTGTTGGCCTTTATCAACCTTTTAACTGACGAGGTTAATGTTGAGTCAAACTTAATCGCTACACATTCAATATAATATAATAAAAATAAAATTTTTTTTATATATTTATTTATTGGCAATCGACCGATAAGTACAAGGTTATAATTCAATAATTCAATATTGACAAAAAAATAAATCGCTAGAAAAACATAAATAATTAATAAGATGCACAGCTGCTATGTTAAAGCACGCCTTCTGAGATCACTTGTGTGGAGTCGTTCCAGGTGTCTTCTTGGTCTATGACCGGCAAGGGCACATGCAAGAGAATTGGGGTGGGATCGTAAGTGATCCGCGTAACGGCCGCTTAGTTTATTTAACGTGTCACCCATAAAAGGAATGCCCAGATGCTTGTGGAGGTTGTGATTACGGATATACCAGGGGCATCAGCAATTTTGCGCAAGGCTTTATTTTGCAAAATTTAAATTTTTTCTGAGCTGCGGTGCCCCAGACTTGGATGCCATAATACCAAGTTGGCATAATTATGCTCTTATAGAGGATGCTATTATTTTCTAGGGACAGCTTGCTGTTCTGCCAAGTAGCCACTCCATTTTGCCAGGTTTCGCTCTGCACCTTGTTGTTATTATTTTAATGTGCCGTCTCCAGCACAGTTTTTTGTCGAGGTGAATGCCGAGGTATGGGTGCGATGTTTTAATAGGAATTATCACCCCATTAAAGGTGAGCGCAGGACTTGGGTCTTTCCTTAACGAAAATAAAACGCTGGAAGATTTGTCACCGTTAAGCTGGATGTTCCAGCGTTTTGCCCAAATTGCGATAATGTCCAACTGGTTCTGCAAGGCATCAGCAGCCATTTGAACGATGGAGGAATACGAAAGTTTGGCAATGTAGTCAGCATATGTTGCCGTTATACGCTCCAAACTGCCCGTCGAGCTCGGCATGTCCATAGTAAAAACGGTGAATAAAAATGGCGAAAGAACCCTACCTTGCGGCACTCCAGCTTTAATGTTCCGTCGTTCCGAGAGCTCACCTTTCAATATCAACTTTGAGAGAGCGATTTCCAAGAAATAGTTTTAGGATTTCATAATGGGGAGCAGAAAGGGCATGCAGATTTAAGTTTTTGTAGCAACCCTTCGTGCCACACTCTGTCAAAAGCCTGCTTAACATAAAAATAATAAAGGGAAACGAAATAAGTGCACATCCCGAAAAGTATGCAATAAATATTTAACTTTTCACATTTGTACCCTAGATGGCGCACGTACTTTTGTGAGAAAATATCAATTATATTAAGACGTATAAGCCGGACTATGGACTATGGACTATGGACTATGGACTATGGACTATGGACTATGGACTATGGACTATGGACTATGGACTATGGACTATGGACTATGGACTATGGACTATGGACTATGGACTATGGACTATGGACTATGGACTATGGACTATGGACTATGGACTATGGACTATGGACTATGGACTATGGACTATGGACTATGGACTATGGACTATGGACTATGGACTATGGACTATGGACTATGGACTATGGACTATGGACTATGGACTATGGACTATGGACTATGGACTATGGACTATGGACTATGGACTATGGACTATGGACTATGGACTATGGACTATGGACTATGGACTATGGACTATGGACTATGGACTATGGACTATGGACTATGGACTATGGACTATGGACTATGGACTATGGACTATGGACTATGGACTATGGACTATGGACTATGGACTATGGACTATGGACTATGGACTATGGACTATGGACTATGGACTATGGACTATGGACTATGGACTATGGACTATGGACTATGGACTATGGACTATGGACTATGGACTATGGACTATGGACTATGGACTATGGACTATGGACTATGGACTATGGACTATGGACTATGGACTATGGACTATGGACTATGGACTATGGACTATGGACTATGGACTATGGACTATGGACTATGGACTATGGACTATGGACTATGGACTATGGACTATGGACTATGGACTATGGACTATGGACTATGGACTATGGACTATGGACTATGGACTATGGACTATGGACTATGGACTATGGACTATGGACTATGGACTATGGACTATGGACTATGGACTATGGACTATGGACTATGGACTATGGACTATGGACTATGGACTATGGACTATGGACTATGGACTATGGACTATGGACTATGGACTATGGACTATGGACTATGGACTATGGACTATGGACTATGGACTATGGACTATGGACTATGGACTATGGACTATGGACTATGGACTATGGACTATGGACTATGGACTATGGACTATGGACTATGGACTATGGACTATGGACTATGGACTATGGACTATGGACTATGGACTATGGACTATGGACTATGGACTATGGACTATGGACTATGGACTATGGACTATGGACTATGGACTATGGACTATGGACTATGGACTATGGACTATGGACTATGGACTATGGACTATGGACTATGGACTATGGACTATGGACTATGGACTATGGACTATGGACTATGGACTATGGACTATGGACTATGGACTATGGACTATGGACTATGGACTATGGACTATGGACTATGGACTATGGACTATGGACTATGGACTATGGACTATGGACTATGGACTATGGACTATGGACTATGGACTATGGACTATGGACTATGGTGATTGCTTTTTCAAACTGATTGTTCTGACAGCTTACGCGTGATTCATGACATACTATGTCAAAGTCAAAAATACTCAGTTAGCATTGCCATTTCAACATGGAAAGACTTACGCCCGAACAACGTTTACAAATTATTGCATTTTATTAGCAGAAAATGTTTTTTGAGCACTGCTTCCACAATACGCAAAATAAGCTAAATTGCCGCATTTGGAGTGAAGAGCAACGAAAAGCATTCCAAAAGCAGCCAATGCATACACAAAAATGTACGGTTTGGTGTGGTTAATGGAATGGGCCTGTGGCATCATTGGACTGTACTTCTTCAAAGACGATGATGTCAAGAACGTTACGGTGGAGCTCGCTACCGTTCGATGATTTCCAACTTTTTTTTGCCCGGAATGGAAGAGCTACACCTGGAAGACATGTGGTTTCAACAAGATGGCACGACATGCCATACAGTAGGCGAAACAATAGGCATATTGCGAGATGAATTTGGAGAGCAATTCATCTCACGTTTTGGGCCTGTGAGTTGGCCGCCTAGATCGCGCTTTTTGACACAGCTCGATTTTTGACCCAAATGCTATTTTTCTGCAAGAGAATGCTCCGATTCACGTCTCAATGGCCAGACGTGGTTGGTTCCCTTGAACCCCATTGAGTACATGTGGGGGAACCTGTCCCGTCGCGTCTACGCTGTCGGACGCAAATTTGAGACGATGGAGGAGCTGCGCAGGACAGTTACCGAAGAATGGACTTAAATTCCACTTTCAGATTTTCAGAAGGTGGTTCTTTCTATGCTAAACCGAATTTTCGAGGTTATGTCGGTAGCCTGGACTCACTATTAAGTTAGTGTTTTTCCCTTCTTTTTTTACAATTGAATTTCGCAGTATAAGTTTAATTTTTGAATGCTATTTGATGTGTCAAATTTCTTTTGTTTATTTAGGATAAGTTTTTAGTTCATTCGAAATAAATTAAAGCTAAAAATATTATTTGAGTCACAAATGTTTTTTCATAACTAAAAACTTAACATTTTTAAATAAAGACAGGTGCTCTTAATTGAATTTCGGGGAGTGTAAATTGCAAAAATTGATTAACAAAATTTAAAAACCAAACGCTTAAAAATCACCCTTTATAACAGAAGTTCGTGGTTAATTAGTTTGACTGTACCAACACATATGGTTGACTTGCATTAAGTTTGTTTTGTTATATAAAATGGAATTAAATTGATAAAGATACATTTTTGACAGCACACATATGGATATTTAATTAATATGAGTATAAAATAATGTTCGCACCCTGCTCCATTACTGTGTTATATAAGTATTATAGCACATAGCAAATAACCATAAGTGTACATGTAACAAAATGCATTGATTAAAAAAAGTTCTTTAATTTTCGTGTTCATATAAAAGTTTATTTAGCATCATTCCACACCGAATCGCCTCTTTTAGTATTTAATTTATTTTGTTTCTTAGAGCTTAAATAACAAATTCATAACACGCACTTTTGGTAAACAGATGTTCTCAGGTGAAAAAACAAATATATATGACAGCTTCAGTAATTTTTTGCTGCTTGTCATCTCAACTGCAAAAAAAAATGCGTGATACCATTTTTGACGTGGGTCTAGCTGTAACAAAAGATTCCTTGTTTTCAGGCAAGGATTCAACAAGGGTTGTGCCAAAACCAATCATTACTGGTTTTTGGAACCTCTCTCCCCATTGGTTTGTTCAATGTGAGCAACGGATAAACGCAGCTTAGCTAGTCGTCTCCCTCTAACTTTATCCGCTTGCAAAATGAAAGACACTTGGTCTTAAGCTACTGAATGGCTTTAGCTTCAGAGTCTTGGGTAATGCGAAGTTTATACAGAGTTGCCGCTTAAATCTTTATATAGCACATAGCTTATACATATGCATAGACGTATTACATGCAAATTTATTCGCATTGTATACATTCAAGGTCATAACAGATGTTAATGGCACTGTAAGCACGACTTTTTTAAATAGCTTAGAAATTTACATAAAAAATACGTATACATGTATACATATTTATAGCTCTATTTAAAATGCATGCACCAAGTTTGGTATTTAAAATATAGTAGTAAACCAACGGGGTTAGTGGTTTGGTGGCTCCAAAAGATCCAGCCAGATTAAAAATATTTTTTCGAAGCAAATAAGAATATATAGTATTTATCTGGGCTGGGGACTAGGCACATCGCATTCATTATCGAACTATTCTTACACAATGCTTTTTGAAAGCACTTAAAAGCTCTCCAAATATTCTTAAATTTAAAACTTCTGATTTAGAAACTATCTACATTCAAACGCAATTGTACTTAAAATGACTCTAAAAGTTCTTAAATTACGAAATTCCGTCTATAAAAAAAGCTCTTGAAATATGAATTGTACTTTCAATAATGGAAAAATTAATCTTGGCGTACTTTAGCGCCGTATAATCTACTTTGAGCGCGATTTTCGTAATTTTATTTTCAGTGTTTCATAAGTACAGAGAGAAAGTAGTCAACCCTCGAGCACATAACAATCAAAAAAATTTTTTAAGAGTAAGTCTACTACTTTTTTTTTTCGATTAAAAAATTTTTAATCGATCGATCAAAAAAACGTTTTTGGTGCAAAATTCGTTGTGTTTCGTGTGTTTATGAAGACATCGTAACCAAATTTGATGTTTAGTAGTATTTTAGAGTTCCCCAGCATTGTACTAGATTGTATCGACCATTTTTTTTTTTGAGTCCTTAAAGAATATATTGGATTTGATTGCAATGAGGTGGTACAGGGTGTCCCAAAGTCGTCCGCGCCCGACGTTAACGTACGCCATATTTTTTGTTTGTTTATAGAAATATCGTAACTAATTTTGGCAAAGAATTTTTTTATTTCATTTTATGGTAGATACTTCATAAACGGAATAACAATTGAAAAAAGTCGGGTCGGTGCTTGACAGTTTAATACCCTGTACCTTTTTTCTAAGAAAAAAATACATATTCCTGCATATTCCTTCTAAGAACTTTCCAATTAGAGGCCTTCGGCTATATCGTGTTGACAACACGGTGTTGTTATTTTGAATAATAATTTTGACCACTTGTCTTAGATTTTATACTCTGAACCCATAGATTGAAAAGAGCCAAATGAGAAGATTCTTTTAAAAAGAGATTATCTTTGCACCTGCAGTTGTGTTTTAATAATTACAGAATAATGGCATGTACGAGCTAAGAAATTTTTAAGATTTTAAATATTGGATATTGTATTGTATATTAATTAATATTGGAAAATTCAAGTTATAGAAATTACAAAACATAAATATAGTTGACACATTTTTCAAAATAAAACCTACATCTGTACCATATTCCCATAGAGTCAATGAAATAGACAATTGGTGCAACCTTTATAATATAATATATTTATAATATAATTGCATAATATGGTTGCATTATTAGTTGTAAGTTGGAGCGAGTAGCTCGTAGCTTTTACAACATGAAACAAATGGAAATTAGCTTAGAGTCACCTAAAAAACAATGCAACAACACCACCAGGCGTATAAGAAACGCACAAAAACATCCACTTTCTTTTTCATCTTTTATTCCACATACAAATAGTACCTCTTATTATCCATTAATAAAACACAATTGTTTAAATAAAAAATTAGTACAAAATAACTTAGAAAAAGCAGGTTGTATAGCAACAAAAGAACAACAAATCGGCTTGCTTTGAGAGCTGAGGCAAAGTACCACGGATGGACTGGAAAATGTTTGCTAAGTAATTTTAATGCCTGGATTTATATTCTATTGTACTTAGTAGCTTTTTGCCCTATATTCAAAATTTATTTTTTTTCTCTTTATGCCAAAATTTTGGCTTTTCCGTCCACTGTGCATTAAGGCTTTGCAAACATGATACCTGCCCTTTTTAATTTTTTTTACCAACACTACTATGTTTGGTCGGCAAATTCTGGAACGGCTTTTGTAATTACCTCAAAAATTTAATTGAATATAAAAAATAATATTTAAAAATCCAAAATTTGTGTCCTTTTTTTTTTTTTAAGTTAAAGCTAAATGCAGTACGAGTGCGATAGGGCGAAAGAAAACATTTTAATGTAAATATGCTCGGTTGAAAACTTCAAAAGATGTCGCAATATACATATTTGGTCATTTCCACAGAAATATCAACCAGGACCGAAAAATTAAATTTAAAAAAACTATTGATTTTTTTTTAAATTTTATTTTAAAAAATGTCATTACGACTTTTCTGTCTTATTGTTTTATAAAAATTCAAAGGTGAAGATATTGTTTTCTCGCTTTTATTTACTTTTAGAGAGGCTTGCATTCAAAGATGCTAAGGCTATTTAACAAGTGTTTACGTTTCTCTCATCACTTGAATATTTTTAACAACATCAAATAGCACTAAAAAAAAATGTGGTACAGTCGAGGCGGTGCCCGACAGTGGAATACCCTGTACCTTTTGTGTCAAAAAAATTTTTCCTGCATATTCCATCTAAGAACTTTCCAATTGGAATTTATTTTTTTTTTGGTGCAAAACGATATTTATACCTATAAGTTCCGTAAATTTGTACCGATTTTGATGAAAATCGAAAGTTACGTCAAAGAGCTATTTTAATTATATTGGGTAAGTTTCAAGTTGATATGTTAAGGGGTGTGGGAGAAAACACGGTAAATCGATTGCGGGGGGTGGGGGGACCGCATCGATAAAATTTGGATGTGGATTTGTTTATAAGAGCCACATGAATGAGCTTACCAAAAATTGTGATTCTAGGTCACTTGTAGCCATAATTGCGTAGAGTCAAATATTGACGCAGTTTATTGGCAAGGGGAGATGAAATTTGCACATTTTTGACTATAACTTCTGTTGTATTTGTCCGATTTTGTTCATTTTTTACACATAGATGCATGTATCCACAACGCATCGCTCTGTTAAATGAAATGTCAAATGAAAATATTAAACGGTGTGGCTAAAAACCGCGAAAATCTACAGCGGGGGAACGGGGAAAGATATTGACATGATTCAACAAACTTCATCTGCTTAGGAAATACGCGCACCAGCAGGAAAAGTTCCGTGTCTCTAGCTCTTATAGTCTCCGAGATCTAGGCGTTCATACGGACGGACAGACGGACAGACAGACGGACGGACATGGCTCAATCGCTACCCGAGGTTATGAGCATTTTGGTATAAAGGACTTGGGGTCTGCCACGCCTCCTTCTGTCCGTTACATACATTGCACAAATCTAGTATACCCTTTGTACCTATAGGTACAGGGAATAAAAATTAAGCTTAAGCAAAGCCCGATTATTTACTTTAAACTCCTCTATTTTTGAAGGTCGCGTACTTGCCCAAAAACTATCATTTGTTATCCGTGCTTGGCGGTCGGTGTAAGCAAGTGAACGCAAATTTAAATTTAAATCAAGTTTAGTGACTTAAACAAAAAAAAAAATTTAGTGTGTAAAAAGGACACCAAATTTGTTTTATTAATTTTCAAAGTTTGTCGCGTACGCAATCGTAGACCGAAAATCGTTGCACTAAACACTTTATTGACTATATGACACAGCCCACCGATTTCGATTAAATTTGGTACACTTATTGGGAGCCCCAAAAAGCTTCCGAATGACAAATTTGGTTTCGATATCTTTATAAAGAAACGAATTATGACCTGAAAACGGTTTTCTGACAGATGAATCCTATGGAGGCTATATGATATAATCAACCGATTTTGATAAAATTTGTCAAATTGCTTAAGAACTTTAAAAAACTTTCGAATGCCAAATTTTGTTCCGATATCTTTCTTCATAAACGAACGAAACACAACCTATTTTTTACAAAAAAACGTTTGTTTGACCGATCGGTCCTATGGGAGCTATATAGTATAGTCAACTGATTTTGATCAATTTCGGTACAGTGCTTGGGAGCTTCGGAACGCTTAATTTGGCGTATATTACATACTTTTTCGGCTTGCAAAAACTTACCATACCCTTTGCACCACATGTACAGGGTATACATCGCGTTCTAAATCAGTCTTTAGCTTGTAAACAAATAACTAGTGTATATATTTTAACGTAATAAATTTTAATAGGAAGCTACAATATTCCACTTTAGTTATAAATTAAACGCTTTTAAATATACTTTTATATTTCGCAGACTTTTGCATTTTTGTAGATGCAGTTGAAATCGACTTCTATTTTTGTCACGTACTAAATCGTCGGGGTATTGTCGATTTATTGGAAACGGTAAATTAACAGACCCTACCTTTTACACTATATATACTGCTACAAAAACAGTATCCAAAAATAAAAACAAGGAGCAAAAAATTTCACTTTTTCTTTACTTTTTTGCACTTTAAAGGCGTACGAATGTCGCGTACTGCGATCCTGGAAATGCCCATATATATCCTAGAAACCCTCCCCAATAAACAGCTACAACATACCACATTGTTTTTTTCATAAGCACATGGGAGCCTAATAAAAAAAAAACGAGGACTTTTTCCAAATATTGCCCTATAGTTCCGAATTGCCATTATCTTTGCATTCAAATTCAAAGGCGATTAGGACAGGGTTTGCTGCGCTTCATCATGAAAAAAAATTGATATGTCATTATTGAATTCGGCGCTTAAACCATTCAAAATATTTTTGACTGGAGGCATAGATCAATTAAAATTGATTTTCACCAAATTTTTTAAATGTAATGTCCAGGCCGATGTCATAAATTCCGAAAACCCTTGCTTGGGCACCCGCTAATATGTAGCAGGCAACTTGACATTCGGGCAAGACAATCTCTGTAAACTGTAAGCAACGGTATTTAATTTTATCCAGCCTTGGCCTTAATTTTGTAGTTTAAAAAACGTTATTAAACCGAATCCCACATAAGTCCTTTACAAGTACCAAATGAATTTTGCCTAAATAACCATCATAAACGGATAGACCATACTTCTGACTCATTTGCATATTCATAGTGTATAGCCTCTATAATAATAATTAAAATAGTGAGCTTTCACAGGGAACATTTAAGGCATATTTGTATGGCATTGTGTCAAGAATAACCTAGTCATAATGTCATGCTCCAACAAACTAAGCCTGTATATCAATCTTCAACGTGTTGAAAGAAGAAGGTTGCGGCAAGTGAATTTTCGTTTTGTTTCTTAATTGTAGACTTGCGATAATTTTCACATCTAAATTAGTTAAAGTTAAGCCCGAGCTTATAATCATATTAATAAAACCCTCAAAAAAAGAAAAACATACGAGTCAAGCAAACTTGTAATTATTCAATTGAAAGAGCTCACCTGGTGCCCCGTCAGCATTAGCATTTTAGCGACTGTCTGTCTATGCAACAGGCAAAACTCCCAACTGATAAAAACATTAAATTAATTAATCATTACACAAAATAACAAATAAAAGACAAAAGTCAAAAGCTGCACAAAAATGGCACAAATATCGATCTACCAAAAATTACAAAGAGAATATTGAAAATACCGCGCGGCCATTCTGAAGCGGTGACAGTCGGCGCCAAGCAATCCATCAATTTGTGCAGCGCCAATTACGCCTGTTACTCGTCACGTCACGGACCGAATATCATAGGGGGTGCGGTAGGAGCGGCGACATCGATGCACGGTGTGCGGGTACGGTAACCAGCAGCTGGAGCCCATTGGAGCCATTGGTGCCACTGGAGCTTTGAACAACGTTTTGTAAAAGCAATCAACGGCGACAATTTTGACGGTGGCGGCACTGCACAAGCAACTGGCGTCAAATTTGGTCACTTTTTTGGTCAATTGTTACAAATTTTTGACGAAAAATATTTCGATCGTATGCCATAGACGCCTTACAAAGCGTCCATCAGACATTCGTCAAATTACCGACGCCAATGGCGCTTAAGTTCACCATTGTCGCGACAATCGAAACCAAGCATGTAAATTTTCCAATTCCATGCATGTCGAAAGTTTTCCATCCATATAAACATGTGGTAAATTTCATTCCCTATTCCTTTAATATGCTATTGCTAGCGATTCGAAGATTATTCAAATCAAAAAAAGGAATCAGTCGAGGCGGTGCCTACCGTCACCCACATTTCCCAAAAAAAAACTATTATTTCCGCTTATTTTTATATATAGGCAGCTTCGAGTAAAAGTCAACTTTTTGTTATTTTCAATCGACAACTTCAACTGCTGATAATACCAGTCATCTGAAAATCTAAGGGTTTATCGGGCTACGTTACAAAGTACTTAAGATCTGCTATGCCCTTTTTGCTCGTTACATACCCACTTCGCGTCATGAGTAAAGGATTCAAAGAGAGCCTTTATGAAAGGAAGTTCCCCTCCACCAATTATATGAATTGTACTCTATACTAGTATACTCCTCGACCCCTGTGACTACTCTCTTCTTCCAAACACTAGCTAGATTCATCAGTTGTTCTTGCACAGTCTAATCTCAGCGCCATATGTTTTTACTAGCACAAAAAATATATATGGAATCTATCCTAACAACATTTTAAAGAACAAACCCTTATATTCTATACTAAGAAATCCGTAGAAAATTACCCATTTTGCAGGGGATGATGCAATGTAGAAAAATACTAAAAAGTACCGAATCAGCCGAAATGGCGAAATTGTATAATATTTTGCTATAATAGGTATAGCAAATTAGTGGAAATAAATTTGTTGAATTTAATAACATGATTCATGCACCATCGAGTGGCGGATTTCTAGGGTGTTTTCGGGTCCGGACTGCCCCAAAATGTTGGTAAAATGGGCTGAAAGTCTTTTGTGAGATTCTGATATACAATATATAAGTGAAGAACCCCCTAAGACCAAATCCTAGATCCGCACCTGGAACCATCTGTAGGCAAAAAACATGTTTTTAGGTCTCCACAAAATTTCAGAAAATACTATTAGGAATCGCATAATTTGGTACTGTCCAAATAAATTTTTTTTCATATTATTATATACATTTTATTGAAAGGGTATATTATTTCATAAATAGTCTTGTTCGGATTTTATAAATGGCAATCATCTGCAATCCAATTTGGGATAATTCTCAAGAATTTTTAAAGCTTTTAATTGCCTTATTTGGTTACGATGTCTTCACAAACAAATGGATTGTGACCGGAAAACTTTTTTGACCGATCGTTCCTATGGGGGGTATATGATATAGCCAACCGATTTTGATCAAATTTGGCACAGTGTTTAAGAACTCTTAAAATATTCCGAACATGTTTCTATCGACTTCACTAGCCCCCTTATCATACTTTAGTTACTTTCGGGGTCTCCGATGTGTCCTTCAGCTTGCACAATCTTAAAATACCCCTTATACCTTACAGATACGGGTTATAAAAAATGCCCAAATAATAAATTGAAAGTATAGAGATTATTAATAATTTCGAACCTCATCATAGGCAAGAAATTGGTTCGTTTTATAGAAAATGAAGAGTTCAAAAAAGCGATGTATTTGAAAAACTACTTCGGAATATGGAAAAACTCGCTCTTTCAACACATAAATGTATTTACTACTTGGGTGTATATAAGCGCTTGACATGTAGTCCAGTGTTTTTACTCATAATATACTAGCTTATTGTACTAGTTGCTACGGCTAATTTTAATTTGAGATCAAATCGGTCTGCCGATAAGGTGGAGGAAATCTATCCGAGCCCGTGGTAGGAGCCACAGACTTAAAAAAAACATTTCATTTTAAAGTATTTTTGCAATTCTAAAAAAACCAGAAGGGATCACATAATTTTGAAAAAAGAATGCATTATTTTCCATTTATTACCTATCTTTTTGTTTATCTTTTGAATATTGTATATATAGGGTATTCACGTTTGCTGTTGAGTTGAGTAGTTGAAAAGTTGAGAATTTTTGCAATAACAAAATGTAGATATTTTTGAGTGTAAACTCTCTCTTTCTCTAGTTTCTACCTGTTGAGTTGAGGAAGAAGTGTTGAAAATACTCCATCTGCGGCATTTTCAACACTCTAGTATTTCGGGATTCTTTAGCCATTTTGTGACAAAGAGCGGCAAAAAAGTAATCAAAGTATCAATAAATAAATTTAGTTGGACTTAACGCAATTAAGAGAGTGTTTGCATTTTGTTTACTAAACTTACTAAATAATGTCATAATTACTTTTAAGAATTTAAGACCTATTTTTTTCTCGACAGCCTTCTAGTTCTTCTAATTAGCATTTATTCGGATATTTTAAAATGCGCTCCTTATGAATTATAAGGTATTTTTTTTCGTTTTTAGCAATGTTTTTCGTAAATATAAAAATTCATTTTATTTATAAGCGGAATTTACCACATTTGTGTTGTTATATACTTATATAGTATATAGTTGTTTATATATGTACATATATAAACAAATACTAATATACCTACTGCTAACAGCTGCACTAAAAATTGGTCCAAAACCTGGTTAAGACATCACGCAAAAGACACGTCTAAAACCATTTACGTGCTTATAACTTCACATGGAAGACATTTTCATTTGAGGCTAGCGAGCAGAAACTGAAAAACACATACATACATCCTGTTACTATTAATTGCTGCTGTCCGAAAATATAACGAATCACCTTGGTGTATGCCAGAAACACCCAAAAGGACGAACGCGTAACACCTCAATATACTTTGCAAGACAGGGCTGAAACAACTAAACTACACAATGTATAGTTTGAGAGAGCTAGGCCAAGCCGGGCTAGCCAGCAAGTACGACAAAAAGTTGTGAAAATGTCAATCAACTTTTAAAAAAACCCAACCAAAAACAAAAGTTTTTCCAAATAGCAAGCGGTGAAATGGACGGATGGATAGTCGAGCAGACAGTCAAGTAGACAGGCAAAGATGATGCATTGTGCGTGAAAGGTGCAATGCCTGGAATAAAGATATCTTGATATTGTATCTGTATGTGGCACTGTGACAGACAGATACACACAACTGGGCGCCTACGAATTGCATCCCACTGAGTCAGCGAACAAGACGACGTTTTAAATTCCGTAGTCCCAACTATGGTTTTTATATAGATGGCTGTCATATGTGTAAATGACGATTGACAGACGGTCGCACGGGCAGGCAGCATCCGAGCTAAGCTTCACTGCACAATTTTAGTTACCTGCAGTGCACTGACAACCAGACAGCTAGCCAGCCAGCCTGTCAATCCCCACGAGAATGCCGAGGTGAGAAAATATCAACAGCAAACACAAGACGTGCCAAAAAACAAAAGTTCCCTATTAACTAAGACGCAAATCGTCAGCTACATAGGGGCGTAACTCTTATAGACACATCGAAGTCCAGGAATCTTGCACAGAAATTGCCAACAAACTGTTCAAAAAAACTAAATGAAAATCCAAGAGTGAAAAACCGGTCATGACTAACCACTGATAACAGCGCCGCAATATATAACAGTGCAACAGAGACAAACGCATGCTTTCACGTCAAAATTTGCTGAGAGCGAGCGGGAGCACCGCTGTAGCGCTGCCTGGGCGTGGTCTGGGCAAAGCATGCTCGCTCGTGGACGCTGCTGGGTTGGTTGACAGCCCTAGGTTCTGCAATCAGTCACAACTTGGAGCAGGCATGAAACACGTCGTAGTCGCTGTCGTGCCCGTGTCGTCGTCATTATCATCGTCGTAGTCCGAAGTTCGTAGCGCGTAGACACCGTCGGAACTTTTGGAGTTTTTACTTTAAGATATTCCAAATGAAATTATAACATTTAGTGTTACAGTGTTTGCTAACGACAGGTTTTTAAAAGAGTGCGACTTTATAGTATTGAATAATAAATATTAAAATAAAATTTATATTAAGTTGTGTTTGTTACTGCCCGGCCAGTTCGCGTGCGGCTGCCCTTAGCGCGTCTTGAGTCTGCCCCAACAATATGATGGACGTAAGCAGCATGTACGGCAATCATCCGCATCATCATAGTCATGCGAATAGCTACCATACGGTAGGTGGCGCTGCTGGTGTTGTTGCCGGAAACGGTGACATGAGCGCCATTGCTGCAGCCGTGGCCAGCAATGGAGGCTATAGCAATAATAGTTACTTTCCTTCGCCGCCGGCGCATCATCAGCATCAGCAGCATGCTTTGGCCTATAATGGTTACGAAAGCAACTCGCCCAGTTATTACCATCAACAGCAGGTTAATCTGCAGCAGCAACAACTGACGCCCCCACCACAACAACAGCAACAACAGCAGCAACAACAACAACAACAGCAACAATTGTATCCACATTCGCATCTGTTCAGCCCCAGCGCCGCGGAGTATGGCATAACCACCACAGCAGCTGTAATTGCCAACAATACGCCACTGCATCCTACTAGTCACTCGCCTGCGGACTCCTACTATGAGAGTGATTCGGTGCATTCCTATTATGCCACAGCAGCAGTGGCCACTGTGCCGCCAGCCAACAACTCGCCTGTAACCGCTGCCAATGCCACACAACAGCAACAGCCCAGCATTGCCATGGATCCGCCCATTATAAGCTCTGAAAACGGGCTAAGCTATACCAATCTGGATTGCCTGTATAATCAATGTTCCAATGTGGCACAACAGCCGCAAAGTCAGCCGCATGGCTATGCTAATATGCCCGGTCAAATGGAGGAAAAATATGCTGCCGTGCTGCATGCAGGCTATGCAGCGCCAGCAGGCCTGGTGCTGGAAGATTCACTTATGCAAATGTCAGCTAGCCAACAGCAATCCGCACCGCAAATGTGGCATCAGCATATGAGCAGTGGTTATGCTTTGGATGCTGGCATGCCGCTAGACTCACTAGGCATGCATGCACATATGCATCATGGTCTGGGTCATCTGTCCGCTGGTGCTCAGCAGGCACAAGCTCAGCAAGGCACGCATGCAAACCACTCTGCAGCGAGCCAGCAGCAGCAGGCGCTGTCGCCCAATGGCGGTGGCGGGGGCAGCATGAATATGTCCAGAAATCAACGCGTCATCTCGCCCGGTAGTTCCACCTCGTCTTCGACCACATCGGCCACCAACTCGACAAACGCACAATCAAAATCGCCAAATCACTCAGCCAACATACCAACATACAAATGGATGCAGTTGAAACGGAATGTTCCAAAGCCCCAAGGTGAGTTTCTAAGCGTGGGAAGACTGTAAGACTAATCAAAGGTCATGTTAATGCTGGTGCTAAATTGTTGCCAGCTAAACCAAAACATTTTTACTAATTTTCTGACAAAACTAACATTTGTTTGGTAGACTGTTTTCAAATTGCTTAGTCATAGGGTCTAAGAAGGTGTTTCCACTTTAAAAAACAAATCTTAAAACAAAAGCTTTATTAAAAAGTAGTATACCAAACTGAAGTTTGTGGAAAAAAGCCTATCGATTGCGTATATTAGTATAGTTCTATGTAGGAAGATTACTAAACAAAGACTATGAAATATTATTAAAATGTAGAACAAAAGTGACTTACATTTTTTTTTAATTTTGGCGTTCAGTCGGACAGAAATGCAAAAAAGGAGAAACGCCTAACAGCCACTAGTACTTAAAAATTCTGCATTTCTGCCCAACCCAGATAATTGACAACGAAAAGTAGGTTGTAAAAAGCGCCAATATCGACCAGTGTGTACATATTTTGTGCACTACTTTTGGTATTATTTAGAGCTGCATTTCTGCTTGACATAATGAACACCCTAATTGTTTGCAGAACATTTTTCGGTTTGAGGAAATTAGAGCATTTTCCTGGCAAATATTAGACAATCTTCATTGAGTCGGACAACTACTATATAATATATGTACCATAGAAGTTATCGCCCAAAACATAGGCTTGGACAATTTAATATGAAAACATTTAAAGATTTTAGTGTATTCCTCATGGAAAAGTTTCATTAATTATAATTATATTGTCTTAGGGTATAGAGTTCAACAGTTCATTGCACTTTTCTATTATTTATTCATATTCAATGAGACTAAGCCGCTTTACTTGAACAAGCTTGGCTGTTGTATGAATATTTTTTATTCATTTAGACTATTTATTAATAGCATATCAATTAACGGTTTAATTGTTTATTTTTTAAAATTTTATGAGATGACTTCAGAGATGATCAAACAGGATTGCGCATTTGTTTTGTTAAGGATGAAGCTGTCTTCATGTCGTCAAATTGGGTTCAGTCGCTTAATAGTATTCGATTAGACGTCATACATTAGAAGATATCTAACATTATTTATAGATTTTTTTAGTGATGTTTCGCTCTCCTCAGCAATCTAGTATAGGCTGGCTTTATTATAGCTTGCAATCAAGTTAAGTCTAGCCGTTTCTTTCGCGCAGTTTAACAATTACTGTAGATTCTATTTCCAATAATCAATTCAAAATCGGCAAGTTTTTTATTCCTTAACAACTTTCAAAAAACTGCCAAAATTAATTTTTTTTTTTTTTTGTATCACGCCATCACGTACATTTAAAAAAAAAAAAGCATTATCAATTTCCAATATCTGAATTTCGAGAAAAAAAAAAACTACTAACGGATTCCATCTGAAGAACAATGAAGAGCTCAGCACAATCATAACTTATGATTCATAAGGAAGGCCAAGTGTATCCGTCTAACCTATCATACTATGTAAAAGACACGAGTATTTCTGTGTCTAGTATTATGAGAATACGAGTAACTCCATGTAGTATGATATGACGACATACTCGTGTTCTCTACATAGCATTATGCAAGAATATTTCCTTCTTCTTAAACAAGCAAGCGGAGCGCCTATCTATAAACATATTGAACGGCAGACTTTACAGTCATTTAAATTCAATTTTGAACATTTTCTGCCTTAGAAGTTTTGGTGTACGACTTATAGAATTCGAAATAACTGGACTCAAACATATGTCAAAATAACGGTAAACCCTACGGGGGGAGAGGTCCCCATTTTGGTTTTAGACTTTTTGGATGATCGATCCTTAATACATTAAGCAAGAGAAATGCCAGTGTGCAATTTTTTCCAGGTCAACCCCTTTTTTGGTCTATTTTTACTGTACTATAGCTTTAATACGAAGACGTTCAAATACGCAAAATGCAGCGCTGCATTTTGATCCTTACCTACAGTAGCGCTCATGTCACCCATCGTTCGCGAGCAGCTTGGTGTTGTTTTAAGTTCTTTTTGAGCATTTGCAAATTATTGATTATGGACCTAAGTGCACATTTCATACAGTTTAAAATTAAATTAAACAAAATCTTTTGTTCTGAGGCGGAAGCATTGTATTCATCTAGATACGAGTATCTGCATCTTGTTCCCCAAAATTACTTACGATTGCATTATATTCCCGCCACTTCCAAGTTATTTGAAACCTTCAAATGTGCTGCTGATCAAGCTACCAGAGGCGTAGATCATTTAGATTTTCATTCATTTATAACATGATCTTACGTGGGTAAAACTTTTCAGCTAATTGACACATATCAGCATCGATAAACACAAGTCAAATTTAAAGATTTCATCAAAAGATTGCAGTTAATAAAATAACAATAAATGTATGTATGAGTATTAAACCAGTCGGCCATAATATTGAGAAGAGAAATAAGTATTCAAAATCATATAACGATGACTTTCAAAACTGATTGACAGTAAAGATACTTACATACAGACTTATAAAAGAAAAAAAAACTACGGCGCGTGTGTGCGTGGCTACACATCAGACGTCCTACTGGGGGCATGTCACCTAAAAATAAGAATGTCTCTTCAAATGCCAAAGATTTTGCGATTCTTCGCTCATAATTTTATGCCAAGACTTTCCGTATTTCAGGCATTTCTGTCGTTCTGGCTTGGCATATTTTTGTCTTTTTTTTTTGCATATTTCAGATAATTTTGTCAATGCTGTGCAGTCAGTCAGGTTGTCACTTGTCACAGTGTCACGGCGTTGAGAAGTTTTGTATCTTGAAATTAGCTCAGTAAAAAAATATGCATGCCAAACACAGATAGACACGCACACAAAGATACATATGCAACAATGAGTTGCAATATTAACGCATGACAAATTATATATGGTAGATACTCAAATGTTTATCGTGTAAATAGCTTGAATGTTTTCAAGTTTTTTAAAATTTATATGACTTTGAAAGCTATGTATTTGTATAATTTTATAATAGAAGTCAAGGAAAAACTAATAAACGTTGGTTTTGAAAAGCTCAATATGTAATCTAAACTTTTTAAGTTTTGAACCGCATCCGAAAACGTAGCAGAAATTTAAATTCAAACAACTGCTCTTAGAGGGTTATGTTTCAAATTTTTCTGTTTAAGAACGCTTCAAACTTAACCCGGGAAACAATTTTCTCCTTTCGTTTTTTATTGAAATAACCTGCTTGTTTTCCTTTAAAAATTCTTCGAAATAAATTTAAAGGGTTATTTAGAAATATATTTTTTATGCGAATAATTTACTTTTGTTAGTCAAATTTTAGTTGGCATATATATATATATATAGATATATTAAGGAGCATATAAAAATATTTTATAGCAGCGGAAAAAATTTCATACTTTATTTTAAACCTAGATGATATCTATAAGCTGAAGACGTCATTTGAGAATTAGATTAAACACCATCTTTTATAAATTATTGAGTACTAACTGGTTTTCGAGAGCGCGTCAAAATTTCAACAAAGTATATAAATTTTGTTAATACCAAAATAACCAATATAAAAACAAATATTTTTAATTTCAATATTACTTGCATTTTTGTCAACGAATAATTACTATCATAGTATGTACCCTTTTCCGATATAAATTAGCTGAAAGCGAATTGATAAATGATTTTTTAATTTCGTTCTAAAACAATTTAAACTGTTACCGATATAAATATTTCTCGTTTTAAATACCTGAAACAGAAGCTTAAACTTGGTTTTTTTATCTGGAGCTAACATTTTTTATATTCAAATACGGGTATCAAATCTGATTTAAGATATGCTTTCATGTGAATGAAACACGTGATATCTGGTAGTGATTTCTTTAATAACCGAATCTTTGACATTGTTTTCATATTTCCTTATTTCCTTTCTTTCCGAGTTTGAGATAGTAGGGGAAAAAATTTGGTCGTTTAAATAAAAATACATAGAAGTGGAATTTTATTGCAGTGAATAGGTGAGGTGATCCGACAGTTGTCTATATTGCTTAAAGTAGTCAATCAAAGAATCATTGTGTAATCTGCAAAAGTCCTATCTGAAACTGAGAATGTAAAAATTTGACTTTATGGAAGAAGGAGTCTGAAGCTGACCTATTCAGAAGAGGTTTGGCTTTATTGCCTCAACCTTTTGTATTACTGATCCGATTAATGAGTTTCACAACATACTTGACAAAACTTTGGCTAGGTCTATATTTGTTATAATCTGCGAAACTCGCTTCTGTAAAAATAAGGTCACATAGAAGAATTCGACGCACTTTATTAATAAACGGACTATGCACACAATTCGGTGTGATTTGTGTTCCCCAAAATCGTATCAAGACTTGTGGAATTGTACAGCAGAGATGCCACTTTCGACTCGGATAATTTATGAAAAAGGAACTTATGTTCTGTCTTCTACCTGTTACTTTGTTTGCACAGATCTTCTATCAAAATACCCCAGAAGAAGTCAATATTTAATATTTGTTTAAGCTAAAATGGTGTATATATAAAATTTCGGGGGTCAAGAATGAACTATGTTTAAATATTGTATTTACAGAAAGTGGAATTTTGTTGCAGTTCATAATAGAGGGAGTTTATCTTTAAAGTTTTTATATGACCTTTATCATTTAGTCTGTTTCGACCGGACTATTTTTATAGTTTGTTTGTGAATGGCTTAATTTGTTTTTAAATGTTGTGTCCCTAGCTCTAATGGTCTCCGAGATCTACTTGCTCGTACGGACGGAATCATATCGACACCCGGTCTATGCGGGCCAAAGACCACACCTCCTTCTGCCTGTTATTTAGATTCTTCTAATCCAAAATTCACTTAACCCGAGGAATACAGAATATTGAAACCCCTTAAACAACCTGCTCAAGTTCCTAGAGAATTTCAATATTCTTATCAGCTTATATATAAACAAAGAGCATACTGCACTTTACCTGTTCCAACTCCTTCTATAGGCTTGATCAGATATCGTATGCTGCCACTGTCGCTTAAAGCACTTACAATTCAAACATAATCCCCTGCTCTGCCAATAATCATACAAATATTTGCTTATTAATGCTGAAAAGTGTCATTTACATGCATCGTTTTCAATTAAACGACGCCAGAGATCCCCACGCGCCGCACCCATCTTGGATGACGCGTGCAAGTGGAACCACAAACACAACTGCATCCAGATCCAGAACCAGGCGCTTAAACGTCTGAAACTCGTCGGCGATGCGAGGCAACTACAAGTCAAACAAACAATTAAAACGTGCTTCGAAAGAAAAGAATACAAATAATAAAGAACAAAAATTTGATTAAGTCGGAGCAGTCACCGACTTGGGGATACCCTGCATCCGATCGTCCCAAAAAAAAAGTTATTATATATTATACAAAAAATGTTGCATTGATACGTTGAGGATTGTAAGCGTATGCAAGGGCATGGCTTTAGGTTGTTTTTTTGTGAATAGTCAAATTGATATATTGTTGCGGTTTATATGGATAATTAATACATTAAGACTAAATTTTTTTTAAATTTTCATCCGATCTAAATCATTTCTAACAAAAACGGGTTGAAAATTTTAAGCCGGTTGGAGTTTATGGTGTGGGTGCAAACCATCTCCTACGCGGGAACGGAAGTACAAAATGACGCATCTTTTGGTAAAATTCGGTGTAAGGATGTACAATACAGACTCTCTGTTTTGATTATGGAATAACTCATGGTCAATTTTAATTCTTTGATACCGATATATTGGCTATCGATATATCGTCGATCAGATACCAATTTGTATAGTATCGTTATCGAACTGATGGTCTTCCAAGACTTCTTCTTCCTAAATTCCATAATACTCTTATCCCTATTGACTTCAGGGTATAACGATAATGAAAATAAAGAAAATCATTGAAACGAAACGCAATGCATTGCAGTTGGGTTCGAGAATGAAAAGAAACTACTTGCATGCATAGTATCGTCTATACTACAGTGTAAAGTGTGCATCATGCCGATCTGGAAGTCAAGTTGGCTGTCAGAAAAAATGATTATTTAAATAAGAGTTGTTGTTTGAGTAGCTCGGCGTGGCGGACCCGCTGCAGCAGCGTCCGTCCAACTGCAACCGAACTGTCACTGAGCTTTGTGCCGTGCGGGGCCCCAAGTCGGGCCTGGGCTGGCTCAAGCTGAGGTTGGTCGGTCCGGTTTGGTCCGATCGATGTCTGGCTGTGCGCGCACATGCTCACTCCATCTGTCATGTCATCCATTTTCAGCCAAAGAAACAGCATAATCAGCAATCATGGTTATAAATGGTAGCATTCGACATATTGGCATTCACAAGCTTACCGTACAGCAGAAGCTCGAGAGCAATATATGATATACATATTTAGTTATGGGCCATATATTTACATATGCGTACATATGTAACAACTGGCTTGGGCTCTATTCATTTCAAAGTCGTCTAATGTGTTAATCAGCATTTTTCAATAACCAGACAGGGAAAAGTTGCTCTTGCTCTGGCTCCATTGGAAAATGAAAAGTTTAGATTCTGTTGGCAGCACATTTTTGTGCGCTAAGACAAGATTAATTGATGTTCTTCTGGTGGGATTTGTCAGTGGTAACATGCTAAAGTATTTGTAGACTGACAGCAGATTGGCAAATTCCTATAAAAAGAAAAGACTAAATGTTCGGGAAGAGAGGGATTAATTAAATTCTTAAGATAGTAGTATAGATATGATATTGTTTGCGCGAAAAAGAATTTGTCCTACTTACTTTTGGAAAAGTTTCTTGATTGAAAAGAAAATTGTAAGCATTTGATCTAGAAAGTTGGATGCACCAGTTTTTTTGATTCTTATTTAAATAGCTGGATAAATTTCGATTGTCTGACAACATGTTAAATTCGTAATAAACTCGAGTTTTTGAAGACGCTACAAACAATGGACACTACAAAAATTTAATTTTTTACTAATAAACTAAACCTTGAATAACTATATTTTAGTTGTCCCATGCTCCAATCGAAAACATAATAATCTTTGATAATACTTTGATAATTTTTTACAGATGTAAATAAAAATCTGAAAGATTTCTAGACTGTGTAACAAAAAAAGAAAAGTACCTGGGGACGAGGCATCTGTTTACTCATGTATTTCAGAATTGGCCAGCGAGTCTTGGTTTTATTATTATATATATTTTTTTTTTGTCCGCCGATGTCCGCAATAACGTTCTTGGGGTTTTCGGACCTCGGATTCGATATTGCGAAAACAAAAAGTGACTTAGGGGCGGAATGTCGGTTATGTGGCTGTCTTATCTATCGAACTTGATTTCTTGCTTTCTAGGCTCACTAAATGACGGGAGGTTAATTACTTGAAGACGATTCTTGATTATACATCTTATCAGGAAGAGTAGTTTCAATTAGATTTAAGTCTATAAATTTTCTAATTAAGTTATATCACATTTATTATTTTTTCTCATTTTCACCTAAATTTAAATTTCTTTCTGGACATATTTCTATATTTTTTTAACAGAGAGAACGTCTTGTATGACTTTCAACAATCTTCTTGGGTTAACATTTTCGAAAATGTTTTGGTTTTTTTTAAACAATTGCTACTGCTTGTAGATTTAGCACGAATCTAACGACCAAGTTCATATCAGATTAAATTTATCAATAGTCTTCGTAATTAAATGCAGTCAAAATGATTCCTTCAATTGGAGGTAACTTTTGTACGTGCTATAAATAGCCACGGGAATAGTGTTTCTCCTTTTTAACATGTATTTACCAAAAGGAATTCGAAAGGTTTTTTTTTGAAAAGAGTATATATATAATAAGAAAGTTAAAAAGCAACAAATAGCTGTGGATTAGCAGATATATCCCACCTATAATATAAGAATCTGCTTAGGCCATAAGTAAGCTCTACAACTAGAGCAGATAGTTTCTATGTCTATGACTACAAAATATCGACAATAGCTTTCAATTCCACCTGTTTGTTATCTTTTTTTATACCCATTATTTTGAATTCCTTCAATTACTCCTGCTCCATTATTTGCACTCGTAATTCCATGTACTTTATGGCTACACTTATTCAAATAGCCCTAAATCATGCTGCTCAATAATATTTGTTTACATTTATTATGCTTTTTATAGCCGCACATAATTTCAAACTAACCCAACCCCAAAGAAAAACGCCCTCTGACAGTTCTAGACCAGCCCAAAATGTTTGGGTATTACAATTTAATTAATACTTCGTTTGCCGTTTACATACAGCAGAGTTCAGCTCAGTTTAGGTTTATTTTACGATAGTTCGTGTTTTATTGTTTTTTAAACGATCTACCACTTTGTCGTGGCGTTACCCCTCAAAGTATCCCAAACACGCGAGCCAACTATGAAATACGAAATGAAAATAGCTTCAAAAATTAACATACCTGTTAGTTAGTTAGTATGCTATGTACTAGGTATATACATAGTTAATAAAATGTTGATGAATTTTCATTACGGTCAATAGTGGGAAATTTGCTTTTATTATGGTTGCTAAAAGGTGTTAGTTTTATGGGTTGTGGCCGGCAGCTGAAGGGTTTGGGTACTACGAGCTACGAGTGAAGCAAGCACGGGACATCGCATATTCAACATTTATTTGATGTGATGTTTTGATATTTCTTGACACCAACACGCGACGCACAGCGCCGAATGTGCCACAATGAAATGAATTAATTACGTTCATTTCAAAAACAAAAAAACAAAACAAAAAAAATATAACCAAGCTGGTCAGGCAGGGTAAAAGCAACCATACCAAAAAAAAAAACTAAACTATTTAAACGAAATGATATTGTGGATAGAAAAGTGACCACCAGGAATTTGAGATAACATCAAACGGTTGGCCAAACCAAACCTAACCAAGCTGAGCTGTGTCGCACCAAGAAAGGTCGAGACCCGCCCGCCTGTCCGTCACCGCCGACGCCGTCATCGTCAGCCTCGGTGTCGGTGTCCACGTCAGTACGTCAAGCAGTCACTACGTCACACTGGCTAACCAAAAATGTGCCACAAAAAAATGTTGTAAGGTATGTCGTGACAAATTTGGTGGTTCGTTGGCGCGCGCTGAGTTAACATTTTTGAAAGCGTGTTATTAAATTTCTGTGAACGTTGGTAAAAAAAAAGGGTCAGCTCAGTGCCAAGAAAAAGTCGTAGAACTTTTTTGGTAAACTCTTTGGGCCAACTGCTTTTTCTCAGTTACAGATTGTATCACAAATCGATTTGTAAATTGATAAATCAGCGGTACTTACATTAATTACCACTTAAGTGCGCGCTGACGGCACTGCTTAACCGACCAAGTTTCGGCTGCTTGCATTCTCTGTCAAATACTTCGGGCCTCGAGACTGGCTCAGACAACTCACTGCGACATTTACACACCTAAAATGTCAGTTTTCATAAAGTTTTGAGTCCACTGATCGCACGACATGAGAAGCACATTAGCGGTGTCAGTGACAGTCGGATAGTTGGACTGACGTAGCCAGCCACAGACAAGCCAACAAAAATCCGCAAAAGTGTAATGTCAACTTGGCTGCTCCCATTTTTATACCCTGCACCTTTTGGGTCAAGAGTATGCTAGATTTGTGCAATGTTTGCAACTGGTAGATGAAGGAAACTCTCAGATAGAGATTGAGACCTTTTGGTCTGTTCGTCTGTATGAACACCTAGATTTAATTGACCATAAGAGCTAGACACATAATTTTCCATAAAATTTTGGGAAGAATTTCACGTCTTGTACTTACACTGTAGAAATCGACAGACTCATACACCTTAACTCTAAGAAAAGAACGCTGGGAAGATTGGTCAAAAATTTCAAAAGAAATAGATACTGCTGCAATATTTATGTTTCTTTCATTGGAGTCCGATGAAGAACGTGGTATATTCTTTCCTTTGAAGGTTTTATTTACTTCTTAAAGCAAAATCTACATTGACCAATTAGTTTTCATTATTTCAATTTCTGTTCAAATTTTCGAAGGAAAAGTAGTATTTCGGAAACAGCATTGTATTACAAGGGAATTGCGTACCATTAGCCTAGGTGCCAACTAGAAAGTTTTTCGAAATGATATTCATTTCGATGCTGGACAATGGCATGTCGCATATAAATAAGGTGTAAAGGACCGGCTCAAGGACACCTTCTTGGGCAACACCAGCTCTGATCATTTTAGTTTCTAAAGTTTCATCTTTGATTGACGCAGTAAATGTACTTTGACTGTAATAAATAACGAAATGTTATCTTTATCTCCCTTAGCCCATTACAAATCAAAATTTGCGGAAAATAATTACACTTCTTGGGGAAAGTTGGTGCAGGGTATCTCACTGTCGAATACCACCCCGACTGATTTCCATTTTTATTTGTGACGTGCCGCACTTGGTGTGTATTGGTCTAACCAGTGTCCACTTTCATTTCCACATTTCTTGAAACACTGACTGCACACACACACACACGCACACACTACCCACTCGGCAGCCCCTGCTTTAAAGGATATTTTTTTGAGGGTGCGCTCGTCTCTTATGTAATATTACCAAAAAATAGTTGACTTTGTCTGTTTGCCATTTTGACGGTTCGGACGTTTCGTGTAAACACTGCGCCAGCAAGGATATCTTATCTTTTGTTTGCATTCGCATAAGTTACATATCCATGAGTTCCATTTCTTGAACGGATCGACTGTCTGCCTTACTGACTTACTGTTTATCTCACTGTTGACCGCTTTTAATACTTTTCAAGTATATAATTTAGTAATTTATAAGTAAAAGTATTGAGTTACTTGATGACACAAATATAAATATAGTTTACTTATAGATATTGTAGAGATATTAAAGAATTGCGCAAAAGCGTTTCTATTTCTAGTTTGCAAATTTGCACAGGCTTAATATAGTATGTTTGCCATTGTTTTTAAAGGAATGTGGGTTGCTAGTCTGCATCACGATTGATTAACTCTAAAAATACCTAATATGTACATTTTTGCAAACTGCTAAAGTAAGTGTATGAAGAGCGGATAATTTTCAATTTTAAAATTTCTAAAAACCTAGACGATTCACAAAGTGAGTAATTCTTAACTGATTTGGCTTTTGAATTCAGAATAGAAACTGGAAATTGTAGAAGGTTTTTTTTGTTTAAAGCCTCAACTTAAACAAAGATATGAGTAAATATTTTACAGCATATTCACAAAAATATTTTGAAAATGAAAGGCCGCTCTCAAAATTTTTATTCGCTTCCATATAAAGTGCAAGGATTAAACCTTTGAACCATATAGGTTTCTTTACCAAACGTTAAATATTGTTTGTGTCCAAATTTTTAAGTTATTTTTCCAACGACTAGCTTAACTTTCTGGACGATTAGTCAATTTGCTTTCAATTCCGGTCTATATGATAATACCTAATTTGCCTAATAGAACATTTTTTTTAATAAATCATGAGGTAATGCTTGACCCATTGTAAAAAAATCCGGCTTGGGTTCCCTTTGCTGTGCTGCACTTTGACTTTTAAAGCTACAAGGATTATGCATTTAAATTTTCTTAAATCAGACTTGATTCTTAATAAGCCTTAGAATTTACAATAGGTATATAATACTCTTTGATCTTTGATCAACATTTCCAGCACCAAATTAACGTTTATGGTGCTCCGGCACCAAATCTCATCAAATTTGTTTAGCATTATTGTATGCAGACTTAGGCCCACATTTAACCCCAACACAAGCGATGTGCACTCTTTGGCGATACTGAGCTACAATGACTTTTAAAATCTCTTTCTGTTTGGTAGCTAAAAGGTCCAAAAGAGTTTACTCTTTTTACTGTGCGATGTCATAGGTAACTTTGAAGGCTTCTCAAACATAACAATTTGAAAAGTGATCATTGGTATCTGGTCACCCTATAGCTTCCAATGAATATGGATCATGATGAATTATAGAATTATGTCAAATCAAGACTGTTCCAATTCCGATTTATAAGGTAGTCTCTCCACCAGTAAAATCAAGAGATACTTACCTAGACCTGGGAAAGAGTTAAAATTGATAACTGTTGTTTAAATCTCATTCTACAGAACTTTTTTGAACAAGATTACAATTTTTTTTGGAACCCAACTATCATTATTAAAAATAGACCCGATTTATTTTACTTTAGGTAAAAGTAAAACAATTGCCTATGAAGAAGTCCAAGAGCATTGCTTTTTTAAAGCTTTTAAAAATTCTATAATAATGATATATATAATGATAATATTACGATCATAATGTTGGTTCCGGAATCCTGCTAATGTAATTTTTAAATACGAGATATTTAAGCAAGAAAGAAAGTTACAAGTGAATTACATATAACATATATGTACATACTTATATACGAAGATCTTTGGTCCCGCAGGTAACTCATTCTTTTTTCATTTTTTATTTATAATCCGTCGAAAGGACGTTCAGCAAATTTTATAAAACCTTAATCTAACAGGATTGTTTAAACCAAAATTTGATCTATTCAATTTTTTTTTTCTTTTCAAATTATTATATTGTTTAAACATTTGTTTTTACAAAAAAGTAGAAAACGATACAATTTACCAGTCTGAGAACATCCGGTTTTAATACCAAGAACATCTTATTCACGTTTAAACAATTTGTGCTCATTAAAATCGGGCCTTACTTTTAAAAATAAAATATAAAAAGTAATGTATTATGATACTAGATACCTTAAAGTTTGTACCTTGTACCATAGCTTTGAGGCACTGTAAGCCCGTAACACTTTTCGTTGACAGTGCAATCTAAGGTCTTTATATCGTAATATAACGTACAAAATAAAGTTTATATATTTATTTGGCTTGTATTTAGTCAACAAATTTTGATTTGATATTTTTTCAAAAAAAAAAACACGCACAAAATGATTTATTATTTTGGAATTATCTCATGTAAACAAGTCAGTTGCCAGTAGGCAATAATGCCACTTGTCAGCTATAAGCAAAGCTGCTAAAAACGGCCAGAACCTCCACCTCCACCTTTACCCAGCAACTTACTGCCAAAGTCAAATTTACAAAATATTTTGTTAATTTGTCTAATGAAAATTTTTTGAGCTGGCAAAGAAAAACCAACAGCTACGGCCTATGCTATCCGTAGATATTCGTATATCGAAGGCGACACTTTTAGACAGCGGTTCTTTCACTTACACTTTCCCGTCTTAAGTTTCGCTCCGTCCCTTCTGTGCACGGATGCGCCTGCATTGTTGAATTTTCGCACGAAGATTGATGATGACATTAGCATCATTGTCAAAAATTTAAAGCAAGCAACAAACTGGCTGACTGAGAGCCACTAAACGTCGCTGTCAACGTCGACGTCTTAGTTGCAGTTGCGAGAGCTGTTTGATAAGTTGGTTAATTTTTGATTAAGAGATTAATTTATTAATAGGTTTTTTCCAGATCCTTAAAATAGTTATTCAAATCTCATGTCCACGAGCCATTTTTTCTAGTTTGAAAACACGAAAAAGTCGCAATGGGCTAAATCTGGAGAATATGCCAGCATTTATAAATTTGTGTCAAAGCGACGAAACACTGTGAAAATCATGGATTGTCATGGTGAAAGTATTTTTTTCCTTCGCCAAATGCGCTAAATTTTCTTTAATTCAACAGAAAAACTCTCTAACAACCATGATCATTGTATAACCCAAAAAGTGTAACTAAAAAACTATTGCCCTTTAGCTGGAGATGTGTTTTAATCGATCCATTTATCCATGGTTCTACGAACCGGTGTAAAAACTTTTCCGGACTGCGTTTGGATATCGCCAATCACTACTTTGAAGTTGTCACACAGTGGCCAAGTGTTTTTAGGTATAAAAATTTTCATGTAAAATATGACTCATGTGAGATGCGTGCAAAACCATCTGATGCACTTTTATTCTCCAATACTTTACGACCTCGTTACGACCTCAGGTGCAACTACAACGGATTTAGTTTTTTGAACTTGATGGTGCACAGTCCTTTAAGTATTTATCGAGACTTTCCTTTGTTTTATAAAAAATCAAACACGGGTAACTAAAAAGGGCTCGTTGTTGGTTCAAAGCTCAGGGTGTGTTTTTGAATATTAATAATAATATTTTTTGGACAACCGATTCCGAAAATAACCTCCGTTTTTTCTTCTGAATCCTGTTTTAAAGTTGGTTTCGGGGTTGTTTGAAAAAAAATTAAAAAACGATAATCGTTATTTTTAATACAAAAATTTTATAAAACTCGCTATATTCACTTTAAAAAGCATTCAAAACGCGTTAAAAAAAAAACATGTAAAAATATCTTACATATTTTATGAATGAGCTTTGACATGTTATTTTTTTTTTTAACTTTTGTTGAATTGCGACAGAACAGAATTAATCATGATGATGATCATAATGTTTTATAATGGCACTTAGTTGAAAAGAGCAGTCACAGAGAAATTAAAAATTTTGCAAACTTATCGAACTTCCCTCGTATCATTAAACATTTACCAATGGCGGCACTTGAGTCGAAAATGTTTACAAATTTGTTCTGTTGACATTTTAATTTGCAAATACTTATATACGCGCGCTTTAATATATGTATTTATTTATGTGGCTGTTGTGTGTAGATGTGTGTGTGTGTGTGTATGTATGTGAGCCTGAAATAAAAATGGTGGAGAATCAATTTTCGTTGTATGCCAAAAGCTTGCACGAATGGGGCATTAATTGAATTAAATTGTCAAAGTCGCAATTGAAGGACAAAGAAGCGGGCGAGGGGCTCAAGAAGAAGACGATGAAGACGCTCAAGGGGCTGGATGGAGTAAGTCAAGTGGATTTCAATTTGGAGCGCTAAAAGTGTTGACTGTCAGCCATTCGCACGCACATGGACGCATACTCACTCACAAACACACACATACGCATATAATACTATAAACATGTCAACCAACATTTGGAATTGGCAGCCATTTTTTCTTGGTTTTTATCGAACACCCTTATTTCTATAGAGCTCTAAACAAACATGTTATATACACGCATACAAATGTGCAAAAGCATATACATATATATATTTGTATATAATATATACAATTGGTATGTATACTTGGTATAACAAAAGGCAAACTATGAACATCTAGTGTGTACGTGTGTGTGAGTTGTGCTTCTGCATTTTCGTTGGTGATCCGTCATGTTGTCAGAATGTATTATTCGAATTAAGATTTTACTTTTTTCTGCCATTGAATTGAATTAACACAAGCACACATACATAACGCAGCTGTCACATGCACACACACGCACATACATACTGACACGCATATATGCACAGTATTTCCCATAAACTTGGCCAACTGACAAACCATTTAACTCTATATAAATATTGGTAACTAAACTTTCCTTTCAAACATTTTCAATGGCTTTCTGCACCTTCTATAGTCGTCTAAGTTAGTCAAAGCTATAAATACCAACTAAAAACTTTTTTTTTTTATTTATAAAAATATATAACTCATCCTAATCTTAAATATTATTTTGGCAGTTATCAGTTGCAGCACTTGAAATGATTCGATTATCATTCAGAGTAATCTGCGATCCAATTAAACGAGTACAAATACCATGAACTAACTCCAATAAAGCCAAAGTCTCTCTCTACAAATTCAACTTTTATTTTTTTGTCATTTCAAGAGAGAAAGCTGCCAAATTAATATTTAATTTAATTGGTTGAAAGAAAGAAATCAAAATCTATATTAACTTATAAAATAAAATGATAAAGTCTAGCGTTTGAGTTGAATTATCAGAGACAAATTATGGCAATAGATTAGAAATTATTTATTGATTGTAACACTCATTGAAACACATTTAAATTGAAAAATATTTGTGAAATTCGATATTTAAGTTCCGTAATTTTTACCGATTTAGATGAAAATCGAAAGTTAGTCAACGAAGTTATTTAAAGTATATGGAGTAAGTTTCAAGTTCGTAAGGTTGATAATTAAATTATTACAGATTTTTAAAACACAATAATTAAAGAAAATATATATAACTGTGGATTATTTGTGCATATTATATATATATATGATTTCCTTTATCTCCTATTGGAGCATAGGGCGTCTTCAATTGCCATCTTCCACCGAACTCGATTTTGGGCTATCTTTCTTAATTCGTTCCAGCTTAACCCCAGAGATTTCATTTCAGCTTCAGTAGATCTTCTCCAGGTGGTACGTGGTCTTCCAACTCTGCGCCCTGTTTGCTGAAAGGGATTCCAGCGCATTGCTTGCTTTGCTATGCTGCTGTCGTTTTTGCGGAGCGTATGCCCGATCCACTTCCATTTTCTTCTTCTTATTTCGGACGCAATATCGATTTGACTCGTTCTCGAGAGCAACTCCTCATTAGAGATGGTGGTTGGCCAAAAAATGCATAAAATACGCCTTAGGCAGCGATTAACAAACGTTTGCGATCGTTTAGTGAGTGTAACCGTTACCTTCCACGTATTGAAACCGTAAAGGAGAACCGATTTCATGTTGGAGTTGAAGATGCGGATTTTAGTGTGCAAGCTGATGATGTTGCTTTGCCATATGGGGGCGAGGATGCCGTAAGCAGCTCTAGCTTTGTTGATTCGGTTTTCAACATCCAACTCAGCACCTCCATCTGCCGTGACCATGCAGCCGAGATAGCAGAACTTATCGACCACCTCGAATTGTTGATCATCAGTTGTAACATACGGTGGGATGTCGTCTCGCAGGCTCAATACTTGCGACTTAGCAGCATTGATTTTAAGTCCGGCAGGCTTAGAGCAAGCACTGAGTGACTGTGCCATTATCATCAGGTCGGTGATGTTTCCAGACAGCAAGCAAATATCATCAGCGTACGCCAGACGATTAAGGTACCGGTTGTTAATTTGCCACTGTATACCCTTGCAGCGGCGGTCGTCGTTGAAAGAGTCTTTGATGACATCACCGATGACAAGAAGGAACAGTATGGGTGACAATATGCATCCTTGCCTGACACCACTCTGTACAGCAAACGGGTCAGACAATTTGCCTTTATGCAGAACAAAACAATTAGCGCTGTTGTAGCTCTCCTTGATCAGCGCAATTAGTTTGCATGGCACTCCTCTTCTGCGAAGGGCTGACCAAATAAATTCACGATTTACGCTATCAAACGCCTTTTCAAAATCGACAAACAGAAGGTGAAGTTTTGTTTGATACTCCACGCTCTGCTCGATAATTAATCTGAGCGTGTTGATATGATCAGCACACGAAAAGCCGCTCCGGAAACCTGCTTGGTACTCTCCTATAAACATTTCAAGATGTTCCTTTAGGCGACCGAGAATAATTCGCGCAATGATCTTCGCTATCGCCGGTAAAACGCAAATACCTCTCCAGTTGTTGCAGTTTTTTAAATCACCTTTCTTGGGAAGCTTGACGATAATCCCATTCTTCCATTCGCCAGGAAAAGCTTCTCGCTCCTAGGCTGCTTTGATGGCAGGTCGAAGTATCTCTGCCGCGAGCGATGGATGCGCTCTATACAGCTGCGCGGGTATACCGTCAACACCAGCGGATTTACCCAGAGGCATTTGTTTGATAACCGCGGTTATTTCGCATAGGCTGGGAGCATCAGTTCTTATCCTGGTATTAGGCGATGATGGTGTGTCGTCCTCTTTGCTGCGTGCATGCTCGGAAGATATGATGTTGATCAGAAATGTTGAGAAGTGCTCTTTCCATCGGTGAAGTTGCTCATCGTCAGAGTTGAGCAAATTGCCGTTGCCATCTTTTACAGGGTGTTCGATAATGATGCTTTTATCCAACAGCTTCTTACTGATCTTATACAGTGTAGCTGAGTCACCATTTCTAGCGGCATCTTCTGCTCGTGTGGCCAAGTATTTGTGCATGCCAAGAATAAATTTGCAAAATCTCTATGCCAGGGAGAAACAAACTATTCAATATAGAATTTTTGCAAATGTCAACTTCATCGGAATTAAGCTCTTATAAATAGAACCTTGCGAAAAATACTGTCATTAGCAAATATTTTTTTTAATCTGCAATTTCAAGTCCGTAAGTTCTTTAAAAAAAATTGTTTACTGTCGGATTGCCCGTATATGTATATGCTAAAATTTCCAAGCCATTAGAAAAAACTATTGAATCCAGAACTTGGGAAAATGCAGTCAACTAAATCAGAAAAAAAATATTAGGTTCATCTTTTTCTCAGAATTGTATTTCTGAAGTCGAGATACATGATAACTGAATAACTGAACCGATTTTATTAAAAATTTGAATACCTTTTATCCGACTATGGTGAAGCACACAGGGGGGCTATGTGTTGTATCTTTATGTACATTAGGGTGGGTAAATTTTGTGTATAAAGGCTCTCAGCGATTTTGTTTCTTTGGGTCATTCTAAGTAACTTTGCCCAAGAAACCATGGGGCTAAAATGAATTCGAGTCTTTTCCAAACTAGGTTTTTTACAAAATACTCAAAAATCTACTTATTTTTTATATATGAAATTTTCTTAGATTTTTAAGTATGCTCCTTACACTTTTTCTACAAAAAAAAGTGAAATTTTCTTATTTTTTTAAGTAGGTATGTTCCTTAAATATGCCAATCACTTTTTTTTTTAATTCGTCTTTTTTTTTAAATGTGAATCAAATCGATTTTGTGCAATATTATTTATTATTTTATATATAATAATAAAAAAAAATTTTGAATGATTTTTTTTTAAAAATGCATGAAAAAAATCTTATTTTGTCAATAGATGTCTATAATTATAATACATTTTTGTAATATTCAAATAATATTTTTTAAGATTTTTTTAGATTAAAAAAACTTGGTTCTAAAATATTCAGTAATTTAGTCACAATTTAATAAAAAGTGAAATACACGTTTTTTTTAAGTAAGCCAAAATGCTTTAAGTTTGAAAACTGAAATTTTGCATAAATAAATTTTTTGGCCTATGAATCGAATTGCATCATTAGTTTTCAAAAATTGTTGCGGGCACTTTTCAGTACCTTATCCAGCTAGACCATTTTCTGAAATTGTGCATCTTATTTAATATCATTGTTTCTATTTAATACATATCATTGTGATGTTCAAAGAGTAGCTGTGTCATATGCCACAAATCCACACATTCTAACGATAGTAAGTGATCATAAATAAGCTTTACGGTAGAAAAGATCTCTAGTCGCAGTGCCCCACCTCTTTGTGAGGAACCCATGTAAGGAAAAAAAAAAAATGATCGTAAGCTTTAGGGTAGGTGGCGGTACGAGTTATTTTCTCTTCATTGCGCAATAAAACTAAAATTCCAATGGGTTTTATCTAAATTTTTGTCATAAGAATTAGCAACGCTGGACATGACTTCATTAAAGTTACATCTTTACTACTCGTTAAATTCGACATCGCTAGTACGACGCTTCCTAATTTCGAGACGTTACAAAATTTTATTTTGAAGTCAATAAATATAAAGAGTCTTAAGTTACACGGCGCCTTTTCTTCAGCATCCAAATCAGCGAAGACAAGGAACATATTTTTCAATATTTGAGGCTTCTTCTTCTTCCTGAATCTTCATAGAAAACTGGTTCCAAATTGAACACTTTTGTAAAACCAAGCTGGCGAAGCCCTTTACTCTTCTCATTTTGTGACACCTAGATCGCTTGTTCTGTGTTCATTGTTTCCAGAATCTTGCTCTGGGCTGATACTTTCAAAAATACAATTTTGAACTTTGTCTTTTAAGGACTTGGTTGCAAAAACAAAAATGGTTTTTATCTTAATTCTAGACTTTGATTTCTCTTTCTACACAAAAAATTATGAAGAAACGTAACGATTTGAATAAAATTGTTACATAATTTTGTAAAACGAAAAAATTACTACATTTTTAAAATAATATTTGTCACAGTTATCGATAACAGTTTTTATACCCTAAACCTATAGGTACAAAGGGTATACTAGATTTGTGCAATGTATGCAACGGACAGAAGGAGGCGTTCCAGACCCCAAGTCCTTTATACCAAAATGCTTATCATAACCTCGGGTAGCGATTGAGCCATGTCCGTCTGCCCGTCTGTATGAACACCTAGATTTCGGAGACTATAAGCACATATTTCCTCAGAAGATGAAGTTCGTTGAATCATGTCAATATCTTCCCCCGTTCCCCCGCAGTAGATTTTCGCGATTTTAGCCATACCGTTTAATATTTTCATCTGAAATAATAGAACGATGCGTGGTTACATGCATCTGTCACAGATGATCTGTGTGTCAAAAATGAACAAAATCGGACAAATACAACAAAAGTTATAGTCAAAAATTTCACCTCCCCTTGCCAATATATTGAGTCAATATTTGACTCTACGTAATTATGGCAACAAGTGACCTAGAGTCACCATTTTTGGTAAGCTAATTCATGTGGCTCTAATGAACAAATCCACATCCAAATTTTATCGATGAGGCGCGCATCGACTCGACTGTATTCAATTTTTTTTTTTTTAAATTTGCAAACATGACATGCTATATGTATATTGGAAATATGAGAATTATTCCTAAAAGTATCACCATAATATAAATTTAAAAAAAATAAAAATGGAGCCATCTTCAAAAGAGAAACCGTATAGAAACTTAAAATTGCTATAAACAGCCAATGGGCTTAGACCTCTAGTGTTTCCAAGTAGCTTCTAACAGCTACTGAATCATGCGTCCAAATTTTATCATGTTGAAGAACCGGCTTATCATGTCTTTCTTCTTGGTAAGGCCGTTTAGCTTCCAATGTTTAGCTCAAAGACATTAAGTGTACACGATAACGATATTCTATGATGGTTTCGCCAAGTTGATCCGTATCAATCATAACGATTTGCTGCAAATTATCTTTACGTTTTGCCTTTAAAGCAGTGTTTTACATATGAAACCCCCATTTCATTGTATCTAAGGCGGTTTATAATAGTTATTAAGAAGTTAGAAGCTAATCAATACACTATTAAACTCAGAACCCAGTTACTCAAAACACTCGCTGGTAATTTTTTTTAATTTGACAAAATCTAAAATATTTCTCTAAGCCCTTATAGCCTTGTTCAACTAAGACCTTAATGCTAGCACAAACTAGACCAATTTTAGGCTAGCTGCTATGCCTTCTGCCATATGGGCAGATCCATCAAAATGCTGCGTTCGAAATAAATCAAATGACTCGTGTCCCGAGCGGCAAGTTGAAGTTCAAGCGTATATGCTTAATTCCACCGGTCACTAATATGTCCACTTTAAGGCTATGGCGTCTAGCGGTGTCCATTGTTCTTATCGGGCATAAAAGAGAGTGGGAGCACATGAACCGCGGGTGTCACGTACGACAGATACAAATACGGCTACAGCAACAACTAGACGTGGACATTTCTGTAATGTGGCGGCGATTGAAATAGTTTTGATATCACCATTTCACAATTGATATAAAAAAATGTTAAACAGTCCGAATGCTATGTCCGACATTTGGATACACTGTACATAATTTTTCCAAAAAAGAAAGTTACGATAACCGGCCAGTAATGAGGGTTCCAGGCGTATTGAAGGGACACGGATTACTTCATTATAGTAATGCCAGGGCTGCCGAAAAACAGAACGGACCGCCGGAGCCGCGTTTGTATAGGGGTCCTCCTTTCAAAACAATTAAACTGGTATAAAGTATTTTTTTAAGACAATCACAACATCGGGTCTCCTTACATGGCCGCATTCCGGGGCTCTAATGCCTGCTGACTCCCCCTCTTAACGGCCTTTGTTGCATATGCTTAATCCAATTTTGGAAGCACGTCTAAAACGAGTTTTTTGAGTTTACTTAACTATTTAAAATGCTTAAGCATGATGCTTCAACACCAAAAGTCAAAGATTGAAGCTAAGCTGCACCTTTTATCCCTCCACAAAACCATCAAAAAATTATCATGCGAAGATTTTCGTGCCTATTGCATGTTCGGCCCAGATAAATTTTTGCCACATTTCGGAGCAGTTTTTAGGGGAACTTACAAATCTGACTGTTCTAATGATTAAAAAGTACAGCGCTACGAGTTAACAAGGCTAGATAACAAACGGACTCAAAAAACTTCACCTGCGTGATCATTTGTACAGACAGACATGGCCCAATCATTGCTCGAGAGCTTATGATCTACCACGCCTCGATTCCGCTTGTAACATGCATTGCATGAACCTATAGAGTACCCTTGACCCTATGGATACAGGGTATAACAATATACGTAAAACAGAAACAGCCAAACAATGATAAAAAACCAAACAAAGAAATTTTAAATTGACAGCTTTCGTTTAAACTTTTATCTAATGAAACTATTTGCTGCTGTTTGGGCACACAACAATTCCAACAAAATGAAAACCTGTACCGCTGGCGGCACCAAGTATCTCGAGTTACTCGGCGTTTTTGGGAATTTTCGGAGCTAGTGCGGCGAGTGTTGAGAAATGAAGTCACCTTCGTTGTCGAGACAATTATAGAGCCAGTGTGCTGCATGGCTCAAAGGGGCATATACAGTATATAAATGTATGTACATACTTATATGTTTGTATTTGTATATTGTATGTCATTGGGCAGGCGTGGCGGTACCTTTGATTTGCAGATCACTGCTAAATGCTTGCGCTTTGGAGAGCCAGAGCTCTATTCAAAGAGCGCCGCAGCAGTTGAGAGCCAAGGTACGAGTTATATTAGATATTGCTCTTTTTTTTGTTACTATTGTTGTAGCCATTTTGCCATTGTTTTGTAAGATACAATCAAAAATTGGACAGCTTAAATTGTTGACCGACTACTGTTTGTTTCGTCAAATGATTCATTATGACGACAAACCCAATTGGGCATTACTTGAGTATTACAACGAAATGCCATTTGGATATTTAGGCAATGGCAATAGGACCGAAATAGAATTTTGAGTGTAATAAAATTATTAAGAAATAAGGCGTTTTCAAATATTAATCTTTGGGAGTAGCAGAAATATATGTATTAGTCGCATTCAATGCAGAGTTATGTTGGTTCATTGTTTTAATAGATTATAAGAAACTTATATTCGGACAACCACAACTGCAAATATTTTTTTTTTTTTAATCAAAGCAACAAATTTGGGTTACAATTTTCCATATTATATTTCGTTATTAACTAAGTCTTTTATACTTTTAGAGATTCAAACTTATCACAAGAATCGTTGCTTTAGAAAAAAAGACTTCTAGAAATGTTCGAAAAAATTTAAAGGTTGCTTCTCTGCGACATTTTTACTGAACAATGACATCACAAAAAAAGTGTATATGCTTTTGGAAGTCCTTCAAATTATGTTTTACTTTTTTTTGATTCAAAACTAAATTAAATGCGTGAAAAAAATTATTTTAAAAGATGGCGTATGTTAAAGTCGGGCGTGGACGACTTTGGGATACCCTGTACCACCACATTGTAATCAAATCCAATATATTGCTTACGAACTCCAAAAGATATTTCTTTGCCAAATTTGGTTACGATACTTTTAAAAACAAACCAAAAAAAAATCGAATTTTGCACCAAACACGTTTTTTTTTGACAAATTGGTCCTATGGGGCTATATGATATAGTCAACCTATTTTGATCAAACTCTGGTTTTAATATCTTTATGAACAACCGAGTTATGCCCTAAAAACTTTTTTTTATCGATCGGTCCTACGGGAGCTATATGATATAGTCAACCGATTTCGATAAAATTTTGTACAGTGCTGGGGATCTCAAAAAAACTTCCAAATCGCAAATTTGGTTACGATATCTTCCTAAACAAACGAATTATCCATCTAAAACTTTTGGTTTTTTTCGAGGTCCTCTGAAACACCTCTATGGGAGCTATATAATGTAACCCGATATCAACAAAATAAAATAAACTTGTCTCCTATGGAATAACAAGGGATCTAATCTAAAAGTTTGGTTGCTCTAGCTCTCTAGTCACCATGATCATACTATAGGTAACTTTGGGGGGTCTCCGACGACTCCTTCTGTATGTTATATACATTTTCGGAGTATAAAAAGAGTTTTTTCTCTTAGGTCCACAACTTTTGACAAATCAACTTTGGCGCTTATAAGTTTTTTACAAACATTAATAAGTTGTACTTAGTGAAGCTTTCATACGAAGTGGTTTCAACTTAATTCATTTTTATTTGGATTCATACATACATCGCTAGCATATATATAAGAGCTAAGCTAAAAAAAGGAGAAAAAAGATTTTAATTTTTTTCTACTATTTACACAATTTAAACCTGATATCAAAAAAAAAATATAGGTGCTGAGACTTGGTTCATCCGTCTTGCATTTGAAGACATGCATAATTTCCAAACTTTTCATAAATTCTACAAATAGTTCAGCAAAGTATTAAAATATATCTTTGATTGTAAGCTAAGTTTCTAAGCTTAAACTGAGTTTTTGTTAAACTCCAAGTATAGACTCTGGAGTAAGAAATGGAATTCTTAATATTCTCAAAGTCAGTTTTTGTTAAAACAAAATTATCATTGAAATCAATTTGTTTGGTTTAATTAAGATCTTTTACGGAAAGTTAAAAAAGGTCTTAGGCATCACAATGTTTTGTGCCGAGCTGCCTAGCTAACCCAACCAGTGGTGACTATCGACTACTTTTCTGTCGATACCCCGACCAACAGAGTGTACACCAAATTCAAGATCAGTTACCAAAACTATAAATATTCCCATTTTCCAGCAAAGTCAAATTTTCAATTTTACTTAATAGGCGCCCAGTGTCATTATTAACAGATCTTACAGACCCCCAATGCATACAAGTACATCCAGTGCAGTACGAATACTCTCATTAATAATTCAACTCAACAAAGATATTTAAATAATGATCACATACATAAACATAACTGGAATATTTTTTGTCTCTGCTTAAATTAATTCAAAATATTATTTATTTTCTATTAAATACAAAACTCGTTTAATTGTTGATAAAATACCAAAATTAAACTCGTTTTATTTTCTGTCTTGACGTCTATGCATGACACAGTTAATAATATAATTTAATTAAAGAGCAAATAGAAAATTATATTTCAATTAAATATAAACTCTGATCGTTGATTAAATATAAAATTTTTACTCGTTCAGGGCTTAGGGCAATTCATAATCGGCTTATAAATGCGTTAAGTTTGTTTTTCATTGAGGCAATCATAAAAATGTGATGACTTGATGGATCACCTAGGTTGTAAAATAATTGGAGCTACTCAACACAAGCAGTAATTTATGGCCTTTAACTAGCCAAGTCAAAAAATGTCCAGAAGTGCCCTGGCCGACTGACTTCAGTCACATATTTGACATTTTGTCAATAAAATTTCGCAATTTCTGTTGATTTTAGTTCCCTCAGCAGATGGTCAGTCACAGCTGACCATTGTATAAACAATATTGGGCATAACCCTTACGTTAACATTAAGGGTCAAACAACTAAGCCCACATTGTGTCCAGGCATAGACTAATTGACTTATCTGGCATCGTCGCTTATTATTAAACCCTTTCCCAAAACTGTTAGGGGTCGTTGTCTTCAGCGAACTTAGCTCATTAGGCGCAGTCAACACATCCATAAGATACTCGTACATATCGTATAAATAAAATTTCACTGAGGTGACTTGCCTAAAACTCAAACTAATCCAATCCATTTATGCTGTCAGTTTTATTGGCTCGCTCGCTCACTTGTCAACCCGAACTTTCCACATGTCATCCGACTGTGCGAGAGCAGACCCACTCCATTCAATGCATTTTTATAAGAAACATGAAATGCAACAAATATTTGTATAATAGCAAGTTTGGAAATTGTATATGAATTCTAACAGCTTTAAGATACTCTGTAAATCGCTGTCTAATGCTAAAAATTTAATTTTTCTGCAGTTCAAAATATTCTATAAATTTGTGCCAAGTTTGAAAACCATATTTATTATGTATCGGGTTTTGGATCGTTAAAAATTGTAATTTTATTGCTATTCTAAATTTGTATGCCCTGTACCCATAATATCAAGGGTATTATAGTTTAGATAATTCAAACATAAGCTCGGATAAATTTAATTATTTTCCTTATTTCGTCTGCCTAATCTATCGTATCGAAAGATGCGCGTTATTTGTTCACAACTGAAGTTTGTCGAATCTTGGTAATATCTTCCCTTCTTGCCGTTGGGATTTTTCATGGCGTACCCCTACACTATGAAAGATGCAAATTGGAGAGCACGTATACATATATCATAACAGTAACACGCATATACCATATATTATATAAAGATAATGTCAATATATAAACTATAGCCATGTGAGCCTAATAAACGAAAAGTCAAAATCTCGAATTTCAAATTTTAACTTTTCTTATATAGAGGTCTTATATTTCTTACAATTTATAGGATTACTCGTGTATCCTTTAAATTTAGTGTTGCTTTAAATTAGCAATAACTGCCCAACAAAACGGTGGTGTTCAAAGAAGCAAGGTCCACGATTTTGCCTATCCTTGAACATTACTAGACGTCAGATTTTTTGCATTTTATAGCATTTCCACTAAGGTAAAAGGATTTTTAATGTATATTTATATTTTACATATAAAATCCATTCTTTGAATTCGTTGTTTATTATAATAAATAAAATATAACTTAAATTATTTTGAAAAAAAGCCCCACATGATTAAAGTTTCTATGCTTTGAACAAATCCAAAAATATAAAAAGTCGTTTCCATTTTTAGAGGTAAATGGACTACAAGTACGAGTATTCAATAAATTGCAACATATTCAATATATTAAATTGAGATCATTTATTTGTTATGATAGATCGTACTCGCTGATTACGAAAATAAGGCCCAAAAACCCCGAGCTCGTCAGAATTCTGTCATAAACTCAAAAAAATATAAAAATAGGTATTTTGATGATTACGAGCGTCAGGACTCTGTTATAAGCTTAAAAAACCACATAAAATGAGATGTTTTGAAGGTTATGTCAAAACCCTAACGTCCTGGTTTTTTTAGCTTGGAATCGGTTTCCTTAAGCCGCAACTTCATCAGACACACGAGTTCGAAAAATGTTTTTTGGAGTTTTTTCAGTTTATGCCAGAACTCTAACATTCTGGGGAGTTTCGATCGTTGGATTCATATGCAGCGTCCTCAAAAATGTTTAGTAACATGCTCTGAACTTTGAAAATCTGAAAATCTATGTTTTTTAGCTAGCTATTTTCTTCCTGACCAAGTCCTTAATTTTAAAAGACTAAGAAAATAGGTGCGCAGCTAAATACATATGTATATTTTAGAAAAAAAGGCCTTTGTTGGTTACGGATTCCGAATTTGCCGAATTTCCTGTATTTCTGTTTTTTTTCTAAGACCTTTTTATCCAATTTATTATTTTTTCGTTTAGCAAATCAAACTTGGCTAAGGCCGCAAAAAACTATATAATGCAACCTTTGCCAGATATCTATAATAACCTATAAAATATTATATATACTTGGATATTTTCATTTGTTGACTTTTTGTACCTGTCACATACACTTGCATCAAAATAATATACCTTTTTCTTTAAATGCTTATTGGAGTGTATCAAAATTCTTGTGAAGCAGGTAAAGTTTTCTTCTAATTGAAAGTTGTTTGCTTGGCAGACGTCCCATTGTTTTATTGGTCATGTTCTGTTGCACTACTATGGAAATCAGTTAGGAAAAGGTTAACGAATTGGTTTAGCTACAGTTGCATTTGCCACAAGACAAATCCCAAAACGAAATAGATTTGTACCTTTTAAAAAAAATAGATTTTAATATAAGTGCTACAAATATTGTACATACTCGTACAAGTTTACAAACATATGAGTCCCCTGGGTGTACTATAAAGAACCCAATGGCGCCTAAGGTAATGCCTTAAGGCAGCTAGATAACAGCGGTTTGCTTATGTACATGACTTTTATTGTACTTCCGGAAGAAGTTCCAATTTTTATCGAACATCTTTAAGTTGTTTAGCTGCCTTTGTTTGTCTTTTTTTTTGTGTATGTTTATGTTGGAAATTATGTCGCCAGACAAAAAAGACAACTCAAATTTAAATATTTACACAAACATATAAAAATGTTATCTTAATAGCAACTTTTTTGGGCTACTGTTTTGAAGATTACATGCCTGTTGAATTCCAGTAGCAGAAATATCCAAATAAATATCTCTATTTTGGTTTTCACACATTTGCGATAAGAAGTTATGTGCATCAAAACTAAACAATAAAAAAATTTGAGTGGCATATGAAAATCAATAAGGTACGAGTAACAACAAATGAGTTTGTTTGTGTTTGATCTAATAGAGTAAAAAACTAACTAAATGAGTGGAATGAATATGAAATCGATTATCTTAATCATTCAGTTAGTGTATAAAAACTTGTTGAAATTTTGTTGTAAATGGTGGTAAAATGCGAAACACTTCTGCAATAGAACGGAGCAAAATAACAATCAGGGTAGAGTTTAAAGTCTAGTTACTTGTGGCCCTACTGTTTTATTAGTTATATTGTAGTATCGTTATGGTATTATGTATAATTAATATTCAAATAACTAAAAACAATTAGGGTACTCACGCTTGCTGTTGAGTTGACGAGTTGAAAAGTTGAATTCTTGAGATTGCGCTTCTTCTTTCCTAATTTTGCAAATTTTAAATTTGGTGCATGAAATATTGCAGTGCTGAAAATGCCGCAAAAAGTGTAATATGCAACATTTCCTCAACAATTCCACAGTTAAAAAGTACAATAGGGTCTGGGTTGAGCAAAAGTTGAGTGAAAGTGAAAACTCAGCCTGTACATTTTGTTTCTGTGAAAATCAACTCAACAGTAAGCGTGAATACCCTAAATATGAATCAATGTACTTGCGTGCGGATAATGCAATATTAATCTTCTGGTTAAATCTAGTGTTTCTAGCTTTTAGTGTCAGATCTCTGAGGTGTTCATAAGCTACGCCAGGTTATTTTAGTATAAGAAACTTATAATCGGCCTTCTTCTGCATTTCACACACATTCGAAAAAACTGTAATACTCTGGCGCTATGGGTTCAGGGCAGAAAAATATTTGAGACTCACAAGAGTTTCAATTTAGTATGTAAAAGCTGCCAACTCGATTGAACTGCTTGGTCGCAAATACATTTGAGCCTAGACACACAATGTTAGTAAAATCGACTAACATCCTTGTGGTTTTTTGTGATTTTGCAAAAATAGGCCTTTTGCTTTTGCATGAATAAATTGTTTAAAAAACGAAAAACGCTAAAAGTATATCTTAATCCTTTTTATACCCTGTACCGTATGGTACAAAGGGTATATTGTGTTTGTGCAAGCCGAAAATGTATGTAACGTACAGAAGGAGAAGTCGGAGACCCCCCAAAGTTACCTAAAGTATGATCAGAGTGACTAGAGAAGTCGATATACCCATGTCCGTCTGTCCGTCTAGAGCAACCAAACTTTCAGATAAGATCCCTTATTAATCCATAGGAGACAAGTTTATTTTATTTTTTTGATATCGGGACTACATTATATAGCTCCCATAGGGGTGTTTCAGAGGACCTCGAAAAAAAGCAAAAGTTTTCGATGGATAATTCGTTTGCTTATGAAGATATCATAACCAAATTTGGCAATCGGAAGTTTTTTAGAAACCCCCAGCACTGTACCAAATTTTATCAAAATCGGTTGACTATATCATATAGGTCCCATAGGATCGATCGGTCAAAAATTTGTTTTTTGCACAAAATTAATTGTGTTTCGTTTGTTTGTGAAGGTGCGGCTGCCAAGGCCTAAAATGGCCATTGCATCGGATAGGGATCGGAAGTCTCGTGCACTATGCATCGCTCTATGCCTAGCTCGTCGGATCGGCGGGGTTCTTTTCCTTACCCTATTCCGTGACACCTAACATAATAATTAAAGTGCACGATATCAGAAACTAAAATGATACGATAAAATCAATGAAGCCAGTTATTGCCGATTCGGTTAGATTGCTAAATAAAAAAATTTGCTGTACTCCGACTTATCGATGTGGATTAAGATGGTATTTATCCACATCTCTGTACCCACCCAACCTTGGCAATTGGCGGAGCGATGTTAGCAATTGCCCCTAAACACGTCAGCTAAAAGCTGTTAAACTCGATACGCCTGAGTCATGATGATTTTGATACTATTTATTTAAACTAACATAATAATAATATATAAAAGATTTATGACATAATTAATATTGAAATTCAAAATTCATGGTTTCGCTTTGTTCCATAATTTACGATTAAAATATGATTTCAAAATAAGGTATTTAAAAGAAGGAAGAAAAACTTAAATTATCCAATTCAAAACTCACACTGTACCAAATTTTATCAAAATCGGTTGACTATATCATATAGCTCCCATAGGGCCGATCGGTCGAAAAAAAGTTTTTGATTAAAAATTCGTCTGTTTTTGGTTGTTTATGAAGGTATCATAATCTAATTTGGCAATCAAATGTCTTTTGGTGTTCTTAAGCAATTTACCGGATTTGATTGCAAGCAGTGGTACAGGGTATCCCAAAGTCGTCCGCGCCCGACTTTAACGTACGCCATCTTTTTTTTTTGAAAGCATGAAGTTTGATATTCAATTAACTGCATACCATTAAATAATTTGGGATTAGAGTTATAAACAATTTCGTATAAGTCGATTCGACTAACAAGTGGACAAACGTATAAAAAATAACGTGTGGTCAGCAGGGTTAAGCAAAAAATATCGAAATGTACTTAACTATTTCTTTATAAACTAAGCTTCGCTTGCCATTCCATCTTTATTATCTCCTGTACTTTTCCGTCGTGCCTAGCAGACACTTAAAATATTCACAACACAACGTTTATTTCCAAAAATCGAAAAACACTTCTGACCACTTCCATCGCTTCGATTTTCATGATTTTTACATATATGTGACACAGCTATTAGCTAAATTTTTTTTGCAAAATTCTAAATATTCGACGAATTATCGATAACTGAATATTGAGGCAAACTTTCTCATAAGCGAAGAAAGATATTTGAAAAAAAAATTTTTCAATGAAAAAACGTTGAATTTAAAAATAAAAAAATATATATTTAATTAATTTAAATCAAAATTGAGATTATAACTTCAAACCTGATATAAATCTTAATTTTCGCATTTCATGACGGATTTTGTAAGGAACAATAAATATCATGATCAACTCTCAAGAGGTTACAGGTCACAATAAACAGTTTTTTTATATTTAAGATTTCTTAATACCGATCCATGATAGTTACATTTACCGTTCGGACGTCTAATTCTGCGACGGCCCTCGTTTTACAAAAACTATGTAGACAGACTAACGAAGTGTCAGAAAGGGCTAAATTTTTTCGACGGTTTCGAGGGGAATGTGGACTTTTTTTTACTTATTGCTTCCAAAAATAGTTCCTATTTTGTAGGAGAATGTCTAACTTTTTTTTTAATTGTTGGTTCCAAAAATTTACTCAAAATCACAATGGGTCACGTAGTATGGGTACAGTCCCATTTGCTTCATTTGGCCTGTTACACATTCTTTGTCGGATATTTTTTTTTTTTTTGTGGAGGAAATAATTTTTTTTTTGTATCTCGAGATTTTCCATAAAAAGTTTTTATTGAGAGTTGTATTAAGTTGTTACAAAAACAAAAAACAAATTTAAAATGAAATATTTAAATTGAAATATTCGTATGTACTCAAATAAAATAAGTCGATCGATTCAATTTTTTTTATTTGGATTATTTGACATTTTTGTGACGTCAGCTTTTTAGATGTTTTTTTTTTTTAAATTTATATTTAAAAAAAACCGGTGATATTCTAATATAGGTACATTAATTGTTGTATACTATTTTTAATGATTTTTCAAAATTTTTAAATATATATTATTTTTGAAAAGAAAACGTTTGACAAAACCCAAAAATTTAAAAACAAAATGTCAATTCAAAATGCCTAATTTTTTTCGTCAAAACCGTATGGCCCATTTACATTTTCTAATGCGAAATATAATAATAATAATTTGACAGTCGCCTCTGGGCGAAGCATTGGGGATCTTCCCCTGGGCGAAGCATTGGGGATCTCTATTAATAACTGATCGAAAAGAACAGGGACCTACAGTTTATAGCCGAATCCGAACAGCGGTGTCTTGAATTAATTGAGATTTTCTTGGGCAAATAGCGTCTTTGAGCTAGCGATGCCAGGGTTGCAAAGCGAGTTCGCTACCACTACGCTACCTACGGCCACCGAAATATTGGAGATTAAATTATATTATGAGGAAATGTTTTACCTTCATACATAGCAATAAGTGTGACAATGAGCTAATTGAATCGGAATCATATAAATTGTAAAAATATTCTTCAACTTTCACACGATAATTTATAAAAGATATGCATGTATGCACATAACATTAAGTATGTCTATATACTCGTAAATTTATGTGTCGACTTATAAGCCAAAAGTCAACAACAACTACATTAAACCTGCTATTGTAATTAAAGCTAGTTTACGATGTTATCATATTACATGGACTTTGTTGCCGTTGCCGCGTTCCCCTAACCTCGAATGACGGTTCCATAAAATGCTGCTGCTTCTTCGGTTTATGCAACTTCTGTTGTTTACATTGATTGTCAACAGAGGGTCACTTAAGTAAGCGCCATGGTGCCACGCTGACATGGCGCTTAGCGCCCACACCCGTAACCCAAACCCGTACAGCCCTTCATGCAGACATGCTGTTGCTGATGGCCTTGCACATGCACGGGGTGGTCTAAAGGGGAAAAGCACAGTTAGATTTTTCCAGCACTGTCAACAAAAAGTCAAACAGACGGTTTAGTACTATGCCAGTTGCTGGAAGTACTAGGTTCAGCGTCAACGTCAGCGCCTCGCGTGCATTGAGCTGGAAGCGATCCCCCGATAATGCTCTCTAAAACTAATATTACAAAGTAGATATCATTGGCGCCGTACGGTGTGGACGCCAGTAAAAGCGACAGTGCCGCCAACTGGCCGCGACATGTTTGACAACACAAGCGTCTCCAACCGCAGCAGCAAATGCGGCAACTACGGCTGATTATGTGTCATGCCGTCGGCTGGGACGGACGGGTTTCGTGCAGCGGTAGCTCGAGCATTGATAACTGCAATGCGACACGTATCGACATTGCAAGCACTTACCGATTTGGAAGCCGACTGTTTGTTTGCATATTTGCTGGAGAACTATTTAAATCTAACCCAGGCCACTCATGTCATAATCCTTGGGATTGTTGTTTTCTTAGTTACCACTCAAGACTTTGAGTTTGTGTGTGTGTGTGTGTTTGTGTGCATTCTGATAGCTGGAAAGTACCTGGCTATAGTCGGGTCTTATCACAAACATTTGACCAAAGGTGTCCCAGCTACTGTGCAAATTACAACAGTCAAGGCGTAACACCTTGTAAGACTAGAGTGGGTAAAGCAGCTGGCATTCGGGCGTCCGTTTTACGTACACCGCTTCCAAGTGACTTTTTGGCGTAGCTGCCATAAATTCATCATCATTTATACGCGTGTGGACGGCATTTTTATTTATTACGTCGGTTTGATTTATTGTAGGACGCAATCGACAACCAATAATAATGGCCGAAACACAATTTATTTAAAAAAAAAAATACAATTGGTAATCCAACATTTTAAAACTTAAACTTAATCAACGACCAATAATAAGCAATTAAATTTTGTTATTGCTGCTTAATGCTTATTAATTGATTTATACGAAGTTAACTTTTTCGATTAGATTTATGACTGTGTGAAAAGGTTTTTTATTATGGTCTAAAAAAGTATTTTTTTAAGCTAGTAAGTGTTCTTTTATGAGATATTCTTGTATACTTTATATTTGTTTTCAAATTTAAAGAACTTTTAAGATGCTAGTTTTTATTTAATTCTTATTTTACGCTCAAAATTCTTAAAAGAATTTTTTTCAAGATTTTCAAGTTATTGCAAGATGCAAAAAAATTGAAAGTTAAAATTCGCAAAACTCAAGGAAAAATTTTTATCTGTGTCGTTAATATTAAACAAAGTTGTTGCAATTCCATAACTCGAGAAATGAGCGTTCGATTTTTTTTGTTATGTGTTTTAGTACGTCAAGAAAAATTCAGACGAAAAAGTCTGAAAATCGTGAAAAACCATTATGCCATTTAATTTCTGAGTTTCAAGAATTTAGCCTTAGAGAAAATTGGTAGCAACATTAAAGTATAAAAGTTAAAAATCCAATATTCAGTTATCGATAACTCGATAAATAATGGAATTTTTGCAATAACAATTTACGTGATTACTATTGGGCGTGGACGACTTTAGGACACCGGTACATTGCTTAAGAACTCCAAAATACATTTAATTGCCTTTGGTTGCTCTAGCTCTTACCATGTATGATATATAGGCGTTCATACAGACTGACATGGGTATATCGACATCTCTAGTCACCCTGATCATACTTTAGGTAACTTTGGGGGGTCTCCGACGTCTCTTTCTGTATGTTACAAGCATTTTTGGCTTGCACAAACTTAATATACCCTTTGTGCACAAAGGTTAAGGAAATAATAATGAAAATCTTTCAAACTCTCAGCATAAAGTCAATATAAAGAATAGTCTCAATAGCGAAGAATGCCAAGGTCTCCAAACAAAGATCCATTTTGTATAAAACTGGAGCATATTTTTAAATAATAATTCCATTTTTTTTTCTCAAAACTCTACACGGCTTTTGCACATTAAGTTCACTGTTGTTTTAATCGATTCAAGATCGTTCAATAAAAAATGTTCTTGGATATAGATCTATTAGTTATAGGCTCCAGGTCAATATCTAAATTTTAATATTTAATATTTAATATTTACTATCATTATACCCTGTACCGTATGGTACAAAGGGTATATTGTGTTTGTGCAAGCCGAAAATGTATGTAACGTACAGAAGGAGAAGTCGGAGACCCCCCAAAGTTACCTAAAGTATGATCAGAGTGACTAGAGAAGTCGATATACCCATGTCCGTCTGTCCGTATGAACGCCTAGATCTCAGAGATGGTAAGAGCTAGAGCAACCAAACTTTCAGATAAGATCCCTTATTAATCCATAGGAGACAAGTTTATTTTATTTTTTTGATATCGGGATAATTCGTTTGTTTATGAAGATATCATAATCAAATTTGGTAATCGGAAGTTTTTTAGAAACCCACAGCACTGTACCAAATTTTATCAAAATCGGTTGACTATATCATATAGGTCCCATAGGATCGATCGGTCGAAAATTTGTTTTTTGTACAAAATTCGTTGTGTTTCGTTTGTTTGTGAAGATATTGCAACCAAATTTGACAGTAAGAAGTTTTTTAGAGTTCCCAAACACTGTACCAAATTTGATCAAAATCGGTTGACTATATCATATAGCTCCCATAGGGCCAATCGGTCAAAAAAACCTTTTTTGCACAAAATTCGTTGTGTTTCGTTTGTTTGCGAAGATATTGTAACCAAATTTAGCATTCAGAAGTTTTTTAGAGATCTTCAACACTGTACCAAATTTTATCAAAATCGGTTGACTATATCATATAGCTCCCATAGGGCCGATCGGTCGAAAAAAAGTTTTTGATTAAAAATTCGTCTGTTTATGGTTGTTTATGAAGGTATCATAATCTAATTCGGCAATCAAATGTCTTTTGGTGTTCGTAAGCAATTTACCGGATTTTATTGCAAGCAGTGGTACAGGGTATCCCAAAGTCGTCCGCGCCCGACTTTAACGTACGCCATCTTTTTTGTATTGATTTGTTGGATTCTACGATTGCCAGCCAATTGCTCGTAACTTAACCCAAAGTACTAAAATATTTTAATCATGATAAAGGAAAGGGAAAACTCGAAATTTTTTCAATTGCCCACATATGTTATAACTACAATAGCAAGAACTTGACAACAAATAAAAGCAGCTCTTAAAATCTTTTAAAGCTCATATAGGATCTGATAAAATACATAAAATCAGCAGAGGGTCAATTAACAGTTTAAAAGCCTAATGCACCTGCATCTGGAATTCATGCTAAAACCTTAACAAATTTTGACTCTTATAAACACTTTCCAAGCAATTGCATAAAACATTCAAAGAAATCCATTTTTGTACATACATATATTAAAAGTCAAACCCACAAATTATTTTTAAGCCACCCACAAAAATAGTTTTTGTCTTAAAGAAAAAATCAAAAACGCTGTCAGGATAATCCCAATATTTTCAAACAAACTTATTAAACGCATCCAAATCCTTCTATGAAAAACCAAAGATTATTTTCATCATCGTCAGCTTTAGCCACGGGGCGCATGTCAAATTATAAATAAAATGCAAAATCACGAAAACAGCAAAAGTCAGGAAAGAAAACAAAAAACAAATGTAAGAATCAAACCTGCCTGAGCATAGGCACGGGCACGGGTACAAAACCCAAAAATCAAACACACCTCAATGCCCACGACGATTATTGTTTGGCCAGAATCTCACACTGATTAGCTGCGACAGCAAGAGATCATCGCCAAGAGATCACTCAACAAAACCACAACAAATGCAAAGCCAAACTCAATAATAATTTCTGTCTTTCTGTTCTGCTTGTACCTTTTTCTTTGGCAGCACCAAAACTACCTGCCAGCATACAGGATTACCAGCTGAACGGACAGCTTGACATGTGCCGAGGCGGCGGTGGCAGCGGCGGCGTCGGTGTAGCGAGCAATGCCCATGGCAGCAACATTGTCGTTGGTGGCAACGTCTTGCCCAACCCAAATCCCCTGCTGCTAGCAAACAATGCCGTGGCGGGCAGTGCGTCCAGCGGTCTAGTCGTGGGCCTGGGTGGCAGCTCTAGTCTCAGCAGCTGCAGCCTGTCGACAACCAATAACTCAGGCCGCACAAACTTTACCAACAAACAGCTGACCGAGCTGGAGAAGGAGTTCCATTTCAATCGCTATTTGACGCGTGCGCGTCGCATTGAAATTGCCAACACGCTGCAGCTGAATGAAACACAGGTGAGTTTTGTCCATGGCTAGGCCTTTACAAGACAGTGTACTAAATGAGCTTTGCACACAGGTGAAGATTTGGTTTCAAAATCGTCGCATGAAGCAAAAGAAACGCGTCAAGGAGGGCCTGATACCGGCTGATATGCTGAGCCAGCACAACAATCCCACTGGTAATAACTCGGTGGGCTCCAATGAGAAGCAGCAGCAACAGCAACCACAGCAGCCGGAGCTACAAATGAAAACAGCGGATGAGCAGCTATCCAATACAACAAACACAACACACACCACAGGAGTAGCAGCCCCAACAGTCACCAAGCAAAGTTGAACTGGCCAAAAAGTTCCAAGTGCTGTCTTAGTTGTTGGTTGTTGCTTATGTTGTTATCGTTGTTTCTTCTTTTTGTAAAATCGCCAAATGTTGACGCATGTTGTTGTGATAAATATATAGAAAAAAAAAATTAAAAACCTAAAAAATAAAAATTAAATTAATAAACAATTATGTCATAATTATAGTAAAATAAAAAAATACTGTATAATACAAAAAATGTGCATACTAAAATAAAACTATAAATACAATTTTCTTTGTACAAATAGCAAATCAAATGTTAGCTAAATTCAACTCTTAGCTCTAGTTTTTAGAGCATTGTGGAATCAAGGTGCCATATTTAACTAACTAGGGGCTGCTTGCTGCTAACTTAATTAGAAACAAAAACTGAAAAAACACTTAAAAAGTTGCAATTTAGACTAGCATAAACTAAACTCAGGGTTATCGATACTTATATACCAACTAAATTGTAGCAGACCGAAGAATTGACACTCTTTTAAATATTATTGTAAATTAAATCAAAATACATATTTATACAAACAGCCAATTAAGCAAGAGCGCTTAGTTTTGAAACCTTTTTTGAGCCTCAAAAAAAATTAAATACATAGCATTTTATTAAGAGTTAATAACTAAGCAAAAGCCTTCTAAAAAAAAACTGCAGAGTTATTCGATTTGTATAAGTAACTTAAAATTGTAATAAATCTTAATGTACAATCTATGAAGTATATTTAAACTAGTCCTAATTGTAACATAATTCTAACTGTATAACAAGAGTAAAATTATAAAAATTATTAAAATTATTGAAAATATTAAAAAATGTGTTTTTACTATTTTACGAATTGGTTATGCCTAATACGTTGACGTTTGTAAGCGACTGGAAGGCAAATGGCTTACTTGGGGGATATCACCTTTTTTTTTTTAGGCCAACATGAATCAAGAAATCAAATTTAATGCATCTAGCTAACATTTTTTTTTTTTTTTTTTTATTATAAAAAAGGTTTTATATAATGTAATTAAACTAGTTCCCTACTACCAATCTTGGCAGCTTAACCTAGATGTACATTAAACAAATAAAATAAAAACCAATTATAATGTAAGGGTTCTTCATACGAAAAAAAAAAAACAATATTTACAGGAATATGTATATACATATTTATATGTGCTTTTAAATCGTTTAAACTTATTTATAGGAATCGCAAAGGAAGCTCCCCTGGATGGTACCATTTAAGTCTTCTCTTTCTAGCTCTCGAGGTCAGCCGCCTTGCAAGCGCATTTGGATGAGCTAGCCTTTTTATAAAGCAAAAACAGTTTATCGGAAAGGGCGTCTTAAATTTTTAAGCTTTTGACCAGTTGTAAAATGAAATCACATCAGCTTATGAAAACAAAAAATTTGGTGATGCAGCATTTCTTGACATTCAACTAGATCGAGCTTGGCAAAACGGCATCCTTAACAAGGTAAATACTTTGAGATACTCTGTACCATCACAAATTCGGTATATTGCTTAAGTACTCCAGAAAAAGTTTGTATGCCAAGTTTAGTTACAATATTTAAAAAAAAATAAACAAACGAATTATGCACCAAAAACAATTTTTTGACCGATCGGTCGGTTCTATTGTGGTTATATGATTATAGCTTACCGATTTCGATAAAAAGTTTTACAGCGCTTGTGAACTCTAAAAAACTCTTGAACGCCTTTGGTTACGATACCTTAATAAACAAACGAATTATCCATCTAAAACTTTTGTTTTTTTACGAAGTGCTCTACAGACAGACAGACAGACAGGCAGACAGACAGACAGACAGACCGACAAACAAACAGCGAATCATCGCCAATGTTTCTCATAAATGCAGGTATTCCGTAAGGAAGCGTCTTAGGACTCATATTAAAGCAACATGGTACAAACTAAATTTAAATTCAAAACGAATGTCCTGGTTTATAGGCGAGATTTTGAACCAGTCTAGGAAACAAAATTCGCGTTTATTGTTTCTAAAATATAAATGCTCATGAGGGTGGCCGCCGCTGGTATGGAGGATTTTTAAGCCGTCGATATCAATAACGCCACCCCCTAAAAAGTTCCCTTTTTACCTGCATATAGCGCCTGTAAAATTTAAAAACGATCCGAATGTATTTGATGGGTCCGGCAATAGGTCAAAGGTCATACCTTGCACTTTTCCCGTTTTTGACTTTAAAATCTTGTTACCAATCAGACAAATTATGGTTTAAAAGGTCTCATATCTATCAAAACATAATTTTAAAAAAATATAGAGTCGGCCTAAATAAATTTGGTAAGCTCTAAAATTGATTAAATTGACTAATTACACCAGTTTACAAATAAAAAAAATGTTCGTATCCTTAACATTTTTGAATCGTTTCGGTAGTAAAATGACATGCTAAAACCGAAAATGCAGTCAACATTTTTTTTCATGAAACGGGCTTTGAGATATTTTGAAAAAACCATTTTTCGAAATTAAAAAAAAAAAAAAAAAAAAAGTGCCTTTACGTAACAGTAAGTATCTCTGGTTATACTAAACTGATTTCGATAATTTTTTTCTCGACTGTAGATAATTGAATTACCCATTGATTATATTTGGAACATGTTTTTGTCAAACTTACGATTTGGTCGCTATTTATGCATTCATATGAAACTTTTTTACGACCTTTGACCTATCGCCGGACCCATCAAATACATTCGGATCGTTTTTAAATTTTACAGGCGCTATATGCAGGTAAAAATTAAACTTTTTAGGGGGTGGCGTTAGTAAAATCGTGAGATGTTGCAAAAATGGCCACCCTAATGCTCATACTACCAGACAGATGCACGGCCATGACTAAATCGCTACCTGAGTTTGTACTTAGTATTTAGTTAAAAGAACTTATTTAACCTACCCTGTACAAATCTATAATATGGCTATAAAGAGTACGCAAAATTCAACATTAAGGTAATACTCATGCCCATTGGTGCAATAATAGCTTTTTATTCGATATCCGAAAAAAACGATCGCAAATATTAGACGACTGCTCTCAAAAGTTGAATATTGGCCTCACTTGGGTGCAATAATTTACCAACACACGCAAATCCATACACAAAATATAGTAGGTCTATGTTATATGATCACTACTTTGGGTGTACTTTTAGAATAGAATCGCGAAATTAGTACCACCCCTATTGCAAATATCATCTCTGTCACTGAACATACTACTTTCACTAAACTTTACTCCTTTTAAGTTTATTTTTGAAGTTGGATCAAGTGTCTGTTAACCCTCCGTACGTTGTTGGATATCACAAGTGTTTCGCGCATAAAATCACTGTGAATTCCTTAAATACTAAAATATATTATAACATTTTTTATACATAGAACATCTTTTTCTATGACATAATGCCCGCTCAAAGTAATATTCGCTCCAGCGATGCCATATGGCGAACACACAGACAGCGTCTTAAAGGTTAAAAACTTTGAAAGTTATTGTAATTTTTCTAATTGTGAATATATTCTTAAACTTGAATAATTCTGTGGTGTTTGATTAAGCTATAAGGGGTGATCTAAAGTCCTAAGCACAAAAATATTTTGTACACATATTTTGAATTTTTTTTTGTCAACATCAACAGACAAGTCGATATAGCGAAGTTTGTCGGTCCGTCCGTCCAGACAAATATGATCTAAAATTTAGAAACTATTTTTAGTTTTTGGTGATACCCCAGCTTCCTGAATGCAAATTTTATTAAAATCAGTTCGGAACTTCCGGAGTTATAGCCAAAAATTACCAAATTCACACAGCTTTGCACAAAAGATTCTTTAAAACTAAAAAAAAAGAAAAAAAAAGTCAGCTACAATTATTACGTCGTGGCAACCGTGCTTAGACAAAAACGGTAAGATGCAAATTTCGCTCTAATAGTCTCCGAGATTAGTTTGTTTAGGCGGATAGACAGATATTGGTATATTGAATGTTCTGTTCATGCTGATCAAGAAACGTGCGCACCAGCTGAGCTGGTAAAGTTTCGTGTCCTCTTAAAATCTCCGAAATATAGCTGTTCATACAGACGTACGGACAGACAGACGGACATGGCTCAATCGCTATCCGAGGTTATGATAAGCATTTTTGTATAAAGGACTTGGTACCCTTTTACCTATAGGTACAGGGTATAAAAATTTGCCATCACTCTAGCAATTCGCTTCCTTTTTAAAAATATGCTTTTTCTTAGTGGCCATATTCGAAGTATACCATGATATGAACTTCCGCCACGAAAATAGTACAGTGCGATTATCTCCGATGTTTATGGTATGATTGTAATCACTTTTGGTATTAATCGAAAATTTTTGCTTTTATCCACATTTTGGCTATTTAAATATATATTTTTTTAAATTATTTGGGAGAGAAAAGCGGCGTGACAGAAGACAAATAAAACATACTAAAATTGACTGGTCCCATTGGGAGTCCAAATATAAAGTTTGGTTTTCCTAGCTCTTCTTGTCTAGCCTAGATCCTAGCGTTCATACAGACAGACGGTCTGTATGATCAGGATCCATGTATTCTGTTGTTCATATTTGTGATAGGTTTGGGTGGTCTCCTTGTCTATGTTACGTACAGTTGCACAAATTTAATATACATATCCCTAACCTTTGGCATATTGTATTAAAATCTGCAGTCACCCTTATCATACTTTAGGTAACATTGGGTGGTCTTCGTCCTCAGATACGGCCAATTTTCCATTCTTTAAGCGAAATTTTAATTTTCTTTCCATTTATTAAGCGGAGTTTTTTCGGCAATATTAGATTGTGGAAGTTTAAAAGGGAAGTCGCAGATTGCTTTTAGAGGCGCAGATTATCATCACATCGTTACTCACGAAGTTATACCACAAATTGTTGTTATTGTAATGTTGAGGTTTTCTTTTTTGAAAAAATGTCAATAATTTGACTGATATGGGGATTATGAAAACTAGCAAGCCCCGTGCTGTTGCCAATCACATGCTCACAAAATTGTAAAAGTTTTGTAGGATTTGAGCGAATTCGTCTATGCTATCTGGCCAAGTTTATAGAGAAATTCATCAATTGTCGTTAAAAACTTTGGCCGCAATGATGAATACCTTTTTAATACTTTAGCATTAATAAAAACTTCACCTATGTATGTATTTACCTATTATATCTATAAAAGTGATTGTTTACATTTCTCAATGTATGAAAAATCAGCTTAGCAGACATATAAACTTGTCCAAATAGTACGATTGGGTTACGCCCAGAGAAGGACGAATAAATCTAAAACCCAAGGTTAAGATTTTGCGCCCAGAGTTTTAATGGCAACAAACTATACTACATATAATACGTGTACTTTGAAAAGACTAACTCCGAACTTTTTGACTATGTATATATTATGTATCGTTAAAGGGCTTCAAACACGTCTAACCAGGGCAATATTAGCAAAACACATTATATTGTGCATCTAACTGTTTTAAAATTCACAGTAAAGATAAGAAAATTTGCCGCTAATTACAAAATAATGTTCTGCGTCTGTTATTTTCCTATTGCTTATCAAAAGATGTTTACCTGTATCATCGCTTCCAGTTAGCTACATCGGAGTTGTTATTTTAGTGCTTTAAAATCTGCTGCCTGGAAACGTTGAATACCTGCACGATGTCCCAGCGAATACTTTTCCTTTGTTTGCTTATGGCAGTTTTGATTAACGGACAACTCTCTAAAATTCCAATCCGAAGTAACAGAACGAAAGTTCTTGATGCGCCCTCTTCCCGAATTGTTGGTGGCTTTCCAGCCAGCGAACTGAACTTACCGTATATAGCGTCATTGCAGAGGTACGGATATCATTCTTGCGGTGGTTCTATAGTAAATGAGCTTACAGTGCTTACGGCGGCACACTGTCTAGCCTCAGCTACGCCACGTACGTCCAAAGTGAAAGTGGGTGGGAAAACTCGTGCGGCCAGCGATGGCCAGCTTTATGCTGTTAAAGAGCTGCATTATCACGATAAATGGAATTCAAAAACCATGGACTACGATATTGGTTTGGTGAGGCTAGCCAAACCTATCGTTTATAGCAGGACTGTGCGACCTATACCAGTAGCGCGTGTTGCAGCTACGGCTGGCACATACGCCACTATAGCCGGTTGGGGCTTTACCAGCGCTAACGGTCCCGGCTCTGATGTGCTTCGATACGCCAGGGTTCCTATAATAGATCAGACGGCATGTCGGCGTATCTTCGGTTCAGGAGTGACGGATCGTATGGTCTGCGCTGGATTTTTACGCGGAGGTGTAGACGCCTGTCAGATGGATTCTGGTGGACCCCTCGTTGTTCGGGAGAAGCTTCAGGGAATTGTTTCTTGGGGCATAAGCTGTGCGCTTGCCAATAAACCCGGAGTATATACGCGCCTTGAAGCTCTACTTCCCTGGATTGATGAGCTTATGAAGCGAATGTACAATGAACTGCTTTAAACAAAAATACTTGTAAAAAACCACCGCGGATATATTCAAATTTTAAGATACTTGCAAAATAAGTATATACATACGTACATATGTACATACTTACATACATACATATGTACATATAAATCAGCCTAATAGATTTTATTTGCAATAAAGATGTAATTTGGGGAATCTGCTTGGTTTGCACTTAATGATAATTAAATTCAATGTGTTGTCTCTGCTTAAACAACGCAAGTAACATTTTATTACAATTATTTTCAATTCTACAAACTATGTAGTGCCCATCGATATTTTCCCGCCTTGTTTGTTTTTAAACATCGATATATTTTTCGGTGAACAGCTGTTATCGCTTAACATCGATATTTAATTAGACTCGATAGCTGCGTCAAAGCATTTGCACAATTCAAAACAATTTCACAATTCTCGCTGCGATGTGGATAACAAGTAACCTTAAAGTATTGCTTACTACCTTAAAGCATCCTCCAGACTGCGTAAAGTATGGTTTTATTAATACCAAATTTGGCAGATTGCTACTGGGTGTGCTTGATCTGGAAACTAAGAGCAAAAAAGCAATTTGTTTGCTTTATTTTGTGCGAACCAGTGACGACATGACCTTAAAGGAGGCCCATCTACGATGGCCAAAGTCCCAGTTCCAGTTGGATGCGGTCCTTATTGAAAGTTATGCAAAGCAATTGTTCGATACAGACAAAGAAAACGAGAATGCCATTGAAGTGGCGGTGTTTGGCTCTGAGTTTCAGGTGGCAGTCTGGACAGCACTTCTTCAAGTGGAGATGGGGCGCACTTGCACTTATATGCAGCTTGCAGAGTCCATAGGCCGTGCTAACGCCGTGCGAGCAGTTGCGTCTGCTGTTGGTAAAAATGAAGTTTCAGTTGTTATTCCTTGCCACCGCATTGTCTCAAAGAACGGGGATTGCAAATACGGCTGGGGTGCACAGATTAAGATGGATTTGTTAAAGTACGAAGAAAATACAAGAAAAAAATAAGTTTCTCAATAAATACATATTTAAAAATCGTTTTTATTGAAATTCAGCTCCCGACACTTTAATGTTGAACCTATTGTAGCGTCTGGGTGTGTGTGAATGTCTAAGGAAACGAAATACATACACACAAATTGTTGCAGGACTTGTACTGATTAACTGAAATGCAAACAGGCTCGAGATTGTGCACCTCTCTCACGCCCCTTACGGGCGCTTCATCTACTTAAAATTGTAACTACAATTAACTTGACTCTATTCTCGATGCAGTAGCACGAAAATGGCCAGAATTGAGAGTATAGCCCACTGCAAATAGAATAATAATTTACATAAATATTTTAGATGAAATTAGCGGCACTTGCCTTAACTTTGGGGTACTCGTTCATAAAAATTGTTATGATGCCGACATAGGGCAAAAACCCTCTAGCGCGTCCTACTATATCCTTTTTGGTAAGCCAAAGCTGGCCGGGCGCATACAGTCCTCTATCGTCTACATTGTTGTTATCGCCCTTGGTAAGGAACTTGACAGAGCCATCTTCCCTGCATTCAGAATGTGTATAAAAGCAATTATTCAAGCATACTTCATGCATGGCTACTTACTTTTCGTGTAATTTGATGACGCGATGAACAATAGGTATATCACGACCCTCTACTTTGAATACAACAATTTCACCTACACGCACTGGCTCTTCCTTGTAGTTTGTGAGAAAAAGCAAATCTCCTCGATGGAACGCCGGTTCCATGCTACCGCTAAGCACCACAACTATGGGCGATTCACTGCCAGTGACAACCATCAGTCCCTTCCAGATCATCAGTGCCGATGAAACAATCATTGCAAAGCTTAATATCTGGTATAGCGACTGGGTGGTACAACAAAGAAATTCAGATTTGCTAAGTACTGTTTTTGTCTGAACATATATCCAAAATTAGGCGGCACTCTTACCTGACGCTTGTTCATGCGATTGAAATCGCCAAGCATTTCGTCCAGCTGCAGTACGCTAGCTAAACCCATGGCTGGCCTTTGTGTTGCGTATGTTTTTGGCAAAAATAAACCTAGTTTTACTTATGCTAAAGAGGCTTTTTCACAAAAACTTTTTTAGGTGTTCCACGAAGACAAAAAATGACAGGTTGCAGTGCCGGACAGACAGACGCGTTGGTAACACGTCAGTTCAGCGACAGTGTGGCCGTATACACAAAATGAACTAAAATACATTTTAAAATATTATTTTCAGTATGCAAAAATACCACAAAGTACGATATTAAAATAATTTGAAAATATATATTAATAAATATGCAAATAATTATTGTTTTGAGGCATATTAATGCACAATCTTATGTTAGGATCATGTGGACATTAAAAAATTTGTTAGTTAATGTAATATTTATGTAGTTGCTGTAGGAAGGTGGTATTTTTTTATAGCTAAAACACGTTCACCCTAAAGTCTCAAACCAGTGCCGGCGCGCACGCATAATTGTGTGAAATTCGCAAAATTAAACATTTAAAGGTTTATTGAAATAAAATGGGTGACAAGCTGCTAGACTCCACACAAATTTTAAATGGATTGGCGGTAATGCTGTCTTTCTTTGTTGGCTACAGATATGCTTTAAAACGGGGCGAAGCGTGCGCTAAAATCGACAAATCGGAAACAGAAGAAGGCGCCGCCGCCGCCGCCGCAGTGTCCGACAAGGTAAGTGTTCCATGCTTAAGCTGACATACTTAAGGTGACTAATTCGTAAAATTACTGCAGGGCTTTTCTGGTTACAACGACAATTTTAAAATGGTGCTAGTCGTGCGTAACGACCTTAAAATGGGCAAAGGCAAAATTGCTGCCCAATGTGGCCATGGAGCTGTAGGTGCATATCAGCAGGCTGTGACTCGCACTCCGCGTCTTTTGCGCGCATGGGAGAACTGCGGCTGTGCTAAGATTGCCGTACGCGTTGAAAGCGAATCAGAGCTAATGGCAATTAAACGCGCTGCTGAACAGCAACAACTAAACACGTGCCTCATACGCGACGCCGGCCGCACACAGATCGAACCAAACTCCAAAACTGTACTAGCTATTGGTCCAGCAGCGGCCGCTGACATAGATCGTGTTACCGGCCATCTAAAGTTGTTGTAAAATTCCACTGCACCTTAAAGATCACTCGCAGCCTGGACATACTAGCCATATTATTCTCAAAGCAATATGGAGCAGCAACGACGACTGTGACATGCAAGTTAAATTATCATTTAAGTTATATCAGTGACTGTAAAACTGAGCTATTACATATTAAATTGTTTGTGATGCTAATGTCTTTCTAAATTTTACTCTAAGCGTTTTAAAATCTTTTATTTTGGGGTGGAATTGCATGAATGCAGAAAATGAGAGTGCTTCTATACAAAAGTATATAGTGTAAAGAAGAACAGGGTGAAATGAATTGAAATGCTAAAACATATACAAAACGCATATATTCCAGCGGTGAAATTTTCCTATTCCCCCTTTTTTAATTTAATTAATACTCTCCAATTTTCTTAAAATCAACTTAAAATATCAACAAACGTAAAAAGATATTTAGAATTATTTTTTAGTTTAAACTTTTAATTGGTTCAGTGAATACAGTCTCTAAGGACCTTCAAAAAAGCGTATGCATAATTATATCATTTTTCTTATGCCAACAAAACCTGAAATAGGTTGATAGGTTCCAAATCCAATATTACTTAGGTATGTTAAAAATGCCTTTAAAGTTCTTACTATATTAAAAAAAAACATGATAAAAGGTTGGCAGTATCCAAAACACTATAAATTTAGTTGTTTATTTGTTACTTTACTCTTATAAATAAAGCCAATCCTTAAAAGCATGATCATCATTAGTGCGATTAGTGCGCTACATCAAATTAAATAAAAATGTGCTTTTAAAATGTAAGCCAATTATCAAAATCATCCTGCGGCAGATGAGTTTGCGCTTGTTCCGTAAACGGTTGGCTCTGATCGGGCAGCTGTTCCGGCACCTGATTGGCTTGAAATTCATTTTGCTGCGGCTGATACTCGCCACTTTGCGCATGTTCATTTGAAGCATCCATCATATAAAGTTGTGATTGCGCATGCTCCAGGGGCGGCTGCTGCTGTGATGCATTTGCCATATCACCTGTTTCGGCTTCATCGAAAATCTCCTTTTTAATGCGCACACCGCCCTCATCTTCTTCGTCACTTTCCGATATATCAAGATCATCATCAATACCCATGCCGTTGCCGTGCCTACTACTAGACATGCCTAGTGCCATTTGACTAGCTGCTGCATCATTCTCGTGCGGCAGCTGTATATTAGCAGCAGTGCTTGTGCTGGGTTCGTTGATATTGTATTGGATATTGTCATCCTGTGCATTGGACATGAAGTCCGCGAAGACACCCGACCTGCCCGTGGCATCTTCTTGGCTTTGACGTCGTTTGTGCATTGTGAGAAAATCTGAGGGATCGTAGTTGGGATCAACATCCATAGATTCATCTGTAAAATGAACAACTCATTAGCAGGTTACATAAACACGTGTATAGCAAAACTGGGTCAGAATTTTTAAAGACAATGGGAACAGGAACGTATAGGAACCTTGCTGCTGCTGAGCATAGTAGCCAACGCCACTCAATTGCACCATAGCTTCAGCCACCTGCTGGCTGTCATCTTCTCCAGGCTGTCCCTCTGTTATGTGGAATGCGATGCCATGGCAATGCATACATATACAGGCATGGGTGTATACAGCAAGAGTAAATGCATGAAGATTGAAACAGAATTCAAGCACAGAAAGAATATATATAGAATATAAGTATAAATATTCCAGAAGCTTTTTTTTTTTTGGAAAAAAATTATTAAGTGAAATTAAGGAATGTTTACCTGCAATTTGCTGGTGTTCAATATCAATCTCGGTCTTGATATTTTTCGGATCAATATATTCCATTGAATCGTTTGGCACTTGCATGCGTTCGCCTTGATCCAAAATGTTGGCTGCATTATTTTCGTCTTCAGAGACTTCCTGGAACTCATCTTCATCGTCATCTTCTTCCTCATCAGTAGAACACTGCAGATCTGTGAACATTACGATATAGCAATCGAAAAGAAATTTTGTTTTAGGCACAAGTTACTAAATCAATGTTTATATAACCCACAAAAAAAAGTTTAAAAGCTAACTCGAAAAATAATATATTCAAAGGGTTGTGCCGAACTTTAATGAGTCTAGCAATAATGAGTTTTCCGTACTTTCGCTGTAAAAATAATATTAACCTCATGGTTTTCTACTGATAAAAAACAGGAAATCTGCGGATGTGATATGCAAGAACCGGTTTGAAATTAAGGCGCGAGAAATTTTTGTGACAAATTGGTAGGCAAGTATATTTTGATTTTCTTGCTAACTTAAGGAGACTTTTAAAAATTTAAAAGTATTTTCGAAAACCGATTTGAATGTTTCTTTAGTGCACTCACAATGTGGAATTTTTGTCCGTTTTCTTGAAATTGTAACTCTAGTGAAAATTTTATTGTAATTTATAAATTTCGTAACCCGAGTTCCAAAGCTATTTTTTTCATTCTTTACTTGATCATTGTAAGACTTAAAGATAAAACCCTCCGAAAATAATTGTTGAATATAGAGGTAATACATTAACTGAGTAAGGTGCTGCTGGTGTCATTACTATCCAAATTTATAAAATGTTGGCAATTGCCAACATGAATCAATTTTAAAGTCTCAAAACATATTAAACTACAAATAATAATAACCATAATCTACAAATTTTGAGTTAGTTCCAAATAGATGATAAACATATAAATACACAATTTAAAATTAAATAGTTAGATTTTTGAAATCAGGAAATAACAAAAACCAAAGCAGAATTTAGAAATAAAATCAATTATTTTTATTAAAAGCATGCAAATTAAAATGATTAGTATGAGTTTGTGAATCGGCTTAAAAATATGAGAATTGGGAGTCTTGATAAAGTGGTTGATTGTGAGTGTGTGTGTGTGTGTGTGTGTGTGTGTGTGGGAGAGTAGGTGTAGATGTGAGCACGTGCGTTTTGTGTGTGTGAGCGTTTTGCGCGCTTTCAAAAATTCGCCCGCCAACTTATTCGATTAACTCCATATAAGGCTTACCTTCATCCAGAAAGTAAGCTTGCGTTTGACTCAAGTTTGAGGCAAGGCTGTCCTTTCGGGGACGGCCCCGACCACGCTTAACAGGGTTCTGCGTTTTGACTAGAAAATAAAAGTTTTGCATTTTCGTTTTGCACATAGTTCATTGACATTTGTACATATGAAAAACATTTAATTCTCTATGCAATCAATTCAATTTGTTTTAAAATTGGAATTTCAGAAACCGAAAAAAATATCAATTTATTTCATAAGCAAAATAAATAGCAATCGTAATTTAAAAAATAAAAATAATTGCATTGCTTGCACAACGAGTTGGAGTCACAGCAAAAAAAAGTAATTTGAAAACAATTGGCGTTTTGCATAATAGGCGCATTCCTATATGGGACAAATATGTATTGGATGAGCTGCTTGCAAATGTTTCTGGTCCTTATGCCCCTTAAAACACAATGTAATTAACGTATGCTGCGAACGAGGGACTGTTTAATACCCATGAACTTTAATCTAACATTTATATGATTCGTTAAGTATTATTGGCATGGTTGTGATGATGTGTAAAATGATATATATTCCAGAGCGGCGACAGCCCTATGCAATATAATTAAAACCATTATGTCTTATATCCTGATGCACATAATAAGTAAAGAGATTTAACATGCAACTGAATTAAATGTTTGCAAAATAGAGAGTAGTAGTTACATAGTAACATTTCTTTTTCAAATACAAAAGTTTACTACTTTCAGTTGTACATAAGCGACATATCTTTTCCAAACAGAAATCTGGACTTTCTTCAGTTCGATTTCTACAAAGTCGGAATTCTGTAGAGCAAATTATACCCAATGCAAATATTATAATTATCAAATATTTTCTTTAAGATGACTATTAAAACTCTTCACCTGGTAAACCCTATGTACAATGTTCAACAATGTTCACGTAACATTTTTAACGCAATTTTTAGCATTTTAGAGATAAAGTAGACCTTGTTGCCATGGACTTTTGTTCGGTAAGTTTAAATACCCTAAAAAAATAGATCTGTTCTGCACAAATTAAACTAACTACAAGTGATTACAATTACCAATCCTACCATACACTATATATGTACAATATATACAAACAAATTAATTTAATTATACTGCTGCAATCATAAAATTCTAACCATGTTTTAGCTTTATATTGTGTCCGTCAATGTAGTATTCAGACCAAATTAAGGTCCAGTTTTTTATATTAGTACAAGCAAAATGGACAAAATCTGTAAGCCATAACCAAAAGTGACTATACAAACAAGTAGCGGGAAAAGCGTGAGCATAATCAAAAGAAAATCTATAGACCAAAAGATATAGTAGTATGTATGTATGTTCATATTTAAACAGCTTAAGTTGTAGTTTTTAAAAAAAATTATACAATTCGGCTTACCTTCTTCCACCGGATCGCGTTGCTTGCGGGGACGGCCACGACCTCGTTTTACCTCGCTGGCTGCTGGTGTTGGTTTGCGGGTTTGTGCGGGTGTATGATGCAAGCCAGCGTCGACACCCATGCTGCGGTTTATCGAGCTTATACTTGCATGACCCTCAACATCAATGTAATCGTCGCCCGGTGAGCTTGCTCGACTGCCGCGACTATAATCGTACTCATCATTGCCCCAGGCCTCTTCGAACTCCGGTGCATTGGCCCGGGCACGCTCCTGAGTTTTGGCAACATTATCCTCTAAGTTGGCGCAATGCTCCGCAAACTGTTTGAAAAGTATTATTAAATTATCTGGCTTAAATGTCTCTTTAATATCTTACCTCCACCAACTGTGCTGTCGCAAACTCTAATATTTTCTTCGCAAACTTTGTATATCTGGAGTCGCTTCCATTATACTGCTCGCAGTTTGTAGCAATTAGCTCTATATCAGCCAGATACTCGGCGCGACTGTGATAGCGATGAGCTGAAATGTATATGCGTTAAAATTTTATAACCTAACATGGACATTTTCCTGCACTCACCTTCAATGTTTTTGCCAATTGTTTCCAGATCCATGGGCTTTTTAATAACGGTGTAGTAGTCTTTAATTTGCTTTTTGTTGACCGGCTTACCAAACGGCCAACTCTCTGGCAGTTGTTTAATCTGGGTATGTAATTTGTCAAATATAAAAGACAGTGCCACCTGATCGTCATCGTCTAGTAGCGGATTAATGGCCTTCTCCAGACGCATCAACTTATCTTCACGCTCTGCCAGCAGCTCGTAACAGCTGGAGAACATACGCTGAGCTGCTACGGTGTAAGCGCTTTGCTGCCCATTGTATATGATGGAATTGTCCACTATCTGCTTCAGATCCTCCAGAAACATTTCTCGGCTTGTATAGCGACGCTGTCTAATATACTCGCGCATTGTTTGCAGATCCATAGGCTTAGTAACCACGCGATAGTAATCAGGCACGCGCTTTATTAAAATGGCAATTATTATTGATTGTTTTTTGTAATCTGCTTTCTTTGCTTACCTTAGCATTGACGGGAAACAGAAAAGGTGAAACATCTGGCATTGACCGCAACTCATTGAGTATGAGCTCTAGTATTGATGAAAGCACAACCACTGGGTCTGTGCGCCTGCGATTGGCTGTTTTATTGTGTCGTAAGTAGTCGCAGTGCAACTCATTGGCCATACGTCTCTTCTTCTTGCCCATGGCATCCCTGGGCACCTTAAGCATTAGAGATCCGCGACGTTTGCCTTCCTCGCCATGGCGTTTAAGCACCTTGCTACTAAGCGTTACCTTGGTGCCTTCCACATTTACCAGATCATCATCGTCGATGTTCATTTCTTTTTCGCTATGCTGATCTTCCATATCATCCGCCAACGAGGGATTCGACTGCGATAAGCTGCTCTGCATGCCTGTGTACAAGGGACAAGCCTTGTTGGTGCGCATATGACCCACTTGTCCACAAGCACCACATTTCAGCTTCAAGTCTGGTTTCAGCTTGAACTTTTTGCGCGAAGGGCTGACCTCTTTGTGGCTAGTGTCCCGCTCCTTGTGTGAGGAGCCTCCCGAGCTCTTGGGATCACCCAGAGAAGTGGGCATGCCACCAGGCTGCAGCTTTTGATTTTGAGCCAGCTGCGCTAAACGCTCACGCTCCTGGTTGCGTTTAATACGTCGTAGTTGCTCTTGTATGCGTCGCTTTTCACGCTTCATTTCCTCCTTTTGTTGCTCATCCATAGTAGCAAACTGCTTAATAAATTGCTCATCCTTGGTGGTGCGTATTTTGATATATGCATCGATAACCGGTTGTCGTCGCACTGTCTCAATACGGAAATAGTCCTTACCATCGGCATCCTTGAAGGTGCGCTTTATTTGCAATATACGTCCCTGGTTTGTATTTGCCATGGGTAGCTGCGCGGCTTCCTCTTTGGCCTTGGCGTTCTTGCTGCTGCTGTCACCCTGTTCCTCCATGATTTTCTTTAGCAGTTCCTGGCGTTCTTGCTCCTCTCGCTCTAAAGACAACTGCGTCGAGGTCTTTTTGTTTTCCAGCATGTTCTCTAGATTTTTGCCCAATTCCTCCAAGTCGGATTCCTCCGAGGCTGATGATTCATCCTCGTCGGTGGACAGCACTTCAGAGCTGGCCAGCACTCGATTTTGCAAATCAAAAATACGCTGGCACTCCTCTTTATAGCGCTCCTGATGCTCGGCAATAGAGAAGCGATTGCCGCGCGAGAACTTGTCCATACCTTCCTCGCCTGCCTTGGCCTTCTCAGTAGACAGCGTTCGCACCACATCAATAACCTCCCATCGTGAAAGTTTTTTGATCTCTTCCTCAGGCACTTTAAATTTGCGCAGCAATTCTTTGGCGCGCTGCAGCGGCAGACGACGCAAATCCGCATCTGTGCCGGTTACAGTACGTTTTGGCTGCGATTCCTGCTCTTCTTTTGTTTGCTGCAAAGAAAAAAATATCTTTTAGTGATGTTTCCCAAAAAATTTACAAATCTTCTTACGGTTGGCTTGTTAGGGACGCGAACATAGGAAAAACCCTCACCGCAGCCAGTGGGATCTGCTGGACCACTTAGCTGTAGCAAACACTTTCCGCGCATGGCTTGTATATAGGCACGTGTAGTGTTCCAGGGAGCCACTTTTACTTCATCATCCAGCTTAAGTTGCGCTTCCTCGTCGTCATCTTCTTGCGGTGCAAATAAAAATTTTTCACCGTAGCCAGCATCCTGTAAGATCACGAGATATTTATTATATCAATTAAATACGAAATCGCAATAAATTTAATAAATGTTAAAATTTTTTTGGTTGAATTGCGTTTTTTATCGTGTTTCACGTCAATAAAAACCATTCGGAGGACGTTATTACCTTTAGACGCTGCTCAGCTGCAATCATACTAAAATAAGCGCAACATTGTTCCGGCGAAACCATCGCACGAATTTCTTCCTCCGACGGCAAACGAAACTCTGGCTTTATGACCCACCAATTCGAGTCCATACCTGTGCGCTTGAAGTCCGCACATTGCTTGAGACGTTTCCGTATGCTGCTTTCAGAGTGGGCCGGAAATGCGCGCTTTATGTCGTCCATTCGAATACGTCGAGGATTGTCGCGACTTTTCCAGAATAGTCGATAAATAAATACCTGCAAGTAGAAGTCGAAAAATTTAAGGGATGTACTATGTATGTATATATTAATAATAATATAATATATGTACATATAAGTATGTATGCTAGAAAGTTTTACACCAAAATTGTGCAAAACTCTGTTACTTCTTAAAGCTCATTTCTGCATAAACATCCTTCAACTTACCTGCAAGAAATCGCGCGTAAAGTTATTGGCACGTTTTGAATTGGGTCCAGGAACTTCGTACAAGGGACACTCCTGACCCACGGTAAAAATAGCATTAACGGCACGTACCCAATAGCCGTTTCGTGTGCGTATGATCAAAAAATCGGTTTCGGACATCTTGTGCGGATAGATAGGAGCGCGATACATATTGTTTTCTAGCGCCTGAATGCACTGACCGGGATGCAATATTCCCAAAAAGGGACTGGTGTGTGCAAACGCAACTTCGCCATAGACATAATCCTGTGGCCCGCTATCCTTTTCAGCTTTGCGTTTGTAATAGTTTTTAATTTTGGAACACATGCCCACTTGGTTCAAAAGCGGCGGGTGTTCCTCACAGAACTCCGCAAGAACAATGTCACCATCCTTGCCACTTAAGTCCTCTGGATTACGCATAAAGAACACATCGCCGCCACCGGACGCAATTCGCTCCACTTCGCGTTGCTTGGCTTTTTTAACAATGTTTTTAAGCAGCGGGAACACCGCATGAGGCGTAGTCTGAGCCAGTGATCCATGAGAGTACTTTTTTAGGGGCGGCCTGTGGAATGCGCGCAACTTCATGGGACCCATATGTGTTGGCACAAACGGCGCACGTAGCTCAACTACTGGTGTTGAATGCTGTATAAGGTTACCGCCACCCACCTTGAGACGCAGCGTAGGCTCCGTCTTCGGAGTATAGTAGCTGTAGTAAAAATAAAGTAGTCGTGATGCAACATTTTGTGGCACGATATTGTTAGTACTTACGTATCATTGGATATGTTAAACGGATCTCGGTCTGGGCTTTTTGGTGGCGGTGGAGGCGCGTCCTCCGCCAGCACATTAATAACGCCCGCTTTGCCCAACAAAATTTTAGATTTTTTAACGTGTGGATGAGGTATTTTTATTTTCGGCGGTGGTCCTGTAGCCTTGTTAATTTTGGATGGATCTATGTCGTCTGGTATGCCCAAAATAATGTTTTCATCATTGGGATCTAACGTAAGCACCTTTGGTTTTGGTATTTTTGTCATTTGCTGCGCATCCCATATAACCTCATCCTCCCATTTATGATAAATGAGCTCTTCGTTTTCCACTGGAAATAAGCTGTACCAGGTATCATCCGTCGCCTCTGCTTGCTTGTTTTGAGCGCTGTTTTTAAAAAATACTTTAGCCAGTCAATAACAATTAACATAAGCTACTTACTTCTGTTGCGCCTTTTTTGAAGACCCTCCGGCTGAGTTCGATATTTTACTGTTACCAGAATTGCCTACGGGAAGCGTCTTTCCTGGTTGGCTAAAAGCACCAGCTGTACGCGAGCCACTGGATGGCAACCAGCCTGCCGCATTTGTCTTCGAATTTAATTTTTGCATAACTTTAGCCTTAATATCGTTGCCATCCCAAACAACCTCGTCTTCCCAATGTAGTTGTGAGACCATCAAAAAGGCATCGTCTGCAATTGATTGTTCGGCTGGATCCGCACTTTTTTCGATGCTTAACTCTTGATTTAATTGATTCGAGTTCTTTGAATGAACATTGGATTGTGTGGATTTTGTTTTGAAACCGTAGTTAAAACCCTCTCCAGAATCGTTTACGTCCAACATATCGTACCAAATCTGGGCTGGGCCATATCGCCAGTCGGCCACCTTTGGTTTCTGGTCGTTGTTGTCACCGTTTTCAGGCCCTTCTTGTCTAATATCTGCACTGTTTAAATCACTAAGCAGTTTATCTTCATCGTCTGACATGCAGTCAGCAGGTGAGGGCTCTGGCGCATAGTGTATGCTAAAGCCACGCCTGCGTGGTTCATCTGTATCACTTGGTGAGTCTGAGCTGCCTGCGTTTGTCAACTAACAGGAAAAGCAAAGAGAATTTGAATATGAACGAAAAAATTATTAAATCAATTTGCAATAGACTTAAAGCCAAAGGTAATGACAAGTGCACTACCCACACATTTGAGATAAAAATATATTTCGAAGGTTGTCCAAACACACTATTTTTGTACCTTCTGATCCCGTGAATGATTACGTTTTCTTCGTCTCTTGCGCACATGCCGCCAAATTTGCGGTAAACTCGATGGTTTTCCAGGTCCAAATAAACGCGAAAAACGCAATACCTTTTGCGGTCGGAAGTCAGGAAATAATTCACGAACATCAACATTTTGATATTTGGAAGGCAATATATCAGCCAGAGGCGTGTCTAGTCTACGATCCACATCTGTAATATCTATTTTCTGTGATATTTTTCAATTTACGTATATGCATATACATTACTTTTGTCGTCTGCGGCTTTAGGCTCCGTTACATTGCCTGCAGATACATCGGAGACTGCAGGCTTTGCATTCAAGCCTGATGCTTCATCGCTGCTACCAGAACCTGCATTACGCAAGGGTGCACTAGGCGGCGGCATAAGCTCTTTATCGTCTTTTGCTAAAAAGATTTGTATTTAATAAGGAAAGCACACAGAATAGTAAGCCTTTAACGCACATGGTTTGGCCTCTACTTTGGAAGCTGGTATGGCATCCTCCAAATCGTCAAACGTGGACGTGTCAGTAGGCGGTGTACGCGGACAGTCTTCTGATAGTTCAGTTATATCTGAATAGTCGATGGCATCTTCTTGTGCAGTGATGACACCATCCTCATTTTCATCGCAGTTAAGGCCTGCCTTTAAAGCATCGAAAGCACTCAATCCAGCACTGGCATTAGTACTGGGTGGTGGCTTATCGGCGTTGTCGTCCTCAGACGAATTGCCACCACTGTGGTCAATAACTTCGTGCAGCAACGAATTGAGTCCCAACCTAAGCGTTTTAAAACAATTTGAATGTTTAAGTGTTATAATAACTACTATTTGTGCTTACTTGGACAGAGAACTTAAATTTTCACGCAACTCGGCGTCAAACATGGGTGCACCTTCATCATCATCTACAAGTTTGCCCTCTGAATCGATATTACCAAAGAGTATACCGGTTAAATCTATGCCCACATCGCCTGTACCATGGCCAATAGAGCCCTCATCATCGCTATCGGATGCTGTGTCCATTTTATATACCAGAAGAAAATTTTCTTTATATTTATTTCACAAAAACTCTGGTTTGGTGCTGCCAATTTGTTTTATTTCACATTTCCAGGTTGGCATGGCTATAACAGCTGTCTGAAAGTATGATGGCCTTGCCATACTCCAACAAAAAAAATGTATGTGGCAACACCTAAAAGTGCTCAGCTGTAGCAAGGCGCGAAAAATACGAATCATTACAATATTTTAGCGTAAGCTTACATTGTTTTTATTATTATATCGTCTTTGCACGGCTTGATTAACAAGTAATAAGCTCATTGAAGTGCATGATGTATTACAAATTTAGCTTACATAATTTTACAAATTTTTCCACTTCAACTTTAGTTATAAGTTCCCCTTTATTTATATCAAGCGATAAAAATTCCTGGACAACCATTCCACTTTTTGCGAAATTCCTCCACGGGTCTGAGCACCTAAAAATGTATGTACATAGTGTGTACATGTGTAAGTGTACGTGTATGTAACAAATTGTCGATGAAAAATGAAAACATAATTAGTTTTCATAAAGTTTCTACTCACTTGTATGGCATTTGGGAAAATAATTCAGTTCTGGAAACTATTTTTCCCAAATAAGAACTTATGGCATGTTTCGAAAAGTTGAAGTTTGAGTAAAAACCAAAATATTTCTTCAAAATATCGATTGTTGCTGACTTTTCCAAAACGATTTCGTGCATGCCAAATTTTGATAATGGATAGTAATTAAAGCCAGTTATCCACTCTACGAAAAATATGTTAATTGTGGAATACCGTGATATACATATTTATGTAATTTGTATGCACTTACTCCCAATGCTTGGTGTTTGGTTTTTCTGAAGTTGCTTTATGCTGGGTAAACTTCTATTGACTTGCAAAAAGTATATAACCATAAGGGTGATTATGTGAGTACGAAATGAGTCTTTAAGATCAACCTTCATTGCCCAACCTCGCAAATAGATGACCATATAGCGCGCTTAAAACAAAAATAATAATGTTGAATGTAGAAATAAATTATCAACTTCTATAAGTCAACTTACCAATGGGCTGTAGCTCAAATATATAGCTTACAAGTTTGTTCTGGGCGACTGTTACTGACGTTTTAAAACTAATATCGCATTGAATACCAGTGGCTTTATGTTCGGCTTTAACAATGGGACACCTTCCACCATAATTACCCAAGTGTTTCCATGTCAAAGGGTATTTACATATAGCATTTGTAATACGGTCCTGACGTGACTTAGGCGAAAGCATGTCCATTCCAATTTCTACATAAATATCCATGTCAGAACTCGACACTGCCACGCCCATTGTTCGGGAACCAAAAGGATGCAAGCAAATTAAACGCGGTAGAGAGTTCTTTAAGGTAAGCTCCAAGTCATTTAAAACTAGTTTATTCTCTTCTGAAAATTTTAGGCGATCAGCTATTTCCACATCTTTTAGCAAATCGTGCCACATATTTTCTAAATCTAAATTTAATAAAATTATTTTAATATGTAAAAGTAGTTTTGGTACACTTACGAAGCGCCATTATGTTTATATGTGAACCTGTGCGACCAAACTAAAAATTGTGTGTGATTTCCTTAAATGTATCTTAAGGTATATCGATATTTTTAAATAAAACATGCGATGATTGTACGCAACATTTCAATGGTTTTTATCGGTTTTTTTTTAAGTGTAAGGATAATCAGCTATAAAAGCAGTGCAGTGATTAGTCTAAAATACATTTTTTTTCGTAAATTCAAACGAAATGCAGCGCCAACAAAAGAAATACATATCTTGGAGCAGTGTGTGCTTACCGTCATTTGAACTAGAATGTATGTTGCATTATGTATTCTCATTTATTTGTCAAATATCGATATATAGAACTATATGCATATCGAGTGTGCAATTATTTTCTTTACAAGTGCTTATTTTCTAAGTGGGTAAATCACAAAATAAAAATCGTGGATAATAAAAATGTCGCTTCGTAAGTTGAGTACAAATTTGTATTCAAAGTATAAAAAAAATGTAATCTAATTTAGAAAAGGAAGATACTTGGCAAAAGCTGCTTTTGTGTGTGATTTCCTTAAATGTATCTTAAGGTATATCGATATTTTTAAATAAATCATGCGATGATTGTACGCAACATTTCACTGGTTTTTATCGGTTTTTTTTTTAAGTGTAAGGATAATCAGCTATAAAAGCAGTGCAGTGATTAGTCTAAAATACATTTTTTTTCGTAAATTCAAACGAAATGCAGCGCCAACAAAAGAAATACATATCTTGGAGCAGTGTGTGCTTAACGTCGTTTGAACTAGAATGTATGTTGCATTATGTATTCTCATTTATTTGTCAAATATCGATATATAGAACTATATGCATATCGAGTGTGCAATTATTTTCTTTACAAGTGCTTATTTTCTAAGTGGGTAAATCACAAAATAAAAATCGTGGATAATAAAAATGTCGCTTCGTAAGTTGAGTACAAATTTGTATTCAAAGTATAAAAAAAATTTAATCTAATTTAGAAAAGGAAGATACTTGGCAAAAGCTGCTTAAATATGTGGAAATAGCTGATCAATTAAAAAAATCAGAAAACAATAATTTGATTCTACATGACTTGGATATTGCCTTAAAGCAAGTTTTTCCAAATAATTTATGTTTGCATGCTTTTGGTTCGCGAACTATGGGCGTGGCAGATCAAAATTCTGACTTGGACATTTACATAGAAATTGGTAAGTAGGATTGGATTGCCTTTAAGCCGCAGTATTTTTGTAAATAATTTTAATCTTTATCCTAGACTCTACTGGCAGGGATGGTTTACCTCAGTATATGTATCAACGCACAATAGCAGATGCGCTACGTATGTCCCTTTTTGCTTGGAAGCCCTTGTCTATTCATCGTAACAGGTGCCCCTTGGTTAAAGTCGAGCATAAAGCCACCGGCATTCGATGCGATATCAGTTTTTCACATAGAGACGTAATCGCTCAGAACAATTTTGTTAACTATGTATTTGAGCTGCAACCTATTGGTTAGTGCATTTTCATATATATGTATGTATCTGTATACACTAATATATTCTATTTAAATATGAATAGCACGTTACATGGTCATCTATTTACGAGGTTTGGCCAAGACAACTAATCTTAAAAAGTTTTGTCGCACTCACATAATCATACTTATGGTTATTTTCTATTTGCAAGTAAGTGGAAACCTACCCAGCATAGTGAAATTGCAGGAACACCGAAAACCCAGCATTATTAGTAAGTACACACTTTACTATGTATGTATTACTAAAAATATATTTCTCAGAGTGGATAACATTTTACGATAAATATTCGTTAACAAAATTTGGCATGAATAAAATTGATGTTGAAAAATCCAAAATTAATGACAACTTGAAGAAATACTTTGATTTTTACGCACACTTTCCGTTTTCGCGATGTGCTATAAGTCCTTATTTGGGAAAGTAGTTACCAAAGTTGAGCTATGTAATAAACTACCTTCTATGTATGTAATCACTCTAATAATTAACGTGTCTCTCAATATACATTTGTTTATTTTTTTTGTGTGTAGTAAAAGTTGCCTAATGATGAATTATGGAGATGATGCAGTATGGGTATGGATTTTATACAGCTTGATTTTAATAAAACCGAACGTATTAGTAAGGATGAAGTTGACGAATTCAAACAGATGTGCAAGCTTAATTTGGAACATTTTATGGATTGATGTTTTACACAAGCATTTGGAGTATAATATTAATTGTTTTTAAAAATCTACAGCTTATAACAATACTAAACTAAAATTATGTATTTGGAAAGGGGCAACTACACAAGAAAAGCAAACAAACAAATCGCCACGAACTATCTGACTCCTTGAGCCATATTGCAATATCTATACACCAAAAAATGATCAGTACGATAAAAGAAATTGTGTTAGCCGTCCGTGTGTCCGTGTTGCCTGTTTCTCGAAAAGCACAAAAGTTAGGAGTATGACATTTTGCCTTAAGTTGGTTCATATAGTCTCTTTTTCTCTTATCACATCCGAGATAAAATTTCAAACAGTCAAATTGAAACACATTTTGTCTAGAAGTCCGCCAGCTACCACCCGCAGCAAAGCGACATACAATCCTTTCAACGGATGAACACTATGGCAATTAGCTGTATTAAAGTGTATATTATAGTCGTCATGCTGGGCCCACTTGTTTTTTGTTGTACTTAAATAAAATCATTAAGACAGTAATTAAAAGCTAGTGTGCTATCAATTTTTGATAAGTAATATGCTACACATTAATAGCTAATCGTATACTTACGAGTATATGTACTAATAGTATATAAAATAACAAATCAGTTTAGAACTTTGCATCAAGCAGCGGCGTTTGAAGATTAGTGCCTTTCAGAGTTTTTGCTTGTTTTTTTTTATAAAACTCAGAGATATGGTTGCTGAAAAGGTCATCTTGGCCTATTCAGGTGGTTTGGACACCAGTTGCATACTAAAGTGGTTGCTAGAGCAGCAATTTGAGGTTATATGCGTGCTGGCAGACGTGGGACAAAATGAGGACTTTGAGGCGGCACGAAAAAAAGCGCTTAAAATTGGAGCGAAACAGGTAAGCTAGTGTCAATGAATCAATAAGTCCAGTAAGATTCAATTAATTGGCATCGCAAAAAAGGGAAATGCATTGATACTTACTCATCTCTTTGCATAGGTCATAGTGGCTGATGTCAAGCAGAGTTTTGTGGAAGACTATATCTGGCCAGCTGTACAAATGGGACTCATCTATGAAGAGCGCTATCTTCTGGGCACTTCTCTGGCGCGTCCATGCATAGGTGTCGCATTGGTACAAGCCGCTCGCGAGCATGGTGCTCAGTATTTGGCACATGGCGCCACTGGCAAGGGCAATGACCAGGTACGCTTTGAGTTGAGTGCCTATGCGCTGCAACCAGAGCTCAAGGTAAATTAAATCTGTTTGTACCCAATCCCGTACACTGTTTAAAATGTTGCTTTTAACAATGCAGATTATAGCGCCTTGGCGCGACAGTCGTTTCTGTCATGCTTTTCAAGGCCGTTTGGATTTAATAGCCTATGCACAGAAACATAACATTGAGGTGAGCGCCAAACCAACTGCACCTTGGAGCACCGATGCCAATATGATGCACATAAGCTACGAATCAGGCATACTGGAAGATCCTGCTCAAATAGCGCCTAGCAGTTTGTATGAAATGACCGTGGATCCACTGACGCAGGCGCCACAACGCACTTTACAGCTGTGCATTTACTTTAAGAGCGGCCTGCCCATCAGCGTCGAGGACTTGGCCAGCAGTCGAGTTTATAGTACGCCTCTCGAAATGCTCAAATTTCTAAATGACTTGGGTGGCACTTATGGCATTGGACGCATCGATATTGTTGAAAATCGCTATGTAGGGCTCAAGTCGCGTGGTGTTTACGAGACGCCAGGCGCCACTATACTCTATACGGCTCATCAGGATCTTGAGGTTTTCTCACTTGATCGAGAAGTTCTGCGTACTAAGCAGATTTTGCGAGATCGCATGGCTGAGTATGTATACAACGGGTACTGGTTTAGTCCCGAAGCGCTATACGTACGCAAATGCATTGAGCTGGCCGAGGAGCGTGTTACGGGACAGGTCACAATTGAACTAGCGCCGGGCTATTGTCGTGCCATTGCACGTAAGTCAGATTCTACGACCGGCGCGTTGTATAATAAGCAATTGGTATCGATGGATGTGCATGGTGGCTATGTGCCACAAGATGCAGGCGGTTTTATAGCCATCAATGCGTTACGCATACGGGAACATGTTCGAGCTTTTGGACCATATGAAACTAAGCCAACAAGTCAGGAAAAGCAATAATCATTTATCAATCAATTATCAAATAAATGTGTCTGTAAACGAAAAGGACCATGAACATTTACAAGCAAGCATCTGTATAAGTGTCCACAACTATCAGATTATTCAGATTTATTAATCAGATATCTTATCATCACTAATAGTAGAATTTTCAATATGTTCGATACCTATGTTGGTTGATTTACTCCGAATTTTTGTTCTGTCTTATGTTTCCAAAATAATATACTTAGGTACTTATTAAATGGGGCATTTTCTTAAAGTTTGGGTCAGTTTTGGTATGCCTTACATTACAAGAATGCTGAAATTTTGAAAGTCTTTTCATGTTTTTAGTGACAGTTTTCCATATATAGTTGACTGTTAAGATAAATTAAAAAAGTGCCTAATAGAAAACAGAATTTGTAGCCCGACAGATTATGAAATAAAATTGTAACATAAAATGAAACTTAAAAGAATATACCTGTGTTTAAAAAAAATACCCGGAATATGTCATTTGAAAGAACCGCGTAAAAGAAATCGGTAAAAAAATTTTTCTTTTGTTTGTACATACTTCCTCCGTCACCAAGCCAAGCGTCATTTGTCAACTGTCTAGGAGCTGTAAGAATCAGTCGACCTCAAAGTGCTTGCGAATTTTACCATGGGAGATGACGAGATGATGAGATTCCCAAAGGAACACAAAAAAAATTCGAATTGCTTAAAAAATGTACATCCAATCTCTCGCCGAAACGAATTCCTTCAAAATTTTCCGTAAATCGAACCATTGAGTTCTTCCTTGTTTCTTGAAAAAAATTCAGAATATGTATTTGTTGGAGTGAGACGATGTAAGACTAATATGAAGGAAATTTGGTGTTATATCGGAAAACCATGAAGTGTTGATTTTTTCAACGAAGCTTAAATGCACAAATGGAAAGGTTTCAAAATTGGCTTGGCTTGATAATGACCATAATCTTTTACCCACTTCATAAGTTAGACTTTTAGGCGTGCAGCTACCCCCGTCGCGATAGGCGAGTAAAGCCCTACTGTTTATATTGCCTATCAGCTCTTATGACACTATTGATTATATAAACTAGAAACAAATCTAAAGAAAAAAGTGTTTACTTATTATTAACGCCTAACGCCTAGATCTCAGAGATGGTATGAGCTAGAGCAACCAAACTTTCATATTAGATCGATGCCTTAGTACTGTACGGGAGACAAGTTTATTTTATTTTTTTTGATGTCGGGGTTATATTATAAAGCTGTTTCAGAGGACCTCGAAAAAAACTTAAAGTTTTAGATGGCTAATTTGTTTGTTTATGAAGATATCGTTACCTTTGGCATTCGGAAGTTTTTTAAGTTCCCAAGCACTGTACCAAAAAAAAGTGTTTGTCGCAAAATTCGTCTGTGTTTTCTATGTTCATGAAGATATCGTAACGTCTTTTGCCGTTCTTAAGAAATATACCGGATTTGATTGCAATGTGAAGGTACAGGGTAGCTTAAAGCCATCCGCGCCCAACTTTAACGTACATCATTTTTGTATAATGTTTGTGGCGTCTTTCTCTTTTTTTTAATAAGCCACTAAAAATTTTTTTTTTGCACTAACTTAATATGCCAATGTGCCCAAAATCATGGGTATAATAAATATGCCTTAGTGAAAGCATTAAAAAAGTTTGTTTAAACAGCATATTCCAAATTGTCACTGGTGGCACAAGATGGCATAAATTGGCTTATGATATAATTTCATTGGTTATCCAATGTATTCGCAGTTGGAGCAAATTTAATACACACATTTCGCTCTAATTCAATAATATATTTATATGAATACATAAACCAATATTTATATACGACGAGCAGTAGACACAAAAGCAAATAGAAATGGTTTCCAAGCCAGGCTATTTATTCGCAATGTTATATTTCCCAATTGCATTAATCTAGTTTCCGGTGCTGTCAAACGAGCAATCTCGGACGGAATGCTCCGCTCTGGCAGAACAGAATAAGAACAAGCATGGTATAATGCAAAGAAGCTCATTTTGCAAGGAAAACAAAAGATTTTGCTTTAGTGTTTTGTTTACTTATGTGTGCAAATATGTAAATGCAAAAACTAATATTATTACAATAAGTACATAAATAAATATAGGAAATAATAGTAAATGTCGTACACGACATATGTATGAAATAGTACATGCTTTTGCCTTTACATTGTTTTAGTAAAATTTGTTAACTCGAGGACGTTATAGCCTGGAATTGACAGATACTTAGATAATTGTCTGATGAAAGAAAACTCGACTTAAGGGATCATCCGTAAATTACGTGACGCTGATTTTCGTCAAAATAGACACGCCGAATCACCAATTTTGGTAAGATTATTATGTGGCCCCAATTAACAAACCCACATCCAAATTTTGTCGATGTTTACTGCTGCTTTTCTTTATTGTTTCGGGAACTGTTATCACAGAGCAGACAGGTTGCAGAATTTAGGCGACAAGAGCAAGTTAGTAACACTATACATAGATCGCAGAACAGAGAAGATTTGGAGTTTAGAAGTGCAGAGCAGGATCGCGATACATCGCGTAGACGGCAGCGTAGACAGGATCTAGAAGTTCGGCGACAAGAACAAGTTAGAAACACTATACACAGATCGCAGCGCAGAGAAATTTTTGAGTTTAGAAGTGCAGAGTAGGAGCGGGACATCCTTCGTAGACGTAGGCTTACATTGAATGAAGATTAGAACAGGTGCGCAACACTTAAGATAGGTCGACACGAAGACAAAATATTGAAATTAGAATATTAGAAAGAAAAATAGATTGAATTAATAGGTCACAGGCTAGGGTTGACCCAACACGTAACTTAGTTAAGCAGGCACGAGATACAATTAATAGCAGAAGTGAAAGAATATAGGCACGCCAGGCAGGTTTTGACGCTTTTAGGAACGCAGAACAGCTAGTAAGTCAAAATAGGAGCAATAGGGAAAATCGTTTAGCATACAACAGACGAAATCGTGAACACGCACGAACGAGAAACTTTTAGACAGATGGATAGACAAGTGACACAGCACAATATAGATTCGCTTTTTGGGAACTATGTATAATAGAATAGTTAAACAGGGACCAGATAAGCTTTGCTTTTGCTATAAAAGCTTTTGATTCCCTCATAGAAAAAATAGGTAGGGAATATGTAGAAACTCATTATGTGTTTAGCCCAGATATCCTTCTTCTGGCTGCTCAGTTTCCTCCTATTAACGGCATATTAACATTTTGTAAAACATGCAACCATACCATCAAGGCAGGTAGCATGCCAAAAAATTCCATTTCAATTGGATTGATTCTCGATTATACGTTGTAAGGCAATATTAAAAACAGTCTTAAAGTTTTTGGGAAGGTTCACTTCTTCATCTTTCTCCTGAGAAAGAAGAAAATTCCTTTACGGATTTACCATTGTAACTGAGCACCAAAATAGTTTCACAGTGGAATCTCTAATGATTGTATCAAAGTTACACATGTATTTGTAGGTTTTTTTTAACAGGAATGCATGTGACCCGGACACGAAGATGCAAGACTGAATTATCAGTTCATTGACTCCATTCTGTTTGTTTTCATTCTAAGTCAGCCTCGCTGTGGTCACTTTGTAAGCAAACAAAGTTAGCATCTGCGGAAACCTTAACCTCAATAACCCATGTTGCATTCAACTACAATCCAAGTAACATGACTGCTCTGTTCCCAAAGTGACCAACCTACTAGGCATCCATCTATCCATCAGTTTCATGTTGAAGTTGTTGTTGGTTAGCGGTTGGTTTCGATGTTGCACGATCAGACAACGTTGACATTTTAACTTTGTGTTAAACTGTGAAATTGCAAAAAAGGCTTTGACACAAATACAACGAGGGTGACGACACTAAAAAAAATAAACCTTTCATATACTATAGTCAGGCATAAATGGTGAAAAAGTTAAGCTCTTGGTTTTGCGGGATTATTTGCGAGTTTCAAAGGATGTCGTTAGTCCTTGCACAAAATGCGCTCAGTGCCAGTTTTCTGCTTCCTTTGAGAGCTACATTTTTTTATGCCCTTTTTTGAATGCGATTTTTTTTTTCCATCGAAGTTGATAAATTGAATCAAAGGTTAACTTTTTGGAAAATGTGAAAAAGTTGTTACAATGCTTTGTTCGCTAACATCAATGCTTTTAATTATTTTAAGTGGCACTTATTCATGTAAAAACGTTGCGGTTAGCTGGTTTTTTATACACTTATGTTTAAAACTATAAACTCTAGGGCAAACTTGCACTACAATTCAAGCAAATAGATAAATTTTGAAAATATTTTTCGCAATTGTTCTTTTGTTTTATTCGACAGATTGTTAATGTACGAATTATGCTTCTAGAATTAAAAGATGGCATACGTTAAAGTCGGGCGCAGACGACTTTGCGATACCCTGTAACGCCACATTGCAATCAAATCCGGTATATTGTTTGAGAACTCCAGAAGATTTTTGATTGCCATTCGAAACACCACGAATCTTGCACTAAATGGTCGCTTGCACCGAGCGGTCAAAATAAGTATATATCATTTGATAATTGCACTTATTGACTTACACCCGAACAACTTTTACAAATCGTCCAAATATAAACAATGGACATATTGAGGAACCAATTCGGTGAACAATTAATTTCGCGCTCCGGACCGGTGAATCCTTAGACTTTTTCCTTTGGGACCACGTGAAGTCTAAAGTGTTTGTGGTTAATCCAGCTACGATTGAAGTATTAGAGGCCAACATTACCCGTGTTATTCGCGAGATACCGCCGATTATGCTCGAACGCGTCATCGAAAATTGGAACCTCTGCTTGGACGAGCTACAGCGCAGTTGCGGGATTATTTTTAAAAAGTGAATGGCAAGAACGGTTCTTTCTATTGATAATAAAGATTTTCCGATTCATTTTAAATTTTTGTGTTTATTTATTTTAAAAAAAAACCTCAAGATTTATGATATGCTTTGTACCATAAGGTACATGGTATAAAAATGTGCATTAGGCGGGGCGGTGCATGATGGTGGGATATTCTGCACCTAAGGTAGTAAGTAGCCCATAAACCCATAAAGGGGCGGCCAAACTAACTTTTTGGTACAAATACATATATCAATATGCAAATGCATGAAATTTGGCTCTGCACCTTGGGGTACAGCCTTGCCTACTAGTACAGTACTCGAAGAGTTTCATCTGGAAAAAAATAATTAATGGACGAAACTTTCAGGGATCATCAGGGACCTTGTTCTAAGACTAAAACCGAGTTTTCGTATTTGTGGGTAGGGGGCGTGGCACCTCCCCTGACAATACATGTTGGTACGGTTTTTGCTTGATACCTTTTTTTTTATCAAACTTAGAGTAATGATTTTAAGGTCGAAATTGTTGGAAATAAAATTATCTATCAAACAAGACTTAATAAAGATTGTAGGTTAATAGGTTCAAGCAACTTAAAGTAATGATTTTAATGCCTGTTTTAAGTTAAAAGTTGGAAATCGTGTTTGGTGTTTTTCGAATAATTTGCAAATATCTCAAAACAGGTAGGTTTTTTCGGAAATTTTACCCATATATTTTGTTAAAGTAATTGAAATGATCTACAAATTGAGTCCTCCATCGCTTTCCTACGCTAAACAGTTTCCGAGCAATCAAACAAAAAAGTTGCTCATAAGCCATTTCCTACTTTTAAATTTAAACAGGCATTAAAATAATTATTCTAAGTTTGATAGAAAAATAGATATCATGCAAAAATCGTACCAACATATATTGCCACACCCCGTACCCACAAATACTAAATCTCGGTTTTACACTTAGAACAAGGCCCCTAAGGATACCTGAAATTATCATCCATTAAGTATTTTTTTTCAATAAACGTGTTTTTTGAGCCTACGTTTACTGTACTGTACAGTAGTGATGAGCGATACGGTGAATTTTCAGTCACAGCGACAACTGTGACTGTGACTGTGACAAAAAAATATCAGTGACAAAAGGTCGTGACAGTGACACCGAGTACATAATAAAATTTTTACGAAAGAATATCGCGGATTTTTATTATGCTTTTAAAAACAAAAAAATTATAAAATTTATAGTTTATAAAAAATTAATATCTTACAGCTTTGGGTAATTCACACGTTGGATGCTTCCTCTGAATATACTTTGATAAATTGATTGTTGAAGATCCTATTAACTGTTACAAAATACTCGCCAAGTATTTCCGTACCAATTGCATCTTGCAATATTTGCAAGGCAAAATTATAATCTAAAACACTCAATAATTTCCAAATTTCACATTTCTTTCTATCCATGTTATTATTCAGTCTCTTCAACTACTAGACACTTACTTTGCATGTGACCCTTCTTCATATTGCAACAAATACTTCAAAACTATTGTATTCATTAATACTAGCCACCTATTTTGTAACCGTTCATAAAATAATATACAAAATGCAAAATACGCGCTAAGTATTTACCTGCAGTATTTACTCTTGCAATATTTTGTTACTATTGGTATGGAAATACTTGGCGCGTATTTTGTAACAGTTCATAGGATCTTGTACTTACGAATATTTTGTCGCGGTTCATACGAACTTACATATCCACGAGTATTTTGTCAACTTGGTATGAAAATACTTGGCGCGTATTTTGTATCAGTTCATATACCCACGAGTATTTTGTCACCGTGGGTTGTGACTGTGACAAAATACTCTTACTCTCATACCAATAGCGACAAAATACTTGCAGCGTATTTTGTAACAGCTCATGTTACGGTGACAAAATACTCGTCACTGATACGACTCGTTACATTTTGTCGCCGTGACAAAATACTTGTCACTGATACGACTCGTTACATTTTGTCGCCGTGACAAAATACTTGTCACTGATACGACTCGTTACATTAAAATACTTGTGACAAATCACAGGTACGTAAATATTGCTCATCACTACTGTACAGCCACTTTTCTCAAAAAATGTACACTACCATCTACGAAATGTTTAGATGGTTAAGTTTGATACACTTTCTACTTTTATGATCTATGCGATGAGAAAAACAAGTTGAATCGCCTTAATAGTTGGATGGAAGCTTGATGCGTTGTTGGAAGCTGATTTTTTTCCATTATTAAAATATTATAAAAGATACGCCTTGGATTTTTTCAGGTCGTTAATATTCCAATTATTTAATTAAAAAATGGAGTATACATTTGATAAAAGAGATCACAGTCAGCGCAAAAATGAGCCGAAGATAAAAATTTAAATGAAGAAAGACGCTAGTGTTGAAGCAAGAGACCACCGAGCAAGAAACTCATGTCGTACAACTCATAACTCAATTTCCCACTTCGGCACAGTATTTAATATATTATATGACTTTCATATGAAAAACTTTAGTAAATGGTAATATTTGTTGGACCACATGAACAAGGGATATATCTATACTTTGGTATACCAGAATATCGCGTAATTGCAAAATGTCGTAATATACTGTCAGCACCATTTGGCTGGATGCAAAGTGTGATGAAAGTGGTTCGTACCACCTCCAATACCCTCCTGCTGGCATAAATTTATTTATGAGCATGTGGCATGCTACAGTCAGCATTCTGTCGCGTCCAGCGGTCTGGCAAGTTGCCCCGTCTGGGTTTTGGGTTAGTTGGTTACTTCAATGCTGCTCGCTGCTACTTCCTCCGTAGTTACAAATTGTTTGAGGGCGAATTTTAATTATTCTTCATTGTTTTGATAGTACGGCGTGCTGCTCTTTTGCCTGTCATCATGCAGCTGGGGAGCAGCCCAACCAAGCGAGCAAGTCGAGCGCCTGCAGCGTTGGCAGCGACAGTGACCCCCTGCGCTGGCTCATTTGGATTTACTTGGACGCTTGGACAACTTGCTAGTTGGGAGGAGCACGACAAGCAATGTAAAGGCAAAGGCGACAGCTCTGCGACCTGCTGAAAAACACAATTGTCACTCCCATTCTCATGCTGTGCTATTCGGTTCGTGCTGCCCCTCTCAGCTGTTTCTAGACTTTTTGAGCAGGCAAGTTGGTGCTTTTCTGGCTTTCAGCTTGGGGTACACAACTGGCATTTATTTCATTATTGCACAGAGACAAAGAAGCAAACTTCATACACAGCTAAAAATTTAAAAAAATAAGTTTTATGGAACCTTTAAAAAAATGTGTGAGAAAAAAGAGTTTATAAAACAGCAAAAAGTGCCGTATTTTTTAAAGTTTGAAAACTAAACTAAAATTTTGCCTTTGCAAGCTTTCTACAGAAATTAATTGTGAAGTTATGATAATTCTGGCTTCAGAATCTATATACGTCTATTTAAGAAAATTTTTTTCTCCGTCTATAAATTTTTTTCTTGCGCAATATTTTGAAACTTGGTGTTTCTCTTATTTTTTCTTTCTAAAAAGGACAAAGACGTGTTAACTTAAATAAACTAATACAAGTTAAATAAGATAAACTTCGAAACTTTTTTTTTAAGATTTTCAAACAAAAAAGTGGTATTATTATGGACAATTTTGATACATCGAAAATGCGATCAAAATTTTTTTTATGAGTTTTGAGTTTTCATATTGAGTTTTTATGGACAATTTCGATATCGCAAATAACTACACTTGCACTAAACCGATTTTGAATTTTTATACCCTGTACCTTATGGTAAATGTATTTAACATACAGAAGGAGTCGTCGGAGACCCCCCAAAGTTACCCAAAGTATGATCAGGGTGACTAGAGAAGCCGATATACCCATGTTCGCCTGTCCGGCTGTCTGTCTGTATGAACGCCTAGATCTCAGAGATAGTTAGAGCTAGAGCAACCTAAAGTAAACGACATTTTCCATTTATTAGGGAAATACCCAAGTCTTGTTATTGCATTAATAAGACGACATATGTGTAAAACCGCACACTTAGGGACCTCAATGATCATTTTGGGAGTTATCAAATCAAACCCAGGAGATTTTCCGGGTTTCAGTTGCTTTTTGATGACTTTTGCAATTTCGCTCGGCCTGAATCGATTGGTTTTATTGGTTCTACTAGATTGTAACGTGGCCAAGACGGGAGAACAAATGAATTGTCAGCAAATGCACAAGCTCTTTCTTCGTCGTTGCGGAGCCAAGTGCCGATGGAACTCCTTAGTGGCATGGTTGTTTCGATTGGACAAGAAAGATTTCGGTGGGCTCTCCACAGTGGATGCTTTGTGCTGTTGGGAAAGAGTCGCAAGATACTATTAATTCGTACGGCAAGCTTTTTTACCCGTATGCAATGTTTAACAGACGATATTTTCAATACTAAAGTAGATAACACATGCAAACCTATTTTTTTCTGAAATAACATTTTATTCTCTTAATTTTAGAAAATCAAATTTTTGTTGTACTTCAACAACAACAACAACAACAATAATTTCTTTGAATGCTTTGCTTAACTGATAAAAAAATTTAACCAGTATTAATTCGTACGGTGCGTTAGCTTAGCTTAGAATTGAAAGAAGATCAAAACAAAAGCAAACAGTGCGACATAATCACAATCTAGTCATAATCTGGAAACAGTTATGCAATGCAGAATGTAAGAAATGTGTTATTACTTCAAATTATTCAAAGTTTAGCAACGATGGCACGTCGCACAGTGGCACGGCAGCCGCAAAAGCGTTGCAAAAATCGATTTTGCGATGTAACCATTTTTTAAATGTAATACATGCATCTGATTTAGAATTTCCCAGGGATCAAGAAAATAAAAATTTTATTCAACTCGGATGAATAGTTTAGTTGCTACAGCCGCTCAAAGTGGAGTATATTTTCAACTTTGAAAAAAATCGCAATTTTTGGAATAAAAATTCGTGTTTAAGACTGTTTTGTGGTAAAACTACGCAACCAATCCCTATTTTCTTAGTTTCTATAAAAAGGTACATGAAATTTAAACATACAAGAAAAAAAAATGACTTCATATCTTTTATGGGTTTTTCAATACTTCCGTTTAGCTGAACCACTATATTTGGACCACTTTTTCAACTTTGGAAGAAAATATTTTAAATTACATATTTTTACATTTTTTCAATTTAACATAAATGGTTTTGTTATCAATTTATTTACCTACTCTATAAAGTTTTCGTCTGCCTTTATCCATTTTTGGCTGTAAAGCCACTAGAAGTGCAGAAACCCAACTGCAAAAAATGCTACCGCGGGTAGAAGAAGAAGAACACGCAGTAGATGTATCCACTAAATTAAGAGATGTTTGCTTATATTTGTATTTGACAATAAAAAAGCACCTACCTGTGACATTTCAAAAAAGGTAGATTAATTATTATTAAGACAAATTCAAATTTTTTGCATGTTTAGGTAGTTGAACTGAAATCATACGGATAGGGATGTAACCTTTCCCTTTATGATGTTAGGTATCAACTAAAAACATTTAATGCAACTACTTTTTACCTGTTAGGCTTGTGGATATAGGGTTAAACTCTGTATATATTTGCCTGAATATTTCTGAAATATCATAGTCTGGTTTTGACTTTACAAGATCACGTATTGCAGTGAAAGTATTTTTAAATATAATTCGCAAGCATTGATTTTATAAGTGTAACGATGTCTTTGGAAAACTTAAAATTATTTGAGTTGTTCAGAAGCTCCAAAAGCGCGAATGAATTCGTTTCGGCCATCAGAAAAGAACTAAATGTTGAGGAAACAAATATGGAGAAGTTTGATACCTTAAAAGGCAAACTTAATCTAATTTTTGCCCAAATAAAAACAGTGGCTAGACGCTAATTACTCCCGAGAAAAAGTTACTAAGAAACACGAAAACTGGCTAAAAGGACTGACTCTTATTGAAAATTTCTCGGAAGAACCCCAGACGTCTTCGCACCGAAACAAAGGAAGACCTACAAAATGTTTGGACGAGTGTTCAAACTTTACTCGAAAGAGAAAACTTGCCGATGCCACAGTCGATATAGCCACGGATCATCTATCGGAGGCTCTATCAATAAAAACAAAAATATATCATCAAAATTTCTTTATAAATGAAAAAAATATGTACATATTTTACAAATACCTATATACAAATATTGCACAGGCAACAAAATCCAACTTCCACAACATATTGCGCAGCTCTCAGATATCGTATCACCATACATGAGCACTTATTTTCAAGCCTGAACGTTTTTCTTTCAAATACAATCTAATTCATTAAAATATCTCAATTGGTTTAGAAAATATGGAAAAAAAAATTACGTATTTTTCAATGGGAAATGTTGCACAGGCAACAAAATCCAACTTCCACAACATATTGCGCAGCTCTCAGTCATGTCGTATCACAATGTATGGGTACTTATTTTAAAGCTTAAAGATTTTTCTTTCAACTACAATTTAATTCATAAAAATATCTCAATTGGTTTAGAAAATATGATTTTTGCAACGTTTTTTTGGCTTCCGTGCCACTGTGCGTCGTAAGCCGATTTGCAAAGAAATAAGAAGTGTAGTTCTAGATCATTATAAGTCTGGGAACACTTTTGGTGAAATAGCCAAGCAATTAAATCTGGCTAAGTCCGTTCAAGGAATAGTAACAAATTTTAAGAAAAATGGCAATATTGAAAATAATATCGCAAATAGAGGCCGAACATCGGCAATAACAGCTCGTGATAAAAGAGCCTTGGCCACGATTGTGAAGGCTGATCGTCGCCAAAGTTTAAGATATTTAGCATCAGAATGGTCTGATAAAATCGGAAAAAGTGTTAAGCGTGAGTGGACGCGCCTGCAGTTGCGAGATATTGGATATAAGTTCTATAAAGTATGTATAGGGATTATCTATGTTACATACTCAATATCTTAAATTACTTTTAGGCCAAGGAAAAACCATTGCTTACGCTTCGCCAAGCGTTTACAATGGTCTCGGGAACGGATTTCTTGGACTCAAAAGCAATGGAACTCCATCATATTTAGCGATGAAGCTAAATTTGATGTGAGTGTCGGTGATGTGCGAAGGATAGTTATCCGTAACAAAACTGAAGCGTACAATAAAGAATGTCAAGTTAAGTTCCCAGCAAGCATAATGGTGTGGGGTTGTATGTCTGCCAAAGGGGTAGGACAACTGCACTTTATTGATGGGATGGTCAACGCTGAAAAATACATTACATTACATACATACTAGAAGAAAGTTTGCTGCCATCAATACCAAAACTGGCTGATTGTGGTGAATACACGTTTCAACAGGATGGAGCTTCATCTCATACTGCCAAACGAACCAAATCATGGCTGCAGTATAAGGAAATTGGGGTCTTAGATTGGCCATCAAATAGTCCGGACCTAAGCCCAATCGAGAATATATGGGGAATAATGAAAAGAAACCTAAAAAATGAGCCTGAAAGAACCCTTTCTGATTTAAAAACAAAATTGCAAGAGATGTGGGACTCTATTTCAACGGAACAATGCCAGAACTTATTAAAATCTATGCCAAAGCGTTGTAAATGTGTTGTAAAGGCAAAAGGCGACGTTACCCAATATTAATATTTAAAAAAAATTACATGTTTCATCAAATAGTAAATATTTAACGCATCGTACGAATTAATACTGGTCAAATTTTTCTTATCAGTTTAGCAAAGCATTCAAAGAAATTATTGTTGTTGTTGTTGTTGAAGTACAACAAAAATTTGTTTTTCTAAAATTAAGAGAATAAAATGATCTTTCAGAAAAAAATAGGTTTGCATGTGTTATCTACTTTAGTATTGAAAATATCGTCTGTTAAACATTGCATACGGGTAAAAAAGCTTGCCGTACGAATTAATGGTGGTCGGGGCTCGTATACTGTCGTTGGGCATTTCCTTCCTATAGCTTGAGTGCCTGTTTTCGGGATTTGGGGCACAGCTGCCAGCAGCGTCATAACTGAAACTATTTTTTCAAGTCGCCATCCTTTTTGTTCGCTTAAATTAATTAATTTGTCAACACTGTGAGGAGAATGTTGTTCATATGAATTTTTTGAGTCTTGATATTTATAATCAGCACACAAATTATTTGTACAAGGTGGCGCAAAAGAAGTCATCCGATGTTGTTTGGCTCTTATTTTTTTTCTAAATGAAAAACTTCGATTCTGTTTTTTGATTATGTTTATTTAGACCTTTAGAATTAATTGTGTTAAGTTGAGAAGATGATATCGGACAAATGGGCGCCGTCACAATTGATTGCCATACGGGCTCGTTTTATGGCATTTTCCATCACTTCGACGAGAGTTTCGGGCGATAAATTCTCGCATTCGTGTCGGATATTTTCCTTGAGGGCTTCCAAGGTCTCAGGCTTGTTGATGTAAACACGGGACTTTAAAAAACCCCATAAAAAGAAGTCCGGGACCGTTAAATCGGGCGATCTGGCGGGCCAGTGCAAATCGCCAAAACGCGAAATTAAGCGACCCGGAAACGCGGCCTTCAGAATGTCGGTTGTGGCTCGTGCAGTGTGTGCTGTTGCTCCGTCCTGTTGGAACCACATGTCCACCAGTCCTAATTCGTCCAGTTCGGGCAGAAAAAACTCGGTCAACATTGCCCTATAGCGCGTACCGTCCACTGTTGACCCGCGGCGTTCTCGAAAAAAAATGGCCCGATGACTCCTCCAGCGTGAACAGCGCACCACGCAGTCACTTTGAGCGGGTGTAATGGCTCCTCGTGCATCACTCGCGGATTTTCGGTTCCCCAGAAGCGATAATTTTGCTTGTTCACGTACCCGCTGAGGTGAAAATGAGCCTCATCGCTCATTATGATTTTGGTCGAAAAATCGTCCACTTCGGTATCGAGATTGAGGATAGCTTGGGCATAAGTTACGCGCGTTTGGCGGTCGGCAGGCAGCAGCTGATGCACGGACTGAACTTTGTAGGGGAACATGTTCAAATCTTTCACCAAAATTCGTTGCAGGGACCGCCGGCTGAGGCCCAATTGCGTGGCACGTCGTCTGGTCGATGTTTCGGGGCTCACTTCGACGTGCTCGGCTACAGCGGCGATATTTTCGGCAGAACGGGCGCTCCGGGGCCGGCCACTCTTGGCAACGTCTCGTGTGGTTCCATACTCTTCAAGATTAGTGGCTAAACGGCGCAGTGTTTGCGCAGTTGGTGTCGGACGGCCGGGAAATCGGCGACGGAATTCGCGCTGCGCCAACACCACAGACGAATTGTTACGCAAAAAAATAGACACAATTATTCCGCGTTCTTGGGGAGTGTATCGCTCCATGGCTTATTCACTTGTATTCTGTATCTGTCTAGTCCACAAATGTCAAAACAGATTTGATATTGGCGGCCATTTACAAAAATGAGAGCATCTTCCAATAGGGTGATTTCTTTTGCGCCACCTTGTACACCTAATTTTTTACCATTTCGCGCTCATTGTGATTACCTTTGATTTAAGTTTTATTAAATAGATCAATAATTTGCAAGTGATTAATAAATTTTTTTGTGGCCCTATGTTCCACCTTGGAACTTTAGGAAATATATATAATAAATTAATTTGCATAAAGGGCCCATCCAATACAAAACTCTTTTTTAGACTCAGGACATGCCATACACAATAATTTATTAAAGGCCAGTACGGAGCAGACAAAAACGTGTCCGTACAAGGATAATCTTCATATAATAAAATTAGTCTCGAAATTCCATTACCACATGCGTATATACATCTCCTTATTTATTTTCATTCGATTTTATAAAACTGTAGCGGCTTCTTTAAAAAACGTTTTAGGAATAACTTGTTTTTAGTTGACATCAAGGAAAAATGGCTTAAAATTTGCTAATTTTTTGCATAAATTCTTATAATTTAAGCATAGTCTTCAATTTGATAAATAGAAGGGTTTGAGAAAAAATTGCTGACTTGTATTACGTACATTTATTTTATATTGTTAATTTTGTATAGTTTCGAACACACAGAATTATAAGCTGAATAAACAAACCAAACCCAAACTGGTTAGTTATTAGGTTTTTTATTTATGACTAGTCCAGGCAACATATTCACTTATACTGGACAACTAATCTTCCTGGCTGTATTAAGTACAACAAAACAATATCAAATACACAAAGTGTAGGAGTTGCCATCCACCAATGTCCAAGCTGAAGTTCAACGGCTTTGGCAACTACAAAACGTGGCAGATTATGCTGCATTATCACCTGTAAGTCCTTATTGGCAATCAAAACTTTTCCGCACGCTCACAGTACTCTCTGCCCTGTCCTGGGTGGTCACTAAGCAGCGTCAAGTCCAGCTGGCACAGACGCGAAGCTGTTGCTGGTACTCCGACTTTGTTTTGTATTTGATACTTTCAATAAAAACAAAATCCGCGTATACAGCCAAACTTTTAATTTTATTGGAAAACTTGGAGTGTTTTTCAACGGGAGCCGGTTCTGCGAATGTTTTACAGTGGAGCGAGGGCTTTGGATTATTGGTAGCGCTTAATAATGTATAAGGAAACTTTATAAGTAATCGAAACTTTCAAAGTGTTTTGTTCGATGAAGCCTCACATTCAATCGTTTAGTAGGGAACATAAAAAAGTAATTACAAGTTATACTACTAGATGTTGTAAAAGACGTGGACTTATGTTTAAGTGTTGCCGTTTCCGTATATAAATCATATAATATTTTAAAATTAAGCACTCAATATGTTTATTCGTTACAATTTTGTTTTAGCAAATTATATTTTATGTACCCTGTACTTTATGTAAATGGGGTATATTAACTTTGTGCAAAAAAAAATGTATGTAACACCGAAAAGGAAACGGGTAAGTCTCCACCTACCTATATACCAAAAATATAATTTTATTTTATGTACCCTGTACTTTATGTAAAAATGTAAATTATTCTGGGAGGAGTCAGGGGTGTACCCTTTCCAAAAAAATATTGATACTCAGCACTGTACATTTTGTTGTTGTTGGTATTAGTTCCCAACTTTTTATCTCCTCAACTGAACAGCAACCGTGAATTCCCCAAATATATGCCTCTATGGGTTTGTTTACTCATATTCATGGCTTAAATTAGTTAGCAATTCAGGACGCCAAGAATTTAAGTTGTTTTCAACTAGATCTTACAAGAGATCAAAACAAAAATCAAAAATCACTAAATTATTTTCTATTTCAGTGCACATAAAATTGTCAATTTGAATAGTTGAATTTCAAATACAAAAGTCATTGCCGATTTAATCTAAAGCACATGAGTTCGGCAAACAGACGTATGCAAACTAAATAAAACGAAAATTCATATAAATTTTACAAACTCTGACATAAAAACGCAACAAACTTTTAAGTTTTTGGAATATTTAGCAAATATAACGCGAAAACTGTGACCGAAATAACCAAAAAGGCAGAAATGTAGGGCACACAAAGTACCACTAGCAAAGCATTCCTTTGGCCTTCTTTGTGTGTAAAAATATTTCCGCTTTTTGAAAATGTGACAACATCCGGTTTGGCTGCATGTCCAAATGCACTTGTCGTAGTTGCTCCTGGCAGCCCAATGGACAGTGTAAGCCAAGGCTTACTGTCCTAAAGGAATGCGGGTTCGTTGGTATGTAGTGTCAGTGTTCATATACATCAGTTGTATTTATACTCTGTAGCCATAGGTTTACGGGTATATTAGATATGGGAAATATATATAACAGTCAGCATCAGGTTCTATATACCAAAACTTTTGGGTGAAGTCGGGTTAAAGTCGCTTAAGGCAGCTTAATATTTTCATTTATGTATACACGAATTTATGTAATAGTAGCAAAAATATAACTATATACTTAACATATAACTTAAAAATAAAATAAAGACAAAATAAAAACAAATAAATTAAAAAAAAAACTAAAACATTTGACTCGACTGAGACTTGCCGCAACGTTATATTTTGAGGCCAACAGTCTACGAATTTGGATACCCTTTTATATGCTTTGCCACTGAGGCTCTAAAATATTATACTGCGAATCCGATTGTAATGGTATTTCATATCAATCGAATGAATTTTTTACTTCCCACATTTTGGTCAAAAAAATATAGCGCAAAAGGAAAACAAATAACTGTGATCAAGCTGGTCACGTAGGGAGTCCAAAGATCAAGATTTATTATCCTAGCTTCTATAATATCCAAGATCCAGCCGTTCATACAGATGGATTGACAGTCGAAAGTACACGTCGTTATCAATTTCTTTTGTCCTTCTGTTTCATTTGCAGAAAATCTTTTTTTTTTGTGCAGATATAAAGTTACCTCTTAATGAAATGGTACAGGGTATCTCAAAGTTGTCAACAACTGACTTTAACGTTCACTTTTTTTGTAGCTTATTGCCAGCTGGCATTTTAAAGATAAATACTTAGTATAAATGTTTTTGCTTTATAAGTCATAGACAACACCGAAAAACAAAATCTGGGTAATTATAAAATAAATTTGGTAACGTATTTCATTTCAAAATCATTTGTTTGTAATTATTATTTGACAAGCATTTGAACAATTTCAAGTTAAGACCATAATTAGAACATCTACCAAAAGTATCTGCCGGAAAAACAACATCAACGATGCTGCCAACCAAGAAACCACCAACCGACAGCCAACAATAACTGCTACTACAATGCACAAAAACAAAAACCCCTCGAATCAGTTGCAGTTGCAATTATAATTTCAATTTTACGATTTTTGAAATGGTTTCTGGCATGGCTGGAGCAACTAAGGAGCGCTTCAAGTGCAAAAGGCAACTGAAAAAGTAAGAACTACTTACTTATATTGGAAGTTTAAATGCTTTGCTCCTTTGTTCCCGCACGCGTTTGTTTATGTGGTTTGTGTGTTTAAGAGCACTTACATATTTTTAATGTATGGCCATGGAAATAAAGAAAAAAAAAAAACAATGTAAGGATACAAAAACATGATTTCAAATCTGTTTGAAATGCTTAATAAGTTGAAAACTGTAAGTAGAGTTAAATATGACGAGCCTCTTGCAATTTGAAAAAAGACAATCTATGTAATGCGGGTTTAAATCTAACATCTATAACGTGATATTTAAATTTTTTATGCCTGTGGCGTGGCTTGGCCTAGGGGTAGTAGCCCTTGGAGCAGCGTTAGGGTGGCGTAAAAACGATCCTAGTTGTTTTACAATTTAATTCAATTTATTTCAAGGTTTTAATATATAATATATACAGTGTACGTGAATTCTAATATAATACATTTTAGAGTTCAGGTTCTAATTTCAAATTCTACTTAATTATAATATTGTATTATGTATATGGTTCGGTAAGTTTACAACGATAGGATTATAATTGTGGGAAAAATATACAAAAACCAACTGAAGAATTTTACTACTTGACATATTTAAAAATAAATAAATTAAAATCTAAATAAAGAGGGGCTAGGCCAGGTCATTAAGCTGAGCGTATGGTGAACTGCAACATCTAAGGGAGAAGTTTTTTTAAACTCGCTCTAATCTGTCTGGCACGACTTTGATTGTGTAGATCGGTCAGAGCATGAAACCAGACTAGGTTGAATATCATTTTGAGGATTTTGTGTTGTGACAAATGTAGCATTTTTTAATGGCTATTTGCATCAAAAGCCCAAACTGGCGCAGCATAAAAAAAAATTGCTTGGAATATTGATTCCAAGCCCAAACGCAAGTTTCTGTTGATGAATGGGTATAATGTACGGATTGTAATAAGAACATTTTTTTTTGATATTATTGACGTGGTCTTCAAATTTCAGTTTTTTTTCTAGGATAATTCCCAGGTATTTCACGTTTGGTTCACATTGAACGTCTATCCCTCTTAACCTATGGTCCTGCCTTGATGTGTAAATGTCTTTCCTGTACCTTAAACTGATTGTTTATAAAACTCTGTACTATTAAAATGATTTGTAGGGGAAACTTTAAGTAGTACCTTCTGCGAATAAGACCTTCGTGCCAGACCGAATCAAATGCAGCTCAAATATGTACTGTGCGCGCGGAATCCGAACTGAAATAATGGCATAATGCCGTTTTCTTCTATTTAAACATACATATTTATTTTTATTAAAGATTATAAAAGATATTTATTAACTCGTCTATGTCATGTGGGTGCCGTCCACTTCCGTTTTTAACATCATAACAATACAGTGCATTTATTTCTACAGGTAGCGATATTTGAACTGGCAAGTAATCCGATCGAGTGATCCAACTCGTATAATGCTTGCGTATAAGATAGGCGTTCGGCACAATTTGTAAGGAAAAAAAAAAGGTCTGGTGTTGATGGTTCCCCCACGAGAACTGGCTGGAATGTAAGTGTGATCCGCTGGGTAGATCACATAGAAGTTGTGGTAGTCCCAATTTATATCTTAACAAGTTTTCCCACGAGCTTTCTTTGCCACACCCCCAAGCTTGGTGACGGCAATTAAAGTCGCCAAGACGCTTTTCAGTTTGTGGATGTCTGCTTGGAATTGTCGCTTTCGAGTAAATTATTACGAAAAATTTTTTATCAAATACAAAGAGTAAGATAGGCATAGTCTTAATAAGAGAAGAAATTTTTATTTTTTATTTATTTTATTTTCATTTTAAATACGAAAAATAATCGGAATGCAAGACCTTACTAATAGCAGCACAAATAACAACACATGAGTCTCCAAAGAGGGAGAGTGAGCCAGAGAAAGGAAGGTAGAGTAAGAGGGCAAGGCTTGTATGAAGGAGCTCTACAATTGAGCACTGTTACGAAGGAATTGTCTTAAGTGGTATTAGGGAGTAAGGAGTGTGTGAAAGGGCACACAAGCCCAAGTGGCATGACTCAGCAATAGTACACGCAACTGATTGCAAAGGATTTTATGGTTGTCGCTGTTGTGTGTGCTCTCGTTGTAGTCACTGCAACTTCGCTGCTCATCCTGTTCCTGTTGTGGGTGACGTTGCAAAAATATACAACAGCAAACCGATCGCAGCAGGCAAACGATGAAATCCTTAAGTGCAGTTGTTAGGCTGACAGTGGAATAGAAATGGGAAAGTGTGGAGATAAAGGAAAATAGGTTACTGATTTGGTGCCCTTGTTGGAACAGAAGGTGTTGGCTGGCGGCCTGGTGCGTTGTTGCAGCAAAACATGGCCCAGCGTCAGAAGTGCCCATAAAATGTCAACATCAGGATTACATGTGACAATTCCTGCTGCAGATTTTCTGTTTAATGCCAATGCACACAATGGAGGTACTGAAAATCGAATTACCCACAGTTGGTTTGTTCGATTTGCTTAGGATTCCTTTAAAAGAAAATTTGATTCATACGTTTATAATTTTGAGATTTATATCCCAAAAATAATCAAATTTAACCCCTTTTGCCTAGTAGCCCCACTAAAAACAAGTTATATGTACAACTGTTTGTTAAGAAGCTACACTCACCAAAATTGGTGTAAAGACTCTGCCACGTATACAAAATTTTTAAGATTTTTTTTGAGCAATTTTTCTCTTCCCAGTTTTTATTTAGTATTGGCTACATGTGAGTATAACAAATAAAATTGTTTTGATATACAAATGCGCATGGATAGCCACAAAATGCAGCATGGTTGGCCAGCTGTTTGAATTTAAATAGACTTCCAAAAAATACACTCTAACTTTATTTGATATCCGTAGTTTAAGGAATTCTGAAATTAGACTGAAAGATAGACTAAAACGGTAGGGAAAAATGTGCTTATGCCAGCAATAAGGTTAAGAGATTCCAAATACTGACAATTACCTCCAGTTGTTATTCCTTATCTTTTTTTAAATTTATATATTTTTGTTTATTTTGTATTTTCGGAAATTTTGTACTAGTAGAGCGTGTTCAAAATAAATGTAAATGTCATTACGGTGTTCTTTATACTTAAGATTAAGAAATTTTATCATTCTTCTAAATTTCATACTCTTGAACTTATTTGATCATTATTTCATAATTCATTAAAATTTCAGCTATTAAAGGCCTTCAAGTGCGGCTCGTCCGCTTCATTATCTTTCAGTATCTTGAAAAGCTTTTTTTCTCAAGAACCATTTTAGCTATCTAGATCTCCACAAATCGATTGTTCTGAAAAATCATCATCAGTAACAATTTGTACTTTGTCAAATACTTCGTTGACGAATAATATCAGTATATAAGTGAAATAAAACGATATTAATTTTTAATTTAAATGAAACCACAGATGTGTTTCCGTACGACGGCTTTAGGAATTTATTATTGAAACATCTTTAAACTTTAAGAATTATGTAAAACGCATTTGCTTTATCCAGTTTTCTATAACTAAAAACCTTTAAATATATTCAGGTAATATCAATATCTATGGGAAATCGGCTATTGGTAACAAACTATCGTAAATATTTACATACACTTATGTATGGGGCCAGGTACACCTATACAGCTAAAGAAGTAAAGAATTTATTTCAGACACAAATGCGTCAATTCCCACCAACACGGAATACTTTTTAGGCAGTCCAAGGAATTAAATACTCTAATTGGTTTTCCAAAGTACTGAAAGTAAAACTTTAACTTTAGGACTAATGCGCTATTTCATAAGTGGAAAACTCATTTCATATAAATGAAAACAAATTGCCTTTTTAGAATTCAAATACCATAAGGAAAGCACTTGCAGGTTGGCTAATGCGTTTATGCCTTAAGGAAATCTGTGCTGGGAAATCCGCTCGGCGTACTGTGTAGAATAATACATATCTAACGATGATTACAATAATCAGATTCCCATATTGTCATCCCTTCTAAGCGTATAAAGAGCACATACCAGGCCACAAACACACAACACATGAGCATGTGTACATAATAGTAGTACATATGCAGATGTACACACAAAGATACACCTGAAGTATCAAGCGACCTGGAATCATTTTGATTGTCACATTGTCATCATGTGCATATTAAGTACAAGTGATTACATTTTGACGTGCGCCGCTGTCTGCTATGGTAAACACCAAGTCATGTACAAAGATGCCTGCACATGAGAGAGTGTGAGTTCGTGTGTTGGTCTTTAGACAATGCAGGGACGTTGTAATTGGAGAAGAGGCGGCAAGGGTGACCAACACCCCAACGATGTTTCACAAAATGGGGAAATATTTATCGACTGTTCAATTTGGAAATTTAATTTTTCGAATGCCTACAATTTGGTTGTCTATCGAAAAAGTTTAACATTGTGATTTGTCGTTCAACTTTACTATATTTTATACTACGACCTCACAAACGATGCAATCGATTGTACATCCTACTCGGCAAACAGCCAAGTTGTGCAACCAGTCGCATCGTGTCTGGCTTGGGTAATGCTTTGAAATTGTACTCAAAATAAATTTGAAATCTACATATGTGTATACACGGGCAGTTTAATTTTTTAATCAAAAGTTTTTCTTAAGGCTCTGAAAATAAACAATTTTATTCTTCGATAATCCAGTAAGTCCTAAATTTTTAAAAATACGATTTTTTTTTATTAATTGCTTACAGGCCGAACTAGCCTGTAAAGCTGGAGATATCTTAAATGGATGTCAGCGAAGTAATCATCAGATTGCCAAGTTTTGGCCATTATCTTCAGCGGACTTCTTCCAAAAGTGATCTGATTTTTATCTCGCAGGAAAGTATGCAACATTTTTCTTTAAAATAAAAAATTATTTGTTTATTTTAATTTATTAGTATTGAATTTTGACCCCCATTAGATGCTTTTTGGCGACATCCCTGAGACAATGTAATGTGCACACAGTTAGAATTTTGGCATTTAAATTTTTAAAAAAAGACAGCAGGAAACACAAAACGTTCCGATACATTCGAATACAAAAGCAAATGACAGCGAACAGATCAAAGATACATAAACGCACATAGATACACCAACACACACACACACACACACACACACTATCACAGCATGCAGCATATTGTTAACGAGCAGCAAATACAAAGAGCTCAAACCCCATATAATGTAAATATGTAAATGTTTCTCAATGGCTGCATACGTTGAAAAAGCAACGATATAAACTTTTTCAAATCAAATCAATGCAATTTAAAAAGGGAAAGTAAAGGGCGTAAGTAGAGCATGGGGGTTAGAGATAGGACAGAAATAAATACCGAAACAAAAAAGCAAAAAAAGTCTTTTGATTTTCAGCGACTTTCTAGATATTCCAGCTTAAAGTTACATATAATAGAAAGATATATTTCATAGTATCTTAAGTCATAAGCTGTCTTAGAGATTCCTCGGATGCCAAGAAGAAAATTTTTTTTCAAAAATGTAAATTTTATTTTTAATATTTTGTAATATTTTTTTGCATTTAAATTGTTAAAAAATGTAAATTTTTATTTTAATTAATTTTTTTTAGTAAATATTAGGCATAGTAAAAAGTTCCCGGCGTTTTTTCGCTTTACTTCGTCGATGAAATCAACACAGGAATATGCGATTTAGGTCAAATATGTCCCGTTTTGTTCGATCAGTTTTGTCCATTTAGTAGAAGGCAATTTCGTAATTCCTTCCTATCGGTAAAAAAACCTTAACAGCTCACTTTTACAAGCCGCTCTTGAGGCCATTTCGTTAGCATCAGGAAAATTTTGCAAATGGTTAAAGAGGTGATAGTCGCTTGGTACCAGGTCTGGACAATACGGTGGGTGTGATAGAACATCCCATTCAAACTGTCGGAGCTGCTGACGCATCATTAAATATATGTGCCCTTCCTATTGGCCAATTCTGGCAGCTTCTGATCGATCACTTGCTTAAATCTGATTAGTTGTTGACAATAGAGGACTGAATTGAGTGTTTGCCCCTATGGGAGCAGTTCATAGTGGATGATTCCCTTCCAATCCCACCAAACACTCAGCAAAACCTTATTGGCCGTTAATCCGGGCTTAGAGTCGTTTACGCCGTCTCCCCGTGATTGACCACTACCTTTTTCGGCCGTTGTACTCGTATGTGACCTATTTCTCATTGCCAGTCACCATCCGCTACAAAAATGGGTCGATTTCGTTACTTTTCAGTAAAAAATCAGAAGCATCAATTTGATCCAAAATGTTTTTTTTTGCGATAATTCGTGTGCCACCCATACATTGAGCTTCTTCTTGAGACCAGTCTTATGCAAACATTTTCGACGATTGGCCTACCGGAGTGTGGCCTATCTTCGACGAACACATTACCAGAACGGATTCGTTGGAGCCACAACTTTGCTGTTGTATTCGATACTGTATTGGGTCCATAAACAGCACACATTTTTTTATCCGCCTGCTCCGCTTTTCACCTTGGTCGTAGTGGTACTGGCTTCACCAAACAAAAATTGGCCCATACAATTTTTGTAAGCGTCACCTTTAGAATGCGTTATGGTATGACCCAATCATGAGATATGGTTAACCAAAGACATCTAGCGAAACCCGCCGGAAACTTTTTACTTTAACAAATTTCCCCATGATCCGTAAATTTGTTGGTATTTTGGGAAAGTTTGGCAATAAGCTTAGTCGCTATATCTAGAAAAAGCTACCACTATGCCAAAGGGGTAACTTTTATTTATTTATTATAAATAATTATTAATAATAATACAATAATATAATAAAATTGTGAATATTTGTTTGAAAAATTTTGAAAATCATGACTTCTTAAGAATATTACGTATACGCAATGTGGCATTATATGGACGGCAAAGGTAGGCGTGGAAGACCAGTACAATATTTTATGTGCGTACTATTATTAGAAATTACTTGTTGAGAATGTTCCTTGATTATAGATAGTAGATTAGGGCTAAGACAGAAATTCTTAATTTGAGAATATTTGGCAGTGCACTCAAATGGCAATTCATGCTCATTGCTAAAATGTTCAGTCTTAATGTACAAATTATATTCTTGATATAGGGAATAAGAAAACGAAAAATTTTTATGAATTCTTTTTCTGAGAAATTTAAAATTTATTAAAAGATGTAATATTTTTTATGACACCAGAGTTTTAAATTTTAGCGTACTATTATTTTTTTTATCGTATTCAAGGTGCATAAAGTGTAATAGGCATTGGTCGGACATTATAACAATTCACCAGCAAATTCTGTATCCAGCTGGTAATAATTAAACTTAAATCTTAACGCTATTTTAAAAGCAACAATCTTAATGATTCGTTTTAAAGTCTACTTAATTTGGGTCACTTTAAACGACCGGGTTATGCATTTTATGTTTGTATTTATGTCTTTGTATATATTTTTTTTGCACTATGGGCAAGAAGCATGAACATGGTCTGACTTATGGCTGCCATTTCATTTGAAAACAATTTCCCTCAACTTACTTGCTCGTGTATGTAACCAATGTGTTAATATATGTATGCTGCAACTTCTGTAACTTCATAAAGAGACCACTATGTCTGGCCGCATCCCAGAATTCGCAGCGAAAACCAAAAGTTTGGTCGCGTTAAACGGACTGACGAGTCCATAAAAATACTACCAAGCTGCATATAATGGCTATTGTGTGTGTATGTGGGGTTTGTGAATATGTGTAAGTGCATACAAATGCAAATATATATATAAATATTTCTTTAGTTTTTTTTCTCTTTTGATATAAATGCAGGAGGCATGATAGCGCAAAAATTGTCGGTGAAGCAACATGGCAGCCGTGCAGCTGCCACACCTTTTAAACAGAAAAGAAAAAGAAAGCAGAGTGTTAATCCAGAAATGTCAAGCACGGAAACAACAGCGTCACAAATATGATGCAGTTGAATCGTTGTTCGACTTTGGAATACCCTGAACTCTTTTTCTCGGGGAAAATATATGCCTGCATGCTTTAATACGCTCATTTGTTGGTAAAAATTTGGACTTTTGTGATCTCCGAACTACTCGAGGTTATTGCAGGCATTTTGCTACATCTTATGCTCTATCACGTCACCTTCTGCCCGCTGCATACTTTGCACAAATCTACAATACCATCAACTCTTTGCGTACAGGGTATAATTCTGCAACAACAGCAATAATACATAAGAAATTCATGGTGGCAAGTGCAGCGTTGAGGTCCTGACGAGCAGGAGTCAATAGGGCAGGCGGGTAAATGTTGTGATTTCCAAACACGTAACGAGAGCCCCAAAAGTAATACAGAAGAGGGGCCAAAAGATTTCGGCGATAAAACGAGCAACTCGTGTTGGCCAGACCAAATGACCACTACTCAGTCATTGCCTGTGGTCAATTTTCATGTTTCCTTTCGAGCCTTTTGATAAAACAGCGTCCTGCATGCACGTGTTTTATATTTCCAGCAAACAACAACAGCAACAACAATAAATGACCTTTCAAACGTCACGCGCAGCATTTTATGGCAGGCAATGCCCCAACGTGGCATGTCATTGACTGGCTGGACGGTTCTTTGACCATCTCAGCTGTAGCGCCACCTACTGAAATCAGCAGCCTTCTTGAAATTTTGACATCTGATGCGCTGCTGAGTGCATGTAAATAAAAAGTTTCTTAGTTTTATATACATAGTAGTTATGTATAGAATGCATAAAGACACACAAATTGTATAGTGTTTTTGTTGCGTATACGTATACGTTGAACCCAACGACAAAAAAACCATTGTAAATGAAATTATAGAGCTTGGTTTATATGCAAGTTTTTCTTAAATTCTATACATAGTACACAAAGATTCAGAAAGCTATTTACATCTGCATAACTATAAAGCCACATACGAAATTTGTTAAGTGTTTGCACTGGAAAATGTTTCGAAACATTTGCTGGCTTCTAGCTTACTGACACTGAAACACCGCAAATGTATCTTGGCACTTGGTGTTGCCACGATGGGGCAGCTGGTGCTTGAACTATATTTTTTAATAAAGCTGGCACTCATCCAGGTCCGTCGAGATGAATATTGGGACCGCAGCGAAGCGATTACGGGCCCATATACGAATATTTAAAAATTCTATCTATTGTAGAAAAAACCGACCTCTTCTTAACTTACAGAATTTTAAATTGGAGATAGTTAAAGTCGGGTGCCATCAAATTAGAAGGGAACTTTTTATATGTATATTGGTATATTTTGTAAAAAAAGAAGCATTCATTATTTACTACCAAAGGGACTTAAAACTGGGAATTGATTTGAATTTATGCATTCAAGCCACCATTGCATCAACTCAGCTTGCCTTATATATGATTCGAAATCGGACATCTAAAATACGATGATGTTGATCCATTAAAATTAAAGCTGTAATTTTGAAATTATAAGAAACATAGCACTTAAAATTAGGGGTTTATATAGATCCATATAATTTTCTTTTAATCTCCGGACTACATTGGTGGTAACTTTGAGATGTGTTTGGCTTCTGCGCCTCTATATTACATAAATACAAATGCACAAAACTGATTTACACTAATCTCTCGAAGTCTCCTTGTGTATATTATATATGTACATCCGCACCCAGTTACTAAAAATATTTCTTAAATTTCAATTTTAATTCACTTTTAAAAAGAAGCTTAACAAATTCCAGATTCAAATAAAAAATTAGTTTGAACATTAAAAAAAAGATTTTTGAAAAAACGAATTGAAATGTTATGCTTTATAATTTTAAATAAGGATTTGCTTTAATCGTTATCTGGTTTTATCGAAACTATTGTATTATCATCATTTTTTAATTGTAAAAGGTATAATCCTCATAAGCCAGTCTAAATTTCAGAAAGGATACATTCATCTCAAACTTTGGTTTTCCTTTCTACTAAAATAGGCACCTGCTCATTTCGCTTTTCATTATTATTAAAACACATACACATCAAAATTGAATAAGGACACTAATTAAAAAAAATTTTAAGGTTGGACACAGCCGTCTTTGAAAATCCCTGTATCATCACATTATAAGGTACCTTAGTCTCTGCATATACAATATATATAATTGGGAATCGAACTTTGATCACTAGACGCCACGGCGTTAAGCTCTGAGGCCAACACTCACCAAAACTCCCACCTCTAAAGTAGGATGTTACAATTATCTCGATTATTTATAGTTCGATTATAATGATTTTTGGTATCAATCGAAAGATTTCTTTATTCCGCTCTTTTCCCATACAAAATTAAGCTATAGCTTTGAAGTTGTAGAAAATACAGCGCTCTGGAATTATTCGGGATAGGAAGGGGCTAGTGAAAAATAAAGTGTGATAAAGCTGATCACACAAGGAGTTCAAATGCCAAATTGGGTTATCCTTGTTTTTTTTGAGTCTCTAAGATCTAGGCGTTTACAAAATGGGCTAAAAGGCCCAAAATTTCGATCGATCTGGTCACTTCGAGTTTTAGCGCCTATACGTAATACCTTATACTTTCTTGATCAGAAAAGAACTTTAAATTAAAAATCAAGCGCAAATATGTTGTTAGATTTTTTCAAATACAATATCATATTTTTCTGTATTTCTGAAATCTGGTATCTTGAATTATGTTAAAAATGTTGTATTTTTCGTTACATGACCAATTCGTTCAGCCAAAACTATGATCTGAAAATGGTTTTTTTAACTTCTCTCTCTTACCGACTTCGGCATGTTTTTGAGTCTTGTGAATTGTTTCATAAAATTGTTACCAAAGCAACGTCACAAAAAGACAGCGTTGCCATCTTACACAATCAAGGTAATGAACTGACAAAGTTGGAAGGCTCTTGAAAAACCATAACACTCAAAAAACTGTGTGAGCCTTACTGCTATGCGCAACAAAACAACCAACTAATAAATTTAAAGGTATTTTTCCGACTTATTTAGTAACAAGTTAGTTAAAACAATGAAGTTCATGATGTTCCAGGCCATTATAAACACTTTTGGAAATTTAAAAATATAAAACTACATACATACTTGGCTCCTTGAAATTTTTCAATTTTCGCAATGTAATAAAATGATATACTGTGCGTGGGAGTGTAAGTTGGGGGCCTTCGCTTTATGTTATACAATTAGAAGCACATTTCGTTTAAACATATAATTTGGGCAATTTAATTAGAAATTTTATGTTGGCTTACATGTTGGTAAATGGGTAAATGGCCAAGCGGCGACTATACAGCGGCGCCTCGGTGGCAAATGGGAATGAATTGTTTTTGTGTGCTGGGCCCGCATGTGTTGCAAAATTTAATTGCTTTACAAAGCCGCAAAACAAACGTTCATTTCAACGCAAATGCACAAAGAAACACACAAACAACCAGTGACGTCGCAAACGGGGGATCCAAGGGGCACAGCTTACACCGCAGCAATTTATATAGTTAATTTTGGCCAACCTCTTTCGAGTGTAGTCGTATTAATTGAATTTTCCGTAAGTTAAAAAATAATTTTGGTAATGTAACTGTATTACGAGGGCAATTTGATAAGTCATTGAAATTTTAAATAAAATGTATTTTTTTCAATCAATAAGGTTTTTCGTTTTGTTGTCATAGTCTACTTTTATTAATTATAAAAACGGTCAAACAAGGTTTAAAGCGTTTTTTTTTAGACATAATTATAGTTTCCAACTGCAAACTGATCGCCACGTCGCTATGCTTAAAAAGCATTCACACCGTCTTGCTCTCATCCACCAGTCCACGCTGGCAGTTTCTCTCTGATGATATAAGAGAATACTTTTTTGTTAAAAATGGTCACTTTCAAATATACTACGCCCTTTCGCAAAAGAGACTGCATCAGCGTATCGCCATCTCTGAAACCTCACAGGGTAAAGTTTTGGAAAGATCTTTCTAACCTTAACGGAGCGGCATGCATTACTCAACGCTATTCTGGACAGTCGCACCAATATCGAATGTTTTATGGTAGCATGGAAGTTCTTTTAGGAGAATTCCATCAGCTTCAAGAGCTTCTTCTAAAAGCACAGTCAGTTACGATTTTGATCCCTTTATATTTAGAAGAAATGAACTAGATCATTATGAATGAATTCGTTTTGCGTTGCGAAGAATTCGAAAGTAACTTTTTAGCGACATAAGAATACAGTTGAAACCAGTGGCGGACCCACAGTTTAATGTTTTGCGCCTGTTTAATCGGCCTTCCGAGCCCGAAATCAAGAAAATTATTGATCGGTTCGTGTCTACTGATTCAGCTGCTGGCATTACACCATATTTGCATGCTCGTTCGGTTCGTACACATGATAATATTGCTGCAGTTGATGCCAGTGTCGAATTTTGAAAGGGAAAGTGTATTCCAATAAGCCAGCAACAATTCGAGAGCTCCAAAACAACATTCGGGCCGAAATGTCAGCCATTGGACTCGTTTTACTGGGAAATGACATTGAAAATTACGCTGTTCGCATACGGGCCTGTAGAGCCTACGACAATCCTATCTTATTCAAAAAATAATTCCTTTGTAGTGATAATTTTTGCACCCCCATTGCGCAGCCCCTGCAAACAACAATACATTTAGCCCAAGTTGGTTGCATTATCAAGAAGGAGTTAAACATGAAGATACAGGCAACAAAAATACACAGACAATTAAATTCGCACAGATTTACACAGAACAAGCCCGCACCCACATAGATACACACTTGTGCCGAGGACGCACACATCTGGAAAGCTGCTCAAAAGGCAATTTCAAGTTTTCTGTGTACTTAATAGAAAATTACTTCATTGTAATGCGCCTGAGCCGGAGCTCGAGCCACTTGGTTGCCTAGTCTGGCGTTGAAAATCCTTTAAGCGCCTATTTTCAACACTTGCGTCTTTTATCTAATGTCTTAGACGGCGGCGCCTTGCACATGTCTCTAGGAATTGTGGCAAACATGAGGCATAGTAGAAAATTAGCCGCCGGCTTTCAAATTAATAAACATGCATAAGTAGTCGTAAAGTTCTTAATGCGTATAGGCGTTGATGTTATGTGTTTCAACAGTCTTAAAATACTTATATATATTGAAGTAAATATGACATATGATTTTTTTACAAGACTATGGTGATACTTTGGAGCATTACTTGGGTTCGAAGCGGTAAATGGATTCGATGTTCATGCAGTGAGCGATCAATATCAAATCAGGAATCTCTGGAAATACTTGTCCGAGAAATTCCATTAAGGGTGGCTGTCGCTCGACAGTTTTTGAATATTCATCATACGATATTACGCCATCCTTGTCATGATCGAATTTGTTAAATATAAACTCACACATGTCCTGCTCAAAGCAATATAAGATTAGTGTTAATTTATTGATTACAGCACTAGGCAACAATATTGGAAAAATTTTCCAGGGATGAAATAATTTTAATTGTGGGTGCTAGTTGAATATAGTAAAGTCGAGAATGATTTTGCGTTTTGAGACCAAACAGTAAGCTTTGCCTAATGGGTCGAGGGTATCCCACCATAATATTTATCATAACCTCTGGTAGTGATTGAAATATTTCCGTCTTTCGGAATGAAAGTTTTTTCGATTTATGTAGATAGCTTGCCCTATATTTTGGCTCTACCTACTAAAGATTTTATCTGATTATAGACTCCCTTCGCTACAAGCTGGATATGAAAGGCTTTAAGGGGGTTGGCGTACGTAGACCGCAGGCGGCGGAGCCCCATATATTTTTTTTAAAGTTTGTGCAGATTATATCTTTGGGCACACCTATGCGTCAATGATAAACAAGACATTGTTGGAAGGAGGACATTGTTAATATGAGTAACCATACATATAAAATAAAAGGGGTTAAAAAAACGTTTGGCCTCAGAACGCAAAATTCTCTACTTACTATCACTTAGAAGTAAAATCATTCCGCACCCAGAAAATTGTTCAAAACTGTTGCACAGTGTAATTAAAGCACTTGCCGCTCGCATCTCCAGAGTCTCATCGTCATCTTCACCCGGAAAGAACTTCTCCACGGCCAGACCTACGCGTTCACGATTAAGCGGGCCAAAAGCACTATACACCTATTATTATTATAAAGAAAAAAAGTATTTAGATACAGCTCTGAAGATCATAGTGCTTCCACCAATAATTACATTAAAAGCAAATTTCATACGAACTGATAAATTTTTTGAAAGAAAAACGCTAAACATTCCTATCCAGGCTTCGGGACTGACAAATTTTACATCTGATGTTATATTAAGCAGCGTATTGTCAATAATATGTGAATCATTGATCCTGAACATGTTTTGGAACAATATGTACAGCTGCTTTTTAGTCATCATTTTGGAGCCTTTTCCATTGATTTGAACAAATTTGTAATATACAATTAGCAAACACACAATCTCATTGTAACTAAAATCGGTGGTATTTAGAAAGTTTTTTATCAGGCCTCCGTAGACAGTCAGAAATTTGGTATTCTCCATATCATCCATTGTCGAGTCGATGCGATTCATCTTGATGGCTGTTTAAGTTTAAGCTTTAAGTTTGATTAAGTAAATCTGGTGCTTTTATTTTATTTGTTTTAGTATAAATTGTGTTTTGTTGAAATGTTTGAAGTTATATGGGAGATTCAATAAAAATTTGGAGACAACTAAACAATGATGTCAAAACTACTTTGTTTAATTCAAAAAATTTATAAATTTATCAACAATAAGTCGATAGAGTTGAAACGAAAATCAAAATGAAACATATTGGTTGTGACCATACAGTCGATGGAAAAAAAATTGTTTCGATATTCTTAGCGTAAGGACCCTATGAGTAAATTTCGTCTGGATTTTCCTTGAAATAGTTTACCTTTTTCGTTCGTACCTTGAATTTGGTATTAAATGCATGGAGCGCACATTATAACTTCCATATACCCTTTCAAAACCCAAGACCCAGAAATCACTGTACTGGTTAATGACATTATCAAAAGATTGGAAAAATATGCCGAAAACGAGAAACTTTTCCACACGTTGACATCAGCCTCTTCAGATGCCTAGTTTCATCCCTTAGACATCTGAGATGCATTGTTTAGCAATGTTAAATTCCTTTCAATGTCAATGTGAAAGAATATTTCAAAAAAAGCGATTCAATTTATTATCTCAAATATAAAATGATATCCACAAAATATTTTGCAGCTGCAAGATATTGCATCACCATTTCTTTCAAATCTTTCAAATACAATTTATTTAATGAAAATATCTACGTTCCTTTGGAAGTTATAATTCTGGTCATTTAAAACTCCCGAAATGTTCTCTTTTCCAGCTTACTGCTCTATTTTATATGAGCAAGAGTTTATTGGCAAATTTTTATATCCTGTACCGTATGGTACAAACATACAGAAGGAAACGTGGGAGACCCCCCAAAGTTACCTAAAGTATGATTAGGGTGACTAGAGAAGTCGATATACCCATGTCCGTTTGTCCGTCCGTCCGTCTTTGTGAACGCCTAGATCTCAGAGATGATAAGATCCTACGGGAGACAAGTTTATTTCATTTGTTTGATATCGGAGTTCTATTATATAGCTACCATAGGGGTGTTTCAGTGGACCTCGAAAAAAATCAAAAGTTTTGAAAATATCACAACCAAATTTGGCATTCGGGAGTTTTTCATAGTTCCAAGCACTGTATATTTTCAGCCAGCACAAACTTAATGAGCCCTTGGTAACTTAAAGTTACACGGTATGATCAGTAAAACGAGAGCCGTCCCAGAATTAGCTGAAATAACATACCAGTGTTGGTAAATGTTCGAAAAAATAAAATTTAATAGGGAATGTTTTAATAGAAATGGTGAAAAAATCCACAAAATGGTATTGGATGACCCTCGACTAATTTCATCAACAGAATTTATTTCTACTTATTTTACGCGTTTTTTATGAAATAAAACATAACTTGTGTATACAGCAATTTCTCAATTGACTTTAACGCTTTCAGGTCCGGAGGTCAGTCTCTATTTACTACACATTTTTGAGGCCACTGAAAACCATGGTCCAAAAAAAAAAACTCCATTACGTCAGGTTCTGACGTAACCTCTAAAACCATGAAAGCTCATTTTTTCGAGTTCATGTGTCCGGCGCTGTTAATTATAGGTTTTTGGGGTCTCTGAATCCGAGACCAAGGTCACAAAAGCCTTAGAATGTATAATAAAAACTCGAAAATCTTAAAAAACTTGGAAAGACATTTTTTTTGTTTTCGGGGTCTCTGAATCCGAGACCAAGGTCACAAAAACCTTAGAATGTATAACAAAAACTCGAAAATCTTAAAAAACTTGGAAAGACATTTTGTTTGTGTAATTACTATTTTCTTTGAATTATGTTTTATGATAAAAAGTTTGATTCTTAACTAACTGCTTTCGAAATGTTTGAACGACAGTTCAGAACTGTATTTAGGTATAAAACATTTTTTGTAATCTCTTTGTTATATATTAAAGACTTGTTATTTCATTTTTAGACTAATATCTTTGAGCATCTTTGGGCTTAAAAAATCAACCCAAAACCCCTGCCACATCAAACTGTTAAACTGTTAATGTTCATTTGGCTATATCTGACAAATATGATATAGCTCTTATGCTCTTATACAGTGCTGTAGGTCCCAAACTTCTTATAAATATTGCATATTTTAATGTTTTCTTTTCAGCTCACAATTTGTCTTACTTAAGAATTTGCAAGTTAAGACCTTATATAAAAAAACCAAATGCAAAATTTATCAATCAAAATTTCACACAAAGCACAATAAAAATCCTTCTGCCTTTATGTGCGTAGTTGTATCCTTCTGAAGTAACTCTGTAAATCCGCTAACACTCCGCGTTGTCAACTTGCCGACATTAAGGCGCATGAATCTCTTTTTTATTGTTATTATTCCTGGGGTTTGTTAAAGTATGCCCCCTCTTTCCCTTTTGGTGGGTGGTATTTACACACGCATACATATGTACTTGCAGCCGCATGTATGACAGCATGTGGCACATATTTACAGCTGCTTACGCCCTAAAGAACAGAAACATTTGTTACCCCAAACAAAATGGCTCCACAGGCATTTCCGCTGATTTCCAGTTGATGGCTTTGCAGCATTCTGAATGTTCGGCTTGGATTATTATATTCGCGTTTTTCACACGCTCAACTTTAAGGATTTTTGCATATAAAGGCGAAACACACGCACTCTCAATTATATGTTGGTCTTTGTGTCTAAATTTTGGTTGTTTTAGGGGTTTTTATTGCTTTTAAATTGCACTCGTTGTACGAGTATTTCTTGGATGTTTAGCAACTTCAATCTATTTGCAATTTGTCTACATTGTAGCTCAAAGAGAAACTTTCAACAATACTGGATATTGTTGTTTGTCTTTGCTTAAATAGCTGTCAGAAATTTTGAAGCCAAAAACCGTCTCCGAGGCGCAATACAGTAAAACTCTAATGAGTTTTTTGATTCAAATTCTAGATATACAGTTACGGACAAGTAGCTTTAATATTCTATTAAAAAGTTTTTTTTTGACGTCATTTTCGTCATAGTTTATTCTTCTGTTCATTGTGGCCGGTAGATGGCGCTAGCAAGGTTTCGGCAGATGGTTCAAGCATATTGTTGCAAATTTTCGTTTACATATAAACAATACTTAAACAGAATTCACGATTATATTTATTTTTTATTTATTACTTGTGCATTATTTATTGAATCTACTTCCGATGTCGATATGGTTGCAAATCTTAATAACTAACTAACAGCTTTTAGACTGTATTTTAGATGTGCGGCCCCAAGTACCTATAGCTGCAAGGATAATTTCGTATAGTATTTTGCCATAAGTTGAACTATCTCATCTTTAACATGTTGGATGTTCAGGTCTCTTTGAATATTTTCGTTCCGAACCTACGACTGTACCCTAGTGATGGCTCTTAGGATCTTTGATTGAGCTCGCTGGATAATGTCAATGTTGCTGCTGCTCGCGTTCCGCCATAGCTGGGAGCCATAAGTCCAGATGGGTTTGAAAACGGAGTTGTAGAGTAGGACTTTGTAGTCTAAGCTAAGGGGAGAGCGTGCGTTTATAAGCCAATGAAGGCAGTTGGCCTTTAGCTTTAGTTGCATTCTCTCAGCATCAATGTGCCAGCTCCAAGTAAGACGTCTATCAAGGTTTACTCGAATATACATTACTTCCTTTGCGTTTGCGTATTGTTCATTGTTAGTGAAGGACAATCTTGCCTTTTCAAAGTAATTGATTTTAATTCGCAGGCTGATAGCCACTTCTCCAAAACCAACACATGTAAATGCAGATATGCATGCAAAATTCGACGCAAAGTGGTCCCAGCAAGGTGTAATTCTTCCCTGCGACTCGTTGACAATGGCCTATGTTTTTTTCACAGAACGAGCATTTTCATAGTACGCCTGTACCACTTTTCCGCGTTGTTTGGTTGTTAAACGATCCATGACTAAAACTGAGTAGTTTTGAGCATCTACCTTGGGCAGGTATGTTCCAAATTATGAGTGTTTAATAACCAAACCAACAGATAGGATGCCCACCCTGTATATACTTAAGATTTGTCAAGTCCTACAGAATGGTGCTTTGTTTAAAGAGGACTGATTACTAGAAATAGAAATAGGTTTAGCTGTATATTGGCATTAGGTAAACAAAAAAAATTGTAGTTGAACTTAAGGGTGATGTTCGATCATGGCTTCGGACTTAACAGCTCAACATCCAAAAGAAGTGACTTGTCATATCTTACATTTTAGGCCCAAAGGTATATTAATTTTGTCCGAATGTATGTAACATGGAAAGGGACAGGCCGAAGCAGTACAAAGGAAATCGATTTAGACATATCCATCCGGAAGCTCATAATTTGAGATATGGACGCCTTATATGTATAAACAGATCAAGCCAATTAACATTTCCACGACTCGGTTGTTGCAAATGAACATCATCAAAGTCAATTTCGAAGATACCTTTCGGACATAATGCACACAACATAGTCATTTTTTGAGCATGCATCGGCTTCTCAAATGCGAATTGGCCCAACTGCTAATCGGTTGTTTCATTTTTTAAAAAGTACCCGAAAAGTTTTGATGCTTAAAACTGTTGCCGTTCAATGGACAGTTCGAATTTCATGAACCTTTACATAACCGTCTAAAATACAAGAGAATGGACTACTTTTGCGAAAAAACAAGATAATCAGCCGTGCTCCGGAAAACGAAAAATCAAAATCGAACAATTTTATTCGGATTCGGTGGTGCGTGCTCAGGAAAACGAATTTTATGGTTTTATTTATGTTGTGTTGGCACGAAATTATTTTTGTTTGAAACAAATCAGCTGACATGCAGCCTGCACCTTTTTATTAGTATATGTTGTTTACATTTTCATAAAAATATTGCTAGTTCCTTATTATTCTATCTTTTAAATAAAATTATACAAAAATATTACTTTAGCAACAATATTTGTTAAGCGACTTAGCCCTTTTTGTTACAAGAGAAATTTTCTTTGTGTAACGCGGGAACCCTGTCGCACTTATTGGCCATGTGTTCATGTATGAAACATGCACATACACAAACTCAATAAAAATTCGTTTTACACAACGCATGCTAATTTTAGGGTTGAGTCAGAAAAAAATAATTAAAAATAATTGTCAATAAATGTGTACCTTAAAGTTGGCATAAATATAGTCTAAGAATATCAAAGAATATTTACGAAATTATTTCAGTATAAAATTCGTGCTTTTTAGAGATTCGTTTTAATTTCTCTTCAAACCACATGAATTCGTTTTGGTGGAATTGGGAGCACCAAACATTCGTTTTCAAAACGAATGCGAACAAATTGTTTGGATTCGTTTTACGGAGCACGACTGAATAAAAAAATTCGATTTAGTAAATTTTATTTAACCTCATTTGTGCGATCGTTCTTTTAAAAATTATACTGCCATGGCAGAAAAAATCAGAAATCGGTTTTTAAATGCTAAAACATTGTCCTAACACTTTTCATCTCTGGAAAGGCCCATTGAAGTTTTGTTGATCAGGTTGTTGATTGACAGTGTTTTCTCCCACTCTCAACAAATGCACTTAAAAATACTTTTAAAAGAAATTTTTTCAAAATCGGAAGTTATAGAAGTTACTATAATTTTAACCGAAAAATTACAATTTTCTGCATACCTAGCTATGGTATAAAATACTGAAGTTCCTATATTAAAATTTAACCAAATATACATAATTTAATTCGGGAAAAAGGGTTCTGGATCTGTCTGGAAGCTATAAATTTTTGTTTTTGTATGGCTGGGTAATTTTTGTCAGTTAAAACATACAATACATACTCTTAAAAACGTCACACTTCGATTTCTCCGCTCTTGTTTCGTTGTATTAATCTATTTAAAAGCACACAAACCGCGAAGAAATAATAATGAATAAGCTGGACAGCTGCCTGGATGATATGGAAAACACACGATTCTTAGTAATGTATGGAAAGATGATAAGACAGTTCGCTGCCAGCTCGGCCTTCAATGAGACGGAAGTGGCCTGTATTATCATGATCTTCCACAAGCTCGTTTTGGCAAATGGTTCCCCGAGCAGAATGATAGAAAAACGGCATTTGTCTAGTCTGTTCGTGTCACTGTTTGATATAAATGATGACGAAGTCATATCACGTATATTGGCGACCATAACTGAGGATATCAAATATATTGATGCATTTGCATGGTTAAACTTGATTGAAACCTTTATGTCTACGGATCTAACAAAGTGCTTGAGTTTTATCTTCAAAGTAAGTTATAATACTGATCAATTAAAAACCCAAATTTTTATAATATACTCACAGGTTTACGACTCAAACGAAACGGGCTTTCTAACACGAGAACTGGTGGCTCAAAAGGTCGACAAGTTTTTTGTCGGTGACGATGAAGATGAAATTAATGAACTACGCTCGGTATGCAACTTGGCTTAGCAAAGTATTTTTCTGATTATGTATATGACTATTTTTTAGGATATGGTTGAAATGATTTTTAACAAGTTCGATTTGGATAAGGATGGTGTCATATCATATATGGAATATTCAAGTGTGGCTACAAAACAACCTTGTTTAATGGAGTTTCTTGGCCAAGTCTTTCCTACAACAGGAATGCTGGAACTTTTGGCCTATTGCTCCAATCTAAAATCCAAAATTCTTTTCTTCAAAATGTAAAGAAGATTGATTTTGTTTTTTTGAAAATATCCGGTTTAGTCAATAAACATAGTCTATACAGAAATCAGGCATATCTTATGTTCCATAAATCCAAATCCCATACAGATTCTTTTATATCATTCAATTCGATTATGACTTGGTTCGGCTAATCCGAACACTTTAAAAGAAAACCTGAGATTGCTTTCAATGCCATAATAAGGTAGGTTTAAAGGTGCAAAAATTAGTTATTATCATAACGAATGTAGCATATTATCATGAAATATTAGAAGGATGTGGGGACACCTGCCACGCAAAATAGAAAGCGGAAAAGAATCAGTTTTTCACAATTTAAACTTCTGAATATTTTTGAAACTATAGGTTTAATTTATACCCTGTACCTATAGGTACAAAGGTTATACTAGATTTGTGCAATGTATGTAACAGACAGAAGGAGGCGTGGCAGACCCCAAGTCCTTTGTACCAAAATGCTTATCATAACCTCGGGTAGCGATTGAGCCATGTCCGTCCGTCCGTTTGTTGAATCATGTCAATATCTTCCCCCGTTCCCCCGCAGTAAAGTTTCGCGGTTTTTAGCCACACCGTTTAATATTTTCATCTGAAATTTAACAGAGCGATGCGTTGTGGTTACATGCATCTGTGTGTAAAAAATGAACAAAATCGGACAAATACAGCAAAAGTTATAGTTAAAAATGTACAAGTTTCACCACCCTTGCCAATAAACTTCGTCAACATTTGACTCCTCGTAATTATGGTTACAAGTGACCTAGAATCACAATTTTTAGTAAGCTGATTCATGTGGCTCTAATGAACAAATCCACATCCAAATTTTATAGATTTTTTACGCCCCACACCCTCAATCGATTTACTGTGTTTTATCCCACACTCCTCAACATACCAACTTGAAACATACCCCATATACTTTAAATAACTTCTTTGAGCTAACATTCGAGTTTCATCAAAATCGAAACAAAAGGTGCAGGGTATTCCACTGTCGGGCACCGCCTCGACTGTACCACATTTTTTTATATCCGTAAGATACAAATAAAAAATTTTCGAACCGCGTATTTAAGAAATTTGTTGTTAGTACTCAAAAAATATGGTGGGCGTAGCGCGTGAATACAATTTTTAATTTTGTAACCTTTTTCTTGTGACTTCGCTTATATTCATCTTCTTTGTGGATAGAAAGGCAATTCTTTTTAAGTGCATGCAATTGGTCAAGGGGATATATATGCTAAGTTTTATAAGAATTTTTTTTTTTTTTATTTATTTACATATTTACAAACAGCTATCTTATAATTAAAAATTATAAACTAGCTTAAGGACTAAGAGCGGTGGCTGCTATGGCCTTCTGCCAGTTATAAGAATTTTATTTGTTCAAGAGATTCGGTTGCAACATATGCTGACAGGCGCATCTCGGTATTTGCAAGAGCAGCTTGGATTACTTGAGGCATGGTTAAATAATTGGAGAATAATTGTAAACAGTCAAAAGTCAGTCAAAATAACTTGGTATGGACTTATGCCTTGCAACTTTGGGGTACGGCAAGTACATCAAATATCGAGATATAGTACTTCAAAGATACCAATCGAGCATACTCAGAAATATTGTCAGGGTAACCTGGTACGTCAGTAATTAAGTAATACATTAATACACAATGACCACAATCTATGTTATGTATATGAAGAAATTAAGAAACGAACTGAATTTCCATGAAAACCCATTAGCTATAAATTTATTGGATAATAGCGCAGACATTAGACGAAGTTTGCTTATTGTTATATTGGTTTAGATTTTTGGAACTCAGACATTTCAGGTTTTTTTTTTTGTATATGTTATAAAATTTGTTTGTCCTCTGGACAGATTGCAAATAAGCAAATATAAAAATAAAAGTGATTCTACATATGTCGGAACCGAACTGTGACCGCAGCATTGTTTTTTGAAATCTTTTTTCTTTACAAAGACTAGCTCTTCAGTAATTATATTAAGTTTATATAGGGTGGGTCATCAGTTGGTTTGTTTTTTAATTGCATTTTATTCGTATATATTCCAAAAAAATTGGATAAATGCATATACCAAATGCAAGTTTGAAACTATTAGTTTATGTATGAATTTATTTATGTATTTTAAGTTTCATAAAACTTTGGTTTTTGGGTAATAAAATATTAGGTACTTTTTTTTTCAAAAATTAAGTTTCGCGTCTGACCCCACAAAAGTTGGAAAAATTGACAGTTTTTTTCGACCTCAGACATATATACACTTCGACGTGAAAAACCCCCCTCTAAAACCAAATCCTGGATCCGCACCTGGTCAAAATGGAAGTAAGAGTGCAAGCGCGTGTATAAACTTTGATCCGGAAAATTGTTTGATATTGTACTATGTTTATCTTTGAGAGAGTGTACATCATCCTAATATTTATACATATATTTATATGAACAATTTATAGAGATTAGCTTAAAAAAGAAGGTTTACAACTCAAATGTCTAAAATTGTATCGTATAAACATTTGTTTATGTAAAATTGTATCTTGAAAGAAAAAAAATGTAAATAAAAACTTTAAAGCAAAAAAAACTAAAACTAAAGACTGTACATTAAAAAAAAAATATTTTATATTTCTTTTATAAGACAATTGAAGCTATATCCCTATACCTAAAGGGCACGAAAGCCCTTTTAAAAAGACTTTAAATTTAAAACATCGTTAGCAATTTTAAAATGCATCTGAGCTTTCTGGCATATTCTCTCCAATGAAAGCTGACTTTAACATATAATACTGTGATTGAATTCCTACATCTATTGAATATCTTCAGTCTCTAACCAATTGCTAAAGTAGTATAATGCAATGTGGTAAAGAGTATCAAAAATATTCATATCTAGATAAGGCGGTGTTATGAGCACATTTTGTGGTTGTTTTTATTACGCATCGATCTTTGAAAGTTTGCATAGATATACATTTAGCTTTTGCTAATGAATCTAAAACATACATAATTGCTGCAATTTTGTCCGACATCAACGAATAGAATGAGAGTTGCCTGGTAACAACTGCATTGGCATAATAAACCAAATTTTGGTTGAGTTGGGTTTGTTTTGGCCATGTTTACGAGATAATACAATTCACATGAATACACGCACAATGAGGTATTATATTCTGGTTTAGAATGGCAGTGTGTTTAGTGCTTTTAATTGGCAACGCCATTTCACTGGCTTAAATGGCCAAAGTGCAGCTGGACCTCAAATTCTCCTCTAATATGGCCAAGTTGAATTTACGCACAAACATAAAATAGCAGCCATAGAACGGGCTATGAATCAAAATGAAAGCAGATCTAATAAAGTTAAATTTAATTCATACAGAACCATTTTGGTATATTGTTTTCTTTTTTTCGAATATTTCAGTATTTAATTAGTTTAAGATGCTTAATAATTAGAATATTCATATTGCTCAAATGCTGCTGACTTGAATATTTGTGTTTTCATGTTTTGTGCAATAATAACAATAATTTCTTAATTTAAAATGTTTTTATAGATATTGAAGTGAAAATTCGTTAAGAACACAAAATTTTTCGAATTCTTGGTTTACTAATGTTTATACTACCTGAAATATAAATTTAACGATTCGTTAGATTTATGATTCGAATTAGTGAAGCTTTTTTTTTAAATGGGTCATAGGCAAAAAATTAATTCAAAAAAAATCTTGGATGTAAGCCGGATAAAGCATAGAGAGTAATCGGTTTCGATTCTAGCTCACGAAACTTTTTCTGTTAGCCGCCTTTCGATTCATGTAGAACACATCAATATTTGCTATCAGCGCAAAATTTTTTTTAAAATATATGTTCAAAGCTGAAAGGAAAAGTTGAATTGTTTTTTTTTATTTGACTCTTACAACAAAATTTGCTATAAGTAGAATAATGATTATGGATTTCAATATCTGATGGGCACGGCTTTATTGATACTAAAGTAGAAGCTACTAACTTTTGCAATAGGAATTTAAGGTTCGTAGCGCTTTATCACAACTTTCTTCTCGATTAGGTTCAGGCATGAAATCATAGCTAAATTTTGAGTACCAATCATGGGTCTGCGCATTCAATTGTCACTTTAGAATAAACATATGTATGAAGTAAGTTTATGTATTTAATCCTAGCTATTGTAAAATTTATTTTTATTTGGAGAAAGTTTACTCAAACTCTGTCGATCCAGTAATAAAGAAGAATGTCAAATTAATAAACTTACAAAAAAAAAAAATGTTGAAGAAATTGAATTTTTTGTAATTATTATGGTTATTTTCTAATTACAGAGGCTTGTGAACAATATTGCAAAATATTTCTGCCTAAAATAAAAAAAGAGATGGAGAGTCATTGTTTTATTTTTTTGTTCCTTTTACACAGGCATATGAGCCATTCACTTAGTTGCAAAAAATCGCTGCATGAGGTTATCAGCTATACTGCGGCAATCGAAAAACAAATACATTTTCTCCGTGCTCCCAATTTCACATTTTTTGCGGTCGATATCTTCTCATAATTCCCTTACCCTACACCTTTCGATTGAAATTGACCACGACTAAGCTATTCTTGTTAAAAGCAAATTATTTTTATGCAAGATATGATCCATTTATGTAAGACATGAACATTTTTTTATGCAAGACATGGACCATGAGAACATATGCCAAAAATTAATTTTGAGTTGTTCTTGGTTAATTCATTAACTTTAAATTGCCATAAATATAATATATGCTAAGAATATTCAAAAAATTATTTTTGTTTAAATTACGTGCACTTCAAAAAGTGATTTGCCAATTCGATTTGGTCTCACTTGCAACAAATTAATCGGATTCAAACCACATAAAAAATTCAGGAGCACCAAACATGTAATTTCAAAATGAAAATATTCGAATTCGTTTTCCGCAGCACGGTATAATCAGTATTTTGGTAAAAATAACTTATTGTTTGCCACTCCTGCTTCTAACTTTTATATGCATTTCATAAATCAATAAATAAACATTTCTTTGTCTGAGTAAGCGGCGCAGTAAGCAACAGGGTATAAGAACGCAAGATCGACAATCAAGCAGAAACGAGAGAGAAAATTGTCACACTTACACTGTGCTTGCGCCGACTGCGCTGCGGCAGAATTTTGTACCCTATCCACGCGTCTTATGTAAATTGAGAGACTGCCCACCACTGCTCTATGGATACATGTCCCCATTGACTAGATGGATGAACATTTGTGGTGTGCAATGGCTCACTACTCAGACCTGGGGAAGAATGCTCGAAGAGTTCTATTAAAATAACATAAAATATTTTTTATCTGAAATACTTATCCATTATTGCATTATCTTTTAATGCAATCTGAATGAAATTTGCCATAATTATACTTACCTTAAGTCTTCGTTGCAATTTTAATCTTCAGGTATTCAAGCACTTACTCGTACCACATTTACAACCAAGTACATTGGTGCACCTCTAATTATACCATTTGTGGCCTGCATATTGCACTCAACCTAATTATGCATACTGCTATATATGGTGATGATATGCATTGATTATGAGTGTATTTACACACACAATACCGCTGGGCTTGTGGTCGGAAAAGTCGGTTAAGTATCTCATTAACTTCGAAACAATGCTAGTCAGGGCATTTACAAACTACTTCTCAATTGCATATTCAGTGCTCAATATTGTTGATTTTTGCATAACATTTAATTGGTAGAATTAAGCCGAGATAATGCCAATGCGTTAAGTTCTTTTTATGGGCATATATTCAATTGAAATTTAATTTTAGTTATGAAATATCATATAGTATACAAGGGCAATAAAAAATGTTGCTTGCATTTTGTACAATTCAGAGGCTGGCTATTTTAAGTGTGACCTTGTCTTTTTTATCACTTTCAAAAAATGGGCAATTTATAGTGCAAGCATGGCCTATATCTCAGATAAGGTTCGATCTACAACAACCAAAATGTCGGATTAGATCCGTTATTACGTCACAGGAAACAAGTTTATTTGATGTTGTCGATATAGGGGTTACAATACATAGCTCCCATAGGGGTATTACAGAGCAGCTCGAAAAAAATCAAAAGTTTTAGAGCATAATTCGCTTGTTTATGAAAATATGTATCTTAACCAAATTTGGCTTTCCCAAGCAGTGCATAAAATTTTTTTGGAGTACCTAATAGTACCAAATGTGATTGCAATGGTCATCTCTACACCAGTCTTAAACGAACTTTCTTTTTTTATTTTGTAATGTCACTTGAAGTATTCGAAAAGGATTGTAAAAAAAAGGGATTCTTGAGTCATCTTACTGTGACTTTTGGTGTTAAGGCGCCGCGATTAACCGCTCTAGAGCGCTGTCTCTTCAGTCTTACAAAACATAGATGACAGAATCCATGATGCCCCTCTTGATCAGGTGTTCCGTGAGACAATTCTGGCGCAATGTGGAAATTTTCTTGTGGTGGCTTGGCCTCTACTTTATATATCATAAACTTCTATTAGGAATTCTTTTTTTGTAATAATTTAAAACTAAATGTGATTTCCAAAAGTTTTCATATTATTTAAAACATAATGAAAAAGACTAAAAACATTACTTAATTATTTCACTTACCTAAGACTTAAATCTAAAAAAAACACAACTATGTACAAGTATTTCTAAAGGATCATTATGATTAAAACACCAGTGTTCACAAACACATTTTTTATAGAGCATGATATCCCTTAGAGATAACGACTGATCGAATCTAACTTCAGTCGTTCCTAGAGTTTCAATATTTATAGCTTTTATATTAGCTCTTCTAAACGAGTGATAAAATATAGGGATGCCCAAATTGTTCTGAACTAGACCACTCTTATCTAAGAATAAAAGGGCTTCAGAAGGTACAAACCCACTTTGTAATGCAAACTTTATATAATCCTCATTTATGTAATTAGGAGCTTTTATTAAATTATTAACGGAGCAATCCAAACTTTTCACAATATGATTTCTTATTAATTTAATTATAAAAAGATGGCGTACGTTAAAGTCGGGCGCGGACGACTTTGGGATACCCTGTACCACTAGATGCAATTAAGTCCGATATATTGCTTAAGCACTCTAAAAGACAATTGATTGCCAAAGTTGTGTACGATATCTTCATAAACAAACGACACAAAACGAATTTTGTGCAAAAAACGTTTTTTTGACCGATCTGTCCTATGGGAGCTATATTATATAGTCATTCGATTTTGATCAAATTTGGTACTGTGCTGGGTAACCTTAAAAAACTGACCTAATTTGGTTACAATATATTCACAAACAAACGAAACACAACGAATTTTGTGCAAAAAACGTTTTTTTGATCGATCTGTCCTATGGGAGCTATATGATATAATCAACCGATTTTGATAAAATTTGATACAGTGATTGGGAACTCTAAAGTGCCAAATTTGGTTACGATATCTTCATAAACAAACGAATTATTTATCTAAAACTTTTGGGGTTTTTCGAGGTCCTCTGAAACACGCCAATAAACTTGCATCCCCTGACATAATAACGCATCTAATCTGAGAATTTGGTTGCTCTAGCTCCTACCATCTCTGAGATCAAGGCGTTTATATAGACAGACAGACAGACAGACGGACAGACGGACCTGGGTATATCGATTTCTCTAGTCACCCCAATCATACTCTAAGACATTTTCTTTCAAAAATCCGAATTCTTTCCATATAGGACGGAGAAATATTGAACCATATTGGATAACTATATGTCAATAGCGGACGAGTAAGTGCCTGATACGTACGAACTTTAACTCTTTTATTTAAGCATTTTGAATAAAATAGAGATTTATACATGAAAAAAGCTTTTTTTGCTTTGGTAAGCTTCATATTAACATACTTACTCCGGTCTTCTTCGAGATTATTGGTAGTGATCGACTTTATGTGAAATTTTTGATCTTCCAAAATCGCTTCGGAATCGGCATTTGAATTCGTTTACTTTGGCGTATATGTGGAAAATTTTACTTTTGTTCTTATTATGTAGGCTTTGACTTTTACGTATTTGTCCATGTTCGGCGTCCATATTTGTTTGTTCGGCGTTGCTGTTTTCTTTTATTTTAAAATATGTGATGTTTAGATCTTTGGTTAAAAACTCGATCAATTTGTTAGCTTGAATTTCATATGTGACTATCGGGGGAACTTTTTTATTTTTGACTTGAGGTTTTTCTTGGCATTGATTGGTTTCATTTTGCATTGAAACCTCTGCTAATGTAGCTGTTTTACTAGCAGCTGGTGTTATGGGTGGATTTTTTGTCATCTGACAATCAAATACGTGTTTTTCAAATTCCTTTAGATATTGCTCATCACACTGCATGTTTTTTAGAATTGGGTTTTGTGTAGCGAATAATTTTCATCAATATTGGATCACAGACTAAATTGTATCGGTTGATTGACAACTAAAAATAAATATAAAAAAAAAAAAAAAGGTTTTTAATTGTTAAAAATATTAGTAACCACGTGAGCTTTTATGCTCGAGGGTAAAAGAAGATATGCCCCGGACTTGTCTATTAATATAATAATTGCAAACTTTTCCTTTTCACAACCGGAATAAAATTTTTCACGTCCGCACACATGCTAGCGCTGCCAACTCCGACGATAAACCACTGGCGTGCTTTTTATTAAATGCTAATAACAAAGTTAAATTAAAATAACGTCCAAACATGCAAATCAAAATAAATAACAACAAAAATTAGTTTTATATTTTTCAATTTAAATTGTATATTCTTTAATGTGGTGAACTTTAGTGGTTCTTGTTTACTTGAATAACTTATTTGACTTGAACGTATACGAGCATATATAGTACATACATATGTTATGTGGTTATTTATTTATCTCACACCTTTTAAAACTTTCTTAACTATTTTTATGCAAATAAATCTGCATGAGACAGCGGACTACATCAAAGCTCTGTACACATGACTGAAGTCTAATCGCTTTTAAGTAAAATAATTGTGCATAAAATATAATATATGTAGTCGAATGGCTGTATTTGACATTATAACCTTGACCCTATGCATAATTAGTGCGTAAATTAAGTATGCGACTAGTTGTGTGGACCCAATACGTATTAAATTTAAGCGCACAGAAATATTATTAAGAGTTAATTACATAAGGATTAGAGACATAGGACTCGATATATACAGCAAATACAAAAGAATTTTACATAGACAAATTTGTTAATCGGACAGTTCGATGACAGTTTTTCAGTCGAAATAGTAGAAGCGTAAAGCAGTTGAAATCAGCGAATATACGCGATGAAGGGTTTCGAATAGGTCCAGTGTAAAAAAATTAAAAAATTTTATATTGGGATTCTGTACATTGCATTTTCCATGGTTACGTAACGTCAGATGAATTTGCAAACAGATCCTTAAACTCGCTGCATATCGAAAGAAAATTGCATTTTGAATTACAAAATCATATAGGTAAAATTGAAATAAATAAATGAATCTAACACAGATATTATACATCTTGCACCAAGTGCTTTCCAATGTATTTCAAATAAAAATATCGGTAAAAGTAATGGAATTAGTTGAGGAAAAAGTTTGGTTCTTAATAAAAAATTAAAAATTAAGATTTTTCTACGTTAATTTTGTGTCAATAAACAAGAAAATGACATTAATTTTTTTCTTATGAACCGTTTTTGTGCTTTTTTCGAAAAACCCAATTTTGCCTATTTTTTCCGTTATTCGTTTATATATCGTGAAAAATTGTTTATTAAGAGACTAATAGATTAGATATTGACGTGCCCTTTACAATGATATACAGGCGACCAAAGTCGAAAAAAGTGACATTTTCGACTATTTTTGAAAATTACAAATTTTTAGTCTGTTTTTTATTAACAATCAAAAAAGTATTTTCCGGTTTTTTTATTTTTACAAACATTTTAAGCCTAAGATTATCAAAAACGGGTATAAAGTGTAGATGTTAAGGAACACTGAGGGAAAATTGAAACTGTGACATTTTTCGTACAATCACACTTTTGGTAGAAAAAAATTTTTACTCATATTTTTCGTTTTTGTTGAACAACGTCTTCACATACCTTTCGATCTATTAGTCTCTTATGTCGGTAAAAAAATTTCGTTCACGACATATTCACGAATAATTGATATAAATACCCAAAAACAGGTTCATTTTTCGTGTAAGCTAGTGTTATTTACAACTAGGTGGCAACTCCTTAGTTTTGTGGGTCTTGCGCATTGACAGTGAATGTCATATTTACTAGAGATTTTACTATATAAAATTTAACAAATTAAAATCATTAATTAAAACATATAATTTATTAAATTATAATAACCTTTATTAAATTATACCTTTTAAAAAATAATGTTTTTTTTTGAGTTAAAATATTTTTGAGAACATTTTTTATTGCTGAATTCAATGAAATCTCGAGTAAAAGAAATTTAGTGAAATTTGAAAGAAATTGTTTTCTGTGTCACACCCGATACTTTATATTTTACAATTTGGGATAAACCGATGGTTTTCTCTCTGAAAAAAGAAAGTTCTCACCACCTAAAGAATACGTTTGTTTTTTAAAGAAATTCAAAAATTCGAAAAACTGGGAAGTAAATTTATGAAAAAAAGGAGTCTTTTTCACAGTGTTATCAAAAAAGCTCTTGAGCAGAGTGGCCAATTTGTCAAAATTGCGATTGACCTCGTGAGCGTGAGTGCACTCTTGGAGACCTTAAGTCTTCAACCAAACAGAGCCAGTACAGAATCAGACTTAAAAACATGGATTCGGCCTATCGGTTTAGCCGGGCATCGTCTTTGACTCAGCTTGGCTTTTTTGTAATCCAATTAAAGTCGGCCGCCCATAGACAATGCCGTGAACTAGCTCGTAGTGCCAGAATAATTTTGTTATTGTTTTATTAAATTTTCTTTTCCACTTATCTGGTCATTGCACTTTGGTTATCATTTGATAATACGCAACATAGGCGCAAGTCCATTAAGTCATCTCAGTGTACTGACCTCTTAGTATTATATTATGTGCTGCAGGCGAAGGACACTAAACGGCTCCTTGGGTGTGCTCATTTGAAGGAGTCGACAGAGACATGCAGCCGCAGGCATTTGGAAGTGGCATACTACAGTCGACTGCATCTTTGCGCGCTGCCTGGCATCAAATTAATTATCCTTGATAATAATCATGCAATTTATACGTGTGGCAAGCTCGAGTTAATGTTGTTGTTGTCGGTGGCAGTTGTACTTGTTGTTGTTTTTGTTGAGCTTCGCTGCGGTCCTCATTGCGGCTGCTGCATCATTATGCTCATTATTGCCATCACAGCGACGATTTTATTGTTGGGACTGTGCTCCAGTAACGGCTTACTCACCCACACATACTCCCACACTCACACTCATACATACACATTTGGGTGATTTTCATACAAACCAAACACCAAACAGAATTACAGAATTTTATGATTTTTATTCAGAATGAATTCTTTTAAATATTTTACAAAAAAATTATTTTTACACATTTCGCGATTTCGGATAAAATATATTTTTTCGGCATTAGTTTGGGATTTTCGAAAAATACAATAACTCCAGTTTTACTTTAATTCAAATTATTACTTTTTATTTGGAAAGTGCAATATCACTGTTTCCTTTAAAAATTTATAAAAAAAAATATTATCTTTTGAAAACTTTGTCTGTGGGATTGTGGATCCCCTCCACCATAAAGCACGCATCAAGAACCTTATTGTCAAAAATATTAGCAGTTACAAATAAAAAAAAATGAAAAATACTTTCATTCTTAAATTAGCCCGAAATTTTGTTTTCTTATTAATGTACAAATTCTTTATAAAAATATAAAATTTTAATTTTTTTTTTTTAATTCTTTAATAATTTAATAATTATTATTTGTTTCAAATCAGTTTATTTTGTACAAGAACTGCCCATATAAAGTTGTGTACACAAGGCGTACAGTACCCGTTTGATGAATTGCATTAGGACATGTGACTAATTATGATCAATTAAGCCAGATGTGTGCAGGAAATGCCAAGGAGTGCCTTAAGCAAGCATTAATATATTTTATAATATCATTTTTTAAATAAATAAAAAGTTTATTTTATTAAAGAAGTTAAAAATATTCGGCATCAAACTTTTGTCAGTTGATAATTTTCCGCAGTAGATCCTATGTTTTCATAGATAGGTTTAAACAGCAAATATAACAGAAAATTTTAGACACCTCCAATATTTTTTTTCTTTTTTATCAGACACAAAAATTAGTTTTTTATATATGATTATATGACCCGATATCAAAAAAATAAAAAAAACTTTTCTCCACTTAAGGGATCTAGTCTGAAAGTTTGGTTGCTCTAGCTCTTACCATCTCTAAAATCTATGCGTTCATATAGACGGATTTGGGTATATCGACATCTCTAGAAACCCTGATCATACTTTTACCGCTCCCATTGTGGTGTTCCAGAGGACTTGAAAAAACTAAAAGTTTTAGATGCATAATGCGTTTGTTTATGAAGATATCGTAGCCAAATTTGACGTTCGGAAGTTTTAAGAGTTCCCAAGCACTGTTCATGGCCATCGGTAGCGTAGTGGAAGCGTACTCGCTTTGCAACCCGATTGTCGGTGGTTCGATTCCCCGCAGAAGCACTGGTGCATTTGCCTAGCACTGGCATCGCTAGCTCAAAGACGCTATTTGCCCAAAAAATCCCTATTAATTCAAGACACCGCCGTGCGGATTCGGCTATAAAATGTAGGTCCCTGTTCTCTTCGAACAGTTATTAATTGAGATCCCTATTCTCCGCCCAGGGGCGACTGACAAAATAGTCGGTCAGGGAAAATTATTATAAGCACTGTTCCAAATTTTTCACAAAATTGATTGACTATACCATTCTATGACCATAGATTATTAGTTCCAAGAATGAGTTAAAAATTGATGTGTTAAATATTAATCAAATATAGTTGGGCTATTCATTTGTTTGATTTGCAGCTAAAATTTGCTGCAACAATCATTATTTCCGCCAATAACTAAGATTTTTGCATGAACATTGCATATTGCCAGTAATTAATTAAGTTCCCTCAAATGTTTACATAACTCAATGCCTCAATGAAGCATAAATTTAATTGCTTTTGAGACTTAAGAAACCGTCTTGAGTATCGTCGTAATGCCACAAAGTAAGTGAAATAAAAAGAATAATAGGAAATTTAGTGTCCCTGCATTAAATTAGCAGCCTCTCCTTTGCAATTAATTGACACTCTCCACAATCTTGTCCTTGTTTTGATTTCCATTTAAGCAAGAACGATTTCGCTCAAAGGTTGCTGAAAAAAAAAATGAAAATTCCGCCATTCCTAAAGTGGGCAAAAATTAACTTACTAGCTTTACGTTTTGCAAAGAACTCGAGAAAAAACTAGAAAAAAAATAACAAAAAACTAAGTCAAAGGCTGCAAAATGCAGCAAAAACGTTGCTGCTGTTTTAGCCTTTTTTATACTCTACACTATCATGGTCAAGGGTATTAGAGATTTCTGAAATAACATACAATAGGCTGAATGAGGCGTGACAGAGTATAAGATCTTTAAGGCTAGCACGCCACCTCGTAAAAAGTCGTGAAAGAAAAAAGTGCTACTTATTTTGTAAGCCAAAAAAGAAAATGTATGGGTAGAGTTTGTGACCAAATAGTGCTGCCCACCCAATAGATGGCGCCATACAGTAAATATAAAAATCAGCTGTTTGTTTAAATTGGTTACAAGTGTATAAAATAATAAAAAGTGCAAAAATGAAAAAAATTATTATATTATTATATAATATTATTTTTGCTTACTTATTTGCGAAATTGTTGGGAAAAAAACACACCAAGACCAGGCTAAGCCCAAGAAAAAACAGAGTATGTGGGTAAACTCATATTTAATACGCAGAGCTGAGTGTGGAAGATTTTGTGAATTCAATTATTCACATTTTGCGAAAAATTGTCAGTTCAAATCCATGGTACAGAATCCGGGAGAATTTTCGGAAAATTTGCACATGTTCCCTAATCAATTTTCTGCTCTTTAGTAAAATTTGTGCATCTTTTTGACTATGCGACATTGTTTCTGCTATCAAAATAAATTGCAGAACATTAATGTTAGAAAAGCTAAGCTTTTTGCCGGCGTTTTTATTTTGCTGCGTACTGGCCTTAATATAGAAAATACTGAAAATCGAAATTTTTTCCTATTCCGTCGAGGTTTGTTATAATTGCAAAGATTTCTCCAAGCTCCTTAACACTTCAAAACCGACTTTCATATTTACTTTTAAGCAAAATTACGTATAATAAAAAAAAAAAAACTCAAATCTCTTAGGGCAAAGGTATTTGACCACCAGTGCTGCCCATTATTTTGAGCAATTGACATGTAGATGGCGCCAGCAGCAGTTTAGAAACATTTGTATTACTCCAAAAGAATGGCCAATTTGGCCTGTAAGTCAAAACTCCAACTATCGAATTCAAATAATTTTCATCAAAATTTTCTATTTTATTTTCACTTTTTAGCAAGTGATTGAAATTAACTTCTTCAATTTTCACGTCAGTTTAAAATAATATCAATTTTGAATTGAAACTCTGCCGTCGAACTAAAATCTTGCTCCTAGCATCTTTTTTCAAATGATACCTATGTGTTAAATTTAAATAATTTAATTCTTAAAATGTCTATTGCATATTTTACTTTATTTTCGGATCTAAAGTGGGTCAACTTTCATGGCCCCATTTCTTGAAGCCTTCGAAAAACAGGTAATACGGAAGGACAAAAAGACAAACATAGCATAATACATTTTTTTCTTGTTCGGAACATTTCGGCTGAATTTTGTGGTCTTACGCTTTTCGATTTACCACCGCCTTAATACGCCCTTGTACCCGAACAGGGTATAAAAATAAACTATATGAAGATTAATTACATTAATATTTAATTTGTAACTTTGATTCATTAAGATTTTATGTAAAGGCTCATCAATCTTGCGTTTTTTTTTAAATGCAAAAAAACACAAAAATTTCAAATGAATCGGAAAATCTTTATTATCAATTGAAATAACCATTCTTGCCATTCACTTTTTAAAGATAATCCCTTTCAAATGTTGGCCGCAACTGCGCCGTAGCTCGTCCATGCGGAGGTTCCAATTTTCGATGACGCTCGAGCATAATCGGCGGTATCTCCCGAATAACACGGGTAATGTTGGCCTCTAATGCCTCAATCGTAGCTGGATTATCCACAAACACTTTAGACTTCAAGTAGCGCCAAAGGAAAAAGTCAAACGGTGTGATATCACACGATCTGGTGGACCGATGATTCCACCGGCCCATAAACCACACCACACAGTTGTTTTGAGTGGATGTAACGGCAGCTCTTGAATCTCTTCGGGTTGTTCATCAGCCCATTTATGACAATTTTGCTTGAAAACAGTGGAAAACAGAACGGGAATTTTCGCAATATAATTGTACGATTTGTAAACGTTGTTCGGGTGTAAGTTCCATGATGTAATGGCAATGAAAACTGAATAAAAAACTCATGGCAACAGGACAGTACTCACGCTTGATTTATCATAAAAACCTATTGAAAAGAAAACCTCAAGATTGATGACCTTTTAGGTCCGCCAAATTTAGATTTCTTGACAGAGCCTAATTGTCAATAAAATATTGACATGTTCACAGTCAACAGTCATTATTATTTGCAATGTAAATTAGCGCATATATCATACATTTTTTTTTTAGTAAAGCTCATGCAGTGTATCCCTTTGTCGGTTAGCGCCCCAACTAAATTACAATTTTTCCCCCTCACCTTATGTCATTCGTTGTTTAGCTACGCTTTTGCCTTCATTTATCACAGTTTGTGCGCATTTGTCGACTTGCCTTATCCTGTGGGTAGAATGCGCCCAACTACACTTTGACAGCCATTCAGTGCTGCCAACTCGAGCGAAGTTGAGAATGACGATGAACTGGCGTCTAGTCAAAGCTGCGACAACGCGTCAAAGGGCTGTTCTGCACTGCCTTCCTGTCGTGCTCCTCCAGGGTAAAATACTACTATCTTCTTCTGTTTGCTATGTGCTGTCGGCTTTGGACCCAATTGCTCAGCGGAAAAATGTCTTTTAATTAGTGTTTAATTGAATTGCAAACTGGAATTTTAATCGAAAATTTCTGCTCAGTAAAGTTTAGTTTAACTTTTTCCGCACAGTTTGCATTGTAACTGGTGCCAAATTGATTGTTTTGCGTTAGAAATTCAAACGGGCATTGATACAATGATTTTTTTTAGAAGATACTATATGCATAGTTTGCTTTTGGTTTAGTCTAAGTGCTTTGTCTAAAAAAGACAAAATAGTGTTTTTATGGGATGTGTAATTTTTTTAGGGTGGGTGCTTAAGGGCAATAAACGCAACGTTTAGAAAAAGTGTTTTGTTTACTAAGCCGACTCGGACCATAGAAGAGAAAAAAGGCCAGGGGTTAAGCGCTTACTAAATAGAGTCCAATGGGAAGTCTTTGATAAGCATTTTGTGTTTTAGCTATCAAATAAGAAAGAAAGTGCATTGTTTTAAAGAGGCTTTTACGTTTAGTTCTAGGTGCAAAAAGAAAATATTTGGAAAAATTGTGAGAAGTCAATGCCATTACACAATTTAAAGTTCTCTCAGGTCAATCATTTTATCCTATATTTCTAAAGAAACTGCTTGAAGAAGGCACTTCGAACTTCAGATTTGCACTTCTTGCAAATTTTGATGTTTTGGAAGCCCTGGCACCGGGATCCCAAACTAAAAGAATATCTTAAACTTTTAACTATTATTTAATTTCACTTTTTTATTTACCCTATATTTCAATCAAGAATTAAAATAAGAAGATTTTTTTTTAAACCAAGTTGAGATAATTAAAGCTTCATGGATTATACTTCAATGTGAAAAATGATATCCGACAAATGTTCACCATAGCTGGTTTTATTGAGGGCGACCCTATGGTCAACATATATCATCGGTGATACTATTTTTTACATCTTAAATAGTGGCTGGATTGATTTTCAAAAGCTACATGAAAAGGAGTCTATCCAATTGACATTTCTACGTCGCGAAATTAAACGATTGCAATGCATAAAATTCATCCAAGTAAATCCTATCCAATTCGAGATAAAATAGCCAATTGACCTCGAATGGTGTCTATCCGAATTGGTGGTATTGTGTAGCCAGTGCCATTCTTAAAAATTAGGCCCGATGATGCCTTTCGGTCATAATATACACCACATAGTAACTTTTTGAGGATGCATCGACCGCTCTTGATATTCACGAGGATGTTCGTCTAGAACAACGGCTAGGATAGCCCAGTTCGCTCCAAGATAAATGTCACAACAAATTTATATTTGCTAAGACTGTGACAATTTAAAACGCTGCCTTGGAATGGCGAATCCTATTGATTTATTGCTCAATGCTGTAATAAAGTCGCTTACCTTTGGTCCAGGCGTACTTTCTGGCGCCTAGTGCATACCCTTAAAAAGGACTCACACCTATCACACTAACTCCAAAACAAAAACTGCCCAGATTTGGCTGCAGATCCGCCTTATATAGGCCTCGATCGCCACCAAATCCTGAAATACCCGCAAAACCCAATACCAATAAATACTTAACGGCAATCGGATTATCCTACGTATAAGACAGAGTCAGCCCTACTTAAAATTATCCCTATCACCTACTCTACATTCACAACTACGCACTAATATTATCCCACAAACAGCGCGCCAAACTTAAGCCGCTCTACTTTGTTCAGTGTTGGTAAGAGAAAAGGGCCCTCTTTCTTCGCTACTCTCACCAAACCATTAGCCTGTAGTAAAAATGAGAAGGCTTTTTGTGAGGTGGCACTTTGTTCCTCACATGTCAGACTTTGATAGAAAACCAAAATAACGTACTTTTTACTTTTATCCATTTATAATTACGTTTACTTTCCTGCGCCTCTATTATACCACCTTACATAATACTTTCACAATCAAATTCCGAGTACATGATTTACAAAATATTAAATAAATGTTAAAACAATAAGAAAAATGGGGCAAAACTTCTAAAGAACTTAAAAATGAATTATAAACTAAGACTAATAGTTTTTAACACTAACTTTTATGTTATCAAAAAAAAACAATTTGAACAAATAATATTCGGGGTCGCTACGGTTAAAGCAATTAAAATAAAAATCATCAATTTTTTCATTAAAATTGAAAAACAGTTATGTTTTGATCCAAAATGAAAATTATGAAATAATAGTTGAATAGCAACTTTTATTTAAAAATGGCCAAATAATTCATATTTTTCAAATTTTTGTTGGACAAATTTTATTTTATAAATCGAAAATTAGTTATTCCTCAATTTGTATTTAAAAAAAATTAAAGATGGCGTACGTTAAAGTCGGATGACTTTGGGATACCCTGTATCACCACATTGCAATTAAATCCGGTGTGTTGCTTAAGAACTCAAAAATATATTTGATTACCATTGGTTACGATATTTTTTTTTCATAAACGAACAAAAACCACAAGAATTTCGAAACAAAAATAATTTTTCGACCGACAGATATTGATATAGTGCTTTGATACAGTGCTGGGAGACCCTAAAAAACTTCCGAATGCCAAATGTGGTAACGATTTATATAAACAAACGAAATATCCATCTAAAACTTTTGTTTTTTTTCGAGGTCCTCTGAAACACACCTATGGGACCTATAGTCTCCCGTGACAAAATAAGGCATCTAATCTGAAAGTTTTGTTGATCTAGCTCTTACCATCTCTGAGATCTAGGCGTTCATACGGACGGACAGACAGACAGACGGACATCGGTATATCGACTTCTCTAGTCACCCTATTCATGCTTTAGGTATCTTTGGGTGGGGGTATCTGAGGTCTCCTTCTGTATGTTACATGCATTTTCGGCTTGCACAAACTTAATATATCCTTTGTATAAAAGTACATATAATAACATCTTCTGAGCTAGGGTTCTCATACCTCCATATTTATTTATTGAACATTTTTAACACGCTTTTTGACTTCTTCCAATCTAACTCAATGCCCAAATGTAGTTCTTCCCACAACTAAGTTCAACTAAAAGCGATTAGTCCTAGTCAGTTATTTTAAGCCTAAGACATGAGAGTTATTATTTAGAGACTATAACTAAATTAACAAAGCTAAAATTTCTTGCTCGCCAAAAACTTTGCTAATTAATGTGTCCAAAATGGAGCAAAGATGCAATTTTCCAAAACCTAAGGTCCTTCCATTTTCTTGTCAGCTGCTGTCAATGGCACAGACAAAGCTCAATTTTCCGCCAACTTAAGTTCTTCAAAAGCGCCAAACGGCAGCGCCAACATTGCATAAAATTCCGGCATCCAGGACTAAAATGCAGCTGTGCCAAAGTCAGCAGTACAAAGTATTGAATGACATGTTGTCGGAAAATTAATTACAAATCTGAGTAATTATGAAAGTTTTGACGTTCCGCGATGCAACTTTTGGGGAATATCATGTCAGTCTGTTGCAATTGACACAATGCTAGACAAAGCATTTTTACTGGCTTAAAAGGCAATACAAAATTTACTACTTCAGCATTCCAGCCGGATTATGGAGCATTAACAAATTATTCCTGACCAAATTAAGTGCAGCTGAAGCTCTAGGCCAATGCCGCCATACAAAGCCAAGCGGCAACTCAGCAAAAGTTTCCATTTTTTGTTTGCGTTAAAATGGCTCGCAGCTTATGCCATAATCCGATTTCGAATTGAAAATTCATAAAATTAATTTTCATAAAAAAGAAACAAATAATAATGGCACAGCTTGAATGCATGGAAGCGGAAAAAATGAACGTGATCTCGCCTGTGGAAAGAAAAGCGGAAGCAGACCAACGAACGGTCCGCATAAATTTCAACTAATTACAATTTCAATGTCCGGCAGAACAAACACACGAGCACCCACATGCACATATACACTGAGTTTAAAAATTATTCACACACTTTAATTGAAATTTTGTATATAAATACATATTTTATACTTTAATTTTATAAATAGCTACTGCTGAAATAATTGTAACATTTAATATCAAGCACCCCACGCTTTTTTTACTATAATTGAATTATTTTATTAATAATTTAATTTCTAATTTAATCTTTTTACGGAATTTTTTATTGCTGTAATACAAACTCTTGATACTTTAAAATTATTTTCTACTTTTTAGTTCGGTTTGCTATTAAAGCGTATTTTTAATTTTTTTAAACTATAATTTTTTCTTTTCTTAATTTTTAGTCTCAAAACAATATCAAAAGTAAATATAATCAAGAGCCTTGATTTTTAGAATATCTTATGTTTGACAATACCTTTCCATTTCATCTAACGCATCACTATTACATGAAACTTTTCCTGTTAACTTCGAGCAATCAAGTTCTTCTATTCGAATACCATTTAGTGACCTTCCGCGACTTAGAGCTACATAAGCCTGTCCAGCAGCAAACAATCGAGAGCCCAGATAAATAACTGCATGATCTACCGTACAGCCTTGCATTTTGTGTACGGTGGATGCCCAACTCAGGATAGTTTATTTTTATCCTGATGATCCTAGTCAGGACATTAGAACAAAGTTATTAAATAATTGTATTGTCATCAGTCCTTGACCCCTGTGCAAATTTTCAAGCTGATCAGACTTTTTGAAATTGATGAAAATTACGCTGAAAGATTCCGTTACATACATACATACATTCAGGTCAAGCTAATAAAAGCGTGTTAAATGATAAGTTCCTTCCTGAAGGGTGTTTCATGAACGCCCCTTAGTTTTTTAGGCAAATATATATTTATATATTTATATTTTTAAACATAAAATTAAAATATTATTTTCCATTATGAATGACATTTGTACGCTAATTTATAAAGCAATTCACTAAACATTTAAAATTGTGTGCATATTTACTGGTCTCACTGTATATAGATACAGCAAAGTAAACATGGGCTTCAGCTACATACATTCGCATATAGGGGCTTTCATTTTTAACATTGATACGAAAACCATAACAATTACAAATACAAATACAAATGCGCTATGCAAATAAAGGCCAAAGCGAATTTATACGTGCAAGGGAGTAAGAAAGTGGGGAGAGGTTTAAAGATGGAGGTCCAACACAAAAGCAGAAAACAGATGACCGTTATGGTCAATGCGCTTAATGGCTGAACGTGGGTTCGGCCATTTTGTGGTCGTACAACTTTTGGGTATATAATTTAATTTTTTTTTTACTTTTCCAATCATACTCTTATAGAAGACATATGAGCTTAGATCTCAAATTAGGACGCTTAAAAATTATGTTTTTAAACTTATATACGAATTAAATGTCACCAAATAGATTTAAAAGCAAGAATTTAGAAAACATATTATAAAATTTTGCAGATTCAAAAGATTGTACAACAAATGGTTGGGAACTTTAAAGCCGATAATCTCAAAAATAATCTAAAAAACTGCGAGTTCGGTTTTAGCGACTTTATAACATTAAAAAAATGGCTGTTTGGTAGGAACATATCTTTGCTAATAAAAATCCTTTTAATCCTAGTTTCCTTAAATTTCTTGTTGTTCACTTGAAAATAATTTTTTATCACAAACTTTTTAAATTAGTTAGTTAGGTTTTAAGTTAGTTATTTATTTTTCATGGGTTTTTTGTTAATTTTTACCTAATACTACTACTACTACTTACTAACAGCACTATGCCATTAGGATTTTTTTTAAATTCATAACACTCATAGTAAATCATACTTCTAATTGTTATTGTTTTAATTAAAAAAAAATTGTAAAGAAATCGTTTTTTTTTTTGACGTTCATTTTCAACTGGTTTGGTATATACATTTATAAACAATTGTAGTGGTATTACATAACAACTAATCACAGTCTCTAGTCGAGAGCTCGTGAAAAAAATTCTGATATATAATTCTAATATTTAAAGATATATAACAATAATAATTTTATGTTACGCAACAATTAGAGAATCTCGCGAATATCGCCGGATTGGTTTTTTTGAGGCTTACCTAAAGTTAGTACTCTTAAGTATAAGAGTTTAAGTAGTTTAAGAAATTTATCAACTTTAGGTTTTTCCCATTTTTGTTGCAAACCATTAAGTATTAAATAGGGATTTCGTAGTCAGACATTGGTTCATTTGGCCCTTGAATGACTTGTTGGCCAACATATTATAAATAAGGATAATAAGATGAAGATAGAAAATTCAACCTGATCAATTTGACCAAAAGGCCTTGGATCCAAACACTGTCAAACGGGGTAAAGAAATCGTTTTAAATTTTAAGTCAAAATTGGAGCCATATTTTGTCATCAGTGCTCACAAAATTCTCAATATAAAGTCGACTAAAAAAGGCCAAACCCATCATCAATTGCGTTTATCAATAATCTCGTAGTTTAGTCCAGCTTTATCTGCTCCTACAAGGGTATGCAGAGGTAAGCTTTTGTATTTATTTTGTTTTTCTATAAATAACTGACTTTCTTGTCCGATGAAAACAGTTGGAAAAAGGGAGCAATGGCTATGCGACCACAGTGAAAACTCATTAATTTATTCTTCTTTCGTTTGTTGAACTTAAAATAACAGCGTTAATCCGCTTAGCGCAGCCATTGACTAAAACAACGGTAACAACAACAACAGCAATAACGGCAACTAACAACGGTAACAAGGCAACCAACAATGGCCACAGTCACGGGTGCAGTCATTGTGAGGGTGCTGCGGCTTTCGGACACCCTACGAAATATCTGAGTATTACATTTTGAATGTGTTCTATGAAGTACTGCCCTATTTCAGGCACTCAGTTTGAAATGCAATTTGGAGACTCCCTGAAACTTTTTTGTAGATCCGCCCCTGGCGTCCGACTCACGCCTCGTTGACTGAAAACTGAAGCTGCTGCTGATGCCGATGCTGAAACTGAAAGCTGAGGGTGTGGTAGTTGTGGTTACTGCTGTCGGCTGCTCTGCTGATATTGCGGCGCTGCACAGTGGTCGAAATCTAGCCATAATTAATTTAATTTGAATGGTAGTCTATATAATAATCGGCTAATTGTATTTAAAATAAAATATCTTAAATTCTTTAGCCAACAGGAAAAATTTTATTTATGCAAACACAACAATTAAAAACCTTCCCCAAAATTGCATCCGCCTGTTAACTTATATCTACAACGCTATGCTACGTCTGGATTACTACCCTACTCAATGGAAATATGACGAGATAATAATGATTCCGAAGCCGAAGAAACCTGATAATGTAATTTCTTCATATAGGCCGATTAGTTTGTTGGCAATTTTCTCGAAAATATTTGAAAACTTCTTTATGTTACCAGCACTGGACGAACTAACCAGGAACAATGTGAGTCATCCTCGCTTCAATGTATAAACGCAGTAGTTCCTCAAGGTAGTGTACTGGCTCCTATACTGTACACTATATTTACATCTGATATGCCAATGTCAAGTAGAGTAGACGTCGCAACTTACGCTGATAATACGGCAATTATTGCATCAAGCGCATCTCCTGTGGAAGCATCTCAACTTCTGCAGTCTCAGTTGAGTTTGCTAGAGAAATGGTTAACTGAATGGAAAATAGTAGTAAACTCGCAGAAATCCGTCCAAACTACATTTGCTTTGAGAAAAGGGAACTGTCCCTCGGTTCGGTTATACAGATCTGAAATTCCCCAAAGTGATATCGTTAAATACCTTGGAATACACCTGGATAGAAGACTCACATGGAATGCACATATAAAAGACAAACACGCGCAGCTCAAAATAAAAACAAAAAAAAATGCACTGGCTATTGGGGCGTAATTCTCAACTCAGCCTCGAGAACAAAGTAAGACTTTACAAGGCTGTCCTAAAACTTATTTGGCCATACGTTATGGGGCACGGCGAGCGTCTCTAATCTTGAAGTGCTACAGCGCTTCCAATCGAAAACTTTAAGAAACATTGTTAACGCTCCATGGTATGTCTCAAATGCCGAAATTCACAAGGATCTCAACATTTGCTATGTTAAAGAAGAAGTCAGCAAATTTAGCAATAGATACATGGAAAGATTATTGGAACATAGCAATAACCTTGCCCTTAATTTAACAGATAACAGTCAGTGACAGTGATCTCTCAAGTTGATTTTAATTCAGATTTTTTTTTTTTTTTTTTTATTATTTATACTTATAATAACAACTAGTTCGCATATAGAACCTAGTCTCAATGGAGACTAGCTGCTCCTGTCAGTGTTTAAATAATTTTATATAATTTACTGACTGTTTTTGAACAGATTGTAAATAAAATCGGAGAAAAAAAAAATGTATGCAAACACGATTTTTGTGACCATGAACATGTAAAGATGCGGCCATGATATTATTTATCAATTGCCCCTAGAAACTTTTACCAAAAACCTTATTATCTTTCAATTCGAGAATTTATGTGTATTTGACACTTTTAGAAGTTACTGGGTACATTCATGACCATTGAAAGCGTCATTCCAAAAGTTAGCAAACATTTTTCAAAAACAGTGTTTTTATGATTTTAAAAATGTTTAACGTAAGATGGCGCCACTATTTCACTAGATGTTGGCGACAGTAACACCTGTTAAGTTTTTGCCGCCACAATCAAAATTATTTTGAAAGCATAAATAATGGAGTGTTGTGGGCATCACTGATATAATGCACTAAACAAAAAGTGCTTGGGAGGAAATTGCAAAAGCTTTTAAAAAAAACAGAGTAAATGAGACTTGAATAAATATTTAACAATAGAAAATTAAAAATGAATATTTATAAACAGTGAAATTCTCTTACGGAGGAATGGCCAAGATATAACGTAAATATTATTTTTTGGTATAATTTGAGACGTAGTACAGCTCTTATAGTCTCTGAAAATCTTTTGTTCATACGGACAGAAAGACATGGCAATATCTACTCGTCTGTTGATGCTTAGCGAGAATATAGACTTCATGGGTCCATACTTCATTCTCCCCGTTACATACTTTTGCATTAGTGTTGGGTTTGTTCATGAACGAATGAAAGGCGTTCAAAAAGAGATCGCGTTAAAAACGTTCAATCAATTTTATACCTCTTTACTTGGTGGGTAAAAAAAAAAAAAGTATTGTTATATTTAAAAAAAAAATTTTGATTTTAGAGTCAATACCAGTAACAGCCCGGCTGCGTAAGCAATTACAAAAAAATCGGAATTTCAAGACCGCCGAAGCAGCTGTAGAAGAAGAAATTTATTCCAGTGTATTAATTATTCACCTCTGTTTTCAGAACTGACTTTCAAAATCGAATCAGCACTGAATTCATGACAGATTTTTTACAAATAATGCACCCATGATTTTAGGCATGAATTTTCAAAGTCAATCAGCATTGAATTGAAAGCCTAGAAAATGCATGTGTTAAATTCAATGGCACAGGTATCCAATTCTTGAAGAACAATAAAACGTTACAAAAACTACTTACAAAAAAATGTTTTGATTATAAGATATAAATACGTTCTTATTAACTACTACCGCGCTTAAACTGTTTATGAATTGTAAGATACGGCTTTACAAAATACTTAGCATACTTTGTAGAGTCAATTGCGCATTTTTTATATACATACACGCCTTTCTCGAACAAGATTTTTTTCAGCTATAAAGCAAATACTATGAAAACAGTTGCTAAGCAGTTTGAACCTTAAGGCACCCATGGCTTAAAAATTTAAATTATATATCTTTTGAATCAAGGAGCGTGTTGCAATTATTGGCAAAGTGGTGTAATGTACACTTCAATACGTTTCAATCGATGCCTTATATGTTTTTGAAGGATAATATCTATAAGTATACAAAAATAAAAAAAAATAATTTTTGACTCAAATGTATATTTCTTGAAATTAGAACATATTTCAGCTATATAAACAGTTTGCACCACTGTGCACTGCCTGCGGCTGCCGTCTGTCGGTTATATGTAGGTGCCGCGACTGCGGCTGCAGCAGCTGCGACAATGACGCTGACGATGACGGTGACGCTGTTGTGAATGCTGGTGACAATGACGACGCCGCGCCGCCAACAAACAAAATGAATTAAGGAAACCACAATGACATAGTTACAGTGGCATACGCATACACGTACACACAGATACACACAGATACGCCCAAACACAGATACATTCATGTTGATATCCGCTTATGCTGGGTTGGATGCGGTGAAATTGTTATATCTATGTGTATTTGACTGCGCGTTGGTGCCGAGATGTTGGTGGGACAACTTGGCCATAAAGCAGACTAACTAAAATGCCGTGAGCAGTTGACTGGACGCAGACATCCGAGGGATAAGCGGATGAGAACTATAATTGTGTGTGTGTTGACGGTGTTAAAATTTAAACTTTATGAAAAGTTTCACCAGGAAGTAAGCTAAGCGTCGGAAGTAAGCTGATATGAGCGCCGAATAACGAGCTTAACAACTACAAATTTTATCATGAGCAAGAACAAAAATAAAATAAAGAATGCAAATGTACTCGAATTCCAAATAAATGTAGTATATTAGATTACAGAATTCAAAACAAGTCTTAACCCATTTTCTTTCTTTCTTCTTGCTCGACAAATGAATTCGAATTTGCCACCAGTAGGACTGTTATTTTTCAGTTATTTACACCGCTACTTTATCATTGCATAAATAAATAAAAATAACTTTTATGTTATTTTTAGCCAATGGAACCCCATAGAACTTTTTTTTTATAATTTCTGGTAAAATAAATCATCAAGAATGATACGATTTGATATGATGCTTTACTCCGAGACTATCCATTTGTCGAGTAATACGCCAGCGTTGCGTACACGCAACATGACGTCACGTCGTTCCTAGGTGTCAGAAAATTTTGAAATTTTGCAAATATCTTGTGTAAGGCATATGTAACGCCTCTACATTGATTTCATTCCAATAAAATTTTTTTTCGCAAAAACAGCGAAAATGGGTTAAGAAATAATTTTAACGAATACATGCCAGCAACTGAACTGTGCCTCAGTTAGACTAAACAAAATATTTATTCGAAAACTCTAGGTTAAAAGAGAATCCCATTTAAATGTTAAGGAAATAAATATTAGTTAATTTTCTCTACCTTTTCAATGTTTTATTTGACAAACACCTTTCTAGTTCACCTTTTTATTTTTTTGTGTTTTTAATTGAAACCGTTAATTAAAAGATAAAATGATTTTTTTTAAATCTTTTTTAAAAAAAATAAAAATAAACATCTGTATTATCCAGGGGTGCCACAAAAATCAATTTGTCTCAAATTTCGCCAGAATTATCTGCTTTGGGACTATTTTAAAATCTCCAGTCAATTCAATCGAGATTTGATTAAAAATCCTCCAATAAAACAAATTTATTTTTTGAAATTTTAATAAAAAAACTGTTACTTATTTATTAATCATCTGATCATCTCCAAGCAGAAGTGCTAAAGGAGAAGTGTAAAGGAGCAGACATATAGTACATTAGCTCTGAAAAGCAAACTATTAAGTATTAACGTATTAAATCCTTAAAGCTGATTTTTGCAGGGCTGTCGAGAGAAAAGTACGGGCGCGGTGGTAACTATCGCCGGTCCCTAAGCGCATTCTTTTTTCCAGAAAAATTTAAATGATTAATCTTCGCGCCCTTGGAGAAATACTCTCGTTCCACACCCCCTATCGACAGGCTTGATTATCTGCAAAACAAAAAGTAATTATTTATAAATTTTTAAAAATGAACTCTCTCTAAACATACTAGGATAATTTTCTAGCACAGTTATTGATTTAAACTTGCAAGGTATAGAAAAAGCAATAATATCAAATTAAATATTCAAGAAATAATGTCACATTAAGGGTCAAACAATATTATCAACAAATTCATCAATTCCTCAGGCATACAAGACATCGACCAATCCTCCAAACGAAGACATAAACAAACCAAGCGTCAAAGTCAATTCCCAAGCAATTTCGAATGTTTTATGCCATTAAACACACATTAATAGTGTGTGCGTGTGTGTGTGTGTGTGTGTGTGTGTGTGTGTATCTTTGTGTGTTTGCTTACGTATTTGTGTGTTTGCTTACTGCCTGGTCAACATTTCCAATGCTCCTAATTTCATTTTTGTTTAGTGGCCTAAACTGACGCGTTCTACGCTGCCTGCGGGCCATCTTATAAAACAATCGAAATTCGATAAGAACCAACAACAAGTGCAATGAAAGCAGCCGTTGGCTACAAACGGGTCAGCCTAACAAAAAAAACAAAAACTTGAGTCAGTTGAGGCGATGCCTGTCTGTGGAATACCCTACACACATAACAAGTTTTGTATGAAAACGTTAAAAACTTTGGGTGTACTCAAGAGAAATGTTTTGTAAGGTTAAGGGTATCAAGCTTGCCTAGACAAAAATGTAAGAATTTTTTGTTTATCAGACTCTCATGATTCTTTTAATTAAATTTAGTGGTTTTGACTGAATTTAAAATTTGCAGTTTTCAAAAGATTTTACAAAATTAGCAGCTCAGGATTCTAAAAAAATAAAAAGTACCACATTCACAAAAAAAGAACCACAAATGTTTTTCAATTTAAATTTTTTTAAAATGATGCATCGATCTGCATGCATAAATAGCTGTCTGAGCAAGCTTTGACATTTTATTTTCATGCCTGAGTATTAAATTGGAGGATTCTTAGAGTTTTGACATTTAAAGACTTAAACAAATTTTTCTCTTAAATTTTGATAGTTCAAGAAAACCAACGACCAGGAAGGCACACTAAAGGAAAAATTTCGTTTTCTACGATTTTATTTATTATACTTATTTACTATGTCTATTTATACAAACTGATTTCTCTTTGCCAATTCACGTTTAAGGCAACTCTCACTTAAGCAGATTTAACATTTTTAAGGCATAAAATCAAAAAACTAAGTTTCCTGAATTTTTAATTTAAGAGACTCCGCATTTTCCAGTGACCATAACTAATACAAAACAAAAAAATAAAACATTTAATAAAAAAATAACTTTTGGTTTTTGACATAAAAATTTAAAATAAAATAAAAATATAAAAAAATAAACAATATAGCAAAAAATAACAATAATTAATAGTTATTTTATGATTTTTATCTTAAAAATTATACATTTTAAAATATTTTTTTTCAACCTCATAACACTTATTTGCGATTCCTGATATTTTTACTACCTTATTTTTTGCTCCAAATAAAACTCAGGCATCGCTATATTTGCTTAAATTTGAATCTTTCTAAGCAGTCGTTTCGAAGGTATGGTTAGGCCTTATGGCCAATGAATATTATCAGCTTACAGAAAATAAGATTTAAAACTGCATACTTTATATTTTTTTAAAATCGAAAAGCATAAAAGCTCTAATCCATCTCAATCAATAGTAAAAGAATCAAAGTAAAATAAAAAGCAATTTGGTGACTCCATATCTTGTGCTCTTGGAGATCTTTAAATGGATGACCAGACAGATGGACAGAACATACCCGAGATGATGCCAATTTTGAAATAAACGTATTTTGATGTATATCATCTTATACAGTCTGTTACCTACACTGCACAAATCTGTAATACTCTTGACCCTATGGTTACAGGGTATAAAAAAGCATTGAAACCCATCAAAGTAAACTACACGCATGCCGAACTCCGGGTTCTGCTTCCCATGTCGCTTGGAAATTTGACGACAGATGAAAATTAAGTACACAAAAAAAAAACAAAAAAAAAGACCAAAAAATACGAAAAGAAAACACAGATAAAATAAAAAACAATGAAAATGCCCCGAATGCATGCTAAATAGAGGATTTACGTAAATGGATTTCTAGGCATTTTCGCATTTGCTCGCATGCGAAATAAGCTGGGAATTGAATATAAAGTGCGCATATGTATGTGTGAGTATCTGTGTGACCCTTTTGGGCATGTGTGTATGTGTTTGTTGACTGTGTTGACATTAATGGTTCAAGTTTAGGCAAAGATTTCTTTTTATTAGGTGAAAATTTATGAAATCTTTGGAGAAGTCAGGACGTTGTAGTCCTAGTGTCTCAGCCATTTTTAAAGCCTAAGAAACCAACAACTCAGTTGGCTTAAACAAAAATTGCACGCATTTAAAATGCTTTGGTATGCAAGTGCTTCGCCATCTTGAACTCGAGTGGTCTTTGTTGCTAGTGCGCCATTGCTTTTATTTCCCTGGTTGTTGTTTGTGTGTGGCTATATTTTTTGTTGTTTTTGTTTCCTGTTGCTGCTTCTTTGGCATCATTTCATGTCGGCCTTGAGTGCTGGAAATGGAATAATTGGATATTCTTGTAACTTATTTACGCTGTTGCTGTTACTGCTTCTGGTACTTCTGCTGTCGCTCCTGTTAAGGATAACGCTGATGCAGACGTTGAAGTTGACGTTGTTAGCTTTTCAAAACGCTTTAAGTAAGTTTAATGGCTTCCTAAGTTGACCCGAAAGAGTTACAAAGTGTGCAAGCACAGAGTAAAAAAATGCGAATAAGTGGAGTTGGTATTCGACAGTGGGATACCCTGAAGTAAACTTAATCCAAAAAAAAAGTAATTGCCTGATTTTGGTAAGGTATTCGATTTTTTAATCGTTGTAATGGTGAAAATAATCGAAACCTCTTTAGATTATGTTTTCAAATTTAAAGATTTGAGCACTACAAAACATTGAACTAAACAATATATTTTTTTTAGGAATTTAGGAAAAAATTTCCAAAATATGCAAAAATAGAGTTTTTTGTTATGTTGGTCTATAAAGAGCATAAAACTCCATTATGCGTTTTTTGGGGTCGCTGATCACTACTCTGATGTCAGAGTTTAAAAATTCAAAATGGCAGCTACAAAATGGCAGCCATTTTTTTTTACTAAATATGCGAATTTTCTTACAATGAGCATAAAACTCGATTTACGGGTGTTTTTTCGGTCGCTGATTACGATTCTGATATCTATGACGATGAATTACAAAATTCGACGACGCTTAGCTGTGCTTCGCCGACTCCTATATAAGAAGACGTTCTGTGCATTCTTGTTACCTTCATTGATCTCGAACTTTAACGATAATAAATATTGGATTTGCCATTTTGAATTTTACAATTCTGACGTCAGAATCGCAATCAGCGACCCCAAAAATCTATATATAGCTAAAAATAACAATAATATGATTAAAAAACAATTCGCGTCGCAAAGGGTTAAGAAGACCAAAGTAACATTAAAAGCAAGTTTTGGAATGGCCGCCATCTTGAAAACATAGTAAAGGCGTTTTTCTCGAATTGCATTGAAACTATAGTTAATGAGAAACAAATCTACATTTTTTATGTTAATCTTAAGAACCAACAATCAAATTTATGTTTTTTTTTTGTATTAATAGTTTAAATTTTGGTTTAAAACGAAACAATAGATTGTATTAAAATTGTAGAGCATTGAAAGATGACAATAAAGACATAGCATTTTAATGGAATAAATATATATTTGTTATTTCTTTTTACAATGAAATCCTATATCTCAGAAACTATAAAAGGTATTCGCGAATTTTTTTCTGGCGGACTATATCAACTCTATTGAAGCCATTTCGCAGTTTTTTAGTATGAAATATTAATAATTTAATTCAAATAATGCTGAAAATCTACCTAATACATACAATTTGATATCTGTAATATCTTGGGTACAGGGTATAAAGAAAAGGAACGTCCAAAAAATAAAAAAAAAGAAATGAAAAAAATTGAATGAATGAAAGCTAGGAAAATTATTATAAATTTGACATTGAGTCCCGCAAAATTTTCGTTACGCTTTCTTAAGACAAACTATGAAAGTAAAAGTTTAGAAATATACTTTTTCTTACTTTATACAGACACTGATGAGTTTTTCTTCATGCCAAGTGTTGGTAACAGCTTTTCAACTTTTGTTACACTTGAGAAAAAATCAATTCAATAGGTTTTAGTCTAGAAATGTATATTTATTTAATAAAGAAATTACACCTTTCGCATTAAAAAATAATATGATTAAATAAATATTCTTTCCTAACAAAATGCATTTTTTTTAATCCCTTGAATTAAAGTTTAGCTACACTTATCAATTTACTTATCTCGGAGCATACAGTTGATTTAAAATACCGGCTATATAATTTAGAATAACAAAGGAATTTGATTTATTAAAATTGAATCAATAAGATTATATTATACATAAAATTTAATTTATGAATAAGATTAGCAAAAGAATAAAGTTAGTAAAAAATTATGATGAAATGGAATTAATTCTATTAGTTCGTTGGTACGGTGAACTTTTTGCATATGTAGTTCTAATTTGTATTTTTTGTTGCTTTTAATTTTTAGTTTTTAAGTTTATATAGTCAAACTAGAAACTTCACCTCAACTTTAAAATAGAAAAACATGGCTTTGGGTGGTGATAGTTTTAGTAATGGTAGTATAATAATAAATCCAATAATACCAAATCCATCAAGTTTCAGTTATGTACAAAAATTCCTTGACCTTTTTTTTTTTCAAAAAAAGCTTGGAAATTTATATTTTAATGTGGCTTTTAGATGCCAAAAGCATTTTTAAATAGTTTAGGCTTATTTGCTTCGAATTTTTGAAGTTTAAAGCAAACCAGTTTAAAAAAATATTAAACGGGCTGACTTGCGCTGTTGAGTTGTGCACTATGCTTAAAAAAGCTATCAGCTTTTCTCAAGATTCTGAATATTTGACGAGCTATCAATAAAAATTCAATTAATACATACAATATTATAGTAGCTTTTCTTAAACTTACTTATAAATTGGTAATATTTATGGGAGTATGTAGGCGTTAAGCGCAATTTCCTAAGTTTCCAACCGATTTTAACGTAATAGAAGAGAAGAAAGGTTTCAAGATTGTAATTGTAGACACCCAAAATATATGTATATTAAATAGGGTGAGTTGCGGCTAAATATAAAAAATAAAACGGTCTATCCGGAACTACAGCAAATGGCCTGAAATTGAATCTATTCGCCACGAACGTTGAAATGGAATTTGGAGACTTACACAAAAAAAATATATTTATTTCATCGTTAGATTGATTATGTATTTGATATTTCAATAATGAATTTTTGACCGATTTTAATAAAATTTGGTTTGGACTTTAAGTTTTGAAACAAACGACCCACTAAGCTCTCCATATACGAACTCTGACCTCTAAAATTATTGCGATTATCTCTGATATTTTGGAACGAAATATTTTTTAGTTTTCCGCATGTTACCCAAAAAAAAGAAAATATAAGAAATCATTTTGAGGAGCTAGGGGGCGTGGCAAAAGAAAATAACATTCTGCCGAAAAAAGAGTAATTTAATAAAAATTTGGTTGCAAAGTTAAAAAATATTTTCAAAATCGGTCTTAATGTATTTAATTATTGAAGTTTAAAGATATTTTATGTCATGATTTTGTCGTGAACAATGGATTTGATGAAATTAAGATGTTACATTTTTTTTGGTGATGATTTTTTTGTTAAAACCGATTTTAGTAGGTTTTAGAAATAATTTTGTTTATCCCCAAAAATATTGGTTTATTCAAAACAGATCTTGAAATTTTGAAAAAATAATCGCAAGAGAATGTATATTCTTTAGCAAAATGCATAGGAAACATTATTTTTGACATGAAGAACATTCCCATACAACTCGAACTCTAGATAGCCTCTTGACAAAATGGGTAATGGATCTTACCGAAATTTGCCAAATTTTTATTACCATATTGACTACACAAATTAATACTGTGTAGCTCTTTGCAGAAGAATTGTAGAAGACGTTATATCACAAGAGTAACAATACATACAATATATTATATAATACAATCCTGAAAAATTTTCCAAGTCCGTAAAAAAATTATGAATTGTGACAGAAATTGTAGGAAAAAAATTATAGAACGATGTTTTATTACTATTATTGCCATGATTTTTTTTTAGTTTTTATCTTAATTTTGTTCCACAGTTTATTTAGGTGTTTAAAATTTAATAGATATGTTATGCCAAAATTCTTCGATTAAGGTAAGGGGTTGCCAAAGCACTGCCAAATCGTTGTTTGTTTTGTTTGTATACTTTACCCGTAATTTGTTGCTACTGTTTGGCTTTAAAGCCCACTGCCCCCACTCGAATTGCTTTTTCTCTTTGCCCAACTAACAATCACTAGAAGAACGAAAAAGAAAGCATTTTACAATTTTTGCTATTTTTCTTCTACTCACTTTACTTGCTTGTTTAGTTGTTTTAACTTCCGTTTTTGCTGCGGGCACTTCCGCATTTCGTTTTTTTCCTGCTTTCTTTTGGCGCATTGTGTTGGCTTTTTTTTAACTTGGGCTTTGGTGGTAGCTGGTCTTTGCAGTGCTTCTAGCAAGTCCATGGTCGTTGACAATTTCCATTGGGAATTAGCGCGGTCTGTAATAAGGATCGCCCCCATAATCATTGGCCTGTGTAAACCTGCACTTAGCGCAGTCATTTTGCTGACCAAGAGCATGTCCCAGCCACGCCACGGACTCTACAGCTTTAGTTCTATGCGGCGGTCCGGGCTGCCTGCAGAGCGTGTCTAGTACAGTGTTTATCCTGTGTTCCGTGTATTGTGTCCTTTGCTGACGTATTTTGCAACAAGCTGGGAACTCTTTGGGCGCAAATGGTGGCGCTCTTTGTGCGACTTCCGCCTCGTGTGCTAATACCCAAATGGATGTTTAGTGTAAGTCCCTTGGAATTCCCACTAGCACTTGCACACTGACGCTTACTCCTACCCAGCTGCCATTGTTTTGGCTGCTTACCCCCCATACCTCTATTTAGCCAGTGGGATTCTTGCTGTTGTTATGTTAGCAGTTTCTCGATTCTTTTTGGGTTCTGCTCCGTCGGGCGTCCAGTGTCCAGCGTAATTACGCTTCTTGTTGTTGTTGACGGAGTTGCAGTTGAACATTGTTGCTTATATCTGCTTAAAACCTAATGACACTTTTAGTTAATTATCGCGGTGGCTTTGCAAAATTAAGCGATTCGGGTATAATTATGTAGGATTATTGCTTGTTTTTTTTTTTTTGAGCTAACCACAGTCTGGGCCAGAAAGCGATTGGCTGGTTGTGGTTAACAAATCACACTTTAAAAATCCCTTTTTTTGTGGGGGTATTTGTTATTTGAAGGGTAGATTACTGCAGCTTAGCGCGTAACCTTTTTGCGAAAATGCCAAAAACTTTTGATTTACTTGCGTATTGAAATGAGCTCAAGCGATAGAACTGCTTTTAAAAGGACTTGAAAAGTTTCTTCAAAGCAATTGCTTAATTACTGTTTATTTTTGCCGACTCCATTGAAATCTAATTGGATTTGAATCAGTTGATACCTAAAATTCATAGGGCTTTGGAAAGTTTAAGTGCTTAACAAATGCGTTTCAATGCCTATTTAGACAAGGGTATGTATTGAATCTCGTTGATAAAGGTTACAGCATAGACTTTGATCTACTTAAATGTTGCTAGATATGCGCAATAATTTTAAGTCAGCGACAAGAAACCCAGATTTAAGCACTGGGCATGTCGCTGGAATGTGACCATCTACACTGAGAAATGTGCTGCTATAACATCTGAATCTTAGACATTACCGTTTCTTGACTTTATCGCAGTTTGAAAATTCATACATCATGAAATAAAGAATGCTATAAACGACGATGATTTGGGAAAAATGGTCACCTCAATTCTGAAACGAATCTATACTATAGCTTCAAAAGTTAAAATAATTGTACAACACTAGATGGCATACAGAGAGGCCTGTGACAAAGGAATGCACCGGCCTGGGAGTCGCTTCATCTCAGAATCTCTGGGCATATACCAGCATATTTCACCCAGAAGTATGTGCTTTAAGCAGATGTTCAGACATCAACCTAAGGCAGGAAAACAGACCCAAATTAAGCCACACAGTAATTTCCCGTTGATGGATCCCAGAACATAGCATACCCGGGGGCGAAATAGCTAATCAGCCGTGCTCCGGAAACCGAATCCGCATGTTTTATTTGGATTCGTGTTGAAACCGAATGTTTGGTGCTCCCGTTTCCACTAAACCTAATTTTTCATGTGCTTTGAAACCGAATGGTATGTTGCGTGTAAAATTAAAACGAATCGCAAAAATATGATTAAAAAAGCACGCATTTTATATTTAAATAATTTTTTAAATATACTTTGATATTCTTAGATTCTATTTATGCTAACAGTAATTTAATATTTATTGACATTTACTTTTAATTATTTTTTTTCTGACTCAACCCAAAAATCAGCATGCACAGACAAACCGAATTTTTGTTTTGTTTGTGTGCATATCGCATGGCCGAAAATTTCCCTTGTAACAAAAATAGCTAAGTCGTGTTTAATTTCAATAAATATTGTTGCTAAAGTAATACTATTATTGTTTTATTTTATTTTATTTAATATTCAAAATAAGAAAAAACTAGTAATATTTTAATAAATGTAAACAACATGTATGAACTTATAAAAAGATGCAAGACTGCGGCAGCCATTGTAAGGAAGTTCTGGTGCTGGGGTATAACTCAGTCTGAACCAGGGCCAACTTACAACTAATTTGTAAATTTGCTGAGACACTGGGCAGCGTAGGGGGGTTAGCAGTCACACTACACCACACGTGCATACATACCATTTCTATACTCTAACGATTCTCTTGGGCTGTTGCTGAAAATAACATTTACTACTGGGTGCTCTCGTATGATCGCCACAGACTACGTCAATAGGCAGGGCCCGCTTGACCGTATCTAGGCTCGATTAAGGTAGGAGTTTGTGGCTGGTGGGCGAGGCCAACGCGTACCAACAAAAGGGCCAGCATGTATTGCACCTGAGTGGCGAAGCCAGCTTGGTTTATAATATATGCGGCTGGAAGGTGGGGAACAGGAATGGTAGCACACACTATGACGTTCAATCACTCTCGCGACACTGGAGCACAAATGTTTGTAATAATGGCAACGTTTAGTTTCTTCTCATAACTTTATAATCATTTCACTTTATTCTCTTATTTAAACCTTTTTTTATCCTAGTCTCGTACTTTAACCTTTTATTACTAACCACGTTTTCTCTTCCCTAACCTAACTCTTCCCGCGTGTCCATTTCGTGTTTTTGCCTCTTGTGTTTTCCGCGTCCACGTCTGTGCTCGTTGCCGTCCGAATCTATTCTCCCCTTGCTTTATTTTTCTATCGCCCACGCCAGCTCATCCTTCAGTCTGTCGATGGCGATAAACGGCAGGCTGGGTTGGCAGTCCGGCGTGGCGATCTTCTACTTATCGATGTTTGGTTTTAACAATTAATACTAAAAGCATTATATTTTGACTTAATACTAGAATTTCTATAAACATTATATTTAACTATACCAATACTTTATTCATTATTGTGACGAGGCTGGTAGCCTCGTTACACCCCCCCCTTTCTTTCCGAGCGATGACGTTCTCCGGCCCTGCCTAAAATATACAATAGTTCTCTACTCAAATCTTCTCTGGAACTCGAAAAGCCTCGCCAGCGGGATGCTCGTCTACCTTGTCGGCGGGATGACCTTGTCTCGGGGTTGGACCTCGTCGATCTCGAACACCTCTTTGAACCTTTGGGCCTTCCAATTGCGAAGAATAGCCACCTGTACTAGTTCTCTCTTTAAAGTTGCGCTCTTCTCTCTGTCAATACTAAGCCCAGCCTCTCGAAGGCGCTGGAATACATGCCGTCTTGTCGGGAGCTGTCGCTTTGTAGCTCCTATAATGTTCGTGTCTTCCTCTCTTGCAGTCTGCACTACCACGCATTCGGGTTCAGCATCTGCTATTGGTGTCATCGCTGCGTTTGACAATGAAAGTGTGGCCTCGCCTGAATCACTCACCATTTCGAAACCAGTCGACGTGACTACCATGCTCGGGATCTGTACCTTCTCTAGTGCTGTGGTCGGCAATGGAAGGGAGGCCTCGCCTATTCCACTTTCCGCTGTTGTAGTCGTCGAGAAGGCCGCCTTTGCCCGGCTCTTCTCCTCCTTTGACCCTATCTGTTTTACCCGCCTTTCGGGTTTCGCATACATCTTCGGCGCCGTCGCTGCATTTGGTGGCGGGAATGTGGCCTCGCCTACTTCCCTCGCCGCTTTCAGATCAGCCGACTCGATCACCTTTGCCCTGCTGCTTTGCGTTTCGGATGCGGCCATTATCATCGCATCTCCAGAAACCACTGCTGCTGTTGGTAATGAAAGTGAGGCCTCGCCTGTTTCATCACCCATCGTCACGTTCCTCTGTTCATCTGCCTTGCCCTGGCTCTGCTTCTTCTTACTCTTACTCTGAGTCCCACTTACTTGGGGGTCTTTTCGCTTTGTCGCTCTCTTACGTCTCTCTACCTTCTGCAGTGCACCTGGCCCAGCCTTCAGCGCGGTTGCCTGCAGTCGAGAGTCCTCATTCTCCTCGTTAACGAAGCTGTGTGTAGGCCTCGAGTCAGTCGTTGCGGCCATCATGTGCGATCCCATTTGCACCATGACGCCGGCGCGCTGCTCCTCCATCATCAACACTTCGTCTTGTTTCGGGGGCCTGATCTTTATGCCGCTACCGGTTCCCGATCCTGGTAGGGCTGCTGTTCGTTTCCCGGAGTCGTACGTTGGCAACACTCATGCGTCTTAATCCCCTGTCGTCCACATGCACGGCAAAATACCACCAAGGCATTGGGGCATTCCCGGGCCATGTGACCGGGCTGCGAGCATCTAAAGCAGGCGCACCTAGAGTCAAATGCCTGGCCTGTTGCGTTTCGGAAACTTTCGTAAGCCACTTCATACTGATCGGCTGGGGGTGTTGTCGCACTCGAGAACGTTGTCGGTGGGGTTGCAGGTACCTCCCAGGTACGCCTATTACTAGCAATCCAATCGTAGCTCTGTTGTTTGACTACCTCGTATTCGCACGCGAGCTGTATGAGCTGTGCCAAGTCAGCGAACTCGTGTCGGTGAATATAGAGCCTGTAGTCAGGAGCAGCATTCTCGTACATCCCGTATAGTTGCTGGCTCTTGGTATACCCAGCGCTTCGCATCATCGTGCCAAGCGCAATGGAAAATGATTTAAAACTTTCATTTTCTAGCTGGTGGCGTGCCCGTATTTCGTCTTCTAGTCGCTCGAAGTAATGTGGTGGCAGGAAGAATTCCAGAAATTTGTGCCGGAAAGTAGCCCACGGCGCCTCGCGCTGTTGGCTCATTCTATACCATTGTGCCGCTTCCCCTGTCAGCACTTCGATCATGGTTCCCGGTAGGTCGTTTACGTCAATGTGGTACGCGACGGCTCTATCCTCTAGCTCCTCTATCAGAGCAAGTGCATCTGTACGGCCGTCGTAACGAACACCCCATTTACGGACCTGGTCCGGCACGACATCCTTACGTCTCGTTGCTACCATGGGCGCTGAGTGCCGCCCTGGGTCCGGCAAGTAGGTTCTGGTTTCCATTATTTATTTTTTTAAAATTATTTTTATATAAAAACTCATATTTATTTCATTTTTATTTTTAACACATTTCTTTTATTTGGTCTCATTTTTCTTTAATTACTTTTTCATATTCTTTTCTTTTTTCACTCTTTTTTCCGTGATTCAATTGTGCACTTATTTTATTTTATTCGTCTCATTTTATAAGACTTTCATATTCATTTCTTCATCATCACTTATTTCTTAATTTTCACCATCTCATATTTCTTAATTTTTCCCGCTTTATATTTTAATTTTTCTTTTCATTTCGATTTATTTTATTTTCATATCATTCTTTTACACCGCTCACTGTTAATTTTTTCCAACATATTATATTCGTGCCTTGATTTGCATTTAAAAATTTATTCTTATTCACTGTCATTGTATATTTCTTTTCTTTTCTTGCTTTTCTTGCTTTTATTCCAAATTACTTTTTTTTTCAAATTTCCTTTTATTTTATAAACTTTATTTTCCATTCTTGCCATATAATTTTACTTTCACTTTTTATTTATTTATAATTTTCTTTAATTTTATTTATTATTCTTTTCCCTCGAAACTCCGATTTTGGTTGTACCGCTTTAAATTTCATTTTAAATTTGGTTTGGACTTTATTCACTTTCATTTCAGCTTTTAAATTTTTTTTCCAAAAAAAACGTGTTTTAATCCACTGTCACTTTTAGCTTTTGTCTCTTGCACACTGTCACTGACCCACTGTCTTCTTGTGTTCGGCCGTTCTCGCGATCCGTTATGAGCGATCCGTTATGCGCGCACAAACAACTCGGTTAAGCCACGCCGCCGCTGCACCCAAACTTGTGCATATACACCGTTTCGCGTACTGTACTTTTTACAGAGGTCCACGCGGTACTTGTTGACGCCAATTTTTATTACTTTTTACTTTTGCCTGTTCCGTCTTGTTCCTATATTTGTTTACGACTTTTGCTAACTCTGTATGTTGTAACTGTACGCGTGTCACCCACATGATGCCGAATCTCTGCTGCTCTCTTTTTGTTCTTTTAACTCTTTCTATGTTCTCTCAACTGCAACTTTAACTATTTTGTATGCACGTGGTTTAATCATGGGTACCCCTAGCGGGGCTTAATCCGCTATATATAAAAAATATGCCTACGTGTGCCTCAGGGTCCCTGCTCGGGCGCCATTTGTAAGGAAGTTCTGGTGCTGGGGTATAACTCAGTCTGCTCCAGGGTCAACTTACAACTAATTTGTAAATTTGCTGAGACGCTGGGCGGCGTAGGGGGCCTAGAAACTGTCCTCGCCGTACCTGCATACATACATGCGTACCTTTTACTTTTTATCTAGCGCAGTTTGTGTGTGAGTGGCTGTGGCTGGCGTGCTCTCAGCACGATTACCCGACAGTAGGATCTCTGTGGACTACGTCGCTGAGCGAGGCCCTTGCGACCGTATCCGTGTCCGAGGGGTGAGGAAGTTGTGGTGGCGGGCGAAGCCTACGCGTACCTACAACTGAGCCGGCATATATATATCACCGAAGAGGCGAGGCCTGCTTGGTTTCTTATATACATGCGGTAGGGGATGGGAGAATAGCGAGAAGTACTAATACACTCACGCACACTGCGACGTTCCGTATCTCATACGCGTCTTGCATATGGCACCAAATATTTCGACGTATTAAAACACTTATTGACTTGATTCACTTTATAACTTTATTTAGTTTTATTTTTTTCTTCCTGACACCCACAACCGTAGGTTAACCTTTACCTGATTTCACCCTAACCTTTTCTTTTCCCTTCGTTTTACTATCTGTCTCTTGGTATGCCGCTGCACGTCTGTATGCTTTGCCGTCTCAAAACTCTCTCCTCGTGTTATATTCTCCTATCGCCCACGCCGGCTCGTACCACAGCCTGCCGATATCCGTCTATCGTTGTGCCGATCGAAGGCTATCGGCAGCCTGGGTTGGCAGCCCGACGTGGCGATGTTTAAGCGACTTCTACTCATCGATATCTTTAGTTTGTTTATTTTCTAACACTTAATCTAATACCAAACTTACAACTAGTAAACTGAAAAATTCATATATTCAACTTATATCTAAATAATAATGAGAAACTTACATCTAATAATAATTATAAGTAACTGAAAAATCCATTTATCCAACTTATATCTAAATGGTATGCAAACCTTAAATCTAATAACAAATATAACTAACTAATTGAGGCGGAGCTTAGAAGCTTCGTCACACCATGTCAGCTGTTTTGTATCAAACAAACATTTCGCGCCAACAAACAGAATTTAAGTACATATTTAGTCAAAAGAATTTAATGCTAAAAAATATATTTATTGCAGGGGAAATCACAAAAGCAGCGAGTAGGATATGATTCTTCCATAATCTTACGCCTTCTTTTAGCTTCAAAACTACCAATTGAGTAAATATATGACATTTTTGCAATGTTTGCAAATTTTTAACAAATGGCAGTCAGTTGGTTACACCACAACATATGCGAATTTATCGATATAAATGAGGGAAATATACAAATGTATCGAAAATAAAAAAGGAAATAATCGACAAAAAATTCGGAATCCGGAGCACGCAAAACCGAATCCGAACAAAATTGTTCGGTTTGGATTTCTCGGTTTCCGGAGCACGGCTGAATAACAAAAAAGTGTTTTTTGGGTAATTTTGGGTCAAGAAACACAAAAATTACATTCATTTTTTTCTTAAGAACCGATTTTTTTTGAAAAACATGTTTTTTGCACTTTTTTCAGTTGTTCCTCAATAACTCTATCAACAAAATTTTAAAAATTATTGAAGTTGAGAGATTTAGACGAGACTCAGACTGAATAAGTTTGGTTGGCTTACCACAGGCTAGGCTTAGTCTTATTCCCAATCGGGCGAGACTCCTGACTGACTGGGTTAGTTGGGCTAAGACTAGGCATTAGAGAAACACTTGAGCAAGATGGGCATCGTGAATTCTAGCAACTGTATGTTTTGTAAGATTGTGAGCTAACAATTGTTTACTGAGTGTGACGCTGTAATCAGCAGAAGGATATCGCTCTTTGGCGGAAATACATAGGTGCACCATTTAACCCGATTAGAACCATCTCCAATGGATGGCCTGGCTTTATCTGTGCCGAGCAAAGTTTCTGATCGAGGTCAAACTGGTGACCGCCAGAGCGATCTCTGTTACAGATCATTGCAAGTTGACACACAGCCGCCTCGCGACATCATCTATAGCTATTCTAGCATCCGCTAAATAGTGAGCTACTGGGTGCAGCGAGTCTTCCAAGCGATAATCGGTTGAGCGCAAGGTTTTAATAATATTCGTTGTGAAAATATAGCACGAAAATAACAATAATTTAACATAATAAGCCACAATATTAAAAAATATTGAATATTTCGACCAAAAACGAAAGTGTTATGCAGGCAAGTTCATATTTTACATTTTTTGTTGAATATCCTTTGGACAGATTACAAATAAACAAATATAACAAATACTCTTGATAAGTAAATGCTCAATAAGTTTTACGCGTTTTATTTGCATTCACTTACTTAATTTTGATATAATCATTTTTAAATTTATGGCAGCTGAAGTGTTTGCTGCTTGCAAATTAAAGCTATATAAAAATTCACATAGAATATATATCAAATAATTTTAGTGTTTACCTTTGCGAAAGAAACCAAACGTAGCCGCATATAAAGTTTTTATGCAACAATTTAAAAGTTTTACAAGTGGCGCTGAAAAGCAAAAAGAACATTCTGCAGCACAAAAATGGTTAGGGATGGGTGGGGCAAAAGGGTAGGCAGACTCTTCAAGTGGTGTCGAGATGTGGCGGCTGCGGCTCCAACTTGTATTTCCCCACTTAGACAGTGAAGGAGTTAAAATTTATAGGTATTTCGGCTAAAATCTTGCAAAGTATAAACCACTTAAGCCAAAAGGCCACACATGTATAAAAGTGTTAGTGTATATTTTTGTTCACCCAGCTGACCAAACAGTGAGACCTTAACTAAGTATGGTCTTTTGAAAATTAAAGCTACGCTAATAAGAGCAAAATGGAATTGCAGAAAAGCTTTTAGTACATAAGTTATTGAATTGAAGTTGAGTTAAGTTGCAGATAATTATACACGTATTCATTGGGGAATTAAGAATTTAAGATTTGTGGAATGTATGCAACATGCAATGAACGAATCTTGGGTAAAGTTTGAGCTATGTCAGCATTTTCGTTTGTGCGCCCGTATGAGAATCTAGAACTTAGAGTCCAACGGAGCTTTAGAAGTTTGTTCATTCATGTGTATTCGTTGCTCTGCTTCCCCGCAGTTACAAATTTATCTCATTAAGATCCTGTGCTCTCTAATTGCTACATTTTCAACTTTGCTTGTTGACTGAAAAAGCTGGCACCACTTAATTTTTTATGTAGTTCTATGTGAGCCTAATAAACAACGAAACGTTGACGATATCGAAATATCGATCCTACGCCATTTATTCATTCCCTTAAACATACCTAATAATGGCTTTTGTGTGTCAAAACCGTGATTGTTGAATCCGGAAATTTCAAAGCCTCAAAATATTTAGCTTGCCATATTTATCATGCTTGTTGAAAAAGTATTTATTGTACAAGGAATATATTAAAAAATGAGAATATTTGCTTGATTTAGATCCCTACAATATTAAATCTTAATGGCTCATTTGTGTCAAGAATAATGAGAGACTTTCAATTTTCGATTTCTGTTATTTTTTTTTTTGAAAGTCAATGCAATGGATTGACAAAATTTTGTAGATATTTGTTTTGGGTTCTTTCTTTTAAATACTTTTAAAAACAGAAAAAAAAAAACAACAAGCGAAAAATTACTACATATTACTGTTTTTAAGCGTATTGTTAAGGTAAGTAGTTATAAATATTTAAAATAAAATATATAATATTTTATTATATGAAATATTTTTGTAAAATGGTTTTATATCAAAATTTCACTTAGAAAAAGTAGTCTTTTTTAGAATTTTGGATCCTTTCTAGTAAAATTGGGAATTTTTAAGTACTTTTATTTTATATATTATGCTTTTTATCATATTTTTAGTTGCGATGTAATATTCTATTGAGCATATTGCCAGCGAGAGAGTTTTGCTGATATAAACTTGCGACAAATGTTTCGTTTGCCTTGTGATACAGATGATGAACATTTGGTATGCTGGGTGTATGCTTATGTATGTGCCGTGGCTTATCTATGTATGTGTGGTTGCACTTCAGAATTTGTCTTGACGCAGGGAAACACTTTTGTTGCACTTTAACGCATAAATCAGCCATAAGATGCGCCAACGCCAACACAGTTAGCAGCAGAGTCCAAGTGCTCCCGCTCTTTTAGCTGCTCCATAGCCTATCATGTAAGTGTGTATGTATGTATCTATGTGCGCTTGTGTATCTGCGTGTGTTTGTATATCTGTGTGCCTATTTCATTTTAAAAGTTGTACGTAAAGCCAACAACAAATGGTTGTTAAGCCAGCAACAATACTACAACAATATCAACTTGTTTATATGTATTATATAAAAGCAACCAAAATGGCCCTTTTACCTGCTGTGCGTGAGTGTGCGTGTGTGTGCTCAACAAAGTTTGTTTATATTTTATTGTGTTTTTTACACGGTATTGGCTTTTTAAAAGCTTTGAATTATTTGCAAAAACATTCAACACACAGACACTCGTATGTACTATATGCAACTGCCAACTTGAAGGCTGTTCAAAGTTTTGCTTGCAAAAAGATTTCATTTAATTTCTGTGGTCATCCACGTGTAGAGTGGTCTGGCCTGCATTTTGAGCTCCCGAGTGCTATAAAATAAAAAAAAAAAAATAAGAAAAACAAAAAAAATGCATTTTAATGGGCAAGTGTATGTGTGTGTGACGTGTGGCATGTTTGTGTGTGTGTGGCCCATTAGCATGTTAAAACTGCATTGCATTTGCATACAAAGAGCATTTCTTTTTAATTTTTTATTTTTAAGAATAAAGAAAAGGACAACAAAGTGCTCTTCGTGCCTTTTTTTTGCTGTCAGAAGGTTCTGTATCTGATGGCAAAGTCATCTCTACTGTTAGTTTCATAAACAGCATTTTGGAATATTTGATTTTATCTATATAGTTCTGTGGATTTTGCATTCCAGCGGGTTATAGCTCTAAAAGATTTTAAAGCAATTCAAATCGTTTGTATTATGCATTGTTATCAACTAGTTTTATAGATTAGTAAACAGTATTTTAGGCATTAAGGGGCGCTTTCACCAGGGGCGGGATTGTTTCCGCTGTGGGCAATAGATCCAGGTCATTTTATTCAACTCTTAAAGGATTTTTGCGTTTTAGGGCCAAACCTTTATTATGCTAATTTTTGGCTTTTTCTTTGGTAGTCTTATTTATTGTTTATATTTTTGAGCATACGCATCCGATAGCGATTAGCAATATATTATTGGAAATATAATATAATATAAAAGCGTATATTATATTTTTGGATTGTGTTTATGAAAGTAACTTTTTAATTTTTTTGTATCAATTTTTTTAATTCAAATTAAGAGATCAATCGAGTTGGCAGCGCTGATACGTACGGTCGAAAAATTTGACGTGTGCTAATAAAAAGTTTTAATTAAATTAATAAAATCTATGGACAAGTCCACGTTCGTGGCAATATTTAATTGAACAGTGAACTTAAGCGCTTATGCAATCAATATAATTTTATCAATAAAAACTCATAAAGTCAATTTAATCAGTGCGGTGACTGCGCAAACTCCTAAGACTTTTTGCAAAGCATAACATCCCTGTCTTTGAACTGCAGACTTTTCTGTCAAAGCATAACATCACCGTCTTTAAACTGCAGACTTTTATAACAAATTTAACAACCCTGACTTCGCAAATTCTAACACGTGTTGTATCGGCAAAGTGCAATCGCGGCGATGTCGCAGGCTAAAAGGAAAAAAACTGACAATCCAAACAGCGGTCAACGCCCTAACGACCGTCAAAACTATTTCTCTCCGCTTCAGACTATCGACAACAATGATGACAAAAATAGTGACAGTGATACTGAGCAAATCCTCGAAAAGTCAATAACTAAAATTCAAGTTCCACCAATCACCGTTTTAAAATGCTCTCAACAAAATTTACATGATGTGTGCAAAGTCTTAAACATTACTCAATATTCTATCACGAAAATTTCAATTGGTCTTAAACTTAACTGTGCCAACAAAGCCGACTACGACAAAGCATGCGTTCACCTAAAGACTCGGTATCAATTTTTCTCATACGCTTCGAAAAATGAGAAGCCATATAAAGCTCTCCTAATTGGACTCGACAAAATGGACCCCAGTCTAATTAAATCCAAGCTCGTCTTATTGGGTCTAAAATGCATAGATGTCAAATTGGTCGAGCATAAACGACAGAACAACACCAATTTTATACTTTATGTGGTCTACTTCGAACACCAATCCATTTCACTAAGCAGTCTTTAAAAGAACTACTCTGTTTTGGATTTTGTTAAGGTCAAATGGGACTACCAAAAACAAAAATCCAACAAAGTTACACAATGCTATAACTGTCAAATGTTCGGCCATGGTTCCAGTCGTTGTGCAGTCAAAACATACTGTGCCAAGTGTGCAGGAAACCATAAAACTGAAATTTGCAATGAGACGGTATTTAAATGTGCCAACTGCAATGGACCTCACAAGTCATTCTCGCCTGATTGCCCTAGTCGTCAAAACTACGTCAAGATCAGAGAACGTGTTAATCCTAGACGCTCTTTACCAATCAAACCCCAACCAAGAGCGCCTCCACTTTTCGATTTGGATGCGTTCCCGAGGCTTCCTAACTACAAAGCTTCGACACCACAGCCCGCTTGGAAAATCCCATCTTGCCCTGAGGCTAAAAGCGATGAACTTTTCTCATTAGATGAAATACAAAATCTTACGTTTGATTTAATTAATAATCTCAGAAACTGCAAAACTAAAGCAGATCAGTTCGGGGTCATTACCTCATTAGCTTTTAAATTTTTATATTAATGTCCCATTTTCTAAAAATAATTACTTGGAATGCCAGAGGCATCAATAACAAAAAAGAAGAATTATTCGATCTCTTATCTGAGGAACTCATCGACATTTGCTTACTCACTGAAACCTGGCTAAACAGCTCATTATCGATTAAACACCCTAATTATCGATGCTATCGGTTCGACCGGCCTAATTCTAGGGGTGGAGGTGTAGCCATTCTTATAAAAAAATCAATTCGCCATATATTGTTACCACTCCCGCAAACTAGTATCATCGAAGTAATCGGCATCCAAACCTTTCACTTCGGTAGGCCAACTAATATTTACTCTTGTTACTTTCCTGGTGGCCTTGCTAACCTTATTAATAAACAACATTTTGCTGATGATATTCGGAAGCTTACGAATATTAACGAAATCTACATCTTAGGTGGTGATTTTAATAGTAGACACCGGGATTGGGGTTGCCACCGCGCGAATTGTTGGGGAAACATTTTGCACGAAAAATTAACTTCATTCAATATTAGTATGTCCTACCCAGAATGCCACACGTTAGTCCCGGCCAGTGCTAGATGTCAAGGCTCGACATTAGATATTTTCCTCTCTAACTGTGCGCCAGTCCTATCTCATGCCACTGTATTAAACCAGTTGAGCTCGGATCATCTTCCTGTACAAATTTTTTTCTACAATCGACCAGTTTTAGATAAAACACTTAGATTTGACTATAAAAGAGCCAATTGGGCCCTTTTCGCTGGCTACGTTAAACGAAACTTACAACCAACCCTCCTAAGGTCTATTACTCAAACAGAACAGATTGATTCTATGATTCACAAATTCACGACAGTTATCCAAGAGGCCAAAAATTTAAGTATTCCTAAAGTAAATAGCCAGTTTGTTATGAAGCCTCTTCCGCCTCATATCAAAACATTAATATTACTCAGAAATAGCCGCCGTCGTCATTGGCAAAGATCCAGAGATTTATGTCAACTTGCAGCTGTCAGATGGTTAAACCACTGCATTAAAACTGAAATCAAAACTCACCGCAATAAGTCGTGGAATACGTTCTTGTCCACTCTGGATAAAGGCTCCTCACCTTTTTGGAAAGTTGCTAAAATAATAAGGAAAAAGCCTACTTGCATCCCGACTCTTGTTGTTGGTCAAGATCATTCTTCCACTGCTGAACAAAAATGTGAGTTACTTGCCCAGACATTCTTGACAAACCACAGTAGTACGAACTATTCTAGATGGTCAAAACTGTGTCAATTTACTTAATATTACGGAACTTAGTCCTAATGAAAACAACCTAACTAACTGTAGAGAAGTTGCGGACACTATTAAGTGTCTTAAAAACAAGAAAGCACCCGGCCTAGACAACATTGACAATTTATGCTTAAAAGCCCTACCTCGCAGTGGAGTCCGTTTCTTGACCGTTATTCTAAATGCCAGCCTCCAACTTGGTTATTTTCCACGTGTATGGAAAACATCTAAAGTTGTCCCAATCATAAAATCTAACAAGCCTCCTCATTCTCCTTCCTCATACCGGCCTATTTCCCTTTTGTCTGCTGTCAGCAAAATACTTGAAAAGATTATAAAAGAAAAGCTCACAGCCTTTGTTGACAATGCCGATCTCCTTCCAAACGAGCAGTTCGGTTTCCGTAAGGAACATAATACAATCCATCCTCTAATCCGAATTAAGAAGAACGTGAAAGAAAACTTTATTAGAAAGGAATCCACTGGGATGGTTCTGTTAGACATTAAAGCAGCCTTTGACTCTGTATGGCACAACGGACTAATCTTCAAGATGTCATCTTTAAACTTTCCCATAGAACTGATAAAAATAATACAAAGCTTCCTGAGCAAGCGTTCATTCATGGTTTACATTGGACTTGCCCATTCTGCTGCTAATGAAATCCCTGCAGGATGCCCTCAGGGCTCCTGCCTCTCCCCGCTTCTATATAATATTTACACATGCGACTTTCCAAACCTAAACGGCTGCACTGCCTCTATATTCGCTGACGACACAGCAATATTCACTGCAGGGCTACATCCAGCTGAAATTACTCGCAACCTACGGTGCGCTTTTGACACTCTCCAATGTTACTTCACTAGGTGGAAAATTGTGATCAACGTCGATAAAACCCAAGCCATATATTTCTCCAAAAAAAGATTAATCAGATACCTGCCAAACAGTCATATAGAGCTGGATGGTACCGATATCCCCTGGGAAAAAAAGGTTCGCTACCTAGGAGTTGTTTTAGACTCAAAACTAATCTTTAAGGATCATGTGGGGTACACTATTGATAAAATCAACACACTGACTAGAATCCTATATCCATTCATTAACAGGAACTCACGGTTGTCCATTAAAAATAAATTATACTTGTTCAGATCGATATTCCAAGCAGTAATTTTTTATGGAGCCCCAGTGTGGTCCGATGTGGCTAAGTGCCATATTAAAAAGCTCCAAATTATCCAAAACAAATTATTAAAAATGATTTTTAAGCTTCCATGGCACCATCACACCCCAGATCTGCACTATAAAGCAAATGTCGAAATGATTTCAGATAGAGTTGCCCGACTGACCCTTAACTTTAATGATAGATGTAGATACTCAAACTATAATCACATTAACCAATTGTTATGTTAACATAGATATAAGTAGTTTTAGTTTTAAGTTTTTTTTTTGTTTTTTTTTTTTTTTTCTTTAGTTTTAAGTTTTTATTCTAAAAAGTATGGGTTTTTTTCTCCTTTCTAAATTTTTCCCTAAAATGTAATAATAAGCACGTAGTTTTAGAACAATAATAATTTCCATTTTTATAACAAAGTAGAAAAAGACTGGGGTCTTGAGCTCTTAAGAAATATGTATATTAATAGCATAAGCCTTATAAAACAATATGAAAATGCAATAAATTGAATTGAATTGAATTGAAATTAAGAGACTCTGCCGCCTTCCCGCTTCGCTCGCCAGCCCCCCTCACCACTATCTTACTTCTTTCAAGAATTTAAATTCGGCATTCTGTGATTGCCAATAAGGGATCATTGTCATTGCAATGCTGACTTGGGATATTTAAACGTTTAGATACTTCAACGTTTCGATGATGTCCCCAAAAGGTAAAAATAATTTTTGTATTTTAGGCTTTGAATGGCTTGCCTGCCAGCAAATAACTGCAAAGGTCTTTTCGAGATAAACGAATTGCATTATTTTATTTTGAAAATATATTATTTTCGAAACAGACATTGGGCCAACAATGGCGCTTGAGGACATCATTCATTTTTCAGATTCAGGTCACACACTACATGAATCGTCATGGCGAATGCAAGGCGTATCGGAACTTCAATTCGTTCAAACCCAAATGGCTTATTAGCTCAGAGCATGAAAATACGTGGAACGTCCTCATCTTTGAACTTTATTAGCAATTATATTAAAAAATTTGTAACTTCACCCTTTGCTTGATGCTTACAGAAGTATTTCAAGCTAACCTGGTAAAATGTTAAACATTTTGAAGGAAATATTTTTAAAACTATAAATATTTATAAATTCTTTAGTATATATAATGTCGAAAACCTAAAGTGGCTAGATCATACGGACTGCGGGTTGGACTCAATATTTTGTAAGCGTGGCCTAGAAACAGCAAGAGATATTTTTTAGCAGTGTTGTCGGTATTCTTCAATCAAAAAACAACATTTCCAGCATATTCGATCTCGAAGAGCTACAAAATTTTGTTTTAATATGTAGTAAACATTGGCAACTTAATTTTATGGTATCACTTCTTTTATAACAAACAGATCACTCTTCAAATGCTAAGTAATCCGTTAACAAAATTCCCTAAAGACTTAAGAATTTCCCCTTGTTTAGATTTTTAGTAATCTTATTGAACAGACGTTTATTAATACATTTACTTTAGACTTTTAAGGAACAATTTTTTTTTTTTTGACATAATATACTAATGGTCAGTCCTCGATCAATTATTACTATACCATTTAAAAGTGTAAAAGCACAATGAAAGATACACACTTTGGAAAATCTGTTTCGGGTTTGGTCGGAGAGAGAGGTTAACTGTCCCCTTAATTTGTTAAAGTAAGGACTAAGCCCTATGACTCCCTATGCTCCAAATAGGAGCATATATTTATATGTATATATATGTAAGAACTAAGCAAACCTTGGAGTAGTTTTTAAACCATTTCCGTTCGTTTTTAAGGACAGGAAAGAAAGGACTCCAACAATTTTAATTAAAACGATCATTTATTCTAACTGGCTTACCATGTGTGCATATCCTATATATATTTGAGCTGTTTAGCGAATCCTTGGTTCTTTTTAAAATGGCTTCTCTCTAATGCCATTTACAAGATATTTTCTAAGCACCTTGACCATTTTCAATGACCTTTTAAAACAGGAAATTGAAAAATTCGAAAATCGGTGGCTGTCTGCTGACAAACTTACACTTGGGCATCGGTGAAATGAAAGGGAAAGCCATTTACTCGCCGTGTTCCTGTGCATTTTATACACTGCACACATAGATAGGGTGCTTTGATTTCTGTAGTGAATATAACAGGCAAAGGAAAGATGGGGACAATCATGCCATAATCATTAGCATTGAGTTGGTTATTGATTAATACCTCATCTATTTGTCCGTCCTTATGTACATATAGACGTTAGAGACCACAAAAGGTAGAGACGCTAAGTTTAGCTATAAGATGGGCTTTATACTGGCGTAGTTTCTCGTTTCAAATTGATCTCGCATCCAGTTCTCCTTTGGGATAATATCTAATGCCACCTTGTTTGCTTCAATACCAAACCGATTTTCCAAAACTGTCGATAAAAAAACTTGTGTCATTATAGAGTACCCCGCTGTCGTGTACCGCCTGTAGTGATTCAAATTATTTATTCTTATTCTGCAACAAAAAGCGCCATTTCGTTAAGTCTGTGTCACAACCAGCAGCCCAATGTTAGCAGATGCTACCATAATCCAGTATATAAATACGTTTACGTGCGCAAAGTATTTGCCCTGAGAGCTTGGCCAACCGCAATCGAATCCCAGACAACCAAGAGGGCTCCTGGTATTTGGGCCTACCACATCCAAGCACAGCGGTAGACGACAAACTTGCAAGTGTATTTATTTTTAATACGAGTTTCTTCTTTAGCATTGGTTCCACTCGGACACCACCACTTCATCATTATCATCATTGATGGGCTGCCGATAACTTGGTCCTGCACTTTGTACCATTAAGCGGCATTCATGACCCCACAAGATGTTGCAGGCACCAAGTTTACCAATTTTGGGTATGATGGTGTCTTGTCTGGCTACATAGCTCCTTCTCTGGAGCTGCTTGTACAGACAAAATTCATCGCATAGCTTGCTCTGGGTATGGAGCGCTCAACTGTTTTACATATTTATGTTTATGATTGAATGATTATCACAGTTGCTCGTCAGAGTACAGTCTCGACAGCAGCAGCAGCTGCTTCAGGACTGTAAAGTTATATGAATTATTTACACTGCTCAACATACTCATGGGGAATGAAATTGGTTCGCTATGACTATCATATCGAATATGAAATTAGTTCTTATAATGCTTAACAGGGCAATTTGGAATATACTTACAATTCTTAACGTCGGAAATTATCGATTCATAATGAAAACACTTTAAATATGACGTCGACGCATAGGTTGGGTATTGTCACGCCGATCAATGGCTAGCAGGTTGCAGTTGCTGACTAATCGATAGCATTGGGTAATCTTGATACCTCGACTCTAAATTGTCAATGACGCAGATCACCCAGATACCGTACGTTCCAATGCTGGGCAGAATGAGGAAGGTCTGGGTCGCCATTCCTTTTTAATATCCTTTTAAAGATTCGATAAAAAGAGACAGGTTTGCTATGGGCAGAATGGCTTTTCCAGATACTGGTTGCATTTTTAAAGAAGTTTGTTACACCATAAGAAATGAAAAAAATGTGGTACAGTCGAGGCGGTGCCCGACAGTGGAATACCCTGTACCTTTTGTCTTTGGAAAAAATTTTTCCTGCATATTCCTTCTAAGAACTTTCCAATTGGAACTAATTTTTTTTTGGTGTAATTCGATATTTATACCAATAAATTCCCTAAATTTTTACAGATTTTGATGAAACTCGAATGTTACGTCAAACAAGTTATTTAAAGTATATGGGGTAATTTTCAAGTTGGTATGTTGAGGGGTGTTGGAGAAAACAAAATCGATTGCGGGGGGTGGGCGCATCGATAAAATTTGGATGTATGTTTGTTCATTAGAGCCACATGAATCAGCTTACCAAAAATTGTGATTCTAGGTCACTTGTAACCATAATTACGAAGAGCCAAATATTGACGCAGTTTATAGGCAAGGGTGGTGAAATCTGTTCATTTTTGACTAAAACTTTTGCTGTATATGTCCGATTTTGTTTATTTTTTACACACAGATGCATGTTACCACAACGCATCGTTCTGTTGAATTTCAGATGCAAATATTAAACGGTGTGGCTAAAAACCGCGAAACGCTACTGCGGGGGAACGGGGGAAGATATTGACATTATTCAACAAACTTCATCTTCTAAGGAAATATGCGCACCTGCTGGTAATGTTTCGTGTCTCTAGCTCTTATAGTCTCCGAGATCTAGGTGTTCATACAGAGGGACGGACGGACAGACGAACATGGTTCAATCGCTACCCGAGGTTATGATAAGCATTTTGGTATAAAGGACTTCGGGTCTGCCACGCCTCCTTCTGTCCGTTACATACATTGCACAAATCTAGTATATCCTTTATACCTATAGGTAGACGGTATAAATATTTATTCTTGTCTCTAAAAAAAACATATTCGGAAAACGAAAAACGATAACTAACAATTTTATTCGGATTCGTTTTTGCGTCCTCCCAATTCCCCATTTCTGCTGTCGCAATCTACTCATATTTCCCGTACTCTTTGTTAGCAGCTCTACACCTTTCGAGGAAATTTTTTTTATGCATGACATGGACCATATAAAAATTGGGATTGAGTTGTACATGCTATTTCTTGGGTTGATTCACAAAAAAAATAATTAAGAGTATTTATCAATAACTATGTATTTAACTTGAAATTGGCATAAATAGAAGCTAAAAATTTCAAGGATATTACAAAAATTATTTCAGCATAAAATTCGTACTTCGTTTTAATTCCTCTAGCACCAAAAAAAGTCGGTTTCAAATCACATAAAAAAATCGATTTCGTAAAATTGGAAGCACCAAAATTGTGGTTTCAAAACGAATCATAATAAAATGTTCGGATTCGTTTTCCGGAGCACGGCCGATTAAAAAATTTAAAACTTTGCATTGCCTAAAAAGGTGACTTAGTCAAGGAAATTATGGATTGTACAATCCAGCAGAAAAAGGCTTAGCAGAGCATAAGTTCTTTAATCTAAGCGGAAAGAAAGAAAGGTGAAGACTTAGCAAAACTTCAAAGTTCTATATTGAACGCATTTGTGCGAAAAAACTTAAAAAGTATAGGCAAAAATGCTTATAAAAGATCTCAAATCTTTATCCCTATTATTCCACTTTCTATTAATTAATACATATATAAGCTAGAGTCACCAAATTTGTTGTGCAGACTCAAATGTTATCTTAATAAAAAAAAAAGTTAACTTTTTTTGAAACAACTGTCTTGTAATTTAATCAGCGCAAACCATTTGCACAGATTTTGTTTTTGGAAAGGTGGGAACTGGGGATCCCACTTCCGAGCACTGCCTCAACATTTTTGAAGTATTAAGTGTTTTTCATAATTTTCTTGTCCAACAACAACAAAATGTTATCAGCCTATAGTACTCCAAATCCAAGCCACACTAATCCCAAATCACGGGCCTATATTTAGCCTTGTCTTATAATCTACGTCACATCAATGCGCGTGTATTGACCGGAAATTGTGTTGAGCTTGCGGCTTTCACTTAGCCCAACCTCTGGACACTCATGTGTCCACTTTATGCAGCACAGTGTCGGATACTATATGTACCTTTAAGCAGCTGCAGGGCAGTTTATCGTTCATCGTCCACATACCATCACCAGCAGAACCAGCTGCACCCACAACATTCCTTTGAGCTGCTTTTTGCCGCTCTACTCAATAGACATCCGGTGATGTTTTAATAATTTAATATTTTTTGCACATTTTCTTGAACTGTGGCTACTTGGACCACAGCTATTTTTTGTACGTTTGGGTCAAACGACGTCGACGGCATTGGTGATGATGACGGCGTTTCTGCTGGCGATGAGTGGGCCATGGCTACGTCCATTTGAGGCCAGCTGTGGCGGCACCATTGAAATCCAACGAAGCTGAAACTTGGCAAACAAACCGGATGCGTGGGTGGACATAGGCGCGCCCCTGGAGACGTCTTCAAGTTTAAGTTGCCCGGAAATTGTCTGTTGTAGCGATATCCTGCTGCGTTTTATATTTGAGTTATGAACTTGTGTGCATTGTGCACGCTCTGGATGGATTAATGGCAGTAACGTCTGGCACACGCGTTTTCCACTGTAGCAGCTGTGTTGACGTGGCAGTGCCAGCCTTGAGGCCTGACCCCTGGCCTAAGCGGGGGACTGGACTACTACTGCTGACAGCCCCAGGCCAATTGCAACTGTCTTCCCTACCTTCCATTGTCGCTGTGCTTCATTATTATTTTTGTTTGTCTTATTTCTTATCTACCTACCGCTTTATTTCTTTCTTTGCGTGTTTGGTAAAAGTTTTAATTAATTTTCATATTTTATGTACGCGTTAGGAAAGGTAAAGTGCTGGGCATGATGCTGAGCTATTCCCATTGGTTGCACAAGTTGCTGCTCACTTAGTTCTTTAAGTTGGGAGGATTGGGACTTAGGGTTTAGTTGTCAGCTATGAAGACAGGTTAACAAAAGGAATGATATTTGTGTTTATTTTGATGATTTTTAGTTCGCTTTGGTAAGCACTCAAAGGACTATAGATATTTTATTTATTTTATTTACTGCTATCTAGTTTTAATATGTGTAATGTATGTTTTTTTTTTTTCGCGGAATTAGTTCCAGTTTTTATTTTAATATTATTTTACTCCTTGCTGTATGTCTATGCTAAAGTTAGTGTTTTGATATTCATGATATCTTTGACTATTTTTTAAAAGTAGATCGTATAAATATTTGAACAACCTCAGAATATTAACGAAAAAATAATACTATGATAAATACTATGTGGATTCTGCAACATCAATTTCAATGGTTAAGAACTGATTTTTATCGTGTTCGTTCCTGCACAAGCCACTCCAGAAATAATTGATAAATCCATAGAATAATATTTGGTGATAGCAGAATTAGAGTGAAGAAGGTGTCTGAGGCTGTAGGCACCTAAACTGAGGCTACATGCGTCTCACATTTTTGTTCCATCCCCCATTTTTTCCAAATCCGGCTTCTAGTAATAGTAATTGTAGTAGTTCTTCTAATTTCTGTTTCTAAACTTGAAGAAATATTTTGGACGGCGAGATATATGTCGAATGAGTTTTTACTGAAAGATTCTTATTTTGATGGCCTTGGGAAAAAAAATGTTTATGTGGTTTGAAACCGAAGGTTTGCGAGAGAAATTAACACGAATTGGCAAAATATGTTCAAAACTGTACGCATTTTAAACAAAAATAATTTTTTAAAAATTCTTTCTAAGATTCTACTTAAGCTAACTTAAAGTAAGACCTTCATTTTGTTTTATTTTTAATTATTTTTTTCTGACTCAACCCAAAAAATAGCATGCATAACCCAAAACGAATTTTTCGCATGTTTTTGCTCTATCGATAACTGATAGGTGCGACAGAGTTGTTGTATTACACAAAGAAAATTAACCTAGTAATCAAAACAGCTAAGTCGTGGGTAATTTCAATAACTACTGTTGCTAAAGTATTGTTTTTGTGTAATTTTATTTAAAAGATAGAATAACAAAGTACTAGCAATATTTTAATAAAAACAAAATATAAACAATATTGAAGCTTGTCAGCTATTTTGTATGAAAGAAAAATAATTTTGGGTCAACACAATATGAGAATTTATCGAAGAAAATAAGGGAAATATACGAATTTATCGAAAATTAAAAAGGAAATATGCGAAGTTATCGACAACAAAAAATTTGTTTTCCGGAGTACGCAAAAACGAGTCCCCATAAAATTGTTCGTTTTTGTTTTTGACTTAAAAAAATTCTAAAATAAAGAAGAAATAATTTTGTCCTGGAGACTAAAACACATATTTATTAAACGTTTCTTAATAAAAAATTTGGTTATTTTAATCATGGTCTTATATTTGGATTCAATTTAAAAAATTATTTGAAATGTGATCTCTGTGAGGAAATGAAAATGGATGAATTGGCAATTAAATACAGTCTGGAAAAATGGCATACCTTCTGGTTGTGCTTAGCATATGATTGGGAATATCTGTCATTAGAAAACCTTAAACGTACCTCGGATTCCGGGATATTAAAAAAACATCGTCTGGGTACTGCAAGACTTCCTTAAAACACTTCAAAGTACAGAACCGAACATGGAAGACGAACTAGCCCATCTAGTATATCCAATAACCTTCAGCTTAGGCCAAGTTTTTACCTACAAACAATATTTAACTAGTAACTATTTTGAGGGCTTAACTAAAGTTACAGTAAATACTTGTTTATAAAAAAGCTGGCGAAATTTTTAAATCTTAATGCCATAGGTGCCCTTAAAACCAGTCAACTTTAAAAAAAACACCTTTTTAGTTTGACGATGAAATAGTTAAATAAGATTTAGGTTTGGGTAACAAATTTTACGGCAGCGTTTGTCTTGACACATTTTTCTAAAATAATTTTATTAATTTATTTAATAATTGAAATTAAACTAAAAGTTTTTCGCTGGTAAGGTGTCCAAAAATATATTTTTACTTTTGGATTTTAAATATTTAATTAATATATAAGTTCTTTATACTTTAATACCCAGCTTTTTAGCCTGCAAGTATTAGCTTAGAAGAAAAACTAATTACCCTAGAAGCAAGAAAATTAAAAACCTTTTAAGTTTACAACCAGTGATGCAAACGTATCCAAAAAATATCACAAATAAAAGTACGTTAACCTCTTTAAAAGTTTGCTTAAAAAAATGGATTTTAGTTTGCATACAATAAGGACTACGAATTGTATGAACATATTTACATAGGAATTCATAATTCAAATATTTACAATTTTAGCATACATGTACTGCATATGTTTTACCTAAATTCAAAAATTTTCACCAAACGCCCCACTAGTATACAAACAGATGTGACACCCTACAAACCTATATTTTTTTTTGTGTATGTTCTATACAAACTTACGTACATAGGAATACATTTAGACATTAACGCAACTGTTGCACTAATGAATATTTATAATGCAACTTTGCAACACGATCCGGTCAGATAGAACAAAGCAACTCTGTCTTTAATTTATTCGTTAGCACGACTTTCATTTGTTGTACGAGGGCCGGCTGAAAAGTAATCGCTGACATGCTAGCAGTAGCTTTTAATTGCTAATTGCATTCAACGATTCAGCCTCCAGTATCCTGCTTTTTTTGTTCTGATTGGAGTTAACCCGGTAAAAATTAAATGTCATTAGGTCAAATAATTAGACCAAAAACTAATTGGACTTTGTTTTTAAATATCGGACAACTGAACGATGAATCATTTTTGTGTCGGATCTCTTATGCCGGCCACGTGGACGATCAGCCATCAGCCATGTTCGATGCGAGCCCGTAAAAAAAAATATTACGATTATGTTCGGATGTTAACTCAGCCGCCTTGACGAACTTGAATAATTGGCGTTACCCCAAATAAATTTTGATTTTTTTGTGTAAGATTATGTCAGGATCCTGATCTTCTGCGGGTAGTTATTATGGTCTGATTTCCGAACCCGATCAATTATTGTTGTGTGGGTATGTTATAGATTGATAATCTGGTATTCTAAAGATACCGTACGTTAAAGTCGGGCGCGGACGACTTTGGAATACCCTGTGCTACCACATTACAAACAAATACGTATACATTGCTTAAATATTTTATTTATTTGCCTAATTTGGTGACGATATTTTCATAAACAAACAAAAAATAGTTGAATTTTGCCCCAAAAACGTTTTTTTGACCGATCGATCCTATGGGGGCTATATGATATAGTCAACCGATTTTCATAAAATTTGGTACAGTGCTTGGGAACACGAACAAATAAACTTTTGTCCTCTGAAGCACCTCTATGGGAGTTATATAATATAGCCCCGATATCAAAAAATAAAATTAACTAAATAAGGGATCTAATCTCGAAGTTTGGTAGCTCTAGCTTTTACCATCTTTGAGATCTAGGCGTTCATAGAGACAGACAGACGGACATGATTTATTTGTGATTTATGATCAGTGTCGTTTCAAAAAAAAAACGTTTCAAAGAGAGCTTAGGGCAGACAGCATGCACCGAATAGATGAAAGGAATGAAGAACAATGCGTAGATCCCAGAGGGGCAGGTTGAAGAAGTTAGGCGAGAAGAACAAGATGTATACACTACACATAGATCGCAACGCAGAGAAGATTTAGAGTTTAGAAGTGCAGAGCAGGAGCGGAATACACGGCGTAGATCGTAGAGACAGGTTGCAGAAGTTAGGCGAGAAGAGCAAAAAGTAAACACTACACGCAGATCGCAGAGTTTTAAAGTACAGGGTATATTAAAGTCGGGCTGGACCGACTATAGCATTCATGCATGCATGTATTATGGATATAAGGAAATTTACAGAGGATATTCGGGTCTGGATAATCTAAATTGAATAAAGAAGACCGTACGAGGGTTGGCGTGTGAAGCACACAGGGGGCGGAGCCTCTAACTATAATATGGTACGACTAAAAAACCACCGTAGGGTAAAGAGTCTAAAGAGATATTATTGTAGAAATAAAACGTTTTGTGTCTTTATCTCTGCTGAGCCAATTACCTTTCAGCTTGCTCTCGTACTTCTCGTCGTGCAGAAAATGCGAAAAACTTCCATCTTACATAGTTCCCCATAGTCCTGTTTTCATGGAATACGCTCACAACAGAGACAAGGCAAAAGAAAAATAAGCAGCAGAATAAATGCACTAGTGAAATCATTTTGAAAATGCCAAGACAAGCAAAAGGAAGCAGTAGCAACAAAGACTTAGAAAGGATTTCAATAGATTTTCCTTTCTTCTAATGCATCATATGGAGGTTACTGTGTGTGTTTGTGTGTGTGTGTATTTCAATTTCATATTTTGCTTTTGCATTTCAAGTTCGGCACTTGAAATCTTTGAAGTTATATACTGATTTCGAGTTGAGTTATTTTTTTGTTGTTGTGTGGGGTGTGTTGGCCCTAAGGACATCAGCGAACAGTTTGTCTCTTGGCCTTGTATATGTGCATTTGTGTGAGTGAGTAATGCAATTGCAGCAAAAATTACATCGCCTTTTGAAGCATATAAGGGCTTCAGATATATTGAATTCAATGAATTTTTGAATTTTATGTTTTATTTAGTTCGAGGGTTGTCTTATGCTTCCGTACTAATAAGTATTAAGTGAAAGAGCAATAATTTTTCGTTAAATTGGCTTTATTGATTTTGATTTCGAATGTCGAAAAACCGGAAACATAAAAATAGCTGGAACGGAAATGGAATGGAAGACGAAAAAAAAATTAACTTGATCTAGCTGAACAAACAAGGAGTACAAATGTCAAGTTTGGTTATCCTAGAACTTATAATCTCTAAGATCAAGGCGTTTAGGCAGACAGATAGACGGAGGGACCTGTCAATATTAATTTATTTTGTCCTTCTAACCATATTGGAGGTAACTCTGGGTAGTCTCCGTTGTCTTTTTCTTTATGTTAAATACACCTCCACAAACTTAATATGCCACATACCTTAAGTTACTGGGTGTAAAAAGTTATTAGATGCCAATTCATGACTTAAGATCTGATGTCTCATTAATTTAATAGTTTTTGAATACCCATACAGTCGATTGATGAATTTTTTTAAATTGAAAAAAAAAATTGAATATTGTTTTAAAATTTTTCAACAATCGAAAGTGTTCTGAACTTTGTTGAAAAAAATTCACGTGCAGAACAAGCACGCGTTAGAAGTAAAACTCTACGCTGTTTTTTTTTTTCTTTAGTTTAGCCGTCTTAACATTACTTTGGAGTTCAAACGGTGTCTTAACAATCAATTATGTATTATAATAATAATGAAAGTGAAGGAATTCTCGTTCCAGAGAGATATCTGATATGTGTATGTGATGTCAATTTTTGTTAAATGTATAGCAAAAAGATAGAACACGTCAAATTATAATTTCTATGCATATTTTATTTTTTCTGATGTAGCATTTTTACAGTTGTATATTAAAGGTGTTGGATTAACTAATATTTTTTAGTTAATTGTTTTTATATAAACGAAATGAAACGAACGTATTTATAAACGTTATACATTTTATTGGATTGTTGTTGTCACGCAATCGTGTAAGTTAGGTTACAGCGACGGCACAGAACCTAACAACCGTATGTTTAGCAAAAACTAATTTGATCTTGGAACGCTGACGGCAATGCAAGGGCCGCAGCGCTGCCAAGAATCGTACATATTATAATACATTAATAAATGTAATTAAATTGATAACTATTATATTGCAGTAACCAATGAGATAAACAGTTATGCATAATGCTAGTTAAGAGTAATTAGTTGCACAATTTAAGAGCTTTTGTTTGTTTATGTTATGTTATGTTATAATATGTTTGACCTGCTTTTATTGGGAAGCTGCTGCTCCCGACAAAAGGTAACAAAGATAAATTGTCTAAATTACGTTACAAAATTACAAGTTATAGTTTGTTTATTGTTGTTTTTTGTTTCTTTACCTTAATGCCTTGCCTTTGGGTTTTATAACGGCTTTCAAGCGATGCCTCATATTTTTTAAGGATCTATTGGTCTCCTGGGGGTCAATCTTCAATTCCTTTGGTGTTATTTGGTGCTACCTTTAAATTTGTTCAATCAAATGTCAAGGGTATGTTAGTACGGAGACTGGAGTAGAGTTTACAGTTGTTTGCAAATTCATAAAAAAACCTGCATTGCCAAAGATTTTAACAACTCTAGATCAGCGAAATCTGATAGGAGCTGTACTTAAAACTTCAAAAATGTCCATGCCAGTAGTAGATTAATATGTGAAGAAGCATTGTAATACAAAATTTTGACTCAAAAAGTACGCTATGGAAAATACAATGCTATGTTTCGTATGCTATATGCAAATTGCAAAGCACTAATTTTCGTTGCTAATGAAAACCAATGGCTAGAATTCACCAAACACCAAAAAAATTACCGAGGTTTGATTGACTGATTTTTCGATGAAAATTTTAATATACCAAATATTCCATGGCGTACTTACTTTAGCTGACCAGCAGCGGCCGCTTCTCTCTGCTCTCTATACCATGACCACGGCTCGCGTTCTCAACAAGAGCCGAAGTCATGACCACGGCTCGCGTTCTCAACAAGAGCCGAAGTCATGACCACGGCTCGCGTTCTCAACAAGAGCCGAAGTCATGACCACGGCTCGCGTTCTCAACAAGAGCCGAAGTCATGACCACCAACACAACGTCAGCGTCAATTCATCAATTTGAAAGAGAAAATCAAAACAAACGCACCAAGGCCACGGCATTGCCGTGAGAGTAACAAAAAGTGAGAGAGAGAGAGAAGCAAGCAAAAATACGAGCTGGCACCAAGGTATACTTATTTAAGGTAGCATACTCCCGCCGAAGGCTCTCAACGAAAGTTACCAATTTTTAGTTTCGTTGCGACTGCGCGTGAGTAGAGTTGTTTTCACGCATATTATTTTAATGTGTTTGCGTTCTCTCTCTCTATTTTTCTTGCTCTCAGTAAAATTGGTGACGACGCCGGCAGCATTACTCTACCTTAAATAAGTATACCTTGAGCTGGCACACAAGCTAATGGCAAACACTGGCTTGTATCTATGTATGGCGCTGTGTTGTATTCACGCAATGCATACAAAAACAATTCTTTCGTTTACACACATACACATGTAATGCGTGCTTTAGCTGACCAGCCGCGGCCGCTTTACTCCTCTCTATATTCCATGACCACGGCTCGCTCTCTCAACAAGCGCCGAACGTCAGCGTCGCAATGCGAAAGAGAATATCAAAAGCAGCTAACGTTTTTTTCGTCTAACAAAATTTCAAAGTTACTCCCATAGAAATTCACATTCAGTGTGCCCAACAATGCCCAAAAATGCACAATGCCGCCTAAAAAGTTTTACTTCAAAAAGAAAAAGAATTAGACAATGTAACTGTCGTGCAATGCTGCTTGGCTTTGTTGTTCGTGCAACTCTCACCTCCCCCGCACCAACTTCAACATCGTTCTTTGCGCAGCGCGATCTTATTTTGTAGCCAACCACCAAACAACACCAAGGCCACGGCATTGCTGTGAGAGTAACAAAAAGTGAGAGAGAGAGAAGCAAGCAAAAATACAAGCTGGCACACAAGCTAATGGCAAACACTGGCACTTGTATGTATGCATGCATGTATGTCGCTGTGTTGTATTCACGCAATGCATACAAAAACAATTCTTTCGTTTGCACACATACACATGTGCTGCGTGCTTTAGCTAACTTTACAAAATTTCAAATTTACTCCCTACGAAAAGTCACAATGCCGCCTAAAAAGTTTGCTCTCTCAACAAGAAACGAAGTCACTCATGACCACGTCGCAATGCGAATGAGAACATCAAAAGCAGCTAACGTTTTTTGGGTTAACAAAATTTCAAAGTTACTCCCATAGAAAAATGCCCAACAAATCCAAAAATGCATAACGCCGCCTAAAAAGTTTTACTTCAAAAATAAGAACGACCACATTGTACACAATGCAAAAAACCAAAAAATTTAAGATCAATAATTCCTATAATTGAGATAGTTTTGCTAATTTTAAGGCAACCCTCGTATTGCAGCAAACGAATAGCTCAGCAGCGTAATTATGTGAAATCTTCTTCTTCTAAGTTTAGTATTTAAGATCTTCAGTTTTTCCTTGAAAACTTGAAAATTGTGCACTCTTATTGGCATTACATATCTTAATTGAAATCAAGATAATTGACTTTTCTGAAGTGTTTATGTGTACATTTCCAGCAGTATCAATTGTCAGTATCGTAATCAATGCAATCTCTGTCAATTTCCATAGAATGCAATTAACTTGGATTTACACCTAAGACATATTCTTGCGTACATTTGAAGAAATCTGTGTTATTGATTGTTATTACTGAATTGTTGATTTTGTATTTATTTTTGATTGGAATTTTATTCCAAAAACAATTTATGACACTCGGTGTTGTTTACATTTAAAATATACAATTTGAGTGCACACTAGATAGCTTGAAATAAAATCGAGACATTAATTAAAATTTGAACTTTGCAAATAAAAGGCTCATAAATTTTGATGTTTGTGTTTTTTCAATGTTTGTTTTTGTCAAGGAGATATTTTTTTCTTTTTATCATAGATTGTGGCTTCTAAGTGATTCAATAAAAACTGGTTTCAAATGTGCATAAGCATTGATTACACTAGACTGCCAAAGTTTAAGACAATCTGTAAATGTTTTTTAATTTTCTCTTATATGTTTGTGTGACCAATCCATATACTGGAGTAGTCGTAGCAGTTTTATGAATTTAAACGGGCTTTTAAATGGAAAAAAAATCAGAGCTTATTGCCATATATTTTTAATGATCATAGAAAGAACGCAGTTGAAGTTAGTTAATTGTCTCTTAGGACATTTTTTCAAGGCAAGATGAAAGATTTATTTATAAAGTCTAATGATGATAATGAATTAAGTGGTTTAATTTTTGAAGAAATTAGATTGACGTTTCTACTGTAGATGACACTTGTTAAAGTTGTATTTTTCTCGCTGCTTTTTTTGGACACTTCATCATGGTTCAACAACAAGTTCCCAGAGCACTCAAATCATTCCCAGCGCACTCAGTCTTTCGTGTCTCAAGTTTTTATTCGTTTCAAGAATTCGATCTTCCACGCTAGCCATCGTCACTGGTACTCACAGCTATGAGAAGATTATTAATTCCGCGAAAGAACCTACTATCATAACACTCCTAAAATTTCAATATTTCAGTAGAAGATTTTTTTTTGCATATATGTTTATTTTTGTATATTTAGCTTAGAGACTGACATATTCTCTTCAATATATGTTCTTTACTATTTCGCTCATTTTTTGTTAGCAGCAAATCCTGGAAGAAGCACTTGGAAGAACATCTTCGTTGACGATGAATCTTTCTGTTAAATTTCTTATTTAAGAGTCGATGTAAGGAAAGCTAATGTGCCTCTTGAATATTCTGCAGAAGAAGAATTTTGGAGATTTGCGCGTTTCAGTTGCCATGCATTTACTAATGTCCTTCTCGGTTCAACTTCGAGCCTAGTAGCTTTTCTGGAAGAAATACAGATCATGAAAGAGTCAAGCCTAAAAGTTCTTTACATACAATGAGGCTTACTATAAAATCACTTCTTTGGACTGTTACCAGTAAGGTTGTACCAGATATATTCCAAGTTTTACTGACCATGTATATATGTACAATGAATGTGAGGGGCAAAAGCACTTAGCCCATTCCTCTAAGTGTCTAGTTAAGTCGTTTGCATTTGCTTAAAACAATAAAGGAATCTGTCCAAGGAGCATGACATTTTTCTACAACATGCGTCTTATGGTCTACTTTGACACTTACGTTTAGTTTTTTAATATTGGCCTCCTTTTCCACCAAAATAAATTTGGCGGATGACTCTCAAATTTTTTTTACTAACAAATCGACCTCTTGTAGAAAACCTATCTTTCCTTTTTTGGAAACCCATTGGCTAAATATTTTATTAGAATCGGCTGAGAAGTTGTAAGCAAACTTGAAAAAGCCCCACTAAAAACAATCTGTAGGTAAATAAATTTGTAAAGGTTGGCGTTCGGAGCGCCCTAGCTAATTTTCAACTAAATCACCTTGTTCTAGAGGGTTTATTGTGCCTTAGAATACAAGCAAAAAGCAGTATACTCTTAAATATACTCTTAAATATTAGTAGGTTTATACAAAAAATATTTGAAATTATTTACTAAAATATCGAAGATTTCCAAGAAGGTTATACAATATCTGCATAATTATTTTAAAATTGTTTTTTTTTTTAATTTTTTCAGTGTACACATTTTGAACGACAACTTTAGTATACTTGATTCGTTCCATAAGCCTAAACCCAAGCATACGCTTTTTTGTTTCTGCGTACTATATATAAAAAAGAAATTTTGAGTAGTGAAGGCCGAACTTGTATACCTAATAGTATCGAAAACAGAAACGTCTTACTAAAAATCATCTTATGTGTGGTGTACACATAGTGTAGTGCATGTGGCTTATTGGTGAATTTCTGACAATAATAAGCATTCATTGTACATTTTGGGAAACCAAACCATAACCGATTTACATTCTAAATTCTAAAGCTATAGAAAAGTTCTGAGGAAATTTTAACTTCGAACTGTCTTACAACATCTAAACTTCCATATCATGCAACACTGAAACTTTATTAGTTAATATCTTGCAAACACTTTAAAAGGAGACTGCGCCACATTATGTTCCAAGAAATGGTTTCTTGTTTAATTGTTTGAAGATTCCTCAAAATAGTTAAACATATCTGTATAATAAATGAGTATAAACAATAAATGCACACAAACCATGGCCATAAAGCTAAATCAGTTTGCTTCAATTTAAGTTCAACAGAGTTTGCTATGAGTTTTATGACCGAGTTGGGTTACAACCAAGAGCCAGAAGCTTTCAAGCCAAAGATGTTCTGATTTCTGCTCTGTTTATTGTTAAGCGCAGAATAAATAAATATAAATTCCTCAAGATTATAAATTTTATGCAGTTGTAAACAATTTCAGACAAGCAACCACAGAAGCATCAGCAGCAGCTCTAGAGTGTCCGGAGCGGGAAACGAGAGCATTGGTTATGTGCCACAGTTGCATAAAATTGCATACGGAAAACTGCATGCAGCAACTTCTACTCCAACGTCGGCGTCAGTGTCGATGAGGCTGGTGTTGTTGCTCCAAAGGCGTGTGTATCCTTGGCGGACATTTTGGTTGCCAGGCACGTTTTAAAGGCTTGATTTATGCGCACTAACTTGGATTTTACAGCACACGCCGGCCCCGACTGTATCCCAGAATCCTTGCTTTGCTTTGCTCTGGTTGCATGTGTTTTTTTTGTTGCCGGTTTTTCTGTTACTTTTTCACGCTTGCCCCATGCACAACATTTTTCCGTTGGCTATGAAGCTGAGGCTAGGGTCGGGACTGTCACTGTCGTGTGGAAAGGATTATTTAGAGTCAGCAGCGGCTTGCAAGCTTCTCAACGATAAGAACGCACAACGTACGACAATGGCGGCACAGCTCAGCGATAAAGATGGCGTGGGCAAATGGCGGCAATGGCGGCCGCTGATGACGACAAAAGCTTTGCGATCAACGTTGTTGCAGCAGGCGGGGAGTGGCAGGGAGACTACATAGACGACACATGCAGCAACAAACTAAACCCAAAGGGGGCCACAAAACCGGAAGCTGTGTGTCAGCTGTGTTCAACTACCAAAATATCAGCCACTTTAGCCGCAGATAAAGCTGTCGTCTCTCGCTTTTGTGCCAGGCAATGCCACTAACAGTGCTACTGACTGCGGCGTCACTAACTGGGGGCACAAATAAAAAAAAAGTAAAAAAAAGAGTGGCATCTAAGGCTATATCATAAACTGCGCTTCAGCGAATCGAAGCAATGAGATTTGGGTGTTTCTGGCGCGTGGTCTTTACTAAAAGTTTCATCATTGCAGCAATTTCGTTGCCATCTCTGACCTCAGCTAAAGTTCTATTCGCAATACTTCCGTTTTTATTAAATCTCTAGTCTGCTAAGCAGTTCTTTTGAAAAGAAAAGTTGCAATGTCATAGTCTCTACAACTACTATAAATTATTTATGAAAATTTTAAAATCAATAAAAATAAAATATGAAAAGTACGCAAGACATAACAGCGCCAAAAAATTAAGTTTATACAAAAACTTGAACCAAGCTCGTTGCTTCTGAAACCAATATTGTGTTTAAAAACTATTCCAATTCAAAAAAACTCCCTACACCCACTTTTACGAACAAAAATATATTATTTGCGTAAAATTTTGTATATTCATTGATATGAGTATTGTAGATATATTTACGGACAATAATAGGTATATGTTACAATGGTAGAGGTATATTGATGCTGTTTCGGGATAAAAATAAATCTTTCTTTGTTATGAGTCTACTTAACAAATTTGTGTGCTTTAGCTTGTTTAATCATGAAACAAAGTCGAATAGATATCCAATTTGTAGGGAAAGTGTCTGAATGTGCAGGATTGCCAATTTTCCTTTTTTTCCTCAAAAAAAATACCAGATTTGTGCAATGTATGTAACGGACAGAAGGAGGCGTGGCAGACCCCAAGTCCTTTATACCAAAATGCTTATCATAACCTCGGGTAGTAATTGAGCCACGTCCGTCCGTCCGTCCGTGCGTCTGTCCGTCTGTCCGTTTGTATGAACCCTAGATTTTGAAGACTATAAGAGCTAGAGATACGAAACTTTACCAGCTGGTGCGCATATTTCCTGAGAAGATGAAGTTTGTTAAATCATATCATATCTTCCACCGTTCCCCCGCAGTAGATTTTTAGCCACACCGCTTAATATTTTTATCTCAATTTTAAGAGAGCAATGCATCGCGGTAACATGCATCTGTGTGTAAAAAATGAACAAAATCGGACAAATTCAACAAAAGTTCTAGTCAAAAATGTACAAATTTCACCTCCCATTGCCAATAAACTGCGTCAATATTTGACTCTACGAAATTATGGTAATGTCACTTATCACTTAGAATCACCAATTTTGGTAAGCTGATACATGTGGCTCCAATGAACAATCGATTTACCGTTTTTTCTCCCACACCCCTCAACATATCAACTTGAAACTTACCCCATAACCTTAAAATAACTTCTTTAACGTAACTTTTGATTGTCATCAAAATCTGTACAAATTTATGAAACGTATAGGTATTAATATGGTTTTGCACCAAAAAAAAAGTTCCAATTGGAAAAAATAAATAAAATTTTTTTGAGAATACCTGTTTACACTCTCGGACAGCGCCTAGACTGTATTACATTTTTGTTAATTCACTTAAGTCGATATATTAAATTTGGTAGCTTCATCTTTGTACAGATTGATTTACAAAATAAATGTTTTTTTTTTATTTTTTTGTGTACATATTTGATATGTAAATTTATAATCATCTAACATTTTTTAAATTGGTTCTATGCCGAAAATATATATGGTTAGGACATACCCTGCGGGAACCGGCAAACGATCTAGCAAAGCAGGCTTTAGACTTCAATTTCAAAGGCAGTCGTAGACAAGATCGTCCGCGTAACACCTGGAAGAGCAACGTTAATATACAATAAAATTTTAAAAGTGAACCATATTAAGGTCAAATTAGAAAATTATCATCTATTTTTTTTTCAACTACTTACATTCGCTCTCCATTAAAAAAAATTGAGATCTCTATTGTTCTTTAAACAGCTAGACCCCTTTTACGAGTAAAAATAATCGATATGGCTGAAAATATTATTTAAAACGTGAATTTAATGAATTTAATTAAATATGCTAGGTATTCAAGTTGCTTTAATTAATGTATAAATCAGACATCTTTTTCTTATAAAAATTCTTTAATAATATTAGTATTATTTTTGTAACAACAAAAATTTAGCTACTATGTGAAGCAATGTTATATCAAAAAATGTGGTACAGTCGAGGCGGTGCCCGACAGTGGAATACCCTGTACCTTTTGTGTCAAAAAAATTTTTCCTGCATATTCCATCTAAGAACTTTCCAATTGGAATTTATTTTTTTTTTTGGTGCAAAACGATATTTATACCTATAAGTTCCGTAAATTTGTACCGATTTTGATGAAAATCGAAAGTTACGTCAAAGAAGCTTTAATTATATTGGGTAAGTTTCAAGTTGATATGTTGAGGGGTGTGGGAGAAAACACGGTAAATAAATTGCGGGGGGTGGGGGGACCGCATCGATAAAATTTGGATGTGGATTTGTTCATTAGAGCCACATGAATGAGCTTACCAAAAATTGTGATTCTAGGTCACTTGTAGCCATAATTGCGTAGAGTCAAATATTGACGCAGTTTATTGGCAAGGGGAGGTGAAATTTGCACATTTTTGACTATAACTTCTGTTGTATTTATCCGATTTTGTTCATTTTTTACACATAGATGCATGTATCCACAACGCATCGCTCTGTTAAATTTCAAATGAAAATATTAAACGGTGTGGCTAAAAACCGCGAAAATCTACAGCGGGGGAACGGGGAAAGATATTGACATGATTCAACAAACTGTATCTGGTTAGAAAATATGCCCACCAGCAGGTAAAGTTCCGTGTCTCTAGCTCTTATAGTCTCCGAGATCTAGGCGTTCATACGGACGGACGGACGGACATGGCTCAATCGCTACCCGAGGTTATGATAAGCATTTTGGTATAAAGGACTTGGGGTCTGCCACGCCTCCTTCTGTCCGTTACATACATTGCACAAATCTAGTATACCCTTTGTACCTATAGGTGCAGGGTATAAAAATATATATATTTTAAAATTTGTCTATTATCTTACACCTACACTTTTGTCTCCTTTGTCCCAAACAAAATTGTTTCCAGAATTTTCATTGAAAAAATGGCGAAAATCCTCTGGCTGAACCCTCCACGAGGGTGCCGGCTGGGCAATGGACGGTGCACTGGCTCAAGCATCAGAGTCAGGCACTTGTCCCCCCTCGATGCTTGGGCCAGTGCACGGTCTAGCTGAGGCAACAGCGCAGCAGTATCCGGATTCCCAAATCTGGTGCTGCTGCGTTGGAGCCATGGCCAGAGGTGCCTGGCAGCAGGCATAAAATGCTATGGGGTGGTTCCCACGAACAAAATCAACCAAAACCCCCGCGCTGGAGTCATTGAAGGACGCAACTCGGGCTGGGATGTCAGCCCAAACGTCGGTGGAATGCGTGACTGCTACCACCGGCGGGCACGGTGGGGTTAATACCCCTCTACGTGTCGCCAGCGGTCACACCTCTGAACTGGTTGGAGCAGGCCAGGACAGTTGTAAAGCGACTGCCAAAACAACGAGAGAAGCCAAATTGTGGCGCGGTTCTGTAGTCCTTGAAGACTCAGACGGCGAACCACATGGCTCAATTAGTGCTGAGGCGGAGGAAGAACTCCTGCGCTCCCCAGCCAAGGTGTCCACTTCCCCCTGCAGGGATGGCCCTAAAAAGACAAAGGATGGACTGAGGGCTAAAGCTCAATACAAGGCCGCTCTAAAGATCCGAGCCCGGCTTGGTGACAGCAAAAATCTCACCCCTGAGGAGAGAAACAAGCTGGACTGGGCCGAGCAAAAGATCAAGGAGGGCCGAAAGTATTATGAGAGCAAGCCGGCGATGAAGGCTACAAGTAGCCAATACGCAAACAAGGTCGAGGAGCTGCTGCTATCCAAAAGGCAGCGCTCAGTCGACCAGGACAAGGCGGATGTGCCCGCGAGCAAGCGGCCGCGCCAAAGACCGGAAAGACCCACGAAGAAGCCACTGCCGAAAAGGGTAACGGCGAGCGATGTGGCGCGACGACACCTAATCGTCGCCCTCATCGACCGCAGCGACCCAAACGGCAAAATGACACCTGATCAGTGGAAGGTGGTGGAGCTGAAGCTCCTGGATGCCTTATTCCAAAGGATGGAGGATCCAGAGGCTCAGCCTACCACGTTCGACGGTGCGGGGTGGCTAAGTGGAGTCAAGATATTGAGTTGCAAGGATGACCTCACCCTGAAGTGGGTCACCGAGACCGTGGCCAAGATGGACGCTCCCTGGGAGGGGGCCAAGCTGGAGGTAGTCGACAGAACTATGATTCCGTCGGTACCAAAGGCGAAGGTACTCTTCCCGAGAGTCGTACCCACGGAACATGCACTCAAACTGCTTAAGTGGCAAAACCCAGATGTGCCAACCAAAGACTGGGTTGTGCTGCACGTGGGAAAGCCGGAAGACAAGGGTCAGCAGATGGTACTCCAGATCAACAAGGAGGCCGAAAATCTGCTGTACCCAAGGTTCGGGAAGATGGCGTGGGGTGTGGGTAATGTTTACCTTCGCCTCAAAAAGCGCCACCCGAACGACGATAACACCAACACGCTTGAGGCCGGAGAGGTGGAGAAGGACCTTGGCGTAGCAGCCATAACCGAAGCCGCTCACAGCCTCGAACTTAACGAGGACGAGGACGATGGTGATACGACCCTGGTAGTCGACCCATCGGAGCAGGAGGAACCTGAACACAGCCATGCAGCTGAGGGTCCTTCAGCTAAACCTCCACAAATGTAAGTTGGCGTCGGCGGAGCTCCTTATAACCCTGGATGAGGAGTCCGTCGACGTGGCTTTAGTTCAGGAACCTTGGATTGCATCGGGTAACAAGGTCTCTGGACTAAAGTCAACCAACTACAGTACTTTCTACCCGACAACCGTAAGTAAAGCAAGAACTGCAATTCTGGTGAGAAAGGGCATCTATGCTTATCTTATGTCTAATTACAGCACTGACGATCTCACGGTGGTAGCGCTCGAGGGCCTTAGGGACGAGCCACTTATAATGGCATCCTCCTACCTGGCGCACGATAGGGAGGCACCTACAGAGGAGACGGAGCGTCTGGTCCAGGAGGTGAGCCGGAAGAGGCAACCCCTGTTAATCGGCGCTGACGCGAACGCCCATCACACAATATGGGGATGCAGGGACGTCAACGAGAGGGGTGAGTCACTGCTAGATTTCATACTAAGGTATAACTTAAGAATCGCTAATACAGGGGAGGAACCCACCTATGTGGGCCCCACCTCATCAAGTGTCATTGACCTAACTCTCTCGCTTGGTATGAATACTGCGGTCACAGAGTGGAAAGTTCTTAGCAAACAATCCTTCTCTGACCACAAGTACATCCAATTTAAGGCGAGGTTTTCGTGTGTAGTGACTAAAAGTGAGTACAAAAATCCCCGGAACACCAACTGGGAGATGTTTAAAGACAAGGTGGCAAGGAAACTCCCACCACCACCAATAATAAATTCGACAGATGACATCGAGAAGTCCGTTGAGACACTCTGCCACCATCTGAAGAAGGCATTCAATGACTCGTGCAAAATAACGGTTAATAAAAGGAGACACAGGCCACCCTGGTGGAATCCAAGACTGAAGGCACAACGTACCGACCTACAGGATATCTTCAAACTGGCTAAACAAGCGGGTGATGATACTGTATGGGACGAGTACAAGGTAAGACTCCGTGACTTTAAAAAACAAGTCCGGCTGGCTAAAAGAGACTCCTGGAGATCCTTCTGCTCTGGCATGGAGAAGATCAAGGAAACCGCAAGACTCAGGAAGCTACTCTCGAGTCAACCCGTTATACAGAGTCAATTGAAAATGAACGACGGACACTGGACAGAGAGCAGTAAGGAAGCGACTGACGCCCTGCTAAGCGAGCACTTCCCCGGCTGCACGGACGTCCTCACTCCTGACACGCCAACAAATCGTTTCAGCCAACAGGCCAACGTACCTGGGGACTTTATTACGACACACAAAATCCAGTGGGCCCTAGACTCCTTCGAGAGCTATAAATCCCCTGGCCTAGATGGTGTAATCCCGGCCATGCTGCAGAAGACCAAAGATAAGGTTACGCCATGGCTGGATAACATATACAAAGCATGTTTGAGGTACGGACACGTTCCCGTATCCTGGAGGACAGCACGAGTTGTGTTCCTGCCAAAAGCAGGGAAATGCAGCCACGTGCAGCCAAAGGATTACAGGCCAATAAGCCTCACCTCATTCCTACTCAAAACTCTTGAGAAACTGCTGGATCTACATATAAGGCAGGGCATGAGCCAACTTGTAGAACACAACCAACATGCCTACACAAAAGGGAAATCGGTGGAAACAGCGCTGCACTCCCTAGTAGCTACCATTGAAAAAGCCCTACACCACAAGGAATACGCCATGGGAGCGTTCCTAGACATCTCAGGTGCATTTAATAATGTTTCTACGGAAGCCATAATGCGAAGCCTAAGACCCAAGGCACCCCAGGAGGCCATAAACTCCTGGATACAAAGCCTATTGAGCTGCAGACGAATTAGAGCAGAATGGGGAACCACGACAGTGACAAAAGAGGCACACAGAGGCACGCCGCAAGGCGGAGTACTATCGCCCTTATTGTGGAATCTAGTGGTAAACGACATTCTACATAGATTTAAACGGAAGGCCCCAAGGATAACTGCCTATGCGGACGACATAGCCATAATTATCGTGGGCAAATGTCCCATGACACTTAGCTCGGTCATGGACATTACGCTAAAGGAAATACTGATGTGGGCCACAGAAGCCGGACTCAGTATTAACGCGGACAAGACGGACCTAATTCTCTTCACCAAGAGATACAAGGTACCGCGTTGGACTCCGCCATCGATAAACGGCACTCCGCTCAAGCCCAAAATGAGCGTGAAATATCTAGGAATAGTACTGGATAGCAAGCTGAGCTGGAAACCCAATGTCGAGGAAAGGGTGAAAAAAGCCACAAATGCACTTTATGCATCCCAGAAGATGTTGAGTAGCACGTGGGGCTTATCACCAAGACTTATGCATTGGATCTTCATCTCAGTAGTGCGGCCAGTGCTACTCTACGGAGTTCTGGTATGGTGGAAAGCCACAGAGAAGACCACATACCTACGAATGATGGAGAGGACGCAACGACGTGCACTGATGTGCATAACGGGGGCGCTAAGGTCCACTCCAACCAAGGCCTTAGAAGCTATACTTGGAGTACACCCCCTTGACATACAGGCCAAACTACTGGCGCAGAAGACAGCGCAACGTCTTTGTGCAGCAGGGAACATGGCCCTAACGAACTACGGGCACAGCAAAGTTGAAGGGGTGACACACAATAGCACGGACTACATGACCCCAGTAAATAACTTCTCCAGAACGCCCACTCTAATGGGACCAGAGGACTGGAAAATCGGCATGGACCAACAAGCGACAAAAATTTTCACGGACGGTTCCAAAATGGAGTCCGGTGTTGGGGCCGCAATATACTGTACCGACCCACCCACGGAGGTGTCTTACAAGTTGCCGGACCACTGTAGCATCTTCCAGGCGGAGGTATTCGCCATAAAGAAGGCTGCAGAGCTAGCGCTCACCCTAGAGCAGAATCGAATAAACATATTTGTTGACAGCCAAGCGGCAATCAGATCCATGCAAGCGTTCAGCATCAATTCCAAAAGTGTACTGGCAAGCAGGGACGCTTTAGATGCACTAAACACCCAGAAGGAGGTGTGCATCTTCTGGGTACCCAGCCACCAGGGCATTGAAGGAAATGAAACTGCTGACAGGCTCGCAAAGGAAGGAGCCGCTTTGAGTCAACCGTCACTTGAGGATCTAAAGATTCCTCTAAGGACAATCAACCACAAATCAGAAGAGGACGCTGTAGTAAGATCTGATAGAAGGTGGTACACCACAACGAACTGCAGAACGGCTCGCACAATGTGCAAGAGAATAAACAGCAAATTAGCCCAGTATACTCTGCAACTCCCAAGAAGAGATTGCAGGCTTATAGTGGGCATACTCACCGGTCATTGCCTGACAGCAACCCACGCTAAGAAGCTAGGCATTACCAACAACGATGAATGCAGGAAATGTAGGGAGACAGACGTCAAAGAGACTCTGGAGCACCTCATATGCAGCTGCCCTGCCCTCTGTACATCGAGACTCAAATACCTAGGAAAACCATGGCTTACCTCACTGGAAGAGGCAGCCGATAGGGCACCTCAAAGGCTTCTGGCGTTTGCCAAGCACACGCATATAATTGACGTCTAGCGTGCTTTGTACACCAGCCGCACCTTCCGGTATCACTAAGGACTACCTAGTCTATGTGTGACTCCCCCCAGGGGTCAACCGGCACTACCTAACCTAACCTAACCTTTTGTAAAAGACTCAAAAAACTCAAGTCCATGTAGAAAAACCCCGGTTTTTAAAGAAAACATCTAAAATGGTTTAAAATTCGTGCCAGTACCAAAAAATATTTGTTTTTCTGTTAACAATGGTCTTGTGGACTAACCTATTTTTAACCGTTTATTTAAATTAGGGTAAATATTATGAATAAAAGGACTAGACATAAAAAAAACTGTAGTCTGAATTCTAGATGAAAAGTATATAAACATTCCGCAATTGTCTATTATTTTTATAAAACGTACTAGTATACCCAGTTCAAATTCACGCTATGGGATTTACAAGCAAAATTTGAAAAAGGTCACAAAAACATAAATTTTTATGAATTGTGTTCAATGCAACTGCTTGCATTATATTCAGCTTAAAGACTTCAGCATTTCGATTTTCAACTCCTCCAAACTCTTCCGCTTAAACGTGATTATAAAAAATTTAGCTTCATCCAAAAAAGCACATCATTCAATAAAGCAGACTATTCTTTTTTTAGTTTATATTATTTCGCTATGTACAATAAAAAACTATTTGCCCATTGAAAATATGAAAATCTTTTCCAATCCACTTGAACGTTTTTGTTTATTTAACTTTCACTACATGCCATTTTGGTAATATATTCATGCATAAATATGCAAGAGTGAATTAATTTTATAAATTGTAAATGAATTCGAACTGTGTTTGGCCATCCTTAAAAAGACCACGAACTTTAACTCGCCTGGTTGTCAGGGTAAAAATGTTTGACTCTCTGCGCCTATCTCGATCGAACCAAATATTTGCATGTGTCATTATGGCACACACGTGTTTGCCGGACCAGACCCTTTGCTGTTATGGAATCATAAAAGTAATTAATTGATATATATGCACATATGTATGTATTGTATGTATGTTTATATAAATATGTGTTGTATGCAGGCGTAATTGCCGTTACAGACATCGTAATAAAACCATTGCAATATTTGCAATTTTTTATACTCTTTATCCGTAGGAAAAAGGATATTTTAGATTTTTGGAAAGAATGAAGCACGCAGTAAAAGGCGTGGTAGGCCCCACATTTATATTTATTAAAAGCCGGTGTAGCGATTGAATCATGTTCTTTTAACTGATTAATTTTAAACCCCCCTATAAAAACAAATTTTGTATGCAGACTTATGTGAGCCTAATAAGCAATGAAATGTTGTCATTTTCTCAAAAATCCTGCTTTACCCAATTCCAGTAAATCTTTTCTTAGAATACGTTTACATTTCTTTATATATGAATAATTTGAAGCAAATAGAAACATTTATATTGTGGAAAAGTGTGTACAGAGTATCCAACTTTCGAAGATAGACTCATCTGATTCCAAATTTTTTTTAGTTGCATTTTTTTTGTCATTTTCATAATCCCCACAGAAAAGAAGAAGAGAAAGCCAATGTGCGACAGCGTAATTTAACGAAGAGCATTCTCTCTGGCATTACGTAATGAAACTTAACAATTTTCCACTTGAAGGCTCCAATTAAAATTTGAGTTGTGGCCATTTTTATTGTAACTGATAATTGTAATGCTGGACTTCCAATCGTTGGGAGCAGTGGGTCTTTGGTAAAGCTTTCCTTCCTTCTCATTAACGCATGCAAATATGCAAATGTTTTTTCATTATCCATTGTGTGCGAACAAAAAATTGCATATATATCAACATATGGAAAGGATTTAACGATGGTTATGGGTAGATAGATAATGTGTAACTTCATATGTGAATAAGCAATTTGTAGAAAAAAATGGCCTTTAATGAACCAAGGGCAATTGTAAGCCAATAGTTCAGCAAAAATAGGTTTTTTCTTTTGCTTAATGTTTTAGGGACCATCCAAAAAGTCTAAAATAACATTTTTGGAGAAATTAAAAAACATTTACTGCAATTTCAATTTTAATTTGGTTTGTGTTGCATTTTTTGGTATTATTATTATTTTCTTTACAAATTTTAGGACATTGAAACTTACTTCCATATCTTTGGAACCTCTTGACACCTTAACATTAAATTGCAGTATTTGTTTCCTCAAAACTTATAAACTAAGAATCAGACTTATCAGCGTTTTTCATTCAGACCGGTTCGAGCTTAAAAAGTTGTTATTCATTTCGGAAATATAAGCGGCAAAAAAAAGGAGCAGGAAGTAATCCCCTTGGCTATGTGTGGTTGCAACGGTTTTCACGCTTGCTGTCAAGTTAAGGAGTTGAGCAAAAACTCAATTGGCTAAAGCGTGAATGCCTTTTGGTTAGCTTAGGAGTTGAATTGTTGTTTGTAAAATAATAGGAATGGATTTTGGATGTTCGCAGAACCACATTGAAATACATTAAGTGGAAGCGAGATTTGTTCACGATCTCCAAGTTCATATTGTCGTAATTAGTCTTGGATCGTTTCGTTCTGAAAAAGACCAAATGAACGGGTCTTTGAAATGAACTAAAGAACTATGTCTTTGGTTTTCGTTCTTTTCGTTCTTTTTATTCATGGTGCTCGTTCTCGTTCACAGGTCTTTTCGTTCACTATTCTCGTTCACTGGTCTTTTCGTTCACATGTCTTTTCGTTCACAGGACTTTTCGTTCACCAGTCTTTTCGTTCATCAGTCATTCCATCACAGTTTTCGTTCACCGGTCATTCCTCCATTAATTTAAAAAATAATATGCGGTTGAAAATTTAAAAAAAAAACTCAGTTCTGCTCAAGCTTCAGAGGTGGAAGTCTCTAAGGATCTTGATGTCTTGGTGGCTACCAATGCTGACCCTCAACAACGTGCAAGCATTTGGGATGCATACGATGCAGAGTTCCGCTCTGTAACACAACCGACGAGCAATGTTGCAGGAGCCATTCGGGAAATCGACAAGTATTTAAATGAGGAATATTTACATAGAAAATGCGACCCGTTACAATGGTGGAAAGAGCGCAAGCGTTTGGCTTAAAACGGCTATGCATTGTTGCAACTTCAGTGTCTTGCGAAAGAATTTATTCTGTAGCGGGACAAATTATTAGCGACAGAAGGTGCCTTTTATTACCTGAAAAGGTAACGCAATTAGCATTCCTTAATAATAATATGTAAGTTTTAGTTTATTAATTAACGTATTATCTAAAGATGATATCCATGAAGTTCCTTGTCATTGAATGGCTGAATAAATTTTAATTTAAAAAGCTCGTTTGTTTACAACGAGAATGGTGAACGAAAAGACCTATGAACGAAAACACTGAACGAAAAGACCTGTGAACGAAAAGAACGATTCGTTCGTTCACCAAAAAAAGAACTAAAGAACTAAATCAGCGAAAAGAACTAAAATGAACAAACTCTAGTCGTAATTGTTTCATTTCATTGAAAATCTTCATCAAATCTGTGAAAGATGATTGAGAAGAATACAAAAAAGGATTACTGTTCACAAATGGAAGAAACCATTGCAAAAGTTGTACATACTTACAAAAAAAAAAATAATGTACAAAATGTGAGTTATTCGTAAAAAAGATTTTTGAGTAAAAGTTGCCTCTTTACGAACTCAGTGTTTAAATGAGTTGTGAATTGTAAGCACCAATCACCAAGATACGAAATCTTTGGCTTACACCAGCAGCCTACTTAAACTAGATGTGAACTACAAGCATCTACAGAATAAATAATAATGTCCTCGTGAAGACTTACTTCAAAAGCATTTGTTAATATATTTGGAGCTTTAGAAGTTTTTACGCTATTGTTGGAAAATAAGTGAATCATTACTTCGGCATTTCTTCCCGCGCTTAATTAAACAATCGCCAAGATTAAATATTTCTGTAAAGTCTTGTGAACTCAGAACCCGGGGTAAAGAGCACCCGAATTGGTCCTCAATAGGCCCGCAAATTTGACATACGGTAGTTTCTTAGAGTTTCTGAACACTGTACCAAAACTTATCAAAATCGGTGGGCTATATAGAAACATTATTTTACATATTATAATTATTTATTATTTATTTATATACAGCTTATAAACTATTACAAATAGTATAAAAGCTTTATTTTTATTTTTAAAGCTATAGCGACTAGGCCTTAAGCTTTAACAATGTTAACCAACTTCTTAATATACAATAAGTATGGTTAGTCTTTAAACAACTAATTTCATAGTTATGGTAAAATGCATTGAGTACTGTAGTCTCGTGACGAAAAATATCCGCAAATCCAGTTTATTTTTTCTCACAGTATATAAAACAAATATCTAGGTGTCGTAATAACAAACGACAATGGCACCAGACAATACATACAAGAACGCTTGATAGGAGCGAATAAGGCCTACTACGCTCATTTTAACCTTTTAAAAAAAAAATATATTATCGAGAGAAAATAAGCTGGCAATATATAAAACAATAATAAGACCAATAGCCACCTACAGATCCGAAGCATGGGCAACAACGTTGGATGAAGAACTGCTAAGAATTTTCGAAAGAAAGATCTTAAGAAAAGTATTCGGACTGAAGCGCAATGAAAGCGGCGAATATAGGTTAAGATACAATGCCGAATTGCTAGAGCGATCACAAGGCGAAGACATTGTCAAATTTATTAAATCTCAAAGGCTAAGATGGATGGCTCACGTTCTTAGAATGAATAATTCACGCGCGCAGAAACTGATACTAGAATATAAACCAACTTGGACCAGAAAAAAAGGTCGTCCGCGATAAAGACTAATTGATTGTACAACAGATGACATTAGAACAATCGGTATAAGAAATTGGAAGGGCCTTGCACAAGATCGAGGTGAATGGAGGAAGATTGTAGAGAAAGCCCAAACCCACCTTGGGTTGTAGAGCTAAACGATGATGATGATATAAAACAATGCATCAGAACCAAAAAAGATTTATTTATTATTATTTATTATTTCCTTTATTATACAGTGTTATATCCATTTATAAATTAAATTAAATACCACTGCGTTGTCGCTCTTATTCAGAGCATTGGGCGGTAGATTTAGACCACATCCAAAATTGGTTCCAATATCTTTGTACGTTTACAAGATATGTCTTGACCAATAAAAGTCTACTAAAATATGGCAGCTTGATAAATAATCTGAACTTTGCAAAACAAAAATGAACGTGGTGAATATTGGCAAGTAGCTCTACAAACATTTCCATTTTGGCGTGACGTTATATTTGTACGACAAAATATGACGAAAAAAAAGAGAAAAAGGTTAATTTGTGCTAAGATTTTGTATACTTACGTAGGAATTAAGTAGTTATATATTTAGGATTGTTTAATTACAACAATCAGTGTTATCAATTAAAAGATAAAAGCAAAACTTTGCATGCTCTTACGTAACAAAAATTAGAAGTAGGTTTTGATATGGATTATAAAGTTAGCATAAACATTTTTTTAGAATGTTTTGCAAGTTATTAAATAAACAAATATTTATGCTTTTTTTTTTTTGGTTTTAGTATCTGGTCTGATGTTACATGGCGTGACGTTACCCAAGCTTTTTTTTTTACTGCTATATAACACAAATTTTGCCTTCAATATAAATAGCTTTAGAGATTTTATTTTAATTATTGAAAAAAAAATTATAATATAATGTATTAATTTCTTATTAACTGATTTTTAATTTATAGCTCAGAATTATACTACATAATTGAAACAAATGTAAAAGCACTTACATTAAATACTCAACATATACATATATACATAATATTACACTTAATAGAAATTGAAAACTTGAAACTATTGAAGCCATCCAGTTGCGGCTCATTATTATAGGTATATAAATACTTATGTAAGTTGAATGCCATTTACTAGATAAACAATAATTTCATACATTTAAACACACGCAAATTAACTTGAAACATTATCTCGATGTGAGTGAGTGTTGTGGTCTGTTGTTGGCCAGGCTCTTTAGTTGTTGCTGGCCAGTTTGGTTTCCCGACCCCTCGACCACGTAGTTCGCACTTTGGATCATTATAGATTTATCGCAAACGCAATGCCAGACATAATGTAGAAGTGCGGACGATTTATGCACAGTTTGCTGAGAGCGACAACAGTAACGATGCCAACAAATCACGGCCGGACAGTAGACGCATCAGGATTGCTGCAAGAACCGGACTTGTGGCTCTGCCATTGGCATTGCAGTCTAAAGGAGCAAAGGACAACCAACAATGCCATCCATAAGTGTGGTTTGTGTGTATCTGTATTGCTTATAATATGCGATGTAACCTGCATGGCCTACGGCTGTGCGCTCTTCCACACAGTGGATGGCTATCACTTAATGCATGGTCATTTTGAGGCGGAAACGGAAACGTCCCACAAATCGTGCCCTAATGATCAGCTCTTATTTAATTAATTGTTGATAACAGTTTCATGCCCACCGGACATGCGTCACGGGCTGGCTTTTGGTGGATTATGAAGAGATATATTGGCTTAACAGTAAGGTGAACAGGTTTGAAGTACATACATAGAATTTTGAGGAAGCACAAAGCAATTTCAATTTCTTAAATTGTGTTGAAGAGAAAATTGAATAGTTAATGTAAAAATGTTTAAGCTAAATTATAACTATTTGTAAATATATAAAAGGTTTATGTATAATATGAGTGATTCTTAATTTGCATGTGTTTTCGGATTTTGTATTAAAAATATCTTTAAAATATGTTTAAAAAATGGTCAATAATGATGAATGCCGATGTACTTAGAATATTGAATGATGACAACCCTGAAATTTTGATAAGCTTGCAACTTCTGATCAACAAACTGCAGCTTTGTTTGAACAAAAAATTATGAGACTCTAAATAAAATTACGTATACGCACTGTGGTATTTCATGAACGGTAAGGGTATGCGTGGCCACATAGGTCACAAATTTTTTACTGTTGTTATTAATTCTGTGTAAGCTCTTTTTTTTGCTACATTTCAAAATTTTTAAAACATTTTTTGCAGTGGCGAGACAGGTCTTTTAATCAAAATTAAAGCATGAATTTTGAATTTTTGAACATTGTAGTAAGATAGTAAAGTTTTTCTGTTCTTTGGGATTTCGACTAAGAATCCAACTAGTCCAACTTATTTAAAAATCTGTTAATTATATAATTTCATTAATAAAAGAATACCTACCAGTAAGCTTAAGGAAGAACAAGAACAGATGTGTTTATTTTCAAACGTTGAGAAACTCCAGAAACTCGTTTAAATGTAACGTAGTAAACCTGTACTGTTTAAGATTCAACATAACCTCAAAACAAAATGTTGCGCATTTTCAAGCTTCATTTCGTGTAATTAACTTAACTTGACTTGATTGCAACTCCTTCAGTAACATTTCCACATTCATTAAACTTTCTTGGTTGGGTTGTTAAAATTTCATTTCCAGGCAAAACTTGCAACAACGACAAAAAAAAACAAAATATCAGACAGTCTCACAAATACTTATACACACGGGAAGTCGCATTCTGTGCTCCTGGGTGCGGAATACTGAAGAGATCATTAAGAAGGGGTTGCAAATTGCGAGTATTTAAGCAAGGAGCTCACATATACATACGCATACTTATAAATTGTAACTTTAATAAACTGTTTAACTCAAATTATATTTAGGAGAGTCAACAAAAAAAAAATAGTATATGTAATACTGCTTTGGCGTTGACCGACGATGGAATGCCCTTAAATACGAGCAGTAGCTAATTCGAAATATATGTATACAAAAATGTAATCAACAATTCAATGTGACCACGATTGTATGAAAACCTAAATACCAGAGACCGTGTTACCAAAGATAGCTAGTACGCCTACTGTCGGAGGCCCGATCTACTCTTTGACGGGTTCCTACAACATCTGTATAGAAAACTTTTTGACTGGAGCTTCTTTATCCATACATGCAACATGACCGAGCCAGCGTAGTCGACATGAGCTTACTCGTTTAAGTATATCAACCTACAGTTTGTCATTCCCTCAAACACGGAAATACGATAAATTGGTACTGGTCCCACTGTGTGCAGCTGTGTTTTCTGTCCTTTGGCTTCAGGGCTTAGGTATGAATATGTTTGTAAAGAATCTTCTTCAATATGACTTTTTATCAACATGTCTAAAACCAAAATTTAGCTTTGAAAAAGTTGAGCAGATAATCGACTTAACGCTTACATGTTGTGTTGCCCATGTAGTTCTTGTGATTTTCGAGAGTTAGATGTTAAAACAGATGGATAATTACTATTTTGGTTGAAACAACTATGATCGCCACGCCTTCATCTGCATGTTATATAATTTGCAGAAATGTATATTACCCTTGATCCTTCAGGGACAGGGTATAGAAACTTTGCCAGAGCTCTCTGACAAAATGAGGGGAACATATTTTGCGAATGTTTCAAGCAGATATGCTGTAAAGTCAGAACCAAATTAGTTGCCGTGGTTGTATGTGTGTGTACGAGAGAGAGCGCAAGAGAGAGTTTAAGTATTGGTGTGATTGCATGCGCCATCATTAAGCGCGCCATTTTGATACTTAAAACTTTGCGTTCGCTCTTCGGTGCAGCCAACATTAAACAACTAAAGCAACCTTATATGGCGCATGCCAATGGGAGCACCGACTTGCTGATACCCTTAATCGTGACTTCAAACAACAATTTAAATTTATAAGGCAAAGATGATTATGGAGTTGAAAAAAATCCAAGAGAAAACGTGTTTTAGATGAATGTACACGTTACAATATATATTTTTGAAATTATAATAAATTATTATTATTATTTATTTTAAATTAAATTATTGTTTAAAAATCACAAAATAATATTTTTCGAATTCTGGCCTCCGATATTTAATAATGTTTTACACAAGGTGTCTAAAAAAAAAATTAAACATTTGTTTAGCTGACTGCTTGAACGCATCGAGTCTGTGGAATGCGGGGTCGCTAAATAGCGTTTCTCTTTATACTTATTTATACTTTGTGGAACATGAGATCAAGTGACAATGTTTGGTCAATCTAATATGCCTTCACCATATCATTCAACCACTGTAGTTAAAGCTCTAATTTGAACTCATTTGTCTAACATCCAAATACGATCTTAATATGTTATCACTCAATATTAATGCACTCAATGCAAGTTGCACTTTATACTCTCGCTAAAGCTTTTATGTTAAGCCAAGCATCCACCTAGTTCTAAGTTATGTTAAGTTCAATAAAATCAGTAGTGCATAGAAACTAAAGCGATTCAGAAGTACGTTTGTCTTGTCGGCGATCTCAAATAATTCTTATTACATAACCTTAACGTACCGCCCAGACGGAAGTTTCGTGTATATGCAAAAAACGCTTTGTATATCCAACAGACAAATATTGATGTTCAGCCTATCATTACCTGCGGTTTATAGATTGTATTTCAACATAGCTTAAGTTAATATTTTATATTACAAGAATTATAAAAAAAAAATAGCGGGTTCCCTCATTTCCTACAATGTTCATCCGATTTGGAGGCCCACAAATTTTAAAGCATATATTGAATAATTCTAAATATTTATTACGGTAAACATATTTTTAAAATGTTAATCAAATTTTGGGGACTGCAGCTTCTGTACAAAAATATTTACCTATAGCTCCTTTTACGTGGGGCTTCTTCGTTTGTGCCTACATATCGAAAAAGTTCCCAACCGATTTTAATAGAATTTCAGCAACAGATGGGTTTTTAAAAAAGGTATCTCTGTGTCATTATTTTTGGTTTTATTGTTGGAAAAAGGGGGCACAATTTCCAAAAACTAAATGCAAGTGAACAGCTTGATCATAAGACTTACCTTGTGCAAAATTTCATGCTTTTAGCAAGCTTTTTTCGCACTAACTATTATTTTGACGGGTGTGGGATCTCTTTAAAAAATAATAAATTAATTAATGATCGCCTCGCATAAATACATACTATGTTATATTGCCTCCAGCGTGATGGGGGGATATTGTGGAGATGCAAGTAATTCTGCACACAAAAGTGGATTTCGAAATGACATTCGTTCAAAAAAGAGCGGAATTTCCCGTGGCATTTTTTTTAAAGACCTTTTATTTTTACAACCAATAGTATTTTTAATATATATAAATTTTTAAAATACCAACCCCGTTGGGTGCTCTAACTTGACCAATCGAAATGTATATACACATTTCAATTTAGATTCTTGTAGTACTACATTTAAAATTTAGAGTTTTGATAAATTTGGTCCTTTTATGAAATCCGAACAGATAAAAGCAAACATAAATAATTTTTATACATTTTTTTATCGAAATTCTGCATGTTTGATAAGAAGAGACTTGCCTAATTATTTTAACTTTGCTTACCGCTCTCGCAGTCTTTGAGTTCTAAGTGTTCAAACGGACGGACACGAATCAATGCTCATCATTAAAACACACAAAATTTAAAGTCTATTATATCCCCTACTGCCTGTTTAAAACTTTGCACAAATCTATAATACCCTATGCACCCTTTGGGTACAGTATGTAACACCAACGACATCAGCCCAAAACAGCAAAAATTTCCACAATTTTCAAAATGAGATGGAAGCGCAAAGGAGTCAACGAGTGCGACCAAGAGCTAGATAGCAAACGGCAGTGCAACAAAAGCGCTGTTCCCGCGAAAGAGACGTAATTTTTAATAGTTTCGCAATTAAATCGTAAAATTTAACAACTTTGCGCACTTCTTAACGAAATTGCGTCGAGCGCTCGCGCAAAACTGACACTGATGCATTTCCGGTTGCCAGTGTTGCCCCACTGTCGACCCTGCTGCAGCTGCAACAGCTTCCGCCATTGCGTAATGAGAAAATTTTCAAAAGTTTGCCGATTTTCATGCTGCTTATGTTGTCGCTGTTTCTGTTGTTGAAAAACTTTCTCTTTCGCAGCTATCTTTATGTTTATGTGCCCCAAATTATTTTACCCCTTTTTTTTTAAAGCATTGCAACTCGAACACCAAACAAATAAAAACAAAGGAATTTACTAGAACAAGAATACATACCAATGAAAAGAGACTTTGTAATTAAAAAAAAAAAACTTTATTTGAATTTAAAATCTAGAGACTCTGCTGTGAGCTCGTTATTTAAAGGGACGTTACATTACTAATTATAAAGAAAGACAGCGTAGTATGATTTTTAGGAAATAATATTTAGAAGTCCCATTACATTTGTCATACATACAAGCTTAACGTTAAGAAAAAAATGTATGTTGTAAAATTTAAAAAATCAGTTATTAAAAAATAAATAATGTAAGTGAGATATATCTTAAAGGGTCTAGCTGGATAAGGTACTAAAAACTGCTCGTATTGATTTTGTTTTTCTAACAAATACTTTAAACCAAGAAATATGGGTTTTTCAGCCATAAAACTTTCAAAATTTTTATTTTTTTTCATTAAATCTTGCCAAGAAGAAACCACAGAAGCTGCAACTGTATTTCTAGCCAATGGCTACGGTGCCAGTAGCACCTCAAATTAAATTTAACCATAATTTATTGCCCATTGAATGCAGCCAAAGCGACAATGCCAAAGGGTTAAGTCTGGAGGAGAACTGAGCTCGAGCTCAAAATTCAAATGCCAAACAAAATATGGCGCACATGTTCCCACTTGCCAAGAATAAAAAGAAAAAAATTTATTGGAATTCCATCAATTCCGAAACTATTCTCTGTTCCAATTTCAAATCAAAGGCATCCAGCTGTGCTGTTTGACCCGCAGCACTTAGTTCTCTTCCCCCTTAAAAGTGACAGCCCTACGTTGAGTCTCCACTTTGGCACTTCAATACCATAGTTCGTCAATGGGCTGCAGGACGAAAGCGCATAGTTAGCCAGCACACCCAGCTAGGCGTGCTTGCCCTGACGACCCGCACAATGTTGGTTCTGGCTATGTCGCAGGAGCTCATCATAAATACAAAGCAGCGCTTTGTCAGGCGTCCGTGCCTGACACTTTTATTGGTTCCCAACTCGCATAAAGGTGGTAACCATCGATATGCCAGCAGGGTTCCGCTGCAGCTACGTCAACTGACTCGGCCGCATTGCAATTGCTGCAACTGACACTGCCTCAGCCCGCTGTCTCTGTTCAGGCCATTGTTGTTTACTGAAACCGCCCTCCTTTGTGCAAAGCAAATGAAATTGAAAATTTTTACGATGCCAACATGGCCGAGTTCCCAGAACTCGACTAGGCTTTGTGCTGAAGCTGCAAACAAAACTTATTACATGACAGAATCTACCAATTTTTGTTTAAGCAGTCATCTCAAGGTAGTTAATCAGCCACTGATTAAGAGGCGCCAGAATGTGTTTAGTTATACAGGATCTTTTTGAAGATTTCATAATTTCAAACTGAAAATTGGCTTGATAAGCATTTTTAAAATATGGCATGGGACACTGAGTTTGAGGACCACATTTTGATCAAACTCGCTCTAGCTCTTCTCATTAAGAAAGTTGAACATTTTCCGATACGTCTAATATTGGCACCTAACATACTGACTCATTTTCTGCGCATTTCACTGCTCTAGCTCATCTCTTTAAGAAATTATGGTCAGTTAAAGTCGAGAACAATTAACCTTTTCCGATAAGCTTCATATAGGCACCTAACAAAGATCTCGACAGAACTGACTTGAATCTGAATTTTTTATCGCTCTAGTTCGTCTTGATAAGAAGTTACGGACATTTGAAGTTGAGAAAATAATGAACACCAATTAAGCGTATTTTCGTTCTAAGGCCTAAGCTACGGCCGTTTAAAGTTTTAAATATAAAATTTGTCCGATTGGCTTCATAATTGCACCCAAAAAAAAACTCGGCGCGACTGACACGAATCTGGGCTTATTTTTGCTCTGGGTCTTCTCGTTTAGAAGTTATGGGTATTTAAAGTTGGGAAAATAATGATCGCCAATTAAGCTTATTTTCTCTCGAAGTCTTCTTGTTTAGAAGTTACGGCTACTTAATAAATACTTGTATCCAAAATAGATTTTGGCGCGACTGACATGAATCAGGGCTTATTTTCATGGTAGGTCTTCTCGTAGCCCCTCGTTGTCCAATCGAACCGGGTTAAGTGATGAAATCTTCTTGTGTTCGTGTCTTTTGCCTTAAAAGACAACGTTCCTAGATTTTTCCCAAAATGTCGGGAAGCGATGGATAGCTCTACGATTTTTCGTGTTTCCGCCTCGGTTAAGGTATATCCCTGATCCAGTTCAATTTTGTTGGAAATGGAATACTTGAAATAAAAAAAAGATTTGGATCATCGAACAGTATGGGTCATTATGTCAAAGGAAACGATCAAACAAAGTTCACATTTTAAGTCAAGCTCTACTAGTTTAGAAACTATGATTAGTTAAAATTAAGAAAAATTAACCTTTTCCTATTGGTTTTTTTGTACTGAAATCTCGATGTGAGTTATAGCCATTTAATGTTATTCTTTACTATTTCTGTGTACTTGACTGCCATTTTCTTAGTTAGACTTTAGCTTGAATATTTTCCAAAGTAGAACCAAATAAATTTTCCAAGCTCAAAAGTATCTGCCAAGTATCCATTTTATCCGCCAAAAGTTTTAAATAAGTTTTTTTGTTGATAGTGTAGTTGGTGTAGTTGCTGGCAAATAATTCAGCGGGCTTGGGCGGCATAACTAAAGCTTCCGCTTCCGCAAGTAGGAACGGTTGCGTTGTTGTTCTACTATAGTACATCTAAATAGTATAAATTTAAAAAGTATATGTATGGAGTTATGAAACTTCTCACTTTCTTCGCTTGCGATTTTGGGTTTTTATACTCTGTATCTATAGGTTCAAGGGTATAAAAGTTTTTTCATATGTGTGTAAAAGGCAATGGTTTAGCATCATCTCGGACATCCATAATCGTCTGATATTATGAACAGCTTGTTCTTGGAGCTACAGATATCAAATGTTATCAACAAGTTTTTACTATCCGTACGCATTTTTAATTTGCTTATTCATATCCGACCCCGTTTTCCCGTAGAAGAATTATGTAGCTTACAAGCACACTTGGAAAGCATCTTATGGAATGCTGCAAAAATTTTTAAATTCGGGTGCAAATATGAAAAAAAATAAACACTAAAAAAAAGTGTTAAACGATTTTTAGAAGACTTAATAAAATTTAATTCAGTAATTTGAGATAGTAAAAAATTATTTTTTAAACTTTCAGGAAAGGATAGAATGATTATAACTTGATGTTAAAGGATCAATAAACCTATGCAAAATTAGGTAAGTTATTTTTTTTAATTGTATTAGGTTTTATTAACACAATTATGGAAATTTTAAAATGTGTGGACTTGCTCAAAGTTTATTAGTCATTTACGGAGCAAAAATAATGAGAAATTGTACATAAATATAAAAATAGCGACAAAATCGTGAATTTGACGAAAAAACGCAAGAGAAACGTTAGATGTCTTATTTAATGAACCACAATTCGCAAATCACAAATTTTGAGACCACAATAACTTAAAATTGTTGTTAATATTTTGTACTCATTACATGAAACAAATATTTAAATATATCGGAGCTGAGTAAATATTTCCTCCAAATATTCTCGGCAGAAAAGCCTTATTTGCTCAATTTTTACGGCAAATATCTTCTTAATTTTTCTGATTTGTGCTTAAAAACACGTCTGTATCGAAAAAATAAAATATTTTCGAATGACACCAAAGTAAATTCATACAATTTTTATTTGCAACAAGTAATATTTTTGAAAATATTTGGACACTTTGTAAAGTGAGCTTTGAAATATAATTTAGGCATGCAAAGCCTTAAAAAACAACAAAACGTTTACAAAAAAAAAATCATTTATCATCTTAAGAACACGTCTACATTCCTTAAGGACCTTTTTTGGAAAAATTGTGTGCAGTGTATCCTACTGTCGGGCACCGAGTCGACTGTACCACATTTTTATATTTTGTTCTTGCTGTGTTTTTTTGTTTACGTTACTTATGCAATTTGCATGAGCGGCAAGCACCCACGAACAACTAACAAGTCTGCTCAGCAACAACAACAATAACAAAACCAACAATGGCGGCTGCAAGAAATAGTTGCAACTACGGTCCAACAGTAAACAAACTTCCGGCTGATGAATAAGTGTCTGTATTGCAATGCACATGGGTGCATCATAGTATGTGTGTATGTGAGATGGAGTTTTTGGATGTACGCGTGTTTAGTTTGTTTAAATGTAAAAAATAATAAAATAGCTTCTTAATTGCCAAAACAAAAACAAAAATTCTAACCTTTACTGAAAAAAACGGCTGCATAATGGATAAAAATTCTAAAAATAAGTATAAAAAATTAAAAATTTGGCGAGACTCTACAAAAAGTCTTAGAATTGGGTTAGATTTTTTTTATAAAACTTTGTTTAACGAATGCGGCAAGAGTTTTTATATAAAACTTTGATTTAGTATGATTTAAAATAATGTAACTGAATTACAAGTTATTAAAATAATAACAATTACAATTAGGTTGGGGTCATGGAGTTCCTTTCGCTTATCCTTTTTCAAAATAATAAAAAAAATTATTAGACGAAAAAATTATTTATTAGTGGCCATCGGTAGCGTACTCGCTTTGCAACCCGTTTGTCGGTGGTTCGATTCCCCGCAGAAGCACTGGTGCATTTGCCTAGCACTGGCATCGCTAGCTCAAAGACGCTATTTGCCCAAGAAAATCTCTTTTAATTCGAGGCACCGCCGTTCGGATTCGGCTATAAACTTGTAGGTCCCTGTTCTCTTCGAACAGTTATTAATAGAGATCCCTGTTCTCCGCCCAGGGGCGACTGACAAAATAGTCAGTCAGAAAAGATATTATTATTTAATTTGTATTTCGTCTATTTATGAGTACTTATTTTTCCTTTAAATGTAAAAAACAAAAATATTCATATTTACAACATTATTTATTTATTTAATGGGTACAACAGTAGATCTTATTTAAAACTCTTACTTTGGTTTTGGTAAGTTGATCATAACCTAAGCGCCTTCCAAATTAATAAAAGAATCCAATTTTTAGCCATTGTACATTTTAGAGCATGCAGTGTCAGAGAGAGAGAGAGAGAGGGGGAAAAAGTGAAAGAGCAGCAATCTGGCATAAATTTGAAGGCAGTACCACTCGGACTTCAGTTCGAAACGACCGCCATGTTGTTATGCAGACTGTGTTGTTGTTGTTGGACGCGTGTTGTGCCTGCTGAGTTTGTATCTATGTATGCGTTTGTAAAAATGCATTTAAACAAAAGCAAACAAGAGTCAACAAAAAAACAATACTAGCAAACAAAACAAAATGAAGTTATACAAACACACACATACACGCACATATACGCACACATTGTGATATCAGCCGCGGGCGTTCCGAAAAATAAAATGGCGACTCATATTAATTTTTGCTATCTCACTGGCGTTTTACATGCGTATTTTTTATACCCTTTACACATAGGTTCAAGGGTATTACCGAAATGACAAATTTTTGTAAAAGGCAGGACAAGGCTTGGCAGATGATAAGTTGTTTGTATCAAAATGGTAAGGATCGCCTCATGGTGCGGTGAAGCCTTGTCTGTCTGTATGAACTATACCTATAGCTCAGAGACCACAAAAGCTAGGGACAAAAATTTTATGAAACCATGAAACATAATATAAATATTTTTATATACAAACAAGAGTATCAAAATAAAGAAAATATAAAACTACACATGTTTTAAAAATTACGAGTGTATAATTAATAATGGTAAAACTTCTAAATAAAATTGCGTATACGCAATGCAGCCTTACATGGACGGTGAGGCATGGCCAGATAGTTCAAAATATTTGTGCAAATGTTAAGCGAGCTATTATAATGCTTATTATTTTCACCAAATCGATCAATAAAAACTGCACGAAATTATTTTATGGGATACAGAGTATCCCATCGTCAGGAACCGCCTCGAATAAAACATTTATCCAAAGTGGTTGTGGTTGTTGTTGCTCACATTGTTGACGATTTTTGTTGGTGTTGGCGCTGTTTTGTCTGTGTTTGCTCGCGCAACTCTTGCAATAAATTTGATTTGTTTAGCAATTTGTTGCATATCGCATTGCGCATACGCCCCGTACATTCATCTCAACGCAGTCACGTCTGTCGTCGTTGTCGTCCTTTATACTCTATGCCACTACACGGTCTCTCTCCCCCTCGCTCTCTCACTCTTTCTCTCTCTCCCTCTTTCTCTCTATCCCTCTGTGTATCTCTGTCAAATGCCATGTCGGCTGTGTGCAGTTGCTTTAACGATGAATAACGTGTTTTGCGTAATACATTTTTTCTCTTCATGGAACATTTTATGCACTCAAACTGACAATAATTTATATTGAAATATATCTGCATGTATGTGTATATGCACTTATATGTCTCCATATTCATGAGTGTAGATGTGAACATAGGTATTAGTTTCGAGTACATTGCATTTTTAATATGCTCTGTGCATTTTACAACACTGAGTCCATAATTTATAGCATGATGACAATTTCTGTTTTATTAGTTTGGTGTTGACAAGTTCGTGAGGAACTGCATGTTAAAAGGAACACTCTGGAGTGCCTTATATTGAAAAGTGTGTTTATGACATGGTATCAAAGCGAGTTTTTGAAAATGAGTTGATTGAAATTAATATTTATGAATAGCAATTTATAGTAAACGTGCCAGTGATAGAAATGTTTCAAATCTGCTATAAAAAATATATTGATGCATTGTCTAAGAAAAAGGAGGACCATATTTAAAAACGTGATCATTGAATCTTTTATTAGGATATATATCCAATTTGCCATAACCCTACGGGTAGATGATATAATTATATTCGTACATATACATTAGAGCGGGTCAAATTTTTTTTGGTACCAAGAATTATCGCTATTTTGGGTCTATGGGTCATTCTAAGAAACTTTGCCCAAGATACTATAGGTCTAAAATTTATTTTTTACAATCTGTCTTTATTAGACAATAAGTAAATTTACTAAAATAATTAATACAATATAAATATAATAGCAAGTTTCCATCGAAACCTACTATTGTGTTAGGTCTAAAATGAATTTCGAAAATATTTTAAAATAGAATTAAAGACATTTTTATTAAGATTAAGATATTTTTTCCCTAGCAAAATGTGTATACGGGGGTTTATGGGGACGAGGAATCCATTTTTGACATTTATTTTTATTTTTGAGTGCCGCCAGAGGGTGTATTTTTAGATTTTATCCCTTTTTTTTGAAAATGTATGAAATGCTGAGAAAATCGACGAATATTTTTCATGGCGCAATCTCAAATTTAAGGTTTCCCAAAATGTTCAGCGTTGAAAATTGGCAGGGGAGGTTATTTGGGGGCGAACTCATTGACGACATACCTCATGGAAATAAGTATATGTGCATACATAATTTCTTTAGTTAATCTATTTGAACTAATAAAGTATTTTCAAAAATATATAACAAATTTCTAAATTTTTGATCCGTAAAGAAAATAAAAAATAAAATAATATAAGTTTATAGGTATTAACGAAATAACTTTGCGAGATTTTGTATTTTCCAAAGCTGAAACTGCGAAGCATGGTAAGTGTAAAATTGGTTTTATATGTTTTTTTTTTAGTCGTGAAATATTATAAGTCAATTTTGTACGTTCTTTGATTTCCTTGAATATGTCCAAGGTTGGATAAAAAATTTAATTTATCATATATTTATTGTAATAAAATATTTTCTACCAGTCATAGTGACGCAATGAGTCCCTGACCCTATGTTCTCACAAGTTTTTCAAAAATCGAGAGAAAAGTGAGTTCCAAATTTAAATATTTTAAGTGAAATAACATCGATTTTGTGATGAAAAATTAGATAATAAATAATTTGAAAATGGCAAATAATGGATTGTATCAAAATAATGTGTGACCTTCTGGTTTTTCTCAACTTTCGCCAAAAGCTTGAGCAAATTTTTTTAAGTTAAGAAAGTATGGACGAATTTTGTTCTTAACCTGCAGTCTGAAAAATAAAGATATGACTAAAGATTTGGACTTAAGAGTGCAAAATCTATAGGGTGGGCCATCTGTTGGTTTGTTTGATAATTTCATTTTATTCGTCCAACAAAATTGGGCAAATGTATATACCACATGTAAGTTTAAAACTACTCATTTATGTATGAAAAATAATATCGCCCAAATGACCGCCGCGGCTGGCTCAAAAGGCCCGTATGCGAACACCGTAATTTTCAATGAATTTTTTTTTTTGACGAAAATTCATCTGGTTGTTCCTCCATCCATTAAACGAATAAACTTGGGCTTCAATTGTTGCGCCATTTGAATCTTGGTAGCGTGTAAATGCAGATCCGGAGATATGAGTGTACGTTCCGGCAAACCAATATTAATTTGGTCATTTCCATTTTCATTGAAAACTTTTTAAGCCAAATATAATTCTATTATTATTAATAATTTTAAGTGCCAAATTCAGACATCCAACATTAAAACTATTTCCATTTTAGGTGGTGAAATTTTTGAGACTGGTAGTCCTGGATATTGAAACTTTGTAAAAAAGTAAAATAATCTTAATTAAATACAAAAATTATTTCTAACAAATTTTGTTACCCTATCGCTTTGACCCCTAGAAATACTGACTGCCAAAGTGCAAAGGCATCTGGAAATTTTGTTGCTAACCCCACCAAATTCTGAACAATTGAAATAAAAGTTGTATATATATGATGCAAAGATACCCATAGTCAGATAAATGGCTTCAATTTTGTTTTAAACTCGAAGCATTTATTTCACATTTCAACTCCCCATCCGCAGAAGTATTAGTATCTGGCAAAAGTAGCTCTTAAAATAAAACAACGCGAAGAATTAGTTTCGCATCACAAACTGTCAACAACTAATGTTTATAGCGCAAAGTGTAAATTATTGCACCCTCATAGCCAAGTGAAAATGCAATTCTAATTTGGCCTGGTAGACCATAACTTTTAGCCAACAATCGCGGGCAAATGTTTTCTTTGGAAATTGGCAACACTTGCAACAAATTATCACGCTCTGGCCAGACATACAACTACAACTAGCTGCCAGATACCAGCCAAAAGGGAGTAGCTAAAATAACACTGTACAGCAGACAAACTGGAGACGGCATGATGATTCCAATTCTGTGTAGAAGTGATAGCTGAGTGTAGTAAAAGCATTTTATGTTTTGTGGGCCAAAGTCTTGATCTTCTCAATTGAGAGAAAAAATGCTAGGATGAAAAATTTAGATCTTTGTTCACATTTATAATTGAAGATCGTGATTTCTTCAAAAAATAAGTTCGAAATCTTCGCAAAATAAGTCTATACTTTTACTTTATAATTGAGATATAGATATATTTATGTTCTTAAGGTAAATAACAAGTATAAAATGTTCTAAAAACAACACGAGAATTTTGTTCTTCAAACAAGAATTGGAGAAGAAAAAAATGTGGTACAGTCGAGGTGGTGCCCGACAGTGGAACACCCTGTAGCTTTTGTCTCGAAAAAATTTTTCCTGCATATTCCTTCTAAGAACTTTCCAATTGGAAATTATTTTTTTTTGGTGAAATTCGATATTTATACCTTTTATTTTTACCGATTTTGATGAAACTCGAATGTTACGTCAAAGAAGTTTTTTAAAGTATATGAGGTAAGTTTCAAGTTGGTATGTTGAGGGGTGTGGGAGAAAACACGGTAAATCGATTGCGGGGGGTGGGGGACCGTGTGATTCTAGGTCAATTGTAACCATAATTACGAAGAGTCAAATATTAACGCAGTTTATAGGCAAGGGTGGTGAAATTCATTTTTGACTATAACTTTTGCTGTATTTGTCCGATTTTGTTTATTTTTTACACACAGATGCATGTAACCACAAACGCATCGCTCTGTTAAATTTCAGATGAAAATATTAAACGGTGTGGCTAAAAACCGCGAAACTGTACTGCGGGGGAACAGGAGAAGATATTGACATGATTCAACAAACTTCATCTTCTGAGGAAATATGCGCACCTGCTGGTGTCTCTAGCTCTTATAGTCTCCGAGATCTAGGTGTTCATACAGACAGACGGACGGACAGACGGACATGGCTCAATCGCTACCCGAGGTTATGATAAGCATTTTGGTATAACGGACTTGGGGTCTGCCACGCCTCCTTCTGTCCGTTACATACATTGCACAAATCTAGTATACCCTTTGTACCAATAGGTACAGGGTATAAATACGCCAAGGGAAATTTTTTATTATTGATAGCAAATTTCTTATTATAAGCTCTTTTTTTGTAAACAGAATTTCCTACTTTGGGAATTTTTTGAACGATTTTGAAAAGAAGTAAATGTAGGTAGCTTTTAAGACAGAAATACTTAATTTGTATATGTTTACATTATTTTAAGACGTAGTGCTCTCAAAGCGTATTTCGTAGTCATTGTAAAAATGTTTAGTCTTAATGTTGAGATTAGGATTAACATACATATTCTATGCTTTATTGGAGAGAAATGGAGAACTAAAAATGTTAAATTGATCAGTGAAACAGTCGTAGATACAAATTTCTTATCAGAAAGCAGAATTTTTAAAAGATTTTACAATACTCAACCAGCATGTTATCAATTACAATTGAAATCTCACTGATTTTTGTAAATTTGTTGTATAGTGTAATACATAGAGTCAAATGTATAAGAAATGGAAAAAATCGACGGAGTATGACGACGAAGTGCTGGCAATGGAAACGCAATCAATGTTGGTTGGCTTTTGGCTTTTGACTGCCCTGCGAAAGGAAAGCGTGCATTTTAATAATTAATAACAATTTAGCATGCACTTAATTTTAATTATTACTCAATTAGGTCAACGCTGTTACAATTTAAGCACCCTTCGCGCTGAGCTAATTAAACGCGCGCGTAATTAAACAATTTTCAGGCGAGACTTCGCATACTCACGAAACTACTGGGACCAAAACGGACGCTGGCATGTCATAGAGTGGAGTCCCCTCAGCCTGACTTGCTGCTCCTGATTTTGTTGCTTTCATCTAATGGTTAAAGTTACACTTACAGACCCGGTTACAGTTACTGTCCCCCAGTCAGCCGCCTCATTAGGGAAGCTTTGTGTGTAAATTTGATTTCATAACATTTTGCCAGTGCCTCGCCTCGATTTGCTGCTTTTACGATGCACATAAATTTTACGACCAAGCCAAAGTTATAAATAGTTGGCCAAGTGTTCCATAGCTGGCCTCCGTTCGTGCTCAGCCCCCCTGATGATGTGACGATGACATTGACAGTAACTGGTGCCCCTACCGCTTCCACTTACTCTGTCATTGCAATTACTTTGAATATGCGATCCATTTTCGCGGGTATTTCCAAAATATATTAAAATAAAGTAATGAAGTTATTAAACAAAGATCTTGAACCACAGAACAGTAAAAAATACTATAAAGTTTTGTAACCATTTTTTAAGAGTTTTAAAAGTGTTGAATGAATCGTAACTGTGAGGGGTAAAAAACACATGTTGTAAAAGTTGACATGGAAATATGTGAGAGCTTTAACTTCTGCATGAAATCTACAGTTTGGGGGAGTTGGGGATATTTTCGGAAACGCTATGCGTTGTATATGCTCGATAATCCTGACAAGAGTGTTACAAAAAGTCGAAAATACTGCATTTAAAAGGGATAATTTTTTATTTAAGTGTCCAGTTGCTTGCATATATGGATAGTATTTACATCATTGGTCGTTCTAACCGAGATTTAAGCAGAGCTATTCCAAATTTGAAATAAAATACTTGTTTTAAAAAATTATTTTTTTCGTATACTCAACGTAACCGAAAAAAACTTCTCCATACAAAAGATTTGGAAATAATGCGAGAAAAATATTTTTGAATTTGATATAATAAAAAAATGTCTTCATTTCATTGAATATCTCTAGTTTCACTAAACCGATAAATATACCCTGTACCTAGAGGTACAAAGGGTATACTAGATTTGTGCCCCAAGTCATTTATACAAAAATGCTTATCATAACCTCGAGTAGCGATTGAGCCATGTCCGTCTGTCCGTCCGTCTGTCCGTCTGTCCGTCCGTCCGTCTGTATGAACACCTAGATCTCGGAGACTATAAGAGCTAGAGACACGAAACAATACCAGCAGGTGCGCATATTTCCTCAGAAGATGAAGTTTGTTAAATCATGTCAATATCTTCCCCTGTTCCCCCGCAGTAGAGTTTCGCGGTTTTTAGCCACACCGTTTAATATTTTCATCTGAAATTTAACAGAGCGATCCGTTGTGGTTACATGCATCTGTGTGTAAAAAAAATCGGACAAATACAGCTAAAGTTATAGTCAAAAATTTACAAATTTCACCACCCTTGCCTATAAACTGCGTCAATATTTGACTCTTTGTAATTATGGTTACAAGTGACTTAGAATCATAATTTTTGGTAAGCTGATTCATGTGGCTCTAATGAACAAATCCACATCCAAATTTTATCGATGCGATACCCCCACCCCCCGCAATCGATTTACCGTGTTTTCTCCAACACACCTCAACATACCTACTTGAAACTTACCCAATATACTTTAAACAACTTCTTTGACGTAACATTCGAGATTTATCTAAATCGGTAAAAATTTAGGGAACTTATAAGTATAAATATCGATTTTCAAAATTCCAATTGGAAAGTTCCTAGAAGGAATATGACAAAAGGTACAGGGTATTCCACTGTCGGGCACCGCCTCGATTGTACCACATTTTTTTAGTTTAAAGTTTAAATTTGAGTACATTTTTCATAAATTAAAGTTTAAAAATACTAAAACATAAATTAGAGTTTTTTTTTTAAATCAATATAAATTTTGTATCCTATTTTTAGACTTTTTGGTTTCAAATTACAATTAAATTTAACAATTTGCTTTATTCGACATAATACATTAAAAATATTGCTTAAAGCTAGCTTTACATAGATTATCAGAGTTCAGATATTGATCTTTACAGCTTTTTGGCTTCATTTAAATCGATTTTTTTTATATTTCATAGCGCTTAATAACTTAATTTATGTTTTTTTTTCTTGATTCAAAACAAGATATAGTTTCTTTTTTATTAAATATACCATTTATAATTAGGTTATAATTGCAACAGTTTTTGGGCATTTTTAAATATTACATAATTTGAAATTTTTAGAATTTTTTTTTTCTTATTTTAAATCTTTTTTTTTTAATTTTTGGTAAAAATTAATAATGCTTAAAATAGTAATTTATAATTTTTTAATTACATATTTTTTTCAAAGCTTTGGTCGTGTTTAACAAATTTTGGCCGTTTATTAATAATTCTTGAACATGTTTTTTCTTCAATTTTTCTGCGGATTTTTTTTAAAAAGTTAACTTTTTTTTATCAGTGTATCAGTTTGAAATGATATTTCTAGGCTAAAGTCTAACTCAGTTTTAAATTATGTTTATTTGAATTATGAAAATGTTTTAAATTATTAATTATGTTTTAAATTACCCCCATTATTACCCCCATTAGATAGTCATAAAGCCACAAAGGTTCTTCTTGTAGATTTAGTCAGCAAAGGAATAAAAGTGGCATAGATTCAAGAATTTTCTGGTATTGACCCAAAGGGAACATCAAATTTAAATAATCCCATTTTTTTAAAACTTCTGTTTGCTTGCAAATCATATAATTCTAATCTCTACCCTTTCAGTACATGAAACGTAAATTTAATTTTGAGATTTTTAACATTTTTCATCTTGTATATCTTTGCCGACGAAATTTAAATGTTTATTAGCTGCCTTGCCTGGGGCTGTACTTTAAATCAAGCATATTATTTCTACTTAATGCATTGAACAACGTCTCGGGAGCTTAAGGCTCCTGGGTCTCTAGGCCCATGGGTATTAATTTATTTAACGTGTTCAAATTGAAATAGGTGGAGACAAAAACAATTTTAATGTCATTAGGTGGAGGCCCCAGGAAAAACATGGCAACATTACCCATATGCAAACTCCATATGATGATGGCAGGGCGTTATTTGCAGTTCAAAGTGGAACGCATTGTTTAGCTCTCCGGTAAAAAAAAAACACGAAAAATACAAGTAGGGGAAAAAATAAATAAAACTTCATATCTGATTGAATAATAATGTGTGCTTAAGGATTTAATGCGCTTCTAGCAGCTGCTGCTTCCAGACAAGCAAAATGGCGGCGTATTTGTTTTTTCCTGTGCCTGCTTTTCTTGTTGTTGTAGTCGTCGCTGTTTCGGGACTGTGAAGCAGTTGAGGAAAAAAAGAAAATTACTAAAACAACAATGTGAGTAAAAAAAAACACATCCTTGTACTCCGCACCCAAGTTGACATGATGCCGCGCTACCATCCCAATGGGGAATTTGTTTGCTGATGCTGATTGCCAAAATGGAAAAATTGGCATGTTGAAGAGAGCCAACCAGAGAACCAACCAAACTAGTTTGACAGCACATACTGTCTCCGAAGTAGCCCAACAACAACAAAATGGTAAGAAAGAAAAAAAATTGAATTTCTTATCGCACGTTTTCAAATTAACCCAACAACATAGCTTGGAACGTTATAGGACCTCAATCCCCGACCTTTTCCTGTATGTCAAGCTTATTTGAATATCTAACACCTTTTTTCTTACTTTCCTGGTTCAACCAAGGTGTGTGTGTGTGTGTGTTTGCGGGAGTACTGACTGTCATCATTAGCAGCACATTTAGATAGACCCATCTCATCTATCTCTGAGACGCGCAAAAAAATGTGGCAAAGTATTAAAATACCACATGAGCTCCAAGTGCTAATATTTTCCCACATACTAAATACTGACGGTAATGGTTATATATACAAAGTGTAGGGATTCCGCACCCTTCTTTGGCTAAGAATTTTATTTATTTAATTAAGGGGTACAACAAAGTTGTAATGGCATTATAAAAAGAAATAAAACGTTAAAAAAGTAACTAATCAATGTCTCTTAGCCGATAGGTAAACTTTTAGGCGAGACCAGGAGTTACTTGATAGATATCTTTTTTTATTTTAACGACATCACGAAGGATCGTTAGCTTAAATTAAGGAAAATTTTTTGTTAAAAAAGCCACAATTTGGCACAGTTTTGAAATAAAAAAACCAAATGCTTTAAGACTGAAATATTGGACGGTTTGGACCTGCTTCTTCTTTGTCCAATTCCTTATTCGTGTTCTTTGGTTGGTGGTTATAATTGAAAGATAATACATATTGTTTTTTTATTTAAATAAGGAGGTATTCGGGTTAATTGATACAAATTCAGAAACATTTCTTGGTCAAAAAGGGGACAATTCGGGGACATGGAAATTTAAAAAATATGATTTTAAAAATCAAACAAAATCTACTAAATTCGGAGAACTGTCCCTAATAAAGGAATGCATACCCATAACTACCATATATTTTTTTTACGATTTTGCCGTGGTGAATAATAATTGCGGTCATACTTGTGGATACAAATTAAATTTGGTGACTCCACATATTTAAAGCCTGCCTTCTGCCTTCTTTTGTAGCTCTTGATGTATTTAAGCGATTTAGTTTATTTCGCTTGGGGAAAGGGAACCAGATATTGACTCAAAGTATTAAACATTCGGTTGTAAGGAAGTTCTGGTGCTGGGGTATAACTCAGTCTGAACCAGGGCCAACTTACAACTAATTTGTAAATTTGCTGAGACACTGGGCAGCGTAGGGGGTTAGCAGTCACACTACACCACACGTGCATACATACCATTTCTATACCTTATCGATTCCCTTCGGCTGATGCTGAAAATAACATTTACTACTGTGTGCTCTCGTATGATCGCCACAGACTACGTCAATGGGCAGGGCCCGCTTGATCGTATCTAGGCTCGATTAAGGCAGGGGTTTGTGGCTGGCGGGCGAGGCCAACGCGTACCAACAAAAGGGCCAGCATGTATTGCACCAGTGTGGCGAAGCCAGCTCGGTTTATAATATATGCGGCAGGAAGGTGGGGAACAGGAATGGTAGCACACACTATGACGTTCAATCACTCTCGCGACACTTGAGCACTATTACTTGCAATAATGAACACCGTTAAGTTTCTTTTCATAAACGTTATAATTACTTCACTTTATTATCTTTTATTATCCTAGTCTTGAACTCTACTAATTCCTTTTATCAAACCTCGTTTCTTTTGTCCTAACCTAATATGCCTTTCACGTGTTACATCGCCTTGTGTCTCATCGTATTTTCCGCGTCTACGTCTGTGTCGGTTGCCGTCCAAATCTATTCTCCTCGTGTTAACTTTTATTCTCGCCCACGCTGGCTCGTACCTCAGTCTCCCGATAGCGATAAACGACAGGCTGGGTTGGCAGTCCGGTGTGGCGATGTTATGACGATCTTTTGCTTATCGATGTTTAGCTTTTAACAGTTAATACTAACCACTTTATATTTTGACTTAATACTAGATTCTATTTACGATATATATAATATTAGACATTATTGTGGCGAGGCTAGGTAGCCTCGTTACACGGTTGTTAGTTAAAGTTGCAATATCTTGGCAGTTCGTGCGCTGGCATAAATCCATTTTATCTTTTAAGTATTCATATAGCATTATTTCAACAAAAACTTTTATTGACAAAAAATCATAAAGCGTATAAAAGTCTAGCATTTTTACCGTTATGCCTCATTTTCAGGGTAGCTTAAGTCTTTACTCGGGTATTCTTGCCTTTATGCATTTATGATCGAGAGAGGGAATACTCGAAATCATGCGACTCAAATTAATTTGGATTTCGTAAATGAAGCTAGTGACACTCGTTTATGTATTTAATTGAACATAATTGCATAAAAAGTTACAATAAGCATCGAGTAGTTTTAAAACATCACTTCACGAAAGGCTTGACAAATAGGTTAGGTTCTCCTATAAAAACAACATTAAATCGAATTTATAAAATGCGCTAACTAATATTTGCTATGCAATTTGAATAATTGGGTCTATAATACTCTATATTGACTATAGTAATTAATTAAGTTTTTCCACCATATTCTAAAAATTTAAGCAATTGAGCTTTCTAAATATGTCTGAAAAACTAACTCTAGATCCTAGAGACGATAAGAGACTGGGACCCTTAATTTCACAGAAAGTTTTGCGTAAGTTTGTCTATTTGTGATATCTTGGTATTGATATACTATCAATTTGGTTTCGAATAATATGAATAAAAATTATTAAGGTTGGATGGAAGCTTCAAAATGGGCATTTATTTATGATCCATTTGTTAGAGTACGCCCAGAGATTCCCTGCAGTTAGCTGTTTGTAGTGACTTGCCGGTATATTACTAGCGACATGGGGGCAAGTTACCAACGATATCTTCGTATCTCGCCTAATTTCTTTTTAACATACAATGTAATACGATGTCATTTAGAATATGTGTAGATAAAACTCAGTTACACTTGTTTTTGTTTGAGTAATTTTTAGCCGCAGCGAATGTAAAACACTCGCAAGAAATGGCAAAGAAAAATATCGTTTGCCTAAGTAGGCAAGGCAACAAATACATATACTTTTTTCGAATACTTTATTGGCGACATGTCGCCAATTGCCGGCAGCCGTACTGCAGAATTAGTTTTTATTTTTGGTGAAGTGGGTGCATTGTAACTCAATGTCGGGTATCTGAAATTAATTTTTTACTTAATAATTGCATTTAATTTTCAGCATAGTTTTTTAAGCAACTTCTATGGTAGAATATTCTTTGTTAGTATCTGTTTAAAGCTTCAGGGACTTGTAGCACGAATGACTATTTAATGATTTTTCTTAATTTTGTGCTTTCCTTTTGACGGGGCCTTCTTTGGTAGAACGTTGCCTTTAAAAGCACCCATCATATTGCCAGCCGGTTGATATTGGGCCACAACATAAGATGTTTTTCCCCTGGAACCATAAATATTAAACAAAAAATCATATGCACGCCATATAATACATACTTTTCATATAGGCCAACGCCCAGAAATTTCGACGACTTCCAAACAACTTGTGTAAAATGTCCTGTGTTCATAGAGAACGTTGGATTGTTATAGTTGTAATGCTTTATTTCATCATACCAATATTTCACACTGTTTATAGGTTTCATGCCAGTTGCTGAAAAGAGATTTTCTCCATACGATCCTTTACTGTGTTCCAATATACCCTTTTGACCAAGATGCTAGAATTGATAATTGTTTAATACTGATTGATTGATATTAAATGGTTATTAAGTTTTTTATTACATGGGCCCATTGAGTTGCCTGTTTAGAAAGCTTCGCATTTAGTTTTAAAGGTGGTGCCCCGTGCATTGCTCTATATTTATTGTGCTCGTTCAAAACGGATTTCTCAAATGAAGCTTGTGCCTATGAAAAATTCATTCTAGCTAAAAACTATTTACTGCAAGTATTTCAATTATTTGGACCTACCCAATACAGATAACAAAGAAGTAGAAGAAATTTAAGCATTTTTTTTTAAATATATTTTATAGACCTTTTCGAACCAAATTCTTCTTAACACTGCCTTCATATAACTATTTTTGCTAATGACTCAAGATTACTATTAATGGATTCTGTTACGCATTTTAAAGCGTTACTAATTTTTATATTTTCACCCGTTCGTTGCTCTCTTCTGTATTATAAGATCTTTAACGTTAGTATTATGCGAAAAAGTCAAAGTTCGGACTTTTAAAAAGGTCAGAAATTTTTGTTTTTTTATTTTAACGAAACTCTTAAAGGGAATCTCTTAATCAATGGTTATATAAATGATTTACTATAAAAGCCTAATTTGGAGTTTTTTGATACACTTAAAGAATTGTTTTCAATCAATCTGATAAATATTATGGACATCCTTAATTTTACTTTTAGTTTGTATACCCTGTTGGCATAGAAGAACAATAGCCACATTATATAATACAAGTACAGTTTTTACTAACTCTCCTTACTAAATTGTCTGCGCAGAAACAGTTAAATTCGCTTAAAAAATACTTTTAATAATACAAGTTAAGAAATTGAAACTAGGGGGCTCCGCCTCCGTAAAGCCATTTACATTTCAAATGCACAGTCGTGCTTGTCCAACTCAAAAATTCTCTTTGCCAATCGAATTCGCTCCTGACTATGGAACGCCAAATTTTGTATCCAGGGACCTTACATAACTTCCTTCCTAGAATACATTTAGAGATGAACCCAAAAAAAAATTATTTTTGAATCTGCATTAGTCTACTTATCGAATTTGGTAACTGCAGCTTGTTTACAAAAAGTTTCCGAAATTAATTGTAAAGGCAAAGGCATTTAAATTTGCTGGACACACCACCAAATAAAAACAAAGACTGGATCTCCTCGGTTCCTATAAGTTTTAAAAGGTTCAAGAAAATATCCCAATAGCGCAAGAATTCCCCTAAGGTTGGAAACACCACAGTAGCATTGGCATCGAGCACTCGAACACATGTAGGCTTTGTGCAACTGAAGAAAACCTTCCAACAAATACTTGCAGAGTGTAAAGCAGGGTATCGCTTTTTGGCGGCCAAAAATTTTGTCTCGGATATTGGGATAGTTAGGCAGCTCTAGGGCTACAAGAAAGATGGATTGAATCGCCACATTTTTATTGTAACCTGTTTCAAAGTCTACCTTTCATGGAAAACTCTATTAAGTAAATATCAACAGACCTTAAAGGACAGCAAACTTGCCAGCATTTATGTAAAGGATTGCAAGATGCGAATTGAATTCGCTGAAGCGGTAAACTGCTAGTAGAATTAGGTGCCAATCATGTTGGAAGCCAAAAACCGAAGGCAAAGATTGAACCAAGTATAATAGAACAAACGTACGAGTGCGAGTATATGGACTCCAGAGCTGGCAATCATTTCCAATCGTTTAAACATTACCCTGTCCACTCATTTAATTGATGCTTGTCAGCAACATTATTAAATGCCCGTTCAGAAAAAGAAGGGTCTGCGAAAGGCAATCCACTCTCACCGTATATTTTGGGTGCTTGGATGTTGTCCTGACAGCAGGCAACATCTGCTAGCGTCAGCAGCGACTTTATTCAAGCAATGTCCTGGTAATGAGAGTAGTCGACATACAGCACAAATCGACAGCCACTTGGGCATGCATTGCGTTTATGCGGTTAACTAGTTCATGAAGTGACAAAAAAAAAAAAACAGATACTTATTTTGATATTTTTTAAAATCTGCTCGACTTTTATATCAGTCTAGGGTCTAACTGCTTAAGGAACAAAAAACTTAGCAACTTAGCAACAACTTAGCAATTTTTAAAAAGTATGTAATAAAATAAAGGTGTATAAAATAAATGTAATTGCAAAAAAAAGTCAAAGACAAAAATTAAAATACCCAGGGAACCCAACTTAAAAAAAAAAAACCTTAGCGTCTGTTTTTCAGAAAATGGGAAAATAACTCTTTTTTTTTTAAATAAAAATAAAAATTAAGAAATAATTATTGAATATAAATTTTATTTTTACAAAATTAAATTAAAAAGTCAACCTTCAAGGACGTATAAGATATCGATAGAAAGTTATTAAAGAATCCATAAATGTGAATTAAAAACAATTTAATTTAATTTTTATATTCATTTATTTTTAATTTTTAATAAAATTGAAATTTAAATTTATTTAAGTCAAGAAATAAGACTCAAATATTGATTTTAAATTAAAAATATGAATTTATTTTTAGACACTAGTACTTTCAAAAATAATTTAGTTTAACTTTCGCTTTAATTTATTTTAACGCCATAACAAGGGCCGTAGAGAGAAAATCTGGGCTTGGGGGGAAAATGTACCGGTCCCTCTATTTCACCTTATTTATTACGACAGTAATTACCCCCCTTTCCCCCTCTACAATCGGACCTGCCCATAACACATATTTGGAATCCCTAATTTTTTATATTTTAGTTTTTTAAATTTATAGATAGAAATATTATTTCCATTTTGTTGAGACGTTATGTTTCGGAAAGTACTATGTAGCAATAAGGTGGCACTACATTTAGTAAAACAATTACACCCATTGGTTTTATCTATTGAAAGTTATAAGCAAATCTTCGGCTGCCGTTACGTTAAAACAATCCTAAAAAAGCTGTATAAGGTTCAGTGGACTGCAGAACTGACCATCATCGGGGCACTATGGTCTACCCCAAACGAAGCGTTAGATGCCCTCCTAAACCTATTGCCTTTGGATAAAGTGGGTAAACAAGCAGCCGTTCTATCAGCTCTACGCATGAGAGAAGCGAGAAAATGGAATGACCTAAACTTCGGTCACTCCAGGAATCTAAGGTAAACTAAGGGAAATCCAGGAGGCCGTCTCGATAATAAAAAACCTACCAATTGGTAACAACAATATCTGTATCCATGCCGTTACGTTAAAACAATCCTAAAAAAGCTGATTAAGGTTCAGTGGACTGCAGAACTGACCATCAGCGGGGCACTATGCTCTACCCCAAACGAAGCGTTAGATGCCCTCCTAAACCTATTGCCTTTGGATAAAGTGGGTAAACAAGCAGCCGTTCTATCAGCTCTACGCATGAGAGAAGCGAGAAAATGGAATGACCTAAACTTCGTTCAGTCCAGGATTCTAAGGGAAACTAAGGGAAATCCAGGAGGCCGTCTCGATAATAAAAAACCTACCAATTGGTAACAACAATATCTGTATCTACTCGGATAGCCAGGCGGCTATTAAGTCTCTCGCCTCCATGGCATCATGCATGAAGTCAGTGAACAACTGTCGCTCATCTCTGGAGGAGATGGCAGATACACCTCATCCGGGTCCCGGGAGACAGGGATATTGAGGGCAATTGCATTGCGGATGAACTGGCAAGAAGAGGAACTACCAGCATCCTCTTTCAGGATAAGGAGCGTCTGGGTATACCTATGGCCAGCTGTAAATTGAGCATTAAGAACCACTTTGCTCTAGCTGCTAATCAAGCGTGGAATAGGACATCGAACACGTGTACAATCGCACGGCAGACGTGTCCGGTATACTGCAAAAAGAGAACAAAGCAACTTTGCGATCTTAATAAAGCACAGTGCTCCGGGCAATTACCGGACACTGGCTAGTGGGTACCCATGCATCAAGGCTCAACGCACCTCACAATGGTTTCTGCAGAAGTTGTCGAGATGAGAAAGAGCTGGAGACGGTGGACCATTTATTCTGTCACTGCCCTGGGCTGTGCAAGACTAGGTTCCGATTCCTTAAATCATACTTTTTTAATGACCTATCCCAGCTCTCGGAAAAGAGTCCAAGAAGCCTCTCAAGGTATGTTCAGGCCGCCGGATGGGCGTGATTTTATAGATCATACAGGGGTCCTCCTGAGTGGGGGAAGGGTGGTTTAAGGTCCACCCAGCGGTATCACAACGGGCCAATTCCCTGGCCTAAGTGAGTTGGGACGTTAGGTCCCGACTGCCGCCCTAACCTAACCTAACCTACGTTAAAAAAATAGATATGAGTTTTAGCTTGCGTTGCAAAATAGCAAAGTTTTTGCTTGTCTTTTGCCACACCATTTGCTTTGGTATGATTTGAAATAATGTTTGTTAGTTTTACGAATTATTCAAGAAAAAAAAATTTCTGGTTTTTATTTATTAGCCTTACTATCTGGCGTGATGTTACATGTCGTGGCGCTGCTCTATTTTCATTAAAAATAGTTTACTTATAACATTTTTTTTTAACAATTTAAAGAAGGAAAATAACAATTTTGGGTTCAAAAATAGTTATCATACAAGAAAAGACAAATTAAGATACTCTTAACAATAGGCAAATCTGACGAAAATATGAATTTTTAGCCTTATAGCCAGATTTCACGCTGTCATAAACCACTAGTTTTGGGGAAATGTGTTAACTCTTTAATTTAATTATTGAATATTATTCTTTAATAATACAACCCAGACCATATGTTTATTACACTTTTAATTTTTCGTTCGTGGGGGATCTCTCTGTGAGAATGTTCATATATTATTTATATATGTTTTAGATATAGCATCGCAGCTCTCATAAAATCCAGCCGTTTCTTGAATTAAGTGGAATTAAGAAAAAATTGTATAAACATAAATCCTATGTTTCTAAATCATAGCCAAATGTTGCCAAAATTTATTTTGAACAGACAGATAGTGTTTCAGTATTAAATTATATTTTATTTTAGTATTTCTTTCTTGCATTCTAAATAGAATACTTTTTTTTATTTTTCTACACATAATTTCTTTTGAAAACTCTTCACATTTTAACGTATAAACCCAATTTAGTGCCACGTTATGTCTGCCAGCTCTCGCATCATTTGGAGAGTCATTCATTTCCCATTTGGAGCGTACGTAACAACCCATATGTATGTATGAGCTCTTCAGCTGTTACTGCTCTCAAGCGGCCATTTGGGGGCTCCCTTGTAGCGTTGCCAGACCAATGATGACTACGGTAGCTCTATGGCTGCAATTACGCGCGACGCGTCAGTGAATGTGTGGCAACTATTCTGCACTTTTTATGCAACCAAGGGGAGTGTTTCGAAATCTTTAACTTGCTTGTAAGTGGCCTTTGGTTGTGTGGTTTGACGACGTTTTGTTGTCCTCGTGGAATTTTGCGACATTAGGAAGATTGTTTGGAAAACAAATATGAATTTAAATGTTTAAGTCAGAAACTAAATGGGTTGCACTAAAACAAGCGAGGCGGTTACTGTCGGGTTATTGCGACTGTATTATACCCTCTAATCTTCATAATTTTCAGAGTTCATCCGCTAAACCCATATATTTAGTTGTACTATTGTGTTGTATTGACTTTAATTTTGGAATGACTTGGTGACGGTATTTTCGAAAATGAACAAATTTTGAGTATACATACCGATTTTGGTAACTGCTTCACAAGCCGAGATCACCCACAAGGCTGAGATCAACAGGCATTACATCGACATGAATTGAATAACTTGATCTGCTGGAGATAATGCGCTTCTTTTGGTTGTGGAATACAAACATAACATTTTTTTTTCAAATTTTATTTTTAATTTTAAAATTGGAAAGTTATCTGAAGTTTTCTCATCATTGGCAACAAAATATTAATGAAAAGTTACGTTTTTTTTTGCCGGCCTTTTATTATTGTACATACTATATAAATTCGTTGCATTGAATTTTTTCATCAACGCTTAAAATCTGTTTCATTTTATACCGATGTTTTTTAAATAAAGCTTAACATATTCGCAAAAAAAAAAATTAGCTTAATGTAAAAATACATTTTTTTTAAAGCAAATAAATTGGCTAACTATTCCCAATTTCTGGATACTTGGTTATTGGCAATAATATATTTTTTTTTTTAAGTGAGTGTAGTAGTAGTAGTAGCTCTTTATTGTTTTTTATTCTGTATAATAATATGTAGAATGTAATAATTACAACAATAGAGCTTACGGCTATGGCTATATGCCGTCAGCCGGAAATAAGTGTTTAAAAACTAAGCTAAAAAAAAATAATTGCATCAAAAATTGTTACTGAAAATATTAAATATGGTACAAAATAATGCAATATACGCTTTAATCTCTCACACATAGCCTAAAAACTTGCAGTTACATATTTTGTGTGACGGATCCAACGGATCCATCCACAACATAAATTATTGTTTTTAAGTGTTCCTATATTGTTTCACGTAATCACAAATAATTTTAATTGGAACCTATTTGTTTTTGCAAAACAATCGTTTTAAAATAAATAAATAAAAATTGGAAATCAACAGAATCTATGTTAAGAATATTTTAGGTATCGAGCTGCAGCCCAATTAAAATTATTACTTTAAGTTTGATTTCAATTTACATGAAATTTTAACATTTACAGGCTATTTTGCCTTTTACGCTTAGACTCAGGAATTTATTTATTTTAAATAAAGCATGAAAAGAAAATTTAAAAAGAAAACTTTTGCATTTTATTTATATACCTACTAAAAAGAATTCTGATATAAGTTTGTATTTGTGTACGAGTATACGATTAACTTTTTTTTTTAATATAAACAAAATAACTTGTTGTTCCCTTAAACAATGCATAAATTACGATGATATATACAGATATGTACTCTACGTAGTATATATAGTACCTACAAATGCATATTGTATCTGCATTGAGTTTCAATTGTGGCCAACAATATCTACAATGTTGGGGCGGTGTCGGTTTGGTTTGGTTCTCTTTTCACAACAATAGTAGTTGCATATAATCGGATTTCTTTACAACAAAAAAAAAAAAAAAATGGAATATTTTTGTATTTTTTTTTTTTTTCTTCGTATTTTATTTATTTACTCTCTTTGTTGGTATTTTTATCCTTCACATTTTTTTGCATTTTTGGTTTAATTTTTATTCAACAGCTGCTTTTTATTGCTGCACTTGAGTTCTCTTTTGTGAATAGTACATTTTAATAGGGGTAAAATGCGAAATTTGGCCGTAAATTCCGGAAAAAATAAATTGTGCATAGGAGAATTCAATACGAGTTTAAGCTTCATTGAAAAGCGGAGTGCATTTGGAGCTGCCGAAGCATAGTCATAAGTACGCAAATTATTTCAATATACTCGATGCATATTAAATAGGCTGATTAGTAGCTGCTTAATAATCTTTTGTACATTCGGCATCTACTATCAATGGAGTGATTTGGCGTTTTTGATTAGAACGATTTTTGTTCATTTACAATGGAAAATATTTTTCTCAAATTCTTTGGGGTTTTTTGAGCATAGAATTTGTGAAAATTTTTTTTTGCAAATATTTCCAACACGTCGGAAGAGTATTCTAGCTATGTTAATTCTTTCTTCTGTTCTCAACCTAATGATTTATTTTATGTTATTCGGATTACCTTAGCTTATAACCCAGGTCCAGCTCTTGTTACGTCAGGCTTTCCAGAGAGCTGGTTTAGGAATTGTTCACATTTCCAAGCATTTGCAGGATAGCTCCAGAAGGTATGCTATAATATTTTCAAAATTTATAATCTATTTTTCTTTATGTATAATGTACAATACAAACACACAGACGACGAGAATTAAAAATGGTTTTTTACAAAGGGTCTACAAGAATAAGGTACTGGAAAGTGCCCCTAGCGATATTTAAAAAAAAAATACCCTTTTCCTTTTTTCTCAAAAAAAATTTTATTCCTGCATATGCCTTCTAAGAACTTTCCAATTAGAACATTTTGGTGGTGGTGGCCGCATCGATAACATTAGGATGTGGACTTGTTCATTGGAGCCATATGAATCAGCTTAACAAAATTGCTGATTCTAGGTCACATGTTACAAACTCATCTTCACAGGAAATATACGCACCAACACGTAAAGTTTCGTAGCTCTAGCTTTCATAGTCTCCGAAATCTAGGTGTTCATACAGACGGACATGGCTCAATCGCTACCCGAGGTTATGATAAGCATTTTGGTATAAAAGACTTGGGGTCTGCCACGCCTCCTTCTGTCCGTTACATACATTGCACAAATCTAGTATACCCTTTGTACCTATAAGTAGGTACAGGGTATACAAATTTTTTTTTTTTAACTAACAAATAAAATTTTCTAATTTTTTTTTAAGCATGTTCCTTAAATATTACCACTTTTTTTTTAAACACATGTTTTTACACGTTCAGTTTTCGGTGTGAATATGAATCAAATCGATTCGGTGGAACAATGTTAAAACAAAAATAAAACGAAATTTTTTTTAAATTGTTGTTTTTTTTAATGTATGGAAAAAAAAAATGGTTTTTGTTGTCAAAAGACATCGAAAGTTATAATTATTATTTATGATATTACATACGTTTTGTATTTATGATAACATCTAGTAACATGATGACATTAAAAATTTTCGTTTTATTTTTTTTAACATTGTTTTTATAAAATTTTTTTTTTAAGTTTTTAACAATTTTTTTTTAAAATTCAGAACCGTTCTCCTTTTTTTAAAAAAAGTGTAGATGCTATTTTATGCGTTTAAATTCATTGCGAAAAAAAAATAAAAAAAAGTTAGTTACTCTTAGAATTATGAAAGGCTATGCTTATTTTTAGTGTTGGCACCTCACATTGTCGCCATAGATAAACATTAGCTCGAAAGATGATATATAAGCATAACTCCTTGGAATTGAAAGATAATAAGTTCAAAGTTGACATGAATGTTTGTTTTGTCATTTTAAGATAAACTTTAAAAGAAACAATGAATGTCAACAAAGAAATGCCGTACACCGATTCTGTAGAGAATTTTACGCCTTAGAACTTTTTAGAATATTTAAAAAAATCTTAAGCACGGAAAAATGTTATTTGCAAACATCCGATTTTTTTAATCTTTCACCTGAAATATCTGGAGACGAGGTCCACACACATTTTTTTTTAAATGGGAGATCACTTTTGAGTTTTATAACTAAAAAAAAAAATATTTCAAAAATGTTCAAAAAAATGTAAAAAAAATAATTTTTTTTTTTCAAGTTCAATATTTTATCTTTCATGGAAAAAAATTTGCGTTGATATCTTTATCATTTGAGGAGATGTTTCCTGCCAAAAAAAAGTCTAAAAATTAAAAATCCAATTTTCAGTTATCGATAACTCGTTAAATAATCGAAATTTTGCAATAAAAGTTGACTTGAGTAGCTCTACCACAAAAATTTTATTAACACTATTTCTACCGTGATGTGTTAAAAGACTTAACTTACAATTATTCTCTTAGTTTAATCATTTGTCAAAAAAAAATTATTTTGACTTTTCGTATATGTTGCTATAATACCAAAAGACCAAAAAAATTTTCTTTGATAAATGTTTAAACTAAATCAAAATTTGACAGGTGTCTTTTGACACCTCTTGGTAGAAATAGTGTTAATAAAAGACTACAAAATTTATACCGAAATGATTAAGACGACAAGAAAAATCGATTTTCCTTTTTTTCGAAGAGTAAAAAAATCTATTAATAATAATTATAATAATATTTTCCCACAATGTGCGTTTTATAGTCTTGTTTTGTCTTTTCACTTTTAAAGATCCCTTTATTCCCGCAATAAAGTGTAATCCCACAATTAGAAAGTTACAACATTGGAATTCGACACAAACCTTCGTACCGTATATTCCCATTCCTAGGTACAACTTTTTTCAAAATTTAACTCTTTAGAAGTTATGTACACAAATTTGCATATTAGAATAGCCTAAAAGCTCTTATAAAAACAACCCATTATAAAGTTTGTGGTGTTTTATTAAAGCTTGATTTACTAAATTGTACCTACAAAAATTTTACTCTTTCTTAGAACAGCTCTAAAAACTTTCGATTGCAATTAAGCACGACTATGTAATTCTTTTAGAAGAGAAATTTTTTTTTTTTTATTTCTGTATGTGAACGTATAGAAAAAATTCGTTTTGAGTTGTGCATGTTATTTTTTGGGTTGAATCAGAAAAAAAGTAATTAAAAATAAATGTCTAGATTGAAATTGGTATCAATATAATCTAAGAATATCAAGGAATATTTAAAAAATTATTTCAATTCAAAATGAGTACACTTTTGAACCTGTCTGGCCAATTCGTTTTAATTTCTCTTGCAACAAAGTAGTCGGTTTCAAACCACATAAAAAATTCGTTTTGATGAAATTGGAAAACATGTGGTTTCAAAACGAATTCGAATAATCTATTTCGAATAAAATATTCGGATTCGTTTTCTGGAGCACGGCTGAATAGTTGTTAATTGAAATCGTAAAAAAACTGCCGAAAACTTAGTGTATTATTAACTCTAAATATACCGATTGAGACAGTCCTACTTTCATATCCTTATACCTATCCTAATATCCACCACAATCAATTACTCTCCTCGTTCGAATTTCAATCATTATGTCATACAGTTGTTTAGCCTTCGATACTGTGTTGCCTCAATTGCCCTCATTATACGTAGCATTCATAAGTAAAAACAAAATGAAGCACGCTCCGCCACAGCAGCCGTTGATGTTTTAATGCGTTTTTGTATTAGGGTCCTGGAAACGCTCAACGTTTTGCCATATGGTGTTTGACTGGCTGACAGATTACCCAAAAAAGCTAACCATGGCATGGGCGTGGCCGCGGGGGAGTGCTCGGAACTATGTGGTAAGCTGGTCTGCAATTATTTTGTGCGAGTGCGCGCTTAAAGCAAAGGATAATGCGATGCACGCATATCGTCAATGGCAGCAGGATAACTCTATTAGTGTGACACACACAGATACGATATTAATAGAGGTACTCACACACAGATGGACGCACTTTGTCAGATATTAAACTTTTTATACACTACTCCAATGGCATCATGGGTATTATAGAGTTATGCAATGCATGTGTGACAGGCATGTTTTTTTTTTTTTATACCAAAGTATTTATAAATACCCCAGGTAGCTAAGACTGGATCTTTTTGATGGGAAGTGACTTTGATTTGTAATTGAATTAAATTAAAATATGAAAGTTACAATTGAAAAAATAAAAAAAATTCCCTAGTTGAACGCAATAATTAATAAACAAAAAAAAGACACATTAAGTGATAACATGAATTGAGATATTTAAAATCTGTTAAAACAATTTTTAATCCACTAAATAAGGCTGAGAGGATAATTATATTATTCAGAATACATGTTGGTTGAATGGTTTTGGCATATGTTGCCTACGAAAAGCCGTGTAAATGTTCAAATTTCAGCCAATTTCGCACTTTTTTTGTAACTTTCCGAAAATAATAATTTATTTATTTACATATTGTTTATTCATCATCATATTTATACATCAGCTTATTTGTACAATTTATAGAGATTAGCTTAAAAAGAAGCTTTACAACTAAGATGTGAAAAATTGAATTTTGAAAGAAAAAATGTGAATAAAAAGTTTGAAAAAAAAATAAAATTCATAATTTACTATGCTTCTTAGCTTCGGTACGTGATTTAAAACTATCAAAAATCGTGCTTCGGTATGGAAGATTTATATTTTTAATTTGGTAATTTAATAGCAAAAGTTCGCAAAATCTTAAGTAACCATTATTTCGTTACAGCAATTTGAAAGTATGAAAGTAATTCAGTATATTTATACCCTGTACCGTATGGTACAAAGGGTATATTGTGTTTGTGCAAGCCGAAAATGTATGTAACGTACAGAAGGAGAAGTCGGAGACCCCCCAAAGTTACCTAAAGTATGATCAGAGTGACTAGAGAAGTCGATATACCCATGTCCGTCTGTCCGTCTGACCGTCTGTCCGTCTGTCCGTATGAACGCCTAGATCTCAGAGATGGTAAAAGCTAGAGCAACCAAACTTTCAGATAAGATCCGTTATTTATCCATAGGAGACAAGTTTATTTTATTTTTTTGATATCGGGACTACATTATATAGCTCCCATAGGGGTGTTTCAGAGGACCTCGAAAAAAAGCAAAAGTTTTAGATGGATAATTCGTTTGCTTATGAAGATATCATAACCAAATTTGGCAATCGGAAGTTTTTTAGAAACCCCCAGCACTGTACCAAATTTTATCAAAATCGGTTGACTATATCATATAGCTCCCATAGGACCAATCGGTCGAAAATTTGTTTTATGTACAAAATTCGTTGTGTTTCGTTTGTTTGTGAAGATATTGTAACCAAATTTGGCGTTAAGGAGTTTTTTAGAGTTCCCAAGCACTGTACCAAATTTTATCAAAATCGGTTGACTATATCATATAGGTCCCATAGGATCGATCGGTCGAAAATTTGTTTTTTGTACAAAATTCGTTGTGTTTCGTTTGTTTGTGAAGATATTGTAACCAAATTTGGCATTAAGAAGTTTTTTAGAGTTCCCAAGCGCTGTACCAAATTTGATCAAAATCGGTTGACTATATCATGTAGCTCCCATAGGGCCAATCGGTCAAAAAAACGTTTTTTGCACAAAATTCGTTGTGTTTCGTTTGTTTGTGAAGATATTGTAACCAAATTTGGCATTCAGAAGTTTTTTAGAGTTCTCAAGCACTGTACCAAATTTGATCAAAATCGGTTGACTATATCATATAGCTCCCATAGGTCCAATCGGTCAAAAAAACGTTTTTTGCACAAAATTCGTTGTGTTTCGTTTGTTTGTGAAGATATTGTAACCAATTTTGGCATTCAGAAGTTTTTTAGAGTTCTCAAGCACTGTACCAAATTTGATCAAAATCGGTTGACTATATCATATAGCTCCCATAGGGCCGATCGGTCGAAAAAAAGTTTTTGATTAAAAAGTCGTCTGTTTTTGGTTGTTTATGAAGGTATCATAATCTAATTTGGCAATCAAATGTCTTTTGGTGTTCTTAAGCAATTTACCGGATTTGATTGCAAGCATTGGTACAGGGTATCCCAAAGTCGTCCGCGTCCGACTTTAACGTACGCCATCTTTTTATTTATGTTTTGTTTATATCACTACTGATATATAATGTTCATTATGAACTCCCTGTTTATTAAAGTACTGAAAGTTAAAAATGAAATAATGGTCTATTTTTAAGGCGAACGTTCTCATTTTACCGAAAGTTCAGAAGGAGATGCCTGTTCCAACCCTGTAAACTTTTCGGATAGTGCCACCATCTCGAATTTTACCAAAAGATCAACTTTAATCGATTCATATCGATATCTAGCTCTGTTCCCGCGTAGAAGCATTTCAAGGCTTATAGCCACACGATAAAAGCCACCCAGACGAAATTTGAACAAAGCACATCGCCTTTCTAAGAAGAGTATGATTGTAGACCAGTGATCGGAACGGCCCCATCTCACGTATGAAGGGATTAGTGGCGTCCAAGCACGTTCAGTACACGTACACACGCGCACTTGCGTGTGCAGAAACAGACACGAGGTGGTGGTGCCGATGCGTTGTGACGTCACTGCGACACTTACACAAATGCAAGCTAAAATGTGAGCGTATTTCGTGCCGACAATTGCAGTGCCCTGTTGTAGACGGATAAAAACTTTGAAAAATATAGGTAAAAATGTATAAATTTTGACCCCCTACCTTGTATACGTGAAGAAGCTAGAAGAATACAAATGCAGAAATTGATTGTACATTGTGTGGTTACCACCACCGAGTCTCTTGAAAGAGTTTTTACTTTTTAATCTCAAGCTTTTCTATGAAGCAAGTTAAATCTATTCACAGCCCTTATTCATTACCCATCCGCGGGATGTAGTTTTATTCAAATACTTTGGATAGCCAAATAATACTAAATTTTAGTTAATTTTCCTAGACGATATAATAGTACAGTAAAAAAAACGTTTTTTTGTGTAGGGTAGCCCACTGTCGGTCAGCTTCCCTTCTGATTCACATTTTTCGCTACTTTATTGCATGGAGTTGTGCCAATAAGAGCTATTGCAGAGGGATGGGCTGCGGGATGCATGCACTTGACTCTGTGTGTGACAGCTTCAATGTGCTCTTTATAAGTATGTGGGTATGTGTGTGTTTGGCAGTGTGTGTGTGTGTCGAACGATGAGTTGTTGCCGCAACGCATGTGGCTGATGCTTTGGGTCATCATTGTTGACAACAATATCAGCGACAGGAACTGCAACAACTACAACCATATCAAAATTGCCCATAGAAGGTTTAGTTGGAACGCGGTTTGACGGAAGGTCTGCGGCGGTTGCAAGTTACTTTGGCAGCCGCTGTTGGTTCGGTTGTAAAATGTCAATTTGTGCCCGTGACGAAGATTTATTGTGTGATGCGCTTCACTTTGATAGGCGTGTTTAAATATCCCATACGCTGTTCCCTCGATGCCTCCCCACCATATATAGTATGCGTGTATGTGTTAGTATTTGTGTGTGTCTGTTGTGGGTATAGTATGCGTTGTGGTCTTACTTTTCACGCCATTTGCGCTTTGAAACTTAAAGAGTAATTCTTTAAATTGAATTGCGTTGCGGAAAGAATGTCGAAGTGCATAGGAGAATTCAGTAGATTATCTAACGAACTATGGTATCAGAAGAGTTACGCAAAATTTTCACATGCCTTGACGATTTATTTTCAAAACGTTTTTCATACTATAGGGTGGGCCATCTGTTGGTTTGTTTGTTTCTTAATTGCATTTTGTTCGTATATTTTCGAACAAAATTTGGTAAAATTTATATACCAAGCTTAAAATTACTCATTTATGTGTAAGGTGTAATTCTTGCGAACGACAGCGCATCGGTGTTCCCGGCTACTCGTCGACACTGCCGTCAACTATGTTTTTTTCGCAGTACGACAATGTTCATAGAACGCCTTTACCATTTTTAAGCGTTGTTCAATTGTTAAACGATCAATGACTAAAATTGAGTAGTTTTGAACTTGATATATTTTGAAGAGCATCCACTCTGGACGGGTATGTTCCGAATTATGAGTGTTTAATAATCAAACCTCCCTCTAGATTAGTATAAAAACTTGGGTATTAGGGATCAAAATATTTTATTTTAATCAAGGTCTGGAGTAATTGTTATTCATTGTTGTGCAATGACGTCACAACGCTTCGACACAAGCATTGGCATTGCCGCCTCGGGTCTGTTGCTGCGCACACAAGTGCATGTGACGAGTACGTGTTTTGTACATGTGTTGACGGCGCTGCCGCCACTAATCCCTATATGCATTCGTTAGATAGGGCCGTAGCAGTATGTCATATCCTATGAAATATATGTTCTGATGTTTGTGCACCCAAACTATTTTCGCCAAAAATATTACTAACTTAAAAAAAGAGATTGTAAGTGGACAGTTATAGTTTATTTCTTTTAATAATAACGGTACCAACTAAATAAAATATTCCAAAATTTCTTAAATTTTCGCTTCGAAAGATTCTCATATTTTTTACATTTAAAGATTTCAATTATCAAAACTATTTGTTTGTTTGCATTGGGATTTCCCTAAAAAAACAACAAATATGACGTCATAGGAATGGTGAAGTTTTTCAAGAACTTAGTTTCTAGGTATTTCATTCTTTTCTCAATGAGGTCACGTTTTTTGAAGATTTTTTTTTAATTACAAAAATTTCTTTGAAGCAACTGGATTCTTCTACTTTATTATTATATATGACACATAATGTCAAAAAATAAAAAAGTTAAGTAACGATATTTCCAAAACCAAATTTTTGCCCATCGAAGCGGAACCAACTTGTATACTTTATATACGTGGTATATTCGTGCAAACTTTATACACCCTATGGGAAAATTTTTTTTTACAAAAATACGTGAAACTGTGTATTTAAATATGTACGAGTATATATGGTCTCATACATATATAGTACATATATTTTTTCATGGTGCTTTCATAGCAACGTTGGAATATGGTATGCCCATTTGACTTTTGGCAGCCGTACAATGCATTTCGTTGACTTTTTGTGTGCAAATTCTTTTGTTGATTTCTTAGCTGGTAAATACAATACCAGAAGCTCTTTGTAAAATGTTGAACTGGCATTTCGTTGACAAATTACATTTTTTATAAAAATCATCGGAACGAAATTCATGCAAAAAATTTAATATTCAAAATAATTTGTTCGAATTTAATTCCATACATGCATACCACTGTACTCTTTTCTCTGTTTATATAATTGTTGTAAATAGCAATAAAAAATTGCTGCGAAAAGTTACTTCAGTTGCAATATCTTGTAGTTGTTTGCTTTTAAACTTCTTAAAAAGTACAACCTTTATGAAAACTTTAAAAACTTGTGCGTACCGTGAGCTCAGGTCATTCGAGCGTGTAAGCATTGCCCCCTCCATAAATAACAAATATTCCTGACTGCAGCTACTTTTTCTGTGGCGTACAAGATTTATTTCTATTTGAAAAAAGAAGAAAAAAAATAAAATTCAAAAGTATAACCATATAGGAACACAAGATACACACACACACACACAGACACACATGAATGTGCTAATTTTAAGGAAGCTTTTTACGGAAACTTTATGTAAGTATTCTGCAACGGAAAGTTCCAGTGAAGAGCTCGTAAACTTTATGTGAGTCCAAAGAGAGTGGCAACGATTTTTTGTAAATAGCTTACAAAATTTTTTAAGACATTTATGCAAGCGAGATTATAACAACTAAATATAACAAAAATGTAAATCAGTCGGGGTGGTGCCCGATGGTGGGCATCTACCTATTCAAAAAAATGAATAATTTGCATCTTAGCATTAACACGTTGAGAATTGTAGGTAGGTAGTGTGTTTAGATAGTAATATCAACTTTTTTTGTATTGATTAGGTTGTGTAGGTAGTGGAATATTCTTGCAGAGATTGTCTAGACTAGGCATTTATTGACTTTATTTTTTGAAGTTATTGTTTTTTAAAATACTTGACCATAGAGATGAATGGTATAGGGAGAGGTATAGGCATTTATTATCTGTCAAATAATAATTAGCGAATTTAATAAATATAACAAAATGACAGAATTAATTGTGAGTCCAGTGTGGCCGATCCATGTACAATTTTTTTTGGTAATCTTTAATCTTTTCAGATAACATAGATGTAAATCGACTAACATAATCGCGTACAGTTATTTGCATCTTTCCCAAACTTCCAAGAATTTACCAACATAGAATAAATTTGCCATCGTTGTGTGATCACTCCAAAAATGGTACTGCCAATAAAACTAAAACAGCAATAGCGGCATCCATCTTGTGCACAGATTTTATCTCAACATTTTGCGACAATATGCGATGCACAGCGCTTTTTGAAATGAGCTAGCTCACGAACTTTCAGTCGACGTTAATTTCTCGATTGTGGATTATCAGTAAAGTATCTCAGATTTGAAACATAATATTGTTAGTTTGATCATCTTATAAAAAGCTAACTTTGAAGTATATTCTTGCGAAAATGTTAAGTTTAATAAGTTCTATAAAAGAATCAAGCAGCAATTTCTCATCCTTTAAAATTGTTAAAATAAATGAATCGGAAACAAAGAATTCGAATTCCAAATGAACTAAAGTTGAGATAAATTGAACGCCGATCTCGAATGAGCAAAATGCTGATTGCCAGGCATTATAAAGGGGTTTTTTGCATCGCATAATTGCTGATGATAAAAAGTGATCTACTATAACATACCCCAGAAAAAAAAATATTATTTCTGAAAAAAAAAGCTGTCTGTTTCGTGGAATACGCATCGTGTCGAGTTACCATACTGAAGGTCTGCATCGAACAATTTTAATGTGATTGAGTCAAGTACTCCATGGAAAGAACCATTATTATTACAGACCCGTCAAAATTATTTTTCTGCACGCATTACTCTTCACCGAATTTACCAGACATTTACCTTTATATTATCAATGGTACCGGTGCATGGTACATGATCTGCATAAGCAGCGCCTTAAATCATAGGATGATAGCGAAAATTGGGTCAATTCGTCGATAGCCTCAAAAGATGAAGAGCTCTGCCGATGAACAAAACGTTTCGTCATGAATTCCAGAATATTTATAGAAAAAACTAGAATAATATAAAATTCTTCAATTCAAAGACAACGGCTTCAAAAACGGAAGCCTTGCGAGTAATCGATCCTATTTTTATTTGGGTTATTTTTCCGAACTAAATCCACGATATCATTTTTTTTTGGTGAAGCGGGTCACATCTTCGATTTTTTTATATTCATAATTTTTACTGTTCTTGAAAACAAATTTGTCAAACATCTTTATTTGCTTTGGAGATATACATAGCTTGTCGCAGAAATGTTAGTTATCGCTAACTTGTTAAGATATAATAATTTTGCAACAAAAATTGGCTTGATGAATTATTTTTTATTGTACCTTAAGTGAGTCCTTTGTTTGCTTCTTAACCAACTAGACTATTTTCTAATTTTTAATTTTTAAAAACATTATTATACTTTTTGTAGCAGTTACAAAAAAAATAAAATAAATACAAAGATTTAAGCCAGTTCCTGCTTGTAGTTAATATATAAACTTAAAGCTGTAACTTTTATTTCTATTGCATTTATTTTGAAGCATTATCTATAGTACATTATCATATACTTTAGTATTTAATCAAGACCATATTGATATGCATAGCATATGAAACTGGTAACACGCGTACGTGGATACAACCAAATTTAATATAACTTGAAATATAAAAACCTAACGTGGGATTTGAGCATAACGAAACTAATTTAAACCCAATTGAAGAACAAAAAAAGGTAAGCAAAACTTGGTGTATGTTAAAGTCGTGATTTGCCGACTGTCAAATACTCTATGCCACCTGCAAAAAAAATTTACTCTTCTGGAACTTGTACCAACGATTTCTAGTTTTAAGTCTATGACTTCAAAGTCAGTCCAGACTTGCTTATAAACAATTCTTAAATTACCATGTCGGGCCTCTAAAATAAAGTCGAACTTCCCTATAGGGACTACGCATAGAAGAAGAATATTGGTTCTTAATCTAGAAAATTCGTAATTCGTCATAAGTTTTTTCGAGAGAAAAGCTTCTTCCATGCAAGTATCAGCTTACAATCAAAATGTTAGTGAGTTTTTTATATATTTATTATATTTTAGGCTTTAAGTGACCTTCAACCTGAGAAGCGCTGTCTGCTGATGCATTTACTGTCGAATTTCTAATCTATGATATTCCGGATTTGTCTGATAATAACTATAATCACTATTAATCGCAATTTTTTTTTTATTCGCTTATTTTCTCCATACACATATCAATCAATCAATCGATTAACAATTCCTTTTATCATCCTTATCATATTGTTGATAACTTTAACGCCTCTTTCTGCATCTCACAAACATTTGCACAAACTTAATGTACTCCTTAAAATATAGAGTACAAAAATAGTTCGGATGGCAATTCTCTAGGTGACTGCCACTTTCCATCTTTCAGCATTCCCCCTACCAGCTCTCTCTCTGTTGGAATTTCCTTTAATGTGCACGCAGCTTTTTTTTTTGGTGTCGCCTCCGTTGGGTATTGACCAAAGTGCAAACTTTGTTGCCGTACCAGGGGCATAAAGGCGGGCGGTGTAAGCGCGGGGATTGGATCACCATTGGCAGTAGAACAGACTGCTGAACTGTTTGGTCAGTATTCCCCGTCCGTCTGGCGCAACCGTGACCGACATTCGATGAGTTGACCAACGCAGCTTGTTATTTTTGTGTGCAACAGTCCGTTTCATTTGTTCGTACGTGTGTGGGTGAGTGTGGGAGAGTAGAAACAAGATGGCGGCACTCTCACAGACACTCACAAGCTCTAAGTTTGCAGTGAAAAGTTTTTCTTCGGCAGGTGTGTGTGTGTGTTTGTATGTAAGGTTATTCCTTTGCTGTCATTTGTTTTTGTACTATTGCCTCTGGTTAAAGAAGTTGCGTTTGTTTGTATGCGTGTGCTCAGGTGAGAGCCGGAGAAAGAGTATGTGTGAGCATTACGCTGACAATTGCGATTTTCACGTTGGACTTTACCCGGAAAATGGTTTTAATTAGATTTTACTTCATTTTCTGCCGTCATTCAATGCGATGCCCTGCTTTTCATTTATCTCATTTTCCCCTTTACACACAAGAGCCGCCCTTTTCTACAAGTTTGTATGTTTCTGTGCGTGTAGTGTTTGTTGCTGTTGTTTTTGTACTCTCTCCACGTACTACATGTTTTTTCCGTTTATTTTTTTTATTCATTAATTAACATTAAGCTTATCAACGTTTGCCATTTTCCCATGGTCCTTAATGCGGTATTTTTATACACTGTACCAATAGGCTATGGAATATTATAGACTTGAACGACGCCCAGTGGAGCTCTCGGACTTTTTTCGCTATAAGAGATATATCATCTAGATAGGGAAGAGTTTTTTTATGTCCTGTAGCCTGTACTGAAGGAGGCAACATTACCTCCATATTGGTCAGGAGAACAAAATATGTATATTTACCGTTCTTATTTTGACTTAGCTTACGATTATATAAATCGGATTTAATGCCAATATAATATTTTAGAGGCCACAATTTGCCTGATTTAATTGCAACGTGGTGGTATACCAAACACGTGCGCGCCCGACTTTAACGTACATTATCTTTTTTTCACATCGTTAACGAGTAGAAAAATTAATATATTTGGCAATGGTGGCAAAACTGCGTTTCCTAAAAAAAATTGTTTAGTTTTTTCTGTTTGGTGATTTATATTTATGTATTTTATAATTATTTTGACTACAAAATAAATTTTTATATTTTATTTTTTCTACAGCTCTACCGAACTGTTCCATTCTTGCGACAGGATGGAAGCTTTTGCCAATCTTCTTCAAATCAAGCAGAAACCTTCGCGAGCCTTCACCTTTTAGCCTGGCCTCGGAGGAAGAGTTGAAGCAAACATTCAGTGACCTTAATATCCCTCTCCAAATGGCACACCCTATTAGGCCCATACGTTTTGAGGAGATTAAGGATACCATTAAAATGCTCCCAAAGTCATGCTTCCTTACAAGCCTTATCTTCAAAAGTTCTCCTTTTTATAACATTAATTTTTAATGCTATATTAAGGACGCTGTACTTTCCTGCTCAGTAGAAGATTTCCTGGATTACAATGATGCATAAACCTGGTAAACAGGAGAGTTGCCCTGAGTCTTACCGGCCTATCAGTCTCCTTCCCACGCTTTCAAAAGTTTTGGAGAGACTGTTGGTCAAAAGGTTTATTGAACATAGCGATTTCCATCCTGAGCACCAATTTGGATTTATAGAAGCTCACGGTACTGTCGAACAGGTGCACAGAGTGGCAAGTCATATTCTAAAAGCGTTTGATGATAAGGAGTACTGTTTCGGAGTTTTCGTTGATATTAAAGAGGCATTTGACAGAGTATGGCTAGATGGACTTCTTCTTCATACTTTGACCTTCTAAGATAATTTTGGGAAAACAGAAGATTTCACGTTTAATTTAAAGATGTTCTTTCTTTGGTTAGATCAATGAGTGCTGGGGTTCCGCACGGAAGTGTTTAAGCCCAATTCCTCTATAATCTATTCACGGCGGATATACCCACGACTATGGAGCTGAATCAGGTTGTGGAGAGCGGTAAAATGCTGCTAGCTACATATGCAGACGACTTTGCTGTTTTCTACTCCTCAGCATTTCAATATGAAGCAGCAGATGGGATACAGGAATACATCCATCTGCTTGAGAGCTGTTCACACAGGTGGAATATTGAGTTAAAAATGCCAGGCAGTGCTATTCACTCTAAAAAGAAAATAGGCACCTGCTGTTTGGTTAGACAAACATCCACTAATCCTGAAAATTAAGGCCAATTATCTTGGGGTCACCCTGGACAGGAGACTGAGGTTTCAATCACATATCGACAAAACCGTAAAAGGCTATCGTCTCAAATAAGCCAAAATATTCTGGATTATAAATACTCGAAGCCCTCTCCCATTATGTTGCAAAAGGGTGTAATACAACGTTATAGTGGCGCCAACTTGGAGGTACGCCATCCAGACCTGGGGTATGGCGGCTCGCTCAAATCGCTTACGTATCTAAACGTTTTAAAATAGGACATTGCGTCTTATTACTAATTGAGATTGTTACATAAGAAATTCGATCTTACAACATGACCACAACCTGGAAACCGATGAACTCTAGATAAATAAACACAATAGTCGCTACAATGATAGACTCAAAAAGCACCGCAATAGGCTGGCAAAAGGTCTCCCTTATGAAAATCCAATAAAAAGGCGAAGAAAAGAAGTTTTAAAAATGTGATTCAATTTTTATTTATTATTATTATATGTCCAGCTAAACAGGCTGGATCATAGTTATAAATTCGAAACTGCGATCCACAAGAAAGTATATATATATAGAGAACAACTTTTAAAAAAATTTGAGTTTTACAGCTACAATTAAACTAGATGATAGTGTTTAAGCTTTAACCAGTTGTGACTTATAAGCACACACTTGTCAAATTGTGTAGCATTATAGGCCATACAAGTTTATCACCTTGGTAGATCATTAAAATACAGTGGAGCCCCCTATAATAGATTTCTTAAGCAATTTTCGTTTCTACTAAAAATGTTCTCAAGCGATCTTGATTTTCTAAGCCATATAAATTACTGAAAAAAATCTGTAAAACCGTTTTTGCTGCCTTAACGCGTTAAGATTACAAAATTATGTTTTGAGGAATACTTGTTTTTAATGAATGAATTCGCATTGAGCTGGAAGAGACTATTTTGTTTCTTCTCTCGGTATTATACATATCAATTATTTACATTCGAATTTTGTTAGCAAATGTCTTCATAATAATAATAGATTCAGAATTATATTATAATACATTCAATTTAAAAACAAAAGTTTTGTTGTTGTTTTTATACACTGTCAGGGCTATTGCACTGCATCTCGCCACGCCTGCCAATCGATCTAGGGGTTATTTTTTTCGCAAAGTCCTATCATCTGAATTTTAAACTTAAATGTCCTTTCGACTTAAATTTCCAGCAACATTATAAGTTATGGCTATAAAAATAGTTTTCCTTAAAAAAACTTGGAACTGCTTGTATACTGCTTACAAGCAGTTTGAACATGTAAATAGAGTCTTAGGTATATCCTTTTTTTAAAGGAAAACCCATTGTCTAAGTATCTTTTTTTCTGTCTATATTTTATTTTCTCCCATTCTTTGTATTTTTCTTTTATTTTAAAATGCGCATTAAGTTTGTTTGTCACTCGTATTAAGATTTATTATGAAGATGAATTGTTGCAACTGCAACTAGGCATATGTACGTATATACAGATTGTATATACAAATATATGTATGTGTATGTGTTTGCATGAGCCTCAGCCTTTATGTGTTTGTCTTCTCTCATTTTGTTTTGTTACCATTCGGAGCTATGTTTATCTTGGTTATGTCTGGGTTAAGTGCTGCTTAAGTACTTTTGCAAATGTCATCCATTGTGGTATGACCATGCAAAGCCATTTGGAAAACTGCAGCTTTGGTATGGGTTTGTTAATGCTAAGCTTGACATCTAATAAATTAAGCTAATCGGAGTTAACGACATGTAAATGTTGTACGTTCAAATGATGGGCCTGTATATATAGTATATTCATTATTATTTAAATAAAACATGCAAACATTTAAGCTTCAAAGTTGGCAATAATATTTTTTTTAAGAACTTAAGAGGTTCAGAAATATGAATAATATTTGTTCTTTGTTCTCGAAAAATAAATAAGTACCTACATATAAAATAAAATATTAAATAAATACCCTTTTCTACAGGTGATGGTGATTAATCGCGACGCCCATCTTTCAGATCCTTTACGGTGGCTTCTCTTGACCTTCATGAGCTTTCCTTATCAAAAAATATTTACTTAATCACTCTTTAACTAAGCTCTGCCATATAACTTTACGTTCCTGTAGTGTCAAGAAAACCTGTCAGGTCTGATTTAGATTTTTTTTTAAACTTTGGACAAAGAAAACCGTTTTTTTCGAAAATATTTTGGGCAACGTAGTAACCCTGCGCTTGGCCAGAAACTACTCAGGACTCAGGACTTGCCGCACTCCTTTTACATAGAAAAATATTTGGAAATAATTGTTCAACGCTCCCGTACGAAATCTCTAACTCATCACCAGTCAGACGAAAATTTGTGCGTAAGTTGAAGTCCAGGATTCCCTTGCTTTTTGGCTTAAGTAAATCGATTTGCTTACTCTGTGCTTGCCCAGATTCCAGATTCCCAACTGCCACGCCCATGTGGTCCGAGCGCCCGTCATCGTTCTGTTCGCAAGGACGGGTACAGCATAAGAGGCTTCTGCATTAGAAAAAAAACATTTTCTTCATCTAAAAGGATCAAAGTAGCTTTTCCTTTAATTGTTTTTTTTTAAAAACATTCATGTAATACACTTTAACTTTACACTATACATATTGTTTTAAAAATAAAAATTCATTAAAATTTCGTGTAATTGCCAATATGTATCGAATGCAAAAATGTTTTGCCGAAGGTTGGGCAGCTCCAGAGATAGAAAAGCCCGAATCAAAACGAACAGCGCCTCAAAAATTTATTGGTCTTCCAATGGTACCAAAAGCAAAAATTTTCAACTGTGTGCTAAAAAAAGAAGAATCGCAAACCGAAACCGAGGAACAAAGTTACGAAAATGAGGCATCAACATCTGACGGCTATGTGGATATTGAGATTTCCATACTCGAATTAGATCGAATAAAAAATCGTTTGGGCTATTTGGACAAACTTTTGGGAACAAACACACCGGAGTGCCCGCCACCAGATTCTTGTTTCAATGCCGATGTAGAGTTAAACAATGCCAGACCCGAAATCAAGGAGCTTCAAAGCGACAACCACAAATTGAAGCAACAGTTGGCACAGCTGCAGCTTTGCAATAAGGCAAGCAAAGCCAATCTCAAGCATGTACAGGATCGTCTGTGTGAGGAATTAAGTGATAGCAAACGTTTACAACGCCGCCTAGACGAGCTGAACTCCTTTAAGTTGCAGCTGGAGCGTAGGTTTATGCTGTGCGCGCAGAGATTCAGATACTTGAATGACATCAAATACGATTGGGGAGCTTGTTTTGACTTTATTTTGGAGCATAGAAAGATTGCCATTGCACAAGCTCTTAAGATTGTTCGTAAACCGTATTTAATGGCATGGAAGAAGTTTGCCAAGAATGTCATAGTTGTCTTTAAGCTAAGATTGATTTTTGTGCATATGCTTATGAGTCAAGATTTTAGAGCGCTGGCCACGGCTTGCAATATAAGTCCGCCCGAGGATACAGGGGAAATTCTAAGATTCCTGAATGAAAACGCGGTAATCTTAAAGAAATACCGTCTGCATATGAAAAAATAAAACCAAATAGTTTGACTTTGCTTGAATTGTTTAATTTGTTCTACCGATTTGGTGAGATGACCTTTTGAGTTTATTTACATGTAAAATTGGGTCGCATATGTATGTATGTTTATTGTAATGGCTGTCGAGGTCGAAAAACAGCACCAAAAATCGTTGTGATTATGTTGGGTTTTTCTCTGCTGCCGCACAGTGGTTGGTATGATAAATTTAGATGGTATAGTTAATAATTCCCAAAATAACTAGAGAATCCCTGGAAGGTTTTTTTTTTTTTGTTTTAAGACAATAAGTTAGGCTATTTTTAATAACTTATTTATTATTTATTTAAGAACTTTTTTTATTTGCTTTTTACATAGAGCTGAAATCAAGTAACAAAAAAGTTCAATGTCGTTGCAGAGGAACTAAAGTCGAGACAAGTGAGAGAAGTTCTCGATAATGCGTGTTGGACCTTTTTGATGTGTATATTCGTCGTGTGCGTCTTTAATACTTGCACATGTGTGGTCAACAAAGCTACTATCAATTATTTTTAAATAGATAAAACATAAACGTTAAGTAGGTTCTCGGGTAGAAAAAAAATTGTAATTAAAATGAGGTTCAAAAAAGAGGGAATGCAAATAGTGCAAAAAGCCAACAAAGCTAATAAGCGTACAAGACCTGGCCCGGGACCATACGGGACGGGCTAAGATCTCCATCAAAGTTTCAAAAATCACACTTTCTTTGAAAACACTAAAACAAAAAGATGTTGATACTGCTTACGCCATCAAATAAATTGCTGCACATTTACTTATTGTTCTTAACACTAAATCAAAATAGCTGATGTTACTGCTGGCGCCATCTTTCATAAATTACCAAATAAAAAGATGGCGTACGTTAAAGGCGGGCGCGGACGACTTTGGGATACCCTGTACCACTAGCCTGCAATAAAATCCGGTACATTGCTTAAGAACACCAAAATACATTTGATTGCCAAATTTGTTTACAATATCTTCTCAAACAAACGAATCACAACGAATTTTGAACCAAAAATGTTTTTTTGGCCGATCGTTCCTGTTGGAGCTATATGATATAGTCAACCGATTTTGATCAAATTTGGTACAGTGCTTGGGTACTCTAAAAAACTTCAGAATGCCAAATTTGTTTACAATATCTTCTCAAACAAACGAATCACAACGAATTTTGAACCAAAAATGTTTTTTGGCCGATCGTTCCTATGGGAGCTATATGATATAGACAACCGATTTTGATCAAATTTGGTACAGTGCTTGGGTACTCTAAAAATAACAATATAATAACAATATCTTTATAAACAAACGAATTATCCATCTAAAACTTTTGGTTTTTTTCGAGGTCCTCTGAAACACCCCTATGGGAGCTATATAATGTAACCCGGATATCAAAAAAATAAAATAAACTTGTATCCTATGCAATAATAAGGGATCTAATCTGAAAGTTTGGTTGCTCTAGCTCTTACCATCTCTGAGATCTAGGCGTTCATACGGACGGACAGACAGACAGACGGACATACGGACATGGGTATATCGACTTCTCTAGTCACCCTGATCATACTTTAGGTAACTTTGGGGGGTCTCCGACGTTTCCTTCTGTATGTTACATACATTTTCGGCTTGCACAAACTTAATATGCCCTTTGTACCATACGGTACAGGGTATAAAAATGCCAGCACTATTTGCCCGGAAAATAAGTTGTAGTTTTTTGTCATTTCATTATTAAAATAGTTTGCTGAAACTGAATGGGAACTAATTTTGAGCTATGGCGGAAACGATTATCATTAACCAAGTTAACGAATGTGATAAAATAAATTTGAAGAATTGGAAGATGAGCAATTAAAAAAAAAATGAAAAATCTTAGCCAATTTCACAAATCGAATTCGATACATGTGATCGAAATATTTGCGATAAAATGAAAACAGCTTTTATTAATCCAAAGAAATGATTTTCAGCAACATCTCAAACATCCATTCCATAACAACAATTTTTTGACTACAATTTTGGGTTCGCTTCGATAGTGCATGCTTTAGAGTGAAAAATAACCAACAATGTAGCTGAAAAACTTTTCGAGATATTACAAAAAATCATTATTAATAGTGATCAAGCAGCGAATATGACGACGCAAAGGTCCACACATTAAACATGAATAGTAGATATTTGCGATAAAATTTAACTTTTTATTAAATCCAAAAAACAATTTTTTTTTTGTAATAATTATAAACCCGTTCTATTTCATTTTACTTACTTTGCGATCTTACATTTAAAAATTTTAATTTTTCGAGCTAACTTTTACATTTGGACCACAGTGCCACGCCATGATTCGCTTGACCAGTATGCCACGTGGCAGCAGCTGCCCAAAATGGCTGCATTTGTTTCTACTCGCCATTTTGTTTTGTTTGGAGGACTTTGGTCCGTGTTTTTGGTACTAGGTTGCTCGACATTACAATGGAATGTATTTAGCATAAAATTTTACGATAACGATGGAGCAGCAGCAGCCGATGTTGAGCAGCGGTCGCGTCTACCAGAAAATGTTGGACACACAAATAGACAAACATTAGACAGCGATAAAAACAACAGCTAAACAACAGTAACAAGAGGCAGTGAAGGAGGCGAATGTGAAGGAGTAGGAGGAGATAAGTCTGTATTCCAATGGGTCGTTGGTCCTAACGCAAAAAGTTAAATTAATATTTTTGACGCTCAAAAACTTTTAGATATCAAATTGTTGTTGGTTATTTTTCCATTCTACTGAAATTGACGAATTTTGTGGCTTAACCGCTGAGTCAAAGTCAAATGTTGTCACTTTTCAGATTTGATGTTGGATTTTCGAAGCGGCTTAGGAGTGCTTGCATTTATATACAAAGTAGTAAATAGTGTGTTAGTAAGTTGGAATTTTGTGAACACGTGAATTGTTTAAATTATTACTATTATGGAGCGACTTGCAATGCATATAAATAGATTTGTAAGGATTTTTATTTTTTATACATATACTCGTAGTTAGGATGTCTTTATTTGGCATAGTGTTTCACAATGCATTTGATTTATACATTTTTATAAGGAAGGAAATGTCTGTTATTCATGAGTCTGTGTGTTTAAATCGACTACAAAAAATTTCTAAAATTTGAAAATTATTAATGGGAACTAGTAGTTACAATTCATATAAATATGCGATCAGTTGCTCAGATTTCGAACCAGGGTGTATCCAATATCTTGCTCGACATGGATTTTTCCAATTTTTTGATTTTAAAGGAAAAGGCTTATTATGTTTCAATTTGAGCTACACATTTCACTTTAGTATTTGCCGAACTGTCATTAACGCAATTAAATGTTGAATGTATTCGTTTAGTAACCACATATACATATCGGTGAAAATAAGTGAAACGGAAAATTTTTACCCCGACCTTCTCCGATTTTGATGATTTTTACAGATTTGGTAGAGCTTACTAGAGTTACTATTGGCTAGTATAGTAACCACGTCAAATTTTGATTCCGATTATTTATCGAGTTATCGATAACTGAAAATTGGGTTTTTCGTTTTAAGACTATTCTTTGAAATATCTTCTAAATGTCCTCTGGCGCGATTTTTTTTCCATTAAAGCTAAAATATTAAATTAAAAAAAAAAATTTTTAATTAATTTTAAGATTTTTTTTTTAATAATTTTTTATTATTTTTAGTTTTTAATTTTAAAATTCGAAAGTGATCTCCCACTTTTAAAAAAAAAGTGTTAATGTCATTTTATGCGTGGAAATTCACTGCAAAAAACCAAAAATAAAAAGTTGGTAACTCCTAGAATTGTAGAAGTTATGCTTATTTTAGTGATGACACCTCGCATGCTCGCCATAGTAAACTCCTCGGAATTGGAAGCTAAAAGGTTCAAACTTGACATGAATATTTGTTTTGACATTCTAAGATCAATTTTAAAAGTAAAAATTAATATCATGACCCCGTCTCCATATCTTTAAGGTCAAAGGTCACAAAAATCGGTTTTTTGCTAATAACATTTTACCAGTAAAAGTTGTAGGGTGTGAAATTCTCTTCAAAACAGGTATACTGGATTATCTTCTAGATTTATTGTTTTTAATTTTACCAAAACGAATTTTTTATGTGGTTTGGAATCGAATGGTTTGTTTTGGTAATAAAAATTTTTAATACTGCAATCGCATTGCTCTTTTTTATTTATATATTTATTTATATAAAATATTGGCGGCCTCAAGTATAATTGATTCCTATTTCGGTGCTTTGTGCATCTACGAGCTCTACATATAGGGTTACCAGATGGTCCGAGCGAAAAAAGCGGACACTCCACAACCGATTGCTTGATCGTAAACGTTGAAAGCTTGTTTTTCAAAATGATCACATTCAGCATCTTGCCCAGTTTGTCATGGAAAATTAACATATAAGACGGGAGGAAATACAAAAAAAATTCAGAAAATCGCTCACAAAGAAATTTTTTATGATTTAGGGGGGTTCTCTTGGGACAGAAAATATGATTTTAAATCTACAAACATCTTCAAAATCCGCTCAACTGCGGGTGAGAGAATCAACCATCTTGTTTTGCAGTGATTGAGTAATTTGCTGAATGTGAAACCAACAAAGTCGCAAAAATCTTGCAATTCGTTCGTCCTGACTGCGTTTTCATTCACTTCAATTTTCAAAATCGCAAAAACATTATTCCCCCGAAATTCGTATTCGTATTGTCAGCAGACAGAACTGAAAATTTCTCCGAAATATTATAGTTTTCCAATAAATTTCTAATGAAATTAGCAACAGTGAAAGCTTTCTCATTTGCAGTTTCTTTCAAATCAAATATTTTCTGTTGTATTCCAACTTTAGCGTGATCGAAATACTGAACAATTAACGGAAAAAGTTTTTTATCCCCATGATTACTGCTATCAGTACAGATGCTTAAGGGTGAAGCATTTTGCAAATCTTTCACGAGAATCTTAATAGAGTGAGGAGCTAAAGCGCCACTTACCATAACCTCGGTTTTCGTGGATTCCACTTTTGAGGAAAATATACTTAAATACTTGATTTGAATGAAAAAATAAACAATAATTAATTAACATACTATAAGATAACATTTCACCACTTGAAATTACTGAGGAGGACTTGTTGTAAGTAAATTAACTTCTTAATGCGTATTTCTTGGCATGCTTTACATAGCTATTGTATATAACCAAGTAGACATACTACTTAAGGAGACAGAAATGAAAATAAATGTAATTCAGTACATCTTTATTTTTTTTTAGTCATGTGCATTGACATTTTATTTTCCCAATACTCACACACACAAACGCATAGTGAATTGGCATAGTGGGAATCTATGAAAGATTCGAGTCTCCCAAAGCTGCTGGCATCTTGCCTTGAAGCAATGCATATCCAGTGAGGCTTAGCCAAGGACTTTCAATGCAAAGGCACATGCTGCACTCGGCTTAGGCACCGCTTGCCGGCTTGCCACACATTTTGTATCCCCCGTTCCCCGGCGACAGCCACTCTATAAATGCGTCGATAAATAATTCATTTCGTTTGAGATGTTTGATGTGCCTCCAAGATGGGTGCTCTACACATCGAATGCTACTACAAGCTGGCTTGTAGCAATTTTTTTTTTTTATTTCCTATGCTCTGTAACAGAAGGCTAAGGGGTACATTTAGTTAGTGCAAAGACCTAAGTGGCAAGGTCGTACAGAACTTTTGATAGATAGATTTTTGTGTATGTTTTTATATTGTGTATACGTATACCAATATGGTAATCTATGATAACCGAGATGGAGGCAAAGGCATTCATCCTTTTTTCCTCGCTACTTGCATAGTAGCAGGCTGTCCTTCGCAACTGTCCTGTCTTACTGCCTTTTGGGATTTATCAGATCACAAAATTTGGAAAACTGGAGGCGTTTTCCGAGGTGAATTGGATTTTCTTCCAAGTGCACCTCGTAAATTTCAAGGACTGTATTTTAGTTGGAATTTAGTTTGTCTTTTTGCTAACATCCATTTTCTGGTACCTTTCGCCAAGAGTCTGGAGTACGGTTTACAAAAATATTATAATATTAATAATTATGATATAGCCAACCGATTTTTATAAAATTTGGCAAAGCGCACAGAAACTCTAACGCCAAATTTGCAGGCCCACTGAGGATCCATTCGGGCTTACTTTGCCGCTGGCTTAAAGTTCTCAATACTCTACAGTAAAATTTAATCTTTGGCGATTGTTAAATAATTAAACGCTTGAAGAAACACCGAATTAATGATTTACTAATAATCGCACAATAGCATGAAAAGTTCTTAAGCTCCAAATGATGTAACAAATGCTTTTGAAGACTCTACGTACACGAAAAGATCACTATTTATTTTGTAGATGCTTGTAGCTCACATCTAGTTTAAGAAGACTTCTAGTGTAAATAAAAGACATAATATTTTGCTTATTTTTGCTTACAATTCACAACTCAACGATTTCAAATCAATTAAGTTGACAACTCGTAATGATAAGAAAACCAAATTATATCAATAATATAATAATAAATAAATATAAATAATATAATAATAATTTAAAAAAAAAAACACCGAAATTGAGAACACTGCCGTAAGGCCACAAAAATGTATTCAGCATATACAATAGAACAACTCTTCAAAATATGGACTTTTTGGTACATGGATTTTTTTTGAACCTAAAGCCTTTATTTTTACAATGCCACTTATTTTTAAACAATTTAATATTTTTAAATTTTTTTACAACAAATCCTATGATAAATAATAATTAATGATAAGTCGCAGTGCAAACAGAATGCAATGTGAAGCAAAAAAAAATGTTGATCGTGTGACGTTACCCGTATCTGTATTTCGGAGCATGCGAGTATTCTACATTCCACCCATGTATTTTGTTTGTTTGTTTTGTATACTTCCAGTTTATAGGGTATGTACTAGTCAGGATGTTTCGACTGTAACGGGCCAACTTGTTTTCCTTTCACTCGCTTACCCAACTTTGTTTGTATGTGTTAGCGTGTGTGCAAAAAGGCACTTTTACCCGCATTTCATTGAATTCATTCGTTCTTAGCATCTTTCGTGTCTGGCACTTTGGAGCTGGAGCTGGATATGGAATTTTTTCTTTTCTATTTTGTTTTTTTTTTTTGTTTTTGTCTGCCACAGCTTTGCATAAATAAGATAAACACAAGGATGCGCGCAGCGGCTTTGCCAGCCCGTTGAACAGCAAAGCTCATGGCGCTCCGTCCAGTGTTTCTCCGGGAAATAAGATGGTTACAACTGCGATGACTCCTGGCTGATGCTTCTGCTGCTGATGGGGTTGTAGTTGTTGTAGCTGCTGCTGTGATTTATTTTGCACTCAATGTTTGCCAAAGTAAAATTGATTGAAGCGTTTGTTGGTGCATCAATTGATTTCCACTACAGCGACCAACAGCTCCGCAAGCATCTTCATTTCCAGCACCAACTCCAGATGCCCCACCCTACGGAGCGTGCTGGAGTAGTACAAGTTTTTTATAGGGGTAGTCCTTGCTGTCATCCCAGGCGTTTACCCTTGCCAGCACACTTGAAGTGCTTGCACTGAGCTTGTCTTGTTTACACTGGTTAAATTAACTTTGGTCAATTTGGTTTTTGTCGAGTGCTCCAGACATTGCATTGACCAAAGTATGCCTTTGGTATCCTTTCTGCTCCAAACCAGAAGTACCTCTACGACAATGAAAGTTTGTACCGTGAAATTGTTTATATTGAAGCAATTGTATAAGTTGAAATTTTGGGGTTGGGGTTGAGGATTATTACCACCGTGTTGCAAACACAATTTGATGTGGCATAGCACAAGGGATCGTTGCGATTTGTTTGTATAAGTGTCAATGTCAAAATGTGTCAGATTGCTTTCTTTGAAAAGACAAATGATATTAGTGCAATATGCTGCTTTATGGACATTCACCCATGGAGAAATGTAACCAATCGAAAAAAATTTTTCATCTGATAATTATCAGTTATAGTTATAACTTGGAATTCTTATAACGTCCCTGGGGTCTAGTATTAGCCCCAGGAGCAAAAAAGGAACCTTTTTTCACACTCGGATGACCCTTTTTCTCAAGCTTACCAGAACATCCACTTAGTACAAAGCGATGACGGACTGTCCTTGAGGTAGAAACTTCTCACGTACGACACCCTCGAGGTCGGCCCTGTATTTTTGGGTTTCGGTGACGCCAGAATGTTCGATTTGGTACTGTAGCGTTTTTTCCCTGGGTCGTACTCAATTAACCACTATTCATCACCGGCAACAACAAAGTCGAAGAAATCCGGATCAATTTAATATTCTTTTCCATAAGCCTATCAAAGTTTTAATCCGATTATTATTAGCTATTTTATTTTAATTATGGTCCCCCACTACTCTTGACTACCTGATAACTTTCATGAATCTATGATATAAAAATTTTCTGGGCTTAGAGGGTACAGGGTAAAAATATATATATATATATGCGATTTGAAAAAGTTGGATCAATGCCCGATAGTTGGATATGAGCCAAAAAAGTTTTTGTTTGAAAAAAGTCAACGTTTTATTGTTTATTAGGCTTTCATGAGTCTTCACACTGCATTTAATACCTCTAGCTTGTATTTTATTAGAAGGTCTCAAATTGATCATTAATTATATTTACTCTCTGGGACGAGAGTATAAAAAGTTATTTGTGACGCCATTTAATTCTATACTTAAATATCCTGACTGAATCTAGAATATAGCTCAAGAACCTCATATTTCTGTAAATAAATGTGTTCTTCAAAAATTCTTGTTTTTTTTTAAAATTCTATTAAAGGAGGAACATTTTTTTTTTATTTGCTATCTTTCTTTGTAAAGGCGTGTAGAATCTAAAAAATTTTCCAATTAACCTTAGTGTTTCATTTCAAGCAATTGTATTTTTTTCTTTTCATTATTGTCAAAAAGTTTCTTGGCATATTTAAAAAAGAACTAATAAAAGTACAAAAAATAAATTTTCAAACAAATTACAAAACAATTTATATATTTTTTTTTTTAATATTTATACAGTTTATTAAAAATCATTCTAACTAAACCTAATTTTTTATTTCATTCATAATAACTTTCAGTAAAAAAATATTTTTTATTTAGTTGTGACAAAGTTACTGAATATTTTTTTTTGTTCGAATTGAAAAAGTTTATCAAAACATGTTCTTTTTTAAATTCTCGCATTTCTAAGAAAAAGTAAAAATTCATTTATTTCTCTTCGATTATTTTTATTCAATTTTTCTAAGTTTTTTTTGATAATATTTCTTAAATAAATATTGGTCCATAAATAGTGTTAATGGAGTTTTTTTAAAGACGTCAAAAATTATATTAAAATAAACTTGGTGCTTAGCCTTAAACTTTTTAAAGACTTTAGTCTTTTATTTGATTTTGATGCTGTTTTTTTTATTCGCTAGAAAAGTGAAAATAAAAAATACCAAATTTTTTCGATTTTTTTTATTTTTGATTTTAGCTTTTTTTTAAGAAAAATTTATTCAAAAACGTCGAAAAAAGTGTCTCTACTAAACATCAAATATCTCTGGATGTACTAAACTGATTTCGATAATTTTTTTACTTGACTGTAGATAATTGAATTACCCATCGATTATCGTTGGAAAAAAATTTTGTCAAACTTACGATTTGGTCGCTATTTATGCATTCATATAAAATTTTTGGCCTATTTTCGCGCCCATCAAATACTTTCGGATCGTCTTTAAATTTTACAGGCGCTATATACAGGTAAAAAGGTTTTTTAGGCGAATCCATTATTAAAATCGTCGGTTTAAAAATTTGCCATACTAGCGGCGGTCACTCTACTGTATACGTTTTTACAAATGCCAAGCATTGCTTACGGCTAAATCAAGTAATTGGTAAAAAACTCTAACTTGCCAGCGTGTGCTCCTTCTTAAAATTTTATACCTGCCGATTATGCTGTCGATAAGATCAAGTCCTCCCATGTATTTATTATATTGTGCTACTGAAAATGGACGCTCGATTTCAATATACTCCTTTTTAGCCTTGCTTAATCGACACGCAGTGTCTTTAGCAAAAATAGCAGCATAGTTTGATGCGAGGGATACAATTTTATTGTCAATCCATGAAGTAGTTGAAATATCAACCCCATCAACGTCAGCAACATATTCAACAGTCGAACCACCTTAAAGTTGCTAATTTCTGGTAATTTTTTATTTGGGATTCTGTTTTTTCTAATTGTACCCAAAGCTAGAATCCCGTTTACTGCCAAGTAATTTAGAAGGGGTATTGACGTAAAATAATTGTCAAAAAACAGACGGAAATGTTTATGCTTTTGGTACTTCTCTTGTCAATCTTACAACACAATTGGACGCCGCGCCAAAATCTGTCTCGTCGGGCATCATCACGTTCTCATTGCCTATGTCAAACTCAAATTTGTAGCAGAAGCCCGAACTACCGCTGAGTACCAAAATCTTGTATCCTTATTTAGATAGTACCGCCTCATTATATACCTGGCTTTGGTAGAGCACTACTCCAAAAGTTCCATAACTTCAGGGGGTAAGGCTGTGCTTGTGAGGAGACGCAATTAGGTTGTACCGGTTGACCCCTGGGGGGAGTCACAAATAGACTAGGGAGTCTTTAGTAGTGACGTAATTGATTTACGGTAAAAATTAAGTTTGGCTGCCTCCATAAGAGTTTAAGTCTTAGTTCCCTTCAATTAGAAACATTACTGGTTGAAACCATAGTGTCGTCCATGTCAGTAATCTCAATAACATCGGTATTTGAACTTGCAGCGTCCCAACCATTTGGACCTTTGCATTGATTTTAAAATTCTTCTTCATCTGTGGTAATAACTTCTTCCTCTGGGAAGTAATCGCTTTGGTCATCAGCAGAAAAGTCGAGGTCATCTACGCTTTGTATACTGTCGATAATACTCTCGATGCAAATCTGCAACAAAGCGAAATTATAAAACTACTTGTATTAGACTACACAAAGCACAAGAACCCGATTAAAAATGTATTAGTATTATAATTACCTTTTGAAATTTGTAAATATTGTTTAATAAATAACTTTGGTTATATTAAAATCTTGCAACACAAAACTTGCGCAATTTCACAATTCACGAAAATGGCTGTATGATTTATGTAACACATATGATAGTGTTACCAGTCCACAAATTTTAAAAAGAAAGCATTTCAGTTGAATTTAAATTTAACACTTTTTATAACTTAATTCCAAAATAAATGAGTTTTATTGGTATGTTGCAGATATGCAACAAAAACTAATAAAGGGTTTTTAAGCGCAGCGTTTTTTTTTTCGTAAGTCCGCCAAATACATGTTACAAATTTTTATGAAAACTTTATCTGCGACTAATATATAAAATCTACCCATTTCTATGGCTAAGTATTAAGTATTATGGAAAGTATTTTGCATTAACTTCTGTATTATACTGTTATCAGTCGAGTGACAGCAAATCTCTAAACTTTTTTAAGAAAAATGCAACTGTAAGAACAAAGTTTTTGTATGAACTTATATTTATGATGATATCATGCATAATTTTCTTAATTTCAAGCTAACTGACAAGGTACTTAGTTGCAGGCCCGTTTCAGGGGTTGTTCTTCGGAGCAGGTAAAGCCCACCCTCGTGCATATGCACAGACTCAAACATTGCTTATCTGTGCTAATTCAAAAGAACTTTGTTGGCACATAGTTGAGCTTAAGTAGCTTCATATACATACATATATATTATTTAATGCTGCAAAATTTATTTTCACATTGTCAGTCAAATTCTTAAAGCGATTCCCGCTTTCAGAGGTCAGGCCATGTTTTCTGTAAGTTTTTGGGGTCGCTTAATCCGAATCCAACGTCTCACCCCAGCACATTAGACATTTGAAATAATTTTTTAAATACCTCGATGACTAGACAGATAGGCCATTTAAATGATTTAACGGCGCGGATTAATTTGAACCGATGGAAACTGGCAAAAAAATTCAATTTTTCATCAACATGAAAGAAGTATACAATATAAAAAAAAAATAATAAGAAGCATATTTTCAGAGACTGCATTGTAAATGCTTGGAAATGTGCATAATTTCAAAACCAATTAAACTTCATAGACCCCCAAACCAATAAAAAAAACATAGTCTGGTCACTGCACCACATTAGATTTTCTTAGTTTAGCTACAGTGTAGTCTAAAGTTTAAGTCGTCCAAATATTTTCTGGCCTTACTGCATGTGCATTGCACAAGTCCAGAATACCTTTAACCCTATGGGTGGTACAGTGTAAAAAGGGAGACCTAAGGCAACAAAAATGGCCACAATTCATCATATGTCAAGCTGTGATTTTTATTGAGTGATGAAATGATTGAAGCCCAGTTGCCACAACAGCACATCTGTGTTGAGACAAACCACGTTCTATTGCAGGTGCCTTATGAATCTTGGCTGTCAAATGCACAACAGGCGGTTGGGAAAGAGGGTGTGAGTAAGGTAAATAAAAGAAAGAAAGCAAATGCGTGATAAAGTATATGATACAAGGATAATGCAAAGATGAAGCAAACAAATTGCTAGCAAAGATAATAATTATGTAGAAATATGTTTAAATAAACACGCAAATGCTTGCCATTCATTTTTATGAATGGGCATTTATCATAATTAAAAATTCTACCTACAATGCCACTGTCGTATGCTGTGGAGGGCGGTAGAGTGAGTACGGGAGTTCCGTGACCCCACGAATTGTTGTTGTTGTGCCTGCTCACGATGGCGACGTTTCTGACCTAAGACACTAAGAGAGTGTGCGTGCGTGCGTCACAGCCGACGACGACGACGTCGTGTGTGTGTTTGTGTTTGTGCCTTGGGAAACTCTTGTAGTAACAAGGCAATGAAAAAAATGTTGCTCCATTGGCTTCATTTCGGGTGAACAGCTGTTTTTTTTTTGGGACAGCTCTTATGTTCTTTGGGACAGCATAATAAAATGAGCACAAGCAAAGTGTGACATTGGAAGCCATAAATTACTTTACTCTTAGGCCACACATTGGTGTAACTCAACCGTCCTGTTGGTGTAGCCACCAAAGAGCGCAGCTTTTACTCAATGCGCAAGTCTTCCGGAACAACACCCAAAATTGATAAATTTCTCTTAAGCGCTCATAAGTAGGCTACATTAATTTTAACTCTTGTGCAAATTTATATTTATTTTAGCTTAAAAAATTGCGGGTTGCTATGTTTTATATTTAACTTTTAATGCACTTAAATGCTTTACGGTGTGTTTTGAACTTTTGCGTTTTATTAGCCATTTACTCTTAAAGTATGTACTTTAAGAGCATTTCAAGCGGCGCTCGTGTTTTGCCGGCGCCCTGGCCACACAGCGCTTCGGCTTTTATTGCGCTCGTGTGTCGAGCACTCGGCTGCTGTATCGTTCACAGCCGCCTGCTGCTGCTTGTTGTTTGTCTTTGCCACTTCGAATGTCGTTGCCGTGCGTTGCAGTTGTGTCGCCGGTCAGTCGCGTGTCGTGTTTGTAGCGTGTTTTTCGTCTACGTCCGCTCGTGTTTTTCAACACTTTAAGCGCGTGTTTGCAAATTTCTGTGTGACTTCAACTAATTTGCGGTGTTTAAAGCTTGATTTTTTGCTACTCAAAACGAGTAGAGTGTATCATACGTTGAAATCTCCCAACAGCTAATGGATAAACGCATAAAGTTTGAGGCTGTTTGGGGCACGTTGAAATTATGAGCCTAGTTTGGGTACTCCCGGTCGGTCACCCATATTGAAAGTGCAAAATTTCGGAGCAACAATAACAAAAAAGTGTATACGTTTGTAGCTGCGTGTTATGTGTATAAGTGTTTGTGCATTGCGCGAAATGTAAACCTAGTGAATTTGTCACGTTTTCTGGATATTCAAAGTAGATACTCATGGAATTTAAGCAACCACGTTCAATAATACAAAGGTAAGCTATTTCACAATTTGAATGCGTATTATTATGTTGGCAGAAATGGCTCCTGAATTGCTTTAGGCGCTAAATTAATTGCAGCTTCGTTGGGTAAAAGTGTAATTATATATTAAATGCTTACAAGCAGGTTTTAGAAATAGCCTTTTGGCTAAAAAAAAACCAAAACTTCTAGTAAAATTTTTGTTTTGCTTTGTGAATGTAGTTGGTCAATATTGCGTTATGAATTATTTACAATATTATGTGCAATATTTCTAGCTATCTATATTGATGTTTTAACGAAAATATTTGACATCTGTTTATTTAAAAAATTTGTATTTTTTTTTGATAGTTAATCCAACAATGCTATTAGCTTTTGTTTTTAAGTAGTTTTTTTTTTCAAAGCTTGAATACATAACTTAGAAATCAAGGTACCAATATACTTTAATTTGGCAGATCAGTCTTTTTGTCGTTTTCAATGTATCTGCAATAAGCTGGCATTTAGTACGCGACAAAAATTGAAGTATTCATGAGGGCATCTACCAAAATTCAAAAATTTATTATGTTAAACTACCATTCAGTCCACCATTTCATTCATTTGAATTATTTCTAGTATTTTTTACAAATACTAGTATTAACATTAATAATACGATAATAGGAATATTATTTATTTGTACACTGTATGCTGAATGTGGCAAACTAAAGCTACAGGGATTGTAAAAACAACAAGTTATGAAATTTAAGACATTTAAGACTTTCGATGTTTAAACATAACTTGTTTCTTAACATTGTTTTTTTTTCGAATCCGTTTGGCAATTATGTGTAAAAGCCCATATACCATATACAATATGAGCGTTACACGACTCTACTCATGACGAGATTTTCGATCATAACACGATCATGGCCAGTTAACTGTTAGAGGCTTGTTTAAAACATCTTAAAAAACACCCTATACTACAATCACAATTCTTAAAAGGTGTATGTCTTAATGCAGCAAATACCTATAAATGCCAAAAAGTAATGCGCAAAAGTTTAAGAAAATAAGATAATAATGTTTACCAAATTCTCGTATTTTAATAATAATCCTATTCAGTACATTTGTCTGAAACGATAGCCTAACAACGCTATAAGAAAGCATATCTTTCAATAAAAAGAGTAAACTTAAATAGGAAAAAATTACTGGAATCATATTTGGAAAAAACTATTTATTTTCGAGGCGTCCATTAGACGCTTACAAAGAGCGAAATGAACGAAAGAACTGCAGTATAAAAGTTAGCCTACAGCACTCTCAGCTTTTAGCTAGAACTTCAAAATCGAGGTAGAACATTTGCCGAAATTTGAATCGGATATTTCCGAATAAATAGTCTTTATGAAAATTTTGTAATAGGGTCGACCTCGTAATTTTTATATATCTTCTACTAGCGAATAAGTATTCGGCACGAACATTAAATGGCGGTCGTTTTTTTTAATAACACTAGTTTACAGCAAAATGTATACTCAACATGTTTTACTTGTTTTCGAAGTAAAATGGCACGCTAAAACCGAAAATTAAGTGGAACGGATTTCAAGATATTTCGAGAAAAACATTTTTCGAAATTAAAAAAAAGTGTCTTTACTTAAAAGCAAATATATCTGATTGAAATTAACTGATTTTGATAATTTTTATATCAAACTGTAGATAATTCAATTACCAATCGATTATATTTGGAACATATTTATGTCAAATTTACGGTTTACCGTTATTTATCCATTCATATGAAATTTTTCGTCATTTTCAGCAAATTTTTGAGAAAAAGTCAATTTTGAACGTAAATTTGAAAATTTAAAAAAAAATTTTCGTACAGTTTTATTCATGCCTCGTAAAGTTTGATCGATCACGAAGAAAATGAATTGTTGTTTATGAAAAGTGGGAAAAAAACATGGAAATAACAGGAATTTTTGTAAAAAGTGAAAAATGTCTATTTGTTTTAAAAACCAAAAGTTTTAGATCAATAATTCGTTTGTTTAAAAATATATTGTTGGTATTGGTTGCCATTTTTGTTATACTATAGAAGCTATTAATTGGCGCTACTAGTGTGTTCAAAAAATAACCAGCTGTTTGTAAGCAACCGCTACAAGTGTTATTTAAAAAATGAAAAAATTGATGTAATTTCTTGGCAGTGGAAACCAAATAAAATGATACTTGCAAACAGCCCAATGTTAGGGTATTTTTCCCTTTGAGCCCCTTTATTAGGGTTGGTCATGTTGTTACTAGGGTATTCTTGCCTTTGTGCATTTATATCCCAAAAAAAAAATTAATACAGAAATATCATGTCAGAGATAAGGTTACGTTTAAAAATGGAAAGTTTTTGTCACAGACCCCAGCCCTAATTGAGAGCTTGCCTTTTTTACATCTTATTGGAATGAGTATCCCTTAGTTTAACGTACTCATGGCAATTGGTAAAATTTTCTATGAAATACAACCAATGTTAACATAACTATATCTACAGGAAGAAACTAAGGATCAATCATCATCATCTTCTTTTGTATAGTATAGAACATTTTGTTGCTGCTTGTGAACGAATATCGGGAGATGAATCATTCTTGTCAACCATAATGCGAGCTCTCAAAAATAGGAGTCCCAAAAAGAAATGTTTTCCAATAAAAATTTGTATTCTCCTATACATATAAGTGCAAGAGAGCGCGTCTAAATATTTATTTAAATATTACTACAACATAGCGCAATGTATACCAATTTTAATTATTTGTGACAAGCGAGAATGCTTAGCGCATAAAATTAAATCAAATTAATTCATTTTTTTAAATACTTATTTATTATGCAACAATAAATGAGTTAAATATAAATATTTGTTTTCTAATTAGTTAAATAAATTTCAACAACTTTATGTCGAGCTATGTACAATTTATGTTACATAATAACTATATATAAAAGTGATATTTCTCTAGACTCAATGTGGACATACCCTAGAAACTTTATTGTTGACCTTCGACCTGGTTGCTAATGTCCACAATAAAAAAAAGCAACATTAACACCGTTTAACCTTTGCAGACTTAAGTTTTCCAAATTAAATGACAAAATTTGATTATTTCCAAGCACGCAACCTGTGCTTTGTTTTTACTTTTCTAAAGCCCCCAAGGATAAAGCAGGCAAGCACCCCAAAAACAACAACAGCAACAAACTTGAAGAGTCTTCCCCCGGGTACAGCTGCAAAGTTTTCTTTTTTTCCAACAACTCAATTGTTTATTTAACAGCAATGAAAAAATCATTACATATTTTTATCGCAACTTCAAAGGTGAATGAAATTCTCAGTAAAAAGTTAAAAAGTTTAATGCATATCAAAATTGTATGTATATAAAAAAGACTAAATAAAACTTAAAAGTTGATTTAAAATGCAAAATGATATGACGAAATAAAAGCCGCTCGAGCTCAATTTGTGTAGCATATTACCGGAATAATATGTAAATATGTATGCTATATAATTTCAAAGTAAACATATAAACACTTTTTTTTGTTGTACTGGTATATGCATGCACTTTTGTAATTTTAACTGAAAATCGTATTTACATTTCCCTTTGTAAATTGGTCATGTTTTCTGGTTTGCTTGACTCGCTTCAAGTTCATTTTGCATTAATAATTCAGTTGTCAGTTTTTGTTTAAAAGCGCAACCCAAAAGAGAAGCGACAAACTGGAAAAGTTGTTGGTCCTGTTACCAGTTGTTCATAGAGTAAAATAAAGTATATTAAGTTTATAAAGTGGTATGTGGTGTGCTCTCTAGTAATATTTTCGAGCCTATAAAATGAATACGTCAGCATGAAAAGTCAAGTCAATAAGCAAATGTTCCGAGTGACCTTTATAAACGCAGAGATATCGGAACTCTCAGAGCTAGAGTCCCAAATTTCGTATACATAATCTCCTAGCGACTTTACAGATGCTACCTTCAAAAAAGTAGTTCTAACTCTAAGCATTTTGAGAAAAAGGAACATTTTTTCTGGTGACCCATTTATTGAAAAAAAAATATTTTTTTTTGTATTTAAAATACATTATGCCTTTAAAAAAAACACATTTCAAATCTTTGATTCCTGCCACTTCTTTCGACCCGGTAATCTTAGTTGTAATTAGCAAAAGGTGCTTTTGTTTTTATTTTTGGAACCATTTTAACTTGCTATAATATAAATAAATATTTTATTTTATTTATATGCCAAAAACCACTAAGGACTACCTAGTCTATGTGTGACTCCCCCCCGGTGGTAGACCGGTACAACCTATATGCTAAAAGTTAAAACAAGAAAAAAAGTTGTAAAATTCAAACATAAAAAGCATATGAAAAACTAAAATAATTGAACGTTTTTAAAAGAATAGTTCGCAAACTTAAAAAAGAGGGTAAGATCAGATTAGTAGTAAAATTATTATAAATATATTTTAAATAAAAAATTGAGTCGGAATTTGTTGAAGCCCTGTCAGCGATCTTGAAGCGGCATCTCCTCATCAAAGCGATTTTTGTTTTTAAGTATAATTTTGGTCAAATATACCAATTACTCGGAAGTTAAGTTCGTTTTCGTTTTTGCGTGCTCCCAATTCGACATTTCTGTCGATATCTTCTCATATTTCCAATACTCTTTGTTAGCACAGCTCTAAATCTTTCAATTGAAAATAACCACGGTTGTACTATTCTTATTACAAGGGCAAGAAAAAAAAAAAGTATTCAAAAATATTAAAATTCGGTTTCGGATTATTTAAATTGTATAATTAATCCAAGGCACTTAAGGCCTCAATAGTTGTTAAGTCAACATGGCCAGTTTTGGTGATTTACGCTAATATTTATCGCCAAAATCCTTATGATTTCCAGATTTTCATCATTTTTAAAAATATTTTTGTACTGATCGACACACCAAGGCCTTGACTAATCTTCAAATATTCATTTATGGAAATTTTTTCTAAATTTAAAATAGATGTTCTTAAAATTTGCTTAATTCAAGTAGGAAAGATATTTTTTAGTCATCTTATTTCACACACGTGTGTGCAGGACGTACACTATGCCTCAAATATAAGATATAATAAAGATACCAAGCAAATGTATTAGTATAATTTTTTTTAAACGTCTATCTATTTTTCTCCATCTTATTTTACAGTTTTTTTTAACTATTTTGAAAACAACCGGTGACGCCTACTTAAGCTCGTCTTTGCTGTCTTTGGAAAAAAGATTTTATGCAAAACAAATTCTTCAGTTTGTCCGAATTTTTTCTAATGAAATTTTGTAATATTTTAAACAATTAAATTAATATTTGTATCTTCTGTCGTTAACATACATACTTTTAAAGTATTCATCTAAATCCCAAAATCCATTCAGCCGTCGCCAGGGGAGGAGCAAAGTGAACGGAAATCCAGTATTCCGGATCCCTACGAAGTATTTATGTGTCTTACGATTTCTGAACTTTCTTTCTATGTAGCGCTGTAGCGTTTATGCTACTCAAATAGAAATTGCTCTGTAATTGAAATTTGGAGTCTTTTTTCTGCACAAGTTTCTATTACAATCATACATTTATCAGTGTGTAATGAGTATCTCGAATTCGGCCACGTTCGCCTCTTACATGAACCCTTTTTCATTTTTTAAATATATATATTTTTTCGCACACTAATTTGATTGTGTTGTTGCTTTTGCTGTTGCCCAACACTGAACACGCTTCATCATTGCGGTCACTCGCTGATGGCTGCCAACGCGGGAATTGCGGCTCTGAGTTTGTCATTTGCATGAATGCACTCCATTTTGCAGCGTTTTCTCTCTGGCGCTCTCTCTCACTCTCTCTCTTGGCCGCTTCCTTTTGTGCTGTTGCTATCTTTTTTAATCACGAAGTTTCAATCGATAATGGACGTGTCCTTTATAAAGAGCGCCCTTCTGTGTACTTGGGTTTCCTCAAATAATTATATGGATTAAACATTTCTTTCCCAAGAATTGATTCAATTGATTGTGCAATGTGAATGTAATGGTTATTTACAATACCAGGGCAATTTGCACTTGATGTATAATGGTATATGTAGGTTTCTATATACCAATATACATTTAGTAGAAGCTCTATTTTGAAATAAAAATCTATTTTTATAGAGTGTTAACCTCAAAATTTAAAGTGCTCTCAAGTTCCAGTCGTAGCTTTAGGTACCTCTATTAAATTTATTTCAACTCAATTTGAGTTTTATGCAAGAAGCTGCAGCTGTGGTAGACTTTCTGCTTGAACTCACTCAAAACGGCGTTGAACGTAATTAGACTCAAAATTAACGAATTAGTGAGCTGAACCAATGTATAATGGATTAGAGTTAATCACAAGTATGTTGGGAACTGTTTGAACAATGTTTCCTTTTTGGCTAAGTTGTCATCGTCGGTTTCATTGTCGTTTGCAAAAACCGACGACTTGGTATAAATATTTCCAAAAGTTACTTTTGAAATTAAAAGCAATACGATATGAAAATATTTAAGATATTACACAACTTTACTCCTCCTGACCATACTGCGATGCCTTAGATACATTGTACGTACCTAATTATGCATAAGTAGAAAAAAAAACATTCTTTTAGAGAATTTAAATTAAATTTATTAGAAGTAAATACTTTTTATGTTTGGTACTTCAGTACAACACAACAATATAAATTTCATTATATTTATATGTTATAAAACTAAGGCAAATAAAATTTTTTTAACATATCTTACGATAAGTGGGTAGTATTATTATTAGTAAATTATTGATCGAACTTGAAACTAGATTAAAAATTCTGATGGCATGACCAAAAAATATCATATTAAGACCAAAAATTCCTAAAATAAGACTAGCGTACATCTTGAATTAAAATAAAAATAATATTTAATTAGAATTCTTCGCATAGTAAAATTTTAAACTTAAAAACAAAAAAACCCTTATTTCTTAATACAGGACCTAATATTCTCAAAATTTAATTTCGATTTCAGCATTCTTAAATTCCATACTTTTAAGCCAAGGTTACAAATTCCTAAAATTATATCCAAAAAATTAAAACTTTTAAAACATATACGAAAAATTTTCAAATAATCGTTTTTTTAATTCTTAAAATAATAAAGCACATATAAACACTAAAACTTAAATTACAATATTTAACATTCCTTGATTGAAAAGTTTAAATAAGACCACAAATAAGATTAAAAATTCCTCAAAGAAGATTTATTAGGATACGCCGGGCACTCCCCAAAGTTACCGCTAATATGAAGCAAAGCCGTCGGCTCATAGAAAAACCGCTTTAAATAATATTATATAATAGCTAAGATAACCAAACTTGGTATTTGGCTACTTATATTTGTAGACAGATCAAGAGATATTTGACCAAGATCTTTAAGTCCATGTCGATACAAATTATTTTTTAATTTTTCTTTTTATACCCTGGCTCTGGTTTTCGTAAGCCGAAAATATATATAACATATAGAAGGAGACCACAGAGATTCTTTAATGTTACCTAAATTATGATCACTATAGAAGTTGATATGAAAATATCCGTCAATCTGTCTGGGCATCAGTATGAATGCCTAGATCTCAGAGATGAAAATTTTGTTTATGTTTTCGAGCATAATTTTATGAGCGTAATAATATATATAAGGTTAGGTTTGGTTGTAGTGGTTGCCTGTCCTGAAAACGGCCCAGACACACTTAGGCACAAGAAGGCCCTTTGTGATGCCACAGGTATCGCTGGCCACGAGCTAACCAGAGATTCCCTTATAACTTGTGTATACTGGAGTCGCTGGTCAGCACATGGTCCGCTCTGAGAGGACCGGCACGACTATCCCATAGTAACCGAATTATTGCTGAACCAGCCTGAAAGTTCAATGAACCTGGCTATTTCTCTGGGACAGAGGTTGGAGAGGTCTGTGAGGCTTGTCAGAAAAGGGGACCCAAGGGTCCTTAGTCTCCTTCTTGCTAGGGAGGGGCATTGACACATAAGGTGCAAGACGGTTTCCTCCTCCTCTTCGGATCTGCAGCCGCGGCAGAAATCGTTGGAGGGGGCGCGCATTCTTTCGGCGTGCCTACCCATAAGACAATGTCCTGTAAGAATAGACACAGTGGTCGGGGATTTGCGGTTCAACGTGAGCAACTTCCGAGTCTTGTTGCCGTCGATATTTGGCCAGGTGAGTCTTGAAATGCGACAAGAATCCTCATTAGCCCAGGCATTACGGGCAATTGCCAGATACTTCTGTTTAATGGCCAGTTTGACTGTGGCCATGGGAGTACCGATGTCTATATCGTTATAGACAACGGGAAGGAGGGTGCCCTGTTTGGCCAGTTCGTCCGCCACACAGTTACCCAGTATGTCCCTATGTCCGGGTACCCACACGAGGCGTACCCTAGAGAGCAAGGAGAGCTGGTTTAGGACGAGTTGGCAAGCATGCACGAGCTTGGAGTTGGCGTTGAAACCAGTGAGGGATTTTATTGCAGCTTGACTATCCGAGAAAATGGCAATGTCTGTTGCAAAACTTTCGCCCTCCTGTAGTGATTTCGCCGCGTAAAAGATGGCGAGAACTTCCGCCTGAAAGACGCTGCAGTGGTCTGGTAGCCTAAGAGAAACCTTCCAATTGAGCTTGTCCGAGAATATACCGCTGCCGAATATATATAAAGATATATAGGAATTTGTGTTTTCTCAAAAACCGTATTAAGTTTTTTAAATCTGTTGACTATATTATGTAACTCCTACAGATCGGACCTTTTTTTTCAAATAGTTTATTCAACAACAATTTTTAAAGGCAAACTTAAACTTAATAAGACAGCTCTTGAAAACAATTCGAAGTAAGCCCTGCTACTTTACATGAGACTTTCGAGATAATCGGCTTAGAAATTATACACATTTTCTAAAATTATTATGAGCTTTGAAAAATCTAACTTTTCAATATTTAATGCGAATATAAGTGCTTTGATCTATGAGACAGAGATATTTTCAATATATATTTTAATTTTTTGAGACTGCCTTGAAAACCTGACAGTTTCTACTGTCTCTAAAGGAGCACTTAAATAACCCAATTATTGTTTATTGTCAAAGCTTATAAAATTCTAAAATCTTTTTTCACTTTTTCAGCATTAATTTCTTAAAGTCAACTGACGGGTCAGAATAATAACCAGTACAAAAATAATTTACTAACAACCATGTATGATTAAATATGTACAAGTTCATTTGCAGTGCACTTTGCTAACTTAAAAAGTAAGGAAAAAAAAGAAGAGCGCACAAATTTTCCGCAGTTATGAAAAATGAGAATTGGTATTAAATATCATTTTTCATAATTTGGCTTGCAGTTGAAGCAGCGCATCAGAATTTTCTTTTTCAACTTGTTGTTGTTATTGTTGTTATTGTTGCAACAAGGCTTGGCTCTTAGGAACCCAAATGGCTTCTTCGCACGCTGCATTTTGTCCTTTGCGACTCACACTAGTCGCAGACTCAAAGAACTAAGATACATAGAGAGAACTTCGAGCTGAAAATTCAGAATAATGAGGAAACTAACGAGCCAAGACTTTTTCATTGTTTACTGGCGCAAAAATTGCGCGATTATTAATTTTCTATGCTATTTTGTAGCTCTTTTTGCTCCACTCTCCGGCCGGAATGATGGTTCCCCTACATCCGGCGTTGGCGTTGACGTTGCTCTTGTTATTTTGGCTCTGCAGTTTCAGTTGTTGTTATGCTCTGTATTCGTCGAGTATGAGGTATTGTAGAATTCTGCTATGCACCACATATGGCAGAGCAAAAGTTTTGTATAACCAAAGGTTTATAGTCACCTCGGAAAGCGATTTAATCAGGTTAGTTTTTTCGTCTCTCTGTATGAACACTAAGATCTCAGAGACCATAAGTACTAGGAACACCAAATTGAAGTCTTTGATACCCCCGCACACGAATTTCGGCATGACAAAGTCCACAGGACGAAAACCTAAAAAATCTATTGGATACAGTGCATCCATAAAGGGCACCAATTGTTATGTAAGCCTAATAAACAACAAAATTTTGACTTTTGACTAAACATTCCCAAGTCCCTTTGCTTCCTGGAATGTGTTTGTAGAGTATTCCACGGACACTGCTCCAACTGACTATAATTTTGTGTTCTTGCTGTTGAGTTCGACTCGGTTGGCGTCTGTTTTTGCAACATTTTTTAATATTTCGCAATATTCGCCACGTTGCGCTTTCTTTCGTTCGTTTTTTTTCGCGTTTCCGCATTGAAGCTTAAAACTGCTAAAAGTACGCGAAAGTAAGCAACCAAGCAAAGCCAATGTGGGCCAACAACCAGGGCGGCCACTTGGCCGGGTTCGGTTGGGGATTCTTTTTGGTAAGGGGGGGCCGTGAATTGCGCGTGCTGCCAACAGCTGTGAAGTTTTTATGCGTCCTTTGCCGAGTTCATTGCTTTCTTCGGGGCTGTTCCATTCGTTGTTGTTGGAGTTGTTATTGTGTGTGAGTATATCTTGGTATGGGGCCTGTACTTTAACTGGCACATTTTAGCATTGTTAACGCATTTTTTTGCGTATTTTAGTTTCAATTTTTCACTTAGTCATTTTTTTCAGAATTTATTAAAAAAATTTGTTATTAAGGAATTATTTAAAAGCATGCATGTTAAACTTTCTTTCTGTACACAATGTGTACTCAGTTAGTGGATTCAAATTTTCTGTATATGAAATTTTTTTTGTAAATCAATTATAAGTTTTTAGAAAACAAATTTGATTTTAGTCCTTGGTCGGTTGATTTAATTCCACAAAAAAATGCGTTGAACCGTTAAAATAATTTATTTAAAGTCGAACCTTTATATTTTAGAGCTACCTTTAGATCGATCGGTTAAGATCAGAGTTTAGTGGGAACCAATTTTGATGCTTATCATAGCCTCGGTACAGAGAGACTGACGGACTTGTCTAGACTAATTTCTCCGATGTCTTCTTTTCTTGTTACTGCAAACTTAATATAAAACTTTATATACCCCTTACCTTTGGTACAGAGTATAAAAACTGAATATAACTGATATATCGTCTATCAGTTGAGGTCTTTGTATGTGTCTAACAACGCGTAAAAGTGGTACATTCACTATATATCTGTGAAAAAAACATAGTTGTAGAGCCATCCGCGGTGGCCATTTGGGAGATATTATTTTTCATACATAAATGAGTAGTTTTAAACTTGCATTAGGTATATACACTTGCCAAATTCTGTTGAAAAATATACGAATAAAATGCAATTAAAAACAAACCAACAGATGGCCCACCTTATATTTCGATATTTGATGTACTGTATATACTTGCCGTACCCCAAAGTTGCAAGGCAAAAGTTCATAGTGGCTTTGTAAAGATGGGTTTTATAATATTTTTCAAGCTGAGTTGAAATCGAGGTTCTAAAAGGCAATACATTTGACTAGTTGTAGCTTCTCTTCTTCTTACGGTATCGATAAGCCATGCAGGGTAACTGGAGGACATTTTCCGCTTCTATCTTCAAAGATGAAATATTTTTGGCTTATTCTAAATACTGACTCCTATTCCGATTTTTCGATTTAACCATGCAGTTAATCGTTAATTTAGCGATAAAAGGAATTTTAACGATAAACCTTATTAATAAATCAGAAGCGATATCCAAAAGAGTCATGATTATTTCGAAGCTTGAATTACAAATTTTGTATACACATTTACCAAGAAAAAAACCCTGCAATGTTATTTTAAAATTTAGTGAGATTTTAGAAAAGAAAACTGGTTCTAAAAGAGCTGCTGCAAATCCAGGCACATATTGTTAAATATTATTTCTATTAGCCATTTACAAATTGCTTTTACATTATATAGCACTAATAAAAATATTTTCTCCTTCTTATTTTTTATTGTTTAGGTGAGTGCAAGGATTTTCACAACTTGAAGCAAACAAATCGACAACAAATGGCGTTAAAATACGAGGTAGCACTTATGATCCATTCATTTAGTTGACAGATACATTTTTAATTTAAAACAAACATATGAATTAAATTACAATTTCAAGGGAGTTGGAGGAAACAGCCGGCAGGCAATATCCGCATTGAAGGACATAAAAAAAAAATATGTGTATCACAAAATGGCTTCAGATCCAATTAGTTAATATGAATATTTGATGAAATCACTTCCGTTTCAAATGCAAAAAGTTTTTTGCCTTTTCTCTCGTTTTTTGTTGATGTTGTTGCATGTTGTGGACGATGATGATGACGATGATTTTCATTTATATTGTTGTTGTTGTTGCTTTGTAATTTGTTTTATATAGGGGTGTCAGTGTGTGCGTGTGCGTAACACAAATATAAATGAACAAGGCAACTTTTTGCCAACTGAAAAATTTTCAAACTTTAACGCATCCTTTTGCTTTTTTGTTGCAAGTCATCGTATGCGATTTTTTTATTTTTACTTTTTTTTGCTATGGCCACAATAACCACAATTTGCAACTTTCTGTGGCATTTTGTCAGTGCGACATCAAAATGTTTGCTGTGGCGTCACAAATATTTAAATATTTTATTTGTCACACATTCAGGCAGCAAGGCCCAAAAAAAAGAATCTGGAACTAACAACAAAGCGCTCAGATAGCCAAAGGCGTGGGTGCAGCGGGGGGGACTTGAATGTGTGCCGACGTGGTGCAGACAAATTAGGTCCTTTTCGAGAGCAGGTTTCTCTGATTGCGCGCTTCAGCGAGTGTGTGTGTGTCTGTGTGTGTGGGACTCGAGGTTTCTAGCATATGGGCGGTTTTTGTAGAAATCAAACATTAAATACAGTTTTCTTCCAATCTTCTGCATTGAAGGCCATTAGTTTACATTTGAGACGGAATTGTATGAAAACGTTTTCTTGAGTATTATAAAGAATGACAGCCAAATATATTGCATGAGTTTTGAGCCGGAGATATTGTGTTATTATTTTGTAAAAGAAAATACATTTATTATTATTTTTTAATTATTAAAATAATTTTTCATTATTATTTTTTAATTATTAAACAAATTTTTTTTATAATTATGTAATTATAAAAGTTAATTTTATTAATTATAAGTAGTTGAGATTTTATCAACTTTTTATAGAAAATTCTGAAACTAACACATTTTCTTCATTAATTTATATGAAAATTTCCGTTTTGCAGTGACTTTAAAGAAAAACATTTTTTTATTTTTTTTTGCGATTAAGTGTCATTATATATAGCACAAATAGGACAACTATCGTTATAAGCAAAAAAATCTGGGGTGCCATAGAAAACAATTTATTTTCAATTTCTTTGCAATTCCAAATCTTGGTGCCACAGACATGATTCGTAACGGTTTTAAAATCTTTGAAATTGCTTGAGATTTGATTAAATTCACCAATAAAACCTATTTTATTCAAAGAACTTTTTCTTATGTGGAAAGGTTATTCAATTTCTGATTTATTTGTATCTTTATGTTTCAATAAGTCTAATGTTTTAATTCATGGTTTTTATTTTTACAAAATCTTTATTAAGTCTTTAGTAAATATGCCATTCTGTGTTAACGTGCCAAATCTTTTCGAGCTAAGAGTACTTTTTTAAATGAAAGTAAACAATGTTTTTTTTTTTATTTTAACTAAGTTGTCATTACTTAAATAAATAAGTGCTGTTCACCTTTTTTTCAAATGTAATCAAACGAATTTTGCCATTCACAACGCTGAGCCGTAGGGTTGTCATACAAACCCATTTATTGGGCGGGAGTTTTATTCAAACTTCATTCATATTTATTTTGTACAAAAATAAAGTAAAATGTTGCAAAATATGCTGAAGTTTATCGCTTAATGTAATAAAAAATTAACTTTCTTGGATCACTGTTAAAAAAATGTATTTAAATAAGTGTCTAAATGTTCTAAAATAATTTTTGGAAAGGGGCAACCATTTGCTGCCATTCTAGCAATAGCTCTCTATAAACTTTTTTCTTTTGCGCTCACATTTGTTGGAAACTGAATATTTAGTTTAAAGTTTTCTTACCCAAGCCAAAAGCTATGCGTGACTAGTTCGAAAAATCAAAACGTTTGAATATTTCGTACAACCATTGAAAATTTCATAAAAATGTTTGCTCCCCTAGTTCCCTTATAAAGGATACCGTGGGCGCAGATCTTTATGGCATGAATCTCTGCTTGAAAGATGCTGTGCCAAATACCCATTGCAATAGAGATTCCTATACCCTGTTCAGTTTTGGACGCATCCGTGAACCATTGTTGCACCGGAGGTTTCCACAGGCGCTGCCTTCAGCCGAAGGCTCCCGACTTGGGAAAAGAGATCTAAATTTATAAGTGCGGCATGACCAGTGTTACTTGCTAAGAGTCCAGATGTGATCCGGATACGTAGTAAACTCTGCATGGCTGACTTTTTGATAAAAATGTAACTCCGGAGAGGGATAGGCATACCAGCCTTTGAAGCTTGCTGTACTTCTTGATGGCCACACTTTGCCGCGTCGTGGGCCACCACACGGGGCTGCATATGTGACGATACGCCGTACAATAATATTAGGGCTGAAGCCTCATGTGCTGCCGAAGAAAGAAGAAAATACATTCGGTTAACTTTTTTAGTATGATTTGTCATTTACCAAATAATAAGCGTTTTTTTTTTTAAAAAAATCTCGGTATGTGATTTTTTTTGCTCAACTCCGTTTGATTAGTAAAAGAATGACCCTTATATAGCAACTCTCACACATATAAGCAAATATACCGTATTTATGCAAATTTGCTTTCTTTACGTTTTTGTCAGGCCTCGATTTTTAGCTTATTCCCACGCTTCGAGTGTGCGTGAGTGTGTGTTTGTGTAAAGTATATGTAAGTGTGTGTGTGGTTTTTGCCATGAGCTTTTATGCATTTCGTTTTCGGATTCGGTGTGCTTGAATTTTTAATTCGTTTTTTGGGTTTTGTATTCCATTTTGTTGTTCAACTTTTTTTTTTTTTGCTCTTTTTTAATTTGGTTTGCGGGGTTCTTTTCAGACCAACACACCGCGAATTTTGTTTTATTTATTTATACATATATGGTACATATATAAATATACACATATAGGGTATATATAGTGTAAGTGCTTGTGTGTGTTTGTGTGTACACATGCAGCCATACAATTTTAATGGAATTTCACTTTCTCCGCCGCCCCTCACACTGTCGGCCATCCCCTTCACCATTTTTGTCGCCTTTATCGCTTATTTGCTTTGCTTTGTTGTTTTGCTGTTGGTTTCATGTTGCTCAGTGTAAAAATGTCACGCATTGTTTAATATTAATTTCATTTTCTCTGCTCTGCTGCAAAATTTAATCTCTAGAAAATTTCCATTGCATTAATCGTTGGCACATTTGTTCGAGACAATACTGTGGCACGTTTCAACATACAAAATATATTTAAATTAATTTAACTTTTGTGCGCTTTAAAAAGCAATCCATTGCGGCTTTTGTCTGCGGCTAAGTGATTCAAATGAGGTTTTGAGAAATTCCCCAGCAATCAGCATAAATAACGCTCTTTACAAGGCGTGCCGGCGGAATTAATGCCGCATGTGAGATTCCTTTCAACGAGCCAGGACGTAAAGCACATTTGTATTTATGCAAAATAGGCCAATAAGTTGTTTGTATATGCAGCCATGTTTGTGCAACAGTATATTAAGTGAAAATCAAAAAAAAAACCCATTTAAATACATATGTAAAATAAACGAGGCTTGACTCTGCTTTGCAATAAATCCATATGGCTTTTATATTACGACGTAGAAGAAGTTGTAAAAAATATAGCATACTTTTGAGCGCATCATATGAGCTATAATGTTTTATAGCCAATAACATATTTTTTAAAGTATTTACGTAATAAAAAAAACTACAATATTTAACAACTAAAAAAAAAGAAATGACCTTTCTATTATATATGTCTGATTTCCGCAACGAAAACTATAATATTTGCATTAAAATTACTTGCTTAGTGACTTGGTACTTCATAGATTTTCATCTCGTTGGAATTTATATTTTGCACATACCGACTTTTTTTTTTTTTTTTAATTCCTTGGTACTATATATTATGCTATCGCTTCTAATTGGAGCATAGGGCGAAAACATACCGGACTTAAGTATAATCTATTCCTACCACAATTTCTACAGTTATAGATTATCTCTCAAAAATCCAGAGAGCTTTTTACAAACGGAACCCATTATATATATAACAATTACTAGTTCATTGCATTCTCTTAATTACATACAAAATTTCTACCATAAATTGTACCACGACTTTTACTTAATTATAGAAATTAATAGCTTTGAATATTTCTTTATTTCTTGTGTTCATAAATCGTATAAATGATATTATTAACAAATTTACTAATTGGCAGCTTTTATGTTGTTTAACATTTTATTGAAGTGGTTTTATAATAATAAAAAAATACATTTTATATTATTTGTTCACCAACACGATTTGAATTTTAAAACCAATGACAATATTTTCATAATGTACAGACATGAGCGCAAAAAAAACACAAATGCTAAATAGCAGAAATTTGGTTTTGGATTTATATTTACGTGCTACAAAATAATAGCATACAATATAACATATCAAAACATAAATTTTCAACCTATAATAACACTAGTTTACAAATGTAAAAAAATGTTGGTATCCTCAATATATTTTAGTCATTTCCGTAGTAAAATGGCTTCCTAAAACCGAAAATGTAGTCAAAAAATTTTTTCATTGAACGGATTTCGAAATATTTTGAAAGACCATTTTTCGAAATTAAAAAAAAGTGTCTACTTAAAAGTAAATAACTCTGGTTGTTCTAAACTCATTAATTTGATAATTTTTTTTACTAAACTGTAGATAATTGAATTACACATCGATTACACTTGAAACATATTTTTGTCAAATTTACGTCTTGAACGCTATTTATGCATTCATATGAAATTTTTCGTAATTTTTAGCAAAGCTTTGATAAAAGTTCTATTTCGAACGTTTTAAAAAATTTTAAAACAGTATTTTTCATGGCTCGTAAAGTTCTATCGATTACGAAAAAAATGAGTGGTCGTTTATCAAACAAGGAGAAAAAATGTGGAGATAATAGGAATTTTTGTAAGAAGTGAGGAATGTCAACTTGTTTTAAAAAGCAAAAGTTTTAGATGAATAATTCGTTTGTTTATAAAGATATCATTACTTTTGGCTTTCGTTTTTTTGGAATTCTCAAGCTCTGTACCAAATTTTATCAAAATCGGCTAACTATATCATATAGTACTCATTGGAGCGATCTGTGAAATAGTCAACCGATTTTTATCAAATTTTGTACAGTGCTTTGGAACTCTAAAAAACAATTAAACATCGAATTTGGTTACGATATCTTCATAAACAAACGAATTATCCATCTAAAACTTTTGGTTTTGAGAAAAACTGACTTTACGTACTTTTTTAAAAAATTCCCCTTGTTTTTTTCCGATTTTGGTAAACAACCACTCATTTTCTTTGTAAAAGATCGAACTTTATGAGCCATAAATAAAAAGTATAATTATCTACAGTTTAGTTTAACAATCATCAAAATCAGTTTGGTTTAACCAGATATATTTGCTTTTAAGTAGACACTTTTGTTTTTTAATTTCGAAAAATGGTTTTTTCGAAATATTTCGAATTCCGTTCCTTGAACTGCATTTTCGGTTTTAGCATCAATTTTACTACGGAAATGAGTAAAGCATGTTGAGAATACATTTTGCTGTAAACTAGTGTAATTAACGCAAATTTTTTTTTCAGCTATAATTATTAAACCATAAAATTTAAATAGCAAAAACATCAAATTAAACATTATGCAATTTTCCACAGTGCTGACTTTATTTGATGCCGAAAGCTGGCAATCTCATTAATCTTATTATGCCCAGTATAAAGTATATTCCGACAATTTTTATATATACGCGAAAAAATGTATAACCAGCAGCGTATTCAGCTGTCGAACAAACCAAAATTAGTTAAGCTCATTAAATGGCACAAACTATTTTAATTAAATAGCATCAAACTCAGAAAGTAAAAACTTTTCCAAACATTTAACAGCTGGTTCGCAAACACCTAAAACAATAGAATGAAAAAGTGTGCTGAAAACGAGCCCGAGTTTAAGCTAAATGAGTGGCTAATGGAAAGGATTTGAAAAATGTAAGGCAACAGCTGAAAGTAAAACTAAAAAAGAAAGAAAAGCAATGCTAAGTGCGGTCTTGGTATCCTTGCATGGGGAATTGTTGCCATTTATAGCACCACAACATTTGCAAATTTTGACCATTTATTAGGACAGAAGAAAGCGACGGCATCTTCTTGGCCCAACTATAAATCACCATTAAGCAAATTATGTACTCAACTCGGCAATTTAAAATGTCTTTGGTGTCCATTGTTGTGCGAAAAAAATATACACAAAAAAAAAGCCAACCAAATATACATAATGTGCGTTAAACACTGCACAGTGGAGCAGGAATTGCAGGTATATCTAAAAAGATAAAAGCTGAAATAATCTAAAATCCATACAATGTTGTTTTTTTTTGGTTTTATAATTTTCGTTCCTTTAAGAAGCTTGCAGAATAAAATGATAAAAAAATCGTCACGTAACAAATTATGCGGACGCGAGAATTTTTTTTTTTTGGCTTTATTTTTGTTTAACAATTTAAATTTGTTTTAAATATTTGCCAGATTTCCAATTCGCGCTCTGACTCATTATTGCAAAATAAAGTAAGCGTAAGGAACTTCCTGGAAGGGTGTCCCCCGGCCACACCATATCTTTTTTTTATATTAATCCTTTCAAGAACGAGTAAAAATGGGGGGAACAACATCTAAAAATCTTTGGACTTAGAATTAACTTAATATAGCCAAAAATATTCACTAAATAAATTTGGTTAAATATTTTCGGTTTTAACTGTTACTTGGATGGTATGGGGAGCAGGGTATCTTAATGCCGGTATCGATGCCATCTGTAACTAAAATTATGGTACGAGTTAAAGATATGCATATCAAATATTCTGAAAGTTTTTCGATATTAAGCTTAGAGTGATGGTCTTGATAAGTATATTCTCAAATGCTCAAATATTTTAATATGAAATGTGAAGTGTGCTAAGCAATTAAAAACTAGCGGGCTACGCCACCTACGTGCTTCACACACCAACCACCTTCAGGTCTTGTATATTCATTTCGAGGCATACCGACCATAATGTTCCCTGCACTTTCTGTAATTTCTATGATTAAAAGACCCTTATTCTAGGCAAATGTGTTTAAGTTGGGTCGTTTTTGCGGAGTTCCCAGCCGATTTCAATAAAATTTTCATCCACGAATGGGTAGTGCAAAAAGGGGTTTTAAAAAAATTAAATTTTTAACAATAATTTTTGAAGTATTTATCTGATTTATCGACTGTAAGAATATATTCACTTTATACGGTCTGCCACGCCTTCTTCTGCTCGTTAAATACATTTGCACGAGCATATTAAACATTTATAACCTTGGTACTGGGTATAAAAATATTGTTTGCTTACTATTGAAAGTTTTCAAATAAAACTATGTTTTATGTAAATTGATTTTGATGTCGTTCAAAATTTAAGTCATGCACATAAAGCGGTTGCGGGAGGTTGGGGTCTCGCATCGCAAAATGGCGTACACAAGCGAGTTTGGCTGTATAACAAAATGCATTATTTATTTGCTGCATTTGACATTTTATTTACTTGTTTAAAAAGAAACTTTCAAAAATGCATGTAAAATGCATTGTTTTATAAAAATATATTTAATATACAAGGAAAACTTTGTACCTAAGAAACAAAAAGTTGAATTTTTTCAAAAGCAATCCCCCTATTACCACAAAACACTTTCCTTGAAAGTGTTCCTAAGTTACAATTCAATATAATATAATTTAACGCATAGAAAGTTGATAAAAATATTTTCATACTCGCCAACATATGATATCACTTTCAACCCACTGTGCGGCAGCCATTATCATTATTTCTCACATACAGCGACAGTTATCAGTGAGAGTTTCGCGTCGACGTCATTGACACGTTTCCCTTCTACTCACTCCCTCTCCACACGTCTACAAGCGAGGTACGCCTCTTGTTTTTGTTTTTTTTTTTGTGTTTGCTGAATAAATGTCCTCTCGTTCACTGTGTGTGTTTCTTGTATTTGTCGCTGAGGTAGGCTCGAATACTTGTATGTATGCCTCGACAAGGTGTAAACATTTGTAGGTGGGGTGCTTTTTTTTTTGCAAACATTGCAAGCGACACAAATTTATTTCTAAACATTTGCAGCAGGTTGTTTTTGCGCTGTCTTTTGTTCTGTAGATGTAAAGTTGTTCTTGTTGTGGTGTTGTTGTCAGACTGTTGTTGTGGTGCTTCTTGTTTTGCCTTGCCACATGCCACACTTAGTGCTCACAGTGTTGGGCAGCATCATCACCAGGGGCAGGCACATTCTTGAGGAGCCACAAATTTTCGTGTAGTTATTTTTCTTCAAAGTCGCTGCTTCCTTCGTTCTATCTGTTGTTGCGTTTTTTTTTACTTACTCGCAAACGTGTTATGTTTTATTTTAACAACTTCCGCTTCCCTCGACAGCGTATCCAGAAAGTAAAAAAGTGCGAAAAAGCTGCAGCATCAGCCAAAAAGAAAGGAACCAAAAAAAAGAAAGAAGAAAATGATAATACACAGAGCTTTATCTGCTTGCCAGTTAAAGTATTTCAATTTTTTCTTGTCTACATATGAGTAGACATATATATATATACATATATATGGGCGAAAATAGGTGAAGCGGGCCACTTTTGTGACGTCGGAAGCCGAAAAAGCGTTGCAAAAATCATATTATCTAAACCAATTGAAACGCGAGGGCCGTTAACCTCGTTTGGTTTGTTTGTAATAAATTTTAAAAATTATAGTAAGTATCACTACTCCAAGATATTTAATGTCAAAAGTCTTATGTCTTTAAAAACATTTGAAACATTGAAAAGAAGGATTGTAGAATTTTTGTTTCTGAGTGACACCGAGAACGCATTTTAATTTTAAAATGAAAAAATCGATTAAGAAACATAGCGAACATTTTTAATAAGGTTTAAAATTGTATTAAAAAAAAAAATATGCTGCCAAGTTCAGGAACGAAGTTTCTGCCGACTAAACGTTATATAGAAATATGTATTATATATTATAAAAACATACTAAATAAAAAAAATTAGTTACTTTTGTAAGGGGTTTTAATTTCAATTATATTTATTCATTTAATTTTACTTTAATTATTATAAGTGTAGCATAATTATAAATAAAATCAAAACATATATTCAAATGAAGTAATTATGTAGTCCACGCAGAAATTTCTATTCGCTCTAAACACGTCTTATTTGGTGAACTCTCTACGATCGACTGACTGCTCATTCTATTGTACTTGCTCCATTCTCTTTATGTGCCTTGCTCTCTATCTTTAATATAGGTGCTTTGGGCCCATTCTCTTTTCCATTCATATACCACATAAAGTATAATATTTGATTTTTGAAAATATTATATATTAAAAAACATTATGTTTAAAAGAGTTATAAATAAAAATTATAGCCGTAATTAATAAATCGTATATAAAATGGGAATTAAAAATTGCCTATTTCGTTACTTGACGATTTTTGTATGATTTCACTCTAAACTCCATAATAAATAGAACATTCGTTTACAAAATGTGACTATTGAATATTCGCAAAAAAACCTGAGCTTTGCGAAAATTTTTGTTAGCTGGATTTTGGCTACATATGTTCAAAAATAATCAAAATCGAAAAAATTTTTACCGCTTCAAGTATTTTTGCCCATATGTACTTCTATACATATGTATGTGTATGATTTTTTGTGTGTGGTGATATGTCTTGGTGTATCTTTTCCTCTTTTAAATATTTTGTGTTTGTTTTCCTTTTTCCGGAGTGCGTCAACTTCCGCTCTTGCCTTGGCGCAAATTACAACGCATAATTTTCACATTACGTCAGCGTGTCTGCTTGTGTGTGAGTGAGTGTGTACGCAAATACATTTGCATACACACACACATACATATGTTTGTATATGCAATACGTTTGTACATATCTTTGAGTGTTTCGAGCATTTCCGTCTTGTACACAGGCTTGCTGGCTTTTGTGCTCTGCTGCCACTTGCCTTCAAACCAATATGGAAATCAATATTCCTAATGGCTGTCATGTGATATACACTTCCGTATCCCTACTCCAACAGTTTTATTGCTCACCCGCATCGGGAATGCATAAATATGCCAACTTATTAAATATTTAAAACGTTTGAAACATTTTCAAATTAATTAAATTGAAATATGTACTAAGTCGATATGTCGAAAAAGTTTATTTATTGGCTACGCTGCGTATACGCAATCTTCAGTATATGCTGTAAAAGGAAATCATTAGAATAAACTTTTAATTGATGAAGCATTTAATAAAAGATATCATCAATCATCATTCTAAGAACTGAGAGTTGCGTTTATGTGTACAAGTGTCAGAGCAACGATTTATGTAGCATCCATGATGAAATCTCGGCGAGAAATAGGTATATTAGTTAAATGTAAGAAAGTGAGTTCTAAAGGTAAGTGGGGTTGTCTAGCCATAAAGTTGGTGCCGTCTTTCTTTTAAGGGTATATCGCCCAGCCTTGCATTTAAATAGTTTAATGGCATTATTCCATTTTTTATTTTTCTCACTTCCTTACATTCGGGTTCAGCAATCCAAAAAATAGAATAGCTATTCTATCTTTTCCATTTTTTGGTTCTGTAATTTTAGAATGCTTTTCATTCCTGTTTCTCATGATCCTAATTAACACAAATTGTGGCAGAATTCTACAGAAATATGTTTTCACTTAAGTCCTACTCATGTCTTTAAGAAGTGTTTAAATGCTTTAAAAAAAACTGACAGCACATTAAAAGATACTCATCATGCTGAAACAACTTTTCCTACACGCAGTGAAAAGCTGCAGAAAGTATAAAGATATTTCAAATTTGCTAATATGGAGACATGTGAAAAATTTGTCAGGACCAAAATTTACGAGCGCACTTTGCAAGTGCCATAAAATGGCGCGGACAAAGTCTTCAACTGTATTCGACATGAAACATATGAAGCGACCCGATCCGCATGCAACGTAATAAACTCATTCAACCGTACATGGAGCTTGCGAATTTCTCAAAAAAAAAAAACCAAAAAAAAATATATGAAAGTAAAAACTCTACCAAGTTGGTAGTAAAAAATTTGTGTGACTCAACATAACCTCAACTCGCTTATGCATGCACAGATAAAAGCCAAGTAATAGATATATATACCAAGCCAAGGCGCGACCAGCATCAGTGGAAGCAAGTCAGTCAGAAGGAGAAAATGGAAAAGCTGAAAAGTAAACTGCAGCAGAAAAAATCGCTGTGAAAAAAGGGAAAATGTGGCGGTAATTTAAACCTTTTTCCATTTGAGTAAGTTTTGCTATTGATGTTTGAGTGCGGGCTCCGTAGCCAAAGGATGGACAAGAACACAAACACAAAAACACACCCAAATCAAATATCAAAGTTGTCTGTGTGTGTATGTGTATCTATGTTTTAGTCCAGCAGCAGCATTGAACGCATGAGTAATCCCCTAGCAACAGGTTACCAAGCTTTTATTTTGACATACAAACAATAAAACGCTTTGGATATTTTGGTCAGAAATCGCTCCGTAAAAAAGGCAGCAGGTAGCATAGCATAGATCTGCAGTTGATTTACCAAATCAAAGTTGCATAAAACAAGTGGCATACAAATGCAAGCCAGATTAAGCTACGATAACATATATCTATGGAAAACAACAGGAGTAAAATTCAACAACTTTTGGCACAACAATGTTGGCAACAAAGCTTGAAGCATTAAAATAAAAGGATTTCGATTTATACAATTTAAACAACGAAAAAGTTAACGATGTCGATTGAACTAAGCTACTTTGGACCCATCCAGCCAGCACCTCAAGCTCTCCTGCTTTTTCGCGGCTTGTCTGTTGATTTGGGAATTGACTTTTACTTAAGGTTGCCACCCAACCAACCAACAATCCAAAAAAAAAGGAGCACCAAGGCCGGCATTCACGTGCCGCTTGACAGGATGTAATCTTTCATCTTAACTGAGATTTCTTGCCTCGTTTTGTTTTGTATTTATACACTGTAACTTAGGGCCCGGAGTATATTAGGTTTGATCATATGCATGTAACATACCATAGATAAGGTGACTCCCAAACTTAGTTAGGCAGACGTTAAAAAAACTACATATATAGAGCTACAATATTTTAACGTAGGTCAGTCACTACTATCAAATCCAAATAAATTCAAAGAGCGTTGGGATATTTAGAAAAATGGTCTGACCTCTAGACCCGAAAGTCGTTTTTATTTTGTGGCTGTGTAATTTTGAAGAAACAAACATTTTTCATAAAATATTAAATGAAACGTACATTTTTTTTTATTTCGTAGTTAATTTTGTAATATGACAGCACCAAATTTTAATTATTTAAATTGTTATTTTTATACAATTCTGAACTGAGTTTCTAGAGACTTTAGTCCCAAAGGTGAAAATATTATGTTTTATGCATTGCTAAAGCTGCCTTCTAATACGTTGATTCAGGGTATCTCAAAGTCGGCTCGACTTGCAAGTTCGCCATATTTTCTTTTTGCGTGTTCTCTTGTTTGCTTTCCATTTCATTTTCATGCACCTTTGCTCTTATTCTCTCCCTCTCTCTCTCTCTCTCTTTACGTATATCTCTCTCTCTCCCTCTATATCTCTCTCTCTCTCTCTCTCTCTCTCTCTATAGCACTCTCTCTCTACCTCTGTGCTTTGTGCGTTCATTTCCCTTTCCGTTTTGTTTTTCACCTGTGCAATTACATAAAAAAAAGGAGCCAAGCTGCTTCCTGGCCTACAAGCTTGCAACCATTTTTGCTCTTGCCATCCTGAAAAGTCGAAACGCACAAAATTTATTGTTTGTGGATTTATTTCTCCAGAGATACAAATATCGACGTTTTATCTTATGCACACGGGCATGTGAGTCAGTTGATTCTCTCTCTGTTTTGCCACGTTCGCTCGTTACCCAACAGACAAAATATATTGTTTGCTTTTAATTTATATTCAGGGTTGATATCTAGCTTTCTAAGAGAATAGCACTTTGAGCGTCAAATGTACGAAATATGCTTGGAAAATAAATAAGCTTCAATTGTAGTAAGTTTCATAACCTGTACAAGATTTTTAAATAGCTTTTTTATAAATATATATACAATAACAATATGAGTAAAGAATCTTATTTTGCGTGCCAGGTTACAAATGTTTAACGTTTTTTATTTTCCCTTTTAAAGATCCAGACCTATCGCAGCAGCCAAAATATATTCATATAAAATATGAATATTCGGTTGGAAGCCGTATGCAGAGGTTGTAATAAAACAGTTTTGCCTCAACAAAAAAGACAAAAAAAAAAAAGTTGAACCAGTCGAGGCGGTGCCCGACAATGGAATACCCTGTACCTTTTGTCTTTCAAATTTTTCCTGCATATTCCTTCTAAGAACTTTACAATTGGAAATTATTTTTTTTGGTGACATTCGATATTTATACCTATAAGTTCCCTACATTTTTACCGATTTTGATGAAACTCGAATGTTACGTCAAAGAAGTTATTTAAAGTATATGGGGTAAGTTGGTATGTTGAGGGGTGTGGGAGAAAACACGGTAAATCGATTGCGGGGGATGGGGGGACCGCATCGATAAAATTTGGATGTGGATTTTTTCATTAGAGCCACATGAATCCGCTTAATTGTGATTCTAGGTCACTTGTAACCATAATTACGAGGAGTCAAATATTGACGAAGTTTATAGGCAAGGGTGGTGAAATTTGTATATTTTTGACTAAAACTTTTGCTGTATCTGTCCGATTTTGTTTATTTTTTACACACAGATGCATGTAACTACAACGCATCGCTCCGTTTAAATTTGATGAAAATAATAAAATCATTGACATGATTCAACAAACTTCATCTTCTGAGGAAATATGCACACCTACTGGTAAAGTTTCGTGTATCTAGCTCTTAGAGTCTCCGAGATCTAGGTGTTCATACAGACGGACGGACGGACAGACGGACAGACGGACATGGCTCAATCGCTACCCGAGGTTATGATAAGCATTTTGGTATAAAGGACTTGGGGTCTGCCACGCCTCCTTCTGTCCGTTACATACATTGCACAAATCTAGTATACCCTCTGTACCTATAGGTACAGGGTATAATAAACGGACTCCGATCCGTTGGGGGAATTTTTAATTGTTTTTTTTTTGGTATTATTATGTAATGGAGACTGGTGAAGATGTGTTAGCCTGAATTTGTAATATTAAAAAACTTAAAAGGGTCTAGCTGGATAAGGTACTGGAAACTGCCCCCAGCGATTTTTGAAAACTAATGATGCAGTTCGATGCGTATGGCAAAATAAAAATTGTACGCAAAATTTTAGTTTTAAAACTTAAAGCGTTGCGGCTGAATTTAAAAAAACGTATTTTTCGTTTTTATTTAATTGTGTCTAAACTACTGAAAATTTTCGAACCAATTTTTTTTTTAATCTAAGGCTATTTAAAAAAAAATATTTAATTTTCTTAAAAAAAATATGAAAATTTAATATTTTTTTTAAGTATGTTCCTTAAATATGTCAATCATAATTTTTTTTTTTTAACAGAACGTGAATTTTCGTAATATAACTATACGATTTGTAAACGTTGTTCGGGTGTAAGTTTTTCCATGATGAAATGGCAATGAAAACTGAATAAAAAACACATGGCAACTTGACAGTACTAACGCGTGGTTTATCAAAAAAACCTTATTGAAAAAAAACCTCAAGATTGATAACCCTTTAGTTCCAATAGAACCTTTTTTTTCTAATTATTTAGAAAATGCAAGTATTTAATTTAATTATTAATATTTAATATTATTAATTATTATTTACTATTAAAGGATATTCTGGCCAATTGTTCTTTCTAGATTCTATAATCGTTAAAATAACTTTTAAATTATCTTAAATGCTTATTATGCACTATTACTTAAATAAAGATCAGCATAAAAAATAAATTAAACATGGCCAAAACACACACATACGCACAGGCTCATATAAAAGCCAACTAAATGCGTGTAAATATGAAATCGTTGGCCATATTTAAATGAATTCCATCCATATTTAAGTTGTGCTGTCAGTGACCCAATTATTTGCATTTGAAAGGAAACTCCATGAGGAATATAAAATCGGCGCTGCGTTAAATTTGAAGACATAAAGGATTTCCTAATTGCCAATTTGCATGCAGGCTCGTCTAATTTTTGCCCATTCGTCGCCTGAATAAACTTAGTTTTGCTGGCGCTTGTTTTTGTGCCCCAACTTCCCGGAATTTGCGTTTTTTTTCTCGTTCTCGTTTTGTTTATGAATTTGTTTATTTAGTGTGCTTTGTTATGGCATTGCCATTTCGCCTTGGTGGGATTCAGTCAAATCTTCTTTACACACCACAATGTCTCTCTACTCGCCCTCCCAAGAATCACGAGAATAATTCATGATTTCATGAATTTGAATTTTGGCTTGTTTTTTTTTTATATTTTCCATACTTTATATTTGTTTAAATTTGGGTGGCTTTAGGGTCACCCTAAAGTGCTAGGCACACATTCAAGCTGACAATAACACTCACGGAGGCATATGTGTATGCAGTGGCGTAGGCAGCTGTTGGAGATGATGAATGGGAGAGTTAATATATAATTTTTGTCAAGTTTGATAAACTGATAAAAAAGGCATTTTAAACTAAGATTTTTAGATTTTTATCTTGATCTTAGTTCATAAAGTAAGATCAAAATTACTTAAAACTTGATCTTAAATCTAATAAATAAGATCAAATGATATAAGATTTAAGCAAGACCACAAATTAAGACAGTTGGTTTCTAAAATGAGCCACAAAACCTATAATTCAAGATTTTTCAAAATCCGAAATTAAGATTTTGGTCAGTTATTAAATTTTTTTTTTTAATTTATAACCGGAGAAAGTAACAGCCGATCTAAGTGGTTATTTTTATATTTTTTTCTCATCCATTCCACTCCGGAAAACCAAAATAAAAGTCACATAAGCTTTTGATTATTCAAACTATGCGTACCCAAAAAAATACTTAACTGGTTAAGCCGGGAAGCCACAGAAATATTTCTGAACTTACTGTCCCGAAGTCACTTGTAAATTTCAATAAAAATCCCACCAAACTACTTCACTGTCTATGCGTTAATTTAATAGCCTGGCGTTAGTTGCCTTATTTGTTGATATGGGCGTGGCCGCTATGTATGCCAGATATATAGTATATGTATATAGGTTTATTATATGCGATTATTTGCCTTTTAAATTGTCGGCTACTGTTGTGTTATTTATGCAAATGTCAAATATGTATTTTGATATGCCGGCATATGAAAATGTTGGCCATGTTGGGCTGACTGAAAGCAACCGGAAGTACATTATAAAGTTGCCGTTGCTGTTGCCATTGCCGTTACCGTTACTGCCACCGTTACTCAGCTGGTTGTTATTGTGTTGATGTTGGCCCTCATAATGTTATTTGGCCAACAAACAAACCGAAATGCGCCCTAATATGCCCGTCAAATAACCCAATGGCCTTATAAGTATACATACCTACACTCCTATACATATATACAACCCAAACAAAGTCCCAACCGACCCACTAACAAGTACAGCCAGTAATTATGGTATTTTTGGAATTTCTGCTTTATACAAATGATAGGCACGATATACAGTTAGCTGGCATGTCGACAGTTGCCGGCGTTATATACAATATATGTAATACACAGACAGAGTGGATGGACTCGGGGGGCCTAAGTAACGGCAACGTTTTGTTTACTACGCGAACCTCCTTTGTGGCTCCCAATGTTCTTGCACGCAAAGTGAATTTTTGAAATTATTAGCACGTTAGGTAAATGAATTCGCGGAAAGAATTTTAAATTTTAAATTGTATCATCTTCAAGTCACGCATTGAATATTCATTAGGACTTACAAGACTTGTTGAATTTCCCCAGATAATTTGTATAAAAAAAACCAAATAAACAATGAAGCCGTTAAGGATGTACCTGTGCGAACTTGCTTTTAATTTCTTTAAAAGCAACAGCTTGAAAGCTCTTTAAAAAATGTTTTTTCTTTTAATATTTAGCAATTCACAACTCGTTTAATCTATGGTTTCAATCGAAATATATGTACATACCTGTTTTCATGATTTACAGACCTGGGAATAATTTGTCCGTGCATTCACACTATGTGAATATTTATAGTAGTGTTATTCATAATTAGTTTATGAAGAATATATTGAATATTTTTAGGCTATAGTTTATTTAAATTTCTTTCTTTGTGCACTTCAAAATTGTATATTCGAGAAGCTGCAGCCTTCCCAACGTTATCTAAAGTATGATCAGGGCGGTAGAATAACGCTACTGCGCAGTTTATTTTTGATGTCAATCAATGGTCAATCAATTCAATGTTTTCATCGCTCAATAACTTTTTTAACTTGCTGTTTGGGTCGATGTGAGAGAGTTCGCGTAATGATGATATACAGTGAAATTATAGTTTTATTTTTCCGACGATAGTTAAGCCAACTTGTACGCACAATCCCTGGTTCTTCCATCGGTGGTACTGCCCATCGCTTTGCTATGCTAACAATAACTAGTCTGATGATTCATGGCTTACGCCAACTGATATCAAAATTCTGTTGTCCTTTTTTATATTTCCAACACCTACATATCCGTTCTCACTAGACTTGTTTAATTCTTATAAATTACTAAATACGTTTTTTTGGCCATTATATCCTTTTTGGCAAAAAAAAAAATGCTTACAAAAGCAACTTTCTGTTACACAGACAATTACTGCTTGCTATATCGATATCACGATAATGAAGTGATACCAATGTGCAAACTTATATAAGGATCGGCGTAAAGAGATAAGTCGGCTTGAAAATTTGGACGTCTTAGAATAGCGGTGAGCTAAACTATAAATACAATTTTTTGTGCCTGTGTGCGCAACAAAAAGCTTTCGCAATGAACAAGTTGCAATGGGACATATTTTTATCGGCATAGCTGAAATTGTTTATATTTTATTTTGGATCGAAACATTACAGGCTCTTTGTAAGTTTAATTTCTTTATTTTGTATATTTTTTGGAATTAATATTTTTCCAAAATATAAGACCCCCGCCTAGCAAACAATACTACTTGTACTTGACTATGATGAAGTAGCTAAGATGTTCACATTTCGTCAAAATTTATATTATACATATTATTATTTCTTAATATTGCTTTATTTCCATCATAATAAATTATTGCTTAAAGCTAGCTTGATTTTATATGTACAGAGTGAAGGCTTAACATATGCAACTGAATCATTAATTATTTATTGCATTGTATGTATATTTTAAGATGCAGTGTTGTTATTATCGTTTAAAAATTCCACTTAAGAAAATTATATAAAGTATGAAATACGCTAAATGTTTTCACTGTTATTTATAGTAAAGTTCCATTCAATTTTAAGCTTAAAGTAACCATACTATATTGAGAGCATATATTAGCTCTTCTAAAAAGTTCTGTTTCTTTCTAAATTTACATAAATCATCATATGTGTTTATATATTTGATTAAGAGAGGCATATCTTCACTCCTGCTGAACCTTTAATCAAGGCAGTTTGGAAGCTTTCATTGACCTTATTGTTTGCTACCAGAGATTTACAGTTGATTTAACCATTTAAGCATGGCCAATGCATAATAAACGGTTTCCCGCAAAACTTTCCCTTTACACATTCACATGGATATTAATACACTCAAACCGATAAGTGTGTGCGTGACGAGGTATCGGACAATTTTCCCCTCTTGTTTTCAAGCTACTTTTGAACGCTTTGTTGGCTTTACGCATTCTTGGCTTGTTCGTTTTTATACCCTTCACTCTGATAGTTAAAAGGATACAATAGAATAACAAACTTATACGGTAAAGTTTTCACAAATCATCATTGTATAGATCTTGTGGACCATATGAACTATACAAAGAAAATTTTTCAAAAAGATGCGCATTTCTTAAATAATGTATTTCCATCTTTTCCTCACGAAGAATGTCGAGCATTAAGATATACCGCAACTGACTTCCTGCTATCACCTCTCCCGAGCTCTCTATACAAAATTTTGTTAAGGACGAATATCCGATCTCCAATAATGTTAGGAAACTACAGGCCATATAGCTTGCAGGATAAAAGCCGCCTTTATAACTTCTGTGGTAGCTGCGACGACAAGGAATACATAGAAAACATATATCTATCTCTGCAAACATATCCAGTTCATTGGCAAACTATTCTATTAGGTGGTTTCAAAAAGTCAAAATGTGGCACTCAATGCCAATCTTTCTCGCTTATCGTTAAGCCCCAAAGCATCTCAACAAATCGTAAGAGTGATATCGATACTCACCAAACAGTCCAACTAATCCAACTTTCCTTTACATAACCTAATTATTTCTGTTTATAAGCATGACCCATTAAATTCCGATTTCCTATTAAATAAAAGGATGTGTACCATTTTTCGATACTATCGACTCACGCCAGCAATCGGTTCAATACATAATCAAAGCAAAAAGCTCTTTTATACTTTTTTAGCGAATAACTTTCATTAATATTGGATCATAAAAAATAATAAATAAATCTATTATTTAAAACCCAGTAAAAATTAAAATTGTAATAGGAAAGAGCTGGCAACAGTCTAGTATGTAATTTAGATTCTATAATTCCTACTAAATTATTTTAGCGGCAAAAGGCACAGGGTATCCTACGGTCGCGCACCGCCTTCATTGTTCATGTTACATTATTTTTTGTTGTTGTTTTTTCTAAGCTTGTATTTGGCTTAGTTCCTTCCGCTACGGCCGTCATTCTACTTAAGATAAAAATCATGTGTAGTCATTAGATTGTTTTTGATTGACGTGACATGATAATGAATGATTTTCCCTCTTTGTCTTTTTTTGTCGCTGTCCCTTTTTTTCTGACTTTTCAGCTACCCCCACCGACCAACAAACCCTACTTACTCTTAACTCGCTTTTGTGTTGCTTACTTTTTCGAAGTGCGGTGCTCCGGGGCATGGTCATTCAGTTGGCGGCGGTTAAGTTCTGCCACAGAACATGTAATTTTGTGGCAAGCATTTGGCCAAAATGTCGCCCGTCGATTGTTTACTCTTAGCTTGGGTACGTTTACAAGGTGTTCAGGTGGCCGTTACATTGTTTATGACTGGCCATAATGGCCAAAACGGCGCTTCAAAATATTTACAGTGGTTATTGCCTAACTTTTGCACTCGAATTAACACAAATTGTAATTAAAGTGTGCACGATATTTGGAAATTACCATGGTATGGTTTGGCTGGCTTTTAATTATGGATCCAAGCCTTGTAATCGCATGGCTAATTGCTGCCGCATTGAGGCTGAAAGCTTTCGGGGCCAGATGGGAGTAGTGTGAGGAATTCAGCTAACTGCTGTTGTTGGCTTGTCAATTGCCTTCAAGTTGGCATTGTGACATTTGAAAAGGACATTGCCAGATGTCCGTGACTATGCAAATGCCCTTCGTTTCTTGGCATCACTGTACTGTTGATTTGAATGACGGCTCTTGTCTGACTCTGACAGCCTATCAATAGTTGAAATGTGAAGCCGGCAAGTGTATGTACGAGTAGTATATGCCATTGAAATAAATCAAATGCAGTTTGAAACATATGACAAGGATAAAACAAATACTAGAAGATAAAAAAGAGAATAGAAAAGGAAATGCAGTCTCGATCGAATTCATTTTCAATGGTTGTGGTGCTATACTGCATGGAAATTGATATTGGCTCTTTTACTACAATACTTGTACGTGAATAGAAGAAAGGATTACCCTTGTAACATGACAGAGCAGTTAATTGGTTCACATGAGAGCTCTTTCAAGACGACCTGCTTGTTATCTTTTGTTCCAAACAAATGGAGGATTCGACTTGATTTCTTAGGTAACCAAAGTGCTTTACGTTACAAGTTGTTGTTAAAATATAGCAAACAGCTTCGTACTTTAATTTTGAAGAGTGTATTAGACACAAAATGAACATGTACTGGATACAAAAAATTCAGGGGGCTCCTCCAACTGTTCGCTTCGCTCGGTAACCCCGGAAAAAGACGGTTCTTTTGTCATTTCAGGACAACCCAACTATAATCTGCCCTGCACTCAACATAATTGCACATTGTTCATCTGAGTGAGAATGATACTATCAGTGTAGTAGAGGCAGAAAAAACCAGTATCCAATAAAGATTTATCGTTATTTGTATGGATTCCAATGCAAGGCAGTAAAACTACAAATAGTCGCAATACAGCTTGAAAGTTTTTTGAAAACGAGTACTTGTCATCTAGTTTAGCAGGGGTGAGATTAAATTTGATTTGTTTCCTGGAAATTTTATTACAATCCATGGCTTTTTGATTTGCGATTGATTTCGAAGAATTCCGAAGTTATAGATTGGCATATGCGTAGATTTTCATTAAAAAATAGGCTTAGTATCTCTGAACTTTGCACAAAATATTTATTTATTGAGCCGATATCTTAGTAAGTGTACTTCTTTCTGCCTACTGATATGAAGTCGGTTAAATAAAACACTAATTTCCAGTTAAACCTTACTCGAAAAATTTTCCGAAAAAATATTATGAAGGACTTAAATATAATAATGAAGAGATTTTCAAAAAATGTGTCTCGAAAAATTACTTTTAAAAGAAAACATATTGGGGGAACAATGCGACATTGAGTATTGTTATTTAATTTTATTTTTTTCCTATACATGTTTTTATACTTTTGATTTATTTTTTTGGCTACAACTTCCAAAGTTCAAAGTTTAAGGCTATATCGACTTTGCTATTAATGAAGATAGTTTCTGTAGATACCTACCGGGTATAACAATTAAGCTCTCAAAGGATTCATGCTGGAAATCACTCTTTAGTCAAGCCTGTCTTAGAATAGACTACTGCAGAATAACCAATTGATACGGCCAACCTTCACTTCAGAAGGTATTACGTTTGCAGAACGTCATTGCCAGAAGGCATTATGTTTTTGTTACGTCATTCAAGGGTGATTACTTAGAATTTTAATAATTTGCAAAACCTTGGCATTAAAGAATATTTGGTAATAAGAAATTGACTTGAAAGTAGAAAGTTTTTAGACGAGTATATTAAGAGCATGGTTATAGTTCATAGTTACGTTATTACCTTCTATGCCTAAATGAGAAAGATATATATGCAATAGAGTTATCTTGCTTGCAAAGGATTTTGCAACAAGACGACAATATTGGTTCCTTTATCATCTCCTTTAGTTTTAATAAAGATTTATATCGAAAGCTCAAAGCACTTGAGACCTTTGAAGCCTCTGTCGTTACATAGGGGTATGCTTATTTTAGTAAGGGTTTCGAACCTCCAATTCAGAATGGAATCACTCAACCGCAGCTCATAAAGCCTATAAGATACAAGAAATACGTCATCGTGCTATTTCCCATTCGTTTCTTTCCTTTATTCCTTCCTTTATTTCAAAAGAACTTTTATTGTCAAGCACTTAAGTCGGAAAGTGCCAACAACAAATGTGTATTAAATTTGACCTTGAAAAATTCCTGTACGCGTACTAAGCCCAACTATTAAAGTAACGCCTTTGACTTATGCCCAACCCAACAATGCTTTTTATATTCTAACTATCTCGCTTTTGCCTTGCATACATAAAAACAGACTCGCCTGTCATCAGGACTTGTCACTTACATACCCTCGAACACTAGTCGAAAAATTGTAGCTAATACGTGCAAGTCCTGTAAACCAGGCTGCCAGTTTATTGTCGTCCAACATGTTAACTTACATGGTGCCTGAAGAGATACAAAAAAAAAAAGAGAGAAGAAGGGTAAAATGCTTTCCTCTCGCGACGTGCATGGAAATTAAGCCAAAAAAAAAAAATAAAGAAAACGAGAAAAAAGTTTTCCATCATCAAAAAAACACATGGAAAACAGACCCTCAAAGGAAAAAAGAGCAAAAAAGAATTGCAAAGAAAAAAGGAATTAAATGTATCACGCGTAACATATTATTAGTACATTTTCATTATCTTACCTAGTACACATTGAAACCACATAGAAATACCAACCTTGGCAACATTGGATACAAATGCAGGACTAAATTTCTTCTATATAGTATTTGTGTAATGTGAAAAAGACAATAGAGGAAAACAAAACTTGGTATACATTTTCTGATAGTACTTCTGGGGATAGCAATTCCTTGCATGTCTGTTCGGTTTGTGGTGAAAGAGGGCGGATCTGGGGAAGGCAATACTAGCGCCACTTTAATTAATACGCATTGGCAATTTACGCACGCTTGACATGCTTCACACACACACACAAAAGACGCACGTCCCTGACAACCCTGCCACTGCCACTAGCTCACCACCTCTTCACTACCTCCTCACCGCTTTTGCACTTAATAGCATCAACTCGGTTGACACGCAAATGTAGACTTTGCTCCATAATATGTTGGCTATATATACATACTACATACATACATACATGCACTTGTACATTCTACATAGTATAAATAGCAGTCTACATTCTTCGGGGGGCATACATACATAAGTAAGTTGATAGCCAGACGCACATGACACGCTTCAAAATGTCACCAACAAATGAATCAAATTAATATTTAAATAGCGCCTTTTTGTCAACCTATGAAATTTTAACTAATGTTCCTTAAACACACAAGGCTAAAGAGCATTTAGAAATAAAAGTTACCTTTGGGATTCCTATAATCTTTCAGCAGGTGTTTTGTGGTGTGTTTTGAAGATTTGTGGTCAGCGGTGTTTCACGAATCATTTGAAAGAGATAATGACTATACGAATGAGTTAACGTCTTTAACCCAGATTGGTAACCAGAAGAAAAATTCAATCTTTTTGCAAAAAAAAAAAAACATTAACATTGAGATGAACTTTAAAACGTATTCAAGAAAAATATTTTTTTTTTTTTCATTTTTATATGACATTTAAGAAAATAAATGAAAATGACTTTCGCAAGTTCTTAGCTGGTTTTTAGCTCTTTAAATACAGTGTCTTTGGCTGCTATTAGTAGAGCACGCTCTTAGTGAATTTGGAAAACCAGAAATAACAAACAAAAATCGACAAAATGGTCAAGCATATGACCGTCGCGTCGCGTCGATTCAAAGTTCGTGAGCTACCTGAATGACGGGGAATTTAGAGATACAAAGCTATTTTCATTTCAATGCAGTACAAGGTATAACAAAATTTGGTCTTAGAGTGCAATTGAAATCATCCCCCCCCCCCAAGATTGTTGTTTTTTTTTATAAAATCGATTTGGATGATAATAATATGGTACAATAATTCATAATCTGTTATTTATAAACACTTTGCATAAATAATTTTACTTAACAAAACACAGTGCATAATATAAATCTTTATTAAAAATTCTTAGATCGAATTTGATATTGGCTGTTCATTAAAATTTTGTTTAGGTTTTATATATATTTAGTATATAAAATTTAATACAAAATTTATCTACAGCAATTTCTTCCACAATTGACACCTTACGGGGAAAAACTTTATCTGTAGGAAATATTGTTGTAGAGATATTGGGAGAGATAATAATATTGGCTGTTCATTAAAATTTTGTTTAGGTTTTATATATATTTAGTATATAAAATTTAATACAAAATTTATCTACAGCAATTTCATCCACAATTGACACCTTACGAGGGAAAACTTTATCTGTAGGAAATATTGTTGTAGAGATATTGGGAGAGATAATAATATTGGCTGTTCATTAAAATTTTGTTTAGGTTTCATATATATTTAGTATATAAAATTTAATACAAAATTTATCTACAGCAATTTCATCCACAATTGACACCTTACGAGGAAAAACTTTATCTGTAGGAAATATTGTTGTAGAGACATTGGCATACATTCTACATTCCATTAAATATTTAAAACACTTTTGAAACACAGGAAAATTTTTTTGTGTAAAGACTGGTTTTTGTGACCATGGAGCTCTTAAAATGATTAGATTTGTAGACATTTTTTGATGTCCAATTATTTAATTTTTATGTTATTTAGTACAAAGATATTATATTTAAAAATTAAACTCAGTTTTTAATACAAATACTAATGGTAGTTTGACAAGCATCATTTCTCGAAAAAGTAAGGTCCGATGATGCCTTTCGACCATAAAGCACTCAGCAGACATTTTTTGAGGATGCATCAGCTTCTCTTGATATACGCAAAGATGAAAATCCTGCTGTGTTTAATCGAATATGACTTAATCGTGATAGATGTCGGCCTTTCAATTAGTAAACAAACAAAAGAAGATAGAAAATCAATGATGTACTTTCAAAAATTATATTTACTTTCCGGCGCCTGTATATGACTACCCCATATTCATGCTAGAAAAAACGAAAGGTGTAAAGGTTCATATCATTTTTTTTATTAGGTTGTCAAGCTTAAAAATTTGAAGTTGCTAAAGATATTTCATTGAGGGGCCGAAAGAAACTTGCCTTATAATGTGATGGTAGAGGGTATCTCAAATTTGGCGCTGCCCGATTTAAATTTTATTGTTACAATGATTAAGACTTGCAGAAGGATTAAAGCAGCGCTTATAGAGGCATGTCTGGTAGCCCATTTATATGACCGCGTTTTTTGCAGCAAATTAATTAAATTAATTATCCTGAGATTAATTTTGCAATTACAATGTTTCTGTGGCCAATATTATATCATAAGTATTTTAATTAAAATATTTAAATACAACTTTTTTTTCACCTTTGATCTTACATATCGTACTATACAAAACGGTTAGAATATTCTTTGTAACTTAAAAAATTTCTAGTAAAATGTCCATACAAACAATTTTGGACATCACTAAAATGAGCATAACATCTTGTTTTATAGGAGTTACCAATTTTTTTTTGTTATAAAATCTGATAATTCATATTTCCGAGAAAAACCAAGATATTTAAAAAAAAAAAAAGAAAATACTAGTAAAAATTCAAAACCATTTAAAAAAAAAATTATTTTTGGTAATTAATCATCATTTTGACTCCAAAAGTTATTTAAATATTCGTAATCGTTTGTAAAATAGGACTTGTTAAAGAAAAGACTACAAGTCTTATGTTGTCTATGATAATTCGATAAAAATACGCATTTTGGTTCTAAGTTTATTTAGTATTACCATCACAATAGTAAGGATCACAAAATCGAAAGATCTATTTAAAAAGTGTCCTATATATAAAAAACTAATAAGGATACGCGATTTTATTGAATTTCCTAATTACGTAGCTATACAAATGCTTTGAAAGAAAATACACATAGCAAGTATTTCTGTCCATCTTTTCAAAAAAAAAAATTTAAAATGTTACTTTATTTACTTCGGGTGTAACACAGATTGCTATCTTAAATTTAAATGAATAATTAATTAGTGACCCAAATTGTATGTTTCGTAATATTATTGTTATTTTTTGTGTTATTTTTGTTATTATTGTAATAATTACATACCCAAGCAGAACCAATTAATTGGAAAGCCTGCAAACCGAGCTTGGGATGGTTGTTGGTTGAAATATGAGCTGTGTATATTCATTTTTAGGTCTCGAGCCTTATTAATACGAAAATGAAAAACAATATCAAAATAAGTCGCATATTATTTGTTTTCACGATTTAATTTTTAATTTAATTGCTGGTCCTTGCCTCATATTTTTTGTTGTTGCTCTGGTTTCTGCCCTTGTTGTTGCTCCGTATGATTTCCTACGGCCGGCTTAATTTGTTGTTGCATAATTACGAGGAACAACGCTGCAGGACATGAAAATGCTTGCCGCTGATTAACATCGTTACACTCTTCCTCTTATTGTTCCGCATCGTATTTTTTTTATGAAAAACAAGCATAATAAAAATTGCCAAGCAAATATAAAATAAATATTATTTGCATACGCTGTAACCATAGAATAAAGGGTATTATAGAATTGTTCAGTGTATATAACCGGAAAAATTAGATTTGGAAGATCAAAAATTCTTTATAACAAAATGATTATCATAACATTGGGTAGCGATTGCGCCTTGACTGTTCATCCGCTGGAACATCTATGCATATTTCGAGAGCTATCGTTGGTAGATTGACTCAAGTAAGACGACGAGCTCCCTACTCCCGTAGGAGTACAAATTCCCGCTTGGCCACGTCTACAATCCTCAACAAATCAATGCAAAATTTTTTTCACGCAATTATTTTTTTTTTTTGAGAAAAGTAGGATTTTGTTGAATGATTTTATGCTATGTACCATAGTAATTTATTTATTAGATACACTTTACCTTAAAGCCAATTATATATGACCACGGATGTTTTCTGAACGTTACTATAAATATGTATTAAATAGATTGAAATATGTACGAGTAAGTTGTTTGTTTAAGAAAATATGAATATTTTATATTTTGTGCACAATTTTTTTGGTCGGGTTTTAGTTTTTTTCAAATTATTTAGGAGTTATAATCAATAGCCAACACTGCAAATATTTTTAAAATGTGCAAGTTAAGCTCTTTCATTCGATAAGCAACACTGCATCACTTAAAAACTATATTTTGTTCATAACTGAGTGTGCTATAGAGAGCGCCATTTGCAATTTAATATGACGCTACTTGGTTATAATCAGCGGACAATTAATACGCTTCCAAAGATACTTGATTGTCATATTATGTTTAGTGGTTAAGACGTAACGAGCGTGCAGATGAACATAGGTACCCAGACAAAATAGTAAAAAGAAAAAAAAAATATATCTCGAACCAACTCAGCTACCTTTATGTATGCTTTTAAATTTTTTTTCCGGTTGCTTACGATTTTTTATTGTACACCAAAAAATGTATTTAATTAAAATTTAAAATAACTTTTAAAATTTTTATTTTTTTTTCTAACGCAAAGCAGGGTATCTCAAATTCGGTGACATACGACTCAAACGTTGGCCATATTTTATTATTAAAATGATAAAGTCTTGCACAAGGATTAAAGCAACGCTTATAGAGCCATGTCTGGCAGCCCATTTAATTCAGCAATAAATGTGCGCGCTGTTTGCAGCAAATTAATTAATTAATTTAATTAGCCAGAGATCATTTTTGCAATTACAATTTTTCTTTGCCCGCCATTATCTTACATTTAAATTTAAAATAATTGAAAACATATAACAAAAACAAATAAATTCCATTCAGTTGCAAATGAGCGCACATCCTGTGCGCTCTCTGAAGCCTATTTCCTAGCTTTACAATCCAAAAGATGCATATCGCACACATGGATGCTTTGTATCTGTGTGCCTCTATGCAAGCCATTATATCTTTGTGGGTGGTTTGTTAGTTTTTGGTTTGAAGCACCTGCTCGTGAAATCCACTCCTGTTCACTGAGCAAAACGTTAATTGATTACGAGCCGGGTGGTCTGGTGAGCCAGACCAGGGTACCAGGAGGTAGTTCTATCAGTAGTCACAGCAACGACGACAAAATCAATTTATGTTTAATTAAATTAAAATGTTGATTTTATCAAAAGTCGCTTGCAGCATATGTTACCAGCAGACTCTATACATTTCCAATGTATGTGACATTGCCAAGAGATCTAATAGAAGGCCAAATAATGACACTAAAATAATATAAATTATGTATTTATGTATCAATAAAACTACTAGATGTGCAATTTGGATAAATATTTTAGATACATTTCAATTAAAATTTAAGTCATTTGTGCACGCAAAACAGTTTGAATTACACTTTGTTATAAGCGCTTTACTGCCATTTAAACTAAATGAATTGAAAATTTGATTTTCACTGCATAATTTTATAACAAATTTTAACATTATATGAGTGTCAAAAATAAAAGACCTGGAATCAGACATATTTGTAATAATATATATAATAATGAATCTGTTTTTGAGCAGATAAATACGGTTTTTGTTTACATTTGCTTTGTCATATACACATTTACTTTATTCATTGAAATAAAATTTTCCATATTTTCAATGTGTATATAAATTTAAAATTTTTTTTTAAATATTCTACCTTAAAAAATAATTTTTTCACATTTAAAATGGAAACATATATTTTTAACACATGTCGAAACATTTTGTTTCAAAAATGTTAAAAAATAAATCGGCTTGGGATATATTTTTTTTAAATCCACGTGTGTTCTCATTACTCAAATCGAAGTATTGCTTTGCTCTAATCCATTCGATATTTAATACAACGTTTAAAAAAAAAAGATGGCGTACGTTAAAGTCGGGCGCGGACGACTTTGGGATACCCTGTACCACTGCTTGCAATCAAATCCGGTAAATTGCTTACGAACACCAAAAGACATTTGATTGCCAAATTAGATTATGATACCTTCATAAACAACCAAAAACAGACGAATTTTTAATCAAAAACCTTTTTTCGACCGATCGGCCCTATGGGAGCTATATGATATAGTCAACCGATTTTGATAAAATTTGGTACAGTGTTGAAGATCTCTAAAAAACTTCTGAATGCCAAATTTAATTACAATATCTTGACAAACAAACGAAACACAACGAATTTTGTACAAAACACGATTTTTTGACCGATTGGTCCTATGGGAGCTATATGATATAGTCAACCGATTTTGATCAAATTTGGTACAGTGCTTGGGAACTCTTAAAAACTTATAAATGCCAAATTTGGTTATAATATCTTCACAAACAAACGAAACACAACGAATTTTGTACAAAAAACGATTTTTTGACCGATTGGTCCTATAGGAGCTATATGATATAGTCAACCGATTTTGATCAAATTTGGTACAGTGCTTGGGAACTCTTAAAAACTTATAAATGCCAAATTTGGTTACAATATCTTCACAAACAAACGAAACACAACGAATTTTGTACATAAAACAAATTTTCGACCGATTGGTCCTATGGGAGCTATATGATATAGTCAACCGATTTTGATAAAATTTGGTACAGTGCTGGGGGTTTCTAAAAAACTTCCGATTGCCAAATTTGGTTATGATATCTTCATAAGCAAACGAATTATCCATCTAAAACTTTTGCTTTTTTTCGAGGTCCTCTGAAACACCCCTATGGGAGCTATATAATGTAGTCCCGATATCAAAAAAATAAAATAAACTTGTCTCCTATGGATAAATAACGGATCTTATCTGAAAGTTTGGTTGCTCTAGCTCTTACCATCTCTGAGATCTAGGCGTTCATACGGACAGACGGACAGACGGTCAGACGGACAGACGGACATGGGTATATCGACTTCTCTAGTCACTCTGATCATACTTTAGGTAACTTTGGGGGGTCTCCGACTTCTCCTTCTGTACGTTACATACATTTTCGGCTTGTACAAACAGAATATACCCTTTGTACCATACGGTACAGGGTATAAAAATGTATTGTGTTTTAGTTACAAGCGGAAATCTCCACAAAATAAAATATTGAACCGTTTTTTAAAATATTGACATATACTTCCAAATATTCAATCCCAAAAACGTTATAAAATGAAAATATTTATTTTTCTGCATTCATGGGTGTTTTTATTTCCCAAATCGAAATATTGTTTTGCTTTAAAAAATTCGTATTTAACAATACGTTCAAAAAAAAATGTATTCTCGAGATGAGAGTTGTCCACAGAAAAAGAGGTTTGTATGCTTCACAATTTTTTGGAATAGTCTGAAAACATTTAATGGTCAAAATTTTATTTCCCAAAAAACCGATTTTGGTGTCCATTGAACTTGAATATCTTGGGGCATGGTCATGATATTAATTCTTACCCATGGCATACACTATACGACGTGTCGTACTTCTGTTAATCGAGCTGTACGTTTTGCATCCAAACGATGCGGCAAAATGTGCAACCTAGTTTGAAAATAGTTTTAAATTTGTTGCTTAAACTTTTGGGCCGGCAATTTCAGCTTTGACGAGATCCGTATACTCAAAAAATAATTCGATCATAAAATAGACATTATACGACGTCTGTACGATTTGCCAAAAAAATCAAAATTTTTTGATTTTTCGTACGACCATCATGCGACTTCATACGACGGCGCCATACACAATGCAACCGAAACACGACACGCTCGATAAATAGTGCGGTTGTTTATTATTGTACGACATGTCGTCACTGTTATTTTGAAGCAAAGTTAAGACCATTTTCTGATAAAAAATAAAAAAAATTTTTAAAAATTTAAAAAAAAAATATTTTTTAAAAAATCACAATTTTTTTTTTTTGAATTAAATAATCACTTTCATTATACAAATTTTTTTTATATATGGTTTTACGTTTACGAATTATTTCTTATCAAAGAAAAGCCTACATACATATTTAGTTATCGAAAGCTCGATAAGTATTCGGAGCTTTACAAAAAAACAATGTACGAGGTAAATATTGGCAAGCACCTCTTTAACATATGTAAAAAATCATCAACATAGGTATAAGAAATCGACTTGAAAAAATATGCAATTTGACATAATAGTTTTAAGGTTGTTGAGTACTATTAATAATAATTTTTTACTGACTGACCCTGACTTCCTGACAAAAGCATCGACTCGATGATTCTGTACCCCTATTTTATTCTCATAAGTAAATTGAAGTATACTGTCAAAAATGTAAATACCTTAAACATTATTATGAATATAAAAATATCATTTAATAAATTGAAAATATTCACTCGAGAAACGAAAGCGAAAGAATTTATCACGCTTACACCCGTTCTTGATTTTAGAACATTCTCTTAGCAAAAAAAAATACTTTGTTTTTTTAGTACCCAAATTTTCATATTCCGTCACCCAAAATAAACGTAATGAACAAAAAAACCTTCCGCAACCCGCGTTTTTGGGACTTTTTAAAGTTTATGTAGCATTATTTGAAATCCTTTCAAAACTTTTCGCCAAACTTTTTATCCGAACCCAGGTATAAGACCTTTCTTGAAATATGACAGAAAAGTGGATACTCAATGGAATGCAACTCAGACTCTCAGAATATTCAACAACAACGGGTACAACATAGCACTAAAAGACGATCTTGTAAATAATAATAAGTAAGCACTCAATTTAGTCCTAGTTGCTTAAATATCGATGAAATCTCCAACTTTGCGGCAGTGCTTCCTACATCGTACAACTTGTTTCAGCAGAAAGCAAAGAATTTGTATAATGTACTCGTATACCTATAAATACAAAATAAAAGTCTACTTGTTTTACTATCGGGCTTGTGTGTGGTTTTTTATGGTCTATTTGCTTGGCAATAAAAAAACTTTCATACCATTTTACCCTTTAGGTATAGAATATAAAAAATGTCTAAAACCAGTGACTAATGCTTTTTATGGAAACTAAGTTACAAAAATAACCCTGAAGGAATCTAGACTAACTCATACTGCTTGCTAGCTTTTATTTGTCATAGCTATTGTAGTAAGGTTAACATGATGTACATAAAATCGCATTTTGTATTACTTTATGTATTAGCCCATTTACTGTTGAGACAAAGCTTTGGGGCACAATTTGAATCAGTCATGGAAAGTTTTCCATTGATAGGCTTTTTTAGTCGAATCAGCTGGAACTAATAGCCTGCGAAGAAGAGACTTTTTGGCATATAAATACGTTTAGGTATGCTAACTAATTAAATCAATTTTGGAAATGTTGGTCGTGATTACTTTGTTGGATGGGTCTCAATCTTTTCCTCTATGGATTACGCATAGAACTGTTTTGGACCAACTTTTTTTATCTAAAGGATCAGAATCAGTACAAAAAATTTCAAAATTACATTTTCTCTTTATAATGTTCTTATTTCATAAAAAATTGCATTTTTAAAAAATAATTTTATTTAAAACGCATATGAATTTTGAAACCAAAATTAACGCGGTTAATGTTGGAGAATATTTTCAAAATCGGAAATCCTTTTTTTTTTAAGGCGGCATATACAAACCTATTTATATACCCTTTTCATTGGGTGGTGGTTGTTAAAAACATAAATAATTATTAAAAAAAAAAAATGATTTGAAAAATATAGTTAGTCTTTCTCTTCAGTTCAGTTTTTGGCGGTCGCTCAATTATTTTGTTCATATCTGTGGAAAATTTTAAATGAACTTCTGCTTTGCAAAAATTTAAAATTTTTATGAATGCAAATTTATGCGCAACTGCCCCACAACTGAAACAGACTAGCATTCATTTTATGTAGCCCAAGTATATAAGGAAGCACTGCAAATGAATATATTCTATGGATTTATGTAAATTTGTAATGAATAAACCCGTCCTTGCTAGTTAATAGCAAGTTGTATTGTAGAAAACGGGGCGTATACGCAATATACACAAGGGCTACGGAGAGCTAATGCCTTCTATGTCTTTTTGTGAGCATTGCGTTTTGTTTGCTCAAATTAGCTAACGCCAACGTGGCGTATGTGTAATGCGAATAATTAAATACGAAAATTGAAATGCCAAGTGCAAATATTGTAATCAAGCTTTGTAACCTTTTTAACCCGTTTTTCCATCTCTATCTTTGCAGGTAAAGAACGGTACACTTAGTACATATGTATGTATATATCGTGGTCTATGTACTTACTTAGCAAATGACATGGCAATTTGCAGCGCATGGCGTGCAGACCTATTACAGGTAGGTTAACTTTTGCAGGGTTTCAATATTGCGTGTTTTGGTCAGATCTTAGATTAGGCCAGACGTCAGTCATTTTTCTTGTGAGTGTGTGTAAAGGTGGTTTGTATTTATTGAATAGCAAAGAAATAATCGAAACATGCAATCAGTCGAAATGCATCATTAACGTCTAATTAGCGCGTATATCAAATGCCAACTTGGTGCTGCCTTTATGTAATGAATAGACAAGTAAAATCAATCACATAAGGGCAGTTTTATATAGAGGGTGTTTTTTTCGTACAAGCTACAATGCTATTTTTGATTTGCGTTGAACTTGACCATATATAAAGTGGAAGTACTACTTTTAAGAAACAACTTGTGTGAATCGTTATTTGCTTACTATTTGGCAACAAAAACCAGTATCCTGATTCTTGGGAAAAATAGGTGTAGCATTTAAAACAAACAACATAGCAAATCTCTTATACAAAATTTTAAACATTTTTTTTTAAATTTTTTTGGAATATTTCTGTTTGAAAGTTTTGAATTATCCAGGTTGGCGAGCGATGCACGTAACGGGCAAAGCCCTCTGTATAATAATACAAATAAAGTTAATTTTTGGTGCATTTAAACATTATTTTTATTATCAGTTAATAAACTTAGTGGGAATTCATATTCTTTAATTGTTTACTTTTGCGATTGTTCTTAGTAAAGGGGACACGTGTATAACGGAGAGTAGAGGTGGTGTTTTAAGCTGCGTTTCTAAAAAGTTAATCCAAGCAGAGGTGAGCAAGATAATTTTTTTTTTAATATTTAAGTAAAAACACTTGACTTAAACTTTTGGATTTACTTTAGTTAAATTTTTTAAACTACAAGTAAAGAATAACCAATAATTTTAAATTATTTATTAAAACATAATTTTGTGCCATTAGTATTTGAATATTTGTTTTGGCAGATTGGCTCAGATATGTTGCATTCTAGAATTTCAAAATTTTACCACTTTTTCTGGCAACGACAGTTATTAATAGAGATCCCCATGCTCCGCCCAGGGGCGACTGACAAAATAGTCAGTCAGGGAAATTATAGTCGTTATCAGAAAAAAAACCGCTAAAAAAACACCCTATATATAGTTACATACATAACTGTGCTGCACACTTACCTACCAAAGTGCAACGGATCACACACCTAATACGCTCGCTCAGCACTCCGGACATTATAAGGCACTCCCGCATTTTGAAATTAGCGTACCGAAGAGCCAACAGCAGTGGCCAGTTGCTCCATTAAGCTATGCGCCCCATAAATGTCTACTCCCTATTACGGTCATAAGCAGCGCATACCCTGGCTCCAAGGTACTTAAAGCATTCATTTACTGCTCCTCTCTGTTAAGTGCGTTGCATCGACTGCTGCACAAATGTGCCATATACAGTTGGTAAGCAAAAAATGTTCCATTTACCAGAATTGCTGCTACGCAACATTTTCAAGGTCGATCTTGCCTGCCATAAGTGGCGAATGCACAATTTCAATGGATTATTACGCGCTCATAGCTTTAAATCCTACATCGATAACAGGCCAAGTTGGCGCAAAGACTATGAACACGAGGATGTCGAAGCTGCCAGTAAACCTCTGGCGGAATGCACAGAATGCGCTATAAAGCGAATGTTGGCAGTAAACAGCATCGCACATCTTCATCGACAATCCCAATAGAGAGGCGCATAATGGGCTAAAACGGAAAAATTTCATTGAAATATTTTGCTCAGCTGAAATTTTGTGATCATAAATTTTTAAAAGCACTACCAAAATTAAAAAGCAAAGTTTATGTATTTTTTTTAAATACTATAAAAAAAAATGTGGTACAGTCGAGGCGGTGCCCGACAGTGGAATACCCTGTACCTTTTGTCTCGCAAACAATTTTTCCTGCATATTCCTTCTACGAACTTTCCAATTGGAATTTTTTTTTTTTTTGTGAAATTCGATATTTTTACTTATAAGTTCCCTAAATTTTTACCGATTTTGATGAAACTCGAATGTTACGTCAAAGAAGTTATTTAAAGTATATGGGGTAAGTTTCAAGTTGGTATGTTGAGGGGTGTGGGAGAAAACACGGTAAATCGATTGCGGGGGGTGGTGGGACCGCATCGATAAAATTTGGATGTGGACTTGTTCATTAGAGCCACATGAATCAGCTGATTCTAGGTCACTTGTAACCATAATTACGAGGAGTCAAATATTGATGCACTTTATGGGCAAGGGGCAGTGAAATTTGTACATTTTTGACTATAACTTTTTCTGTATTTGTCCGATCTTGTTCATTTTTTACACATAGATGCATGTATCCACAACGCATCGCTCTGTTAAATTTCAAATGAAAATATTAAACGGTGTGGCTAAAAACCGCGAAAATCTACAGCGGGGGAACGGGGAAAGATATTGACATGATTCAACAAACTTCATCTGCTTAGGAAATATGCGCACCAGCTGGTAAAGTTTTGTGTCTCTAGCTCTTATAGTCTCCGAGATCTAGGCGTTCATACGGACGGACGGACGGACATGTCTCAATCGCTACCCGAGGTTATGATAAGCATTTTGGTATAAAGGACTTGGGGTCTGCCACGCCTCCTTCTGTCCGTTACATACATTGCACAAATCTAGTATACCCTTTGTACCTATAGGTACAGGGTATAAAGATATCTGCAATGCTTAGAAATTGCTTGTGAGATAAGGTTAATGGGTTTATTTATGGGAATGTTTGTTTTTAAGGTTTTGCATTTTTGACAGTTTTATTCCAGCTATTAAATATCTTTGCGGTTATTTCCCATTTTTGTTTGATTTATAAGGGTTTTTGTGCTGAAATTAATGATCCAAATTAAATAAGCTACATATAGAACCACTTCAATGTACACTATACCAATATTTCACTATATATTGTAAATATATAAGTATATATAATATATATATAAAAACTAATGATGCAGATCGATTCATAAACGATTCAAAAAACACGTTTTCTTTCATTACACAAAAAAACAGCACATTTTCTTTAAAAAAAGAAGAAATCTTTTTTAAATAATTTTATTTTAATCTAAGTTGGCAATAAGGCTCTTAAAAAAATTGTTTTCTATTTTTTTTTTTTTAACCAGCACATTTTCTTAAAAAACTATGAGATTTTCTTAATCTTTTTATATAATAAAAAAAGAAACTTCCATATATGTTTTTTTTTAATTTGTTAGTTACAAAAATAATAAAAAATTTTGTTAAAATAAAAAAATTGGTTAAAAAATATTCAGAAGCTTAGTCTCAATTACATAAAAAATAAAAATAATTTAAACTGAAATTTACAGAAATATTTTGTTTACCCATGAATCGATCTGCAAAGTTTTTAAAAATCTTTGGGGCAGTTTTTTGTTTCATTAAATCTTCAAGCAAGTTTTCATTTTGTCGTTCGATTTTTAAAAATTCAATGAACTCAGAACAGCATTTTTTACTAACACATTAAGTTTTGCAACCGGTTCAACTTCAAAAATAAATGTATTTCTTTTAAATCTATCAGATATTAATCCATTTTTCTTGCCAAAGAATAAAAAGATTTTAAAAATGTCATTCGAGTCAAATTTTGAAAACCTTAAAATGGTTTATCAAACATTTGAACCCATAAACTATTAATGGCTTAAACATGTTTGTTATGAGGGTATGCAACACTTGGAAGATCTATGAATGCTCACTAAATAAAGTAAGTCCTTATTTGTAAACATAAATATCGAGGACGGTACTAAAGAACCAGCGTAGTCTTCTTATTTTTGTATCCTGTTAATGGATGTATTAAGTTTTTGCATATATATGTAACATAATACAGAATAAGACATCAGAGACCCTCCCAAAATTACCTTCAATACGGTCAGAAGTTAAATTATATAAATTAATTATGTGACAAACGAGATCAAGTTTATGTATGTTTCTTCAGAAATGCTCCCTTCCACCACCAAATAATTTCTAAGCGATTTATTTTCTAAAATTTAAAGGTACAGATTCAGTTAAAAATAAATAAAAAACTATTTGTATTATTCACAAGATAGTTGTTAAGAGGCAAGGTAGGTCAGTTGGTTGAGTCTCGACCTCAAAACGTATAGGGACCGAGGTTCGATGCCCAGTCGATGCAATATATGTCGGCATTTTAGAAAGTCTTTACATTTTTCTTTACTTTACATTATTTTTGGCGTTTTTTTACTAGCCCTTTAGACATGTAGACATATCTACTATCTGAACACCTGTTTTTGGTAGTTTTCAACATTCCTTTAATTAACCTACTTTATATAGAGCATTATGTAGATTTCCTTATGCAGCTGATTTTTTTTCGATTCATGCCATTGTCCACACTGCCGTTCAAAGTTCGCTTGGAATTCCGTGGCTTCCCTGTGCGTTTATTGTGCCATTCACAGTTTAATAACGATGATAATAATACCGTCAGGATATTAAAGTTTTCCTGCCTGGTTGGTCAAACCTTCGTCCTTGTCGTTCCCGCCAGCTACTATATGGGCATCCCTTCCGTCGTTGCCTCGCCTGCGCGGCATTAAAACTATAATCAGTTTATGTAATAAAGTAAATTGTGTACGTAATACTCGCTGATAGTGTCTTCTATTTATTTATTTTGTTGCGCGCTGCTTTTTATTACATCGGCTTAAAGTTGCTTAGCGCATTTGAGGGGGCAGTTGGTTGGTTCCCAGGATTTCTTCAGGAGAGTCCCGACAGTCCAGCTGGCGCACCACATTATTGCATTCGATATTAATAAATGTTGGGCAAGTTAATTAAATTCGGTTTTTAATGTCCAGTCATGCATGTTGGCCCAAGTGAGTATAATAAATTGACCATGTACGTGTTGCTATGTGGCCGCAATCACGAAAGGAAGGGAGGAGTTTAATTTACGCTTAATCTTTGTACACAATTAAATTTGTAAATTAATATGCTTATTTAAGAAATATAATTTACGTTTAAGAACTATAATCAAAGAAAATAAGATTCTGATCGTTTAGAGACTAGGTTTAGTAAACGCTAAAAAATAAGGCGAAAGTTAAAATCGTGGCCGCCCTTGAAATACCCTGTACCATCACTGTAAAAAGCAACTTACTATCTGCTTGTTTATATATAATAGAACTAAAAAATAGAACTGGTCAGCGAACCTTGGTCCCTGGACCATTACATTACATACATTAATCGAAAGAGTTTTTTATTTCCTATTTGAAGAAGGAATGGATGAATCTCATAAAAATCTATATGAAAAGATCTTTAGTTTAGAACTATACAAAATCAAATACATCGTAGTTTTATAAGTATATTGAATATATTTATACATAATATTATGTTATTATACTTGTAAAATTCCTTTAACTAGTAAATAATTATAAATAATTCAGTAAACTCGCGACACTGTATAAATAAAATCACATAAAGCTTCTTGTTTATTAGAATTAAGGAAAACACTAAATACAAATAAATAAACCAAAAAAAAAAATAAGTAAATTGAATATTTTGATACGTTCGGTATTTCAGTAAAACATATACATCTTTTTTAATTGTGAATGAATATTCCTTCTCGGTCAGCATTTTCGACTTTTTTAATTGTGAAACAGAATATTCATTCCGTAAACTTCGATATATCGATACATCGATGTTTTCCACTCAACAGTACACTACAGTAAAACAAAACTGTTTATTGCAATAACCGTACATTTTCCACTAATTTTATTTATTCCCGCACATTTTTATGACACAGTTAGTAAAATCTCACCTCTGGATTTTTCAGTGCGGTTCTTTTGACGAATTTATTGTTCTGCAAATTGCTGTTCATTAGTCTTAAGGCCCATTTGGCGCTCATTCCGAGAAGATAAGGTAGCCTCAAATGGTGCTCATTAAGTAGTAATTGTTAGGAGATAATAAAACTTTACGTTTAATGACTTTGTACAGTCAATTGACTATTTGAATATTTTTTTTTTTTGTGGGCCTCTACTCACCTGCAGCTCACCTCAAATAAAAGATAACAATTTGTATTAACATTACGGGCTTTATTTTTTATCATTTTTCAAATTCCTCATCTTTGCTGCCTTGGAACAAGTTCTAGGGCTAGCCACAAAAATAAAAAAGCATGACAGGCTCGCATATTTTGGCTCATAAAGAAATCAAAGCACTGGCAACAAAGTCGCCATTATGGGCTGTTATGTGGCATTTAGCCGCCTTTGTGCACTCAAATGTGTAAGTGAATATTTGATAGCGCCTGAGGCCTGGGGTGCTCTGCGCCATTGTTGTGATGACAACGCCAACGCCCAGATAGCTTTGGCCTGCCCATTTATTGTTGAGTAAGTTTTTTTTCTTTTTATTTACTTATATAATGTGTGGTGTTTTTTTGTACGGCCAGAGCTGGGGATCTAGGCAAAATGTAAATATCGATTATATTAAAATGTCCCAAAAAAGTTGCGGACAAGGCACAATTAGAAGCAATGGCAGCGTCAGTCAACTAGAAGAAAGCCGACGCTGTTCCCGACGGTCTGTCTTTGCCATTTGGTTATATATTTTACCAACTTTTATTTGCCCCTTGCCTGGCCATTGTTGTGTATCTTTTTCAATTTTTCTTTTAAAGTCAACTTAAGGGCGTCAGAATTTATACGAATTAGAAGCACTTTGTCTCCACCGCCCTATCTCTACAAGCCAGTGCCAAACCGCGTCTGCCCCACGCGTTTCCATAACGATTGCAGCTGCCTCCGGGCGGCACAAAGTAAATTGCAAACAATCGAAGCAATCAGCCGAAATCATTGTCCTGGTATAAAAGCGTGCGGGGGATTTCGTGGGAATTAAAGTCTTAGAAGTCCTTGTGAATTGGGATGCTCTTATGTCGGTTGTGATAATGTTGGTGGTTTTTGTTTGAGGGCGTGGGAGCGTTGTGGCTTGTAATGAAATTGCGTTGGACTCAACGACTATGTGCCAGAACAGCAAGAACAGGAAACTAGAAAGTTTGCTTGCGGCAGGCGTGACGGATGTGTTGAACGAGGCGTATGAGTAACATGTAGAACTTTGCTATTAGAACCAATTAAAGTGCTTCAGAGTAGCGTCAACTATTTAAAAATTTGTTTTAATTGAACCATAACAAATAGGAGTAGGCCAGGGATGCAAACTGATTTTTATGGCCGAAAGATATGTGACAAAAGCGACCACATGACTACTCGACTCGAGCACAGTTAACTTTATTTTAAATTAAGGACCGAAAACCCAAAAATTCCTTGGCCAGTAATTTTAATAACATAATTTAAAACTGCTGCTGCTGTTGCTCTGGTAAGCCACAGCAGTTGGTATTATTGCTCAATGTGTGGCCATATGAATGGATAGCCTTCAGTACGCAATGTGTGTATGGTCCCTTCGTGGATATGGCTGTTTAGTTTACGGGGGTCAATTGCCACCATGGCACTTCATATGCTACAATCATAGGATGGAACCACTTAGCGTGATGGCGAGAGAAGGGTTACAAAGTAGAGCGCTGCTTTTGTTGGGCTCTTAAGATGTCCCTAAAGTAAATTTTTGGTACATTGCTCAATTATGAAAGACGAAAGTCAATAGGTATATAATCTCCTCTAATAATGACTCTTATGGAAGTTACTATTTACTATTATTATTTGTATTTTATATTTGTTATGTACATATGTATATATTTTAAACGCTATCAGCTAGTCCTTCTAAGAGATATTTTTAGATATTTTCTTTCCAAAATTAATTTTATTTAATTTGTCAATATAATTTCTTTTAACAGTTATGGCCCTAATCCAATGAAAGTATGACCATTGAGACTTTGTGTGCAAGTACATTATCTTGCTGAAAAATAAGCTTTCTCGTTGACTTATGGGTGCTTCAACCAATGAATATCTTTTTTCTACGATTCTTGAATCGTAGCTTTATTAAAAATGCAAAGAACAACTCCTATTTACCCGTACACAGCGACACGAATCAACAAATCCAAAAAACGCATCCTCTCAATCCGCAGGCCGTTTGACGTCATCACTTCAGGCTTTCGCCTTGGCTGGTGAATCTTTTAAAAACAAATTTTGTGGAAAAAAAAAAACCCAGGGTACGCCTTTTAATAATAAACGGTGTCTCTGTGAGAGCCTGACAAAAATTATGACTTACAAAGCAATAACGAGAATTGTGGGGCAGCCTTTAAAAATCCTGGGATTGGCTTAAATTTTAAATTAGTTTATAGCGAAAGCCTGAAAATGTATATGCTACAGCAACTCTCGTTAAGCCCACAAGCAGTAAGATGATGCAGGTGGCTAAAACGTTGGCAGCAATTGGCTGATAGAAAATAGTAGCAAAAAAAGAGAAAAGCGAAAATGTTTTAATGCAGCTTACTTCTTTGACTACCCTCGTATGTAGTGCAGTGGTGGTAATTGACCCTTATATTACGACTGTTGCACTGGGGCCAATTGAGTTGAAATCATTGTCCATATACCCCGAGTAGTCCAAAGCTGCAGAAAAGGGTACTTATGAAGTACTAGTCCGTCGTACTAAGGGATAAATGTATAAGTAAATGAGTGTTTGTATGTACGCGCATGTGTGTGTTTGGTCGTTTGTGTGGTTTTAAGTAAATTACAAGCAGCCAGGCTAACAACAACAACATCAACAACAATGACAACAACACAAAGCCGTAAAACAGGCGGCAACAAAAGAGATACTGGAACCACAGAACTCAAAGAAGGAGAGCAAAGCCGCTTGGTGAAGCTTTTCGTGTGGAAACGTCAAACATAACAGAGAGAGCAGAGTAGAGAGCAGCCTCAGTGGCAGAAAGAGGCCAAGCCAAAGGCAGCCATGCGACAAAATTATGTTAAAAGTCAGAAGCAGCGGCCCATTGTGGTAAGAGCGAAAATTCGGGGGCAGTAGGCAGGTTGTTAGCCAGGATACACTACTCTTAGACAAAAAAGGGAAAGTTTGTGAATAGCTACAAAGTGAAAGCGAAAGCAAAAGTGAAAGCACATGACCCCTAGGGCTGCTTAAGATACATACATACACAAGTAAATTGGGCACAGGACAAACTATCCCAGAGAACGCAAAGCAAAACATGATGAGAAGATTTATGAGAATGAAAGGAATGGAATGGAATGCAGCTGAAATGGAATGCAGGGCACAAAATGTGGACAAGAATGTAATTTGTGTGAAATGGCAAATTGATTTGCATTGAAACTGGGTCACATGGTTATAGATGGGGTGTAAATATTGGCAAACCAAGAGGATATCAGCATGGCAACCGCAAGGATTATGCGGTTTCTGGTAATAAATTTTGTAGAATGCAAAGGAAATCTGAGAATTGAATTGAAAATTTTGCTAGACTCTATCTCAGAATTCGAGGGGCAATGCAGACTCTTTTCTCTGAATGTCTTCATTCGTCATTGACAACTTTATTTATATGTCTGTACATAGAGTTTAAGTCCTGGCTACTCGATATCAAGAAAGGTGGGATGAAAATATGGCGAAAGATTACTTTTAAAGGGAGACTCCGGAAGAAGATAGAAAGCTTAAGTCATAGATCTTTAGATAAGAAAAGAAAGCTGTACAGTACCAAGAAAGAGCCTGACATTTGATTTGACAATTTTTGAGTTCGAGAACATGAGTGCTTTCATTTTATTTCCAGACCTAAAGAAATGGCTTGTCGTTAAGAGATTTGGATCGAATGAAAGGGTGATTACTGAAACAAATGTTTATTTTGAGGGTCTTCAGAAGACGTATTATTTGGAAGGAATACAAATATTGAAAATCGTTCGATGTTGACAAACACAACGCTTTTTTGATTTAAATAGTTACTGACTTATTAATCTACCCTCCTAATTGAAATTTATATTTTTATATTAAAGCTATTTATTATCTTACGAGTAATTTGAACCAGAGCTCTCTCTTTTGCCTATCCACCCATCTACCTAATAAAAGTTTGATTCAAGTAAATCTAATTTTTTTAATGTTTTATTATTTTAAGGCATTATGGCAATTTTTTCCGAATCAATTTCATCAAGCGAGCCTTTATGTACAAATAATATCGAAAATTGGGTTTTTACTTCTGAGTTCTAAAGATGCATACATATTTATTAAATCCAGTTCTTGCAATTTTTATTTCAATATATTCACTGTTAAACCTTTTATTTATTTTATCAGAGTCAGTAAATATTTTTCAGTAATTTAAATTCTTCGAATAGCTAACAAGTTAATTCAATTTCATCTATTTTCGGCACTCGCTTGTTAACAGCTCGATAAAAAATTCCACATATTTTCATCTTATGTAGGCTTACAGACAAACACTCACCAACATACGCACTTGGCTCACATGCTCCCCCAACAGACCCTTCTACATCCCCAAACAGTATTTATCTATTACCTGCCATTTTGCTACTCCTACCACTGGCAAGGCTATATTTATAGCCACCTGGCAATTATTTTGGCAACAGTCTCTTAAGCCTGCGACAACATTGAAAATCCCCAACTAAGCAACGAAAATCGAAGCGCCAAAACCATTAAAAGATAATTTTTTCATTGGCTGTTCGCTCCTTGGAGCTGCCAGTTAGCATTGACGTAAATTATGCAAAATCCTACAAAGCGTCAAGTAAGCGTAAATTGGTTCTAAATTATGAATACATAAGCCAAGTAAATGCCAAACATCTGTGAAAACAATGGCGCGGGCAAAGCCATGGGATCTTCGAGTCATCTGCCAACCTGGTGGCCCACCCACAAACCTAGCAACCAATAGACTTCTCCCGCAAACCAAGACACAACCAGGCAACGAATTCAACCTTGAGGCAAAGGTGCAAGAGAGTAAAATGTTGCTGCCGTCACAATGTCTGCTGGGTTTTGGGGTCTTGGGTTGTTAACAAGCGAAACGAATGACTAAACAGGGCCACCAAATAGGCCAAACTCACTGATGAGTGAGAGTGTCGAGCGGGAAGAGGAGTGGTAGAGAGGGAGAAGGTAGCCTCATAAAGGCACACACATACATATAAGCAGCAAGATGCAGACATAATGACAAAGAAAAGGAAACATGAGTCAGTTGGGACCTCAATGTCTCTCTGTGTTTGTCTAAGTGAGAGTTTATATGTATGAGTGTGAGTGACAAACTGTGTGTGTTTGTGTCTTTGAGGTTGTGTAGGTGGATGGCACTATCTTAGGCTAAATAATATTCTAGGTTATGTTTGCTCGTTTGTTGTCGTTATAAGCGCTACACTTTGCTCTCATTGTTATTGTTTTTCTTGTTGCAATACACTAAGAGATTTAATAGAGAGTTTGGTTTTTGAATAAACGGCAGCAATAGTAAGATCAGAAATAAATTCTTAACTTGAACTTGATTCGTCAAAGGGGCTTTAGATTATAAGGACAAAGTATAACGAAGATCTGCTGGACTTTAGATTAAGACTCAGCTTAGCTTTTCAATCCATTTGGCCATTCTGGATGCGCGATTCTTGCAGCCCAAATGCGTTTATGACATAAAGAAAGGGGACGCCGAAAACCTTCCAATGCTACCTATAATATGGTCAAGAGGTCAAAAGAAATAGAAATGATCGCCTGAAGACCTCCCAAAGCTACTTCAAATATAATTAAGAGGACAAGAGAAATATATCTTTTCCTTCTTACCGTCTGTATGAACGCCCAGATATTGGAGAGATATTTGAATGCAATATATGGGCAGCCAGAATGAGGTTTTTTTTTTCTTTTACCGCACCACCTTAAACCTTACGTTAGCACAATCTTGTACGGTTTTAGGCCCGGATTGACTCTTTGCGTTGCTCATTCCATTGATCGACGTTGAAGCGGCTATATTCTCTTTACTTCGCACCAACTTTTATTTGGATAGTGTCTTAAGTTACAAAAATTTAATCTATATTGAAATGAGTGGTTAATTTAAAAGTTTTTATTTTGCCAAAAGCTAGTGATAATATTTCACTATTGTTAAAAAAAAAACCTTACCACACACTAAAAAAAAAACTTAAATTAAGATTGATGCATTCCTGATATTAATTCTTAGAGTACGTCCAAAGATTTTTTTAACAAGACATGAAAGTTTCTTAAAAATTTTGGATAAAGAAAACAAAACTTTAAACAAGATCAAAAATTTGTCCAAAAACACACGTGTTAGGCCAAAAATTCGTAAAATAAAAATAAAAATCTTGAATGAGGATAACAAATTTTTAAATTAAAATTCTTAGCATAATTAAATTTCAAAATTAAAAGAAAAAGATGGCGTACGTTAAAGTCGGGCGCTGACGACTTTGGGACAGTAAAGTGTTGAAGATCTCTAAAAAACTTCTGAATGCCAAATTTGGTTACAATATCTGCACAAACAAACGAAACACAACGAATTTTGTGCAAAAAACGTTTTTTTGACCGATTGGCCCTATGGGAGCTATATAATATAGTCAACTGATTTTGATAAAATTTGGTATAGTGCTTGGGAACTCTAAAAAACTTCTTAATGCCAAATGTGGTCACGGTATGTTCACAAATAAACGAAACACAAGGAATTATGTACAAAACACGATTTTTTGACCGATTGGTCCTATGGGAGCTATATGATATAGTCAACCGATTTTGATCAAATTTGGTATAGTGCCTGGAAACTCTAAAAAACTTCTGAATGCCAAATTTGGTTATAATATCTTCACAAACAGACGAAACACAACGAATTTTGTACAAAAAACAAATTTTCGACCGATCGATCCTATGGGACCTATATGATATAGTCAACCGATTTTGATAAAATTTGGTACAGTGCTGGAGGTTTCTAAAAAACTTCCGATTGCCAAATTTGGTTATGATATCTTCATAAGCAAACGAATTATCCATCTAAAACTTTTGCTTTTTTTCGAGGTCCTCTGAAACACCCCTATGGGAGCTATATAATGTAGTCCCGATATCAAAAAAATAAAATAAACTTGTCTCCTATGGATTAATAAGGGATCTTATCTGAAAGTTTGGTTGCTCTAGCTCTTACCATCTCTGAGATCTAGGCGTTCATACGGACAGACGGACAGACGGACATGGGTATATCGACTTCTCTAGTCACTCTGATCATACTTTAGGTAACTTTGGGGGGTCTCCGACTTCTCCTTCTGTACGTTACATACATTTTCGGCTTGCACAAATACAATATACCCTTTGTACCATACGGTACAGGGTATAAAAATTTAATTCTTTTAACGCCAGACCATAATATTCAAAGCAGGGAAAGATAAAATAATTTTTATACCCTGTACCGTATGGTACAAAGGGTATATTGTGTTTGTGCAAGCCGAAAATGTATGTAACGTACAGAAGGAGAAGTCGGAGACCCCCCAAAGTTACCTAAAGTATGATCAGAGTGACTAGAGAAGTCTATATACCCATGTCCGTCTGTCCGTATGAACGCCTAGATCTCAGAGATGGTAAGAGCTAGAGCAACCAAACTTTCAGATAAGATCCCTTATTAATCCATAGGAGACAAGTTTATTTTATTTTTTTTGATATCGGGACTACATTATATAGCTCCCATAGGGGTGTTTCAGAGGACCTCGAAAAAAAGCAAAAGTTTTAGATGGATAATTCGTTTGCTTATGTAGATATCATAACCAAATTTGGCAATCGGAAGTTTTTTTGAAACCCCCAGCACTGCACCAAATTTGATCAAAATCGGTTGACTATATCATATAGCTCCAATAGGACCAATCGGTCAAAAAGTCGTTTTTTGTACAAAATTCGTTGTGTTTCGTCTGTTTGTGAAGATATTATAACCAAATTTGGCATTCAGAAGTTTTTTAGAGTACCCAAGCACTGCAGCAAATTTGATCAAAATCGTTTGACTATACCATACACCTCCCATAGGAACGATCGGTCAAAATAACATTTTTGGTTAAAAATTCGTCTGTTTTTGGTTGTTTATGAAGGTATCGTAATCTAATTTGGCAATCGAATGTCTTTTGGTGTTCTTAAGCAATTTACCGGATTTTATTGCAAGCAGTGGTACAGGGTATCCAAAAGTCGTCCGCGCCCGACTTTAACGTACGCCATCTTTAAGATTAGATTACACTAGTTTACACGAAAAATTAACCTTTCTAAAAAAGTGTGTTTTAGGGTAATTTGGGGTCGAGAAACACGAAAATGGCATCCTTTTTTTTTTTTTTTTTTTTTTTTCATTAGCACCGTTTTCGAGATATTTTCGAAAAACATGTTTGTAAATTCGATAATTTTTACTTAATCTGTATATAATTATATTTCACTGTAAAGAGCACATTAATACCTTTCGATCTAATCATCTTTCACGTCGATACAAAATTTTGTTCACGAGATATTGAGGGATAACTGAAAAAAGTGCCCAAAAACATGTTTTTCGAAAATATCTCGAAAACGGTGCTTAAGATTGGATCTATATCATGATAACCAATGATTTTTGGCTAGTTTGCTATACAGATATATTTGGTATAAGAAATTTGGAAATTTCCGTCAAAATTAAAAAATAAAAAATTCCTGTAATTTAATTTACCACACTTATTTAGCATACTTACCATCACATTGAGCCTGAGGCACATTTTTAACATCTTAAAGATCTTCCAAAGATCAGTGTATGCGATTGGTTATCGGGTCCGGAGACAAACGCCGGAAAGGAAAGTCCATAACTAACGAATATCCATACACAAGTGGCAAAAACCTCACCTTTTTAACATCAGCAACGAATGGGTCTCAGCGACGAAATGATCCAGGATCGGAATGCCCGCAGACGAATGCTGAGATCACATACCCACACCTCAGGAGGAGCCTAAGCGAGTCCGAAAAGAGGTAAACAAGGGTTTGGGAGAAGAAGGTTGCTATATAGATAAATATAGATAATCATAGAAACAATAACATTTTTTTTTTCGTTAAAAGGATGAATAAAGGACTAGCTATAAAAAGTGTAGTGGTGCCTCTGAACTAAACATTTTTGAACGCTTTTTAGTGTATTTGCAATAATAATTATTTTTGGTAAGAAGACAGAACTTAATTATTTTTAGATTATTCGATTTTTTTGTATATTTTTTGAACCGTTTAAATTTTTTTGTAGCACTAAGATCAGCTTAGAAAAGCACTGATTTTAAGATGCGCTGCTTAGGTTGCATTCACATTTTTTAAGGTATCTTCGAAAAAATTGTTTAAAATTCGAATTAAATTTTATTTATTTATTTTTTCATATTTTAGTTGATAGGGTGGGTTATAATAAAGAATGCAGTGTATCAAGAGGCACAGCAAGATCACAGTCCTGAATTCCAATTTAATTAATTAAAAAAATTTCTAGTTACATGCTAGACAATTTTTTTGAAATCACTTTTTCGCTCAGTGTATCTGTGCATGTGCCCGGTTGTTGTTTTTGCTGCTGTTGTTATAGCGCATTCATAAAACGTTGAGGTTAAGGTGAAACATGTGGGCCAAATTTTTCGCCATTATCTGGATGGGTTCGTGTTTGCGAGTGTGTGTGTGTGTGTATATAACTTAAATTTTCGTTACCGCTTGGCAAGCTTTAATTCATTATGTATGCTTAATGTTAACAATTTAGCAGCTATTGGTTTATCTTAATGAAGCTGTCTGCCTCCGTTGGCTGTTTTGGATCTTTGGCCCTTATCCTGGCAGCCGCCAGACCATACATACACAAGCTCACATACATATATGGCTGTCACTCACATGAATTGTTTTTGTGTCGCCACAGTTGAGCGACCTTCGAGCCTCTTTGCCTGTCTTTAACTTTTATTACGCGTCCTAATCCGCTTGGCGTCGTTTTGCTACATACAACAAGCCGGAGACGCCACCCAGGCGCACATTGCTCTGTCACACACACTCAAATACATACAGACACACTCAGTTAAACGGCTTTGTGTGATTGTGTGCGTTTTGGAGCTCTTTGGCTTTTGCATTTTTCAAGTTATTTTAAATATTAAAGTGCTCCAATGTTGTTTATCCGTCAACTCTCTCAACGATGTTGCGGTTGGCGCCGACAAAAGCCGCCGACTGCGACGTCGACAGCGACAGATCCCCGGTGACCAAGCTGACGACCATCGAAAGTGTTGACACTCGTGGGAAAATGTTTTAATAATTTGTGCAAAGAGTTGACAGCTTGGTCTTTTTGCCGTCCGCCACCTTAATTCCCAGCTCTGCCCCTGTGTCATACACAGACACACGTGTGGAAATCCAAAGTTTAGATATTTGCTGGATCAACATTTGTTGTTTTTGGCACGTTTTACAGGGTAGCCAAAGCACTTGGAATAGCTTGATCATAAAATATGCAAAAATATAATATACAAAAATACACAGACAGGCAAGTGAAAGGCTTTCGTTATAGAAATGAGTTTGGTCGTAAATATATTAAAATTGACATCAATGCCGAATGGAATTTGCTTTCCTTTTGTGGTCAATTTATTTGCCTTTTTGGCCAAGCATAAAATGCCATTTCACTCAAGGTCACAGTAAAGTAAACATTTTTATACTGCTCTATATTTATGTAGTATATACAAAACAACACACATATGCCTCTGTATGCTTTTATATATGTATATAATCGCAATAATACAGTCATATAAACTTAAACTCTTTTATAAGCAGTTATATAAAATACCCAAATATGGCCTAAACGTACTTTTGTATTGAAATTGATTAATATTCTTGGCTGTGTGCTTGTAAAATGTTTACAGCATATGGTTGATTTATTTTAATGTTTTTTTTTTTTTCAAACTTTCAGTAAGTAAGGTAAGCTCTGATTTTTGGCATTTATTATATATTGTGTGTGTAAATTGAATATATAACATTTTTAGCTCGTTCCCATAGCGCCAAAGAGTCCTCTATACTCAAAAAATAAATATTCTAAAGTAACAAAACGTAGTTCTAACTAAAAAAAATATATTTTTTTAATCCTAGCTAATTAATTTTGAAATAGCATGTTATTTCTTTTTAATTAGGTAATGCTATATGAGTTCCGTTGTCTTAACCAAACATGTTGGTCCAACGAATGTAATATGTATATTTTTCAAAAATTAGCTATGCCAATACAGAAAGTACCCTTGAGGGTACAATATATATGGTATTCAACAGTGATCAAATTAAAAGGTGTATTTTCTTATATTTTAAAAATCTTTATATATTTATCTAAATCTATTTCATCCCCTTCAAAGTAATCCCCCTTTTCCAGTTATCATAGCACTTGGCAAAGTCCACCTTTGGAATGGCCTTCAGAGCCATCTGCGATTCAGCTTTTATTATCTCAACCGAGTCAAAACAGTGTCCCCGGAGCGGTCACACGGAGCCAAATCAGGTGAATAAGCTGATTGCGCGGCGATATTTGTTGATTTTTTTGTGTGAGATGGCGCATTATTGTAGCACCTCACAAAACGAAGCGTATCTCAAATATTAATAAATATTTTGACGTGAAATTTCGCACAGCTGTCACTAACAGTGCTACCAAGTTACACAAAGAAAAAAGTAATCGATTGGAAAAACCCTGGAAGTTTAAACTAAAAATTTTCTTTCCACCTTTCAATTTGATCACAGTAGTATCTAACCTGAAAACCACAGGCGATGACTGACTAAATGGCTCGACGAATGATTGATTCTGAAAAAAGCATAGAATTTTCTATAGTATATATATTGTCTAGGTCTCGTCGGGAATATTTTTTGAAAGTTAATTGTACCAATTCATCTTCATTTATCTTTGAACCCATATTCGCTGTTATCGCGAAAAAAAATTTTATTGGAATGAAATCAATGTAGAGGCGTTACATATGCCTTAGACAAGATATTTGCAAAATTTCAGAATTTTCTGACACGTAGGAACGCCGTGACGTCATGTTGCGTGTACGCAACGCTGGCGTATTACTCGACAAATGGATAGTCTCGGATGAGTAAAGCATCATATCAAATCGTATCATTCTTGATGATTTATTTTACCAGATATCTCACACACAGGGCGCATAAGAATTTTTTGAAAATGATGTACGCAACAGAGGAAAAAAATGGGTTAATAAGCGTTTTTGGAGCCCGCTAGTAGGCAACGTTTGGGTAGTAATAGAATAAAATTTTCTCGATTGATATCAAGTTTCCCAGATAGAGAGTTCAGACTCGGTCAAAATTATTCACTATTACGAAAATTTCAAAAGACATGGGTAAAAATATATATTAATTTTTAACCCATGCAAAAAAACAAAAAATATTCCTTAAACTGTTTTGTGTAGGAGCTGCATCTATCAAAATCGGTTAGATTCTAACCACCGCAAGAATTTTTCTATGCACCAAGTTGAAACTCGACCCAGGTCTTTCTTTTTATTAACAATTCAAAGTTGTGAATTTTATTCAAAATCCATTTATGGATTATGCGAAAATTACCATATTTGAGAATTTTTTCCAAAACTTTTTATTCATATTGAAAAAGTAGAAGTCCTAATATTACTTTAAAAAACAAAGAGAGGCTGAAAAACATCTTTCTCTGTCAATACCATAATATTGTTGGAGTAAAATTGATTTTAGCTTAAATTATTGCCTATTATAAATTCCAATACCCTCTTTCCAGACCAAAAATATACGTTATACACTCATTACATTAAAAAAAGTGTATGACTTTTTTACATATAAAACAAATTTCATATAAATTACGTTTACAAAAAAAAAACTGACGAAAGCTCTAACATAATAACATAATACAATGATAAATAAATTAACAAGGCGCTTTGCACGTGTACTCTACATATGTGAAGAACGCAACACGTGTTGCTTCTCAAATGCAAAATTCGAGGCAAGGACATGGCCAGAGTTCCCTTGGTAATATTTTTAGCAAAAAAAAAGCAAGAGCTGCCGCATGCACACACACATGACGCACTTTCTCGACGCAACAGAGAGTCTCTATGGAGAGGGCAACACTTACACATGCATTTTCGTTTTTCTCCCTCCTGTCACATGCCAGGTTCTTATGAGCTCTGACGTTCATTAGAAGTTGCTAAGATGCGACAGCACTGATTAAATTTGGCACACTCCTCTCGTTCCCTCTCTCCATCTGTCTCTCTTTTTCTTTCGTTTTCCTCCTTCTGTACCTCTTTTTCTTTCACTATCTTTTTCGGTTTTAGCTTTTTCTTGCTACTTTAGTTACGTACTACCTCATCAGGGGCTGCAGATCCGAACGTCAAGTGGTTGCCACCTGCCGGGTTCGCCTGCTATACGCAAACATTAATGAAACTTAACAGATGAATAACACAGTTATATCTGAGTGTGTGCTATATATAACTGTCATGTGCATATGTTTGAACATACATACACACATATAGATAGTTAGCTAACTTGTTTTATTTACTGAAGTTGACAATGCTTGAACTGATTTGATTTGTCAACTCAAACAAAGTTGAACTAAGTGATTGGTCAATTGGGTGCGGCATGGAAATCATAAAGGGATTAGCGTAAATTGATAGAAAACACCGATAACAGTCAATATCTTATCGAATTTTAAGCAAATCTTATGTTGTAAAACTTGTTGAGCATATGAAACAATGTATTTTTCCCAAAAATTTATTGTGAACCATTTTGAATTTAAATAATACCTTGCGATTCATTTGGTATTTTGAAAAAAATACAAAATATGTACGAAATTTTTACGCATTCTCTTACAATCTGAGTTTTACCATAATCGTCCGTTTGTATGTATACCTAGATTTTGGACACTACAAGAGTTACGGATCCGAAACTTTGCCAGCTGGTGCGAGTATTTCCTGAGCAGAGGAAGTTTTTGTCAATTTCGCACTTTTTAGCTACATTGTTTAATAGTTTGTTCGCCCACACATCTCAACTCCTTTTTAAGACTAACCCCATATACTTAAATAACTTCTTTGACGTAACTTTCGATTCTCATCAACTTAAATATGGTACTGCACCATTTTACATTACATTTACATTTACTTACATTTTCCAAGTTCTTAGAAGAAATATGCAGAAATATATATTTTTTTTCAAGACAAGGGTATCAAACTTTCAGAACTCTAAAAAACTTCCGAGTGCCAAATTTGGTTACGATATCTTCACAACGAAAAGCAACACAATGAATTTTGTGCAAAAAAAGATTATTTAACCGATCTGTCCAATGGGAGCTATGTATATGATATAGGCAATCGATTTTGATCGAATTTGGTACAGTGATTCGGAGCTCTAAAAACTTCCGAGTGCCAAATTTGGTTACGATATCTGCATAAACAAACGAATTATTTATCTAAAACTCCCTATGGGAGCTATATAATATGTCTCCGATATCAAAATTATAAAGTAAACTTGTCTCCCATGACATAATAACGCATATAATCTGAAAATTTGGTTGCTCTAGCTCTTACCATCTCTGAGATATAGGCGTTCATACAGACAGACGGATACGCGGACATGGGTATATAGTATCGACATCTCTTGTCCCCCTGATCATACTTTGGGTAACTTTTGGGGATCTCCGACGTCTCCTTCTGTATGATGAATCATCGGAATGGAAGAAAAGTTACAATGAATATTATGATTGGGTCTCATGACATTTAATTTGATAGGCACAAATATTTGTTTAGCCTAGTCAAAATCATCGAATCTTCACCCACATCAATTCGTGAATACTCTAAATCGTGTTTACACCCATTATGCTATTTTACTTATTTTGAGCTAAGCTTTAGTAAATAAACTATTGTTTGATTTATATTTTCAATATTGACAATTATCCATTTATCAAGTTCTTTCCATTTTAGATCTCTGCAATCTCAATAAACGAAAAAATACTGATGCTGTTTTTTTTACCTATTACAGATCTTAAATGTCATGGGAACGATCACTAAAAAAGTGAGTAACTAAAAAAAAATATCTTTTAGAAAACTCAAGCCTCTATTGGTCATACAAAATTTTTTATACCATGCCTTTAGCTTTGCTGGGATCAGGATCAAAAATGGTTCGTATACGCAGCTTAATGATTTTATGCAGCAAAAATTTTTGGGGAACCACATAGCACTTAGTAAGAGATTTGGCTTCCAGTAAAATCGCTTATTTTTCTGGCTCTTTGCCGCTCAGCGATGAAAAAAGAAAAGTAATATGTAAAAAGAAGGCAAACCAACAATTCAAAAAGAAGAGTGGATACTTTACCTTCAGATAAAAGTAAAAGGAAAAAAAAAACGGATCATATAAAAAAAGAGAAAACGAAAGCGGGATCCATATACTATAATTAAATTTTATTTTACTTACTTAACTTAAGGTATATAAACGCAGTCGTCTCTCAGAAAGCAAATCTCAGATTGTATCAAATATCATACTTTTCCCCAATGAAAAATCCTATCTGAAAGTAAGAAAATTTAAATTTATTCCGACTTACTTTTCTTAAACACTTAAAGTTGCAACAAAAAGATGCATAGATAATTTTTTCTCATCCATTAGCTTTTAACTAGAAGCAAGCAGCGTAAAATTGCAAAAGTAAAATTGTAATTAGCAATATCTTAAGATAAAAACCGCAAGAGTTAAAACAAAGTGCACTTAGCAAGAAAACGAAGCTAAAAATAAGTTAAAGAGCTTTATCGTTAAGGTTAGTATCGAATTTGGAGCATGCCAATTGCAAGCAAAGGCAAGAAGTTCAAGCTAGGCAAACAAACACATAAATAAATGCACACAGATACACAGCGACGCACATATCTATGTGCACACGCACACGGTTGCATCTAGTTGTAGACAAGCGTTGCTTTGGCCTTAGATTTATTAGCTTACAAAAGATTTATTAATGCTAAAATGTGCTGCATCAGCACACAAAAGTCGTTGCATTTGAAATTTTTGCTTTTGTGGAACTTGTGGCAATTGAACTTAAGCCTAAAATCAACAATTTTGGCAGCAAATTGGCCCGAAATGTTGGCCAAAAAAGAAGATAAAATTAATGAAAATTGTCTTTTGCCAAATCGGCTAAAACACATAAATGCAGTTTCTAGCATAAACATTGATAAATTTTAGTTAATTTGCAGTCCGCAGAGTACTGAGCTGCTTTACTTGCTGCAGCCCGAATAAGTATGCAACACAATTATGCTGCGTTTAAATGGAAGAGAGTGGAGGAGAGGAGAACAATGCGCCAGATCCAAATCTACGTTTAGCATAAAGCTGGTATGAAAATTGTTTGGATGGCAACTAGAGTGACCCAAAGGGGCTTAAATGCAGCTGGCGTTGTTGGATTTTTCAGTAGCTTTAACGATAGGCAACTAAATAGCCAACATCACACACAGATACACACCCTCACACAGATACACACACGCACACCAGCAGAGATAAGTGGCTTGGCTACGTGCAAATGTATATGTGTGAGCTTAATTGCATTTGGGCTTTTGGGGCTGCACTAAACAAGTATATATACTTAGTTAGTACACTTGCCATTATGTGTTTAGCATATATGGGCCATAAATAACACACAACTTTTGTTGTATCAAAGGGTCGTATGAGTAATAACCATACGAGTATATGTGTATGTATGCAATAAATTAAATTTTTACCAAGTTCATATCATATATATCTTATACTTGTTAGCTGTTCCCAAAAGTTCTGTGCAGATTGGCATATAAAACAAATAACTTGCACATTTTTCATACTTGACTTTACATAAGGATGTGCATAAGAAGCAGTTCCTTGGCGAAAACTTTTTACACACCTGAAATGATTAAGTGCATGTCATTTATTAGCAGATCAAAGTTTATGGCAGTATATATGCCGTGATTTATGGCCATCCATAAGCAGCACTATATGTACTTTGTTGAAGTATATAAAGGCATCTGAATTAACAGTGGCAGGCATATCAAATAAATTTCTAAGAAATTTTTTGATTTGGTAAAAGTCTCTCTTTTGTTAAAACTTAAATCAGCTTTAAAATTTCTGGCAGTGACCATTTGGTTGTACTGTCTTTGAATCTCTGAACCCAGCCAACCTCAAAAAAAAATTGAATAATTATTCATTAAGGATGAAAATAGACCAGCACCCCAAAAAAACACCCCCAATAGTTTACTTATTTTTAATCTAAACGTCCTGAAAATAATGCCACAAAATATTGGGTATATATTTGAAAACTCTAATTAAAAAAGATGGCGTACGTTAAAGTCGGGCGCGGACGACTTTGGGATACCCTGTACCACTGCTTGCAATAAAATCCGGTAAATTGCTTAAGAACACCAAAAGACATTTGATTGCTAAATTAGATTATGATACCTTCATAAACAACCAAAAACAGACGAATTTTTAATCAACAACTTTTTTTCGACCGATCGGCCCTATGGGAGCTATATGATATAGTCAACCGATTTTGATAAAATTTGGTACACTGTTGAAAATCTCTAAAAAACTTCTGAATGCCAAATTTGGTTACAATATCTTCACAAACAGACGAAACACAACAAATTTTGTACAAAAAGCGTTTTTTTGACCGATTTGTCCTATGGGAGCTATATGATATAGTCAATCGATTTTGATCAAATTTGGTACAGTGTTGAAGATCTCTAAAAAACATTTGAATGTCAAATTTGGTTACAATATCTTCACAAACAAACGAAACACAACAAATTTTGTACAAAAATCGTTTTTTTGACCGATCTGCCCTATGGGAGCTATATGATATAGTCAACCGATTTTGATCAAATTTGATACAGTGCTTGGGAACTCTAAAAAACTATTAAGTGCCAAATTTGGTTACGATATCTTCATAACAACCGAATTATCCATCTAAAACTTTTTGTTTTTTTCGAGGTCCTCTAAAACACCCTTATGGGAGCTATATAATATAACCCCGATATCAAAAAATAAAATAAACTTGATATAATAGCGCATCTAATCTGAAAATTTGGTTGCTCTAGCTCTTACCATCTCTGAGATCTAGGCGTTCATACAGACAGACTGACAGACGGACAGACGGACATGGGTATATCGACTTCTCTAGTCACCCTGATCATACTTTAAGTAACTTTGGGGGGTCTCCGACGTCTCCTTCTGTATGTTACATACATTTTCGGCTTGCACAAACTTAATATACCCTTTGTACCATGCGGTACAGGGTATATAAACTCATAGTTCAATTATTATTTTCCTACACCAAGCCACTTCCCTCATCGTATCGATACAAAATGTGAAGAAAATTAAATATATATCTTTTAAATTAAGTGTAATGTTCTCACGCTATCAAGTTACATCAATTTGCATTAAAAAAAATATGGTACAGTCGAGACGGTGCCCGACAATGGAATACCCTGTACCTTTTGTCTTGCAAAAAATTTTATTCCTCCATTTTCCTTCTAAGAACTTTCCAATTGGAATTTATTTTTTTTTGGTGAAATTCGATATTTATACCAATAATTTCCGAAAATTTTTACCGATTTTGATGAAACTCGAATGTTTCGTCAAATAACTTATTTAGAGTATATAGGGTAAGTTTCAAGTTGGTATGTTGAGGCGTGTGGGTAAAACACGGTAAATCGATTGCGGGGGGTGGGGGGACCGCTTCGATAAAATTTGGATGTGGATTTTTTCATTAGATTCACATGAATCAGCTTACCAAAAATTCTAGGTCAATTGTAACCATAATTACGAAGAGTCAAATATTGACGCAGTTTATAGGCAGGGGTGGTGAAATTTGTACATTTTTTACTATAACTTTTGCTGTATTTGTCCGATTTTATTAACTTTTGACACACAGATGCATTTAACCACAACGCATCGCTCTGTTAAATTTCAGATGAAAATATTAAACGGTGTGGTACAGTTTCGTGTCTCTAGCTCTTATAGTCTTCTAGATCTAGGCGTTCATACGGACGGACGGACGGACATGGCTCAATCGCTACCCGAGGTTATGATAAGCATTTTGGTACAGAGAACTTGGGGTCTGCCACGCCTCCTTCTGTCCGGTACATACATTGCACAAGTCTAGTATACCCTTTGTCCGTATAGGTACAGGGTATAAAAAGTTAGGAAAATTTGTGTCGAGGTATATTTAGATTTCCACAACTATTTAGTTGCTTGATACGTGACTCCAGCCACCCATCAAAGGTTCATGCGGTTTCTATTTTAATCCATCTTTTGGTATAAGAGTTCCATCGGGAACTTGTAGTGTTGCATGAAAAATTTTGAAAATTTGAATTTCTTTTGCCGAAGATTTGTACCAAATATGTGAAATACTGTGTTTTTTTTAAAGCTAAGGTCACCAAAATCGGTATAAAGACATATATACACCTATATATTGGTAAAAAAAATAATACAATAGAAAAATTCGGCTGTGCTCCTGAAAACAAATCCAAAATGATATACATATATTCCTTTTCGTTTTTCCTTTTCCGGAGCACTGCCGATTGACTTCCAGCATATACATATGTATATATGTATTGCTTAAAAGCCGACATCTGTCGGGGACTGTAAGCCACAAACTTCTTTGCCATTTTGCTTCTGACAGTCTCATCCATTATTGACCAACTTTCAAACTCTATTGATTTTTAAATCAAAATCGTAAGTTTTTTATTAAATTAACCAAGTCGCATCAAGTTTTCTGCTAGTTTTTCTTCAATAAATTGAAAATTCTCGCCGTTGTCATTGGGCAAAAGAAAAAAAAAGAATACTTACTCGTACTTTTATATTAATGCGCAACGCAAGATGCTGCAAACCAATCTCAACCAGCTTTCGTTGATATAATCGCTTGCAACAGTGCCTACCACTTTGCAAAAACTGGCCAAAAGTAACAAATTGGAAGAGACAGCCCATGGCTTATGGCAACTTGTGGCAAGCTGCTGGCTTCAACGGCTGCTTTTAAAATGGCCAAAGTGCTGCAAAGATTACGCGCTGCAAATTTGAACTCTGGCATCAATATAGCCACAAGCCCAGCAGCAAGCAGTTGGAGTCCACAACCCATCTCCAGACCCCCCAAACAGCAAAAAGAGCGAGTAACTCGACCCAAAAATATAAACCTGTGATTTTATAGTCGACTTTATTTTCTCTTATTTGTTGTTGTTGCTGTTTGTTGCCTGTTCTGTTGCAAGATTTCAACGTCATCCCAACGCTTTCAACTTTTGGCCCTGTTGGGATGCCAGGCGCCGGTAGTGCTCCTCGTACAGTATTTGCTTTTATGGCCATTTTTTGTTGCCATTTTTGGTTGTTGTTGTTGTTGTGGCACTTGGCCACATTTCGCATGTGTTTCACTCCATGTCTGACTGAGCAAGTGACCCTTCAGACATATTTTCGGGCCGAAAACAAAGAAAGAAAAAAATTACTTTTGATGTGTGAATATGAGTGTGTGTATGTATCTGTGTGAGTGTAGTTCGTTCTTAAGTTTATGAAATCCTGCACTTAACTTTGCACTTCGACTACATTTGGATTATGGAATAAAAAAATATTCACTTTTTTTTTTTTTATTTCTTTGGCGCGCGTAAATTTTCGAAACCTTAAGTAAATTTGTTTGAGTACATTACGATTTTTTTTTAAAATATTTTTTAAAGTTTATGCCGGTATTGGGGATTAAAAAGTCTCGCAGCTCGGATAAGTTATTTGCAAGGAAAACTTTCGAGTATGCTAAAATTTTTTTATAATTTTATGAAATACAGGCCGCAAATAACTTTCTGATTATTTAAAGTGCTTCGAAAACTAAATAATTGGGCAAACTTTTCTTTAATAAGTCAAGTCTCCTAAGTAAATGCAGACGTTTAAATAAATTTTTTTGCAACGAACAATATTTTTTATTTTGTTTTAATTTAATAATTAATGTTTAATGTTTTAATATTTTGGCTTAAGTTTTCTTTAAAATACATTTTTTTTTTGTATATTTTTTTTTGTACGTACTACATTTTTTTTGCTGCAATTTTTAAATAAAATGTGTTCTCGATTCAACTAAATAAATACATTAAATACATGTTTTTTTATAAATTCTTTTTTTTTTATTTTTTAGTTTCTTAAGTTAATATTTTACATATTTTTTTTTAAACTAATTATTAAATTGGCTAACTAATTTTTTAATCTAAATGTTCTCAGTTTGCTTCTTAAATAAAATTGAACGCATGTCTCGTAAATGAATAAAGACGTGTAAATAAATATATTTATTTGGTTTTTTAATACATTTTGCTTAAAATAATTTATTTTTATTTTTTAAGTTGTTTTTATAAATTATTGTTTTTAACTACTAACTTTATATACTAAAATAAGTATGTTCCCAGTTTGCTTTCCGAAAAATATGATTGAATTTTATGTGCTTGAGCTTACTTAGACAACTCTTAATAAAAAAAAAAAAAAAACCATTCAAAAAATGTGTATTTTTAAAGCTTCGCTCAAAATTTCATATTTGGAAAATTAATTTTTCTTTAATCTTAAGCATGTTTTCTGCTAGGTTTTTAAACGACTTTGATTTTGTTTAATTAAATGGGCTGGGATTGCCTTTTTTATCATTTTAGTTACTCAAAATTAATTACGATTATAAGAAAATGACATTTAATAATTGCTACTATATAATATAGTATTATTTTTTTTTATTTTTTTTAATTTTGAGATTTAATTAAAAACTTATAAAGTGAGGATTTTTTATGGCAATTTCGGGGTCAAATCTTAGATAATTGCTCCTAGTTAGGAATACAATATTTATTTGTTTAAAGTGAAATTTTTTTAGATTTCAAATGTTATTTTAAAATTAACAACTCTGAGAGTAAAAATCAAATAACACTTTAGGAAGTTTTTCTTGAACATACTAGTTCGGTTACTATTCGGAGGGATTACATTATTTAAAATTTAATTTCTTATCTTTTAATAAATTTCTATTCGAATTTGTTTTTGCTAAGATTTTTAAATTTGATCTATTTTTAAAAAAGAATAAAATTAAACATGCAATTACGTTATTATTTAATTTTTTATTTTAAATGGGGACGAAAAAAAAAATGTAAAGCAAGCAATTTTTTAAAACTGCTGACTAAATAAAAATAAATGCAAAAAAATAGAAAACAAGTTCCTGTGTAACCACTTTAAAGTCAATCCCTAGACAATTCCCTGACAAGCAAAACTAGTTCCTGTTTGCATTGCCAAAACCCGAATTACAATTGCATTTCCTCTCATTTGGCCTTTTACTTTATACTGTTTGCCAAACGGAGAAAGAAACTCTTTTAAGGAATCCAACAAAAGGAACCAACCACATTTTTGTTAGCAAATAAAAGTAGCAAAAAAAAAAAATAGAAATTCTGAAAACTAGCTAACGAAATATTTGCAATGAAATTTTCGCCAGCAAATAGTAGAACATATTCCAAAGCCTTTAAAAGCAAAAGAAAAACAAGTCGACGTGATGACAGACTGTTGTTAGGATAGGAACATCATATAACATAGAAAGTGCTGCTGTCATATGCCAGGGATGGAGTGGAGTGGAGTGTGGCTGCTTTTGCAATATTTTGACAACACTCACTGATGTAGACAGCTACAGAGGCTTCACGCATCAGGAGATTGCCACTGCTAGGATGCTTTTTCACCCACTCTAATATACGCTGAGTGCGAGAAAAGTTTTTGCGAAATATTACTGTAAATATGCGTAGAAACAACAAAAACAACAACACACTTTGAGCGAGAGAGTTCTTAGTCCATATATAGATATGTATATTTTCATAAATGTAAAGATAAACATCTCAGGCCGAGTTTTGTCGCTACAAGTAACTTGCCAATAAGAGGGCGCTAAGCCAAGGGAGTCGCTGACGGCTTCCAAGGCAGCAAGCTTTTACTCTATGACAGCGGGGTTTGAGGGAACAGCTGGCAGCTCCCCACGTTATCCTAGACATATCAACAACATGGCACATTATGAGCCAATGGAAATGACTGCAGTCTTTGTAAGCGACGGTTAAAGGGATGTAAGGCCAAGGGGGTGTACGGTGTGGGGTTCTTGGTTCTACACACAACAATAACATAAAAATTTGTTGTTGTAAATCTGCTAAGCAGTTAAGGGCAAAGCTTGTGGGGGGTTCCCCAGGACACACACATGAGGCAGCATAAATATGGCTACACGTAATCTGTTGTGTAATGTCTTTAGTTGTGTCAACTTCACTGCGTGTTGAAGCAACACAAAAAAAAAGGGAAAAGTGGAAAGTGGAAGTGGAAAGAAAACAACAACAAAAAAAAGCGAATTAGTAAAGGAGGTGACCGACAGCGGGATACTCTGGATTTGAACCAAATTTTATATTGCTACCTTATTGATTGCAGACGTTTTTAGGGGAAAGGGATTGCAGTAAGTAGGGTGGATAGGTATTTTATGAAAAGTCAAAGTTTTCTTGTTTATTAGACTCACATAAGTTTACATGCCATATTCGGATTCTAGCTTGATAATTTTTGAAACAACACTCTTTTTGGGCAGAAGTGCAAGTCGAGGGTTTGGGTTGGGCAGAAATGTACATATTTTTTTAGTGTAAGTTTTTATTAGGCACCTTTGTGAACACCCTAAATACTTACATTTTTTATGAATTGTAAAAAATTTCTGGAATTGAAAACATAACGTATAATATTTTTTGCCATCATCTTTTCAAGTTTTAAACCCTTATTTTTTTTAACTATATATATAGTTGTACCAAATTGCGGCAGGTTGGCTTTTAAAGATAGGACCTACCTCAATCGTTACCCAAGGTAATGATAAGTATTTGCCTACTATTTGGGTATACAGATAACCTGTTACATACATTGTACAAATTTATAATAACCTTTACCATTTCGGGTACAGTGTATTAAAAAAAGGGGCAGAGCAACAAAAACCCAATGCAAGGCAAAAACTGATTCTGAGTAAGTGTGAAAAAACAGGCAAAACGGAGTGGCTAAGAGTTGGAGCAGGGGGTAAATGGAGCAAGATAGACAGCGTGTGAGAAATGCGGCACACAAGTTAAAGTTTTGAAACAACATTTAGATAAATTTCCCCCGAGAGTCAGCAGAGCGATGTGCAAAAAAGCCAACAAAATAAGAAAAACACCAGAAACAAAACAAAAAAAAAACGACAACATGAACAACAACAGAACAACGATGTTGTAACAGCATGTAACAAATACAACAACAACAAAACCAACAACAACAACAACAACAACTGTACTAAAGTACAGTGAGCAACGGCGATTGTACAGCAAAATTTAGTTTGCAACACAGTTAGTGCTAAAATTATGTAAACAACTCTCAATCTTGTCTATCAAAAAAGTCGCTTACTTCCATAAAAAATAAATGAATAGCGAAAGTTAAAGTCGGTGGCGAACGACTTTGAGATACCCTGCAGCATCGCATTATAGGGCGAGTCTATATCTGAATGCAGATGTGTTTCTGTATCTATATATTTATTGATTAATATGTATGATAGTTTCACCGCTGATTCGAATCAGAAAAATTCATTCCGAACAATTTTATTCGGATTCGGTTTTGCGTGCTCCGGAATCAGAATTTCTTGTCGATAATTTCCTTTTTTATTCTCGATAAATGCGTAAATTTCCCTCACTTTTTTCGATAAATTGACATATGGTGTGGTGTAACCAGCTGACTGCCTTTTCTTAAAAGAAGGCGAAAAAAAATCAAAGAATCATGTCCTATATATTGTAATGTTTATTTTTATATTTTTTAGCATTAAATTCTTTTGATTTAATATGCACCTACATTGTGTTTCTTGACGCGAAATGTTTTTTGTTTGATACAAAACAGCTGACAAGGCTGCCGCAGTTTTGCACCTTTTTATTAGTACATGTTGTTTAGATTTAATTTTCATTAATGTATTGCTTGTATATTATAATCCTATCATTGTAAATTTTTTGAAGTCATAATTAAGTAGAAAAGGTAATTAAAACCTGAACTCTTAAAGTTGGTATATTAGAATTCACGTACACTGTAAATATTGTAAATGAAAACCGTGAAATAAATTGAATTGAAAAAAATTGCTAGTTCTTTATTATTTTATTTTTTTAAAATAAATTTACACAAAAATATTAATTTAGCAACAATGTTTATTAAATTTAAACACGATTTAACTATTTTTTTTACAAGGGAAATTTTGCATGTTCGATACACACACATACACAAACAAAACGAAAATTCGGTTTGGCTTGTATATGCTATTTTTTGGTTGTGTCAGGAAAAAAATTATTAAAAATAGTTAGCAGCTAATATGCAAATTAAAGTTGGCATAAATAGAATCTAAGAATATCACTGAATTTTTAAAAAATTATTTCTGAATAAAATTTGTGCTTTTTTAATACTATTTTGATGATTCGTTTCAATTCCTCTTGCAGCAGTCGGTTTCAAAACACATAAAAAATTGGTATTGGTGGAAATCCGCATAAATTATTCGGATTCGGATTCCGGAGCACGGCTGAATAAATAAAATAATAAAATTTTCAACGTTCTGGGAACACCTATCGTTACTTCTAATGCTATATTGCGTAGACGTATTTTAAATTAACCCTCGATATTTTGAACACAAGGTTACTTTTTATATTTAATAATCAGAAGGCATCCTAAAGAGTTTTTTAAAAAAAAAAAATATATATTAGGTATAATATAGTAATCAATTTATTAATTTAGTCTTAATTTGGAATTTCTGAAATGTCGAACGTGACTGTCATCACGTTGTTGTTACGTTAAGTATATGCTTAACTGAAAGCTTATTGAGAGTGCTATTATTTCCGTTGGGCATTAAGAACGTGGATTTCAGCGAAACCTGATAAAATATTAAAAAAAAACTAATTTTAAAATGTTATGCACTAATGTGCTTTTATATATTTTTTAAATCTTTTAAAAATTCGTTCTTACTTTTTCCATATCAACCCGTTGTTGCATGTGACATTTTTCTACTATGTTTTTACACGGTTTTGATTTATCACGGTTTAGCAAAAAAAAATTTCAACAATTTCACTCGATTAAGCACGATTAAAAAAAGCTATTTGATTGAAATTTAAAAAAAAAAATATTTTTATTAAACTTATCTTTAGTGAGGGTATTCCCCTTACTAACTAATTTTCCTAGCAACTTGTGAATGTACTTCATGTCTTTTTTACACGGTTTTTTCTGGAAGATGTACATAATTTGTTATATACTATATCTTATTATTAACTAATCTAAATCAAAAGAATAAAATATATATTGGTCGCGAATTAAAAAGGGTCGACTTGCCAACAGTTTCATTTCGAAAATACTCCCAATTTTTTTCTATTGCTGATATTGCCTGTTTTAAAATCTTTTATGAGACAAGGTTGGCTTTTCTTCTCGACCGGCTGTTTATATTTTTTGACAACACTTTGGCAATCCATTGGCATTGCATACTCCACTTTCTTCCACCTTTTGGCTATATTATTGCACTTGTATGACAAGTTTGGTTCTTTGAACTTATTTTCTATTTCTAATTTTTTACTCCTATTATTTTCTTTTTTTCGATTTTTCGAAATCTTCTCTTCAGACATGTTTTTATTTCCGTCAGCTAATGCTTTCCACTTTCTTTTGGTCTTCCGCATCTATTCCTTGTTTTTCATTTTAAAGAACTTTAAATTCAAAGGATCATCCCTGAATAGTTTTCTCTATCTTTTGTATCGCTCTCAATTTTCTTATCGACATTTTTGCTTCTCTGCATACAAATAGTTGCAATTACATCAAATTCTAAATTTGCACACTTAGGGTGTTGCATCTAATAGAAAAATTATATCTTTTGGCAGTGAGTCGACTTTTTTTTAACAATAATGCGCACAAAAAAAAAACTGGATCCTAAGAGTCGATGGATCTGCGAAAGACATATATAATATTATTCTTTATTAGTATTCAGGAACAGGGTGCAATAATATTTTTGACCTTACCCGACCGGGACTAACTCTGCACTAAGTATTAAACTAATGCGAAAAATTTGGTGCTAGTACTAGGGCTGTTTGAAAAATCAGCTACTCTTTGGCCTTCCAAATACCATTTGTTTTTAGACTAATGCTTAATTTTGAGTCTGCGGCTTAATTCAATTTGGGGGACTATTAAGCCATGGAAAGCAGACAACCTGCTACAATGAAGATAACTGCAATTCGTGTGCTCATCAATCATTTTTTTTGTGCATAAAAAACCATCAGTGAAACCAAAAAAAAATCTTGATAAATACTATGGAGACTCTGCACCGTTAGTTTTAAAGGTTAAGAAGAGGTGAACCACACTTCGTTGTAGTCGCATCTGACAAGTTCGCCGTGCCAGAAAAGAGTATGTAATAATCATGATGTTATATTGACGAACGGAAAAATTCAAATGTGCAAAAACAAAATATTGCAAAAATAAGCTTATATTAAAAGGAAATGCTTACGTTCATAAATACGTTTTTGATATTAGATAAAAGCAACCGTACTTTAAAAAAAAAATAACATTTCGAGTCATTCGCATGTAAAGTAATGAAGGTGACGCGCTGCAATTAGCTATTCCATAGGTCCTAGTGTTCAGATCTTTATAAAATTTTAATTTTTTTTAAAGTACTTTATATTTTTTTTTGATAAATGCAGTCAAATATATTTTTTTAAACATTCAAAGTATTTTTCCTATTTTTCAAAACAAATGGCTAGAAAATAAGAGGTATAGTTCGAAGGAAGGGGTCGTCACTGAAACGGCTATTTTGGAAATCTTAAGAAATTCTATTATTTGGAATGATAAAACTCGAAAAAACTTACAATTTACAAATAACAAACTATTTCAAAAATTTTCCACCATTTTATTTTTTTTTATTTTTGCAGTTTAGACTTTTTACTTCTTTTGACCATGGTATCCGTGATACCCCAAATCTTTCGAATGCAGTGTATAAAAACTCACGCCCCCACTGCATTTCTTTAGGGAGACGTAAGAAGGAACAAGAGTTAAATTTACATTTTAGAAGCGCTTTTGTTAATTTTGCCATTTGCAGTTAGTTCTTATGCTTATCAATTTCATTTAAATGTACTTTATATTCGCACAAATTGTTAATTAACATTAAAGTTTTTTGCTGTGTAGATGACACAACATATACTGGTTTTTACTTTCAGCACGTTGGCATAGGGGTGGTTTTTGTATATCGGTCCAGCAGGATTTGCTCCACAGTCTGCGACGTCAGCTGTGCAAACAACCAGCTCCAGTAAAATATTCAAATGGAATGGCTTCTTGTTGTTGTTTCGTAGTTGAAAATTTCTAATTTATATGTGCAAAACATGCAGACTGACTCAGTGAGAGTATTTTCTAGACTAAAGGATTGTATTTTCTGTACATATTTACTATTATTTTTAGAAATTCATATTTTTGGAGTTAATTTAAAAGTAAGAAACAACGAGGCAATATTTCGAGATAGTTTTTGTCGAGAGCATAAAATCATTTTATTCATACATGTATTTATTTTATTATAATAGTATTATAAGCAAACAAAGTTTTTAAAATAATAATAATATAAGTGAAATACATTGGTTTTTTTTCATATTTTTATTTATTGGCAATCAACCGATAAATTCAAAAGGTTATAATCCAATTTGATTTCAGTATTAGCAATATTTTAATTAAACGAAAATGTAAACGACATGAAGTAATCAAAAGGTTCAGAGCTGTACGAACACAGTAAGAGATATATCAGAAGATATGGAAAACGAATGAAATTTGTTAACATTCGTCCCTATCACATACTAAATTATGTTTAATGTGTAGCGATTAATTTTATGTTCTCAATATTGGATCATAAACTTATATGTATCGGTTGATGGCTAATATAAAATATGTGTCAAAAAAAAAAAAAAAAAATTAAAATTTTCGTTTTCCGGAGCAGTGGGAGATTACCTCAACTTTTTATTTATTTTTATATACTTGTTAATAAGACCCAACTCTTGTATCTTTTTAGTTTAAATGTGTGTCAAATTTAAAGAAACAAAAACTGAATTTAATCTTTCAATTAGAGTATCTTATAAAACATATAATATAAAGAAATTTAAATTGTTTTTCTTCTATCAACCTTCTTTGTTAAATAGTTTATCAGCTTATTTTAAACATAACTTTTAGTTTTGCTTTTAAGCTGCTAATCGTATTAATACTACAGTTTTATTTTGTATTAACTCAAAGTTTTCGGCATTCCAAAGTTCAATCAACAATACTCAAACATATTTATAAAATATATTATATATATTATTTCGACAGCATTCGAAGCCACTTCCTAAATGCTTCTTTTACATATCTATATATATCATATATATTTTATATATCTATATTTGTTGTTTTATCTAATGGCTGCAACTTGTTTAGTTTAGATCAACTTATGCCTAAAGTTTTTCAGTAGAAATTAAATAAGTTCAACCCATTTTGAACTCTTAAAAAGTTTTAAAAGAACATCTGTTGCTAGCATCCGAGCCAAGTTGCCCCTTCAGCAAATCTATTGAAATTTATTTTCAAAAGGCATATTTCTGCCTAATTGCCTCAACATATGTATGCAAATAAAAGTGTTTGTACGTGTTCGAATTTGGAGCCAACCCATTTGAACTTTAAGATTTTGGAAAAGCGAATCGGACTTGAAAGTTGAAAAGTGGCCTTTCAATATGCAAATTAGTTGAATGGAATAATTTAAACAAACAAGAGATAATCAGCATTTGCAAAGAAATTGAATGAATTCTCAAGGGTTTAGTTAACAAGCCAATTAAGACATTTATGCGAGTAATACAATAATTAAAGAAAAGGGAATAATTGTCTTTCATTAAAATTAAATTTGTTTGTATTTAAGAGATTAAGTAAAAGCTTTGATTTGTAAAATATTTTTATTTTCGCAGTTGGTTTTCAAGCTAGCAGAAAATTGCAGTATATGTAATACCAATTATGTCAAAAAAATATAATAATAATGTCAATAATAAATAAAAAAAAAATGGTGTAACCAGAAAATAAAAAATTCTAGATTATTTAATTTTCAAACTGATATAAATTATGTAATCATTTGATTAAATATATTTTTCCATACATTAAAGCGGATTATAATCAGAAAAATCTGTTATTTTTTTTTACTCAAAAATAATCTTGAACCAGGGAATTTTTTCTAAGAATTTCTTAAACATTTATTTACTTTAAAAAAAATGGACTAAACAATTAAGTATATAGCTCCACAAACAAAAATCGCAACACTAGCATGTTTCGCAATAAATGTGATTATACAAGTTCTAAGCTAGACCTAAGTAGCAATTAAAGCTAAAAAAGTTTTTTTGGAGGAGAAACGTACAGGAAATATATATTACATCTCCAGGGTACATACTATATATTCTTATACATATTTTTTAAGTATTTTGAAGTTATGTCAAGGCAATGGGATTAAACGCGCTAGAGTTTCGTATTCAACAATGCAAAAAAAAAGTCTGTACCAAGAAATTTTTTTTTAATTTTTTTCAAATGTTTTTTTACATTTTTTTTAATATTTTTATTTTTTAAAAATAGTAAAAAACATAATTTAAACATTTTATTTTTCTCTCAGTACTCCTTCTTGTAGCAAATTCAAGCCATATCCTTGGCTCCTACTGGTTTGTCACCGTGGATTCGTCTTTGAACTAGTCAACCAACCATCATTTGAAATTTTGTGAGGTTGCCAAACCTGTAGAAAAATGTTATAAAAAAACTTACTCCGTAACTGGTTAGCTCAAGTTGTATGCATGTTCATACGAGTCAAAATTTAATTACATTTTAGGAATTACAAACCTCTGTGCTCTTCCAGCGCGATCTGTAGCCTTAAAAAATTAACTTGTTTTCACGCAAAAATATTAAACGTTCTTTGAATTGTGTGCCTTTCGAATCCACTTCCTTTTAGTACTCCTACCTAGTAGTAGAACCATGTGCTCTTGAGTGTTTGTGAGTGCCACTCAATTTGGTCTCTTAAGTACTAGTAGTTGGTGGTTTCGTCATTAAGCCCTTATGGGTTTGAGTTATTTTAATGACTTTTCCGCAAATCCATGGCCATATGCCAGTCAAACTCACATTAACAGGGACAAGGTTTCCGGACCGGCGAAGGGCAACAGGGACACTGAACACGCATCAAAATTTCTAGCTTAAGGGGAAAACTTGTTGGCATACGAGAAAATTGAGTAACATTTGTGGCGAGGCATTTTGAAAATAGTTCCGACAACTTTTGGCTTAACTAACTTACAATGCATCCAATTCATAGACCAAAGCCAAGTCATTTGGAAACATACAAAAACAACAGTTACGAGCAAACCATATTTTTGGCATGTTGTGAAAAGTTGTTTGGCTTTATTACGACAGTTCAATGTGGCGGAACCTCAACTAAGATTTAATTAGAGAATTGTTTAGACCAACTTTTTAATTACATACGCGGCCATTTCATGTTTATGTGCATGTACTCTATATATGTATAAGTTTGTATCTGTGTATGTGTGTGTGTACATGTGTGAGTTATGAACTGGCCTGCATAAATATCCTAGTAAACTTAGTTTTCAGCATATGTGTCGTCTGAAATTTAAAATTTTTTGTGAATAATGCACGCATGAGAGAGCTCTCCCTAACAGCGTCCTAGCTCCTCTCACCATCCCCATCTCCGACAGAGCAAGTGAAGCATGCAGCAATGGCAGCCATTTTGACGCATTCCGGCTACGTCTTTTTTACAACTTTTGCATTTTGCTCATAAAATGGCTGCCAGCAGCGGCAGAGACAGCGACTGAGGCAGGGGCAGTGGCAGTGAGTGTACGTCAGCTGCATAAATTTTAAGCGACAGCAACATTAAAGTCAACATTCTGCCAGTGGCCTACATACACATCTATGTACTCTAGGGGAAAGTAAAGCTGGTTGCTAAGAAGGGGCCGAAGGGTACTTTCGTTTACCGCCCATCTGTCTCTGCAACTGCCTCTGCCGCTGTCACTATAGCTGAGCCTTTCGCTTTCAGTGACATTTTGCTGCGTTGCAGACAGTCAAAGCGCACACATTTACGAGGGTAGGCTGAAAAGTAGTCGCCATTTATCATAAAACAAAAAAAATGATTACTTTACGTAATCTTTTTAGAGAACTTCACGCCCTTTCTTATTACTTTACTTTTATAAACATTAAAAATTAAAAAATAGATTCTTCATATCATCTATAACAAGAGTAAAGATTTTATTATTTATTTTTTTTTTATTTTAAGTTATTAATTTACAATCTATCACTAAGACATTAAGTAAATGTTTTGGAAATTATAATTGTAACAAAAAAACATAGTTAAACTCCATTGAGTAGTATCCATTATTTTTGATTGAAAAAAAGGATTGCAGAGATCACACCACTCTTCGATTGAGCCTACATATAAAGCTATGCGTTATAATCACAGCTCCACTAAAAATTGGTGATTGACCATGTTCGAACCAGTTGTCAGTTCAGTCAGGTTTTCAAAGTAAGCTTAAATAATTTTAAAAATATATTACAAACAATTTTGTACGGAAGACTAAAACATATAAATATTTCTTGATTATCCCAATTTTCTTATGCCTTTAGAAAGTCTAAGTCGTCATTCGATTTACAGATAGGTATCTTATTACATTGAAATTATTTCCTGAGAAGCAACCAAGTTTAAAAAGGAGAAACCAATTTGGAAGGGTCTGGATTAAGTAGGAATACAAAAGGCTGTGGCTAAAATGCTATAAATTTTTGCAAAAATCATTGCACACCTCTAAGGGCTACCTTATTAATAATTTTGAATGCCCTTTAATGTTATAACAGAATGTGACCTGATCAAATTGATAATAGGTTTGGATTTAGCGACAGAAAAATATAAAATAATCATAATCATCAGCTCCAAATAATGTTTTAGGATTATCATACTGCCTTTTTTAAAGTAGCCATCTCAGAAAAACATTTTCATCACTTGTTGGCTGATGTCAATTCCTTGGCGTTTCTCGGAGCCCATTCTTCAGAAGTAATAAAGAGCTTCGACTGAACCTTAGTTCTCATACGCTCTTAAATTCGGTTCTCCCTAAAGTGAGATACCCAGCATACATTTTTCAATATACAATTTTTTTTCTTCTCAGCCTGCCCTCGTATGCTCGTATGCATATACATCATGACTTTGAGCGTACATCTGTGTGTGTATGTGCGAGAGTATTTATGTAGATAAGTTGCAAGTAACGTGTGGAAAATTATGAAGATAAATTTGTGTTTGTCTTTTGGCGCATAAAAAGTGAGATCCCCAAATGCGACAATTCTGGCACTTGGAAGCAGCAGCTGCTGCCAACAACGAAGCCGACATAAATGCCGTGAAAAATTAACCATACCAAGCGTCATAAATTAATCTAAATAGATATGCATATAAAGATTTATCTGAAAGTGTGTGCATTTTTGAAAAGTTTAGTTAGTTTTTCCGTAAAATTTATGGTAATGAGTTTTCAGAATTTGCGACGCATTATATGATGTACCCAGAGCACAGTTGATTTAAATTTGAATATAAGTTAGCTCTCTAATTTAGAGTTACGTTAATTATATTTCCGCTATTTTGCAAAAAAGAGAGAGAGAGAGGTTCTTAAAAAGTTTGGCTATAGTTTAAAATCTATTCGTTAGAATTTTTAATACTTGCTACAACCCGCAAAAGCCTTGTTCTAGATACCTTGGTGGCTATTCTCCGTTAGTTGGTTGGCGATAGTGATGAGCGATACTGTGAATTTGCAGTCACAGCGACAACTGTGACTGTGACAAAAAAATATCAGTGACAAAAGGTCGTGACAGTGACACCGAGCACATAATAAAATGTTTTCGAAAGAATATCGCGGATTTTTATTATGCTTATAAAAACAAAAAAATTATAAAATTTTTAGTTTAAAAAAAATTAATATCTTACAGCTTTGGGTAATTCACACGTTTGATGTTTCCTCTGAATATGTTTTGATAAATTGATTGTTGAAGATCCTATGAACTGTTGCAAAATACGCGCGAAGTATTTCCGTACCAATTGCATCTTGCAATATTTGCCTGGCAAAATTATATTCTAAAACACTCAATAATTTCCAAATTTCACTTACTTTGCATGTGATCCTTCTTCATATTGCAACAAATATCTCAAAACTATTGTATTCATTAATACTACTATTACTATTGGTACGGAAATACTTGGCGCGAATTTTGTAACAGTTCATAGGATCTTGTACTTAAGAATATTTTGTCGCAGTTCATATGAACTTATATATCCACGAGTATTTTGTCACCTTAGGTTGTGACTGTGACAAAATACTCTCGCAGTATTTTGTCGCTATTGGTGCGAAAATACTTGGCGAGTATTTTGTAACAGTTCATATAGCCACGAGTATTTTGTCACCGTGGGTTGTGACTGTGACAAAATACTCGCGCAATGACAAAATACTGTCGCCGTGACAAAATACTTGTCACTGATACGACTCGTTACATTAAAATACGTTTGACAAATCACAGGCACGTAAATATTGCTCATCACTAGTTGGCGATGATAACGAAATGCAAAAAAATTAAACTTAAAAAAAAGTTAAGACAATTATCAGAAAATTTTAACATGGAAAAACATGTTATCCTTGAAGGCTTGTTCAATGTTGTGAAAATCATTTAACTGCATAGCTAAACACCGCGAAATTCTGCTACGAGAGAACAGGGCAAGGTATCGAAATAATTTAGTCACCTTGACCTGACGAGGGATTTTGTGCTTCTTAGCTCTGGCTCTAATAGTCTCCAAAATCCAGGCGTTCAGGCACACTGACGGACAGAGACACAGAAAGACATGTTTAGATCAATTTATTTTGTTTTCATGAGCATAGAGAACTATCTTTGAAAGGTCCCCGATGTTTTCCTTTCTATGTTACACACATTTGCACAAAGTTAATATTGGCCGTAGCTTAAGGTATTGGTTATAACTATGAGCTAGAAAAACCAAAAGTATATCTTTATTATACATATATTGACTATATATAGATGAGCGTAATTTATCGTAACTAAAAAAGGTTACATTATAAAATTAAAGACTCACTAGTACTATAGTACTGCAGCTTAAACTTTTGATATATGGTACAAACTCATATGCCCTTAAAACTATTAGTTGTGAACGTCCATTAGACAATACCCATCGAAACACTCATAAGCATATTGCAGCATTCATTAGTCCTTGCGCTTATCTTCTTGGAGAATGTGTATATATATATATATATATACAACTGCCGAGTTAATTAAGCCTGCCAACTGTGGATCTTATATGCATTTCATTGTTAAGTTGGTAGATTGAATACAAATTGCATTGCTCAAAGCCAAAGTCAATGATGGGGCTTTTGGCTCATAATCAGAGCACTAAGCCTGTAAATGGTCCAACTTGAGTTACCCGTTATTAATTAAGAGCAATACTTAAAACATGAGTCCACCAAATGCCGATTATAGAGACAACAATAAGCCACACTTACACACACACGTGGGCTAAAAGATTACACAACACACATGAAATATTATATATATAGCAGATAGAGTATATAAGTGCTGACCATAGTAAATCACTAGGCATTAAGAAGTCGAAAATAAATCGATGCTCTTTAAATGCAACATTAAAAACCTTAATTGTCTATTGTTTTCTATTTACAGATAAATGCGCAAAGCAAGCCAAGCGATTGAGAGAAATTGGCCAAGTCTTGCTGCCAACAAATTGTCTAAAACTTGGCAAGTCATGGTTACGTTAAATGAATGAGCTGCAAAAAGGATATACAGCACAGCAAATGGCCCAGACTTATAAAAAGCACTTGTGTAAACAAATCAAAACAAAAAAGTTAAACAAATAAAACTATAAAATCAGAAAACGAAAACAACAAAATCTAATAAATAATATAAAAATATGCAAAAATTATGAACAACTCCTTTGGCAAGTTGAGTAAGCAAAATATTTATAGAGCTCTGCGCGAATTATTTCGACCACGCAGCAAAAGTGCGAAAAGTTTGCCCCATTAAGTAGGCAATAAAAAAAACAACGCCGTCCCAAAAACAAAAACCAACACCAACGACTATTCTAACCAAAACAACATCAAAAAAATTTACTTCTTACAACGTAAACAAAAGCGACTCGTGTGCAAACTTTTATTTGACAAAGTGTCAGGCAGCATTTCGTAAAATATTATCGAAAGTGAAATTGTTTATTGTGCAAAAAAACGGAAGTTAAAGGCAGCGAACTGTTCTTCAACGTCAGCCACATTGCTCATACGCACCGTGTGCCGCGCTGTCATCGTGCATTTTCAGCTATTTAAGCAAAAACAATATGAGGAGGAGCTCTTAACACCCGCATTTCGCCCACAATTCGCCCACGTTTCTGACACATTCAAGTGAAAGTGCCGAGGTGTGCATTATTTCCGCGTAAGTGAACATTTCCGCATAAACCGCTGCACACAAACAACAACAACAAGAACAATAACAACAGATACAGATACAACAACTAGAGCAACCAGTACAACAGTATGCGTTTGTGGAAGAATCGTTCCAAAATGCGAATAGCCAAAATGGCTGTCAATCTTGCGAATGCTTTAATTGGTACACAAATGACACAATTAGTTCTTGTTGGAATTCTTCTCATAGCAGTTGGTGAGTAAATAAATTTATATATTGAAGAAGTTGAAGATGGTTTTGTTTAGGTATCTGTAAAAATTATGGTATATATGTATAAATAGTGCGTTCCACAGTAATAGGAGCACGCACATTTTGGCGCTTATGTTTATATTTGTAACCCCTAATTACTGTTTTTTTTTTTTTTTTTAATTTTGATCAATTTTTGTGTTAATAAATTTTCGGTAAGTCTAAGGTGTCACAATTTATAAGAGGAGTCAAAAAAAACTCCAATTTTGCTATAAAAAACAGATTTTATTGGTAAATGTGGAATAAAACTCACATATATTTCTGCGTTACAGTATTTGAAAAAAAAAAACTTTGAACACATTTTCGCATTAAGGTAGTAATTGCATACATATCAGACCCCTTGCAAATTTAACACGGATACCGATCGTCTATGTTAGTTTTCTTTCAACTTATCGTGTATCAAAATTAAATTCTGTATTTAACATGTGACTTATTAAATTCTGTGATCGGTTTTTTTTAAATGGGAAGAGGAATGGATTTGTGCGACCATCGAAACGTATAAGACATATTGAACAATCTTTACAGAAGTCGTAGTAAAAAAAAATCAATAAATATTTCTATTATTTAGCTTTTAGAAAAAGGTAGCCCCGAAAAAAAGGATTTTATTAAGCAATAATATCAAACTATTTTTATATTACCTATAAGGGGCACTTTAATTAAGACTTACACGAGAAAGACTATGGAATAATTGGTTATAAAAAAAGGATAATACATATTTAAACATAAACTCGAATTGGCAAAATAGGTTCAAAAATAAACTTATTTAATCTTAAATAATTTTCTAAATATTCTATGATATTCTTAGATTCTATTTATGACAGTTTCAAGTTAGATATTTAGTGATAATTATTTTTAATTATTATTTTTCTGAATCAACCCAAAAAATAGCATGCAAAACTCAAAAACAAATTTTTGGCATACGGCATTGTCGTGGTTAATTGCAATCGAAAGATGTAGAGCTGTGCTAACCAAAAATAAGGGAAATATTAGAAGATATATACAGAAATGTGGAATTGGGAGAACGCAAAAACGAAAACGAACAAAATTTGTTGTTTGTTTGAAAGATCAGAGGAAGAAACCTTTCTCAAGACCGAGTTTTGGCCCTTCTTGTGATTTTTGATTTATGGAAGCTATCTTTTAACCCACTTAATAGGATTTGCCTTAAGTAGCCCCTTCGCCTATTGCGGTGCCTTAGCCCTTAGTTAGAGCGGCTTGTTGGTTTTATGGCATATGGCCTTTAGTTTAGAAAACAGCTATAATTTGGTAGAAATATTGCGCATAATTTTCGGCAATAATTTTATCCTTAAAAAACAAATTAATTCTTTAGATTAACTCAATTTATATTACAAAATTTGAAACCAAACAAAATACCAATTTATATGCATAAAGTTAAAACTTTTGCAAAAATAAACAACTTGGCAGCTTACTTTAATGTCGAGAAGTAACTTGAGAATATACAAAATATGATGTAGGCACAGCCAAAAATTCTTCTTTGTAAAAATTCCAAGAATTTTAATTATATACTTTGAGCAAAAAGTGTTGAACTTCTTGGTCAAAGTATTTTCAAGTTAGCACGTATATGTGCTTAATACAGATGAGATATGTGTTTAAAAAGCATATATGTCTTAAAAAGATGTTATACGAATTTAAAGGAATTGTCATGGTAGTTAAACATTAAAAGATTAGTAGTTCAAGTTTAGAGTTCTGTGCTTCTAGCTAACTATTTTATTTGTGTATTTAAACACATGATTTAGCAAAGATTTTTTTTTAAGTCATCTCGACTGCCAGGTTCAAATGAACTCTACCCAAAAAGTCAAACCATTTGGCTTTCTATTCGCCAAATTGAGCTGTTGAAATATAAACCCAGTACGTCACAAAAGCAACGTCAAATACGAGTATTCCACTGGCATTGACTGAGTGTTAGTGGAACTGTCACAATTTTCAATGCATGGGTATACGACAAGTCTTATAAATGCACGCCCCATGCACATAAACCGCAGCAGAATGAAAGGCAAACATAAATCCACACGCATAATTGAATACAGGGGCATCCGGATGTGCACCCACACACACACACATCCACTCACCGTAACTCTTACGCACTTATGCCTTAAAAATGAATGAGTGCCGCCGGCTGACGGGGTCTGGGTTTCATGCTGCGATAGCATTGTATCGTAACACGGTGTTCCGATGTTTAATCCTTAAGCTCAGATGGTGCAAAACGTGCTGGTCTCTGACATGATGCACCATTGTTGCACTTATTCATACCCATACCAACGCACACACACAACCCCGAACTTGGTAACATGCACTTGGTGCACCATTGTGAATGGCACAATTTACAAATTTACGATTGTTAGTGTCGCTCTTCAACTGCAGCAGCAGCAAAAACAACAATAACAACAGCTGCAGTGGCGTGTGCACAAGGGGTTTGCTTTTTGGGGCGCTACAATTCCCTCAGCAAGTTTGCGATGCAGAGAAAATGTATCGATTCCATTTTATCGTATTTAACAAAAACTATACTTTTTATGAGATCGATTTTTTTTACTCATCGCTGTTATACTTTCTAAACATTATGAACAAACGTTTTATCGTTTAACATTTCTTTTAATTTGTAATAAAATTTTAATAAGATCAATACCAAAACTAAGATTAGTCGGCTTTATCTATTTAATTAATTAATAGCTTTTTTTTCTAACTTTTTTTTATTATACTAATCTTTATAAAAAGAAGTTAAGCATACAGAAATATTTAATTGTTTTTATTATTTTATTATTAAATGTAAATTTAAGTAATTCGAATTTATATGTTTATGAATAAGAATTTAAAAAAAGATTTATATGTATTGGCGAAAATAAGCAACGCGTGCCACTTTTTTGGTCGACCTCTTCGATTTTGATAATTTTTCCAAATTTTGAATTACGTGTAAAATATTATTTGCACAAACCGATTTTTGTGAACTTTGACCTTAAATATCTAGAAAGAGGGTCATGACATTTATTGTTACTTTTAAAATTGATCTTAAAATTTCAAAGCAAACATTCATGTCAAGTTTGAACTTATTATCTTTCGATTCCGAGGAGTTGTGCTTATTTGTTCGAGGTACTGTTTACTATGACGAACATTCGAGGTGCCATCACTTAAATAAGCATAGCTTCCACAATTCTAAGAGTTACTAACTTTTTATTTTTTTATTTTTCGCAGTGAATTTACACGCATAAAACACTTAAAAAAAAAAAAAAAAACATTTTTTATTATAGAGTACTTTCGCGGTCATAACTAAACGATTCGGTTATTATGTATGTATAATGTATTTAGCCAACAGATGAGTTATGTTTTTGTTTTGTACAATATTTTCATTCAAATGGGATCTTAGATGCAAGAATAGGGTGTTGGACAAAAAAATTTCTCTAACCCTCCAAAGAAAATTACTTCGTACGTTCCTGCAAGCTGCCATTATAATCGTTGTGCAACTGCTGCAACTCGTGTGCCACTTATAAGTGCCTTCTGCCATGAATGTGTATGGAATCGGGGAGTTGTGTTAATTGCTCTGGTAAAAAAACAAACAAAACTACGAAAAAAAAGTTAATCTCAATCACGACAAACCCAAACAACAACAACAGCAACTTTCAAGAGTCGACTGCATAAAGTGGTTTTGTTAACACGTATACGCGCCGTGTTTCCTCATGCCATCATCAGAGAGAACAGTCAACCAATTTATTTCAATTGTTTAATTTACCGTGAGTACACTCAGTGTCAAAACAGTTCACTCACTTGGCCATCAGAGTATTTCAGTTGCTTGTTCTGTCAATTTGTTTGCATACTTTATAAACTTATTAAATTTTCACAAGTGCATTTAAATGTCACTCAATTTCAACTCTTTACGTACATTAAAGAGTACGGCATGTTGTCTACTTCGTTTTTTCTCAAAGAGAGCACAAATTGCATTACCAAAGGCAACTCTTGTGTACAATTTTCATATGTGCCCCCATCTGTGCCATTCTCTGCATCTCCATTTCCATTTCCATCTGAATCATAGTCAGCATCAGCATTGGCAGCAAACACTTGTATTTGACAAGCATACAACGAGTTGGACATTCAAATTGGACAATTGGATACAAACGAACGAATGAACGAATATTCAACAGTGCAAATAGATAAAAGTCAACGTTGGCATTGCCTTGGGCTTTCAGTATTTATGTATTGTGCCATGTGCCGTGTAAACAGGTTCATGGCAATGTATGTTTGACGTTTGGACAGGTTTGGAGTAGGCAGATTATCTTGGCAATCTTAGGTCCACTAAGTTTAAAACTCTTTAGAGCTATTAACAATATGTTGTGTTTGCAAATTAAAAAAGATACGCGTAAACCCAAAAGAAGTGGTAACTTATCTCTTTTGGTGCAATTCTTAACAAAACTTTTCTGTGCTTTACAACACTCTATAATAATCATATTCTTCTTTTTCATGAATTATTTGAGCATGCTACCAATTTAAGCCACATTTGCTTGTCATAAAGTATTATTACGTGCTATTCAAATTTAAAAATACCAACTTTCGTTGCATCTCTCAATGCTTTTATATATAGCTGCACATTAAATAGTCTTAAATAAAAAAAAAACTGGGAAAATGTGGCAATGTAACCGAGTCGAAGAATTTAAATAATATTTTCGCTTTGTTTCTATCATAAGAAGCTATTAGCGTACATTTTTTTTTTTTGTACTTGCCACCGCCATTAACATTACTTCAAAAATAGACTTGAAAAGGGAAGTAAAAGTGGAAAAGCAAACATAAAAAAATAATTCATGAGCCAACGGCAACAGCAGTGTTGGAAAATGTTGAATTGTAAATTATCAGCAAACGAAAAAAAAAAAACGTAAAAGCTATGGTAATAGCAGAGAAATAAATGTGAATGAGTTAACTCCCCGACAGTGGCATACTCTACACCCACTCAATGCCGAACTTTTTAGGCCTGAATTTAGGCATGAAAAGCAACCGAAAGCCTCATGGCCTTGTAAGAGGGACTGTAAACTGTAAAACCCTAAAGGGGTCTTAAGTTTTGAAGTCACACATTTTTTTGCGTCTATTATTTTTTTAGATAGTCTTATGTTTTCATCTTTGATAATAACTGATCGATTTTGATGAGCAAGATTTTTAAAATTTAATAGTATCTTTTTCTTAGGTAGCCTCACATTTTTAACTTTAGTAGCAGTCATTTGATATTAATGAGCAAGATTCTCTTGGAACTTTTATCTTTATCTCTGGTAACTTATTACAACTTATTATTATTACCAATTTGTTAAGTGCAGCGAAGTAGCATCTTTTTTTGTTCTTTCCAAATAAAAGTTTTTTTCAAGGTCGAACTTTTCGTTAGAACAAAATCTCTAGCTACCCAGCAATTTCTTTAGAAACACAAAATGGTATCCACGGAATAGATCAGGAGACAGTAATTCGTAGCCTAATATATTAAAGTATGCCAAGTGTCCGTTTATGGACAAGTTTCCGTGCAGATAGCCTTTCCATATTCATATATTTGATGTACCTGCTAAGTTGAGATTCCTGAGACAGCTCACGTATTTCCATTCTGCGATACTCCAATATCATTCCATTGGTCAGAGTCCCCATTGCATTTATGAAGCCTTGACGTGGTTTCAGCAATGCTTGCTGAAAATTTCACAGGAGTCAAATTAACAGTCGATGCCGATAGGAGCAGGGACTTTTCCAATAGTCACTAACTTAGCGAACGACCCCCGTACATGCGTTACATATGTACCTTCTCCTACATATACAAATAGGTGCAGAACAGCTTTAAAGGAAAATGCACAGCAGTATGGCAAATGAGCATGTAAGCAATTTAAAAAAGAGCGAAAGCTGGTAAGTGCAAATAGGAGCAACACGGTGGCAGCAGGGAGAAAAGCAGTGGGGGATTGTTAAGGGAAAACCAAGGGGGGAGCTTTGAATACAAATGCGAATATGGGTGCCATGGTGTTGAAACAAATATGTTGATGCCAGTGAAGCCATTAAGAATTCTGTTGAATTTTATGTACATCTTGGGGATTTGTAAAACAAAACTTTGCCACACGCACACACACACGTAAGCATATGTAACCCAAATATATGTGTGTCTGTGTATCTATGTGTGGTCTTAACTCAGTCTGTAGGTACCTGCATATGAATGTTCCGCCTGGGGCAGACCTACTGTCATATTTTATTTTATTTTAACATTTTTAAACTGTATTGATTTTCTCTTTGTTTCACTTTAGCCTCTTACTAGCAAAAGTTTCGCCTATAAGTTACTGTCCGAAGCCAGAGACAGACTTTGTCCAACGCTGGCGGCGGCTTTTTGTTCTTGGCCAAGTGTGCTGCAAAGATTGATTTATATGCCTTTTGGTTTTTCGCTTCCCTTTTATATTTAAACATTTTTCATAACTTTTTTTTCGACATGGCGTAGTTGTAAATTATATTTTGCTCTGGCAAAATAAATGGAGTGAAATTTGTATGCATTTAAGAATGATTTGCAGCGACTTTAACCGGGGGCAGTGAATAAACGCTTGAACACTTGCTAAAAATTACAGCGACACCATTGATACTTCTATACGCCTTAATAGGCACAATAACAAAAAAAAAATTTAATGAGAAATATCTTGTCGCTTTAAATCTTTAAGTGGCAGCTTTCAGTATGCAGCAACAAAAACCGCGTTGAAACAAAACAAAACCTACCTTTTCTAGCACATTGACTCTAAGGTGAAAATGATCACGGCTGCTTTAATAATCTTATAAGAACTTTATAGGGCTTATAAGTTCAGCTCATACCTTTTCTGCCAATCTTTTCTTTATTGGGGAATACTTAATTATAATTTTTTATTTATTTAGCTATCATTTTGGTAGTAGTTGCTCAGCCAAGCATACGCAGAAACAGTGTTACCCCATTTTATTGTGGAAAAATATGAACTGCTGTTCTAATTTTTCGCCACAAGGCCCCTACGCAGACACGAAAATTAAACAAAACATTTGGTCAAAAACTTTTTCATCAAGTTCAATATAGCCAAAGGCCTTAGATGCCAGTTGCTATAACGTATTTTAAGTCAGATTATTAATTTTAATTATAATCTAACTGTATATAATAATAATAAACATTTTCATCAAGTGGATCGAAACAGTTTTTTTTTCTTGATGCCAGCAGTTAACCATAGATGGAGCCAGCAGCGTGTGAAACTATATTAATTTATTAATATTAGTTTTAAAATAAATATTTAATTTATAAATATTAACTAGATTTAAAATACAAATGGGTTGGCTCAACTCAGACACTCCACCTTTTCCTGCGTCTTGCTTCTCGGCAATGCAATTCATAATTATAGCATTGTTTACACAGAACAATAATTAGTGTTTAATTTAGCACATCTAAACGTTTACCATTTTTAAACAAAAAACAGCTTGTTTATTTATTTATTTAATATTGTAACTTAGAATTAATTCTATGGAACAAAAGTAGTTTAAAGCCAGAGCAACATAGGCCTTCAGGCTGGGTGGTATAAACAATTGCGTAACATATGTTTTTTTTTTTGTTATCACATAGAGTAAGTTATACATAATTTATTTTTAGATTTGATTTACAAAATTTAATTTAGACATTAGATCTATAAAGTGGCTTAGGTTTTTTGGGTAGGAAAAAAACAGCTTGTTATTGATGTTAATTTCCATAAATTGCACATTTTATTTCAAGATACACACTGTTCGCTCCGAAACCAAAATAAGTTGTTAGGTGGCGAAGGGAGCAAGACGAAATAAAAAGCAGTACATTCTGAAATGCCTACGCGTATATGTACTCTAAATCTAAAGTTCGATTATCCAAGCTCATAAAATCTTGAAGATCTAGGCATTTAAACGCAAGGACATGTTTGCAATAATTTATTTTAAAAGCAACTTTTAGGGTCTCTGCTTACGTATGCACAAACATATTATACCCCTTACCTTGAGATTAAGTGTATAAATTCGGGAGCCTGACTAAGGCCTAACTTTATGATTTGTTGCTTAACAAAAGTCAGACCACTCTCATTCAAACAGACTCGCAGGTAAACACAATTATTGTTAATACAATAATGGAATATTAAAGAATCAAAAAATCAATTGAAAATATCTGCAAAATTTCAATCAAAACACCAAATCTGAGGATAAGGGTGTAGGCGTGTTAGTGTGTCTGTGCAAGTGCTAAACTGACTGTGTGCGTATGTGTGGAAGTGAGTTTAAGAGTGTGTGTGTGAGTGTGATGACACTTAAGTACTATAAAAGCGCACATTATGTGAATATTTTGTGCGGCTGCAGCTGCCGCAGTTGCGTGTGCTTAATATTACGTATACGCCACGCTCATACCAGCTTCCGCACTATATACTAGTATGTAGCTCTGTGCAGCGTATATAAATTATAGCAATAAAAATAAAATCAACCACCCTGTGTTTCGGTTTTATTTAGTTTGTTTTGTTTTATAGCTACAACAACAAAAACAAGATCTACTTAGAAACAGAAACTCGCATTTCTTAGCTAAAGTAAACTTTTACTTTCTTTTTTTCATTTCTTTTGTGACAATATTTCTCTACTTTCATTTCCGCTTAGCTATGTCACTTCTTGTGTATGTGTGTGTGTGTGTGTTTAGTTCGGGTTTATTGCAGTTTTCATCTAGACTTGCTTGCACTTTTTCCCCCCTTCACTTTCGCGCTGTTGCAGCATTCGCATATTTTTTCGCCAAAAAAATAAATATAAAAATGTCGCTTCCCTTTCCGTCCGCCATTTTCATGAATTTTTTGCAAAGCAGAAGAGAATTGTGCGGCTTCTTCTGCTGCTGCTGCTCCTTCTTTTTCTTTTTGTTGTCATTCCCCCAAGTTGCTGCTGTTTGTTTTGCTTTATCCCGTGCCCTATTTTCTTCGAAACAATGAAATGAAAAATTATTGCTGCCACCAGCTTCTCATCCCTCGCCACCAACACTTTTTATTATGCGAAGGCTCACCGGCAGCTCCAATGTTTTGTATGAGTTTGTGTCACTGTGCGAATTTTTTTTTCAACATCAATTTTTATTGCAAGCAGAGTGTATCGATAAATTATACATAAAAATTGTACATTTAAAAAGCAAAAATGCATCATCTACTCGACTTCATTCAGCTATGTCGTCGTCTGTTTGGGGATTTATTTTGTCTGTCTGCTCTTTGGGGTCGCATTGGTCCATTGGATTTGTTTATGGCATTTTGGGATATGTATTTACTTATAGGGCACATCAAATGCTTTTGGATTTGCCAATTGGCATTTTATATTCCTGCTCAATTTGTTTTTCATAATATTGTCTGAATCTTTGCTCCTGTTGTCTGGCTGAGTGATTTTTAGATGGATTCGAGTTGGGCGGTGATATACGTGGAAATCTATTAATAAACTTTTTAATAATAGGAGAACAAGAACTTGAAGTGGTCATAAAGCAAACTTATTTTACAGTGTGTACCTATGGGCTTGTTGAAAAATGGCTCGTAATATTTAATAGGAAACGAGTTAGATTCATTGTAAGGCGTTAAAAAATAGAATTAGATTGTTGTAGAATTGGAATTGTTGCCTTTCAGAAAAAAGTAAATTAGTATATACACATTGCTCTGACTTTCCCTCTGCCCCCTGTTCAGCACGCCCATTTCTTATTTTTTTTTATATTCCTATGATTTTTTTTTATTTCTCAGTTCTATAAATTTACAAAAAGAGATATATATATAGAAAATGTGCGTTTAGTTTTAGAAAGACATGTTTAATTAAGTATTATCATTAATTAATTATCATTAGTATTGTTATCATTATCTTTCCAACTCGAGGATTTAAGCTTAATAATCATAACTTTCTCAAGTATAAGATATACAATTTTTTTTTTAGTTTTTTGCAACGAATTTACGCGCGTAAAATCAGGTAATTCTTATTTTTCAGCGGATCACTTTTCAATTTTAAATTAAAAACAAAGTTTTTAAAAATTAATTATTATAATTTTTAAAAACTAATTTGAGGTGAAATTATTATTTTAATCGGGATGGGATCTGTAGCAGTTTTTTTAAAAAATGATGTAATTTTTTTTTAAATATTTAATTGATATTAATTCCCATTCCATTGTGGTTCATACAATATTTATTATGATCTGAACGACTTGACAGCAACCGGCGCACTAGTTAAGTAACCTATATCACATTTCCCCCTTTATATCCCCCTTTTTTGCGCAATATATGCATTTTGTAAGAATTCGCTTAGCTTTTTCATTTTATCTGTCTGTCAAATCAGTTCACAATAGTTATACATATATAATATCTAAAAGCAGCCTTGAATTTGTGCATTCAATTGTTCTCCACAAGAGATATCTAGCTGTCAAAGACAGAACTTTGTTTCACATCAATTCCAACTAAGTAAAGAAATCTTTCAATATGTTGAATTGTTGTTAACTCTGCTTAATATTAATCATCAAAGCTAGAAGCACAAACAAAAAAATAAAAATAAAATCAATACAATTTATACAATATCAATATTAATGAAGTTGCAACCCTTGGAAGAGAAATGAAAAAAATAGTGTTGACAGCTGCTTTTATTCACCTGTCACACACACAAGCCGCTAAACTGTTGATAAGCCGATCCGGCAACATCATGTCATACAGCCAGTTCCAGCTAGTAGCTAGTCCAATAGTTTTTCCACACAGACGAGTTGGCCGAGGGCGTTGCCAGCTGGCAAAAGTAGCAACAACAATGGCATGCAATGATAAACTTATTGACAGGTCTGGCAATAAAAATCTATCACAATCATTTATCAATAAGTTGCATATAAAGGGACGACTGCAAACTGACAGCGTATACAACAACAATAAGCCCTGGCTCAACTAAGCAGCGACAATCCTGCCAGGAATACATTGCTTCTGGCTATATAACTAATACACAGCAGATATAAAAATATGTGTTTATGCACATATATAGTATAATAGTAAATAATAAAAAGTATGGAAATGTGTAATAATCGCATATAAGCAGCAAAGAAAATATGCCATCTGACCCAAAGCCGAGCCAGAGACTCTAGCCTCCTGTTCCCAGTTATCGCTTCCTCATTTTTTCACTCCCAGACTATCTCGTTCTCGCTATGTCAATGCCTCTGCTGCTTCTGTTCCTGTCACACTGCATAAATGTCAAAAAGTTCGAGCTATGATAAATGACATGAAGCGCCACTTGCCAATGGAGTAATTTTCCAAAGAGCTATGGTTCGCGGGTGGTGTCTAGGGGTGCTACAACGCTACTGGACAAGTGTTAAAAAACGAGAGACTTCAAGGATTCGATTGGCAGGGCGACAAAAGATAAATGCGGCTAAGAGCCAAGTTAGCAAGCTCGCACTATGCTGTCAGTGGCACCTTTCAATGGCACTCACCATGGAAGAACTTGACGAAAAATGTGTAAGAAAAGACAGTACAAGAACTTTACTTTCGTATCTTAAAATGTTTAAATGTGTTTAAAAACTGAAATATTCAGGAAAATTATTGTTTAACCTATGATTCGATGCGCATCACAGCTTTTAAATATCGTTGGGTAGACTTTTTTGTTCCTTAACCAGCTGGAACCTTTTTGGCAAATAAGACGATTTAATTGCATATTTTTTCTTGTCGATAACTTCTCATATTTCCCTTACAATTTTCGATAAATTCTCATTGGTCTCTTTTAAATAAACAGCACAGCCACTTTGATTAAAAATTTACAAACATTGGAAAATACCATTTATTTACTCAATTGCTTCGTTATTAAAATTAACATCGGCTTAGAAATTTTGGCTGCAAGGAATTATTTTTTATGAACACACCTAACATTTAAAACATTGGTTTTGGTGATTTTCGAAATCAAATTGAAACCGAATATTTTACTCATGTTCCTTTACCCGATCACTGCTGAATATAGATTTATTAAGGCTTAGTTTTCAAAATCGCTTTAAATTAAATTGAATTGTTTTTTATAAAATTAAAGTACAATATTTTTTCAAATTTCTTTGGAAGCTTTTCGAAAATTTCATTTTTTTTCGCTATTTTTTGAAAGCTATAGAAACAAAAAAAAATATACTAAAAACAAAATTTGGGATACAGAGAATTAAATATAATACTTAAAATTTTTTTAGAAACTTTTCGTAAACTTCGTTTATTTGTTGTATTTTTTATGTTAAGCTACATAGACACAAACAAATTTGGAATTTATTTTTAAATATCTCTCGCAAATGTTTTTTCACTTTAGTCTTATTTTAAAAGTCGAATCCAAACTTAATTGTTAGGTGACTTCTTATTATTAATGAATTTTCATGTGCCTATCTATGTAAAACGTAGGCTTTACAAATTTTTTTTAAAAGCTAGAACTGCACTGATTTTTAAAAATCAGAATATAAGCTCTTTTTAGTATTTTTTCGAGCTATGTAAACACTAAAAAATCTGGGAAACAGAGAGTTATTTCCAATATTTTTCAAATTTATTTATAAACTTTTCTTAAATGTTGATTACTTTTTAGTCTTTTATTAAAAATTTACAAGCTTTTTTTTTTAAATATGCCATAAATTCAATTTAATACTAACTTAATAGGTATATAAGAACTGCCCTAATACTTAATAACCATTAACGTAACTAAGCTCTTTCACATGACTAAGCCCCAAGTAAATCTTGAAGTTTCCAAAGTTTACTTTTCCTTCCAAGCAAACATTTTTGTAATAAACTCTTTAAAGTAACTTCAAGTTGTAAACCAATTGTTTGAGTTAATCAACTGCAATGTTACTCAACCCTGGTAGTCTAATTACTAACAAATATTTGAGTTACTTGCCAAAACAGCTAATTGCCTTTTGTCTACTCTGGGACGAGAAACATTTTAAACGGCTAGTCAAATAAGCCATGGCTATCAGGCCTGAATGGCGCCAAGAATATGTTTTTTGGCGGTAGACGCAATATTTACAACAGATACTCGTATAAACCAAAAAAAAAAGAAAACGAAGAAATTTTTAATTAATTTTTATCTACAGTGTGGGCCTGTTGAGAAGCGCGCCTTTTGGCTTTTTAGCATAAAGTGAAAATTTAATTCAATTTCTGACCCAGGGTCGTATGAGATGGCAGCCATAAAAAAAAAATAGCAGCTGCAAAAACAAAAAAAAAAGCAACAACAACAAGATCTAAAGGAATGGAACTCTGCGCCAACTGCAGCTGACAGTTCAATTCTGTACAAGTGTCTCTGAAAGTTATTTGCTGTCGCCTTACTTTTGTTTACAGCGGCTTTTGCAAGGCAAATGAGTGCCAAATGTCACGACCGAATACTCACTCACACACTGAGTACACCCCACACACACACTCACAGAATGCAAGCTTTCAAACAATATCTGATAAGCTCCATCATACATTTGCATACTTCCGGCCATTTGTTTTTTGTGCAAAACTCGAAAAAAAAGAACCAAACGAATCGAAACAAATGCAATAAGCGAACTCCAACAACAACAACAACAACAACAGGAACAATTGAAATAAAACTACAACAAACAGGGTACACGAGAAATAAAGATAAAACCCAGAAAGTGTGCACTGGCGCATGTTGCTCAATACGAGTTCTGGTTTTGGTCGCAGCTCCTGGTTCCCGGGTTTCGGTATATAGCGCGTGCTGCGCATTGTGCATACAAATTACACTGCCGCATTGTTCTCTTCCCCTGGTGCCCCACAGCTCTGTAGTGCTTTGTTTATTTACGTGCCTTGATGCAAGTTGTTCGAGTTGTTTGCCATATTTGTTGTGCATCCTTTGTCCTTGTTTCAGTTGGCTTTACTGCATTTGTTTCGTTTTCTTTATTTTAGCCAAATCTGCTACACAGTTTTAAAAATATTGTTAGTCATATATTTTTGGCGAAACGAGAAATGCAGCAGAGTTGCCATGATGAACGAATTTGTAGTTGCACAAATTCCGTAATTTGTTTGAAGGTCTTGTAAGTTCGCTACAGGAATTGTAGCAAATATTTGTTATCTTGCCATAAGCCAGAAGATTGACCACTTGCAGTCACTTACTTTGCTGCTCATAAGCTAAGTTGTGGGCCTAACAGAGTAACATGGAATTCTAGAGCAGTTCACTGATCGGAAATAAGAGTTTTTTAATAACAATATTATTTTTATATTCTGCAGACATTTTTGTAAAAGATGGTCTTAAACTTATTAAAATTATTTATTTAGTACACAATGACAAAATTTTAATTCTGTCCCGAGTTGGAGACCATCAAATTATTTTGCTTTTAAATGTCACTTTATTAGAGTTTTGTCCTTAAAGAACTTCATTTGGTATTTATGATGATACAGCATTCATTGCCACAAACGAGTGTAGAGATGATGCATCACTGCGCTACAGGATCAGCTTACAATGGTTGAAAAATGGCTAAAGAAATAGAGGCTAGAAGTAAATACGCAGAAATCAGTTCAAATGACTCTCATTAAGACGCGGCAAATGCCCTTCCGTATCGTTAAGTGGCTCCATCAAAGTGAAACCGTAAAATACCTCGGAGTACATCTAGACAGAAGACTGACTTGGAAAGCCCACATAAAAGCGAAACAAAAGCAGCTAAAATTAAAAACTAAAAAAATGTACTGGCTTTTAGGCCCTCGGTCGCAACTCAGCCTAGAACACAAAGTACGGCTTTACAAGGCAGTCCCTAAGCTAGTCTGGACGTATTCCATGCACCTCTGGGGGACGGCGAGCACCTCAAACATCGAAATCCTTTAAAGATATCAAACTGTAATTCTAAGAAATATTACAGGCGCTCCTTGGTATGCAAGCAACGATGAAATACACAAAGATTTGAATTTTGAAAACTTTTCATGAGTTTGAGATAGTAACAAAAAATATAAATAAATAAAACTTTGACCTTCTTTTTGGCAAAATTTGTATTATTTATTGAGCTATCGATAACACAACAGGATTTCGATTCCAGTTACGTCTTGGCGATTTGACAATGCAATTTGTACAAGTTGGACAGGTTATCGATTATAACATCGTTTGTGGTGTTCAATGAAGTTTTGAATGATTGTACGACAAATCAAAACGTTTGAATTTTTCGATAAGCAATCAAATTGTAAAACCAGTCGCATCGTGTATCACAAACGGCATTGGTAAATCTACAAGTCGAAACCAACATCGAAATCCTGAACCGGCTATTGGTAAAGCTCTTTGGAAAACAGCCAATTCTGCGGGTATTTTTAAGATATTTTAAAATTTGATGAATGTCCTCTCGATATTCATATCTCATCAACAAATAAATTACAGAATAATAAATTTTAAAAATTATATTTTATAAAAGACTCAACTTTGAATTTTAAAGTTTTGGAATTACTTAGTTTTTTTTTATGTTTAATATTTCAAATTGCTCAAAAATTAGAAAAAGTTAATTTTGTGGGAGAAAAAATAAAAAATCTTTAATTTCTGTAATAGAGTCAAAATAGTACCAAGTTTCTTGTAATGGCGTCAATGATAATGCAAGGATCAGTGGAAAGATAGTAAGGTTATACTTGCGCGAATGTTACTTTTGCCCTTTTATGATAAATTTTTAATAAGTGCGTTTAAAGAAATTAAAATTCGAAGTCAATGGTTTCAAAAACAACTAAGTATTTTGCCAAAAAAATTGTTTCCTGTTCCTTAAAAATTTTTTCAATGTTTGAAGAAATTGTAGAACTTAAAATTCTCAATAAAATCCGTGTGAGACAATAACTTCTACAATTAAATTATAAATCTTCGATAAATAACCGGAATTTTGCAAAAAAAAAAAAAATAGAATCTATGAGTGTAAATGGCTACTAACCCTATCATATGTAAAAATCCTAAAAAAATTAAAAAAAACAAATAAAAAGTTGCCTACTTCACTTATTTTCACTAATGTAAAAAGAATTTCTAGGGGCTGAATAGGCTCTCTGAATAGGCTTTTGTTAATTTGGAATTAATATCATATACCTTAAGGTACTGCCTTATTAAGGTTTGGGTATAGGGGAATTAAAACCGATTATCTCCAAAACCTGTGATGTGGCTAAATGGAAAGCAAGCTGGTCTTAAGCGAAGCCAAAACGATTTTTATTTTGGGTTTATTTCAAGCCCACATGTATGTCCTGTATGTCCTTCCGTATGAACGCCTCCATCTCAGAGATCGTAAACGCTGAAGATGCAAGTGCTCACTACCCGCCGACAGCTGATATTTGTTGATTCATGGGTTGTTTCGTTTCCTTCAACCTATATAAATTTTGGAGTTTACTTAAATACTTCTCTTCTAAACATTTTCATATGTTTCTTTTGGGAAAACTTTAATTTTAATCAATGTGTTTGGTCACACCTATGCCTCTAAACTTAATTATGCTCTTACCAAGTTAGACCTTAGAACGTAAAGTCCCTTTGTTGGTTGCACTCTACTCACTTAGCCATGTCACTTTCAATTGGTTATTCCGCTGCAAGGAAATTGTTAAGCAGTGGAATTCATAGATAATTACGTAGTGGAAGGACTTTTAAGTCTGCATATATTTCGCAGTATGTGAATTCTAAAATTGGAGCAATTAATTACTATTTTTGGAAAGATCTGTTGAAGGTTTTCCCATAGTCGGGGACCACTCCGACCATATTGGTACACATGTTCTTTCAACAAAACAGAAATTAAAAGAATTGATTGAGAATGTTTTGAAATCTTCCGATTCCACAAATGAAATTTAAGTCGTTTATAAAAGCAGATCTTATAACACCAAAAAATATTGGATGGTTTTTGGGTATTTTAATTTTATGTACAACGAATACATCAACTTCAAAAACAGTAAAATCCAGTGTTGGCAATAACAAACCAGTCTAGACTCTCAAGCCATATAAAAGTCTGACAGCCCACTAAAATTATAGTTATCATTAAAATATGCGTCATTTATATGTGTCTATTTTTCTTTTTACTAAAAACACAAAGTTTTCCATAAATTAAAAACTTTTCTACTAACTTGTCCACTTTAATTGCTGTAAATTTTGACTTTTTATACAAAATAAGTAGAGCAACGAAAACGCACAAGTTATTTTTTTACATACAATTTTTATTTGAAACAATTCATTTCACTAGCAATTTATAGCAAGTGGTGTCGAACCCGGAGCAAGTACTACAACGTAAAAAAAATGAAAATAACACTTAAATTAATAAAAGTTGAACATTTTATATTTTGACCGAGATTTGCATAAACGCCAGCGCAAAAATAACCAAACAACTGTACGTTTATGTGTATACGAGGGCAGGCTGAATAGTTTTTGGCCTAGTAGAGACACTTTATATAAGTTCCTGATGGAGACGAAATTGGAAAAATTGCTTGAAGGGTTGTGATGATTTCAATTCCAGCTAATAGTAACAGGCTAATTTTTGATATTTCTTTAGGGTTTTTTTAACTAGTCCTATTTTTGTCTCTTATTTTGGTCACACTAATTCTAGGCAGTGATGAAAACGGTAGATTGATGGAAAATAATGAAAATTTTCGGACATTTTTATACCCTGTACCGTAACAAACAGAAGGAGACGTCGGAGACCTCCCAAAGTTACCTAAAGTATGATCAGGGTGACTAGAGAAGTCGATATACCCATGTCCGTCTGTCCGTCTGTCGGTCCGTCTGTCGGTCCGTCTGTCCGTCTGTCGGTCCGTCTGTATGAACGCCTAGATCTCAGAGATGGTAAGAGCTAGAGCAACCAAACTTTCCGATTAGATCCGTTATTATCCTACGGGAGACAAGTTTATTTTATTTTTTTGACATCGGGGATATATTATATAGCTCCCATAAGAGCTCCCAGAGGACTTCGAAAAAAACAAAAAGTTTTAGATGGATAATTCGTTTGTTTATAAAGATATCGTAACCAAATTTGTCACTCAATATTGTTTTATAGTTCCCAAACACTGTACCAAATTTGATCAAAAACGGTTGACTATACCATATAGCTCCCATAGGGCAGATCGGTCAAAAAAATGTTTTTTTTGCACAAAATTCGTTGTGTTTCGTTTGTTTGTGAAGATATTATAACCAAATTTGGTGTTTGTCAGTTTCTTAGGGTTACCCAGCAATGTACCAAATTTGATTGAAATCGGTTGACTATATCATATTGCTATTTCACAAAATTCTAGGTGTTTCGTTTGTTTATGAAGATATCGTTCCCAAATTTGGCAAACAATTGTCTTTTAGAGTGCTTAAGCAATGTATCGGACTTAATTGCAATTAGTGGTGCAGGGTATCCCAAAGTCGGCCGCGCCCGACTTTAACGTACGCCATCTTTATAAATAACTTTTAGTAAAGTTAAGGCATCCTCCTAAGGATTCACCTGTTACTATCGTCAAGAATTGGAATCATCCCACCCCTAATTAGGGGTTGCACGATGTTGACTTATTATTTGAAGAAAATCTCCTTCCACCTTTTGTTTTCTCAACAATTACCTTCGATTTCTTGGTTATTGCACAGCCTTGTATGAGGTAATCAATCATCTTAAAAAAAAGTTTTCATTGATTTGTTTATTGAGAAGTCCGTTTTGCTCATCATAGTTTTCTAGGAGGAAATTCGTTACGCTTTGTTTCCACGTCCACACTAAAATTACGCTTTCTTATATTTAATGTTTGAATTGTCGCACAGTGGACCAATGCGACTTTTTTCGTTGCTAAAAATTTTGAATCCAATGCTTGAATTCTTTTAACAAAATTGAGACGAAGAAATTGTGAAATTGGTAGCGTGGCGGCATCTTATTTTCCTTTCCTATCTAGTACATAATCCCTATAGAAAAGAATCAGCTGTAAGAAGATGTTAACAAAAAATAAACGAAATGTTTTGGCGAAATACTTTTTAGCCTACCCTCGTATATAAATGTTTATACACATACAACAAAGTCAAGGACTTAGGGCTGGCAAATAATGCAAATCTCAAAAATTGTTTTTGTTGACTGACTTTAGCTGGGTTCGGGATTTTTGGGTCGTTATCATCTTAGCATCTGAGGGCTATGGCGACAGCTACATCGACATGCCGTGTCATTGTCACACACACATAGACCCACAGACAAACACATAGATACACACATTGACACAATGAAAATGGCAAATACAAATGAAAAGCTCTAATAAAAAAGACATTTCCATTATTTCGATTAAATCGTTGGAGATTTCCAGCTAGACGGTGACACTCGCTGACACCAGGCTCAGTGTTATGTATCTCTTTCTCGCTGTCTGTCGCCCTGTGTGTGTGCATTTGTATCTGTATATGTAGCTGTGAATGTATCTCTCTGTTATATTGACAACGTACCGGGCAACCAGTATGTTGAGTATTGGCAGCTGTAACAGGATTTTGTTTAGCCATTATTTCAATTGTTGTTTGGCTTGGTTCCTAGCCCATTGGCCATGTTATTTATATTCATTGGTTTTTGTTACTGCTGCTGTCATCATAATGAACATTTTATGTTTGTGTACGTATACGTAACGTTTGCCATAAAATATTTTTGCCTTTGATATAAATTTTTATGGCGCATATTACTAGTCTAGCATAATTATCAATCTTTATGGTCAGGCCAAATGGCAATGGCCACAATAAAATCGAAAATGGCAAAAGGAAAAGCCACGAAAAACCGCACACGTGTCCTGCTATAAGCAATGACAACCAAACCAGACAGAGTTTGAACCAAAACCACAAGTAACGATTCGAACCAAATTCAACAGCAGTTTGACCAAAAAAAGAAAGCGTAACGAATATCGCAACAGCAGCAGTGCTGAGCCTCTGAGCGCATAGCCAAGGGTTGAAAATTTGGGCTACACGTGCTGATAAAATTAGCAATTCCAACCAATTTGGAGGCATTATTAGCAGGAGCTGTAGCAGTTCCGGCAGCGGCTATATTCATGTCCAATTCACACCAACAAACTTGACCAGCTGCGAGCCGGCAAACCAACTACAAAGGCAGCGAGGCAGAAAGTCACTGCGGCCAATGTCATACGGGGCGTATGAAAACGCAAATCCGCACAGCATGCTCATACATAGACGATCCAATGCGTATGTGAGTATATGTGTGAGTTTTTGCGGTCTAGTTTGGACTACAAGGGCGGTCCCATAGAGCTGCAGCTGTCAATGTGCGCTTAGCATAGCCACAGCACATATTACTGGCAGCGAGGGTTGCAACATGCTGCAGTAGTCGAGTGTCGCGTGTCGAAGTATCTCAGTTGGAAAATGGGTGACAATTCATGACAGAGCATTGCGCGTAATTTGCATATATGGCTGCATGTCTCTCTGTCTGTCGTTCTCACTTGCTGCTGCTCTCTTTTTGTCAGCTACAAAATTCTCTGGTGCATTAAGTTGTGCTGCTAGTTCCAGCTTTTTAGCCACACTTAGCAACATAGACAGACACACACAAACCCAAACCATCATTGGAAGTGAAACCCTGTGAAATTGTGTAAAAAGTCCTTTTCGTTTTGTGTGCATTTTTGCAGGGCAAAAAAAAAGATGAAAATTCTCGCACATTTTAAATGCAAATGACACCCAAAAGGACTGCAAAGCCACTAAAGGACTGACACCCCAGCATCAAAGTGTCAAAGAGTTGACAAAGCCAAAGCGAAGTGACTTTGACTTTTGAAATCACTGATAGTTGAACAATTGCGGTTGATTTAGTTTACTGGAAATAAAGCGATTAACCTCAAAAGAATGAAACTATTTTGGCCAACTTTAAGTCGTTACCATACATGGTAGATGCGAGTACTCTCTCTCTTAATCACGTCTGAAATTAAGTAATTTTGTTTAAGGCATTCGAAAAGCTGTCACTGCTTTGGGTTAAGTGTTACAGGGTGACCATAAAGCATCAAGTTTTATTTTATATTTATACAGATACCAAAAAATTGTTTGCGAACTATCTGTGTTACTTATAGAAACTAGCTGACGTTTCATTTGTAATGCACAAAAAGAAAAGTCTGTTAACCTTTCAGGTTTCACTGAAATGGATCCAATATAATAAACATAAATTCAAGCATACAGATAACCTGATTCGATCTATAAGATTTGTATCATTAAGAACAAGTTCTTGTGGTGACGAACCTCTATCTTCGCCAAAAAAGATATGCTTCTTCGGAGTAAAACTCTTAGACTGAAGATATTCCGATTCGATCTACCGTACAGGATTTGTATCATTAAGACGTTGCACCTACTTTGTCGACGTAGAACTTGCAAAAGAAATTTTAATAAAGTTAAATTTCCTTATATGAGATTCTACAAATAGGATCAAAAATACTGCCACGATATAGCCTGGCTGCAATCATATATCTATTTGTTCATTTTTTTAAATATCTGTTTTCAAAAATTGGTCTTATAATTGTATGCGTATACGTAATCTAAATATTTTGATAAAACAATTGAATTCATTTCAATTTTATTTATATGACACTATTATCGCTTGTATTAACTTATACATTTTACTGGAAAATTTACATTTTTTATAATGAAATAAAATAATTTTTTAAACGGAGAAAAAACTTTAAAACACACGTTTAATTTAACACCACTATTGTAATTGATAGTAAAAAGTAAAACAGGTGTATATACTATATATTTATTTAAATTAATAATTTCGAATATGAGAAATACACTTGCATGTAGAATTAAATGAAGAAGAAATTAATTTTTTGCGACACGCGTAATAAAGCTTTCAATCAAAAATGTAAATAACTCATTTTTGAATGTAGTATAATGTATTTTAAATACAACTTTTTATAATTTCCAGCTTATTCTTAATTATAATCTACCATTACGGCCACGTTTACAAGATAGTCCACATGTTGCACACCCATATATGTGCCTCCACCTCAAGGCTAAAGGAAAGCCAAATTTTCCAGCGTTTATTATGCAATAAAAAAATTGAATGCTATAAGCCATTATGTTTTATCATTGAATACCTGCGCAAATTTTCCATTTCATTTAAATGGTGGAGCACATTGCCCATTGGCAGAAGCCAAGCCGCAAGGCATGCTCGTAAAGAATTCAGTCATTCAGGGATGCCATTATGCTGGATGGTGGCCAGGAAGCGGGTAGACATTCAGGCTGGCGGCATTTGTAAATTGCTGGCGCATATTAAAATGTGCACACATACATACCATCACACCGATACATACAGGCACTCGCGTAAGCAAACAAATAAACAAACAGTTAAGCATGCATATAAAGAAATACTTACGAGTCATATGTACATATATGTTAAAGTGTGTGTAAGGGTATCAGTATGCGGGAGGTTGCGATTCTTTTATGCACAGACAAACAATGTGAAAGACTTGCAGGCCTTAAAATAAGAGTAAGACAGAAACGCAGGAAAGTATGCAATGAAAAGAGCGGAAATGGCTGCAACCACAGCTTGCGTGGCAACACACACTCTTTTACACACACACACACACCCACACACACACACAGACATGTGTGAGCAGTTATAATGGCAACCCGCGGCGTGTAATACAAGCCGAAGGAAACAGGAAGTACCAGCCAGCGCCATTTTCTAAAGCTACAGCCAAGAAATGCAAAAAAAAAAGTAGAAGAAATCGGAATAGTAAACAAAAACAAAAAACTTCTACTTCAACTACACAGTAAGCCACTACAAAAAACTAAGCTCAACAAAAAAAAAATAAATACAAAAAACTGCATTGCAGCGATGAGTGCAGGAAATGCTTTATGAGCCGAGCAACGTTTCCGGTGTGCGAAATCGCGAGCAGGCAAATTGAAATTTTACTTTGCCCATTGGAACAAGCCAAAAAACAGAAAAAGATTTAAAAGAGTCGTGGTGGTACACGACTGTGTAATACCCTGCATTCTTTTATTGCCAGTACGCTGCGGCCCGAAATGCTTCAGCTTCGGAATGAAGAGTGGTATTTTTTTTGGTTTTTGCATCAAAACACCGAAGTTTAAATTGCTTTTCTAATTCTGGTTGAACCCGAAACGGTCACAAAAAAATTAGCTTGTTCACAGAAGCCAAAAAGAAAGAAACAGGAATTGTCGTCAACGTTTATTACTAAAAATATTTTGTTTAAATAGCCTACATCCGAAGTATCTGGTAAACCCATTTTTAATCGACTCGAGACAGAGAATGGAAAATTACTAGACGCATGTTACATATTTTCAATAAATTTTGTAGAGCATAATAAGTCAGTGTTCGAGAATTTTTATATTTTTTTGTAAGTAAGATAATAATGGATAATTTTAATACTTTGTATACATTGTTGGTATGTAAAATGCTTATAATAAATAATAAACGTCTTTGTAATAAGCGTAGAAAAAATATTTTCCAAAACACCATATACTTTGATTTAAAAAATAACTTGGGGCACAGAACTCCACAAATGTTTTTGAACAATTTAAGTTTTCATACGAAAACCAAAACCTTTGGGAATTGATCCCGCATTTTTGTTGTTCCAACAAAACCAAATAACAGTTCAGATTTTTCCACCAAATCATGTTGCGTACTTAAGAGCCAAATGTTGGGATTCATTTTTTGTAATATCAAGTTCGTTCTTTTTCAAAAGTGTTTCGAAGTGCTGTAAAGTCCTTCAAACTTGGTTTCTTATGCCACCTTAATTTTTTACTAGTCAAAACTGCTTGCAAGTAAGTAGTGTTACAAGCAGTTTCTGCTAGATTTTTTTTGTTGGTCAAAATGATATTTACGTTGAGTTGTGATGGGAAAAGCAAATTTGATCCAGGATTGGAAATTAAACATCTATCGACCCAACCCAATTCTACTACGGGAAGAAGTGCATTTATCGTGTTCGACGAGATCGATTCATAACATAAGTCAACGCATATATTTTTAATACGATTACTTTGGGTATATATATCACAATTTAGTATTAGAAAACAAATCATTAATAAGTTAATAATAAATTAAAATTATTCTCACTACTTCCTTATAATGTTTCGTAATCGAATAACCTTTATGCATACTTTAAATTTCTGGCTATAAACGCTTCACAATTTACAATTAACTTCTACTTTTTAATTATGTAAACAAATAAATAAATAACTTTAAATTTAATTTTTCGACATATTTTGTCAATTTTATCCATGTTCCTTATAAATTTAAGTTACAACAAAAAATTCGTACAAAAATTACCTTTATGTTTCAATTAGGATTTAGACAAACAAATTATTAATAAATAAATAATAAATAAAAAATATTCTTACTACTTAGTTTATTACATCGTCCTTGGAATCTAATTTTTCGATATATTTTTTCAATTTTTTCAATATTCATAATTAAAATAAAGTTGAAATGAAAAATTCGTATAAAAAACTAGACCTAAGATTCAGTAAGGATAAAAAAGGACAGTTTTTGACGGGGTCAGTTCTGCCATAGTTGAGGGCGGAGCATTTTGGTATAAACAACTTACAATCGGCCACGAAACACTCTGCCTGCTACATACGTTGCACAAATCTATAATACCCCACGTACCCTTTGAGTACAGTGTATAAAAAGTTGGCACAACATAAAAGCAAACAGGAACAAATGCCTAGCGCAGCCGCTGCCAGCTTCGCTGCCTCTGCTGACGTCGCTGCTGGCGTTTTATAACGCTGCTGATATATTCAAATGGGCATAGAAGTTTTTACCAAAAAAGACGCCAAAAAAAGTGCAACCAACCAAGTGCGCAAATCCCCATCAAAGAGAAAAAAATGCGGAAAAATGGCATCTACTTTGTCTGCGCCTTGAGTGACTGCAACAGCAGCAGCGCAGCAGCTGCATAGAAATAGAGAGAGAGATGAATCTAACTGATTATAATTTATGCTAACGGCAATTTAAACTTCAGCTGTTATTTGTTAAAGTCAGACATAAAGACTTCCAGCCCTTGGCTGTCATTATAAGCCACGAGTTCTATTGAATGCAACACAATTTATCGCACAGTGGGCAAAAATTAAACTTAGTCTTTGTAACCTTTTTAGTCACATCTATTTATTAAAAACAATTTTAAATTTCATGCAGTTTTACTTATAATCAAAAAAACATATTTTACATTTTATTTACGGCTCATATAAAATACTAGCAATAAAAATACAGTTCTGCATTTGACATATTTTTTATTTCAATTGCATTGTAGCAGATATTTAATCTAGGTCAACGAATTTACGGTTGATTGAGTAAAAAGTCTTTTGTTTTGATTTGGCATTTTCTTTTATGTGTCTTACTATACAATAAATTCAGATATTCTAATGATTTGCTTGGGGGGTTAAGTGCTAAGGTCTTATATAATCAGTTCATGTATTAAAGAAGATGCGGAACCTTTTCCACACGCATCTGAAGTTCTCAAATTAGGCTCGATGCTTACCTGTAGAGTGGTTTGAAAATAATTATTCAGACACTTCATATTATGAAATAAGTATTGTATGCCAAATTACGAATACAAATTATACCACCTTGAATTCGCATTCCCTAGGCAACACATTTTTTTTTTTTGTTTTTTAAACTAAAAAGACCAGTGCATAATAAAATAATATTAGATTATAAAAAACACTTAGTTTAACAAGAAGATCAGCAAAATTATGGTACTTTAAAGTTGAAGCTAATTGTTAATATATACAAATTTATATTTGCATTAAAAGAGCTTAGAGATTTGTTTTAAAACTCAAAATTTCGAATTCTGAGAAATAGGGCGAGATTCTAGCTAAGGATTATGATTTAGGAACATAGGATATTTTATTGAACTATATACATTTCATATATGTATATTAACAACACAAATTAAACAAAGCTAAGCTAAGCTAGGAAGAAAGCCAAATCTCAATTAGGGTATTCACACTCGCTTTTGATTTGATTAAATCTAAAGCACTTCCTGTATCACTTATAAATTACATTTCTTGTAGAACTATTTATTTCGTAGCTTTTATTTTGGGTGATTCAAGTAAAATTGCTTAAGTTATCAGTTAAGGAATTCACGATTGCTGTTCAGTTGAAAAGTTGCGGAATTTTGCAGCAACAAAATGAGCAAAGCATAATTTCAAATCTCAACTCAACTTTACCTCAACCCAGACTCTCTTGTTGTTTTTAGCTGTTCAGTTCTTGTTTTAGCCACTTTGTAGCAAAAAAAGGCCTAAAAAAAATTAAGCAGGTTGAATTACTATACACTAATTGAACTGCACTTAAGGCAATAAAACAAGTAAGGCTTATGCATTTTAAGTCGCCGAGTTAACAACAAAAAGGCGTAGCGTCAAATTTAAAATTTTAAAATGTAAACGAAATCCAAAAAGAAGAAGCGCAAACTTAACAACTGAATTCATAAACCAACAAAAAGTGCGTTCACGTTTAGCGCAACTATTCAACACGCAAACGTGAATACCTTAAATGAAAAATTAAGTCTTCGTATATGGATCCATCGATTTAAATACGTTGAGCATTCAGTAGATTAGATTAGAAATTATCCAAGCGGAATAGATCTAAGTCAAAATTTATGATTAAAATAAAAATAAAAAAACTATAACAATTCGTCAAAAAATATCAACTTGTACCACTGTGCCAAAGTAGTTGGGACTTAGATGGTCCTGCACTCTCTGCTGCCAAAAAAAGTGACCCAAATTTATAGTACATCCGCGAGGAGTTGGCAGCCTTGTTTGTTTGCATGGCCGCCGGGCAACGAGTGTTCCAGTCAGCCAGGGAGAGAACACACCGCACAGTGCCATAAAATTGTTGCCCCAGGCAGACGAAGCGACGCGCTTCACCATGCAACACTTTTGCATAAGTGTGTTAGTATGTGAATGTGTTTTTGTATCGTCATGTGTGTGTGTGTGTGTGTGTGTGAAAGAGAGTGTGTTGGTTTGTCTGGCACGTACCGCTTTTCAGTTTGAGTGAGTCGCCATTGCTAAAGCCAGAATCGTCGTCATCGTAGTCTGCCGTCGAGTTAAGTGTTTTATATTTTCGTTTAGGAACTGAAAGTTGCATCCTTAGTGTACAGCACTCATTCACTAACTGCTGCTACTCCCGCTGCGTTGTTTTTATGCAAGAGTTAAAAGGCAGCAGCCACACAAACATACATGAATTCACACAGATACACGGCGAAACACACAGATACACTCACACACAGAGATAGTCAACTTACTTTGGCTTTAAAGCACTTTCTGGCTGAGATTCAGTAGTTTTATTGGTAAATTGGACAGATTAAGGTAAAGTGATATTAATGACGTCACAATCTAAGCCGAAAACTTCATTTATCGTATATATTATTTATTTAAGCTTTTCGTTAAAGTTATTTAAATCTGTGGACACTATTTTCTGTTTAATTAAACAAATTATTTGGCATGAATTTTGGTTTTCAAAATGCATTTATTTGCGACTATGTTTAAATGGATTAAAATAGAGATTTAGCTGGGGCATTTAATATTTTTGGTTTCCTATTGTTTATTCTTTAATTGTTAGCAGACTTTTCAACTAATCCAGCAAAAGTGCATTCAAAATTTACAAATTAATGGTTTTCGTTGCAGTATTATGTTAAGTATCATACTAATCTGACAATAGATTGCAAAATTCAACGTGTGAAAATCAATAAAGCTTTGAAATTATCAAATTTACCATATCTAATCTGAAATTGATATGCATAATAATTCAGCAACCAAAGTCGATTAGAAAATCGAGTTTAAGTTAAAAACTTTAAATGAATTTAAGTTGGTATTAAAGCCTATTTTATGTGCATATAATGCATAACTTTACTTAAACTAGTCGTGATACGGCAGCTTAAATTGAGGCAGAAAAACTTTTTTACAAAGTATCGACTAAAAAATAATATGCCTATAAATTTTTAATAATTTATAATAATAATATAATAATTTAAGAGAAATAGGTGTAGCTGGGAAATGTGCTAAGATCACAAAATATTGCAGCCCGTTTTTTGTAATTCTGTGGACATTCGGTCTGACCATTTTTTGTTTTTTTAAATTTATTGAAAAAATTATTTTAGAACTATATTACATTTATTTTTTTGTAATTTTGAGTTGGCTGTATATCAGCAACACACAATCTTTTAAGAGTATGCAAGCGAAATTTTAGCTAAAATATGACATTCTGAGTCCACTGTGCGATTCAAGCCATTTTGAGCATTTCCCTATATTCTTAAAAAAACTTTTTTCTTTTCATTTCATTATTTTTTTTAAGTATACAGATAATATTTCAACAAACAAACAAAAAGTGTAAAATAATATTCTTATTAGCTTTTTCCGAAGCAGGTTGGTAGTCCGCTTACAGCAGTAAAGAGGTTCTCATGCAGAATATTTATGTTCAAAAATTTAGTATGATGCAAATTATACTATATTAAAACTAAAATATCTTTTTATATTCATATAAATAAAAAAAAATCACCACTGGCTGAATCTGGGTCTTAGTGTGCTAGTCCGTTGCAGATCAAAAATCCGAAAAATTATTGATTTTTCCAAATATTTATTATGGTGTTACAGAACCATTCCACTAACTAATAAGCTGGATCATGTTAAGTAGGTGACGTTGCGGTAAACACGAAGATTAAAAAAGTATAAAACATAAATGTAAAATACCAATAAGTCAGTCGTTAAGCAATTGTCATAATGAAGACATGCAAAGCATGTTATGTATACTTGTTAAATATTAATAAATGTTTTTTTTTAATAAAATATTATTAATGAAAGTATAACTATATGGATTTCGAATTATTTTTCGAAGCAGGCCATAAAATTATAACTGTTCAAAAGTAGATGGATAAATGGTATCGTTTTTTTTTGTCATTGGTTTCGAAAGCTGAAACTGTTTGATGCTGTAACCAGTGCCATTTAATATTTTTGGTAAATGCTATTTTTCTTATGTATGTGGAACTCAATTTTAAAGGTTAAATTGCCGAAAAAAAAACAGGTTTGTTTAAAGGTAGCATTTACAAAAGCAGTGATTAGATTTTGTATAACCTTAACAACTGGAATATTACAAATTTAGGTTAGTTATATAACTATTAATTAAGGATTGTTGTTTTATGAGCAAGAAAAAAAGAGGCTGGTGAAAAACTTATTACTAACTTACTAACTAAAAGGCTACTACTTCAATGAAACTCATAGTTCCCGCCCGCACCTGATTGTGCATCCAGGATGTATTTTTTATTTCAAAGTTAATTTTGTTATGAATGATGAGATCAACGATCGGCTTTGAATTAGCTTCCTCGTGTAACTTTTGTGTTGAAAAATAATAATGTTTTGCTCGTTTGTAACTTATTTAGATGCGTACGAGCGCACACAAGGTATTTAACCGAGTTTTCACACTATATTGTATTATTATCAAGTTCTAGCTCACTAATAAGTAGAGAGAAACATAGGGCTACGCTTTTTTGTGAAAAAAATTGCTTTTGTTTTCCTTGCATTTAATATGATCCAAGTCCCATTGACAATGGAGGTTACGATTTATACAATAAATCTATACAATAACATCAAAATGGTCGCCCAAATCAAACAGCAGAGATTAAGATGGCTGGGGCATGTGCATCGAATGCAGGAGAACTGCCCCACGAGGCGTTCTCTGTATAGCGACCTAGTTGGCGCTCGACGTCGTGATAGACCGAAGCAGCGTGGTTTGACGCTGTACAGAGGGATATAGATGCGCTGGGCATCCGCGACTGGAAAAATAAAGCGGTGAACAGGGAAGAATGGAGGCGAGCGATAAAGGCCTAAACCCACATCGGGTTCGTCGCGCCATAGAAGAGAAGAAGTCCCATTGACTAATTTATTTTTAAATTAAATTAAAAACATTTTTTTTTTAAGTAAATCTGAGGCTAAAAAATTATAATAGAAATGCCGGAGTTTTGTGTGTTGGCCCAACATAACTTCAATTTTTTTGGGCCCAGATCGAATCGAAATATCTGAAACATCTCGAAATCTTTTTTTTGCAGCTACATACGGTAATACGGTAGCTCTGAACCATCCTTTTCGCGGTTAGCAGCCCTACATTAAAGTTAACTTATAAAAATATAAATTTGTTTTAATTTTCTCCTCTACTGCATATTTTCTAACTGTGCAAATAAATCATGTATCACTCTAATACAGAAATATGGTTTTTTTCGTATAATATACTGAAATTCTAAAATTATGTACCTACTAAGCCACTTAAAGTAAATTATTGTGCTGGGTTTTAGTAAATGTGAAAATATTTGTATACAGGCAAATATGCCACATTTTATTATACAGTAAATATGTTGGAAAAAGCGCCGTTAATTGTCCGCCATCACCGCAAAACATTTTGCAAATGGCTGCCTGCCAACATTAGTTTTCAATTTGTAAAACCATAACTAATTTTTGGGTAATTCGAGTCAAAATTAAATAATTATACAACACGTAAATTGCTGTATATGTGTCCATGCACATATGTATGTAGTCTAAAGTAATTACATATATTCATTTATTTACAAGCGAAAAATGTGTGTACAATTTGTGAGGGGATTTGTTAAGCTTAAAATCTAAAATTCTCTTAATTATTAATGTGTTTAAAGGAACGTGACCATTAAATGCAAAAATTCCATAACAGAAATACAGAGTATAATAAAGATATATATATAATAAAAATGTGTTAAAATCTGCTGAAATACAGTTACGTGAGCATAGCATAATACAGTTACAAAGTCAACAGAAAAAACAAAGCTGAAAAAGCACAGCTATATATTTTAACTATTATATATAGTATATCATTCATTCATCATTAGTTGAGCACAAAACGCGCGTTATATGATGATAAAAAAGGATTTTATGATGTGGTAATGATGGCATAAAAGCACGCTTCTACTAACACACACCAATACACACACAGACACACGCACACTTATATACAATATTTTATGAGCTTCTAAACATGCCCACGTCTGTGTGAGTGTATGCGTGTATTGACTATGGCATATAGTATTTTTATGTTTTATAGCATTTGAGCAAACAAGTTGGCGTATCTTTTAGTACACTTCCTGTAGTGGATGTTACTTTAGGTTGATAGTTCACTAGGACACTCAGCATAGGTCCTGTTTACTAAGATAACAAATTTAGCACAAAGATTCAATTGGGGCATGTCAGCCTATGTGTCTCAACTAGGCTCTAATATATGACATAATATGAGAATTAGGTCGCATGTGACAGCTTAAAAGATTTAGTTTTTAAACAATTTTAAGGCAATCTATAAAAAAAAATATTGATAAAATAATAACGTCATAAATGATATTTTAGCGCCCTTTTGGTTCTTAAGAAAGAAATTTATCCTATTTTGAAAATCACTTGTCTTCAAATATTTAAAATAAATTATAAATCAAATTATATATTAAGGGGGTCAAATAAATGTTTTAGAGATCAAAAATAAGAGTTGTGGAGTTGAAAAAAAATTACTGCGGAAAAGGTGTTTTAGATGAATTTTAAATCCGCAATAATAAGCAGCCCCAAATCCAAGATACATGTATATTATTTCCTTACACGCTTTATATAAGAGTTCCGTTATTTACCGAGTACTAGGAATTTATCCAAAATTTTCCTAAAAACTAGTTATTACTGATTCTTTATATGCATAGCAGCGTAAAGAGTGTAGTAAATTCAGTTTGCTAAAAATTGGTTACTTACTTCAAAAAGCGCTGTCCAAAAAAACTTTTCATTTGTATCTTTAACTTATTAAAAAAACTTGAAACTTTTATTTTTGGAACTTACAAAAAAAATATTATAAAATAACAGTTAAGTATACATTTTTATTAAGGAATCACGAAATTACTCTCTGTCTATATCATTTTCCAACTTAAAGAGTTTGTTTACTTTAATTACGAATTAACGATTTAAAATTGATTTAGTGTCAAATAATACTTAGAATAGTATCTTTTTAAGAGGTTTCGAAAATTAAGCATTTAAAAAGCAGCTTGTAAGGTTTTATAGACTTTGCAAAAATCATAGCATACATTCCAGGGCTGCTTTAGAAACGCTGTTAAATACTAAGCCAGCTATCTCTAATGCCTGAAGTGTTGGGCTTAAACGGTTCTCAGATGCAAATTAAGCAGCCCCAAATCCAAGATACATGTATATTATTTCCTTACACGCTTTATATAAGAGTTCCCTTATTTACCGAGTACTAGGAATTTATCCAAAATTTTCTTAAAAACTTGTTATTACTGATTCTTTATATGCGTAGCAGCGTAAAGAGTGTATTAAATTCAGTTTGCTAAAAATTGGTTTAACTTTATAGCTTAGGTTAGCCCACAAAACTCAGACATGCCTAAGATACACATAAACTACCATCACACCTTTTCACACACATTTAACTAAGCCACAACTTCCGTAACGTGTCATTCATGCCGCTCGCGTAGTGGGACCCACCCATATTATTAGATATACTCGCACACCCATAAGTAATCGCATTTTATAGTTGTAGTTGTTGTTGGAGTGGTTCACGTAGTCCTTGTGATGGAGACGTGCCCACTGTGGAGTTGTGGCCGTCGCATAACTTGGTTTTCACGCTTAATACAGTCTTACAGACACACTGCACAGCATCCTGTCGCATGCTTTCAGCCTCTGCCTCTCGTTTCTCTGGGTGCCTAGACGAATGCACTGAATACTTTAAAAAGCATAAAAATGCCGACACGTTTGCCACGCTCTTTCTTTCTCTCTCTCTCTCTCACTCACTCGCTGACCCACTCTCTCACCTCGCTCTACCTCTGTTGCCAACACGTCGTAACCACGCAATTTTTAGCCGCTCAGCAACAGTCAGCAATCAACTGAGCACACAGATACACACACACACACGCACACAAATCAACCACACAAACACACAGATACAAACTGAGCCGCTGCCCGCTTTGTTGCAAGTCATGCACATCAAGTTAAGTTGCTCGCGGTTGTTGTTGTCGTTTTTGATGCAGCTGTTGTTGCTTCTGGTCCTGCCGCTTGTGGCAACCATTGCTGCTTGTCTCTTCCGCTGCAGTTAACTTGCAAAGTAGCGCAATTTGTTGATATCAGGTGAAATTTCATTTGAGCGCAGTTTATATTTTTTATACCATCTAATGACGTCTGTTGTTTGCCGCCGTCGACTGGATGTTGCCAGGTGCTGATCCGCCTCCCTCAGACGTGCGCACATGATTGTGGCAACTTGCGAGATCTAAAACACGTTCATGAAAAGAACCAATGTAATTGTTTTTAGGCCAATTATGCGGAGTGCAAATTTGGCGCTCTTTGTAAGCGAGTTTAGCTATTAAAGATTAGAGATATTTTTTGCGCCTAGATAAGATTAAAAGAAACTCAAAAGGATAGCGCCAAAGCCGTTCAAAGGACTACCTTGCAACTACTTTTGTGTGGGCAGGTGATTCCAATGCTGGGTAATAGAGCCAGTCAAAGATACTGAAATACTTAAAGTATTTTGGGTTTTAGGGGCAAACTTTTTTTTTTAGTTTTTTGATGGGTCTTGTTTTAGGGTAGCGATCTTTGAAATAATTGAAATTGAAATTATAAATTCTTATTGTTTTATTGCGTTACATCTATTTCTATTACAACAACTTCTAATAAGAGAGTTGCCAGATTTTTAGTATACGGTATTAAAATACTAGTAGACTAACATCAATTATTTTAGCACATATCTCAGCTTTGGGGACGGTTCAGAACCGTACAAGAACTGCAATTAATTACTGCCGTATTACTGAGTGCATATAAACAGAAAGTGGTATTATTTTCGGATTATGGTATTTTTTTTATGTATTATGCAGTTTAAGTTGAGGAGCAAATGGCCATACTACAATCAGCTGCTAATTGTTTCAAATGGGAAATGTTGGCATGTGGTAAATCAAACTAATAAAAGATAAAATTAATTGCCATCAATTTCTTATTCTTGCATTAATTTTTGTTATCAACGCAACATAAGTTACATACAATTTTTATGAAAATGCTATGAAAATTTTCATTTGACTGCTAAAATTTTATCTAATACATTGTTTCGATAGTTAGAGCAACACTTGGTTCTTAAATAGTAGTTCTTCAACGATTTTTTCTATAAGCCATTTGTTACGTCCGTAATAATATGCTTGTACATTAGTTTTGGTTGTGGCGGCAAAACAGAAGAGCTGTTCTTACTGCTGGCGCCATCTTACGTGAAGCATTACTGAAATCACAACAACACTGTTTTGTTAGTCAATCTGCGCCAGTTGCCTAACGCGTTTGGATACCATATTTCAGAACTATTTTATTTATAAAAATTTTAACTTGAATGGTTGTGATTTTCGGTGCTGGATACAGGCCTTTGGTAAAGAAAAATTCCATTATAAATAATATGTTTATGTTTTTAAAATATTTGTATTACATTATATTTATTATGGCAAAAGAAGTTCCAAATAGCTTTAGGACGAAAATAACAAATCTAAGAGATACTGAAAAAACTACTTTTTGACTCCAATAAATGAAAGCCAATGGATTGAGATTTTTAAAGTAACAATCCTGAAATTAAACACGGAGCATTCCTCGAAGTAAGCTTCCAGAATAACAAAATGCCATAGATGAAAACATTTATGCCGGAAAGCTCAACTTAAAGCCAATTATTAATAAATCAGCTGGTGCAAAAGCTGCAGTTACCTAAATCAGTTAACTTAACGATTTAGGTTACTGTAGCTTATGGATTCAAATAAGAAGATGACGAACGTTAAAGTCGGGCGCGGACGACTTTGGGATACCCTGTAGTCCTAAGGGGCTATATGATATAGTCAACCGATTTTGATCAAATTTGGTACAGTGCTGGGGAACTCTTAAAAACTGCCAAATTTGGTTACGTTATTTTCATAATAAAACGAATTATGCATCTAACTCTTTTGGTTATTTTTCGAGGTTCTCTGAAACACCCTTATATCATATAACCCCGATATAAAAAAAAAAGGAAACTTGTCTCCTCTGACATAATAAGGCATCTAATCTGAAAGTTTGGTTGCTCTAGCTTTTACCGTCTCTGAGATCAAGGCGTTGATACAGACAGACAGACGGACATGGGTATATCGACTTCTCGAGTCACCCTGATCTTACGTTGGGTAACTTTGGGGGGTCTCCGACGATTCCATATGTATGTTACATACATTTTCGGCTGGCACAAACTTAATATATCCTTTGTACCATAAAGTATAGGGTATAAAAACTTTTTAACTTTGTGGTTTGAAATAAAACATTGGTGTACTTTTTGGAGGTACCACTCCGCTTTCTCGCAAAAGTTGGCACTCGATGTGACGAAAAATCGAAATCGCCTTAGTGCAACTGCAGATATTTGCCATGAGGTAAAGATACTCATTTTGTAAAGCCAAATAAATTTTTGGTTTTTCGCCATGTCACAAAATGTGTTCATATAAAAATTTTTCGAAGACCATTCTACAACGGAAATGGGTAAAAATTAATGAGGTTACATTTTTTAGAGTCGGTAATTGTTCCCAAACTAGGCTTATTAACGCTTAAAAATCGAATGTTTACAATTTAAAAAGTGTGAAAGCCAATTTATTATAACTTTAAATACCAAATATAGCAGATAATTCCCCTAAGGACACATGCTGCCAAATGGGAATTTTTTTTTTTGTACTTTAATTTAATTTGTTTCCTATCAGGTTTGTTTATATTTCAAATGTCACAGATACATATGTATCTTCTTTTTTTTGCGCAGCCATTAAAAGTTTTGACATATTTAGCTGCATTACACGCTGGACTGCGCAAAATATGCTATATACTTTGTGTTAACATGTGTACATATATTTCATTTGCATATATTAAGTACACATGCAATATATGTATAAAATATATTTTTTGTTGGCTTCTTTTAATTATGGCTTAAATAAACGTGGCAAGCAATGTTAGGGTTTTGCATTATAAAAACATTTTGCCAGGCTGACTTTGACGCGACATTTTCATTGTAATGCATAAATAAATATTTGCGCTAAAACGAAAAAACCGCAAAATGTATCTGCGTGTGTGTGTGCATGTATCTATGTGTATCTGACCTGTCAAAAACAACATTTTAGTGACTGCAGCTGTTGAAAAAAGTGACAGCCATTAGATTCCGTTTAATAGACCCTAATAGTTTGTGGTTTCCATTTCGCATCGCTTGCTGGTCAGCGGTTACAGGGAGGATTCAGCGTCCATCAAAAACATGTTTCACATAAAGTTTTTTGGTATTTATTTACATATTTGTTCCATTTTAGTTTATTTATTTATCTAGACTATTAATTATGCAGCAAATTATGTTTTTATCATTGGCTAAAATTGAATGCACACAATTTTATAAGCCTTAGAATTACGAGTATTATACGTATATTTATAGGGCGTGACGTTATTTCCAAAGCTACAGCAGTTGACAGCCATTAATATTTCAACTGCAACTAACGATTATTACTCATTGTCAGTTGCAGTGTTTTATTAACATTTTATGCGGTTATCTCTTTTTTAACTCGTAGTACAACTTCTTAATACGACAAACTAATACCAACTTATATTCTTACTAAACGTGGATCTACCTTTGTAGTAAATTGTAACCTGTATGCCTCTTTTCAGCCAGGTTCTCGTCCAGATCTCAACTTTGCACTGCCGTACATTCATATTTTCATCCATGAGCTTTACGTCATACTTGTAGAGTTCTCCGGCAACCACTTGCTTACTAGCCTCAATTATTTCAACTGCTCTAAATATATATTCTCAAGTAATCAAATTAAAACAATTTTGAATGACATAAAATTTACCTATATTTAGGTCCATCTGCAGCGGCCAAGGCTTGCAAGGAAGTGTTAAGAATTTTTACAGCTTTCTTGAATAGATCCCCAGTCAGCTCTTGCACAACCCCAAGCATATCTGAGGTAATCAGATCTGTATTTGGTGCTGAAGTTGCTTGCCAGTAGGCATCACTATCTTCAAGCTCTTCACTTGCGCCAAGAAGAACAAGTATTCCCAATAAGAGAAAACCTTTTATAAAAACCATACTTAACGAAAATAAACTAAAATTTTTGGACTACTTTCTATAAATATGTCTTATTATATTATGTGATATGAACAATATTGACATTCAGTTCATAGAATATCATGAAAATTTAATTTAAGTCCAGAAATGGTGTTATTATTTTCTAAATATTCTACCGCGGATGCGTCTGCAAGAAACTTTTGGTTTTGGTGTGTCTTGGAAGATCAATACAAGATCAATTTTTTTATAGTTTCAGTCTATTAGGTACAAATCCAAGATTCGTCGCATCTCACGACCTCATAAAAGACTTTTGAAGCGCCACGGTTTTACTTCTTTAGCTTTTCTTTGCACCAAGCGACTCGAGTTTTTTTTTAAGCAATCGTCAAGCTTTGCGATTTCCAGCGCGTGGAACTCAAGCCCTGGGATACTTCAATCTAACAACATTTTAAGGCTTCTATGCAGACAAGAAAAAGGCGTCCAACCAAAAAGTGCGACTTATTTTGCTTTCAGAGCGTGCAGTGTCTTTCTAGAAACGAAATGTGGAATTTATCGAAATTTTGATTGACGCCTACCTATTTATTGTCAACGTTTATTTATGGCGTTATCCTCTAAAAACAATGCAATAAAGCTTATTTTAAATTTGGTTTGAAGAAATAAGACGACATGAGGAGGATGTTTATTACACAGACCTGAATGTGGAAGATTTTGCACTTTTATTAGTGTAAATTATTGTTTACACCCTATATAACCAGCTTTTCCTCCATTGCGCCCATGATGGATATTTTCACATCCTTTGAAAACGACGCGCAGTGATTTTGTCTATCTGCCATAGTTTTTGTTTCCAAAATAAGGTGCTGCACGATGATTTTGGTTCTGGCGGCTAAGCACAACAACTGTTGTTACTGCTGGCTCCATCTGGCATAAATTTCTGACGCCACCTTGCGAAAATTTTATCTGCGTGCCACTTTTAAACAAGTTTATTAACTAAATAACAGCATTCGCTAAGGCGTTTGATTGAGATTAGTTATAAGCTAAATCTTTGGAATTCAGAAAGTGTTATACATTAAATTGGGTCCTTCCAAAGTTATCTTTGTGTACCAAGAGAGCGGGCACTGCCAGAAGGCTGCAAAGTTTTTTCTTTTCTTAAACTTAGTTGACAGTGCTATAGACGCCTTATTAAGTAAGCAACGTTTTTCGCAAACTCAAAAGTTTTAATCTCTGGTTGCTTCCATAACACTTTTTAGTTTGTTTTTTCATCGAATGCGAGTAAATAAGTACTGAAAATAATGTGATCAGTCGGAGCTATGCCGGGCAGAGGGTTACCCTACACACACATTATGCTTGGATACATTGTAGTTTGTAGACGTATTAAAAACAAAAGGGTTTTATGGGATTGGTGGGATAAGATGAAGTTTAGGAAAAAAGTCAACACTTCGTTGTTGATTAGACTCTCATGTGCCTACATAGAAAATTTGGTGGTTCCAGCTTGTTTATTGATGAAAGAAAGTTATACTTAACTTATTTTCCTAAATCTGGCCAGATATCGCCATGAACCAAGAAACTTTAAACATAACTTGTTAAAATTTAGTATCTTATGGTATCTGATATAAAGGTATAATTTCGTAACTACTGACGGAGAGATTATATAACTATAGGCAGGAAAGCAAATATTCGGACAGGGATATAAAAAACTTATTGTCACCTCCTGTCCTGCATACACACCTGATGGCTACTTGGTATAAACACCTAAACTTAAATCACTTAAATTGCACTGATTTAAAGCACCAAAAGTTCTCACTACTCTGCAAACCAATTCATCTTTAAGTTCTTTAAATTCATGCTTCATACTACTACAAAAATCTATCGATTTTGTAACACCAGAAAAAAAAAAATGGAAGAAAATCAAACAGCAGATTTTATATTAACATAGCCTACAAATTTTCCAAGGCAATTTTTATGCTCAAATAAAATGCTAGTATAGCCCTGCTGCGATTTGTTACAAACGAGCTGAAGCCCTTCTCATCCTCTGGCGCCGGCCCTGTGCAAACTTCTCGACATGGTGGGCGTTGCCACCCTGTAGGCAAAATTGGATTTGGCACGTTACATGACGTAAACATACGCAAAGCACACAAACATATCGCTGCCGTATTTGGCACAGATTTGAGCTACTTTATTGGCATTTCAGCTTTGGGGCATGGTTGGATACTCGTAGCAACAACAACATCAAGCCAGTGGCAAGTGAGCAGCTCCAGCAGTAACGTTGTAACGATTGAGATTCGCCGATGGATATGCAAATTAAGTTCAAGGTTAAGCATAGGCATTGGCTTTATGGTTACATTTTTGGTATGTACTGTGGATATTCATTTGGCTTTACTTTATGATGCCATAAAATATGGGGTAACTCTTGTTAGGCGGGCATATTTCTCATGAAATGTCGATTCCCTGAGCAATTAAGTAGGGGCCTACAACTAACTACACAGACATAATTGCTACCTTCCGGCATTCGAAAACTCATTTCCGGTAGCTCACTCTCTCTCTTGATGAGTACGTTGTATTGCTCTTGCTAGGCTTCGACGTGCATATGCCAATTTGTCTGCATTCTAGGACGCCCTGTCTCTGTAGGTCCTTTGCGTTTCTGGTTTAGGGTTAGTATGTTGCTGTAGCATTAATTAACCATAATTAAGTTCACATTGGACACACAAAGGCAAGGACATGACACATTGACAGGCTTAAGACAGAGTAGAAGGCAAATGCCTTTGGCTGTTTTAACATTTCAATTTGAAATTATTAAGGAAGTTGTCGCAAAATATCTGAGTTATTTCTGTGTCAAGACATGGCAGCTTGCTTCCCTGCTCCTGTCGCCGCTGCTGCGATATTTAACAAGCATTTAGTTGAACTTTGACTTGTCTCTTGGCTTTGTTTTATGTTCATCTGCATTGTAAAATGTATAATTAAAGTATGTAAAGTTGTGGCAGATGACAGTGACTGCAGCAGCAGTAAATAACTTCCTGTTAAGCGAGGGCAGACTGAGCATCAATTGGACCTAGCCAAAAGAAGTATGAAGTCAATCATGTCGTTTATTTCTAGCGCCAAAGGAAGCGGAGGCTTGTGCAATGTTTGTTCTTTGTTAGTTCTTTATAAAATATGTTTTATGTCACCTCGTATAGCAATAGATCCATGTCTATGAATTTTTGAGACTGTAGGAGCTTGAAGTAGCAAATTTTAGTGAAATATGAAAAAGGTCAAATATATAGATTTAGAATCACTTCCGTAAAAACTGGATGCAAATTAAAAACAAAGTTTTACCAAATAGTTATAAAAAACTTTGTTACTTCATTGTTCAGCGGATAACCGGGAAGATATTTTTTTTATTAAAAGTACATGGAGCTTATATTACATTTTAAAGGTTTTTTTTGCATCTACACGGGTAAAAGCCAAAAAGCTGACAACATTTTAAAATTGGTCGAATCTCTCTCTTTAAAAAAAAAATATATATATATATTTTTTAATTCTTTGTAGAAAAATATTTTAATTGAATTTATCAGATTAAAGCCGCGAGCAACAGCCAACAATATAGATGCATATTTTAAAAATTTGCTAATTAATCCCTTTTATTAAACACAAAAAATAAAGGGCATCATACAAAAAAAAAAAATTTGTTTTATTCATGACTTAATATGCTCTTGAGGGTACCGTCACATATCCTATAGCTAGCAGATGGCAAAGAAGTTTCCAACGATACCTCATTTGCCAATTTATGATAAGCGGTTTAGAAGTCATGACGAAACAGATGAACACATAACTCTCCATTTTGCTTCGCCGTAGTTAAATAGAATTTTGAAACAGTACAGTCGTCCGTGCTTTGACTTTCATGCCTTCTCCCCGTCGATGAGCGGTGGTACCTTGAGAGTGAAATGCAGAGTAGGTGGTAGGTTTATTTGGTGAGATAACACAAGTCCCACCCTTTTCGGCTTTTCAAATTTCCTACACATTTATTTAAAAGGCCAACGAAAAAGTGTTTGTTGAGTAAGGCAGGTTGGCGAAGAGAAGTCAACACCCCGGATCGTAGGCGGTCGGATCGTTTTTTTTTTTACACTTAGGTCATCCTTCGTCTAAACGACGACGACCGTTTCAAAGCTAAAGGTAATGTTAAGAAATTAAGTGCGATTTTTCCTTTGCAAAAAGATTTAACTTGTTTGCTAAATCGATTACTGCTTAGCCCGCTCTCGCATAAAGGTATCTCATGCATGTACTAGCATTTCTGTATTTCTTGTCAAGCTGCTGAAATTGATATTTTAATTATTATTTCATAGTATATGAAATTATGTGCTTTAAGACGCCTAACTTTTAAATGACCAACTTTTACCTCTATGCTTAGAAAACGTACAAATTTGTTTCAGGTTATATGACTTAAGCCACACAGGAGCAACATCTTAAGCTCTGCAGGATGCCAGACTTGTTTATAATTCTGTGCAATATTTGCACTAAATAAATCATGTATGCAAGTGGTAGCTCCTTTTTAATATGTTTTGCAATTTCGCAAAGTTCAGAGAAAGGATTTGAAATTTTTAGTTTTGTTTGGCCATGATAAAAAGTTTAATTAAACTTCTGCTGGGTTGGTAAAAACTGTCAAATGGCTTAAAGAAAACAATCTTAAAAGAAGTTTACTACTGAGTTGAAAGAAATTTTAGTGAGTTTGGTATATAATTTTATTTTTGTGCTTCAGTGATATTTTCAAAGTATTAAAATTGACATGACTATTGAATTTTTTTTTACGTGCTAAAACTACTGTGATATCCTACATCAATCCGTCGGGTTCCAACGGGCTTAAGCTCTCATTTTGTAGCTTGTCCATGCCTAAAGGCTCACTTGCATTTTGGTCCACATGGCCCACAACAAGGCCCGCAACAAGGTCCACAACATGGACTGCAGCAGGGCGCACAACATGGTCCACAAGAGGGTCCGCAGCACGGGCCACAACAGGGTCCGCAACATGGACTACAGCAGGGTCCACAGCAAGGTCCACAGCAGCTACCACAGGGCCCGCAAGGACCACATGGGCCACAACATGGACTACAGCACTTGCCGCAAGGACCACAACAAGGGCTGCAGCAAGGTCCGCAACAGGGTCCGCAGCATGGACCACATGCACCACACGGACCACACGGCCCACAGGAACCACAGGGACCACAGGGACCACATGGACCACACGGTCCACAGCCACCGCATGGTCCACAACAGGGCCCACAGCAATCGCCGCAATAAGGTCCACAGCAGGGTCCGCAACAAGCACCACAGCACGGGCTACACATTTTCGATCCGTCAAAAGTTTCTGTGGAATATTTATCACATATATAAAGAGCCCAAAAGATGGTAGTCAACCAATTGTCACTTACCTAGAACCCGTTGGAGCGAAAGGAACAATTACTTAAAATTTTAAACAAACGTGTAAGTGTATCTGAGTTACTGTGATACAAATTATATATTGATTGGGATTCCAAAGACTGCTTAATATATTTTGTATGCCAGCAGATTAGTAAGTTTTGAAACAAAGTAGGTTCTTTTAGAGGTTCTCAAAAAAAGTGAAGAAGATATAAAAGGTGTGTCCGGAAAGTAATGCAATTTTTTTTCGATGGTTAGTAAAAATGGCCACGCAGCGTTCCGGTCGGTTGTGGCATTCTCCTCCCCCATTCATTTCTCCTTCCGGTCGAGATCTGCTTCGTTTCTGCTGGTTGACGGCCGTCCATTGCGGGATTCATCGAAAACTTCTTCCCGGACATCCGGGAATTAAGTATTATATTTGGAATATTTTCCAAACTATTTTTTTCCGTGACACATGTATTCAACACGGATACGGGGAAACAGCGATCCTGTCACTCCAACTGCTCGGCGTAGACTGATGGAAGTATCTCTTTTAAGCTGAAAGTCCACGCCATCCCCCACCCACCCAAAAAAAAATTGCATTACTTTCCGGACACATCTTGTATCTACATAAATATATGCTAAAGCCGAGTTCATGTTTCAAGAAACTGTAGCAGATCAAAAATTTGACATAATATTAAAAATATTCATAAAAATTGTTTTCAAATCCAGGTGATCGATGATATATATTATATGTGTTTAGTGTCTCTGAATCTGGATCCCTTGTACATTCATAACCTCAGAATATACCATAAAATGAGTTAATTTGTAGAATATTTCAGAGCCCTGACATATTGAGGTTTTTCGGAATTGGATTTGGATTCAGAGACCCCAAAAACATGTAGTTAGCACGGTCTCACTGTCGAACCTGAAAATCGCCAGTACTTGTTTCTCGAAATTAGGTTGTATCTTTTATTTTCCTTTAGGCATTCAACTTGTGCACACTAGATACAAAATTTGACTAACATTGACCTTGTATCCTTGTTCCATGAAAAATAAATATTTTAACCAAAATTTGAAGAAAGTTGTTATTATAAAATGGTGCGAGCCAAACCTTAAAGGCCCACTTGAACCAGGAACCTCAAATCAAACGCTTAATCATATAGAGGTGATCTGAATCATGGCACCACTTTTTTTGTCATGGACTTCAAGATTCCCTTCGTCGATAGTTTCGTTTGGCTGTTGGCTAAGCCATTTTGTTTCTTGGTTCAACTTTTGTTTCTCTCAAAAGTAAAAACTTAAAGTTTATTTAAAAAGTAACTTTGTTTAGTCAATTTTGGTGGACTTTTCAGAGTTAAAACTTTTTAAAGAATAAAGTTCAATCAATCTGTATCTTCAAATACAACTTCTTCTTTGCATAGCTTGTCAGCAGATTCGTGCACAAATACAAACTAAGCGAATTTCGTAACTTGTTTTACTTCTTCAAAATGCCCAACAAAAGTCTGGGGCTAAATATGTTGTTAGTAGTGTTGGAGTGGAGTCTTTGGATGGCTGACTGTCAGCAAGCTCAAATCATGCCCAGCTTTGACAAATCACGCGCAGCTGTTGTCGCTCAACGCCGAAACCCGCCTTACTCTGCATGTATCCTTCAGATACTCGAATTGCCGCGTTAGTGACAATTCAATGGCTTTGATCTTCTCAGTGTGCCTTTAATTTTTGCGTGTCGATTGCGTTGCTCTATGTGTTGGTGTGTGTGTGTATCTGTGTGTGTGTAATGAGCTGCGGGCTTTTGATTGTATAAGTGTATCTATGTTGATTTCTCTATATCTTTGTGCGTGTGTTTGTTTATGTGGCAAAAGAAGGAGCAAAGTACGCCATGAAACAAGGACAGGACACGCCAGGAGGTGGCTTTGGCATTGCAGGCATGAAACCCTTTGTCAATTAAAGCGACGCTACCCGCTTCCTGGTTCCACGTTGTTATTGCTGTTGCTGTTGCCACTGACAGTAACAAGATGTGCCACATTCGGGGGATGCATTGCAAAAGGACAACAATAAAAAAAATAACTAGGCATAGATACAATGGTTGCTGATTTCAGCCAAAGCTATACACGTACATTGTTTGTATCTCACTGTCTCTGCATACCATTCTATGTGTGTGTGTGTCAGGGCTCCTCCATAGTATTGTCTACCAAACTGATGCATCCTCACCAAATGCCGCTTGGCTGCCTATCAAAAGCCTCGTACCAATTAAATTGACGTACCGAGTTGACAAACTCGAAATCATTTTACGCTACAGTCGTCGTTTTAATTGGAGCAAAAATTTTTGCTCAAAGGGTTTGCCCAAAGGCCATGTCATTCGGTAGATCTGCGTGTTTTTTTTTTTTTGATTTCTATGCATTTTTTAGTGTCAATGCATCTATAAATCAAATTGCTATTTTTGTTTCATTGCAATTTTAAAGGAAGCTAAAAAAAAATCAAATGCTGACCTGAATTTTATTAATTTTAAAGAGAATGTGTACGCAGACATCCGAACAAAACAGACGTAACAGTGTAGCCCTATGATTTTTTGGAAATATATAAAAAGTTGTTTAATTTTGCCGTTATTAGCAAAACTTATGTGCAGCAACTTAATTTTGGAAGCAAAATTTATGGCGGCTAGTAAAAATTGTTGTTAAAAATTTTTTACAAATTGTGAGTCATTAGAACCCAATATGAGTTCTAACAATCAAAAATATATATATAAGAAAAAATTTAAAATAAACTTCGTTTTTCGAAAAATACCTTTGAATTTAAATATACTCCCCTAGCCTGAGCGGTATCAGAACTAGGAATTTTGTCGCAATAAATGTTAACATTGAGGGCCTAAAAATAAGTTTTGCTTAGACTATTTATTGGATAAAACGCCTTACAAAAAAAATAGTAAAGAAACTATATGTACAGCATATGTTTTGAATCTTATTTGAAAATCAATCAAATAAAAAAATTTGATATTTGCATAGTTTATTAAAAAAATTGAAATTGTTTCAAAAACTTTCGAATGTGATCATTAACCAAAACAAAGCTAACAAAATCAATCTTAGAATATCCTTGTCTCCTTGAGTTTATGTGAGTTAAAGTCTTGGTAAAACTTTGCTTTCTTAGATAAGAAAGATACGGAACTAGATATTGCCGTGGCTCTAGTCAGACAAATTTTACAGATGTTGAGGTTGGCGGTGGACAATAACAGTTTTCAAAAGCTCATAGTAGAATTTTGATTCAACCAAAAGCACAAGTTGGTCGCTTGTCAAAATCGATTGGGTGTTTGGGAAACTGTTGATGGTTAGCCGTAATCAAGCTTTATATTTTTTTAATATGAAATGTGTGATTTAAATATTTCAAAAAGCTTAGCTATACATACGCTATATTTATTAAGACAAGATATTTCAGACATTCACGGTTGCTATGGAGTTTAAGTGTTGTAAAGTTGCGCAAAAACTCAACTGGCTAAAGCGTGAACGCCCTTTTTGTTGGATTATTAGCTATTGAGTTAAAAAATTTTACTGATTTTATTACGATAATTCAACTTCAATTATTAAAATGCACTCTGGTTACTTTTCTTTCCATTTTTTAATTCTCAAAATACCTATGGAAAAAAATACCAAAATACGGAAGTGTTGGAAATGCACTTTCTACTCAACTCGAAAGCTAAAAATTAAAATAAGGCCTGGGTTGATGAACAGTTGAGTTTAAAATTGAAAATAAGCCCTGCTCATTTTGTTGTTGAAAAAGTCCTAAAAAGCAAGCGTGAACGCCCTAAATAATTAATACTCGAATAAGTAATAGAACGCTTTGTTTTACATTTTAGTATATTTTTATTTTTTAATACCAACTGATTTTTTGGAATAAAGCCAAAGTTACAGTCCAGACATGTTGCTTTTCCAAACCGTCCCAACTCCAGAAAATGCTTAAGTTCATTTACAAAATGGTCGTAACCCAACTAATCGTTTGTGGCGTTTTGTCTTACCATTGTTTTTTAGATACATCTGAGATAAAAAAAAGTCTTTAATAGTTAAAGACACTAATATGAAGTATTGTGTCCTCTTTAATGAATCAGGCTAAAATGGTAAATGTAAATAAACACTAATAAACAATATACATTTTCACAAAATTTTAGTGAAAACGAGAACCGATAACTTGTAAAATCTACAAAAAAAAACTTAAAAAAATAAATGCACTTATTGTTTACGTCAAATTCATGTTAGCAAAATTATTCAGGAACGTTGGAAAACTATTATTTTTTTATCCATAGTCACTCACACCTAACACTTACACTTTCAACTCTCGATGGATTTTTCAATTCACTAAGAAAGAAAAACTGATTTAGTTGAAAAATACTTTTTTTTACAACCGAGCGCGCATTAGGGTCAGGGTAAGAGCAACCAGCTCGCAATTCCTTCCAGCCAATCATCGATATACGTTCATTTTGTATCTGTATCCATCCATCAGTCGCTCTGCGTGCATCTAAATTTCAAACAAATCAAACTGTCAGAGACAGGCGCAATTATGTCAGACTCAAAAAGTTGGCATAAACCTAAAGCCCTCCGCATGGGTTGAGGACCCAGGGCATAATACTAGATGACATACTCTACGCGCGTATGCGTCGCATTAAAAAATTAATTTTTACAGAAATGTGGCTTCCAGCTCTGCCGTTCCAAGCTTTCTGTGCAGTCATCGGGCAAAAATAATGTCAGTCAGATATTGACATGTTGGCGCCGTGACGTAGCGTCCGTCGGCCACAAAATATCTATTGGGGCCCCAAAATCAATGGCCGGGTCGTGAAAGTGGAACGGAAAAGTGTGTTGTAGTGGAAAACCGTTTCATTTCGAGAAATTGGCAGTTAATTGGCAATTCAGCAAATATGCGTTTTAGCCCAGCTTTAAGCCCCCCGCTAGCGCTCCCAATGTGCACCCAAGCCATATCCAAACGCGGCTCACATAGGCATGCGTAGGAGGCGCGTGGTTGAGTGGTTGATAAGTGCTACGTGGGTGGTGCTGCCTGTGCGTATATATTTGCCAAGTCATCGTCAGCATTGTGCCCGGAGGCCGTATCCTGGGTTGCTGGTGACGCCGCAAACAACAATCAATTTTAATGAACGCTATTCATTAAAAAACTTTGAAGCGCGAAAATCATGGCGTTCCACTTTGGTGGTTTGAACGCGGCCGCCAAAGGGTGGCTCTGCCTCCTGGCGACAACGCATCGAAGCCACTTAAACAGCGTTGATTAATTTGAAGCCGAATGCTGACATTTGCCACCAAACAAATCGAAATGATGAGCAGATTTCCTGGCATGGTGACGTAGGCATTCCCCGAGTGAGTAAGCATTGTGCATGTGCCGCTGTGGTTCCTGTCGTTTTCAGGTGATTGCGTGTATGTGCTGGTGATAAGGTGGCACTTGTATTTATGTGACTGACTTGACGGCGGTTTTGTGCCCATGTGCCTGTGGTTTTATGAGCTGGAAAAACATTATGTGTTAATTGCCACATCGCTATTTAATGTTGCTGTTGCAGGTTTTATTGTTGGTTTTATAATTCACGTTGTGGACTCAGCCTTGGTTGTCAAAAACAACAGCGCAAAATCTGATTTTTTTAAGCGGTATCAATTCCTCAGAAAACCTTTTCATATTATTAATTTTCGCCAATAGGCAATATGGCCATATTTTGATACATATTAACGGTTTATAATACAAATATAGTGGGATTTATTTAGCTTTTAATGTGTGAGCATATTTGCGTAATTATTTTACGAAACACTATAGAATAAAAAAATAATAATAATGGCTGGCGTGAAAAGAAAAGATAGAAAAAAAAGAGATTGCAAACAAATAAAATAAATGATGGAAGAAGAAAAACAACATGGGAATTGAGATTTGCAAAATTCTTTGTTTTGGTACAACTAAAGTTTTAATTTAAATAAATAATATAGCCTCCTCGGGTATTTTGGAAGAGACCACATTACGTTGAATGTATAATTTGTAAAAAGTGTTATTTTGTTTTCATAATTTATTGCCGTAACTCAATTCTGAAAATATTTAAGAAAACCTTAATGTACATTATTTATTTTTTTATTTTTTATTTTGCTCTAATTTCGTTATTTTCTGTTTCATTTAAGCAGCGTAATATGTGTTTCCTTTTTAGACCGATTATAAAAGCGTCAATTCTCCAAATTTTATAGCTTTAGATTCGAATAGTAATGGGTAATAGAGATGTGCGGGATCTCAAAATCTTTCGTTCCATTCTCCTGAGTTTTTCCATGTATGATGGTGCAATGTTAAACCATATCAGGGAAGCGTATGTTATAATGGGCCTCATTAAGGCCAAGTACATGATAACCTTAACGCGTTTCTCGAGTAACCTACAAGAGAATAACCTTTGGTAGGCAAGCATGCAATGGTAGGTCTTGGAGAGTTGGCCATTTATGCGATCATTAAAATACAGAAATTTGTCCAATAAAATATTTCAGTGTGCTCACCAGTTTCATGAGATCGCCAGACTCATTGATTTTAATTCTAAATTTTTCTAGACAACATATTGAAAATAAGGAAGATAACAGGCACCTGTTACATTTTTTTTTGTTCCAGTTCCAATTGTTATCAGATACGAGGGAAGTAATGGCGTGAACTGTGGAGTGTTTGTATTTGAAACCATACTGTATGTTACTAATTAAGTTTGTTTATGATTATCTCAAAAATTTTACTTATGTTGGGACGCAAACTAATAGGTCTGAGATTTTTAATATTGTTTTTATTTTTTTTTTTTTTGGAATAACAATTAGTTTAGCTGTTTTCCATTGATTGGGCAGGTTAGAATTGTTTAGAATATTATACAAAATTGTGCAGTACTCAGAAACTAACTCAAATGTGATATTTTTCAGAACTATGCATATTTGGGATTTGATCGAGCCCAGAAGATAATTTTCCTTTTATGTTTTTGAATATATCTAAACACATGTTGGATTGGATGAAATAATTTTGCGCTTAGGTGTTAGTTAGATAATTTGCTTTTTTGTCCTCGCTAAATATGGTTATTTTTCGGTCTGAGCTTTCATATGCGTTTTTAATTTGTAAAAAGCTATTAAAGGAACTTTTTACAAAAGTGTGAACTTGGTTATCACCATCGTTTTGTTTGGAAGAGTGAATTGAATGAAAATAGTGGCCGACTAAGTTGACCATGTTACTTTCATAGCTGATTCCATAGTTATTATTGGAGTCACTGTGTAGTTGATTAGGATTCAGGTCTTGTAGGAGATTAGGTAGATCGGGAGGAAGATTTATATAATTGATTGTGCTATTGTTTCCCTTTAGGAATGATCGTTTTAGTTGAGAAAATTTCGAGGGGCAACTTGGAGTAATGTGTGTGAGTTTTTGCTCTAGCTGTTTGTTAAGGCTGTCTTTGATGAATGCATTTAACATTTGCTTTATGAGCTTAAATTTTTTTTTGCTAAATTAAGTCTGTTTTCGGTGAGAAAAAAATGCTTATCGGTTATGACGTTTAATTAGTGTTAAAATTTTGCTTTTGTTTTGAGAGTAAAAGTTTTGCAGTAGGGTTGTTTGTTGGGATTTTAAGCGTACTATTTATGTTTTTCTCTATTGCACTGCTAATTATTTTATTTATTGATAAGTTTCTATTGTTTGGAGTAGGGGACTGTTGTTGAAGTAGACTATTCAGATTTCTTTTAAATTTTTCCCAGTTTGTCTTTTTGAAATCTAATTTAGCGGGAGAATCGTTATTGAGTAAATTAAATGCTCCTAGCAAGGATTTCGATTCTATGATATGCTAAGCATGCGTCAAGTTAAGAGTTGGATTTTGGAAAGGATGGCCTGTCAGAAGCATATAATAATAATAATAATAATAATCGTGGTTATTGCTTGCTAGTCAGTATTCAGCTATTATATACAGAAGGTTATTTGCGCACATATTGACTTTTACAATACAGGTCGTTATATAAAAAAAACTGTCGATTTTGCTATTTGAAAATTTGTTAAATTTGATTTTGTTGCTAATGAGTATGGCGGTGCCGCCTCCCCTAATAGAGCATGGTCTGTCTTTTCGGATGAGTGTATAGCCTTCAAACAATAGATAGTGTCTTGGGTTTAGTTTGGTTTCATTTAAAAGAAGCAAATCCGGACTATTGTCCCTTAGAAATTTGTTTAGCTCTAGTCTTCTGCTTATGGATATTAGAGAATTAATATTAAGAGAAATTATGTTTAATGTGTTATTAGGAGTGTGTAGAGTTTGATGGTTTGAGATCATTCTTAGTCTACAATATTACAAATGGTATCTTCTCTTGCTGAGTAAAAATCAATTTGGTTTTGAAGATGCGAAATTTGTTTGCTAAGCTTTTCACCGCACTTGACACATCTTGGGGTTAGATTGCAGTTAGCTGCGCTATGGAAAAAGCTTTGGCAGTTCCTGCATTGGGGTATTTTAGGTCGGCGGAGTGTTTCCCATCTGCTCTCAGAACTTATTTGTACGAGAAACATTGGTAGAGCGATATTGCGTTCTCTTGACGTTTTCGTTGAGATTTGAGTAACTTTGGTGAATTTTAGGTTTTCCGATTGGAAGTTAGTGAGCTCATTTAAGGTCTTTATTAAGTAAATATAAAAAGTTATTGAGTTTAAAACTGGTTCAATTTTTTCTAAAAGAGAGCGCTGATTCAATTTTTGTATGCTAGCTATATGAAAGTGTGCTCCAATTTTGATCTTACTTCACACAAATGTTAAGTCTAAAACGGTCGAGATATTTTAGAGAATAAAAAAAATTTTCTGACATGGTTTTATATGTTTTTATGCGTTTGATATTAGTCTGCATATTTGTTTGAAGTTACATCACTTGGTTCACTATTTCATTCAGCTACCACAGACAAATTGAGCTAGCATTCTATTTTTCAGAAATATGCGCAAAATGGATTGCATGGCCTTCTAATTGTTGGATTATGGGTAATCCATTTACCACCAAAGCTGGCTATTTGTCTTCCTTCTGGTATTCTAGTTAGCATAAAGCTACTGACGCCACTCAATGCCATTTTGGTATCTTTTGTTTTGTCTTTTTAAATCATCTTTATGCTCAAGTAATTCTAGCAAGTAGCAATATATTGGAAAAATTCATATAAATTCCAAGGCTGGCTGATTAGTTGAGTGCCCTTTTCCGTATACATTTTCCGTAAAAATAGGAGGCTGGAATATCTTTGTTTTTATTTTAGTGTGAGCAAAGCTTAGCTTCAGTGGTATATTATTTAATACAGTCTCTTAAAACTAAGTTATTTTATTTATTTATGTTATTTAGCTAAGTATGTTATAATTAAACTTAATATCCGTTTTAATTTCTTGAAAGAATTTTGAAACTATAGTAAAATTTTGGGGTAGGAAAAAAATGAATGATGACAAATTAGAGCAATTCGCTTCAAAAATTCAATTCACTTTTCTCTCAAAAAACTATCAAAATCTTAAAAATCACGTGAGGGGTATGCAAATAAGGCAAAACGACAGTTTCTAGAAAATCTAAATTTTAAAAATTAATGAAATAAGCTGTGATATAAAAATTCTTTCCTTTTCTCCCTACACTCACAAAACATTTACTTCAAATACGCCTTCAATCCTCTACAACAGTGACAGTACATTTGAGATGAAATTATTATGTATAAAAAATTCAAAACAAAAAAAAAATTTTCGTATTTATTTCTAAGAATTTAATTAATATAAAAACTGTAGCTAAACTAAAAGCTGAACAACTCTCAAAGCTCCAAGCAAACATAAAATATAATGTTCTATATCTAGACACTCACATATACGCCCCACATATACACTCCCACAAACTTGCCTGTTCGTTCATATGTGGGTGTAAACATGTTCGTGACGAATGGTTTGGCAAATCGAAACCTAGATTTTTATTTCGATTAACAGCAGAACCACTTTTCTTTTTTCCCAAATCAATTTCAGCATCACATCCACAGAGAGCACTGGCAGCAACAACAAATTTTGATGGTCGACAACAGCAGCAGTTCAGCAGCAGTGGAACCAGCAGTGGAATCAGCAGCGACGACAACCCAATGGACACAATGTCAGGGGGCGTTTATGCCAGCTCCGATCAAGTATCCGACCTGCTGCCCGAGGCAGCCGCCTTGTCGGCAACAGCAACCCTAGTAGAGCCCTATCTGGATGGGTTTGCCACATCTAATGTGACAACGCAAATTGGCACACACGCCTATTTGCCCTGTAGGGTAAGTCAATGTCACTTGTTTTACTCTCTCATACTCCAGCTCTCGATTATTACTTTATTATGGAATTTCATAATTTTTATTTTGCTTTTATTATTATTTCTTCACGTTTCGTGTGCGTCTCTCTCTCCGCTCACGCTACTTATTTGTAATTCTAATTATTGTTTTCTTTGCCCCGCCGCTTCTTGATGCTGCCCAGCTTGGTCCTTGTTTGTCTAATAGAAAACACATTAAATTTTATTATCCAAACATTCGTAGGCCAAGTTAAGTGCACGTTGAGAGCAGCCATTTACAAATCCAGCTATGATGTGTAGGTGTGACCGCGTCATGTATTTAACATAAAGCTCAAAAGCAAATTCCCTCCATTTCTGGCTCCCCAGACGAGCACATGGCCGTGCCTTTGGGCTCTGTTTGTGCAGGTGTCTTCGGGTCAGCAAATTGTTTGCTTAGAAGTTGTAAATATTTTATTGTACAAAGGTACACAACGAAAGCTGAAATTAAATTTAAACAAATTAGTTTTATGACATTCTGCTGCCGTGTGGCTTGGGATTCTCCACCCGCCTCTCAATGGCAACTGGTAACTAGGGGAGTTTGGTACTACGTGTCAGCTCCTGCCTTGGGTTGGTATGTGGCCAGCGAGAAACTTATTTTTTTGTTTTGTAATTAATTTTCAAGGTTTTTGGACTTGTATTAATGTATTCAACGTGCTCAAACTTGAGATGACAACTTGACAAAATGTTGATGCTGTTTTTGGGGGAACTTTTTAGGGGAAATATGGAATTTAAATTTAGTTTTTAAATGTAGCTTGGTATAAATAAAATTTGAAATGAAATTCAAATTTCTAGGAAAATTTTTTTGCGCAGGGTTTTTTTTAGTCGTAAAAAAAAATTTATTTTAGATTCGAAGGCCAGACCATATTCACTGAATATTTTTGGGGTCGCTGAAACCGAATCCAAGGTCCTAAAAAGTTACAGTCACCGAAACCCGTATGTAGACTCATGTAGTTTGAAATGTGGCATTTTTTTGCGACGTGCGAATCACGCAGGAGGGTGACGCTTTAGTTTTTGATCGTGAATTGGCTGTACGTACACACAATGGTAGTACTCAAACCCCTTTCTGAAGTAGTAGCACATTAATTAAGTTTTTTGGTATTGCTTACTGGGTAGGATTCTGCAGATTCTGCAATTGTTCTAGATATATTTAATACTTTTCTCGAGTTAGGTAGAGTGACTTCGCAGCGCATATGCGTCAACCAAAGTCATATGTATTTGCATATATGCAGTGAATGTTTATTAAAAATATTTTATTTGCCAAACATCCCACGATTTCAAGCTGTCTGAAGAAAAGAGCTATTGACTTCTTGGGGTCTTCAATATAACCATGTGGGGTCTCTAAGTATTTAAACAAAGTCAGCTTAAGCGTTGGTGCTCAAAAAACTGTTGTTTTTTTTTTTTCAAAAATGTGACACTCTCAATGCAGTGTCCGACAGTACCTTTTTTCCCCTTGAAAATATATTCCTGAATACCTAAATATGAACACTATAATACTTAAGTTAAGCATTATAAAATTTATTTTATTCATTTTTAATTTATTGAAAATATATAAACTATTTTTTTTACGAAAAATTATATTTATACCTATTTTAACCAATATTGATGTCTTTCAAAAGTTAAGTCAAAATAAAAACTACATTTTTGACATTTTCGTTTGTGGCATTAGTCATACTCTTCTAGGGAAAGGGAAATATCTATCGATTCAATTTATCAAACTGCATCTAAAGAAGTATTATGTGCATCTGTTGGTCAAGTTTTGCGTTTTTGGTAGTTGCGGTTTTGGGAATCTAGGTGTTCTTACAAACATATTTTGGTATCAAGGACTTATAGACTGCAACGCTTCTCTCTTGCTTTCGCATGCATCTCACAAATTTAGTATACGCCGGGCATAAAAACATGGATAATTTCAAATGTACAAAAACACACGGAGATGTTTCCTTTAACACAGCGATAATTTCCGTTCCGAAATTTTGAGCTACACTTAACGCTTTGTGTAAGCGATGAATAGAGCTTAGTTGCTTGGAATATTTTGCGTAAGCAAATTTGTTACCTGAGCAAAGATGAGGCCAAAATTCAGTAACGAGAACAATGTCCATCAACTGTGTGTTTTCAAACTGTTGTATAAAGTGAAGCCAATTTGCAAAGCAACCTTCCCAGTTAAGTATGACCAAGTCAGTCACTCAACTGTGGCACTTAATGCTGCATTCGAACAATGAACAAAGAACGGAATGAAAGGCGCAACTAAAGCCGGAGTAGGCAGTAATCAACGGAGAAAGGGGAGAACGTCAGGGCAGGCAGAGAGCAACTGAAATAGACCTGAACGTGGGTGGACACACAGATCCGGACACTGACACGGACGCGGACAGACGTAACATCTGAAGCATAAAGTGTGAAGCAAACGAGTAATTGAAGAAAATTGAGATGCGAGCTTTTCACTTTTATTTTCAAAATAAGTGCACGGATCATTCAGCCAGCTGTCTAGGATGTATGACCGCTGCCGGCATCGCTGTTGACGTCGCTGCAAAGACGGCAGTGTTGTACAGTGTTGTTGTTAGCCACTGTCGTTGAAGAGCACTTAATTGACCATGACAACGAAAAATTAACATTGTTCTGGTGGAAAATTACAACATAACGGCATTCGTTAAATATTTCTCTGGTGTTTGTTCGTCTACTTTGTCGGAAAAGCTGCCAGCTGCCTTATTCTGAATTAATGGCTACTTTGGCTTCGTTTGTGTGTGGGTCTGTGTTTGAATTTGAATTTCATTTTGACTTTGAAGAAAAACTCATTTTCATGCCAAGGCCATTGCCTGTGCCTTTTATTTGTGTCGGTCGGCTGGAAAATGTCAAAATGAATTTTTGGATCAGCGAAAAGTTTCGCTTAAAATTAGACTTAAGTGGCGCATAAATTGCATTCGTTCTTTGGGTTAGCCTTTGTCCATTTTCTAGTACGGATTTCTTAACATTTATTAAAAAATAATATAAGGAAATTCAATTCAGTTTCTATTTGCTGCTTTTTTTAAAGTAAATTAATTAAATAAAGGTTGGGATGAAACGCTGTACCTATAAGGCCAAGGGTATCATAGATGTACCATGGCAGAGTATAAGTTCTTTATACCAAAATGTTTAGCACCACTTTTTGTGGTAATTCATCCATTTCCGTTTGAACACCAACTGAAAACTAATAAAAATTGCGAAATAAAGTATTTTTATCTTTACTCCATAAGAGCATTCGTTGGCTACAAACCACTCTATGAAAGCCATCTGGTCAAAAATTTGCGCAGTTATTAACCTTGTTGCTATGTATAAATAGCGGAGCCATACTAGGAAGATGAGATAAAAACTTAAGACTTCCCCATCCACTTACCACCGTAAAACATTCTTTTGGAATATGCCAACATCATCAAATTAAATTAATTTCTATTTGTTCATTCAATTGGGCATAGTGCTTAGTTATTCAAAAAAATGTATTTTGAAAAACTAATAAGGTACTTATTATCAGCTTCCCCAAAAACGTCTGAAAAGCATATAAAATGGGTTGCAATAATGTTTTTCTGAGAATAAGATTAAAAATAGTGATTGAATTATGGAGTTACTTTGCTTTGGCAGTCAGAAGATGAGCATTTAAAGCCCAAAAACGTTGATTTATCTTAAAAATTTAAGTGTGAGGAGGGGGTGACTGGTTTGATAGAGAGTGACCCGTATATGTATATAAAGTAAATTTTAATTTCGTGATCTTCGTAATACAGAGACTCAAGTAGAATTCTTTTTGTAGAGATATGGCAGTACGTCCTAGAACTCACCAAATCGATTAATTGGGAATCGAGAAATCCGTAAAAGCTTCTTATGAATGAAACAAAACTGTAAGAATGAAATCTTAACTCAAAAATATATAATAGAACAATTTATTTATTAATTTTCAATTCAAGATAAAAATAAAAAATCGTATGACTAGATAAAAAAAGTCATATAATGGGTCCAAGGTCTAGTTACTCGTTGCCCTAATCTTTATTAGTTATAGTATTATTATTGTATTATAATTAATATTTAAATAAATAAAAATAAATAAGTCATATAATATTTTATACAAAAAATTTAAATTATATTCTAAATATAATTTTAGAATATAGTAAAAAGTATAAAAAAAATTCGCGACTAAGAATAGAATCTGGGACTTTTTGTTTTTTATATATTCTTTAATGCAAATAATCAAAAATATGAAATATTTTTATGATCGCCAATGGAGCCTGATTAGGTTGAAATAGCTTGAATGGGGCCGCGCCGGTATACCCATCAGGGACTTGAGCCGATGTTTTTCGATCACTCACTTTCACTTTAAGCTTCATTAAGTTCGTGCTGTAAAATTAATTCGTGATTTTCGTGATTAAAAGTTCCAAGTAGAAAATAATAACGGCAGTACGTCCAGAACTTGCCAAATCGATTGATTCGTGATTTCCGGGCTTAGGAGTTCCAATAGAGAACGCAGTACGATCGAATAATCGACATATCGCTTATTTGAAGCCCGAGAGATCCTCGAAAACTTTATGTGAGTAAAACTTTCAAGCAAAAATTTTGTATTAAAAGATGGCGTACGTTAAAGTCGAGCGCGGACGACTTTGGGATACTCTGTACCACCAGATTGCAGTTAAATATTGCTTAAGAACTGTAAAAAACATTTGATAAATTGTTGACATAGATTCAAAAAAAAAAAGACTCAAAAATATTCAGTAGCTTAGTCACAATTAAATAGAAACGAAAAACACGTTTTTAAAAAAAAGCCGCAACGCGTTAAGTTTAAAAAATTAGTTTGTTGCCCTATTTATCGATCTGCATCATTAATTTCAGTTTGCAGTACCTTATGTTTACAAACGAAACATAACGAACTTTGCACCAAAAACATCTTTTTGATCGATCGGTCCTATGGGGGCTATATGATATAGTCACCGATTTTGATCAAATTTGGTACAGTGCTGGAGAACTCTTAAAAACTTCAGAAAGCCAAATTTGGTTACGATACCTTTATAAACAAACGAATTTTCCATGGAAAACTTTTTGGTTTTTTTCGAGGTCCTCTGAAACGCCGCTATGGGAGCTATATAATATAACTCCGTTATCAAAGAAATAAAATAAACTTGGCTCCTACGGAATACTAAGCGATCTAATCTGAAATCATTTTCGGCTTGCTTAATATACCCTTTGTACCATAAGGTAAAGGGTACAAAAATTTTGCCCAATTTGTACCTTTATTGAAATGATTCAAATATTATATTTTATTTCATTTGATATTCGATTTAAATTATACATGAATTTTACATTGTGCACACAATGTATATTCACAAGACTAATCGAAATGCAATACACCCAAATGTATTGAGTGCATCATGAAGTTGAATAAACTATGTACATTTTGTCAGCGAGGACATGGTAAAATATTTAATGGATTTGCGACAGTTTGAAAATCCTCGCTAAAGTGTTGAATAGACAAAATAATTTTGTTGTAAATGCCAAAGCAGCTGTAGCTGCAACTGTTTCCGAGTGAATGAGTGTTTCAGGGTGTTGCACACTCCGAATGCAATTCAGATTTACCATCTCCCACATATTTCGATAATATCGAAAACTTTCGAATGGGTGGGTATATGGCCTGTCGGTTTTAGGGAGCATGTTCATTTAATTGCATTTCAATGTAGCTTCTGTGGTTGTTAAACATTTTGTTTGTAGCGTAGTAATTAAGTCATGGTTCATCTGTGGCAACCTTTGGCACATTACCTTGGCAACCCTTTTGCACTTGTTGATTTGATCAGACACTCCAAGCCACATAACATATTCGTATATGCATATCTAATGGAGCATGTGGTTGCCATATATAGACATAGGTTGCAATGCCTAGTAAAGATAACAGTGTGACCTCGTTAATGTTGACAAATTTTTTCAACTGATTAGCTTAAATTCTAATATCTCTAATATATGCTTCAAGCTTATTTGTGGGACTTTGATTAACAATTTTAAAATGAAATAATTATGTTAAGCATGCACAAGAGTCATAATATTTTTCTTAGGCTAAATACAACTTAAAGATACGTTCTAAACGCACGAAACCATTCTTGCAGCTGTCATAAAAAATTTGAAAATTTTCTAAGGATAAGCAAACAATAGTTGAATCGAAAAATGTATTACAAGTGATATCGAAAATGGTATCGAATATGTAAATATCAAAAAATCGCCTTCTTATCGATAAGTGTGATTAACTTGTAACATGTTTTTAAAATGTGAAAAACATATACCTATATAATTTTCCAATTAAAACTGTATTTAATATACATACTTATATCCATATTCTTAATATGCTTCACTTCAGCAAAATATAAATTGCATTAAATAAATATATACCTATATATACAGTGTTTGTATGTGTTTATGTGCATATGTACAGAGTATGTATTAAATTTCATTAATTTCTATGGTGTGCAGCTCAATCCGGCTCTGGTAGTTGCCGCAGTAACTGACACAGCCACAACTAGTTCCATCAATTAAAGCTGCAGGCGCTGTCGTGACGTAACGAGAGTTGAGAGCTGAGCAGAACTGAGAGAGTGACAGAGAGTCCACACAGAATTGTGCCAAATTTAATCAGTATTGTCGTTTCCAAGAAGCTTCTAATAAACGACAAGTCTCATAAGAGTTTCCATGTGAGTCACGGGCACTTTGAGTGAACGAGGTGGAGCTGCGTTTCGCCAGGGATGCGCCTATGTGTTTTTACACCTATGTATGCATACGAGGGTTGCCTTTTTTTTTGTGTTAATAGTGAAAGACTTGAAAATGGTCATTGAAACTTTATTGCTTTTAGAAGCATTCTCTTTTAAACTCAATTTTCACTTTTTTCTAAAACGGGTTTTTTTGATTGAAGGCAACATTTGCACGAAATTTATTCTAGTTAGTTGGAACTGAAAACAAGTCAATCAGACGAATTGAAGGACTAAAAGGCAGATGACCTATTAATTTGATGTGAGTGCTTTAAGTGCAACGAGAGCATGACCAGTTTTTCCGAAAGAACATGCGAATATTTGCTTTTAAGTGATTTGAGAGCGATTAACTGGGATTGGCTAGTTTGGAGCCAGGAACATCCTGATATTCATAGATCAACACACAGAGGTACCTCGGTTACTTTTTTTTTTTAATGATTCACTTGAACCAATCGAATTATGGTGTGTGTAATGGAAACATATCTTCTTAGCCTTCAGGTGTTTATGCATCTTTCTCTATAATTACTCTATAAGCTTCATCTTTTTTTTTTTTTTTGCCTTTACAGCGATTTTAGAACGATCTTTACAGAATTCGTTCTGTAGTCGCAACTGCAATTACTGTACCAGCTTTTTACAAAGGTTAGATATCCGCCAAACGCCAACACCTTATATAAGACTGCATCCTTTATACCAAAATGAATAGGACGACGAAGCCAATCCGTCTACCCCTCTCTCCGTCCGTCTCTTCGTTATAAAAAAGCCACAGCCCCCAAAATTGCTATTCTGAAATGTGTTAGCTGTAATATGACAAACATTTTTACTTCTTAGGGATGTCGCCTTGCAGTCCTCCGTAACAGTTTTCTATTATTTATCCCCAAGCCATTCCACGTAGAAAGTTAAAACTTGACACTAGCCTTCCATTTTACATAGCCCCTCCAACAATAAAAGTTTTATAAAATCAGTTAGCCACTTTAGCAGTTATAGTCAAACATGAGGAAGCCCCACTAGAAAGAACCTAAAGTGAATATATTTTATTTATTTTTATTTTGTAAATAAAATTTAGCTATTCATGATCTTCTCCGTGTCCCATATTCTAACAACTCCGATAGTTTTTATAGTGTCCACTCTTTCTAGATTACTCTTACTATTCAACATTTTTTCTTAAGTCATCTTGACTGAAATGTTAATCACTCATAGGGTCTTTCGTCTTTTTGCTATATTTTTATTTATTTCCACACGCCTGAAAATCTAATTTTTTTTATCGCACGTTCCTGACTGGATGAACTAAAACAAGTAATAATAAACAAAATAAACTGTGCTCGTAGAAGATAAAATTCTGAGTATATCTGTGCGAAAAATTTACAAACTTTTTATACCCTGTACCTATAGGTACATAGGGTATACTAGATTTGTGCAATGTATGTAACGGACAGAAGGAGGCGTGGCAGAGCTAGAGACACGGAACTTTTCCTGCTGGTGCGCATATTTCCTAAGCAGTTTGTTGAATCATGTCAATATCTTTCCCCGTTCCCCCGCTGTAGATTTTCGCGGTTTTTAGCCACACCGTTAAATATTTTCATTTGAAATTTAACAGAGCGATGCGTTGTGGATACATGCATCTATGTGTAAAAAATGAACAAAATCGGACAAATACAACAGAAGTTATAGTCAAAAATGTGCAAATTTCATCTCCCCTTGCCAATAAACTGCGTCAATATTTGACTCTACGCAATTATGGCTACAAGTGACCTAGAATCACAATTTTTGGTAAGCTCATTCATGTGGCTCTAATGAACAAATCCACATCCAAATTTTATCGATGCGGTCCCCCCACCCCACGCAATCGATTTACCGTGTTTTCTCCCACACCCCTTAACATATCAACTTGAAACTTACCCAATATAATTAAAATAGCTTCTTTGACGTAACTTTCGATTTTCATCAAAATCGGTACAAATTTACGGAACGTATAGGTATAAATATCGTTTTGCACCAAAAAAAAAATAAATTCCAATTGGAAAGTTCTTAGATGGAATATGCAGGAAAAATTTTTTTGACACAAAAGGTACAGGGTATTCCACTGTCGGGCACCGCCTCGACTGTACCACATTTTTTTTAATGGAAATCAGACTTGGTCACACTTAAAATAGCCAAGGCTGAAAATACAACTTTCGTATCTGTGAAGTAGTATGCATTTACAAATTAGCTGCTATATAGAAATGTGAATGTACTATGGCCAAAAAGTATGCTCTTGTTTTTTTTTTCTTTGTCTGGTCAAAGGACCTGTGTCCCAACACGTGTAAGCTGGCACACGCACAACACCAGTGCAAAGTGTTGCTCTAATTTATTTATCAGTGTCCACACAGAGACTTCCAGCTCCTTACAGGGGTTGTTGGGGCCAGTTGCCGATTACGTCCTTGCTTTTCTAAGTTTTTATTTCGTTTGTTGTTACATTGTTTCTTTTTTCCCCCCACAACACACATGTTGACTAATTCTCTCATTTTTGCCGTGTTCGTGTTTTTTTTTCAGGTTAACCAACTTGGCAACAAATCAGTGTCCTGGATTCGGCTACGAGATGGCCACATTCTCACCGTCGACAGGTAATTAACAGATTCATTGCTGTTCTATTTATGTTAACTATGCATAGGGATAATTTCCCATTGGGTAAGGGCAACTATGCGGGTTTTAAGATTGAAGGTACTCTTTAATTTAACGTAAACTATCAAAGTTATCTATTTAATCTTCTGAGGTGTAAGAAGGCTACAGCTTCAAAATTTTGAGTTAAAGTAAAGGTAATGGTAAAATTAATAATTAATGTGTACAAATATTACATATATTCATGTCGAGCAAATATGGATTTATCAATATATTTTGTGCTTTTACCATAAGCATATGGTAGGAAACTTTGAGAGGTCTCCGGAATCTAATATTCTTTAATGTATAGGGTATAAACCAACAACATTGTATGTTTTTACTTTTTGGGAATACTACCAAAGGCAATCGAGGAAAATACGATGACAAGTTTTGAATATTTATCGAAAGACTCATACGAATTTTTAGATATTTAATTTCACAATGATAAAAGTTTTGACCATTTTTATCAGCTCATTCTAAAATGTTTATAAGTATGTTTCGTTAAAGACATACAGCTATATTTTTGACAATTTCTGTCTTAGTTCAAAGAAAATTAAAAATATTGCATGTTAAAATTCGTGAAAGGGACAATTTTTATTCAATTTATAAATCCCTTCGTGCTTCTTTTTTAATTTCACTAAAAACATGTGCTTGTACTTTTTTTAAATTTTAGTTAAGTGTACAGCGCAAGTATTACTTACATTTTTCCAGAAACTTTAAATTAATATTCCAATAGAAATTTTTAAAATAACTTAAATTTTGGGTTTTCTCTCTAATAAAATTGTAAATATTTCAATCTAACCTTACCTGTACAGTTCAAATAAGGCAACTTTGCGTATACGTAATTTTATTTAAAAGTCACAATTTTTTATTGCATACTCAAAATTATTAATCAAATATAACTTTAGTGGAATTTCACTAAATTTATTGGTATTATTACAATATTGTAGAAATAGTAATTTTTTTTGTATTGGCATAAAAGTTATCTAAAAATAGTTTACAAAAAAATAATTTATTACTTATCTTCTACCTCTAAATCAAATAAAATTAATTAACAGCTTTACATTTAAACACACAATTCGAAAAGTTTTCAGTATTTAAAATTCCCGATCAGAGTCCAAGAGCGCCTTCTCTATAGCCACATTTTTATGAATCCTTTAAGTTAATGGAAGGCCGGTGCGCTGGTCGTCTTCTATGACTTGTCATCTCTCCCAGAGCATTTTATGCAATACCAATTTCCAATTCGTTTGCACCAAGGAAATCTACAAGTAGAACTAAAGAAGCCATAATCGCTCATAAAAATGTCGACTTTTTGTCAATGCAGCCAAGTACGCAATGTAATTCGCCTGCATACCTTTTGTATTAAGCCAGAATAATTAACGATTCTCTAATTCCCAGCTTTCACTATTCTCTGTGAATCTTGCTAAAACTTTTTTAGTATATTAGTCTACTAAATTAGGCTCCTTGTTGGAGCAAAGGGCCTTAGTATATTAAATAATCGTAATATGTTTTTGTGTCTTTCATTATGTATTCATTATTGTGCTTATACATATATACAAAGTATGTATTTATAATGTTTAGCATATGCTGATTGCAGGTAAAAGTCTTGATATTTACCCAAGCGAAATGTCAGCATGAATTTTATTGCATTAATTGGAGAACATAAATGGAATGACCGACAGTTGCTCATAAATACATTTGGCTGTAATTAAACCATATATAAATTACGTATAATATAAATATGTATCTTATGTATATTTAATTCTAGAGCACAAACCATCATCAGCATTTGTCGAATACTGAATGTGGCATGTTTCATTCAAGATTGCAAATTCATAAGCTGCATGAAAATGGCATACATAGTATGTGCCACGAAAATTCTAGGACATCATTTAAGTATTTCACTTGCATGTCTCTGAATGAGAGCATCTGTATATAAATGATGTACCTTTGCACTTCCGGTGTCAATTAAGGCACATAATAACTTTCAAGTTATTCAGCCAGAGAAGTGTTGACTCTTTGAAATTGATATTGGTATTGATGCATTGACTACATGAAGCTTTATGTCAATCAAGTCACGTGCACTGCGACAACTCTGACTAGAAATTAAACTAAATAAATTTGTATCTATGTGTCGAGAGCAAATGTATTTGTATCTATATCTGTAACTGCATATTCAACACATTGCTTGTTACTATTCCCAGTCAATGTAATTACATGCAATTTGCACTTCATCAATTTAAATTGTATCATAATTTTTATGTCAGACATTTCCTTGGCATTGGATTTGACTTTGCACTAACGAGCTGCACTTCCTGCAGAAGCTGTCAAGTGCATGGAGTTGATTTCCTTAACGCATTTACTACGTACCTATATATTTTTATACAATTATATGGATTTATATTATAGGTATGCATACCTATGTATCTAATAAGTTTCTTCTCTTGAGTTATATATGATAACACACATAAAATCATTTCGCATAGCCCCACTGATGTTGTAAATAAGAGTTTATTTACGTGTATCTTACACATAGTTTATACTTTCTTTTGACATACGAATGATACAGAATACGATATAGTATGAACTTAATTACCGACTTCAAAGTCAAGCACCAGCCAAAAACAAGTAGGGGAAAGGATTGTAAGTTGCCACCACATAGCTTTTTTGTCTATATTTCAACATTGAATACACATAGGCATCGATGTAAATACACCGTTGGAGAGAGAAAAGAAAGAGGTATATTACATAATAAGCAGATCATTTGAATTATATAAAAATAAGAACTTTGCAGACAATTTTCCAAAGAGCTTGAAAACGACCACCAAAAAAAAAAGTACAACAGTAAGTTGCCACACCTGCAAAAATCGCTGAAAATTAAAGAAAACTGAAGTAAAAACGCATGATTGATAAAATTTATGAAAATTTATTGATTTTAAATTTAACTGAGCATTATATTGAATTAAAAAAAACAAGAAAAATTTAAATGTTTTTTTTTGTGATCGGTTCTTCTTGGTCGACGTTTCGAGTCATACTAAAAATGAATTGTTATGGAAAATATTGAAAAAATATATATTCGAAAATGGCAGCAAAATGCACTAAAACCAATTCAAATTAGTTTCAATGACAATTCCACACAATAAAAAAGTCATATAAATAGCATAGCAATGGAAAAAAATTGTGGCAACTTACATTTTTGAAAACGAATTTGTCTATCCACTTTATGTCCGAAAACCATTTTTGATTATGAAAATTCATTGAATTTCAGTTCCCAGCTTTACCTTGATTTTTCACTTTGATTTGATCACTTTTTGAGCGCAATCAATAACAATGTTTTTTATTTTCCGATTTCTTTAAAAATTATTTTTATATTTTGCCACACATACACTGCGTTTTTGCGTCGCATTAAAAACAAACTAAAATTTTCTACGGCGTATTTGCCATCGATGACAGGTGAACTTTTGGTGTTTTCGTTGCTGGAACGTCAAAATCGACAAGGGGTAGCAACTTACAAGCCATGTCAACTTACAAAGCATGGCAACTTTCAAACCATGGCAACTTACAAACCTTTCCCCTTCTATTATGAGTCGAGCTCTTTGACTTTGATGATTTACACATATGAGATAGAAGTATTCATTTCGTACATTTTTTTAGCCTGATTTAGATTATTTCTCGAGTTATCGATAACTGAATATTTACTACTACTACTACTGTCGTCCTTCTCCATGATGCCGGATACTCCTGGAGTGATATTAATAGCGAAGCGTCAAACAGAGTCAGAATTCGTAGGATTGTTGAGGCCCTACGCTCCACTAGGAGTAACAGGACATAAGAATAAGAAGAAGTATCCGGCATCGTGTAATTTAGGGTCGATGGTTCGGCGCCAGGTACGTGCCACCCTTTGACTAGATGATGCTTTAAAACCAAGTATTCCAAATTTCTATAAAGAACCTACACTCACCGAAATTGCTTTGGAACCGCAAGTAGACTAGAAATATAAAAATTATTTTTGCTTTTTGGGGTAACCACCCAAATAGAGGTGTCTTAACGTGACCCAATTAAGAGATTCTTAAACATTGAAGTTGCAATGCCAACTTTGAGGTGTACCGAAGATACCAGTCAGTCTTTCATATCGAGAGTGATTTCGAGCGGCGTTTGTACAAGGACTTAAGAGCTGGATAGGGACGATTGTATCGTTCTCAATCCGATAAACCCCGTTGTAATTAGGGAATGTTCAAGGAATACCATAGTCGGGAAGTCTCAAAATGTATGTAGATAACCATACGGAACTAAACGACTAATATAATAATATATCTATATTATTCAAGAAATATATTTATATGCAAACAACCTGAATAATGGGTGAGGTTTTAACTCCTAACACCTGTATTTAAAGGATTGTAGTCATTATTTATCGATAGACTAAACAACAATTTTTTTATTTAAATCTTGAGAATCTGAATAGAATTAAGCTAAATTGAGTCCATCTCCAGCTGCATATTGAATGTCTATTAATAAAACTCTAATAATACAAAAATCCAACTATTTGGACTAGTTAAAGGGTTTCGACATTTAGTTGGTTCGATAAATAATTTTAGCATTAAATCTTTACTTTTGCATCCTAGCAATTTTTGCCCCAATTACAAGCTTCAATAGAAAGGCATAGACATTTGACCTATTTCTCATATAAACTAAAGTTTTCGCACATTTTGTAAACTTTTTTTTTATTTTGAATCGAAAACAATTTACTGGAAAATGAATTAAGAGCAGACAAACTTTGAGCGTTCCACAAGTAGCCATACGTAGAATGTACATTTCAATCAGAGTTTCAAATAACAACCTCTCGAGCTAACCAATTAGATGTGCCATCAATAGATATTGCCGGGAATAGAAAGAAGAAAATTCGAGCTGCTGTTGCATCCTGCATGTCCTTTTGCCTGACATTTGAAGCGGAAACGTAAGTGTGCAATTGCATTGCATTTTCCCAAATCCTGCTAAACTTTACTTGAAAGTTGTCTCTCCACGAGCTTTATCATTTGGCATGTGTCTGTGCCCTGTGTTTTTCAGTCTTTCAGTTTTTCAGTTTTTCCACCATGTTATGGTTTGTTTCGGGCGTGGGGGCAAACATTTCCAGCTTATTACTTTGATAGAAAAGTAAAACCAATGAACCTTTCACATAAGATAAGCCTGGCTGAAGCTGGAGCTGCTTATTTGTGTGTGTGAGTAAGTGAGTGAGTGTGGCAAACGAATGAATGGCTGCCATGAATGAATGAGTAGCTCTCGGTATGCTGGAAATGTCAGCCAGACGCACAACGCAAACACAAGACCATTGAAATTTAGCCAAGATAGTGTCCTTACTGATTGCTTCCTCTAACTGGTTGCTACGGATGTGTGTGTGTGTGTGAGTATGTGTAGCTTAGTAGCAGGCAGCCTGCGTCTTCCTGCATTGCTACTTCCGCTGTCAGATGATTGTGTGCCGTACGTTCTTTCCTGCTCCAATGTCTTATGTCACATTTATCTAGAAAGTTTTCTTTTTTCCAAAAGAAAAACCCAACTGGTCTGCTGGCTTGCAGCTGCACTCTGTTCCATATCAAACATACATAATGGGAATAGATTTAAAAAAAAAAACTTTTAGCTGCTTCCATGGCCAAGTTAGAGTAATACCAATAGTGTTTGTATGCCAGTGTTGTATAATAGCGCAAATGATGTGTTTACACTAACACATAAATGTCACGTGCATTACGCTTTTGTTTGCCCGCCGGACACTCGTTTTAGAATTTATAGCCCAACAATAGATTATTTTTGTTTGCACTTACTTAAGTTGAAGTGGGACGCTATGATGATGGCACATACTTACAACAAATGCTCAAGCAACTTCCCAGTTGATGGGTAATTACTGAGCTGTAGATTGCCAGACTGCTCGTTATCTATGCACCTGCTTGTAAGATAAAAGTCTCATATGGAGAGCCATTAGACTTGGTGACACATTCTTGAAACATTGTAGATTGGCAAATATTTATTTTCACACTTCAATTGAAATTTCATTGATAAGAGTTGTAAGTCTGCTGCTCTATAGTACGTTGCTTATCTTGAAGTTTTTCGAAAGTGCTGGCAATTATATTGTACAACACTATTATAGAATCCGGTAAATATATTGTAGATACTTAACAAATGCATGCGGTGTGAGCAGCAAAATGTTGTTGTCTCTAGTTACTTTTAAACTTGTCGCACCCCCCTACTGATCAGGTCTGGCACCGCCGGACTTCTTTCTTTTTTACTCGACTCAAGCGGCTCCTTAAGGTAAATCGATGCAGCTCTTTAAAAGACGTACAAGGAAGGGACCCCGAAACGTGAGTTCCAGAAAGTTTACGCTATATGCGTTTTGTCGGAGCAGAAGGGTGCTATTGCGAGTACAACTGAGGAGTTATACCGATTAATAACAAAATTAAAATTAATTCAGTCCTACTACTTTTGACCCTACTCGGTATTAACGAAAATACAAAAATCGCAGAATGAATGACTTTATAAACACTATAGGCTCTCTGCACTATCAACTCCAATTGTTTATATGTGGTTAGGTCAGTTTTGGTGTGGTTAGGTCGCCCAAAATATATCGTCACTTCAGATATCCGCAATAGAATCAATGATACTGGCGATCGAAGAATAAAAGTGGCTGAGGCTGTAGATATCTCATCTGAGCAGGTACATCACATTTTACATGATTAATTGGACTTGAAAAGGCTACCCTCGGAATGGGTGACGCGTTGCTGACACTATATAGTAAGCGCAAGCACAGTCAGCATTGCAAAATTTCATGGATTGGGCTACAAATTGCTCTCTCATTCACCTTATTATCCACATCTGGCTCCTAGCCACAATTGGCCAAGCTGAAAAAATGCCTTGGCTGTATAAGATTTAAATCGACTCTTTTTTTTCGAGCCTTAGGAAATTTTGTATTGTCACTAGCTAGAATGAGAATTTGTACGAAAAAAATTTGTACCGATACAAATTTTTTTATTCGATAAATTGCTACCTTATAAAACTAAACTCATATTTTATTTTATGGAGCCTGAACTTATGGAATCTTACGCATTCAAAAAAAAATTTTTTACTCTAGAGAACTACCTAAAACGTTTTACTTTATTTTTAGCAAGTCTAATAATAACCTTTGAGCGTTTTCGATGCTTCGTGGGGATATTTAAAAAAAAAAAGGGACAATTTTTGTTTGACTAGATTTATATGGCTACTTAAAAATTTCTGTGGCTTACATTATATGACTATTAAGCTTACTATATGAACTATAGAACTATTAAGTTGGAGTTTAAGTAAAGCTATGATAATATCGAGCTTGCCTTTTGGTATTTGATCAATCAAATATTAGTACTTATATCTGTCCAGTACTTATATCCTAAATGAGCTGACGAGCTAGTGTTTCTTCTATTGCTTGATCCAAAGGAACTACAATACCGAACTAGTGCTTTTTCGTAAGAACAGGACTAGGAGCCCTACATCCAACTTCCTTTAGATCAACAAGACGATGTATGTGCCGCACCAAGAGCCATGTCGTAGTTATAGAAATAAGGTGAAGATAGAAAGTATCCAATACCTGATATGCTGTACTCCTAAAAAGAGAGCAACCAGTATCTGGAAAATTAATTTTCTAAAGACCTGCGCTGTCTATCAAATAAATGCCCAACCTTTATTCCATGGCCTACGGATGATCTCTTTGTACTGACTAGCCTACTTTGGGTTGGGCTATATTTTATCCCTATGTATCCAAATGTGAATGTTTTGCAGCAAAAATTAACTTTGAAACTAGTCTTGCAAAGGCTTCCGAAAAAAAAAGTAAATAAAAAAACCTTAATTTCCAAAGGTTCGAATTGTCTTCAATTTCAAGACGCTTTGATTAAAAGTTTGTTGGCAAACTGCTTAGCTCATTGAAGAACAACTTGCTTATAAGATTACAGCTTTATTAGCTTTCAAAAAGTCTGGGATCTAGGATTATGGCCATTAAATTTAAGATATCAAAAACCATTTAAGTTACGACATGACCAACAAAACAGCAGCCATAATCACATCCGTGTGTTTTACTGTTGTATTAACACGTTTCCAGATATGTTCCACCATTTTTTATTTTTTGGTGTATACATGAGAAAACTTTTTATGGTTCTCGCATACACATTTCTTTCTATGGCCAACAATAAATTGCAGGAAAAAAAAAACTTATACTACAACGGGTCACTTCATAGCACTTGAGCAGGAAAATGCTAGGAAAAACGAGCTGGCCGCAAAGACAGCCAGAAAATGCTTTGGAATGGCATAAAAATATAGCAAATAATGCGAACGTGAGAAAAAAGTCAAAGGAAAAACTTTAAAAACGAAACGAAAATTATAAAGTAACTACAACATCTTGATAAGAAATACAGCGGGAGTAGCTACCAAGATAAAGACAGTGCAGGGAAGAGGACTAAGAAGCAGCTGCAATACCAGACGGACACACAAAACAGAGAGAGTGAGTTGCCAAGGAGATGGCAAAAGTCATAAAATGTCGAGTTTTATGAGTGCAAAACGCAAGGGTCTAATCTGGCCTTAGTATTAAAACTTGTTAGAGCAGCTAGCACCATGGACAGAGCTTAAAGTGGGGGAGTAAGCAGTGCAGGAAAAGTCAAGAGCTAGCAACGAGCGCATAATAAGCTAGCCATGTGTGGGAGGGTATTTGGTGGCATTCTGGAGAAGGAAACACTTTTGCACTTTAGGCAAAGTGCACGGGAGATGCATATTTTCCAGGGTGTGAGGAACAGAAATGTAGCAACAATGACATTAAATGCAACTTATTTTAGTGCTCATACGACCCCCTGTACCCGACTGCAACTAAGATTTACATGCGACATTTGCATGTTGATTGCTGTTGTTGCCTTCGCGTTGTTGTTGTTGTTGCTCTTATCGTTGTTACTAGAAGGGGGTTTATATATACCTACATATATATATTTTTTTTTGCAACATGTAGCAACTTTGTTGGGAACTAGGTATAGCTGCTGGAACTGGTTAAATGCTGCTAGTAAATAAGTTTAAGCATCTTTTGAGTGGCCATTAGCAACGGCTTAAATGGGCTTATTGTTTTACTGACTTTTTACCACTTTATTCACATTTTTGCTACTGCATTGTGAAAGCTTGACAAAACCCACTATTCCCAGAGGGATTACAATTGTATTGTATTGTTACACCGATTGGGTATGCATAGTAGTTATGCAGACAGACTAGTTGAACAGTTACTGATAAAAAGTTCTAACTGAATATGACATAATTTTATACTCTATGCAGCTAGAATCAAGAATATTACACATTTAAGATGAGGTGTGTCTCAACATTAAATTCCAATAGGAAGACTTAAGTGTTTGAAATGTTCTCAATTTTTATAGAGGATTGAACTGCACCCAAACTGCAGCGTTTTCACAAGAACAGCTCTAGAATTATGAGAGGAGTCTTAATTTCCCACAACGACTGCTGCGTAGCTATAGAGATGAGGAGAAGAGAGAATAAATCGAACACTTGCTGCCCTGAGAAAACGCATCGTAGAACCTGGCTCTGTTCATTGTCTCCTCAAAATGATAGATAGTTTGCCAACTAACAAACAAACGTCGCGCCATATCCCCTCTCCTTAACACCCAACCCTAATCTTTAAGCGACTCCTATGTGTCTAAGGCCTGCGTGTAATAATGGTTCGTATCATGTTTTAAAAATTAATTTAAAAGTACTCCTTAATTTAGCTGAAACATTTTTCACATAACTTTGCGCAAGTGGTTTGAATGATGTACTTCATCCATTATCCTTCGTATCGCTTCTTTTCCAAACAATAATTTCTGTGTCAATTTTTTTTCTGATGGATTAGAGGCCCTTGATATGCATTATACTTAAATCAGTCAAAGTTTGGACGTAGCCTTTGGAAGAACCTAAATGTTAAAGGCAGAAGGAGGCAGTGTCATCTTGCAATAAAGACTATCTCCTAATAGTCTGCATATTAATATCTAGAACTGGGTACCAAAAATGCTAGGAATACCAAATTATCTAATCTGGCAGTTTTTAAATGCATAGAATGTTACTGTTTACAACAATGCATCGATGCATCAATTTAAGACCCTTTCTTCCTTATAAAAACTCCAAAAACAGTGACTTTTTATCGAAACAACTGTCACATACCTAACCTTACAAATAATTTCACAGTCCTTACTTTTTGGAGAAAATGAGTGGCGAGGTCACTCCGATTTATTCCATATTTATACCCTGTATCAAAGGAAAATTATTATTGTTTGTACAAATTTATGTAACTTAGAGAAGAAAACATAGGATACTCCCAAAGTTTCGTCCAATATGGTCTGAAAGACAAAAGAAATTTATCTAGATATGTCCGTCCGTCTGTCTGAACGCCTAGATCTTGGTGATGGTAGGAGCTGAAGCGATCAATTTTTTGAATTTGAAGATGTCCTACTATATTTTTATTCCCCATATTGTGGTTATGTTATATATATAGCTTGCATTATAGACTGCCTTGATAAAAACTAAAAGTTTTAGAGGCATAATTTGTTTGTTTATAAAGATATTGTAAACAAAGGAGTGCAGAAATTTTTTTAGTGTTCCCCAGCATTGTTCTAAATTTGATCAATATCTGTTAACTATACCATATATGACATTTTTTAAGTATAATTTGTTGGCAATTACAAGTTTAGTTTGATCGGCAATCAAAAGATTTTTTGAGTATCTAAGCATTATGGCTAATTGGATCTAAATCGGTTGATTTATATATTTACTTTGTTGTGATGGTGAAGGGTATCTCAAAGTATAGTCTTAAAAAAACTATTACTTTTCAAATATTCGCATCATATTGTGTAATACCTAAAAGTTTGAATTAGTTCACATTGGTAACACAAAAACATACGTAGATTGATTAATTTTGTCGAGCTTACCACGAATGAATATTTCACGAATTTTCCATCCGATTATGCTGCGCATCTGCACTAAGATGGATATCAAATGCATTGTAAAATTTTATGAAAATTTTAGTGACTCGAAGATGGGGATTACATCAATTTGACGGCAGAAGTAAACTTTAATGAAACAGACATCATATATAAGATATGTAGACCCTTGCTTAAATAAATCTTTTGAAGAAATAATAAGTAATTGAAAAGTATTTTTTCAAGGAAACTGGTCGGGGAGAATAGTATACATATAACTAAACTAAAACATATTGATATTGAATTCTATACTTATAATAGGCAAACTGATTTTGAACAGTGTAGCTCACTGAAAGTGCACTCTGCGCTCTCAGTGCACCAATATATTCACCACTATTTAAGATTTTAATTTAATTAATTAGTGATTATCTTCAGTGAATGTTTATTTTATTTTATTTTATATAAAGCTAGCTTATACTTAAAAAGATATAAACTAACAGTTACAAAAATAGAAAGCCATGGCTACCGGGGCCTTTAGCTAACTAATTTTAAAAGTGTAGGGTGTAAAATTGTATTATTGTTAAATGCTCTTTTACTAAAATTAAATGTGTAATATTGTAATTAATGCTATTTAATTCTAAATTATGTGGTAAATTTTACATTTTTTGATGAAATCTAATATTAGTTTAGAGTTGCTTGGGTTTGGGTATGCGATAACAGAGAGGGGGTTCTGGTTTAGGAAAATGGAAGAACGGTGATGGGATAAGGCTGGGCAGGATGCTATTATATGCGTAATGTTTATGGGGGAGTTGTTACATAGTGGACAGGTGTTACTAAGTGTTGAATCTATGTAGTGAGCATTAGTTAATTTTGTATGACCAAGCCGGATTCTTGTAAGTTTTACTTGGTCAAGTCTAGAAAGATTATTATAATTAATGGGGTAAGTGCTATGGCTGTTGTTTAATAGTCTATACCAGTTCGAAGAGTGCTGAAGTAGAGTTTTATGATTATTATTGGAATATTTTTTTAGGAATGAAGAGACGTCGTTATAAGAAAGGTTTGGAGTATATATGAGGGGAAGATTAGTAGCAGATTTCGCTGATCTATCAGCTAATTCGTTGCCTGAAATGCCAGAATGGCTAGGAACCCAAAGTAATTTAAATTTAGGAAATTTGTTCATAATAAAGTATCTGATTGAAACGGCGTAAAAGTTGCTATTGAATTCATTAGCAATAGCTTTGATTGCTGAGAGTGAGTCAGAGCAGATGATATTATATAGGTGCAAAGATATTATAAAAAAAAAAAATTCAGGTTTCTAAAAATTTTAATATCTTCTACTCAAAAACCATAATTTCGAATAGTTTATCTCATTACTCTTCATATTTACAAAATATTTTAACTTATTCTTTTTCAGAGCTGTCTTCATTGCGGATCAGCGGTTTCTGGCACTCAAACAGCCGGACAAATACTGGACGCTACAAATTAAATATGTTCAGGCCCGCGATGCAGGCGCCTATGAATGCCAGGTTTCCACGGAGCCCAAGTTGAGCGCGCGTGTTCAGCTCCAAGTTGTTGGTAAGTGCCACACCACTGTATTACTAAACATTAGCCTCAGGCAAAGTCAGGACCAAGACTGGGAGCATAGATAAGTTGTACGTGCTGTGAGCATGCAATTAAGGCCCAATGCTAAAGGTTAAACGGAAGTGCCAGCCTGGAAGCAGGACAGCAGCAACATATGCAAAAAGTTTTTTTGCCTTGCCTGGGTCTCAATTTCCATGACCATGATATGCACGACTGGACACTGTACCCACAGGCACACATGGAGGCGACATAGAGGCAGTTGGAGATGGGAGCGCTGGCACATGTGTACTGGTTCAGATCTTTGCATCTTTCATGCGGTTGCTGCATTTGAAATTACTGGCTAAATTGCATTCAAATTGTGGCTGCTGCATTTTCATTGAAAAACTGAAAGCTCTTTTTGACCACGACAAAGAAATTTCTCTGCACTCAGCCTGGCAAGTTTTTTAACGAGAAAACTTTTTGCGTACATTCTTCTTCGGTTTGTTAAAGCACTCGTACTACCCATTCCCTACTCTCGTATTCTCAGACCAAATGGGTGGCAAAAAGTTAATTAAATTTTATGTTTGCGTGCAACAAAATACTCTTCCACACACACACATAATAATAAAAAAAAAATGTTTGTGCCCCAAGGATGCACATGAGCAGCCAATGGAGGAGGTCTGTGGGTTTCACTCGTAATTGATATGAAATATATTCAAAGCATGCAACAACTGCAACTGCAGGCTCCTAACGTAGTCATAGATATTCATATACCCATTTAGCCATGTTCTCTCCAATGAATGTTATAGAGCTAAAAATTGCATTTTTACAGTACATACTCATATAGATTGATTGCAAATATTTGCGATTTAGATGACAGTCCATTGCAGCGTGACGTTGATACGTTCATATTTCTGCATAAATATCCATGAATCTAAAAATATTTCAATGCTGCCAGACAACTGTTATCCAAATAATATGGTATGTTGGTAGAAAAAAAAAAGAGTAAATACAAAATTTGTTGAATTCAATCGATATTAAATCTAATTTTTCCTTCTGCAGCTTTCAGTAATAAAGTTAAGTCTTTTGACCTTGTGGCTCGATGCATCTATTGTGTAAAGTTGAACAAAATAAAGAAACGACTAGAAATTTCAAATGCAAATGTTTTTTTTTTTGCCAATTTTATTTGGAATCTGTCCAAAAACAATCAGTAAATTATATAAAATTATTTAAACAATGACAGGAACAGCTAGTCTCCATTGAGAAAAAAAAAAAATTCTGAATTAAAATCGACTAGGTTTTGACTATTATCTGTTAAATTAAGGGCTAGATTATTGCTATGGTCTAATAATCTTTCCATGTATCTATTGCTAAATAAATGAAAATGTAAATATTTTTATATTATGTGAACTAGTGTCGTATATTACGTTCGTGTGAGCCTAATAAACAAAAATATTTTTAATATTTTGTCGATACAGAATCTCAACTCAACGTGAGGTTGCTTTAAATCATTTCGTTTAAAAGCATCATACAATTCTTAGCAATAATTTGGGTAAGGCAGCTAAACAGGCTGGATATGCAATCCCAAAATAAGAAAACTGCAATAAAGTAATTGTATTTTTAAAATTCAGCACAAATAAAAAACATTTTTTTAAAAGATCCAAGTTCTTGGTGGAAAAACAAATTATTGAAATATCTTTATTCGTAAATGAGATGTGGCTTGGTGAAGAAAATTCTATCCAAAAATTTTTTGAGGGCTTTGTTAGTTCCTTTATCTCCTGGAGGAGCATAGAAGTTTTTTAATATCTTAATTTTTATTTCATTTTATTTATTCTCAAAGCTATACAAACGAATAAATATTTTATGTGGTATGAATTCGACTGCTTTGTTGCAAGAGATATCAAAACAAGTTGGCAAGTAGGATCGAAAGTGTACTTATTTTAAACTGAAATAATTTTTTTAATATTCTTATATTCTATTTACGCCAATTTCAAGTAAGATAATTATTAATAAATTTTTTTTATACCCTGTACCGTATGGTACAAAGGGTATATTGTGTTTGTGCAAGCCGAAAATGTATGTAACGTACAGAAGGAGAAGTCGGAGACCCCCCAAAGTTACCTAAAGTATGATCAGAGTGACTAGAGAAGTCGATATACCCATGTCCGTCTGTCCGTATGAACGCCTAGATCTCAGAGATGGTAAGAGCTAGAGCAACCAAACTTTCAGATAAGATCCCTTATTAATCCAAAGGAGACAAGTTTATTTTATTTTTTGATATCGGGACTAGATTATATAGCTCCCATAGGGGTATTTCAGAGGACCTCGAAAAAAAGCAAAAGTTTTAGATGGATAATTCGTTTGTTTATGAAGATATCATAACCAAATTTGGCAATCGGAAGTTTTTTAGAAACTTCCAGCACTGTACCAAATTTTATCAAAATCGGTTGACTATATCATATAGGTCCCATAGGATCGATCGGTCGAAAATTTGTTTTTTGTACAAAATTCGTTGTGTTTAGTTTGTTTGTGAAGATATTGTAACCAGCTTTGGCATTAAGAAGTTTTTTAGAGTTCCCAAGCACTATACCAAATTTGATCAAAATCGGTTGACTATATCATATAGCTCCCATAGGACCAATCGGTCAAAAAATCGTGTTTTGTACAAAATTCGTTGTGTTTCGTTTATTTGTGAACATACCGTAACCACATTTGGCATTAAGAAGTTTTTTAGAGTTCCCAAGCACTGTAGCAAATTTGATCAAAATCGGTTGACTATATCATATAGCTGCCATAGGGCCGATCGGGTAAAAAACCTGTTGTGCACAAAATTCGTTACGTTTCGTTTGTTTGCAATTTTTGCAATCAGATGTCTTTTGGAATTCTTAAGCAATATACCGGACTTAAATGCAGTGTGGTGGTACAGGGTATCCCAAAGTCGTCTGCGCCCGACTTTAACGTACGCCATTTTTTTTTCTGATTCAATCCAAAAAATAACATGCACAACCCAAATCGAATTATTGGCATAAGTTCTTATACAAATACACATTGTCATATCGATAACTGATAGGTGATGGTATCCCTTTTAATAGAATTAGCTAAACTGCGGTTAATATGTTTACTAATAATATATTATTGTCTAAATTTACTTAAAATATAATAATTGCTAGTTTATTTACTAAACTTAAATATAAACGATATGTAATCGAAAAGTGCAGAGAAATATAAAATATAAAAAGTCATCGACAACAAAAAATGTGAAATTGGGGAGCACACAATAACGAACAAATTTATTCGTTTTGTTTTCCGTTTCAGGAGCTCGGCCGATTTCACTAGTTTACACGAAAAAAGAAACTTCGTAAAAAAGCGTTTTTTAGGGTAATTTTAAGCCGAGAACTGAAAAAAGTGCCCAAAAAAATGTTTTTCGAAAAAATCTCGAAAACGGTACTTAAGAAACAAAAAGGTTGTTATTTTCGTGTTTTTCCACCCAAGATTACCCTATAAAACACTTTTAAACACCTTAAATTTGTAAACAAGTGTTAATAGACTACCAAAATTTCGGAACCCACTCACTACAATTGAAGAGCGTTTTGTGAAACTCGTGCGATTATGATACCACTTTCATTAATTTGTTTCAAAAGATAATGAATAAAATAGAAAAAATCGGTATAACGCAGTGATTGCGGAAACTGCGGAACTTTCCAAGTGATCAGAAAAAATTTGCAAATTGGTTTTTCTACCAAAAAATTTTGACTCGCTCAGCGCGAATATATTAAAATCCTTTTCTGTCCCTACAATCCACAGTATTTTGCAAAACTAATGTGATTTCGATCCCAATCCAATCTCCCTATATCAAGAATGATTGCGCAACACTAAGAATGTGGTTATCAGCTATCAAGCGATAATCCTAGGAAAATCTTTAGGTTAACTAGAAATTATTTCTATTTCTATACGCTTTAATCTGCAGTTAATTTGCCATGGCTTTCATTGTCTGCTTTTATTTCTTTTAACCATTTCTTGTCTACAATCTTGCCCAAATGACCACACACATACACACACTCACCCTGCCCATACACATATTTTCAAATCTTAAACTAACTGGGGTGAAAGTCTTCCAAAGCTTGCCATAAATATTGCACAAACCAAGAAGCAAGCAACTTTACCCAAGTAATTTACATTTTCAGCAACAAATTGAATTTTCTTTTATCCCAGCAAAAAGAGCAGCTAACACTTTGGGTTTAAGTAATGCATGTAGCAGAAAAAAAAAAAAAAAAATTGAGCAAAAACACAGCATGTGGTAAAAACCAAAAGAGAGGGGAAGGGAAGTGGATAATGCGCAGCCAAAAGTGATTTTCGCATTTCCGGTTGAGCTAATTTGTATGCTAAACATATACATACACTTAATGCATGTGTTTGAATGAGTGTTTGTGTATGTGTGTATGTGTAGTACGAGGGCAGTTTGATAAGTCATTTAAGGGTTTTTGCTTTGTTGGGCAGCAATGCAGAAGTGCCAGCAACCCTAACAACGATGCAGAGGTACCTGACTAATAATGTATGAACAATTTTTTCGTAGTCAATGGTTTGGGTCGGGCAGAAATGTACAATTTTTAGTGCAAGTTGTTGTTGGACCCCAATACATAGGCTTTTTGAATTTTCAGACATCGTCTGATGCTGAATGATCGGAGAGTGAAAGTGTTTGAGATGGCTGTAATTGTAGGCATCTCAACTGAGGCTATACGCTCGATTCTTGACACTCAAGCATAAACGCAACTGCAGTCACCATTGAAAAAGTCCAGGAATTGTGCTACGAATCGTTGTTCCATCCACTCCATCCATCCCAACCTTAAGAAATGGCTGGGCGATAAGGGATTTGAATTTAATGAGATCGTTAGAAATACAAAAAATTCGGGGAAATGTTGGAGCAGATCTCTTTCATTCAATACTAACCAACCTATCAAACTGCTCTCTTGTTTGTCTTGTTGATGGTTGTGGGAGCGCTTTAAAGAGCATGCTGCTCAATGGCGCATGATATGGTGAAGTCAAGACGTCATCGGCCAACAGGTATACGCTCCGTGTCACATTGGTCGCCAAATCTAGCCAAATTCTCAGCTGAATGGGAGAGAACAAAATGACGGAAATTACGTATGCGCGGCAACATTTGCGTTAATCTAACGACAAGTTAAAGTATAAAGGATTTCTATTCATGCGATTTTCACACAGATACAAACACACACACAGATACACACATGCATGGCAACAGACACGTGCGCTTGTAGGCATCAGTGACATACAATAGAATTTTTGGCCATATCCTTTTAAGCCATTTTGGCTGCTCTTTTCAACTTCCGCTCACTCCGTCTCTCTCTTTCTCTCTCTCTATCTCGCTCTCTTGCTATTTTCCACAGAGTGTTTGCGACGTTTTTGCTTTGAACAGCATAACCATTATTTGCAGTCATTTGGCAATGCGCTGCCATCTCAATGTGTCCCTTCCATACCCGCTATCCAATGCCCCATCCCGTACAGCACAACCCAATTCAATCCATTTCGCCTTTGTTTGTTGAATTGGATATGCCCTTCCTTTCGTTTCGTGTCCTGGTTCGTTTGGTTCGTTGCCATAACCATTATCGGCAGCACCTATTCCGCTTTGTTGTAGTCAAGGTTCCTGCCACGTCTATTCTAGTTGCTGTCGTTGTCCTGGTTGTCTCGTTTCTTGGCCAGCTTGATTTGCTGCTGCTGCTTCTTTGTTTTCGCATTGCGTCCAGGACCAATTTTTGTTACCCTATCCCACCATGTAATTTGTATTTATTGCATCGTTTTGTCTGCACAAACGGCCAAAACTCCTTTTGCATGTCACTCTTTTGCACGTTGTGTGTCCATGTATTTCACTCAAGATGTACTACGTCCTGGTTGCTCTTTGATTTCTATGTCGGCCAATACCTCGTTGGTGGTAATAGGCTCGTAGTTTTCGGTCAATTTGTTGCGCGTCTGCGTACGTGTTTGTGTATCAAATAAATATGTATGTATTGGTAGTGGTGTTGGTGGTCTAAGGCTTGAATTTGTATTCCTTGTTGTTGCTTAAAATGTCAGTTTATTTGGTTTTGGCTCATTTACTTGAGTTTGGGCAACAGCCCACACACTTTTTCACACTTTGCTTAAACAAGCAACCAGCAGCATAAGAAAGTCAGATACAGTGGACAGAATGTGTTAAAAGTTAAATAAAAAATGTAGTACAAGATTTTGCAAAAATAATAAGGTAGAGGGATCGAATACACAGCCTGCTATTGTTAGATAGATGGATGTCAGGCATACTCGATCAAAATAAAAGTATGAAAGGTTCGTCTTCTTAATTTTCTGAACTAGCAATAACAACTCCTTTTCGTGATCGTCGTATTGACGTAGAGCGTCCATCAAGGCCGTTCTGCTTCGGGGACTCCTACATCTGAGGCCACGTCTACGTTCATATCTGTTCCATATCATAACATTACTCAGCCATACCGAATGGCGATTTAAGTAGCTAACAGGAAGCACCTCGTGGAAGCTTCCCTTTCGAAAGAGGGGCTATAAAAAATCGGAATATGTGGATCGAGTTTCATAGTTTATAGTAAAAAAATCGTGCATGGGACAGCGAGGTGCTATTCCCGAAAAGTAGACAGTATGTTTCATTACATTTACTATGCATGAAATATATCATTTGGTAATTTTATTTATTTATTTATTTACAGAAAAGTATGCACATAATTGCAAATTATGGGCTACTTAGGGTACTTAAGCTATAGCAGCGGCGGCCTACAGCTTAATTTGGAAATCATTATTTTAAATCCAATCAATTATAATTTAAAAATCAACGAATGGAATGAATTCGCAATTGGCACATAGCATTTTGGTAAAAGTTTAAGTAAACGTTTGCTCCAGCACAAAACTGAGTCACAAGTTGGCTCAAAACTTTTTTGATTGCAAACACAGCAATCAGGGCCGAATTTCGGCATGAGCCTACGTTCGGAGGGCCCGCCAAATTATTTTGAAAGTTTCGAATCTTCAAACAAGTCTTGTCATAAAAAATGAGTAATAAATATATATACATATGTCTTCATTATCCTTATGGTAAAAGGATAGGTTACTTGAAGGATTAATCTTCAGTATGTAAAAGTTCACAAAAACAGAAAAAGTAAATTAAATTGAATTGAATTTATTTACAAGTAATTATCACTTAATTAAATCACTTTTATTTTTGTTAAAGAATACTAAATTGGGCTCAAGAATAATGTCAAATAAATTTTGCATGCATTCGGGACATCTATTCTAACCAACATGTGACTTTTTAAAGACCGCATAATTTGCTTAGAAAATTTAAAAGCATACTAAAAGAAAAATCCATCTTAAAATTTGTTTAATCCTAATCTGCTTCTGCTTTAGCATTTTAAATGATACAGGCTCTTGTAGTATAGATTAAAACATAACATAGTAGAGCTTAAAAAAAAAAAAGATATATCTTTATTTTGTATCTCGAAACTGCAATTTGCCCATCTGTGCGTGTGTATTAGGCACACACATGGACACATGAACAAGATTGAATGAATATAAATTTTTTGTTCTGCCTCATTGAACGGCAAACTAGATTTGGTTTTATGAGATTTGCTTCTGCTCGTCTCGTTTCCTTTTAGGTTTCTTTTTTTATTCATTCATTTACAGGATTTTGTTGGTTTCCTTTGCTAATTTAATTTGCTGCTAATCTGGTAAAGCAAAAGCCAATTTTTTTTGTTTGTATATTTTTTTTGGAAACAGTCAAACATACTACATGTTCCAGCTGGTCCTACGCTGCTGGGTCTTTTTAGCCGTGTCGGGTTTATATCTGGGGCTTTTCACTCTACTATCACATGTATCTGGTCATCAGCGGTGACAATTTTCTTGTAATGTTTATTCGCTTTTCTGCGCTGGCGCATTTGAAATTAAACTAATTCCCCTAAAAGCATTTTGCCATAAACTTAATTAATTGAATAAGTTGCTGCAATTTGTTTGTCACCATTCACAACGTTTCTTTTCCTCTGTTTTGTGATCTCTTTTATATTTGCTGTTTTTTGCAAAATGTAATTACAATCTGAATATATGCAAGAATTTTAAAGTTTTTTCAATAAAAAAAAGCATACAATTTTCTATTTGTTAAAGTTTTTCCATAATAGTAAAGGAACGAATGTGCGCAAAGATTTTCAAATAAAAAGCAGTGAACATAAAAAAAACATCTTCTCTTTATTATATGAATAGTGTTTCGTGACTTCGTGGTCGTCATCGCCATTATTTATTTTTCTGCTTAGTGTGGCCGCTAGATGGCGCAAGCAAGCTGTTTCATTTTTTTATTTCTTCCTAATCTTTTTTTTAATACCCACCCATAATTGTGAAATTTGTGAAAATCGGTTGAGAACTTCTAGATTTTTTTACCAATAAGTCCCTTAAGCCTAAACGCCCTACTTAAAATATTAATTTATTAATATTAATATTAATATTAATATTAATTTATTAATATTTTTATGAAGTAGCTGCAGTACCCAAAATCGTTTCCATGCTTTCTTTTTCCCAGTCTTCCACAACAGTCTTCAACCAAATATTTAAATTGATGAAAAAAATAAAAAAATTTTAATTATTTGACAATTTTTATTCAAAAAATTATAAGAGTTGCCCTGGTTAAAAATTAAGGCAACAACAGACCCTACTTATTTTTTTACCGAGAACTTAAAAAAAATTGTATCTTTTATCTTATCTGCTAATACAAAGTATCATACGGAAGTTTGTTTTTTTGTTTTGCATGCTTGTTAAAATTCTAAGGTTAGGTTTTATACCATAATTTTTGCAGACCCAATTTGTTTGAACAAGAAGGTGCCCTACTCTAAAGTTGGCTAGGCATCAATGTCGACTGTTCAAAAATGTATGCTTTTAAAGCTTTTAAATTGTATGTAGTCGGTTATGTATGGTAGATATTATATATGCAAATGGCAACTAGCTGACAAGGTGGGAATTGGCTTCAGTCGACACATTTTTGCACGCCATTTCATGCCAACCCTAATCACAGCCAGCCAAAAACTATGTCCAACAACTTTCATTTTGAAGTTTACTACAAAAATATTGCATCTGTGGCCCTTAGTGCGTGTAACTGTGTAGTCGCATGTGTGTGTGCATGTGTGCGTGTATCTGTGTGTGCCAGCTAATAACATTGCTGAAATTTCAGGGGTTTCTCTAGTCAAGCAGCTGGAAAACTAACATGTACAACATGACGATTTTGACAAGCTGACACACTTTGGTGTCAAACCAAAGCGAAACGCGCGTGTTGTGCAACACACTAGCACACATATACGCACATAGATACACATCACACAGATACTTGGTAGCTACACTTACATGCACCCAGCTATTTTGTGCAAATTCGTAGAGCACTCGTTTTGCACATTTTTGTGTAGCAGCAGCAGCAGCAGCAGCAGTGGAAACACGGCGTATACGTGATTTTGCCAAATTTCCAAGCGCACGTCGCCAAAGGAAATGAAGAAGACGCTCCAAAGGGGCGGAACAGGATAAACTTGAATATACTATGCTATATGTATGTATGCGCCAACATTTCTAACTGCTACTATGTATATTTTATATTTTGACACAATTTATAACTGACTGTGCGGCATAGTTTGTGTCTTCTGCTAGCCCGCTCATTCTTCCAACATCTACGTTTCTATGGGAATCATCTAAGTGAAAAATTGAAAAGTGGATTTTCTTAAATGTCTTTACTGCTGTAGGTCGTCCCATACCAAACCCCCTACTCGTTTCCAATGCTGTCGCACGCCCCAAAAACTGTGTGTAGATTTACGTGTGAGACGTGACTTCAAGCTGTTAATTCAATAGATTAGCGGCTATGACACAATTCCACAGACACACACCCAAGCGCACATCCAAACAGATGTAGCTTATTACCATTTAGTTCTCATCATCATTTTTTTCCATCTATCTCTCTGTCTTGCAGTTCCTCGCACTGAAATACTGGGTGAGCCGGATCGCTATGTCAAAGCTGGCAGCAATGTTGTATTACGTTGCATAGTTCGCGGCGCTCTGGAACCACCCACATTCATAATGTGGTATCATGGCGCAGAGCAGCTGGCCGCCGATTCCCGACGCCATCGCACACAATTGGATCCAAATCTGCCCGAGGTCAATAGCGAGGGACAGAGCACGGTGAGTGGTACCACTATTACTGGACCCCTAGCAATGGCTCCCTTGTTGATTTTAATTTAATTACACTCAATTTCAAACGGCTTCTTGGTGTCTCTGCTGCCACGTGACTGCCCGTCTGTGTCACTTTTCTGGCGTGTCCATTTCTCTGCAACAAAATTAAAATAATGCTTTAGTCTATATACATGTTGTCCTTTTATGTCTTAATTGTCTGGCGTTAACTTTGTTTTATCTTTTTTTATACGAGGCATGCTTTTATCTGAAATATTTATACTACGCGTATACAAAAATTGACTGTGCCACATGCAACATGTCAAATACAGCAGCTTCCTGCAGCCAACACGTGGCAACATACGTGCGCAAATTTCTGCTACTGACATTTACAAAAATTGAGCTTTCAATTCGTCTTGAGAAGCCAGTTTGCTTGACATTTTTATTTATTTTTGGTGGAATTTTTGTCTTTATTTATTTGTTGTCTTACTAACTTTTTGCCTTAAGCAATTTGCATGAACTTTGTATTCATGACAATATGAGAAACCATTAAACATTTCTTTCTTCTTTGGAATATGCCTGCCCCGTGGACATCGAACTGATACCAAAAACCACAACATTTGCAGATCGGTTCATTAATCATCGAGTCGGCCAAGAAGCGTGATACTGGCAATTACACATGTAGCCCGTCAAACAGCCCCAGTGCGACCGTATCGCTCAACATTATAAATGGTAAGTGACCAGATTGGAAAAGAATTTAAAAAAAAAAATACATTTTAGCTATTTTAATGTTAGAAGAAGGTTCGTTCGATACTTAAATTAGAGATAAATAATCGGTTTAAAATGCACGTATAGCTTTGAAAAAGAAGTAAGAGGTCTATCTGGTTAAGGAATAAAATACTGTTTCTGAAAATTTCATTTTTAAACTAAAAGCGTTTCGGGTTAATTTAAAAAAAAAAATGTTATTCGCTTTTTATTTATTTCAGTAGTTACTGAATATTTTTTTTGTTTTTTAAGGTATTAATAAAAGTAAAAAATTTTCAAATTTTTGAAGTGTATTGGCTTTTCATGTTTTCCGTTTAGATTATGCGGCAAATTTTTTAATTTACTCGAACATCTTTTTTTTTGGGCACTTGTTTGTTCCTTTAGGGTTATCTCAGAACCCTGACATGATAGGGTTTTTTAAACTTCGGATTAAGGGACCCCAAAAACAAGTAAAATAAAACCAGCATTAAGTAAAGCTTCTTCTAAATTAGTCTAGGACAGAATTTGATTAAAAAGAAACAAATAAGACAAGTTTTATATTGACAAAAGGTTGTCAAAATGTATCTAACTGCCTAAGAGAAGACATCACAGATTCAGGACAGCTAAAGTTTACGGTTTTGTTTGAGGAAAGCTTTACTTGTAGGTGAATAAAGATTTATGGTCTCGATATGCCAATTTATAAATTGTAATAAGAATTTGAAATTGCGGCTAACATTCTAAGTTTCCGAAGTTCCCAACTGATTTTAATAAAATTTAACCCGACGAACGTGTAAAGAACAAGAAGGAATTTCAATACTGTCATTTATAAATTGTTTAAGTAAGCCTCAAAGTTCTATTAGTTGAAATGAAAACTGAATGCAAGAAAATAACTGAACTTTAAGATGCAACCTATAAAATAATTGCATATTCCTAGCTGGATGGGATGGAGGGACAGACATAACTTCATCGAATGCATTATTCCTCCTGCACATTTTCGTATAAAAAGGTTGTGGCACAAACTTAATATACAAATGGGGCGTTTATTTTCTCGGGCATAAATGCCTAAAGGCAAGAATGCCCGATTATTCACGTTAGCAACGACGCATAAAGGTTAAATTACCCGAGTAAAGGACAATCAGAACAATCAGCTGTCATATAGCGTGGTTTTGTGTTAAAAATGCTATTTAAAACCATAAAAAATTAAGTTTTAGATATTTGTCAGTACAATACATATATTCCGATTTTAAACTCCAAAGAAATGATATCTATTAATTTTTAATAAAAAATAATATGCTATTGGCGGTTGTTTGCAATTAGCTGTTTAATTTTTTAACATTTAGTGACCAAAAAGAGTATGCAAAATATGGTCACCCTTATAGATATTGCCTAGTCAATGATCTGGGTCGGGCGAAAATGGTCGTGGTGCGCTATATAGTAAGTTGTTGTTGGACTTTTTGCCCTTTTAGCATTGTGGATTTACGCCCGACAATGTGAATACACTGAAAGTATGAAAGGGTATTCAAATTATATCGACCAATGTTTAAAATTTTACCTATGTATTTAACAATTGTAACTTGCTTCGAGATTTTATACAGTATTCCACTTTATTGTAATTTCAGGTGAATCATCTGCATCGGCGGTAACCTCATCGGCACCAATCACACGGGCGTATACCCTTTGCATTATGGCTCTGCTGCTCAGTGTCATTATAATTGGAGGCTCACATCGAACATGACATGGCCCGGAACTAAAGCCAAGGGAACTGATATGGTAAATAAAATAAAAGCGCAACAGTTCGATAGACGATAGAAAAATGAATCGAAAGTGAAGAAGCTAGCATCGATATTATGCTAATGAAAATACTCTGCCAACACATGATCGTATAAATAAAGTAAAGAAATAGCAACAAAATTTATATGATAAATATACTTCTATAACATCAACAAAAAAAAAGTAAATAATCAAATGCATGTTGTAAGCTAGTTGATTTTATTTAAATGATAAAAACTTTTGCAAAAGTAAAGAAAACTTTGCATAGGAACAAAAAAGAACTTTGCGACAACACTTAAAACAAAATTTCAACTAATTGTAAGTTCTAAAAGCTCTAAGCGACTTAGCTATTAAATCGTAGACATAGGCAAATGAATATTCTGATCCGATTTCGGTCCTCTTTATAACCAATTTAGTTTTTCCTTATGCCTTAATTTCCATAACCCTAAAAAGAATCTGCATAAATGCATAATAGTTAATGTTTGTGCGCCATAAAATGAAATTGCATCAGAATTGGAGATACAGCTAACAAAATCAAAAATTGAATTCATAAACTTTGAAATGAAATTCAAACCATTTTCTAAAAAACTGCAACTAAATTTGCATTCCAATTGTTCGGTAACATATTTGTGAGACAAGCGCCACAGTTACATTTTTCGGTATCTCTCTTAGTTTTGCATTGTTTTAATTTTTTTTTTTTTTTGGTAAACCAGTTTAGAACTTGTTATTCTCTACTAAATGGAAATAACTATGAAGTCGCATTTTTCTCTTTGTGATTTTGGAGAATTCCTAACATTTTTTGCTAACTTCAGGCGGGGCTATTCAGTTCACTCTGAACGAGAAGACCCCATATGGTATTTAGTTTTCATTTTCACAAAAGCATATTTTTGTTTTCAAATTATGTCACATATATGTATGAATGTGTCATTTTTATGTGCACCCATTTTATTTTATGATATGCTCGCTTAAAATATAGCTTGTTCATACACACTGAATTTAGTAGCAACATGCATAAATTTATATATAAAATTTTAAAATCATTTTTAAAGTTAACAAACAAAATAATGTTTGAAATTTTATATTTTAACATTTTCGAACAGCGTTTTTTTCAACACTTTCTTCTCAACTTAACAGCTAAAAGCTCGAATAGGGTCTGGGTTAAGGAAAAGTTGCGTTGAGAGTTTGAACACTTTGCTACTGCAAAAGTCCTCAACTTTTCAATACCTTAATGTCAAAAGCAGCTGTTTATTGTTCAGTGCTGCCACATGTGTGTAGGCATCTACATTAGAGGTGGGCAATGCTGCCATCGCAAGTGCATGTATCTTAAACAAATGTATATGAACTATATTTTGTTTTCAAATCTAATAATTTGACAAATTGAGTAAGTTTATGTGAATTTGAAGCAAAGGAGCATTATACAGCTGCTCGGAAACCAAGTTTTATCAAATTAATTGAGATCATCTTTCATCTCTGACTCTCCTGATAGAATTGCATACAAAAAGAAGTTGTATTGAATTCAATTTTAATAGGTTTAAATGTTTGATGGTTAAAGTTGGTTTTAGGGTTTTATCCCACCTCCATTTGAGTTTTTTTTAATGTAAAGAATTTTTTGTTTCTGCAAACAAATATAAATAATGCACTTTAGCTTCGTCTAAAAGGCATATTTAGCAAGTTCTAAAATTAAATTTTCTACCATACACACAAAGGTTTTTGCTCAAAAAACACAACTATTAAGTTTGAGGAGCTTTTTATAGTTTTTAGTAAGCTTTCAATATTTTGTAATTGATTGAATGAATACATAGTTACCATTTAATTAAGTTACACTTATTATTATTGCTTCTCTACAAACAATGAACATATTACGAGGGTTGCCACCTACATTTCCGTGATTGATAACACTGGGCGCCTGAAACCGATCACAAGTTCCAAAAAAATCCCCTCACTCAAATAGACTTAAATGTTCTTGAAATATTGATTATTAAAAAAACTCAATCGCACGCATGATTTCCTAAAGTTTTCCAAGTTCCCAGAAATACCTTGTTCTTACAACATATCATATGAAGTTCCTTCTATATGATATAAAAAGAGTTTGTGGAAGGGAAAAATCCATACTTAGATCAATCGTACTGATTGAAAGTTTTTTTTGTGGCATAAATTCGAAAAATACATTATACACACCTAAGACAGCCAGGACCGAAACTTTAAACGCAACCCTCGTATTTAAACAAACAACTTCCGCTCTTTCCTAGAGCTTATTTTAAAGAGGAAATATTTGACTTATTTATGTTTTTTAGCTCTCATATGATAATAGTTTTGCAACTGGGACAGCTTTAGTAAATTTTATAGATATATTATTATAGTCGTAACATCATCAGTTAATGGAAAAAGCGCTTATCTCACGAACAATAACAACAAATCAGACACGAAATGCATTATTTTCATTAAAAATGTCATATACAAATTTCATTGATTAAATCAAATGTCTATATAGTAAATTTAACAAGCTATAAACAAGAAAAAAAAATTATAATAATAACTAAAAGAAATAAAATTTTATAGTGTGTACCTACGTATTACAATATTTATTGAATGAGAGACTCATATTGTATTTATATGTAACTTCAAATTGTATATAACTCTATTATGAATTGTTAAAGCGTATGTAAATTTAATTTAAAATAAAAAAAATATATTTAAAAGGTAGCAAAACGATAAAATGTAAGCTAAAAGTAAAGTTTATTCGGAATACCAATGAATTGCATTTAAATGATAAAAAAAATAATTTTAAATAAGAGTAAAATACAACAAACAGCCAGCAAAAAAAAAAAAACAATACATAAGCTTATAGCACGTGCTTTTATTTACTCACTTAATGTCACTTTTAATTACATAACTGATTTGCTGCTCACACAAACATGAAAATATATACATATGTATTAACTACATACAATATGCATGTGTAAATGTGTACAAAAAAATATGCATTTTAATTACAATGAAAGCTACAAATCACAGAAATTAATTAAAAAACATGCATTCACTTCGTATAAAACATATTTCTGACTCTATTTTTTTTATATATTTTTTTTTTTTTTTTATATATATGTATATAAGTTACGAATTCCCATCGTGTGAATGCACATAGGCCTGCGTACATATATTACAACAAACATGAAATAAATAAATAAACATGTGTTAATTGTTAATGAAACAAATTGGCGGCATAAAGTTGGGACTCTCCGACTATAGTCTACACTGTACCCTTCCCAGATTCTACAGATTTATATCCGATTCAGTTAAATATATTTTCAGAACCATTAATTGTTGTGGAAGTAGCCCCAAAAATTAAAAAAAAAAAATGTTTAATAAAATCAGCACAAGTTTTCAAGCAGATTTGGCTGACTGCAGCTTTATCACAAACATTTAGGCGATATAAACATTTTTGCTAACCAGGGGCTCCGCAACCTACTCGCTTCGATCGCATTTTTTAATTATTGTCCAGATATTCGACTGTTAATATCCGATGCATATAGATCTAACATATTTCTTTTCTTATATTTCGCTGTCATGTAAGAATCTTTTCTATTCCTTTTCGTTTCCTTTTGCTTACAAATTTTTATTCACTTTATTCTATACACTTGGAATTTATTATTTTACTTATTTTCGTACATTTTTCGCTTGATCGAAAATACATATTTTGCGATCTCTATCGCCAAAATAATACGCAAGAGGGCGTAAGAAAAGAATAAATTATGGACAGGGAGGAAAAATCTTTTACATATTGTATAGAGAGAAAATACATTCAGTTTTTAAAAAATTAAAAAAAAAATATTTTACCCATAAAGATATAAAAAAAATTAAACTCTAATTTTCGAGACTGTACTTAAAAAATAAAAGTAAACCTAAGCCTAGATGGGGCAGTCAGGACATTCGAATCTTCTGTTTTCTGTTGTTTTTCAGATAGACAGTCACACGAATATGGCTAACTCGGTTTCTTTTGTTATCCCGATAATTTTGGCAACAGATTCCCAGAATCCAGCCTGTTTAAATGCAGCAATCTGGTTGCATAGCTTTCATTATAGTCAAGGACAGTGTAATTAAGTTAAAGAGGTATGCCACGTGGCGTATGAGTAATATATTTGAGCAGACCTTTGAGTGATTAATAAAATCAACCACAAACATGTGAGTAAACATAACTCCAGCAAGTAAAATAGGGCAACTTTTTTTTTTGTTTACTGAAATCAGGAAAAACCACACAAAGTACATGCACACAAACCCAAGCTTGATCCTGCCCTTCCTTTACATGGAATGCTTCCTTCATTGATATCCTTGATTTTTTTTGGGGGGGGGAGGGGCAGGGCAAAATGAAATTAACACGTATCAAATGCTTGCGGTTTACGATATGCTGCGGTAAACCGCCCTCGGGGCAGAGTCGGAAAAAACAAAAATAAAACTTTTTGATTTGGCACTCATGCCCCTGTAATCGATACCTTCTATTCAATAATACATACATCATTTTCATACCCTACTATTTACTCCCTACGTACATACACATATATAAAATAACGCAAATGGTAAACAATGAAAGTCATAGTATAAGTAATGTCGAAGTCTTAAATATAAATAATGCATACTTTAAATAAAACAAAATCAAAATATATTTCTAAGTTCTTAAGTGTTTAAATAGAAAGCATAAACATATTACAGTAATTAATTTAATTACATACAAATTACTCAATGTAAAAAAAAAAAAAATATTTAAATAAAATACGCTAAGAAACTCTGCAGTGTATTGAAGACATGTATGTCAAGCTAAATATTTGTAAATATATGCAAAACGAATATATATAATATAAAAAACAGATAAATTTAATAAGCGAGATAAATTTTTAAATAAAATTACTATGTAAAACAATACTTATATGTAGTAAAATTATGTTAAGTACCAACTAATAACAAAATACTTGTAACGGGAATAAACTATGTGAAACTTTAACTGAGAAATTTATTGCATTAAATAAATAATGAATTAAATATCTAATAAAACAAAAAAGTGCGTTTTTGAAGTTTTGGTGGAATACTTCATTCAACAGATCTGAAATAAACTTCTTCTACAAAGGAGTGAAATTATTTTTCACAGGGAACTATTTTTGATAGTGTTTAGATGCGTTAGAACACAAAACAGCTGTCAGCATGCGTCCACCATTAAAAAATAGATAACTTAACAATATTATAGGATTGAACTATTTTTTAATCAGAATTTACGCATTTCCAAGTTGTTCCAGAATTGGACCTGGTAATGGATTTTCTTTGTATTGCTTCATGAGATGATCTTGAAAACTGTTAAGAAAATAAAAATAAAAAAAATCCGATCCCTTCGATTTTGACTATCTTTATAGATGTGAACAGACTCTATCCCATAATGACTAAACTTTTTTTAAATAGTCTGATAATTTTAAATTTTAAAATTAATAACAAAATATAAAGAAAAAAAAATTTAAGATAAATAAAAAAACCAAAAATATAAGAAAAAGTTTTTCAATTAAAGAAAAATTTAGTTTTTCCCTTTTAAAACAGTGGTGGGCAGTCTCTCATTTTACATAACTCGCGAGGCTAATGCACCAAAATCTGCCGCAGCCCAGTCGGCTCATGTACGGTAGAATTTCTCTCTCGTTTTTGCTTGATTGCGGTTCTTTCTCTCTCGTGCGCTTTTGCTTACTGCGCTGCTTACTCATACAAAGATATGTTTGTTTGTAATAGTTTTGCCCACCACTGCTTTAAAATTTTAAAATACATATTCAAATATTCTTATTCGTTTGCGAGATATGCCTTGTCAAAAAAAGCCTATGTTAATATTTTGTCGATAAATCGATAAATAATATGCTAAACTTGTCAAAATAGCGAAGATTGATTTGAAATATTTTTCTTGCATAAAAAATCAACGGACGGTTGCTAAAGAAGGTAATTATTCTCATTTTAAGGAATTTCGCGACATACATATGTACTCTTTTTAAATCTTTATCAACACAACCGGAAGTTAGAGATATTTTTAACATGGAGATACGGTATTTTAAATTGCTTAAGTATTTAGTTCATAAATGTTTGACATTATATGTGTTTCGTGTTCGCCTGGTATTTTGATTGACAAAGAACTGGAAGTTATGAATATTTTCAATGTGGCCACGTAACGATTTTTTTTTATTGCCAGAAAAATTCAAACCCTTTTTTAATTTGCCAAAGATGCATGACACAAAATGCTTATACAGCTGCGGATATGAAAGCAGGAAAATGTTCACTTTCAATTGAAATCGGATATTTAAACTAATTTGGACCTTTCGAAAGTAATCGTGGCACCATTTTTAGGAGAAAGCTGCAATCGATAAAAATAAATGTATTTTTAAGATTTTGCAAACAAATAAAAAGAAATCAAAAAAAATAAATAAATAATGTACAATGAGTTGAAATAAAAATTATTAACTAAATGGTTGAACAATACAAAATTACAAAAAAACAACATTTTCTGCTGTTTATACAAAATCGGGCGATTGAGCATGAAAAGTAAGAATTAACCATTTTGAAACTATCGATAATTGCAACAAAAAATTTTTCCTTCAATTTGTCGAAAAATGGGTTAAAAATGAGTCGCCTACTAGCTGAAATACCAAGTGCCCAGAATTGGTACAAAGTAGTTTAAAAGCGATGCCTAAAAACATGCTACAAAAAATTTCTAAAATTATTCAACGTTTCTTTTACATTTTTGGTCAATTTAAATTGTTGCAGCAAGTGTAGCATACTTTTAGTGACTACTTTTTACAACATTTTTTGATCTAGCTGCTTGCTGTTCTTTTCTGTTCACCTGGTAACTCAAATTAAATGGAGTGTATATTTGTATGAAAATTTGACAAATTCAATTCGATTTTGCTTAAACGTCAACTTTTTTAAAACGGTTAAAAAAAGTTGTGGAATTTGTACAGATATAGCAAATAAAATAAAATGAATAACAACAATTTTTATAGTTTTTTTATTTAATGGATTTTTTTTAATTTTTTTATTATTTTCATTTTAAAACTATTTATTAAATCGGCTATAACTTATATTTTATGATTTGTTAATTTAATTCAAGGTTTAGAGCGAAGCTTGCCTACATGGAGTGGCTACTAGGTAGAATAAAAGCATCCTCTATAATAGCAAAATAATTCCAACTTGCTGTTATGGCATTTAAGTTTGTGGATCCGATTTTGTTAAACCAAAAATGAGACAACATAAAATTCACGAAGCGCTTTATAAATTGATCGTATATGGCGTTGCCAGAATTTTCCAAAATTTTTTTGGTATAAGCAAAATGCTGCGAGAAGTCTTCGTCTTCTTAATTTTTCATGCTTCCTGTAATTATATATTGACAACTATGTGCATGTAAGGCCTCTGGCCAAGCTGGTTGTGTGTGTGTGTATGTTTAACATGTTTAACAAGGACAAGCCGGATGTGACATTTAAGTGCTTGTCTGGAAAATAAATAACGACAAAAGAAGAGGCCCGGCAGAAAAAAGTTAAAGCGCAGCCTCTGTAAAGCAGTCAAGGACATTCGCAGCCCAAAATCAATGCGGAGAAACAAGGCCGAAGCTGCCCCAAAGGATACAATGGCATTTCCATCAGTACAGGCCTCTCTGTTCATGTAACCTTCTTGTTCTTGTTTTTGCTGCTGTGCTGTTTTATTGTGCTTCAATTTAATCGAAGCGTTGACAAAAAAAAAACAGTAAATAAAAGAAACCTCTCTCGACTTTCAATTGCAACACAAAGTTTAAATTAAATGGCATACTATTAAAAAAAAAAAAAAAGATTCTAAACAATTTAAAAATAAAAGCTACAAACAAATAGAGCAGTTTTTTTCTAGGCATTGATAACATCAAAGCAGAGGCTTCAAGCTGCTGACATTTTTAAATAATTTTCGTCCACTGTGCGTACACAGTGTCACCTGCAGCGAGTGTGTGTGCCTGCTGCTCATTCACCTGCACAATTAATTGAACTTTGAAATTGCGAAAACCCGAAAAAAAAAAATCTACTTTATTTGACTTTACTTTATTTTTAACAACTTTGTTGACTTTATTCCAAACTGCTTTGTTGGTTTTTTTTTACCAATTTGATTAAAAATTGAAAGCTTGTGTGTCCTACGATATGTGTGTGATTGAATTTCTTTTTATTTTTTTGTGTTTGAGGTATTTATATTCGACCTATGTACATAAAACATGTTTGTAGTGTATTGATTTCGGTGTGGTTTATATAAAGGCCATATATGCATACAAATGTTGTAACCAAAGCGGCAGATTGCATTTCAAAGAAATTTCATTTTAAGAAATAGATGCTTATAAATATGTACGTACAGGTCCTTTCAAAAAGTATGTCAAAGCACCAAGTAACAGGAAGCCTGTTGTTGGTGTAGGCAAGCCAGCCATAGGCGGCTCCGGTGTCTGCTGACTGCTCCCTAATACTCATCGCTTTTAATTTGAATCGTTTATTTCTCGACGCGTCGAAATTTCAAGACGCAGATGGACGACCCCACGTGTAATACTGGGAAAATGACCAAAAAATATAAGTTCGGATAGTCAGGATATATTTTATATTATAATCTCTCAAAACTGGATTGATAGAGTTACAGTAACTTCAACAAAAAACTAATTTAATAAAGAGCAAAAATATTTACTTAATTTATACTTAAAGAAGTCTTCTTATGAAGTCTTCCATTTAATTCAATCCAATTAAATTCAATTCCATTTAATCTCTAAATGAAATCTCCGAATTTCTTTGCAAGTCTGTATATCTTTAAAAATTTAAAGAGCTATAAACTAAGCAGGTACTTAACTGAAGCTATTACCCGTCAGTCAGCACGAAACTTGTGCGATTTGTGATTTTTTATTAGCAAAATTGTTGATAGCCTGAGAAATAAGCTCATCAATCTTTTTAATATTAGATTCCTCATGCAGTCGTTTTGTCGAATAAAAGAATGGTCTATTAAGAATTATTTTTAATATTTTTTATACAAGTAAACTCCCAAATATCAAATGCAATTATCCCATTTTATATTCGATGTATTTAATTTAAGTTCTGTGTTTGAATGAAAGCAGTACTTCCGCTTTTTCGTAAAATATGTGGCCTTAGTTTTTGCAGCATTAAGTTTATTTTCCACCGATAAAAATAATTGGACAAGGAACTTAGAGCAGATTGAAGTTTTGAATAAACTACACTATAAGTTTCACTAGAGCAGTATAAGGCAGTATCGTCCGTAAACATTAATGTTTGGCAACATTCAAAACTGGGAATGTCATGAGTGTAACTATTATACAAAATGGGACCAAGTACAGACCCTTGCGGAACACCAGCCGAAATGCGTTTTTTGTTGCACTCGAAACCATTCAAAGAAACATAAAAGAATCTGTCCGAGAGAAAACTTAAGATGAGTTTAGTTAGATAGAGAGGAGTTTTACATTGGACTAGTTTGTATATTAGGCCATTATGCCAAACAGTATCAAACGCAGCTTCGACATCAAGTGTTACCATGCCGATAGATCTCTTCTGTGCCAAATTTTCTTTAACAAAATTTGCAACTATATCAAGAGGGTGCATACAGCTCATGGAAAGTCTAAAACCGAATTGAACTTTAGGTAAGATGTTGTTTTCTTCCTGATGATGAATAAATCTGGTTTTAATGAGGCGTTCAATAATTTTTGAGAAGCCACAAAGTAGGCCAATTGGCCGATAGCTTGTAAGATAGTCAGGAGGCTAGGAGGCTTAGTAATCGGAATGATTTTTGATATTTTCCATTCTAATGGAAAGTAACACAGTTTTATGCAGTTGTTAAACAAAACCGATGACAAATGTAATACATTTTTTGACAAGTTTTTTAAGCAAATATCTGGAATTTTATAAATCCCCGGCGATTTATTGTTTTTAAGCGACTTAATAACGTCTCGAATTTCGTCGACTGTGACAGGACTGTCTACAATGACACTTGCTTGATCGACAAGCTCATTGGGAGTGTTTTGAACAAAACTTGAAGTGGACGAATCAGAAAAAGACTCGTAATATTGCAGAATTTATTATGCCCATTAACTACCAAGCTTACGTATGCTCCCAAAAATGCATTTCGATTCAATTGTCTAGCCTTCAAAGGAAACTAAACTATGCTCACACAGTCAAAAAGATGCAAAAATAGTACACACTTGCTGGAAAACTAATCAAAAATTTTTTGGTGGCACTGACACACATCGTTGCACATTGACCTGAGTATGAAAATATGAATATTTTGGACATGGCCCATGTGTCAAAAAACGTGAGACACTGTGACACACAAAGCACGCATTTTGGCTTAACCAGGACTGCATTCACATGCAAAAATATTCAACACAGAATCCGTATAATTTTCTAAATGAGAACTAATGAGTGCACGTTCAAAGGAAGCAAGGAAGCCACTAAGAATGCTAAGCGCATTACGCGGTGAATGAATGACTCACTGTGTGTTAGTGAGTGTGTGTGAATGTGTGTGAGTGGGTGACTCGGTATGAGCTCATAACAGGGTCAAACTAACAAGGAAATGCAAAGTGCATTCACTTTTTTATTTCATTATTGCCATTTGCTGTGGAACGCCAACTGAAAATCTCACTTCCGAGTGCAACGTCATCGCCTTTGGGGGCACAAACACTTTTGGCCTTTGCTACAGAAGGTTCACAATAAGTGCCAGCAGAAGTATGTGTTTGTAAGGGGCTAGCAGGGGTGTACAGGGGAGTACAGGGGCTTTCTATGATGCCTATAATAGGCGCACTTTGTGCAAGGTGAAGCATTGAAATGTGCGTGGGTTGTGGCTTCTAGGCACCTTGCATCCACAAAGGGAGCTAATGTCGATGCCAAGTAAAGTCTGAAAAGCACCACAGACATCATCACCACAAAAAAAAAGAAAAAACACCCACCACCTTTCTTTTCGTATGTTTGTGTGCGTACAAAAACTTTTGGGTGTCAGTGTTAGCTGGGCTTTTCAATGAAAGCCCTGCGATTGAAAGGGATTTGCTTTGGCAAAGGATAACGTGTATATTTCCCAAAAGCGATTTTATAACCAACAAGGATTTCTTTTCAGAGCTGCTTTTTACGTGTTGGTCATTTGTTGAGTTTTTCGTGTTTACCTTATGACTGCCAAAAAGTGCCAAATTAATTTTAATAGGCTTTTTTTCGTAACGAATAGAGATTTTTGAGCGTGTCGTATAAAACTTTGAGGATATAATTTGAAACTGTACACACATTCCAAACGAAAGGCATATTGCTTTGACAATCAAATTTCAGATCGAGATAGAAAGAAGTAAACAACTTAGTTCAAGAAGTCTAAAACCAAAATGGTGACCTACTCCTCCCGTAGGGTTTTACGTATTTTCAATAAAAGTTTGAGTACATTTATCTCGATTTAAAAAAAAATTTTAAGAAACAAATTAAAATTCAAAATTTAATTTCGTAGTTTTTGTTATATAAGGATAACTCAGAAATTCATATTTTGGGCTGTAGTGGGCGCCAAGATTGCCTCTACGTTAAATATATATTTATTTTAGCGTATAGCTTTATTGATTTTTGAAAGGCGCGCCGTCTTTCAAGCGTTCTAATTTGGGACTACTTGAGATAATTACTGAGTATAATTATTTTTTTAGATCTGCAACTTCATCAGACGCACATTATACCCAAAAAGCTGTGGCAAAAAGGTGGCCAAAATTATATAAAACTGCTTTTGAGTAACATTGGCGCCCTCTGCCGCCCGAAATATGAACTTTATTGTATTTAATATTCTCTATCCTTCACATTTTTTTATTTAAATAAATTATAGCAGCTAACGTTTTGAATATTTTTTATTAAGTTTTATATTTTATTAACTCGTAAAAGGAAGGTATTTAATATAATTAGATTTAATTTTTATTAATTAATTAGTATTAGTGTTTTAAAAATGTGTATAATTAATAAGGCTCATTATAGTATTATTTAAATTATATTTAATTTGCAAAGAAAAAATTGAGAAAAAAAATATCTTGACAGCACAAGAAATCGATTTATAATAGACACGTGAGTCCATTCGTCTAGCCTCCTTTCCGAAACCAAACGAGGATGCGTCTTATCGTCTAATTCTTCACTGACATTCATTTTTATATTATATATATTATACATCCATGTCTGTGAATTTCGGAAATTATAGCCACAAAATTGTCAATTGAAACACCCTTTGACTAAAAGCCTCCCAAAAATCAATTTATATGTGATACATCAAAACTGAAAGACGATCCACTCGTTTATCTTAAAGTTGTTTTTATTTAAACTATAAAAAACTATACAGGGTGTTCACTTTGTCTGCCATTTTGACAAAGAAGCAAGAATGCCCGAGTAACAACGTAAGCACTAATTAATACCAAAAACAATACAACAAATATGTACACACTGATTGATATTTCCTCTTTTAACAACACTTTTTGGGCAAGAATGCCATTCATACTCATTTTCACATTGACTTCAACGAATTTATCTATTAAGCATCTCTAAACAATACCAATAAAAGCAAGATGTGAGAATATTTTATATTTATTATAATAAAATGTGAGGGTATCCAAGAAAAAGTTTGGTAAAATATTTTTTAAAAAGTAATTTATGTCTATGCACAGGTATTATTATGTTAATTATTTAGACTTTATGCACAATCAGTTGTTATTCCAAAAGCGTGACACTAAATAGAGTTCACCCATATTCAGTTGATAATTTCTATTCAATGATAATTCCTATTCAACTTATAACTCAAATATATGCAAAGTTATTGTCATTATTATTTGTATGATCTATATATAGTTTAAACTTAAACTACTCCACTGTGTGGAATAATAAACATATCCGTATTATTTTGATAATACACCCGTGCTGGTAGCTACTGGTAGTACCTTCTCCTTCTGTGGGGCACACAAGAACAGAAGCAGTTGTTTCTCAGTTCAGTTCAGTTCAATCGACTTTTAGCTTTCTACATTGGTAAGCCAAAGACAGGACGATAATAGGACACTGCGTCCGGTTGTCACATCTCCCGAGCACTCTGGCCTAACTACAATACAAACCGAATATCCGAACTTCTGCTGCTCTACAAGAACAGAACCAGGATGGTAAAAGGTGCTACAACAAAGGTGTAACACTGCACCATATGCCTTCTGACCCAGAGGATGCACGTACCCCATCAGCACTTCATGAGTATTAGCGAAAATAAGGAGAAGATAGAAAGCATTCAACACCAGCTACGTGATTGCTCTGCTCCCCAAAATAGTTAGCAAGGAGAACGATTGAACTCAGCAGCTATGCCATTCAATTACACAAAACTCCTTTCCAACTTTGTTTAAGAGCTCATTTATGGAAATTAAACCTTTTGCCGTTGACTTTTATATAGTTCTTAAGCCTTTTGCTTTTCTTACATCTTTACAGTATTATCATTCTATTTAGGCAGAAAAAATAATCTCAATAAAACTTAAAAAAATTTTGGACCATTTGGTGATGCGATGAATACGAAAGATGCAGTATCGCTTCTCTTTTGATAGAGACTGATTGCCATTACCTTCAGAATTAGTGTCCATCTCACATTTAAAAAATAAAACTTGAGAAGCATCTGTAAGAATCATTTCTCTATGGATACTGCTTACCCGATAAAAAAAATTTTCAAAACTTAAGAAAAAATCGATAAGTTTAAACTGAAAAAAATTGTTAACCAAGTCGAGTATGTATTACCAAAATTAGTTTTCTAGTGAGCTATGCACAGATATTTGATTCATAGTACTAACTCAGCTTATCATAATTTTTGTATGCATTCTTCTTAGAATTCACAAAACTATTGGAGCGCCCTTTTACGAAAATGGATCTCCGAAATGATTTAAGTGATGTCGGGATTGAGTTCACCTTGTTGCAGAAATTCACATTATAGAAGATATATAAAATTTACGCCTTCTCATTAAACATCTTGACATCAGCATCATTGCAAGTTTTATAGTTTAGACAATATTTCATAGTCTTTGGGTTGCTTCTTTGCAAATGTGTCATACTCTTACTTATGGGTCAACGATAATGAATCTGTATCGACTTGGACTGTGTCCAGCTAAGAATTGAATCCTGGGCTCCATTGCCTGACTTTACCTGCCAGTCCAGCAGTGCTGCATGAATAATCAATAATCAAATATATCAGACTTTTTGTACTCTAAGTACGTAAGTGAGTTCTGGTTTGAGATGAAGAATTATAAAACAAAATTTAAATAAAAGATGGCGTACGTTAAAGTCGGGCGCGGATGACTTTGGGATACCCTGTACCACTGCTTGCAATCAATTCCGGTAAATTGCTTAAGAACACCAAAAGACAATTGATTGCCAAATTAGATTATGATACCTTCATAAACAACCAAAAACAGACGAATTTTTAATCAAAAACCTTTTATCGACCGATCGGCCCTATAGGAGCTATATGATATAGTCAACCGATTTTGATAAAATTTGGTACAGTGTTGAAGATCTCTAAAAAACTTCTAAATGCCAAATTTGGTTACAATATCTTCACAAACAAACGAAACACAACCAATTTTGTACAAAAAGCGTTTTTTTCGACCGATCGATCCTATGGGAGCTATATGATATAGTCAACCGATTTTGATCAAATTTGGTACAGTGCTTGGGAACTCCAAAAAACTTCTTAATGCCAAATGTGGTTACGGTATGTTCACAAATAAACGAAACACAACGAATTTTGTACAAAACACGATTTTTTGACCGATTGGTCCTATGGGAGCTATATGATATAGTCAACCGATTTTGATCAAATTTGGTACAGTGCTTGGGAACTCTAAACAACTTCTTAATGCCAAATTTGGTTACAATATCTTCACAAACAAACGAAACACAACGAATTTTGTGCAAAAAACAAATTTTCGACCGATCGATCCTATGGGACCTATATGATATAGTCAACCGATTTTGATCAAATTTGGTACAGTGCTTGGGAACTCTTAAAAACTGATAAATGCCAAATTTGGTTATAATATCTTTACAAACAAACGAAACGCAACGAATTTTGTACAAAAAAGGATTTTTTGACCGGTTGGTCCTATAGGAGCTATATGATATAGTCAACCGATTTTGATCAAAATTGGTACAGTGCTTGGGAACTCTAAAAAACTCCTTAACGCCAAATTTGGTTACAATATCTTCACAAACAAACGAAACACAACGAATTTTGTACATAAAACAAATTTTCGACCGATTGGTCCTATGGGAGCTATATGATATAGTCAACCGATTTTGATAAAATTTGGTACAGTGCTGGGGGTTTCTAAAAAACTTCCGATTGCCAAATTTGGTTATGATATCTTCATAAGCAAACGAATTATCCATCTAAAACTTTTGCTTTTTTTCGAGGTCCTCTGAAACACCCCTATGGGAGCTATATAATGTAGTCCCGATATCAAGAAAATAAAATAAACTTGTCTCCTATGGATAAATAACGGATCTTATCTGAAAGTTTGGTTGCTCTAGCTCTTACCATCTCTGAGATCTAGGCGTTCATACGGACAGACGGACAGACGGTCAGACGGACAGACGGACAGACGGACATGGGTATATCGACTTCCCTAGTCACTCTGATCATACTTTAGGTAACTTTGGGGGGTCTCCGACTTCTCCTTCTGTACGTTACATACATTTTCGGCATGCACAAACACAATATACCCTTTGTACCATACGGTACAGGGTATAAAAATCACTTATTTAGTATCAAACAAAATATTTGGTTTATTTTCTATAACGATATCATGGCTTGGATGATATTTGACCTCTTTTCCTTTTTACGCTAACGCACATGCCCATTTCCATTATATTTTCCAACTTTAAATTTATTTAAATGCCAGTATTCCAAAAATTTAGATATTTCTCCCAAAAAAATTTACACAATTTTAAAATTAGAATAACGCACATTCTTGACAATTTCCTTGGAATTTTCCTGACCGAAGCAACAGAAACGTCACAAAGCGGAAGCATACATCAAACCCAAACGTCACCATGCAGATAACTAAACCAAACCCAAAGTCCAGGCAGCCATACCAAAGGTCAACAAGGAAAATTATAAATTTGCCTGGAATAAGTTTCAAAGTTCTGCATCAATGGAAAAGGGATTAAAGTTTTGCATAAAAAATAAGGGTACTAACCGGAAGCATAAAATGGTGACACCGGACACAAAATAATTTCAATTTTGCGCATTTCCTTGCGCCCAGATTGAGTCAAGCAGCAAACCAAAGAAAATATTAAACTGAGTTTAAAATTTTTAATAAACTTTTACAAACTACGCACAACTTTGGCCATGTCTGCTGAAAAACTTAAAAACACAGTCCAGCTGGACAATTTATGATGGAGGAGCAGTTTGCTCCTGTGAGAAAAAAAAACCACACAATACGTTTGCCCTTTTAACTCATCCCAAGGAATCCGACACTTAAATGGCCGCTGGGAATGGGGCGTCATTGCTTTACACTTTTCTTTCTTTTCTTGCAGCGCTTTTCCTTCATTTATTTAATTTTTCTCAGCTACAATTTTGTTTTTTTTTTATTATACACTGTAGCCAATGGATAAGGGGTATACGAAGAGAAACGAAAGGGCAATTATTAAGTATAAGGATGATTCTTTTTAAAATCAGACACATAAAAATATAGATTCGCATGGAATTTTTTTATTTAATTCTAGAGACTTCTTTTAGTGCTGTGTGGTTTTGAAATGAAAATTTTTTAAAATATTGAAAATAAACTTTTTTGTGAATAACATATATTACAGCTTTTTAAAAAATGTACAAAAATGTTAAATTACAATATATGCAATTCTACTTATCCAATTCCATTTTTGAAAACTCATGAGTCAATCTGATGAAAAATCTTTAAAATAAAATAATATTGTCCCTCTCAAATAATTTGTTTTTCAACTAAAAGTAAGCGCACATTACGATATTTGTTTTATATTAAAGAAAATGGGTTCCCACGCATTAAAACTCTTCCAACATTTCAACTGTTCGAATATTTAATTAACAATTATATACAAAAAAAAATACATATATTTAAGAGGTGTTAAAAAATAGCGCTTATTTTATAACACGCCAAAGAAACAAAAATTAAATACAGTACAATAAATTTTTATTGGATAAGTAGACCCGAGAATTTGTATTTTATGGCTTTTTCACGTTTTTGGACATTTTTCGTAAACTTTACTTGAAGTTTATAGCTCTACAAAAAAAGGTTTGCCTTCAAAACCTTTTAAACTAGTTTTCTCAATAAAATTTATACAAGAAATTTAAAAATTTTAAAGTTTTTTTTTTTAAGTCAAATCTGTTTGATTCGTGAAAGACTAGCCCGTATAATATGCTTATCTTCTTGAATCTATATTTAATAAACTACAAATTTTGTGCGTAGAATTTCTACAAAAAATTTAAAAAAATACAATTTTATCTATTTAATAAACGAAAAAAAAAATATTTTAGATACACTCATATAAAAAAAAATATATTTTTGGTATATGACCTTTTTTCATTTTAATTATTATTATTATTGCCAATTCAGAAGAAAAACAACACAAATTTCGTCAAAATAATTACAAAAAAATTCCCCCACAGTTACAAAAACATGCACGTAAAAATGAGGAGAACTTGACCCTAGTTTGGAATGATCAGTCAATAGTCTAGACTCTAGAGCATGGATTTTCTGGGGAGGCGAAGGAGGCTGTTGCACTGGGCGCCATGTCTTTGTTTTGGAAAGTACTAGCTTTACTCTTTTTCCAAGCTTCAGAAGATCAAAAATTAGTTCGCTGGCAAAATATTTAGTATTACTTTTCTCTCAGATGAAGGCCCAAAAATTAGTAGTTGTTTATTTACGTTGACTTTTTTTTATAATATATATATTGATATTGGTGGACTTGGATGGTTACAACTGCCCGGTGTATTTGATTGGTAGCGAAAATAAAGTCGACTCACCATGGCAGAGCTGCCGAAAAAAACCAAAATTACGATGGAAATATTTCATAAATATTGTGGACGCTCCCAAATTAGAATCAAAAAGCCTCAAAATTTTTCACTTAGTAGTAAATAGTAAATTTATTTTAAAAAAATAATTTTTTAGTTTCAAAGTAATGTTTTTTGCTACGCTTGTTCAACTGCTGTCCCACTACATATGTGACGTTGCAGTGTATATTAGAGTCGGCATATTCCTTCCTTAAACATTTGGGCCGGGTTTTATTTTTTTGGTGTATCGTGTGCACAGGCAGGGAAACGAAGAGCCAACAGCTGGCGCTTGGGTATTTAACGCTCGCTAATGCTTGGACCCCTGCCTTATAAATGGGGCGTGGCAGCAGCCGCAAGTGCAGCCGTGTTGCGCCCAAATGAAGGCGACAGTTGGTGGCGGTCGTTTCCTAATTACAAATCAGCGGCGTCGCAGAAAAAATGAAGAAAATTTCCGAGCCGCAAAAAAGTAAGCATAGAAATTACATTCTTTGCTACTTTTTGTTTCGCTTTTCCGCAGTTTTGTTCTTGGGTTTTCTTGTATATATTTTTTTTTATGTTTCTGGGTCAACAGTTATGCAAAATACTGTTTTTCTTGGAGCAGACTGGTGTATTTACTGTCTCTTTGGTCTGACCAGCAAATAAAATGTCCCTTGTTGGGTGCTGCAAAGTGGGCCGAGCAACATCCGTTTTGTAATTAGTTCCTTGGTCCGAAAAAAGCGAAAAAGCGAAGTAAGGTTTTTAAAGGGATTTGAGGATTTAATTGCCTTAAATTTGTTTAAACACTGAAACGCCCAACTCGATTATTGCCGGTTTTATATCTGTCAAACCTTCCAGGGCTTGGTCAGCTTGAGTAATGTAATTGTTTTCGGATTACCACGCTTAGCCTAATGTTGTTTGGCCATTTCGCGGTGGCCTTTTGTTTTGAGCCATTCTGGCAAGTTTCAAGGCCAAAGAGTAATAGAGAAAGTTAATCCCTGTTTTAGATGCTTGTATTAAGTGCTATTATGTACATACTTGCTTTTTATGCGGAAATACATTTTGAACATTTAACGTAATTAGGGGTAAAGCACTTAAATATGCTGCATTAGTTTTAAATTACTTGGGCAATTTACTAGTACCCTTACACTTTATAAAGTTACAAATTTGGACGAATTGCAAAACCTTTTCATACATAATATACAATTTTTTGTTTTTGTATATTTGATAATTTAATCATTAACCGACCGTCTGCCATAAAAAAAATAATCACCTGCATAAATATTGCATCTATAGGATATAGTCTTCCGATTTGGGCAAAACCCGGCATATTTCAATTTCAACCTAAAATGTTTTAAATTCTAAAATTTGGAGTACATGGGTTTATACATGGCCAAAAGCGATTTCGGGTTATATTTCAGCTATATATGTCAGCTATATAATACAGTTGTTCGACTTGGATCAAACTTGAATGCACCCTAAAATTATTTTTAATATTAAATTTAACGGAGACACCAAATGGCATCACCGAAAAACCAAAAAAATTGTGTGAAATTTAAATAACCGACCGTGTTCAATATTTAAGTCAGCTACTGCTTTAACTAGCTATGAATTATAAGCCACAAATTGCGTACCATTAGAGCTCACAAATAACTAAACTCAGTTGAGCTTAGCTTATAAAAAGAAAGTACAATATTGAATCATGAGAAATATAACGAGGAAAAAAAATATATATGAATTAATCCGCGTCTCTAGCCCGATTGTTGAACTTTTTAACGAAATACGCAGAACCACCACAAGAACTGGCCAGAGATTAGAATTTACATTAACAAAGTGGAAAAAAGGGAAGTCCAAATAAAAATTAAATTTTTTGGAAAAAAAGCCAAAAGAGCATCGTAGACCAAATGGGTTATTATAATACAGAATTGGTCAAATGAGCTCGAAGAAGCAAGTCTGGATGACTTTAGCTAGAAGAAGTGATAGAAGAGAGATATGAAGGCTATTGTAGGGCTAAGGAGCGAAAATTACGAGTTACTCCAGAAGGTACGACAAAATTATCTTTATCAAGAAATTCAGTGGAATTAAAAAGGCCGAGTAATAGTTGTTGCAAGTTTGTTTAAGGAAGACAACTTTATAAGGCGAATAAGGTGACAGTCGGATATGTGAGCCCCAGTTGAAGCCCTGAGGTGCGAAAAGGAGAGATTGATTTTGTACCGACTTAATCCTATCCTAAAAATGTTGGTATTAAGGGGTCTAAAAGTAGGAACAGTATTTCTAAATTGGGTAGACGAAAGAAATGTAAAGAAGTTTGTTTTTGTGTAAGGGTCGTTAAACTCTTTAGACCAAAATATTCCTAAATACTTGGCATTAACACATTTTTATTATATCAGGTAAGTAACTTAAAAAACTTACGTATACGCGGACTTATAGACAGGATACTACTTCAATAGCTTGTTGCTATTTATTAATGGTGCCCTCTTAAGAAGCAATTTACAAACAACAAGTCTCTAAATTCAAATTTCAACCTTGGGCGTTTATTTTTAAAGTCCTCTTTGAAAGCAAACAGGAAACACAACTTTTGTTGATGTGGTTCATTCACTTTAAACAATAATTTTACAACCAAATTGAAAATTCCCAAAGGTCTACCAAAAGTCAAACAACTCGAAGTGAAAATCAACAAATTGATACGCCAATCTAATGGTTTCTATCGAACAGCCCTATCCTTTATTGTGTGTATAAGCCCTGCAAGGAAGAATCCTGCTGAGGTTCCTTGTATGTACTCGTATGTGTGTGTGTGTGTATCTGTGTTTGAGCGTCTGTGCAATAATTTAATACGTTTCTATTTTTCACACCCGGCTGTGCTGTGCCAGAGTTTGTGGTTTTGTTCTGAAAGTTACTCCAATCGAAAGTGGCTGGCTGGCTGACTGGCTGACTGGCAATTGCAGGCGTAACTGCAGCTGTTGTCTGTGAATCTTTATCGGGAGCAGTTGGTCCCAGCCCAAACCATTCCTTGGGGCTTGTGTGGCAACTTCTGCTGCTGTTGCAGCAGTTTTGCCTGCAGCAAGTGGAAGTGACATCATTAACTTTTCCTTGGCTATGTGGTTCAGTTTGGATATTTTATGGTCTTGCACTTTTTCCACAACGCCTTCCACGTCAACGGACTCTCTCCTTTAGTAAAAATCACTAGAAATAAAGTGACTAAAAAGTTCCATGCCACAACTAACCGTAGGCAGTCGGCCATGCATTCAGTCTGTGGCTGTTGTTCAACTTTAGCTCCACTTTTAGCCAGTTCCAGTTCCAGCTGCAAAGTCTGAAGCGAACTGCATCCTACTACCCACGTCTTGGCTGCCCTTCTTTCGGGGTTTTCAACTTGTTTTCCGGGGTAGTACTTATTGATTTGTATATTGAAACTTCATTACAAGTTGAGTGTTGTTTGCAGCAGTTTATTTTAAGTTTATTTTTATATTTGGAAAACCGGTTTGTTTTTCATTTTTTTTTCCTATGCTATTTACTATGGTTAAATGGGGTCATGAGTTTATTTTAATGTTGTTGGTAGAAGTTTGATTATTGTGAAAACTTAAAAGTTGATATTAAACTTTGGTAAAAATTCGTGAATGCATTATTTTTAAAGCCTAGCTAAAAACAATTTGCATTTTTATTATAAGCCTTGTGGAGATGACAACCGAACGGCTATCTCGGGAAAGAATTTTAAAATTTGTGGCATATTTTAATGATACCGAGATTTCCGCGGGTTCTCAAATTACGACCGGATTCCAAAATTCCGAAAACATATTTGACACAGAAGTTATGCAGATTTTAGAAATAACAATGACAGAAATTCTTCCTTTTCAAGAACCTGTCTCTGATAGAATACAAAAACCAACTGAAGAAAAAAACAAAATTAATTAACCTTCATAGTGCTGATCTATAAAAGCGGCTACAAGACTAGTATTGAGTAAGTCTGTCTTCCAACATGGCTTCGTTGAATTTCGGTTGACTTCTACTAACCTATTGGAATTTTCGTGCATGGTAGTGTAAAATAATATCATTTATACTTTATCGTTCGACTTCACGTATGCCATCTTATTATCTTATTTATGTATAATCTCACAAATATTTTTGTCTTATCTGTTTGTCCTACTCCGATAATGATAAGCAAGACTTTTCATTTCATAGAGTTTCTTAAAGATTCTTTAGCTTCATATTATAAAGCTTAAGAAAAAAGGAAAAATTTAAAATATTTTAAAAATTAAAAAAAGTATAGATTTTGATATTTCACCATTAGAAGAATTTACTTTCTGTAGAATACCAAATTCTTTGAAGAAAAAATTTCTGCCGAGATTGGAAGGGGGGTCTTACTTTTAAAAATTTTCTGGACGGGATGCTTTATGTGTGTTCTGGGTCGGGCGGGATGGAAGCCTTTCTGCTCTTACGTCCTGTACCTTAAACGCAGAAAGAAGTGTAAACACAGAAAGAATAACTCGTGATCTTGTTACGAAGCTCATGTTCGATTTTGTGTATCGACTTGCTGAAACCAAACCCGCGAACAGAATTGTCCACACAATATTTTTTCGAGTTTTTTTTTTTTTTTTTGATACCAGCTTCATATTTTATAGCTCTTATAGGGATGCTTCTGAAGATTTTCACAGTTCCCAAGCACTGAATCAAATTTAATCAAAATCGGTCGACTATATTACATAGTACCCAGAGGGCCGACAGTTCCAAAAAAAACATTTTTGTTTAAAATTCTTTTGTTTTTCGATTGTCTATGAAGACATCGTAACCAAATTTGGCAATACAAATTTTTTTAATAAAACCAAATTTGATCCAATATAATGGTGCAGGGTACCTCAAAGTCATTTGCGCCCGAATTTAGCTCGAATTCGAGTTCCTAAGATAACCACCAAAATATTTTATTTTATGGTGTTTTAAGATTATGTTTAAAGAAAAGAGCACAATGATAGATATTATTGTTAAAAATATTAATGAATATTCCCTTTAGTATTAAAAATTCGAGTTAAGCTCAAATATAATTTTGTAAATATATTCCTTAATTTCACAGCCTTAAAGATACAATACATATCTAAACTCTGATGTTTATGTTAAGCTAGCCTTGAGCTGAATTGTAAACTATTATTAAATTAATTAATTAAATAAATAAATAATTAATATAAGCGGGATTGTGATTTTTGCCCACTGTGCAGCGACGAAAATAATCGTAATAGTCGAAATATTTAAAAATATATACATAGGTGCATAAATTTTTCCACCATCAGAAGTTCTCATTCTATGCTTTTTAAATATGTATGTTTTTATATTATAAGTTATTTAAAATTGTTTTTTTTTTTTTTTTTTTTTCGATTCCAGCAGCCAACCAATAAGTAAGCTCATAACCTTTTAGCCAAGTTCATTTTAAACAGACTAAACAATTAGCTGGAACACGAACCAAAAGCATTATTTTTCGATCGTGTAAAAGCTTTTAATATACTACCAAGTAACTGTTGCAGTCAACTGACTCACATATGTATATACCTAAATGAGACGAACTTATCAAGCACATACAATATTTACAACTCATTTATACTATTTTTCTGTATCAGATACATATTATCTGTCAAATTTACCCGCTACTTGTATGAGCTTAGTAACAAATTACGATTGTAAATATTCACTGGACGCAAAGTACAAATATTCACTTAACAGACAGACCACACTGCCATAGGCACTAATTATAATGTAATAATGTAAAAGGTTTATGGCTGAAACCATTTTGTTTCTATTATATATTGGTAATAAGAAAAAAATAATTTAGGTCCATTAAAGCAAACGGTGTGGGGAATGTTAAATGCACTTATAAACTGTGCTCACTGAGAATGCACGAATACGGCTTAAAATCGATTGTAGGCACATACAAAAAAAAAGCATTTAACTTTAGTGTGCCATTCTAGTAAGTTTTATATTATTTTGTTTTAGTTATTCTCAAAAATTTGATACAAGAATTGTAAGATATATAATAAAAATAATTTTAACCAGCCTATTTAAAGTGACTTGAAGTTTATATATTTCTATGATGTTTGGCAAAAACGCGTCGGTCGCAAAAAAAAATAAATCTAACAAGGTACACTTTGTTTTTTCATATTACGCCAGGAATTCCTATTTATGCAGGGGTTACGATTACGGATCAGTATATTAACTTTCTTATTAGTGTAACTGATGTGATCTCTGAAGGGTAATTCCTTATCAAGAAAACCTAACTTCCTAATATTTGACGTTCCCCGGTTCCTTTGATCTAAATAGATGGGCATCATAGACTCTAACACCTGTAGCCTGTAGATTCTGTGAAATTAAGGGGGATACCTTCCAACACATGATAACGGAGCGTGACGCTCTTACCAGAAGAATGGCATCCCTATTCGGCGATTATAAAATCTTGATGCACGATGTCACCGGAATAGAACCATCCCACATAATTATATTTATCTCTGGGATTGGATTAGCTGAGGATCTCTGGGGCTAGTAGCTAGCACAATAGATCCTAAGGGTCGCAGTGCAGCTTTCCCCACACAATTATTATTATTATTACTCTTGAAAAATATTGCTTAAGTTTTCTCTGGGTTAACTGTGATTGTCCATTTAGCATCAAAATCTTCCTGGAGTTTTTTAATTATAGTATATCAACAGCTGACATGCGAGAACAAAGTACGGCAGTTCCATCAGTTGCCACTAGAGTCTGCTGATGTAATATTTATGAGTACCATTTCCGAAGACATCGAAATTAAATTTTTATTTGCACTCTTTTTGTCTGTTTACTTACTAGAGAATCCTGAATGGAATTAATAACTAAGTTAATGGAATGAAAAAATCGTTGGAGCATCTCGACTGCGATGTGCCCTGTACCCTCGACTACTGGTAGCCACTTAATTTATTAAATTAAACATATTTTCATAGGTTTCAAAGGATTATATTATTGTTTGCGTTGTGTCTCAGCTTTCTACGTTAAAAGATTTAGGAATTAAGAATAAAAAACTGTTACCTGGGATTAGTAAAGTGAACACAATTTATGAAGTTAAAGGGCAAGAATTTTTGCATTTTGAGGACAGTACGCAGCAGCCCGAAATGCTTGCGCACAAAAGTATTAAAGTGGAATAAAAAAGAGTTAACAAGCTGTGGTCTTTTTCATTATAAAAGCAAAATAATATTGGAAACGCAGAAAAAGTCAGAGCAGCCATATTTTTAGTGCAACTGATGCTTATTTTATGTTAATAGGTCTTTAAGGAATAGGCGCTCTGCCCAACATAGCTAGATCGATTTATTTTGTTTCCAAAGTTTTTGGATATTTACTTTGTTGGGTCCAACTATTAGATCAAAAAAAATTTTACTTAGCATATCATCGTTTCAGAACAATATATTCAAATGGTGTTTACCTTAAAGCAAGTGAACCACTTGGGATAAGATGAAGCTTCTGACAGAATTCCATGGTGTTAGCTCTGTAAGAAATATGAGCCCCGGATAATTATTATGGGAGACAAACAAACAGATTACTTTGATATCTACTTTGTTCTGTACTTACGCGTTTTCTTTACAATCATACACACAAAATTGTTAACTCAATATACTCTTATCGTAGGGTATAAAAATGAAGCAATATTCGGGAATATACTTTGCTTGTGCTTATTGATATGTGAAATAACTTTGATGTGCAACATTTTGTTCACTCCCACCATAAAATGTTTTGAAAGTAAACAAAAAACAGCTGACTTCGAACTGCAACTCAACAATAGAAACACAATTTGTTGCAAACCTCGCGAAACCTCAGTGTAAACAGGCTATGACTCAGGTAACTCGGTTCTTTACAAATGTAATAAAGCCGGCTTTTTGCTCTTGTAAATGTTGCATATAGGTGTGTTTGAATGTGTGTGTGTGTGACATTATGCGTATAGCAACGCCCTAGGTTACTTTTTTATTACCACAACTCAGGTGAACGTTCGAATAAACTGTCGAGAGTGTGCTGCATGAAAACAAAAGAGATTAAGTTTTGCGATTGAGAGAAGAGAGAGAGCGATCGATTGCTTAGTTTAGCAACAATTGCTAGTGTGAGCATATTTGCGCGTGTCAGTTAAAGTAGTCTGGCACTTAGATGTTTAATCTTCCACTCACGTATTCGTATTTGCTTTAATGCCAGAGAGAGCAGAGCGCGTCAATGTTGCGGTTTGGGGCCACCAAAGAGAGCTGCAGTCGGCCCCAGACGAGGCGACATTTACAAAGTTAGCGACGCAGCGGCGCAAACAAACAAACTCAGATAGCGCGCGCGCGAAAGCAAACCAAACTAAACTACTACTCCGACCAGTCTGAGCTTTCAGTTCAGTCTGCGAGGCCGCTTCAAGCATACAAGACTTGCGCGCAGTGCTTAAAAGATTTAAGAAAAATAAACAAAACTAAAAATAATTTTGGTGGTACTAAACGTATTGGTCAAAAGTTAGTTTTTGGGCAACGGAAAAGTTCCAATAGACGCCTTGACTTTGCTGGCACAATTGTGGGCTTACGCTAGGCGCATTGCAAACTTAAATTAGATTGAAAGTGAAAGGCCTGCAGTGTGCTGTCATTGTTGCCGTTGGCATGTGCATGCCGCAGCCTCCAAGGTAAATAGTGGCCCATTGGCATTTTAGCGCAACTACTAAGTGAGCGTCGTCTCTATGGAGGGCAACAAGTTTTAATTTTTGAACAAAGCATAAGCTAGCCAACAGAGCGCAGAGTTGCATAGAGAAAACGCGCGTAAAGCAACAACAACGAAAATTTACAAGTTCCAAGTTAAACCAAGAAAATTCATCATAATGAATCAAACACAAGTGAATAATTTTTTAAAATGCTTCCTGCAAATTGATGAGCCCGTTAGCCATTTAGCATATCGTGATGATAACGATCACGAGCATGATGACGAAGATGATCACGATCATGATCATGAGAATGATCATGGCACTGGCTCCGTGCTAACCGCCAAGGTAACTGCCATGGTGGTGCTCTTTTGTGCCAGTGCCTTGTGCGGTTCAGTGCCATTCCTGCTTAATCGTTTCTATCGATGGACCGAAAACCAAACAAATGCCCGTTCTGCCATAGTCGTCAAGTGTCTTTTGTATTTTGGCGGCGGTGTTTTGCTTGCCACAACCTTTTTACATCTACTGCCGGAAGTGCAAGAGGCAGTGAATCAGTTGCAAGAGTGCAATATAATACCAGAGCTTACATTTCCACTTGCCGAGCTGCTCATGTGTTGCGGCTTCTTTTTAATGTACTTCATAGAGGAGGCCATGCACTCTTATGTGCATCGTCACCAAGCGCGCGATGATGGCGCCTCGGCTGCCTTCGAGCGTGGACATAGCATAAGAAACAGCCATTTGGTAAAGTCACAGATACCAACGAGCACAGATACAACTGCTACTGTGACGCCTGTCTCGGAACTGGGCACTGCAGCCGGCACGCTGTCCGTGCAAGATCTCCTACAGAATGATCTCGAAAATCAAAAATATAATGAGGCCACCCAATCGCCACCTGCACATGCTTGCCAAAGAACTCATCAACAGCAGCCGCAACAACAGCATCAGCATCATGGCCATAGTCACCTGCATGTGCCGGCATCTGGCGGAGAAAACAATACAGCCACGGAAATGTTGGCTTCTTCGCTGCGCGGTCTGTTCATAGTATCGGCGCTCTCACTGCACGAGCTATTCGAGGGCATGGCTATTGGTCTGGAGGGTTCAGCCAGCTCGGTGTGGTTTATGTTTGGTGCAGTTTCAGCCCACAAACTGGTTTTGGCCTTCTGCGTGGGCGTGGAGCTGATTGTGGCCCGCACTCGCATGACACTGGCCATACTCTATGTGCTAACATTTGCAGCCGTTAGTCCACTGGGCATTGGTATTGGCATCTTGATTAAACATGGCCAAAGTGATTCTGGTCCCAGCCTAGCCTCGGCCATATTACAAGGTTTAGCTTGTGGCACGCTCATCTACGTAGTTTTCTTTGAAATTCTGTCGGAGAATCGCGCTGGACTGAGAGCGTATCTGGCGCTCTTTGTGGGTTTCCTTTGCATGTTTGGACTGCAGCAGTTGGGTAAGTTTCTCTTAATATGTGTGTGTGTGTGTTAAAGCCCATTTTTTAACCATAACTTGTTGCGAATTGCATTTTGAAATCTAGATCATGTCTGAGGATTTAGTTTAAAGTCTATGTATAACCAAAATCTGTAAATAATCGGCTACTTAATGCATAAACAGGCCCCAAAGTTATTAACAGCTTTGGTTGGATTCGTTTAGTGATTCCGGTAGTTATTCCGTTGAATTTAGAACAGGTTCGACTTGTACACATTTTGAGGTTGGCCTTGGCAAACCCAAAGCTGGCTTTCAGCTCAACTTTTTTTTTGTCGATTACAATGAAAAATCCCATTGTCTTTAAACAAAAAAAAAGATGAGTAAGGGTATGCACGCTCCGAAAAGTACCAAAGAAAGTCAAGTTATTGTCAAGTGCGGTAAAGCCCCTTTAAGAAACCACAATTGATTGGGAAACTTGAGAGCTGCTATCTGATTGTTTGTCAAGTCTGTTGAACCGTAGAAATGATGAGCTAAGACTGGAAAACCCATTTTTTTGCGCATTATTTGCTTTACTTTACCCAGTTAAATAATTTTTTTACGAATCTATCTAATTAATGTTTTGGAAATTTTTGTTGTTTTTACAGGTGCCAGTGCTGGTCATGGCCATAGTCACAACAGCGGCTGCGCAGCAGTTTCACATGATGAACATCATCAGCACGAGCATGAACATGAGCACGAGCAGGTGGACGCCAAAATAGATTCCGGGCTGCAAAATAATCATCATGATGATGCGACGCCCATAAGATTGAGCAGTAATTATGAGCAGCAATTGCAAATCTTACGACAAGTAACGCAAAAACTGCTGGAGAGTCATCCCAAAAAGGAATAATGCTTTGGATAGAGCTCCAATAGTTAAGTTTATGTTTATAACCAAAATAGGCTGCTAGCTGCTAAGCAGAACTTGTACATATATATAGGTATATATATATATATCTGTATGCATATAGTATTTTAATGATAATAATATATAACTTGTAAACATTTAATGAAAACAAATTTAAATATTTTTTCTTGACGAGTTATTTTAAAGCGTAAGTCTATCAGACGAGGTATTAAATCGAAACGCCCATTAGGCAAACTATTATTACTAGCTCGATTTTCGTATACTCTACAAATTAAAAAAAAGATGATCAATTTGATGAATCGCTGTTTAAGTCCGTTTTGCACCCATGATTATGGATCGAGCCAAAATTCGAAGAATTCACTCGATGATTATATCTAAGCTAAGAAAAAAACTTTCAGCTGTGCTCTCATTTTTTTGTTTACATAATTTATTTAAATTTAAGCTACTCCTAGTGCGAAGCTTAGTTATTAGTCACAAAATGCTTGATTTTTTTTTGTTTTTGTTTATTTTTCCATTTAATAACTAAAATTAACAGTTGATTGAAGGTTTGCATTATGGAAACAAAAAAAAAAGAAATACTAAAAAAAACATATGAAATAATTGACAGTTTTGGAACAGCAGATAAATTCTGGTAAAGTCTTCCAAAAGGCTTAAATTCGTTAATGCAGATCAGTTCAAATAACAGAAAATAGAAAGGTTTAGAGCACATTTAATTAGCTGGGCTTCGTTTCCTTGACTTCAAGCATCAGAAGACTCTCTTATGCAGGGAAATTCTGGACCTTGAGTTATTGTGACTAGTTTAATCTTCTGAAATTAGAAGTATATGTAATTAAATTTTTAGCCGATTCAATCATTTCGGCGAAATAAAAGGGTTAACCATAGGAGATGATAGGATACGAGATATGCGAATTTCTTCAATAACGGTGTGTCAAAAATTGCATGGGCAAAATTCTTTTTTCATTAGATGGACTTAGCACTTATCACATGTGCTCTATTTGGGGAGTAAGGAGAAAATATTTCGTATGTCACCTTTTTATACCCTGTACCTATAGGTACAAAGGGTATACTAGATTTGTGCAATGTATGTAACGGAGAGAAGGAGGCGTGGCAGACTCCAAGTCCTCTATACCAAAATGCTTATCATAACCTCCGGTAGCGATTGTGCCATGTCCGTCTGTCCGTCCGTCCGGCTGTCCGTCTGTATGAACACCTAGTTCCTAGTTCCACGTTCCCCCGCAGTAGATTTTCGCGGTTTTTAGCCACACCGTTTAATATTTTCATCTGAAATTTAACAGAGCGATGCGCTGTGGCTTCATGCATCTGTGTTACATGTATCTGTGTGTAAAGAATGAATAAAATCGAACAAATACAACAAAAGTTATAGTCAAAAATGTACAAATTGTCAATATTTAACTCTACGTAATTATGGTAACAAGTGACCTAGAATCTCCAATTTTGGTAAGTTGATTTTTGTGGCTCTAATGAACAAATCCACATCAAAATTTTATCGATGAGGACCACCACCCCCCGCAATCGATGTACCGTGTTTTCTTCCTCCACACATCAACTTGAAACTTACCCCATATACTTTAAATAGCTTCTTTTTTTCTTCTTCATCAAAATCGGTACAAATTTACGGAACTTATAGGTATAAATGTAGTTTTGCACCAAAAAAAATGTTACAATTGGAAAGTTCTTGAAGAAATATTCAGGATTACAATTTTTTTCGAGAAAAAAGGTACAGGTTATTACACTGTCGGGCACCGCCTCGACTGTATTACATTTTTATGAGTCTAAGATGACATCTTGCGAAGTCTTCAAAGCTTAATAATATCAAAGTTGTTAGACCATAGGTTTGGTTGCTCTGGCTTCAAACTTGCCTTGTAATTTGGAATTAATTTTAAAGTATATTTATATAAGTTAATAAATAAGTAATAGTGCTCCGAATTATTTCAACAGCAGATTTAACAATAATATATGGTATAGAACAAGTTCTCGATTATTGCTCTAAGAACGAAATATTTTTATTTCAATTGGGTCCAATAAAGTAGAGTAAAGTATTCGTGAAACCAATAACGTGACAGTTAGAATAAGCCAAGGTTGCCATTAACAAGAAAGGCCCGTGGACTTCCAATAGTAAATTGATTTTTTTTTTAGAGAATTTTGAAGTACACATGTCAAAAAAAGTCTTTCGGAATCCGCTAAGTTCTTCTCGATGAGGTGCATGAAAATCCGAACTTTTTAAACAAACACTGGGAACGAGACATGGATGATTGGCTATGATACTGAGACCAAACGCCAAAACGAAGAATGGAACGGGCAAGGTAGCAGAAACGTGCGATATACACTTTACCATGCCTTATAGTCAACTACTATTTGCCTTAGACCCCTTGTGTTCTTGTGTCTATCTACATCTGGCGGAAAACACATCGGCATTTTGGCACTTTCCAGACAGGCCTTGCACTATTCTGGCGGCAATTGTAACACAATCTGTTGCGGCTTCTCAGTGATTAATTACACTAGTTCACAGCAAAATGTATCCTCTACATGTTTTACTTTTTTCCGTAGTAAAATGGCACGCTAAAACCGAAAATTAAGTCAAAAAAGTTTTTCATGGAACGGATTTCGAGATTTAAAAAAACGTTAAAAAAAAGTGTCTACTCAAAAGCAAATATCGCTGGTTGTACTAAACTGATTTTGATAATTTTTTACTAAACTCTAGATAATTGAATTACACATCAGTAATACTACAAAAAATATTTTTGTCAAATTTACGGTTTGGACGCTATTATGCGTTTATATGAAAATTTTAGTCATTTTTAGCCCATTTTTGATAAAACGAACGTAAATATAAAAATTAAAAAAAAAAAATTTTCATACTTTTTTTTTCATGGCTTGTAAAGTTTGATCGATTAGAAAAAAACTCGGTGGTTGTTCACCAAATCGGAGAAAAAATGTGGAAATAATAGGTATTTTTGTAAAAAGTGAAAAATATCAATTTGATTTAAAACCCAAAAGTTTTAGATGAATAATTCGTTTGTTTATAAAGATGTCGTTGCCAAATTTGGCATTCGAAAGTTTTTTAGAGTTCTCAAGCTCTGTATTGAATTTTATTAAAATCGATTGACATATGATGCTATATGCACCCATAGGATCGATAGGTCAAAAAAGCGTGTTTGGTGGAAAATTCTATGGTACTATGGTGAACATTGGAGACACCCTCCTCACTTCCTTATTTATAGATCGATTTTTTCTTTTTCGCAGTAAATTAAAGCGCATAACAAGTGATCAGTGTGTGCAGTTTTTTGTCCGTATCCTGTCTACCTGAATATTGGTAATTTTGCCTATAACTCCCGAAATTCTTTACAAATTTCCACCACGTAAGGTCAATATATCTCGGATTATAAAGATCTGATCTAAAAAAATTTAATACCCCAAAAAAGATGTTAAATATGCAAGCAATGGCACCTAAAATTTGTATTTTTTAGTATAAATGTAAAGGATTTTTAAATAAAGATATCTAAGCATTTTTAGTCCCATATTTTCAGATAAACAGTTCAAGGCAATAAAAATAAAGCTTGCAATGATCAAAAAGTTATCATATTATTGAATAAACCCAAGGCCACATCTAAAATGTATAATGTTATTTATATGTTGATAAAAAAAACAGTTATCGATGAAAAATGGTACATCTGAGCAGAACTGGCACTGAACGCTAAAAAACCCATTTTTTCATACATTGGTTCATTGTTAATAATAAATACAACAATAATTAATTAATTAATATATAAAATTCTGCGAAAAGCAGATAGATGCGAGAACGTTAAAACGTTGAAGCTTTGAGGTCTAAGCTGCGCCATCGTGGAATGGGGTCTACTGAAAAGTAAGGTAATGCTGTTCGTAATTTCCTACGAATAAGAAGTTAAGATACTTCATACATGTAAATACAAATTTCATATCACCATTCTGTTTTCGCAGTCTCAAGATCTCCAGTACTAAGAAAAAAAAGAACACCAGATTGTTAGACTTAAATAATAACACATTATGATGCATCGTTGCTAGATTAGATGTCGCAACAGACCAAATGTGTACTTAAGTAAAAATGTATTTTATTGAAAGCTTCACACAATTCCAATCTTATTTTTAAGAAAATTGCGGCAAATTTCAGATACTACTTATTTTATTTCAGGTACTACTCTGTTGGATGCTCTTGGCCGCCTTCGGTGACAAAACTACAAAGAAACAATTTTATTATTTTATAAGTTCAGCGTAAAAACTGAAAATTGGACCGGGGCCTTCATTCTATTTTTCATTTGATCTACTCCGATATTACGCAGCCAATTCAGACTTTAAACCAGTTGCTTGTTATTGTCATGATTATTTACTACTTATGACTGTGCACTTGAGAAACCCCCAACAAAAAACAGTTCTAAATTGGGTTATGAAATTTCAGCACTATATCTCAATACGTGCGTGCAAATCGTAAAGCGCCCGGATACAATAAACTCGAAGTTCAAGCAAGTACGAAACATATACATACATTTTGCCCCATTTCTGGGCAAGCGGAGCATCATGTGATCCGAACGGGGGTCTTCAATACCATGGGCCCCATTTGTCGCAAAGCAAACAGAAATTTAAAATGGCACAAAATTTTAGCACGATATCTCCCAATCGTGTCCAATCCAAACAGCTCCAGCTGTAGCGCTGTCTCTCTCTCAGCGCGCTCAGGCACGCTCTTGGGGACTGGACAAAAGCTCGTGATAAGAGCTACTACCTCTACCTGTGGCAACTGAAATTAGCGCGAAAACGCAAGCGTCAAGTGTGAATTGCCAAGTGGTAACAATATTTGACATCACAAGAAAACATCTCCTCCAATCAATTAGCGGGTTATGACTTTATTATTATTATTCTTTTTTTTTGTTCTCTTTGTTTATTATTGACATATGCTGCGTCAAAGAACTGCTAATTGGATATTTATATGCACCTCTACATTAAAGTGAATATGTATATTAGTGTTGACAGGTGCAGACCACCTTCGGATACATATTTGAAGATTATGGGTAAACAAGAAGATTGGACAATTCCCAACAGTTTTTTTTATTTCTTTATGTAAGCTGGTTAAAAGTAGAGTCTTGACTTATTTACGAAAAATCTTAACAAATAAGGTAATGATTTTATTTTGTTTTTTTCAAAAATACATATTCTTGAGATTATTTTATAAAAATTTCATAAAGATCTGGGCTACACCAACCATATTATGGCTAATATATCGCGTCACCTTTAAGCGCGTGTCATGCCCTTCATTAATTAAAACCATTCTCGAAATTCATACTTTAAAAAAGTATTTTACGAAGAACCATTGCACCCATTTATTTATTTTTTTGGCAAGCTAATTTATAATCTTTAACTCTTGTTGGTGAACAAAACTTTTTTAGGGTTGAAAAAATTGATTTCTAAGAAAAATTAATTTTATTTGGAAAAATTATCACCACTTGTAAAAATGTTTATTTCCCCAAATTCACGAACAGCATCACTATAAAAAAACTTTTTTTTAATGAGTTAAGATGAAACCTGGAAAATTATGATGATGTTTTGGCACAAAGCCACCTTTTTGGGAATTTACTATTCAAAAATTCAATCTAACTTCTTCACACTTTAACATTTCATAGCCATTTGCAAAAAAAAATAATCGAAATACCATTTTTTTTGGGAGAATAAGTGTATTCAGTTAAATATAACCTCATTAAGTTTTGTGGTTTCTACTTTGAGATATGCTGTAGCACCGATTTATAAAAAAATGTACATTAGCATATACAAATTTACTGGACTCGAATTTTATAAAAACCACAATTGAAAGAAAAAACATTTAAAAAATGTTGGTTTCGATTAGATCTCCAGTCTCCAGGCAGCACTCTACTAACTCAGGTAACAATAAGGCCATTACAACTCTGTCCTCTAAATTATCTCTGAAAAGGAATTTCGCGGAATTTTCGAATTTCACGAAACTTACCCTAACAAAACACTGGCACTGAGAAAATATGATGCTTTAAAAACTTGATGGGCCCAATCGGGCAGAAAGAAAAACATAAATCTAATAGAAGATATAGGCGTTCAGACGGACGGACATGTGTACATCAATTTTGGTCCTCATGATCATAATTTTGGGGGTCTCCGGTCTAGCCTGCTAATACAGGAAAGAAGCTTGCATACAATTTTTACCTAAAAGTAGTAGTATAAACACGCTATCACTGTAACCTTAACCCTTTCCTAGAAAAGTACGAATTTTTTCTTATTTTTAAAAATAATCTTATTTCATAAGATATTTTAAGACAAGAGAGGCCTTAGGAAATAAATAATGAAATAAGAAATGGTCTGGAATATTTAAATTTGTGATTGTTATTTTGCAACATAACAACTACAACATCAACCTCAATGATCTATCATCATTACGAAATATCGTTAAATAAATATCATTATGAGTGATCATCATAAAGAGTTACCATTTAATGCTGATACTCTTAATATTGATCATTTAAAGATCACTCATTATGATGATCATTTAATGATCACTCATAATGATGATCATTACGAGTATCAGCAGCTAAGAAGCTAAATTCCTTAAAAGCAGGAAAAACAAGTTTTAGCTCACTGCGGTTTAATTAGGCTTCTTTAAAGATGCTTCAATTTCTGTGTACCTTCCGTATCAAATAAATTTTCCGATCATTGATTTAAACATTATTATACCATAAAAGGTTTTCAAACCTCATTGCAAAAACTCTATCTTTCAAAAAATTTTCAAAAATTATTAGTCTCAGTACTCAGAGCAATTCCTAAATATTTGCAAACTAGGTTGGGGATCATGAAAAATCCGTCATATTCTAAAATCCTTTTCCATCCCGCGGATACCCGATGGACTCCCGTTCCGGTCCCATCTCTAGTTTCAAGTAAACTGCTGCTAAATAAATTGATTTGATTCATCTAAAAATTTGCACTTTATGTACAATGTATTAATTCCCAGCAATGAGGCTTTCGAAGAAATTATTTTAAGTTGAAAAAATTAATATTAGCATGTAGATAAATACTATTACATATTAATATATAAGCATTTAAAATTTCATCAATTAATTTATACCATTTTTAGACTTATAAAACAACAAAACCAGCTCTTAATTTAAAAAAATTGTGTTAACAGTGCATCAGTTTGTTAATTTAATTTGTCAAAAGACCGCATCAATAATTTGTTATATATCAAAAAAAAAACTTAGTGATTCACATACATACATTATGTGTTTTTATTATATTTTTATATATTAAACAACAACAAACAAAGAAAACGAAACAAATTATACAATTGATTGACTTGACCAACAAATTTATAAAACTACGTGACAGATTGCTCTACTTAAGCTCATATTTCCTGCTGTTTTCTTAACCAAATTTAATATTTGTAATGCCAAATAAATAAAAAAATCTGAGCAAATATTTAAGGCAAAGCAAAACCGCGTTCTTAGCAGGTGTCAAAGCCTTTGTGGAACGGTCCGTCGTATTTGCTTAACCATTGTTTTCATATACGTGCAGCAAATAATAACAACAACAACAACAACAACAGAATTAAATTTATGTGCACCATATTTACTTTTATATTTGTATGTATACAAACATTTATATATAAATGTTACAGCATTTAACGGTTTGGCACACAATGGGGTAAATAACGTTATGTCGACATCGTTACTTAAAAATAAATAAAAGAATACAAAAAAATAACAACAACAACTCTTGACGCAATCACAAAGCAAATCAATCAAAAGACTTTGTGAGTAAGAATCTTGAAACATCAGACATAAGTGCTTAACATTTAAAAGTTAACATCTGAAGTCTGAGAGTCACTGCTTTGAATGATATCTCCGCGCTTGCTGCAGGCAACAGATGGCGCTTTCGCTGCGATCGACTGCTAGCGCCATCTATGATATAAATTCTGTTGGTGCGTGATGTTTCGCTAAGCGCTTACACTGCGGCTCAAATGAATAGGTTTAACACTTTCAATGAAGTAAAATGGCTTTATCTTTTCAAGTCACATATTTTAATTGAATACTTTGTTTTTGTATAGAATAAATAATTGTTAACGCAACATAAAAGTTTGCGCATTAATTCATTGACTTTTTGTCTTATTGTAGGCCCAGATATAAGATTGGTTGTTATCCACTTTAGCATTACTTTATCAATGTTATCAGTTTTTTAAATTAAAGCCTTGTTTTTTTGAATCGCTAATGTGTTGGGGTTTCTACAAGTTACTGCTCAGCAATATTTTCTACTCTTTTTTAACTTCATTTGTTTTCATTATTTTTTTTTCTAGAGAAAATCTAGTCCTTTGCGATATTTTTACTGAGCATTGACATCTTACAATTAAAATATTAGCGATTTTATTTTATTCTCTATTTGCTCAACTTTATTTAGTTTTTGGGAATAGCCCAAACGTTTTACTTTTTCTCGTTATTAAATTCAGTCTAAATACTAGCTTAACTATATCATACGTATGACAAAAAGAAACTTTTATGAGTTTAAATCTGCTGCAAAATTTTTTTTTATTTTAATTTTAATTCACTTATATTTAGGCATTATAAAACACACGTGAAAATATAATGTTCTTAAAATAAAGAGTTCAGGCTTAATTTAATACCTTTACTACTCAGTTATTAAATTTTAATGAATATATATATAATGGAATTAAAGTCATTAGGGGCGGGAAATTTTTTCGATATATAAATAAAGTATCAGAATATACTTATGTTAATATTGCTAATTATAAGTTCGTGATAAGATCAAAACATACTAAATCTTGTACCAAAAAGCAGTGACTTAAAAAAAATCGTTCGACTGTATTTAATATTATTTTTAAAAACATAAAAATTGCATATTAATTTTGGTTCAAAACAGCAAAGTTAAGAAATAATTTGTAAAGTATTATATTCACGAAGCGTTGAATCAAACAAGATATTAGACCAAACGGTCCACATATCTATGATTCGACATTTTTTTTTTTGTTTTATCTAACGTCAGGTTTAACAGTTGGCTATTTTCATTAAATTTGGTGCTGTACTTGGGAACTCTAAACAACTTCAGAATAACAATCGAGTTATTCCATGAACTTTTTTTCCGGTGATTTGTAATGGGAGCTATAAAATATAACGAGAATATCGCAAAAAATTTAGTTTCTAATGAAATAAAAAAATTGTGTATGCGCTATTATTTGAACCTATTCAATTGAGCGGTGGTGTACGTTTATTACTCCAAGCTAAGCTAATATATTATATTAAATAAATTATACAAATATTACGTAATATGTTATTTGCCGTAAGTGCCAAATTGAGTGCACATTATTATTATTTAAACTTAACACTACAAAACTTTTATTTCCGAACATAAACTAACTGGATCTTCGACTATTTCTGCGATGATCACGTTGCTTCTTGAGAAACGTGAGTTAAAGCTTATTTTGTTTTAAATAAATTTGGTTCAAACAATAAAATAAATATTGTTTGCCATTGCAAAGGTCAATTAAACTAATTTTTGCTGTTTTAAAATTTTTCTATTGAACGGACTGCGATAAACCATGCAAAAAAAAAACATATTTTAGATTTAATAAAAAGTTTTTTCGGTTCGTAGCAAACAAATGCAGTCGTAATAAGCTGCAATCTTTTTTTCATTATATTGCTTAAATAATCAAGCATTTACCAGGTGTAAAAGCTTAAATCCGCTGCTTTTCAGTCAAAGAAACACATGTTTCTTTCATAGAAAGCAAAAACAAATTTGATCATAGTACTGACCCTCGCATCTTTCGCGCAGTTTGTGGAGACCACGCCAAAAAAATTGTTTCTCTTTCGAGGCACACCACTCATCAAGCCATTTTCGGACGTCTTTGTAAGAATCGAAGTGCTGCTCAGCGAGGGCGTGACCCATCGCCGAAAAAAGGTGGACGTCAGATGGGGCCTGGTGTATTGAATAAGCGGGAAGGGGTAGCACCACCCAGTTGAGTGTCTCAAAGTAGTTGCCGTCCATTTTTGACAAATGCGATGTTGCGTTGCGGTGGAGGAAAATCGGCTTGTAATGTCTTTCTTGTTAATCTGCCCTTTTTTCACGCAGAGCACGGTGCATTTTGATCAGTTGTTGGTGGTAGCGGTGGGCATTGACAGTTTCAACATCTCATAGTAGACGATACTCCGCTGATCCCACCAAACCCACAGCATCGTTTTCCGTCCGAAGCGATTTTTTGCGCTTAGGATTCTCGAAAGCACTGTCGCCATAGGCCTCCACAAGCATATGATAAGATTCGGCAACCGATGTCTTCAAATTGAAGCAGAATTCTGGCACAAAACTGGACATGGTTACCAAAGGAAAAATATATGTTGTGCTATATGAAATTGCTGACAATGTGCACTGTTTAATATTGACAGATGACCAAATCACTAAAAAAAAAAATTGTGTCATGGTGTCTTAGTGTGGCAACACCGAAGCAGTATGGACGATAGGCGATAATGCGATAAAACGCCTCATTTTTGTTGCTATCGTCCCGAGCGTTGATCGAAGCATCTCTCATCGCTATCTCTCAATCGTCTCGCGCCTAAACTCATTACACTTCGACGCATCATTTCATTGTACTTTTTAGTATTAATAAATATATTAGTTATTATTAGCAATCAATGCGTTTGATTGCTAAATTAATACGGCCTCTAACGCCATCTATGAGCTAACAGCGGCTATAAGCTTGAACACCTAGTATAAAAAAAAAACAACTACTTTTCGACCTAGAATATTATATTTTTAAAAAGCATACACACGCAAAAGACTTTTTCCCCGGACACTTTTTACGAAACGGTCTAAGGCAAACAGTGTCTTGACAATTTGCTCAGCCGAAAACACGGAACAAAACCGAAAAGCGAAACGAAAAAGTGTGCGGCTCAGTGTGTTTTATTTGTTCAGATTTGGTTTGACACTATTTTACGAGCCCTTTTAAAAACCAAAAAAAAAGATTTTATATATAAATAAATACAATAAAATTAGATAGTAGATAGCGTACTCTTCAAGCACCTGCTACTTTAACCAGTTGTGACTTATAAGCACATACTTGTCAAATTGTGTACCATTAGAGCAGTACATACAAACAAACATTTCTTTGTGTGAGTAAAGCGGCCCATACACGAGCAACAAATTGTACAATCTGTTGAAATTCGTTTTGCCACACACTTGTGGATTGGTTGATAAATTTCATTTCTTGTTGATTTTTGACGAGTAAAGATGGAACGCGGAAAAAAACTTTTTTAATTTTATGCATACATTTTTTTTGCTTTTACTTCTTCCACCAATGGCATCTTTTTTAACTTCCTTGTATTTTCCGCCCTATGCTCCTCCTAGGTGCGACTACTCGTAAACGCATAATTAGGCTCTACAGTAGTCGAGGAATAAATAAATATATATATATTTATCATGCAAAATGGGCCACGTCTTTAATCTATAATTTTTATTTTCATTTTCGCCACTTTTGGTTTCCCACAATGATTTTCTCCGCCGACGTGCACTTGCCGAAGTCAAAAAAGAAATGAGAAAAGTCACATACACACACAACCGATTGCAAAACACGACAACAAATCCATCAACTTCGCCACTCACACGCAACCGATTGCAAGAAAGACAACATTTTTTGACAATTTGCAATCTGTTGACAAACTGCGCCACTAACACGAAATTTCGTTGCAATTTCAACCGATTGCTTCAATTTGTTGCTCGTGTATGGGCCGCTTTAAGCAAAAGTGTACAAGACGAGAGAGAAAACTGTCACACTTACACTGTGCGTGTGCCGACTGCGCTGCGGCAGAATTTTGTGCCCTATCAACGCGTGTTATGTAAATTGAAAGACTGCCCATCACCGCAGTACAAAATTCGATGTATTTAGTTTATTTATAAAGATATCGCAACCAAAGGCATTCCAGAGTTTTTTAGAGTTCCCAAGCACTGTACCAAATTTCATTATTTGGAGTTATTAAGCAATATACCGGATTCAATTGCAATGTGGTGGTACAGGTTATCCCATAGACGTCCGCGCCCGACTTTAACATACGCCATTTTAAAATAAAAAGAGAATTTTTAAATGTGTTTTTTATTTTTGTAATATAATGACAAAAAATGTTTGCAAATTACGACAAAGTACATATTTTTTTTTTTTAAAGAATTGACATTTTTGTTTTTGCAAAAAACATTTTTTTTTATTCAAACATCAAGGTTTTGGAATTAATAGTATGTCATAAAATGTACTAAGATTTTTTTGTTTTAAACAATCAATAAAACTCCCTTGTTTTCCAACACACTCGCATTCTGGGATCTCATTCAGAGATTCCGTCACGGTCCGTCTTCTGCGGCGCTGTTTTGGTTTATTTTGAGGTGCCGCATGAACTGAGGAAAGAGGAAGAAGTCGCACCAGGGCTGAACTGTAGGGGATGGGGCAACGTGGAAACTGTGAGATTGGCCACGAACATCCTTTCCAGCAGCACGGTGTGGCACGGCATGTTGTCGTGGTAAAGCTTCGAAAAAACGGCGGTATCTGGCCGCACGCGGAGGACCCCACAAACTTTTTGTGTACCAAAACTCGACGGTCTAAATAGCAGATGAGCATGGATTTGATCTTTGAGTTGCTCATTCTGGCTTAGGACGCAGGGAGTTGTTGGTGTGGCCCTCGGTGCTTTGGCAGTTTTCCCGAGTTGGACGCATCGCGACGACACATCCCAATAGGCGCTTCACAGCTCCTTTCGTGATAAGAAATTCAGTACAATGTACTACTTTTTGATCCTACCCCGTACATATACACACAATTTTTTTTTTTTTTTAAATTCGTTTAATGTATTAAAAAATGAATTATTAAAAAAAAAATAAATTGTATGTATGCAATTGTACAAACTATTAGACTCGCTTTAAATTACAAATCTTTTAAATTAAATTAACTAAAAATAGATATTTTAAAAATCTCTCTCTTTCTATTTTGCGACCAATCCGCTAAGTGGCATAAAATCCTCAAAATCTTCTTAAGATATTTAATATTATATATATTTTCGTATTGCATTGTTAGGCGAATTTATTGTGCTTGCATTTTGAATTTTTGTTTACATTTATCATGTTCGCTTCGTGCAGCTGCCATTCAAATGCATTCACTTGAAAGTCTAAAAATATCTTATGAATTTCTTTATATCACTAAGCAAAAAAAAGAAGAACGCTTTCAGCAGCAGTGCCACCAACAAGGACGTTCCTGGTTGTAATTCCCTCCCACCAAACTCGGCCCTCACGCAATTGCAGAAGGACATAGAGTGACTGTGCGGCTGCAAGTGCACACACATCAGTGCATTACTTTGTTGCTGTGTGCCAAAAAAAAAACCGAAAATAATCCTTAGAATTTCTTAACATACATGTTAAGAAAACTATTTTGCTTATCTGGGAATCCGGGTGGTACGGGTAGAAATGAATAAGCGAAAGCGCGGAGGCCTGACCTAGCAGAGCCTGGCCCCAAGAAGGCAACCAACAAGACTTGATTTTGAACTTGTACGACAGACGGGACTTCGCTGTCGGTCGACTGGCATTTGGACCTGACATGGAAATACCTAAATACATCTCGAGGGCTTCTGACTCACATGCTCTCACACAAAGACACACACACACAATAATGCTGGGAGCGCACAAAAGGCTTAACAGTCAGTCCTTCCAAAGCCTGGCCACAGATTCTCAACCTCATTTGGTGCATGTCGCACAATGGGGGAAAATGGAAAATCCTTTAACAATGGACTGAATTGTTGTAAACATGTTGGAAATTCTGAATAGGGCAGAAAAAGCTTCCTAACGCGCTTAATATTTAATATTTTGAGTTGGTGTAAATAGTTTCCATATACGGTAAGTAATTTTTTGACGCCTACCGGAACTATTTTGCGAACTTGTTTTTGGGTTTTCTGATTTGCATTTATGTAGTGCTGAGAAGAATATAAAAACAAAAATATTTAGAGGTTGTTAAAAAAATATAAAATTTAATTTACTTGTGAAGCCGAGTTTCATAACGGATTCTAGAAAATTTTTGTAATCAAAACTGTATCAAAACTCTAGATGAGATATTTTTTGCAGAGCTTTAAGCCAGAATCAAAACCGAATCGAACTGAAAGCTGACGATATTTTTTTGATAAAAAAAACGCAAAAATACGAACAAGTTCAAATAGGGCTTAAGGGCTTTTCTTTTAAGTAAAGTGTAAGCTCGCGCACATTAAATTTGATCATTCTTATTTTTGAGTAAAATTGAGAAAAGTTGTAAATTTTTAAAATTTTTTATTTTTTTCAAAAGACCCCGGTCTAGAAAAAAAGTTGTTTACACAATTTCATTCGATGTAGCACGATTAAAAAAATATGTGTGATTAAAATTTAAAAGAAAAATAATTTTATTTACCTAATTTTTTAGAAATTTAGTTAGGGAATTCACGTTTCCAAATTATTTTGATAGCAGCTAAATGGTTTATTTAATTTATTTTTTTACACGTTTTTTTTTAGACTGTTTTTAGACGGTTTTTTTCTGGAAAGTACTATTCTCTAACACTAAAGGGTAGAGTCGTGACAAATTTCGATCAGGTCGCTTTATGGTATGGGTGAAAAATTATAAGATATCGGAATGAATATAAATTTGATCTGTCTGCACTTATTGCGGAACTTTTAGTAAAACTGGGGTTCTTAGCTCCTACAGTCTCCTCGATACAATTGTTCATAAAGACAGCTGGACGTTTAGACAGACTGGACTATATATACCTTATAGGGTCAAAGATTCCTCTTTCCAGGGTATTTAAACTATTTAACAGTTGACAAAAAATCAAATTTTTAAGCCAGTCTTTAAATTTTCTAAGTTCCTTCCATAGTGCATGCTTATGTGCCACTTTGCTCCCGCCTACATGATTTCAATTGTTGTAATGCAGCACTCAAGGGTCGTCATCATGCCCGTCGTGGATGTCGTCGTCGTCGTTGTCGTTGCATGATTACGGACCGCCGTCTCCTTGTTGGTATGACAGCGTGCTGCGTTGCTCGTGCGGCACTTGCTACTTATAAGTATGTTTTTTGTTTTTTTGTAGGTTTTGCCCAGCGGTGCTGCATTCCAAGTGCCCTACTCTTCTTCCAAAGCAGCAGCCACAACAAAAAGGAGCAGCGTTTGTGTGTGTGTGTCAGTGTTAGTACTGCAAGTGCGTCGCCTAATCTTACATGGCTGGATATCGAGGTTAAAACTTGACAATAGTTCAACTCGACTTGCAGTACTCCCCGGCTCTGTGTTTTTTTTATTGTCTTTAGCCGTGTGTTTAACCCGGCCATGCCCGTGTGTGCTGCATATGACCGTGAGGGGTTAGTTAGATTACGTATACGTCGCGTTAACCTGTCTTCTTTAAACCAAGCTGCGACCCTGCCAGCCAGCCAATATATAATGCTCAGGCTCTTGGTTCTTATTTCTCAGTTCAAAATCCTCTGTCGTCAGCGTCGCTGCGCAGTTCGTGACCCAAATTATTTTCACAAATACATGGATACATAGATACATGTAACATATATACAGCTACATAGTTGTGTGCATGTGCAACATGCGAGTCAAGTGTGCGTGTGTGTCTTTTGCAAGTGTCTCCAAGTAGTATCTCTTTGCTGCTGCTTCTCCTCCTCGGCTCCTCCTCTGCTGCTATTCGTTTTCTTTTTTGCTTTCGTTCTGCTCTTCTTGTCTTGCAAATCGGCATTTGCTTGTGTGCAGATTTTCGAGGTTAATGCGTGCAAAACTTTGAAATTAGTAAATTTCCTTTCTCGAATTTGGGATCTAGGGCGTTTGCTCTCTTTTGGACTAGTTTGTATGCGACCGTGTGTGTTTGTAAGCCTGTGTGTGTTTGGCATAAGTGCATCTAATTTATTTGCATTTTGTGTTACAGTGCGTATACGTGTTTCTTGCTTTTTGCTGAACTTGTATACAAATAGCAACAACATTGCAACAACCCAGCAACTAAGCAAGCAACACTCGTTTAAATTAAAGTTTTTGACCTAAATTTATGTTAGAAGTTGATATTAGATAGTTTCTGTTTTTCTTTTTGTCCTACCCTTACAGGGTCTTGACTTGCGCTTAGTTTTGCGCAATATTCTAAAAAGCGACATACGTGACAATATTTTGTAATCTTGTCCCCTCCACAAAGATTCTAACTTTAGACTTGAGACGACAAAATGAGTTCATTTCGAATTTCATCTAAGGAAATTTACTTTTTGTTGTTCGCTGCTTGTGAGATTTGTGTTTTGTATTTTATATTTCCTTGTTTCCGAAAGAGCCAGCAGCTAAAATTAATTTTAAAAGTGTTCTGTTGCAGTTGGACAATCTGGGGGAGTTGTTTTCAATTAAAATGGATTTACTTAATAGTGATGTAATATTATTTTGTTACAAAGTTATACATTTTTTAAGTACAGCTTCTTCACTTAAATGGGCGCACAATTACTTGGATAGGTTGAATAAAAGAAATTTCAAATATTTAAAAACATATATTTTTTTTTGAAAGTGTCGCACATGAAAAATAGAAAAAAGCTTTCGTTTGACATAGACTATAGCCATGTCCATCTGCCTATAAGTCCGTTTGTATTGACACCTGCAATAACCCAATAGTTTACATATGTATATTTTCGATATAAACAGTACAGTAAGCTTGCAATTACATAGTTTAGCCGCATACGCGACGTACTGCTCGTTCTGGTCTAAAGTCAACTACTCACGGCTCTGGCAATTGTCAAGTTACAGCCTTTCGTATGATTGAGTGCTGCGGAGAGAGCCGCTTTCTCTCTCGCCTTGCACCGGTTGCGACATCCCTCCTTTGTTTAGCGACCGCAGTTTTATGTACGGTCCAGACGACAGGCTGCTTTTCCATGAGTATCCATCAAGCAGTTGAATCCATTCCATGTTGGATGCAAGATTTATTATGCTCCTCCTGGTGCTAGCTTCCGGGATATTTTTTTTATATCTGACCAAGGCTCAGGGGCAGTACTGTAAGTACGGGCCGAATAAACAAAATTAAACTATATGTGACCTACGGTCAGGGGCAGTACTGTAAATACCGGTCAACACAATACTATCTGACATAGTCAGAGGCAGTTTGCTAGTTAATAAGAAAACGAAATTTTAATGAATTTCAGATACCCTGTAATAGATGGGAGATAACGTTATGAAACCTTTCCTATGCGAGCAAATCCAAAAACGCACAACTCTGGGTGGGGTGGGGAAAATTGTCAATGTGCCTTTGAAATTTATGTCAATACCGTTGACATCACCTCACCCATCCGAAAAAGAAACAAATTATTACTCCTGGTTGGGTCATAACTACAAACGGTGGCATTTTCACTGCCTGGTGCTGTTGTGGGAGACGGAAACACATAATTCTCGCCATATCTCTCTCAGAAGGTGAAACGTTTGCTACAGAAGTGTGATTTCGGAAATGGAAGTGATATGTCTGAAAGACAAAATAATGGAAATAATAAAAAGGAAACTATTAAAAAAGAGTACCTATACGTTGTCCGAAAATATTGATGCCTGTAAGGTGGATGAGGAAATTAAGAAGCAGTCAGAAATAATGGACATAGCAGCATCTCATGCCCAGCTTTAAAATTAAAATGCAACAAGAACAGAACGGGCAAAACTATAGGGGATCCAAGGTGACAACAATTTCGTTAAACAACAGCGCGTCGGTAAATGTTATTAGAGGAGGAACAACTAAAAACCTTAGATGATACGAAATCCAACCCAAACTGTTTTTAAATTCGAAGCGACAAAGTAGATGAAGTTATTAAATGTCGAGTGGGTGGCCAAGAAATGTTCTTAACAATTGACTCTAGTTCTCGTTTCAACTTGGTAAGCGCAACTTAATTGATCCTCCAAAATAGAAAGGCAACAATATTTAGTGTACGGCCTAATTCATCCATTCAGTTCAGTTGCGTATCCGCATGGGACGAATTATTAAATATACCCAGTTTAGTATAACTGCTAAATTCGAAGTTCAAGCATAAAAAATGTAATATTGCTTTTATTTATGCAAATATGAGTTTAACTATATTTAGAAAATACATAAATATAGAAGATAGATTGAAACCCACAAAAAGCCAATTATTGCGCACCTGCTCGCTAAAGTTCGCATAAGATAATTCTAGTCTACTCTTTTCCAGAGACAGTCTCACATAAAGCTGAGACAGTAAATAAATATTCAGAATGCAATACATATATATGGAATTTGCTGGCCCTTATCAGAGTACTAGCCCGCTCTTCTCCTCGGTTCCTTGACTTAAGCTTTTGAAACTAACAGTTGCTGGAAACTTATTAATGTAAATTTTACGATGTCATTTACGAAAGTTTGTATTCATTTTCATATATCAGTATACAAAAAAAAATGCACGAAATTATTTATACGCTATACGGAAAGGAGCACCTTTGGTTACGAGAGAGCTCAGAGCCAATCTAAATTAAAGTGCGAACTTTATTAAAACAAGATTATTTAACTCAAGAATTTTTCTTTCTATTTTTTCAAATACTTTCAATCGCAGCATTAAGATTCAAAATTCTTCTTCTTAAATTCATTATTAAAAAGAATTTTTTTTCAAATAAAAATTTGGGGAATTCCCCGAAATAGATAAAATATAGAAATAAAGAAAAAAACTAAAAAATGTAAAAAAACACGAATGATAAGAAAAACGTGCATTGAGGCACGCTTGGGTCCTTGAGTGTTAAACCCCTTTCAAAACGGAAAAGTGACTTTTCGACCGAAAAGATTTCCGGAAATTAAACATATTAACGCTGATGCAAATTTTTAAAAATTCAGACATTTTGCCTTTGACATTTTACGTAATATACGCGATATTTACCAAATATATAAGAATCAGTTAAAAATTAGCTCGATAGAATCGAGGTATTCCAAAAATCTCATTCAAAATTTCAACAAACGTAAAAAATAAATACCGTGATTAATTTAAGTCAAAAGTGAATAAAACAAAATAAAATCATTAAAAATGTTTTTTGTGCCATTTAAGGGCGAGTTCCTCAACACCTACAAAGAATTGTAAATCCCCAAATCACGCCTACTTGCAATCTTTTGTACAATTTAGTTAGAAATCATGTAGGCGGTGGCCAAGTGAATCGCATGCATGCGCAACAGATTAATAATAGGGCTTGGCAGTGGCTTAGATAGGGGGTTAAAGGGGATCAATGTACAATCGGTTTATTTTCTTAAAAAAAAAAAAATGTCCGATAAATTTTATGGATACAAATATGTTTTATTCCCCCATTGAAAAAATGTTGTCTATGCCACTGGGGCTTGGATTTTCTTTACTAAATTTAATTGGTGTAAAATTCCTAGAATTTTCAAATGGAAATCTGACACATTAAATCTAAAAAAAAAAACAAATGAATGCTATCTAGAAAGGTTCATTTAAAATTGTTACTGTTGCTTGTTCCTAAACAAGAAAGCGAAAAATAAGATACAAAAATAAATTAAGGTGGAGTAGCTGTTGTGCGGACTAAATTAAATACTAATAAATACAAAACACATCTAAGTCCAATTCATTGAAAAAAATTATTTATATGTGACTGTGATTCCGGAACTTTACAGAGAATATTTTACATATTTTTAAAATATAACTTTTTAAATATAATTTTTCAAATATACACTGCTAGAGACTTGACAGAAACGGGAATGCAAATATTGGTTTTTGGATTCTAGCTTGGGTTCATTTTATGAGTTGGATTCATAGGCAGCATAGCAACTCTGTACTTTAAGTACTACTTTAAGAAAATATAGAGTTTTCAATCAAATCTCTTTGGCTACTTAAATTAGGTGGAATCAGGAACCCTTTATAACTTTTTTAGCACAAAATTGTCACAGTTCACAAGAAATAAATACAAAAGTTCGCCTAAAATAAAAACACATTAAATCTATAAAATACTTTAGCTTATAAAATTACTTTTTAATATATTCTTTATAAGGAAGATTTTTGGAAAATTTTACATTTCGTCTTTTTAATTAGTTCTGTATAAAATAATAAGCATTATTTTAATATTTTTTTAATATTCATATGTGTTCCGAAACATGAGGTACTTACATTTAAAGAAGGTTGTCCATTAATCATTTTGTTTTAAAAATTTTAACAAAATATTTTCTGGACACGTGAAACTTCAGAATCGTGAAAAAATTTCCCGTTTCGCCCACTTCATTCCATCTCTTCTCTACCATTTGCTTCAAATAAATATATTAAAAAAAATGCTCTTTGAACCTGGCAATAATTTCGAGTAAAGACACAATTTTCGCGATCGAAAAAAAAATACTTTCCATCATGCACATCTTTAAATCCTCCACCGCCTTTCCCAATTTTTGAGTCAACCACAGGCTCCCCTTCACAGTCCCATCTCTAATTCAGACGCTATGGTAAAACGACTCAATTAACGACTATTTTAGCGCCTTGTAATTTATTTTGCATATTCGATAACATAATTGTATTCATTAATGAAATTAAAACATATTTGAGTGTTTTATCTGCAAGCATAATTTAAGTACAAAGCATTGACCCAGCTGAAGCAGACGAAGAAGAACAAGCTGTTGAAAATGAGTTTGTCCAGCAAACAAGGACACGAAGATTATACTGAAGGCACGTGAATAGAAAAGCGGCGAATAAGCAAAAATGAGAAAAAATCTACCAGGGAAGCCGGAAAAAAATGGAGGGCGCACAGACACATACAAAATGCGCCCCCATGAATTTATATATCTGTGTGAATAAGTGTAAATGAGAGTGTATGGAATCATGGAGCCTTGGGAATGCCAACTTGGACAACTAGGTATATACAGCGCAGTAGGTATGTACGTATGGTATATACATATACTGGCCAGACTGTGCGTGTCCTGGTCCAGGCCTTGCGCCGCGTGCTAATTATGATGAAAGATTTCTGCATCTTTTAGCGTTAATCCATTTGGAAAATTAGAAATGAAAATTTAATGAAATTTCCAGCAACTTCAACAGCTTTTGCTTATACATTTATTCACACTATGCCTTTTGCCGTTTTTTCTATTATCTTTTTTTTTTCTTTTCTATGTAGATATATAGTAAAATGTTTTTTCACCGTGCTAGTTTCCAGGCAATTAGAAAATGTGCGTCGTTTATTAAAGTGCCTCAAACTATGTAAAACTAATTGAATGGAGCCACACGCGAAAACTCACCAAGAAAATGGCAACAGAGTTTCCAATGAAAGTTCGTGAATACAATATTTGTTTGCCCGAACTACAAGGGCGGATAGGGGGAGGATCCAAGGTTAATGGCGTTTCTAATTAACATCAATATTTGCTAAACTTGGGGTCCTGCATGTCTGTCTGTTGGTTAGTTTCAAAGTTTACTTTAATTAGGAGTGTATTGAATTTCAAAGTTTAAGCCACTCTAACTGATGTACTTACTTACACCTCAGGTATTCTTATACTGTATGTAGGAGAAGCCTGATGATTCGAGCTCAGACACTTTGAATGTTATCCAATTACGTTTTCAATGTCTTGAAAACAATAAATTTAAAGTGGTGCTATTAAAATTACGTAATTAAAGGACATAAGGGTTAGGAAAGGGATAAGTGCTGCTTTATAATTTTGCAAATGTTTGCAACAAAGAGAAGGAGACACCGGAGACCCTCCAAAGTTATGCCTTACCAGGAGATCTGAATCTAATTTGAATGATGAAATAAACAAATCTTTTAATGCCGTCCCTATCACACTAAATTTTATTTTTGGTGTAGCGAATAATTTTTCATCAGTATTGGATTATAACCTAATTTGTATCGGTTAAATAAAAAATAAATATAAAAAAAAAAAAAAAATTAATACCGAACCTAATTTTAATCCGACAATAATTGTCGCAGATAATCGCAATACAGTATTTTAGACTCCATTGCTCAAATCGCTTAAGTGTTGAACTCAAAACTTAAACGCAGCTCGATTTCCCGCGTCCAATCTCAGCCGATGTTTTATATTAATTTTGTGCATATGTGTAACATAGAGAAGAATACATGGAGATCAATATGATCAAGAGGACAAGAGAAATTAATTTAGCCATGACCTCCATCTGTCTGAACACCTAGATCTCTGAGACTATAAGAGGTAGGTTAACCCAACTTGATTTGGACGTCTCCAATGTGCATGCCAGATAAAGTTTATTTTGTCTTCTTCTTCCACCCCAAATGATTTCAAAGCGCAGGAGGAAAAGAGCAATTAATTTAGATATTTCCCTCCGTCTGTCTGAACACCTAGATCTCTGAGACTATAAGAGGTAGGTCAACCCAACTTGATTTGGACGTCTCCAATGTGCTTGTCAGACAAACTTTATTTTGTTTTCTTCTGCCATTCCCCTTCCACCTCCAAATTATTTCAATGCGCTATACTTTCTACAATTTTAAAGATACAGTTTTAGTTAGTCGAAGCCAATTTACAAAAAAAAGTTTTTTGTTGCGGTTTTATGTTACTATTGACAACAGACTGAGAGGGTAGAGGGTTTCTAAAAGTCGACCACGCCTGACTTTAACTTTCAAAGAATATTCTAATGGAAACAATTTTTTTTTGGTTTTCGGGTAGAAGAAATCCAGACCGGAATAATAAGTTGGTCAAAATTACCAAATTTTAATCATGAAACTATTCAGGCATGTTCTAGGTTTCGATTTCGACAAAAACTGTTGGAATCGAAATGAAATGTGTTCTAGATTTCGATTCCGACAAGAGTCGACTCGTTTTGAAAAGTTTGGGTCGCATTACATATTTTTTAATGTTTTAAGATAATTTAGATGTACTCACTTGAACGAATCAAGGTTAATTTTCATTATATATTTTTATTACAAAAAATGTATGTTAAAATTGTGTGTACATGCAAAACCAAAACGAGTGGAATGAAAGTAAGGTGTTCTGGATTTAGACAAAACAGAACTTCGAAAAGTTATGTGTTGTCGCGTTGCACAAGTAAATTCGAAGATAACTTTATTAATGGATGGCTTAAAATATGAATAAAAATAAATTGCACAAAATTTGTAAATAAAGAAAAAATGTTTCCCTCTTTGAAAAATGTTGGCAAAAAGGAAAAATAAATTATTTAACTTGTTGTTCGAAAACTTGTGGCAACTCTACAATGTCAACTTATCGATAGGTGGCGAGTTGGTCAGCTGGCAATTTGGCGCACATTTAAACAAACAACAATGTGCCGCTATTTTTGTAGTTATTTTTAATAATAAATTTTTGAAGGGGCAAAAAACGAAGCGCTAAGCGGTAGAGTATAATGCGTGAGCAATATTTTGCACGCCGACTCAATCCAAACGTTGCCAAATCCTCCTAAATTTGCAAACACTGACGTCGTCAAGCGATGACTTGGAAGGCATCTGCTTGCATCAGATTGGTATAATTAACCGCATGGCCTAAGCATTTGTGAAATGCTTATGGAAAAAAAAACATTACAGGAAAAATGAGGATATAGCAGAGAAGTAATTGAAGGCGACTCTGAAGCTGCTGCTCAAAATAGTTTGTTGAGTAAAATAAAATAAACAACTTATACAATTATAAATTTAAAATGCGAACTACAAGCAGCTTAATTTTTGCTACGTTTCCATTTTTAAAAGACGGCTGCTGTATGATGTCGCTGCCATTTAAATTTTGCGCCACATAAACAAACATAAACAACACAGCTGTTTCTGGTCTGAATGAAAACGATTCGAAATCGCTTCGAACTCAGTCGAAATCGTTATGACTTTTCAAAACGAGTCGAAATCTAGAACAGGCCTGATTATTGTAGTAAAATAGTCGTTTCGAAACTGCAGTTACCAAAATTGGTATGTGGATTTAAAACTTTCCCTCCTCCCCACCAGTATTTGGCTAATGTTTTTCACTGTTTACCAAAAATTTCTGTTTCTTATTAAAAATTTGAACTTAATGCGAACAAAAATTAATCCTTTAATAGACAAATGCTACATACATTTAATCTTTAATATCTGTTGTTCAAAATATCTTTGATTTTTGCTAACTTTTTTCAACCAAAAGCGTATGAGTAAGTGTAACACTTGTTAAATACTTCGAAATTGTGGTAAGCGAAAAAAATCATGTACCAGAAACAAAAACCCACTGTTCTCTTTAAGAACAGAGAACATTTTTTTTCTGTTCAATCTATTTTTCAAGAAATTTCTTTTTATGTCACGCCAGTGTAAAATACTGGTATTACATCAGTATTGAGCTTCATTCGTGAATCTTATATTTTAAATATTGCTCTTAGTGCTCTCGCCGCTAAAGAATAGGAAGAACGACAAGCGCGTAGTTAGGAGGGAGACTTTGCACCAATAGAATTTTTCATTTAATTCAATTAAACTTAAAAATACTTAAATTAAATTTAATTTAATACTTAAGCCAACCTAGCCTCTCCTATCTTGAATATACATACTTCACAATATCCATAAGCTTTGATATACATACCACTTTAAATTTTTTAATTTTACTCATAAGCGAGTAGCGTAATTGTAGAAATCAATAGCTTTCAGAAATAACTATAACTTTGAAAATAACTAAAAATGTACATTTTAATTTAATTTAATTATTATTAAAAATTGTATGTTAAATTGTAAACATTAGTTTTGCTAAACAGAAGTACGTCAAATGACTGAAGCGGTCACTCAGGTCACTCACTATTAAAATAGTGTTAAAATGTGTTAAATCGCTTAGCGGAGTTATAAATATTAAAAAGCAAATACGAGCAAACATTTGAATAGCTATTTAAACTAATTTAATAAAGTGCGCTTCGAATTTAACTATGCAAAGTGTTAAAAAAAGGCCAAATAGAAAATGCATTTATGATGCGTGGGTGTGAAAAAGGGCGCGCGAGTTATAAGAGCGTGGTCCAGCTTTCGGGAGTCTTTTATTATTATAACATGTGCCCACCAGAAAATGCTAATGTTTTTGTTTTTGGTCCAGTTTTTTGAGAACGTTGTTTTATTTTTTGGGTATTTACTTTTAGTTTTCTTTTTTTGAATTAAAACTATAAAATATAATTTAATTATAATGACAATTAAGACAATTAGGGTATTCACGCTTTGTGTTGAGTTGAGGAGTTGAAAAGTTGAGGAAAAAGTCCGCAGGCCAAAGCGTGAACAGCCCTCTTGAGTTTCATGAGATGAGTTGTTGAGTTTTCTTCTTCTTTCCAGAGTTTGTTTACATTTGTAAATTGGTACAATTGACATTAAAATTAAAAAACTTGAATTAAAAATGCCGAGTCAAAGCATAAAATCTATTTCAATGAAACCTGCAGCTAAAGTAGTTATGTATTACATGGATTTTTATTAATTTATTACTGCGAAAATGAAATAATTGCAGAAAAACCGTATTTGACTCTGTGCTTGTTCTTCCATGTGTTTGTTTACATTTGTAAATTGGTACAAATTGCATTCAAATTAAAAAACTTGAATTAAAAATGCAGAGTATGAACATAAAATCTACTTTAATAGAACCTGTAGCTAAAGTAGTTATGGATTACACAGATTTTTATTATTTTATTGCTGCAAAAACGAAACAATCGTAGAAAAACCGTATTTGAGTTTGTGCTGCTTCTTCCCGTTGTTTGTTTACTTTTATAAATTGCTGCAAATAATCATTAAAATAAAAATGCCAAGACTGAGCGTAAAGTCTACTTTGATTGAAACTGTTGCTAAAGTGGCTGTGGCTGAAATTAATTTTATTAAAGGTTCGTCTGCTAAAACAAATTCATTGCAGAAATACTTAGTTTTTGTTTATTACTAGGGGGTTGCGGGAGGACATGAATGCTATAATACTCTCGCGGCAGGGCGACCACTTCCACATCCCTAAGTCAATTGACTGGCGCCAGAACGTGCTCAGTTCCTTCGACGACAAGCGATTTGTTCAAATGCTGAGGGTAACTCCCTAACAGTTCCATCATATATTAAGCCTATTACATCTAGTTTTACTCTTTTACTCTAATTCAATTAATTTCGCACAAAAAAGGCGCAACCGTTTGTTACTTGCGTTAATGCAATTTGATTATTTTAAATTTGGCGCTTACTTTTTTCCAACGAGTATACGGTAACTCGTTGCTTTTCATACCACGAAATGGCTAAAAAATGGCAAATGCATTAGTGCTGAAAAGGCAGCGAATTACCACATTGTGCAACACTTTCTCAAAAACTCAACAGGAAAAAGTAGACTAGGGTCTGGGATGAGGAAAAGTTGAGTTGAAAATCGAAACGCAGGGTTGATTTACATCATGTATTTGTTTTTGTAAAAGTCCTCAACTTTTCAACTCCTCAACTCAACACAAAGCGTGAATACCCTAAATGTTACTGCTGATGACCACGGAAAAACCAAATTGAAAATTAATACGTGAAGTTAATACCGCCATAGCCCCGGTAACTGCAGCTAACTTCACTTCCTATTTTGCACATGCTTTTTTGTAGACGACAATACATGCTAGTCTAATTCATTGTTGCCGTCCTTGTCACATTTTAAACGTCGCGACGCGTCGTCACCTGCAGCTTTGCCATGATTTTCTCGCCTGACCATGGGTGGCATTGGGTCTGCGATCTAGGGGTGCCATATCATGTATGGTAACTCGCGCACATGCCTGCAAATTATTATTGCTAATATTTTTTTTTTCTTTTTTTATGTGCAATCAGTGTGATAAGTGCAAGCGTGTGTGTGAGCAACGAGATGTGCAAGCAGATATGCAAGAAAGAAGTTGTGCCCCTGCAGTTCGGCCGCCGTCAATTGGCAACATGTCGCCAGTAAAATAAGCAAAAAAATTGCATGTATTTGTTGCCTTGCCTACTTAGGCAGACGATGTTTTTCTTTTAATTTAACTGTTTGTTACCTACACATAATCTCTTTGGTATACATCTTTCTGTATCTATACTTTGACTACTGTAAATCTGCCAAAAATTGCTTTGGTGCCCTTTATTTGAACTATTATGTTAAACAAGAGTGTACGTATTTTGCGATTTTTATTAATTTATTGTTCGTGTCAAATTTTATATTTATCAGCAGTTAATTGCTTGTAACCAAAATAACATATTTTTATAAAAGAAAAAAAGTATTACAAGGAGACCCGTTTTTGTTTTTTAAAACAAAGGGTTAACAAATAAAATACAAATTGGTAAGCAAAGTACTTATTTATTAAAATGTTAAGAGAGAGGTCTTTGTATAGGCCTTATTTTAATAAAATTCATATTTAAAACAATAACTTTTTTTAGAAAGTCAAAAACTTAACGGAAAGTTCTCTTATATTAATATCGGATAATAAATTAATAAATTTACACAATATTATTTAAATTATTAATACTGCAATGTAAATTACTTTTAGTGAAATATTGTCTCCATACAAATATTTATTCGACTTTTTGTATTTACTAATAATAATCGTTAATACCTTTCAAATTTACACCATGTCTGTGGTAAATTACTCAAGATTTGTCTGTGGTTAATTACTTCCTACATGTCTGTGGTAAATTACGGGCGACATGTCATCGAGGAGGCGACAATTGCACCCATCGTATGACATCGTGTGTAAAAAAGAAATTAGGCGGGATACGAAGATGTCGCTGATAACTTGCCACTTTGTCGCTAGTAATTTACCGGTAAATCGCTACAAACAGCGAACAGCGAGTAAGGCAGATTCTTCTGCTTTTTTGTTTTCTTCTGTTATGCTTTTTATTAAGAGTGGAAGCAGAGCGCTTGCCTTTTGCTTTGTAAGCAAAAGAAGAATGAAACCAATAATAATACAAATAATAAATAAGGTGAGTGATATTGCTTTACGAATACGGTTAACAAACAATTTATTCTGTCATTCCCAAGACAAATAATTGTATGTGTATTAGTTCAAATAATTTTTATTAAAAGAAAGCTTAGTTATTGATTGCTATATTATTATTACTATTGCTGTTGCGTTTGCAATGAGCTTTAAAAAAATCACATTAAATTTTTTATTTACAATCTTAATTACTAAAAAAGCATTTCCCTAATAAATAAATAATAATAATAATTTTTGTAAAAAGAAATAAATAATAATATGTACGATATTGTGTCACTTCATAAACTAATTGTAGGCTGCGGGGCATTAAGGCAACCAGAATTTTATATAGTACCCACGTCAATTTTGGCCTCAACCCCCCACAAGTTCACTTTTTAGGTATTGCTAAGAGTGATACTGCGGTTCGTTTGCAAAAATGTTAATAAATGGTATCTCCAAGGTAATCTCAATTGAATTTATGTCCGGGTTAGTCACCAGGCACTCCAGAAAGTGAATATTTTGCCTGTTATCCTGTTCAGGCAGGCAAATAAATAAAATATGGTACTGTCATATAATGCAATATATTCCTGTGTAGTTAATCGACCCGATAAATGTATTGTCTTGCATATACCACTAATCGCAGACTATATCATGAATGTTTTCCCACAACCGAATTGTTTTTAAGAAGTGTTACAATTATACCTTATGCCACATCAGAACCAACCAAATTAGACGTTTTGCATCAAAAATCTAAATTTTTCTTTTAAAATTTTATTTTTCATTAAAATTGGCAGTATTAACATCAAAAACGAAGAGGACGACCTAAAACGTGGTTCGCTTCTTTAATACTGCCCGGTATATATTAAAATTATACGTAAAAGGAAAAAACATAAAAAATTTTGAAATATTTTACCAAAATTATTTAAAAATAATTAATAATTTTTTGTATCAATTATTATATAATTTAAGTTTAATGTGATGTTACTTTTGCGCACATGCGTCATAATTTTTTATTTTTATCCTTTTTAAATACAATCTGTCTAATGTGACTTTCTTATAAATTATTACAGAGAAACCTTTTTTTATATTTTTTATATTTTTTTATGATAGGAACTTGAAAGCAAAAGTGTAGTGGGTCGCACATGTTTAAGGAATAAAACTATTGGATCTGAAGAGGCTGCCAACATGCTTAATAGATCCTGGTTTTACTTTTGTATGTATTCATACTTCTGAATTTTTTAAAATCTTTGTTTTTTCGATTTCAGGGCTTTTTCTTATATCTTTTTAATTGGTAGGCATTGATATTATAGATAGCAAGTTCGCTAAAATTTTCAGAAGTTTGGCAGAAAGCTTTTTTCCGAGACATTTTTTCAGTAACGGATCTGCAGTATTACAAACATATTCACGAAATTTTCGAGCTGTTATTCCTTTTTTGCAGTTAAAATTATAGAAAATGACAGCAATTTTTTTAATAATGTCACTATCCACTCCAGAAATATCTCGTGTAACTTCGATTTGCTCAAATACTTTTCGTGACGAGTTTTTATCGTTTGTGTTTCCACATCTATTTTTGGGGCAGTGTGCAATTGAGTAAAGAAAGGAACTTAAATTTTGTATTCATGATGAAATTTTGAAAGTCCTTTTTGTAACTCTCACCCCTAACCGCCTTGGAATTATTGCAGAAAACAAAGATTGAACTAGCATCTCATATAAGTAGCCCATTGGCAAGTGTGGTTATTCTACGTAGTTTCCAAATTTCAGCGAACGTACGGACAGCCGAATAGACGACAGGCAGGTAGACAGACGGATATATCTAAATTAATTTGTTTAGTGCTTCCCGACCATATTGGACTAAACTTTTTGCATTAAGAAAGGTAATTGCACAATGTGAAACCTATCGGGGTGAAAAAGCAATCATTTACTTGTATTCTTATTGAAAAAGTAATTGCTTTTTTACTGACTCTATCATGTCCTCGCAAGGACTTTAACTTGTCTGTATGGTATACGAATTTGTTGCCAATCATCACTCATTGTAACACTTAAAGAAACCATCATGTGACAATTAAAAATTAATGCATTTTAATTTCTCCTTCATTTTGGTAATTCCATATTGTGACCTCCAGTTCGAAGTGGTTACAAAACACGTTTTTAATTACCCATTTTCGAGCTATGAATTGCCAAAGCAAATACGCTGCAACATGACAGTCATATGGCAACAAAGCAATCCTTAAATATCCAACTTGAGTGCAATTAAAATGGTCGTAATTGTCGCTTTAATGATTTTCAGATAACATTCTTTTTTTTATTTCCCGCTGCTGGAAGGCAAACAGAGAACGCTGTCCAAAGCAGGGTCAACAGAGTGTCAGGATAAGGCCTGGACTGGACAGGATGGGGCAGAACAAGGCGTACTTAATTGCGAGCACGCACAGCAATTAAAGCGCCAGCAGAATTTTTGTCAAATAATTCAATAAAATTTAATGAAAAGTCGTTAAAAGCAAATTTCAAGTGCCAGACGTAAATAAATATTGGGTAAAAAAATATATTTACGTGTTTCTATTTATGGGCGCAACAATGTAAGGCTAAATTTTAAATGTCGATAGGCAACATGGCAACACGGAAATGGGTGGATCCCAGTGGGTGTGTCTTGGGGCAGGGGCTGGGGCGTGTACAGCGACCATAAAACATTTTCCAGGCTGTAGCTAATGGCCAAATGGACGTTGGACTAGCTTTTTGGATTTAAACATTAAACGCACTTGTGCGTTTATGTTGACGATGAGGATCTGGACCTCTAGGTCATACTAGGCATTCCTATTTGGGCGTATGTAAGTTTAGTGGGTGACTACAACAGGCCTAATTGATATGTAAATTGTTACGGCTTCATATTTATTTAAAAAAAATGGAATTGCTTATAAAATATTTGGAGTTTAAAAATACTAATCGCTTATATTTTTATACCCACTAACAATAGGTCAAGGGAATTATAGATTTCTTTTATTTATGTAGCAGGCGGTAGGAGACGTAGCAGACATAAGGTCGTCTTTATATCAAAGTGCTATTCAATTCCTTAAGTATGCATAAGTTGAGTCATTCTATGCATCCATCTGTATTAATACCTACATCTAAGAGACCATAAGAGCTTGAGACAACAAAATATATATCTTTTAGCAGAAAAAAATGTGGTACAGTCGAGGCGGTGCCCGACAGTGAAATACCCTGTACCTTTTGTCTCGAAAAAAATTTTCCTGCATATTCCTCCTAAGAACTTTCCATTTGGAATTTATGTTTTTTTTGGTGAAATTCGATATTTATACCTAAAGTTCCCTAAATTTATACCGATTTTGATGAAAATCGAATGTTACGTCAAAGAATTTATTTAAATTATATGGGGTAAGTTTCAAGTTGGTATGTTGAGGGGTGTGGGAGAAAACACGGAAAATCGATTGCGGGGGGTGGGGGACCGCGTCGATAAAATTTGGATGTGGATTTGTTCATTGGAGCCACATGAATCAGCTTACCAAAAATAATAAATGTAATTCTAGGTCACTTGTAACCATAATTACGAGGAGTCAAATATTGACGCAGTTTATAGGCAAGGGTGGTGTAATTTGTACATTTTTGACTATAACTTTTGCTGTATTTGTCAGATTTTGTTCATTTTTTACACACAGATGCATGTAACCACAACGCATCGCTGTGTTAAACGGGCGGACATGGCTCAATCGCTAGCCGAGGTTATGATACGCATTTTGGTATAAAGGACTTGTGGTCTGCCACGCCTCCTTCTGTCCGTTACATACATTGCACAAATCTAGTAGTATACCCTTTGTACCTATAGGTACAGGGTATAAACACGGCTTCCACCAATTCTGTAAAAGCCAACCAGTCAATTGTTTCCTTTATGCAACTTGTTGCTTAGAATATTAATTGGAAAAAGTTTTATGCTTGTATAAAAACTTTTAAAGATATAGTCATAAAGGCTACCCTCTAATACTTACCCTTACTACCCTTACGAATAGTTTTTCTTTTGACTCACATGTTCTTGCCCTTACAGAAACGTGGTTAAACTCTTCAGTTTCTGACCATGAAATTTTATCTTCCAACTTTGTAGTATACAGGCTTGATCGCTCTGTCCGCCGTGGTGGAGGTGTCCTTATTGCTGTTGATGTAAAACTTAGTTCTAGCTTAGTTAAAGTAGATACTTCGTTGGACATTGAATTCATTTGTGTCAAAATAAGTTTGCATAACTCTTCATGTTTTATAACATGTTCGTACATTCCTCCTTCATCTACTACTGAAATTTATTTGCAACACTTGGCTGCAATTAACTATGTTCATTCGCTTTTACATAATCGCGACAATCTCTTAGTTTTAGGCGATTTTAACCTTCCGTTTCGTCACCTTCTTCTAACTCTGTTATTTCGTCCTCTTATAACGAATTCCTGGACGGCTTGCTCGATTTGCCATTACTGCAAATAAATGTCGTCCAAAACTGTTTAAATCGAATCCTTGATTTGGTTTTTGCCAATGATCCCGCTATTGTGTCAGTCTCCAGATCTTCCCCGTTATCTATTCCTGAGGATTCATATCACCCTTCTTTGGATATTGAAATCCTTATTAGTGCGCCTCAACCACATTTTTCTTCTCCTGCTATTGTCCGTCGCCGCTGTTTTCGTAAGGCTAATTTTACTATGTTAAACGAACTTTTAACCTCCACTGACTGGTCCCGCTTGATGAATTGTGATGACGTGAATGTAGCTGCATCATTTTTCTATGATACGCTAAACATTATATTTGATGCGTGTGTCCCTTCGACAAATGCTTGTTTTTCGCTCAAACCTCCCTGGTTTACTCGGAATTTGTCACATTTAAAAAATTTGAAATCTAGATATTACAAGAAATTTAAAAGGACAGGCTCTAATCGTGATTTCTCTAATTATTCGTATGCTCGATCTGAATTTATCCTTTTAAACAGAAATTGCTATCAAAATTATTTATCCCGTTGCCGTGAACAATTTTCTGTTGATCCGAAACAGTTCTTTAATTTTGTAAATTCTAAACGTAAATCTGATCTATTTCCTTCTACACTCATGTATAATGGTGTAGTAGCCTCTACTGACGCAGGTATATCTAACTTATTTGCTAGTTTTTTTCAATCTACTTACTCTTCAAAGTCTTACTCTCCTAATTCTTATCCTTTCAATATTTCGTCTGGTAGCGGTCCATATGTTCCATTTATTAGCAATGATGACCTCAATTCTGGTATTTGTTCGCTTAAAATGTCTTACTCGCCAGGCCCTGATAATGTTCCTACCTGTGTTATCAAAGCTTGTGCACTAGCGCTTCATGAACCCTTGCTGAAACTATTTAATTTGTCACTTGAATCGGCCTCTTTCCCTACCATTTGGAAATCGTCTTTTATTATCCCCCTTCACAAAAAGGGTAATAGATCCGATGTTTCCAATTATCGTGGCATCGCCAAATTGTCATCAATTCCCAAATTGTTTGAAAAAATTTTAGTGGCTCATTTGCAGCATCTTTGTAAGTCCCTTATTTCCCCGTGCCAGCATGGATTTATGAAAGGTCGATCGACCTCTACAAACCTTCTGGAGTTTACATCCTTTGCATTTAAAGGATTTTCAAATAAACTTCAAACAGATGTCATTTATACTGATTTTAGTAAGGCCTTTGACTCTGTTAATCACAAACTCCTTCTTTTCAAGCTTGGGCTCTTAGGATTACCGACCAACTTTCTCAATTGGATTTCATCTTACCTTGCTGATAGAACCCAAAGAGTTATAGTTAGGTCTACTGTTTCCAAAATTGTTCAAGTATCTTCCGGTGTTCCGCAAGGTAGTCATCTAGGTCCTCTTTTTTTTACCCTTTTTATAAATGATCTGCCAAATGTGGTAAATCATGCCCGTGTTCTTATGTTCGCTGACGATGTTAAACTTTGTTTCTCGTTTAATGATTTCACGTCACATCTTTTACTTCAAGATGATTTAAACTCTCTTTATAACTGGTGTACGGTTAACCATTTGAACTTAAACCTTTCCAAATGTATGTTTATGACATTTCATCGACACAAACCTCACTTGGTTAATTACTCCATAAATGGTTCTCTTTTGGTGCGTATCTCTTTATGTACTGATTTAGGTGTTACTTTTGAGCCTAAAATTACCTTCAACACCCATGTTTCTACAGTTGTGAATAAAGCTAGGTGTGTTTTAGGGTACATTAAACGCTGGTCAAAAGAATTTAATGATCCGTATACGACCAAGGTTCTTTATTCTGCTCTCGTTCGCCCAGGTGAGTACTGTTCCTGTGTTTGGTGCCCTCAATACAAAAAATATCAAGCACGAATTGAATCTGTTCAGAAACAGTTTCTCCTTTTTGCTCTACGAAGCTTAAATTGGGACCCCAATATCCGTTTGCCTCCTTATGCCAGTAGACTTCTTCTAATTGATCTACCTTCTTTGAAAAATCGTAGGATTGCCCTTAATGCTATTTTTTTGCATAAACTCATAACTGGTTCCATTGATTCCCCTTTCCTACTTCGGCAGCTTTTGTTTAACATTCCTAGACGCTCCTCTAGAAATTTTGTACCCTTATCTCTTAAGAGATGCACTACAAATTATGCTTTACATGAGCCTTTTAGAGTTTTATGTTCGAATTTTAATGACTTGGCACGTATCCTCTCAAGTGAACTTTCGCCTTCCAGTTTGATGAGAGCTGTCTTGAACCACCTTAGCTCCAGTTAAAAATTACCCCAACGGGCAGGAGTCCGATTATTTTCTGGATTGCTGGTTCTACTTGTTTGCTACTGACCACAATTGGCTGTGGGTAGGGGCATAGCTGGCCACCAGGCAAATAAAATTCCCCCAACGGGTCAGTGGCAAACTACCTAATATTAATTATATTATATTATATTAAATATTTTAAAAATTTGTTTATAAGTTTCTTTTTGTATTATCCTTTTTAAATTAACCTTGTTTTTTGTTTTTAAGTAATCAACTGATTATATTATATGTTGATCCTAAATAAATAAATAAATAAAATAAATAAGCTCCAATAATAATTCACTGAGTTTCAATAATAATCACCCAATTTGGTGGTCATGAGAACCTAATCAACATTGTAAAATCGAAACTTCCCCGAAGCCCGTGAACCATTACGGTGACTCTGTCTGCAATCGTAAATATAATATTGCGAATTTTTCCATAAATATTTACCTTTTTGTTGGAAAAGTGGTAGCTATATATCCCACCTGGCAAATTTTCGACTTATTAAATTAAATCATAAGAAAGTTTCCCAATCCTTGGAAAAATAGTTTAATTTAACTATCAGTTATGAATTCCGATTCCAACTGCCATATTGAAAATTTGAAATCTGGAAATTGTAATATGTACAAGTAATTTTTAAGAGTAGTACCCCAAATTTTATAGCGATTGGCGTAAATTATTTTTCTCTTATTTTCTGGATTCATATATTTTATTTAATTTCTAATAATATCACTTTGTACTATTTTATACCAAAATGCTACGCGGAACCATTTTCTTTGTTCAGATCAAATTTCATATCAGGTTTCTGAGATAAGCTCTAAAATGGCTGGTTTTATGTGTTTCTTTTTGACGTTGTGTCAGAACCCTGACGTGTTGGGGGTTATATGACCTCGATTTCGGTCTCAGTGATCTCACAAGCATATAAAAATAATAACTCAAAAACATTAGGAAAACATGATCTGACCTCTGGATGCAAAAGTCGTTTGTTTTGCGTGGCTGTGTAATCAATTATTACAAAATAGTAGGTACATAAGACATTGTTTCATAATGATGAGAGAGAGACCTTCTAGTTTTTTTTTACAACTCTCTGAAAAAACTTAAGAAAAATAAATTTGTTTTTCAAAACACTTCACGTCAGGGAGAATTGCCCCTATCGACAGAAACTTTTTTGTTCGGTTACTCAAAAACTATTTGTCGTAGGAAAGCGATATAGGATTTTGTGGATAATCTCAAATACTTTAAAACGGTATTTTTGGTATGTTTGCGGAAAAACATACCGATTTTAAGACAGAAGCAGATTTTGCGAGAAACACCAATAACCTAATAATTTTTACCCTTTTAACTATAAACACCCATTGTGTTTGCTGCAATTGACCTATGACCTTGATTTAAATTCTACTTGATAGATAATTCTACTGAAAACTATTTTTTTTTGAAAACTCTAAGTATTATAGCAAAAAAAATATATTACTCGTTTTTCGACTTAGAACAGGATCGCAAACAATTCCTGAAAGTTTCATCAACTAAGTATTTTTTTGCAGCAAATGTATTATAATTTTTGGGCCTTCGCTTACTCTACTATATTGGCAATAGAAAGGTTTTTGCCTGTGTATTAGTATTTTCTGAAATGTTATTATTTATCAACATCATCTGCTTTGTAGTAAAATCTTCTTTTATTTTTTTTGTTTATTCAGTTATCTTTCAACCTTTTTATAACCTCATTCGGTTATATTACTAATAATCTTTATGTTTTGGTTTCTTTGTTCGAAAATCATTTAGCCAGTAAATTGCAATTTATTAATTTTTTTTTGTTGATGCATTGTGAAATATGTATCAAAATAAATATATTCATAGGTTTATTTAGAGCAGTTGTCGGTATTAAGATAGTCTTAATACCTTGGGAGCCCAAACTAGAAACCAAGCTATTTCAGTGTTCCAAATGTGCTGTACAAAAAATAACACAATAAAAAAATTACGAAATTGCATTTGAACAAATTTTTTCTGTAAGGTTCATGTTTAAAACTAAAAATATAGCTTTTTTGTGTAACTAAGCTTTTTCATTCAGTAAATGCAGTCACCATGAATTTTTCATCGAACTTCGACAATCAGTATCACTCCACGCTTGCCTACGAGATAAGATTGTTCCGAGTATAACAACGGCAATTTGTGCATACTTCAATCATGATTTATATTGTGCTTCAGTGGCATATTGATATTGCTCTGATCGTTGTCGAAATACGACTTCTTATCGCATCTAAACAAAAAGAGTAACAGCCAATGTTCACCTACATTTTCAAGAGCAAAGAGATTACAATTTCTTAGGTGAGAGAAAATAAAAAATTCCAAAACAATTTGTATTTATAGTCTTATTTATGGTGACCATAAGCTCTTAGCTGGGAAGCAAAAGTCTGCTCTTTTACGGAAGGTAACGCTTAAGATAGTCTTATCTGCACTCGAATAAACACCTACGGAATTATTCTAATGTATATGTACAATATAATGGTGCTAATAATGCTTCCGTCGTGAAATAATTAGTTTGTGTGGATATAATAAAACATTAAACGATGTAATGTATAAATAAATATATTTACTTGTTGTATATAAAGACTTGATGTTCTTTTAAAGTGTTTTATTATAAAATAAAGGCGTACCAAAAGCCATTTTACTAACATAATATTCCATAACAATGTGGTTTATAACACTAAGAATATGCCAGTGACGTCACTGTTCATCTCTGGTTTGGCTGCTGAATGAAATTGAATTGCTTTAAAAAAGAAACTCCCTGCAAAAAACCTAAGACGTTTTGGACACTTACAACTAATAGTTCTTTAATTTAGTACATTTAGTAAACAAAATGTACAAGACCTACTCATTTAATAACGTCAAATAAAGTTAAATTTATTAAAAATTACTTTATTTTTTTTCCGCTTTTTATATCACAAAATGGGTTAAAAAATAACCAAATAGTGTTGGAAATGCAGCATAGGGCGCATTTTGGAATACTTTTTCATTACTTCGATAGCTAAAAAGTAGAATAGGGTCTGGGTTGAGAAAAAGTTGAGTTGAGAGTTGAAAGTCATCGCTGTACATTTTGTTGTTGCAATAATACTCAACAGCAAGCATGAATACCCTAATTGGAAATAAGTACTTATTAAACAAAAAATATTTTATTCGTTCCAGAACTTGTTAAAATGATAAAAAATCTTGTTGATTATAATAACTTAACCCTTAAAACCGCTTGTAAGATTAGGTTGCGTCATTAATCTGATAGCTGATCATTATAACTTTTGAAATATCTTATTAAATAGAGAAAAGTTTAAAGCTTATTTTATTTTTTAAACAACTATTTTTATAAAAATTTATTTTAACAAATATAAAATACATATATCCACATTTTTGTTAAAAATAGTTAACTTTTATGATTCGTTGGAAAAAATTATTCAAATAATTTATTAATTTTTGAGAGAAGACATGTTAAAAATTCAATTAAATAATTTATGCACCTAAAAATCATTATAATCGATACGATTTATTCAAAAATGTTCGCTTAGCAAAAAATAATTTACAAAATTTATCTACATATGTATATATGTATATGTACATATATGTATTTTGTTTTATTTAATAATGCCCAAAAGTATGCTCCCAACTATTTGTTGGCTTACAGTTTGAGAGCCACTTAGAAAATATAAATTCAAATGTAAAATTTTTTTATTTTTTTTTTTTTAATATTTATTTTTTATTGGCAATCAACCGATACGTATAAGATTATCATCCAATATTGAGAAAATAAAATTAATCGGTACACATTAAACATAATTAAGTGTGTGATAGGGCGTAAATTACTATATACATGCTATATTTACAGATTTACACAATATTTACAAAAACAAAATTTACAAATAGATTTGACTCAATCTACTAAATATTCAGGTGCTTATAATCTGAGAGAGCAGAGGATAGCGAGATTCATACATCTTTAAGCTTTACCTCATAAAATATAGAAAGGAAGCACGAGCTCTTAATTAAAAAAAAATGTGATACAGTCGAGGCTGGGCACGACAGTACTTTGTACTCTTATTCTCGAATAAAAATATATTCCTTCTAAGAAGTTTTCAATTGGAAAATGTATTTTTCGTTTGTGCAATTTTCAACCTTGTTTGATGAGAATTAAAAATTACGCTAAAGAAGTTATTATGAGTATAAGGGGGCTGGGGATATAAGTATATTTTTCAATATAATTTTTTTCCTTTTGTGCGATTTTGTTTAGAATAAATATTGTATGCCAAAAGGGAAAGTTTATTGCTGAGGAATCTTATAGGAAGGTCACAGGATAAAAACAGTATTTTTACAGCCAAGTGGTTAGCATAAGTTTTAAACCAGGAGATATGTGAATCTATTAATTTTCTTTTGGACGGCTGGCAATATACGGTCCCATGAATCGCAGAGCTCTCTTAGGATTTTGGTCTGGAAGCTTTCGATTATGCTACCATAAGTCTCAACCGTCGAACTTTATACTCCGAAAAAAGGGCAAACCTTAATTAAAGTTCGAATTTTATCAAGACTAGATTGTTTCATAGTAAAAAAAAAAAAATTTCGTTCCCCATATTTCTTAAATTAAGAAAGAATACTCTAAATTGTAGCATTAAGACAAAACATTCTTACAATGAATACAGGAATCGCTTCTTCTCTAAGTCATTCAAAACATTCTCATATTAAAAATTTATTTTAAGCACGAAATTTTTGAAAGTTTTTATCGGTGTAGATTTGCATTCCATAAATACAGATTGGCTTGACCGTATACAAACGAACATTATTTTCCTAGTTCAGTTCCAAAGAACCAGTTAATTTTTCTTAAAATTTTTTTTTACTCCTGTGAATTTTTTTTTTGTATCTAATTAAAAATAATGTTGATTTCGTACAATTCACAGCTAGCACATTAACAAATATTAAACATTAAAAAAAAAGACAAACTTCGTGCAATTGGCCCGAGGATTAATAAATAGGGTTGAGAAGGGTCACGATTGGGCAAGCGTCTTGCAAATCTTTTTTTTTAGCCGCTGTAGAGGCCTAGTCCTTGCGAGTTGACTGTGATGACACCTGAGTCTGTCACTGAATCTACTAGCGTGCATCCCAATCTGCTCTTCTACTGTATGCATATCAAGGTCACGGTACAAAGTCGAGCTGCGCATGTAACAAGGTATTTTACTTGATTTGGATGCTCAAGAGTCGCTCTTTCTAACAGGATGGGTGCGGTGTGAAGCATGGGTTGACCATTAGGTTCCATCTCCTGCACCAATCAGCCAGTGTGTTGAGGTGCCTTTGGAGGCCGTCAGCCGCCTCAAGGCGACAGTTCGGGCTATAGAGAACAGCGATATCGTCTGCGTAAGTCGCAATAAGAGGCGTCATGGGAGCCTGCATGTGATCATCATCAGAAATGGGTAGATCGGCAGTGTAACAATAACTGCAGCTAAAATGAAATAAATTTGAATACATGAATATAGAATTACGCATATACTAAGTATATGTAAGTTTAACTAAATAGAGCAATGCATAAATTACTTAAATAAAAGTTATCTATCTCTTTATGGTTGATTAATATCGCTTCCATTTCTTCTTGCTCTTTATCACAAGACGCACAGGCGGAGATTCTATGCCAGTTGCGTAGTTGGTGCACACACACAAAGACCAATACAAATGTTTCCCTTAACCATAATAAACATATTTCAATCTTAATGAAAATAGTTTCATTTTTGCCTGGTCCAATAAACAACATTTCCTTACAGTGTGTGCAGTTAATGTAATTACCGCAACATTTTTCTTATACAATACACACATTTTTACACAAGGACAAGGAAAATCAAGCCCTTACTGATGGAACCAGAAGTCGCTCTCGGGCATAGACTTATCAGACAGTCGCAAGCCAATGTACTATGTATGAGGCACAGGATACGCGCAGGATGCCATGTCTTCTTACGTGAGCTCAACCTGCTTATGTGTGTGTGTGTGAGAGTGTAATTTTACGCATTCTCATTAAAATTGACCAGCCATTATTACAGGAACGTGCCTTCTTTTGCCGTTTATTTATACACACACTTCGCATGGTCCGCTCTGGCTCAGTCGAGGACTCACTTTTTTGATGTCCTTCAATTTTGCTTCGCTGCTGATGACGGAAATGCTTTAATAGTTTCACATTTTTATTATGGCACTTTGTTCGCACTCTCTGTCTCTCTTAATTTATTTAACAATTTAACAATTTCATGAACTGCTCTCTCATTGGGTCAACCTTCCTGTTTTCTGCATTTTTTCTTTGGTGTTTTTATCTGCGAGTTTATTTTTCATTTTCATTTAACGATTTCGTTTTCCTTCATATTGCACTTATTATATTGTTCATTAAATGCAATTTTTCTTTTTATCATACCCAGTTTTTTGTTTTCTTAACTTTATTGGTGTTGGTTCCTTTTCTCGCTTCTGTGGGAGCTAAAGCGCCATTTGGGCCATTAATTTTATGACTAGCGAGCAAAGCGAGCAAAAGCAAAGCAATAATATTTGTCTTGGTAAAATAGTAAAATAAAAAGGAGCGTAGATAAATGCGTTTCAAAATATAGTATCATCATTTCTTTTGTAGAGATAATTAATGCAGTTTTTCCTTTTATAGATTAAATTTGGCATAATATTTGTTTTTTATGTGACTATGGATACCAAATAAGTTAATCATGCCCTATTGCTTGGTCTTTTCATATCTATTATATTTGGGTAAATCAAATATATTTCGAAATCGCCGTTTAAAAAGTATAAGTTTCGAAAGTACATCAGCACCGTTCGAAGCTAAGTACGTAGCTTTTTGGAAATTATATACGTTTCAGAGTTTATTCAAAGAAGATTGTTCAAAATATTGAGTCAGACTTTTCTCGATTTTGGCATTGAAATATGGTGTCGCATTTGAAATAAAGAACTAATAGACGAGAAGAGCGCCAAAGAAGTATAATTTTTTAAAATTATTGGAAATTTTCGAAAAAGCTACTTAAGTGCTAGAAACTATACTAACGTCAATTTTCGTCACTTTGATACGATTTCAAGTCCCTGATCCACCCGTCGGATTCTTTCATGTTATTCATCCTTCGTATTGTTTTATATTGGTTTATTTTATTTCCATAAAAAATATGGATACGTAGTTTTTTCTACATACACACATAGTTTAACATACACGTGCTGCTTCAATTACATAAATAGACACATGCTTACACATAAACAATACAATAAACAATACATATTTAAATATGTAATATATACCATAAGTGAAACATTTGATTATATGAAAAAAATCTAAATCTGTTGGAGAGGTTCCTGACCGTGAGATACACTGCACTCAAATATGCACATTGAGCTTTGTAGACGTGATTATGGGATAGGGTTTACGAACAAGGATAAGGTAACGTTTTAGGAAAATGTCAACATTTTGTTGTCGATTTAGCTCAGATGATACTTTTTTCCTCCTACTCGTAACTTTGAAGTATTAATCCGATTGATACAAACTATTTTTAGCAGCAAGGTTTTGAGCGGGGTTGCTTTTATAGTCTGAGCGTTATACACGATATTCTCTTACGTGATACTTGTCAAGTTGTCGAGATAAACTTACGTGAAATTTGATATGTTTAGCTCTGATAGTCTCAAAAACGTAGGTGTTCAAAGATAGACAGGCACGACAGGGCTCGATATTTGTCCGCAGTGATGATAAGTACAGATAACTTACGTTTCGCCAAGCCTCCTTCTGTGTGTTACGTACTTTGCACATATCTATAATACCCTAACCTCTATGGATACGGAGCTTAATTAGTTACGTGAAACTTTAACGCATATTATTAAACGCCTACATCACAAAAAGACGCGTTTGCTTTCAGTGTCGAAATTTATACTAAATCATTTGCAGTTTCAATCGTTTTATTTTCGACAGCCTAGCTGGGGTCCTACATAAGGAGAGGAATAGACTGGGGTATGCTACGAAATTCCATACTCATACTTTCAATGGCATTGGCGTATGGGAAAAGAGCAAGCGAAAAGCCACAAAACACATTCATCAAATCCGCAGAGTCATTCATCATGGGTAATATATTTGACATTGTCAGTGATGGATAAATACTACCAAGCGCCACATGGAGAACCGGGCTCTGAGTGCCAACAAAAAACTACATGGTCAACAACAACACCAACAACAATGGCAGCTGCCAATGCCAATGGCAACAACAACAACAATAATGACAACAAAGACAAAACAAACAACAACAACAACAGGGGATAAGATATTGTACACACACAATACACATAGATATACACACACACACACACACGCTCTCTCTAGTAAACGCCGGAAGCGTATCTTGTCTGCATGTTGAGTTCGAATTTTTCGTTCCGATGCATAAATATTGCCTTTAAATGGCATTTTTTTTGGGAGGTTAAATCGTTTTGAGGTTCAAAAACCTCTGAGCCTGACAGACAAACAACACAGCTACAGATACAAATGCACACAAAGGTATGGCATACAGGTGTTGAAGTTTTTTATTCCGAACATGAATGGAATACATGAGGATTTGCTCGGACCATAAACAACAGGGTTGCTGACGTCAGGGTTGCATAGAGGGCCAGAGAAAGAGTAATAAGTCTGAGATGACAGCTGGTGCTCAGTTAGCTAATTACCATAACTAATGGATGTTGAATGTATGGACTAAACATTGGAACAGATAGACAGTGACACTAAACCATGAATGTCCATATGTTCTGAGTTGGAGTTGAAAAAGAGGTCAATGAAATACATTACATAAAAGTTTTTTTTTGCAAACATGACAGAATGTTGCGAATTTTGTAGATCCAATGTAAAAAAAATATGATGCCGTAGAAAAACAAATTAAAATATTTTTAAGATGACATATTATCCTTTTTGAAAATCGGTGAAATTCATTCAAAAAATTTCAAAGTGAAGAGAATGAATTTTAAAAGTGTGCACTCAGTACTTCCAGAATATAAAACATGGCGAATATACATTACAGGATGAAAGAAACATGGTTGACAACTAGGTCTCAAAGGCAATAAAAACTGGGTACATCGAATTTAATCAAAAGATAATCATTATCTGAATACAGGACATGCTTACCAAATCATTTTGATTTCAGATTCTCTTAGCTAGCAGGCGAATTTCGATTCTTAAGAACAAACTAAAATAGCACATACTTGGTAAATACTATGCATAGAATGAAATCCGATTACTATACTTCCCATGATCTAAAAACAACGGATCACCAAGGTTAGCATTAACATTTACATACGTGGAAGCTCCCTACATACAAGGTAGGATCAAAAAATAGTAGGACTGAATTTCTATACAGCGACGGAGGGCTATTGGACCAACTTGAGAGGTAAGCACTTTGATTTCTGTGAATCTCTGTTAAGAATTGTCCTCACGATCCAAGTTAGAGAAAAATCTCGAGCAGCGCCAAGCCATTAAATTATATCTCAAATTCGGGGTACAGCGATAGAAACCCTCGGCATGAGTTATGATGCCTACGGGAATGATGTCATGAACCGTTCAACAGTGGCATAAACTGCTTCAAGGATTGGTGGAAATGTGGACAAAGTGAAGGCGCTCCTGGACTCTGACCGGATGAAATTCATGAGATTGTTGATGAGTTATGGATTTCGTACAGTAGCTTTAATAAAATTATTACCGTAACCCGTAAAAAGAACAGGGTTACGGACAGATTGAAGGGAACCGAACGTGGAAGACGTCCAAGGCGGCGTGACAGCATCTCTGAAGGGGATCCTGAAAAGCTAATTCTAAAACAAGTACGCGCAGTGTAAATCGCATTATACGAGTTTTGTCGGATCACAAGGGTGGAACTACTAAAGTTTTGAGCCGATTAGTTCAATACATAAATTTAAATTAATTTTTTGATTCTACCCTGGGTTTTGAAGTACATCATAAAAAAATATTGCCTATCAAATAATAAAAATAAATATGAAAAACTTAAGCCCGTCAGTTCTTAGCTCCTAATATTTTAAAACGTGAATGTGATTTTTTTTTTATAGCTTTCTAAAAATCGGTCAGCCTGGTCAAAAAGTTGTATAGATAATATAAAAATTAAATAAAACAATAATTAAAAAACTTGAAAGTAAAAAAAAAAAATGAACAGAAATGAGTAACTTGTTTCAGGGGCACAGGGAACGATAGCTAATTTTTGCTCCTGTGCGGTATTAGGAGTTGAGGTTAGCTGTAAGGTTAAGCGTCTATTAATAGTCATTAATTAATTCATTTCAGTTATAAGATTTGTATTGAACTAGAATTTTTATACGTTTTCATCTTGGTCTATGACCTTTGGGTTTTTTTTAGGAACCATTTCATGACTTTAATTATTTACTGGGATTAGCTAAAGTGAGAAAATCAAAAGTACGGTATAAAAACTTTTAATTTAAGAACAAAAAAAATTAACATCAAAAAATAAAGAATGGGCTGTTTCCATTCAAGTACTTTTGTCATATGGGTAGAGTAATTTAAATTCTTCGGAAAAAAGAGTGTGGTAAGTGACTTAAACTAAAATTAACGATAATTTTATACCGATGTAAATTTATTTAGAAATATCGGCGCCCAAGTCAATAAATATATAAAATGCAAGTGAATTCGCATAAGTTCCAAAAAACTTAAAGTCTATTATTTCACACTTACAGATCATCCTTTTGTTTTCAATTGACAAGTTGTATGGGAAAATATTTGTAACTTTGTCAACATAATAAGTATGAATTAAACTTTAAATGTCTCAATAATTTAGCTTATGAGTAGATTGATATTAATATGCTGAGAGCAAACCTAAAACTAGGAACAGGGACTAGGTCTTCGACTGGCTCCATACTACATGTGCTTCATTTCAATTTCCGGCACATTTCGTAGAGTCAGCATTAACTTGCAGGCATTTGGTGACATGAGAACGGCGTCATCCTTGCCAACTTCCAGCAATAAATGGAAAAAGTATAAACTTTAGAAATAACTTCAAATGTGCGCCCAAAAGAAAGCGTGAAAATGTGAAAAGGCGATACAAGGAAATCCAGAAAGTGAGCAAAAGAAACCAAATAAAGCCAAGAAGAAATGGATTTTTTTTGGACTGTTAGCAGGCAACTAGCGCGAAAAGTTACAGTTTTGGCCTGGCTGCAAATGGCGATAAGCAGGGGGTGAAGGTCTAAATAAAATGTATTTGATTCGCATTTGGCAAGCTCCATAGGAAGCGGGGTGTATCGAAAAACTTGAGCCCCTCAACTTTCGTTTGCCGACTGTTTCGTGAATGTTTTTTTTTCGGCTTTTCTTAGTATTTTTTTTTTTTTGTGTGGAGTTTTTGCAAGGCTCAGCTTGAAGGCTTTTTGCGCATTGTTGCCTTCAAGACACGCTGCCACATTAATTTTACTTCTTATAAATCTGGAAAGTTTTCTTTTTTTTTTGTGCTGTGTGATATCATGGCTCGGCGTTGACTGAATTTGGCGCACAATTTGCTTTCAACACCGTGGCTCATAAATTATACCAAATTAAAGTCGGGGCGTCAGATGTTGCGACATTGCCTTAAAGTAATGCTCTCACAATTTCATATTTCATTTCTTATCATCTACACAATTAAATTGAATTTTCTTGTTTGTCAAACATTTTTTTAAAAAAGTGTCAATATTTTAAACGATTTCAATTAATTATTATAAGTACTTTGTTTTTAAAAACATTTCAAATATGTTTGCTTGAATATAGTGTAAATATTTAATGCCCCAAATGTCCTCAGCTCTTAACTAAACTGTGAGAAAATTTTTTTGTTTCTTGTTCAGAGCAGAAATCTTTTTCTTTCTCCAAGCTAAAAACTTGCAATTGAAATTGAAAAATTCTGCAAATTAGTTTGTTTATATATTTGATATTAATTATTTATTTATTTTATTTGAGGGGAACTAAGTTCAGTTGACCTTATATTTTAATATAATTTATTTAGAAAAGAAAATAGAGCGAGGGTATAGATATAAACCAATCCGCATCTCTAGCCCGATGGGTGAACTTTTTAATGATATAATTATAATTGATGATCTTCAGAAATATGACTTTATTTCAACATAAAAAGGTCTAAGGTATCTGATTTTTTTAAGAGACATTCATTACAAAAAACCATCAACAACTTTTACTCTGACATGGGAGATGATACTTTAGGGAGATAGTAGTTTGGTATGAGAGATTCCATTAATAAGAATTCTTTTGGAATTAGTTGGGGCTTTCAAATAGAACACGTCACTACCTATAATTTCGGTATGGCACTTTGGGAACGTATTGGCGTAAAAAATCATACTTAAAAAAAAACTAAAACTTGTTATTTAATGCCAGTACGCACAATCGTTAAAAGTCTTGATAGAAAAAAAACGGCATATTTTGTGCGTAAAAAGATTTTATGCCTAGCATTCGTGAGCAAATAGTGCTGCCCATTTTTGAGCAATTGACAGCTAGATGGCGCCAGCAGTAACAACACATATTTTTTTAGCGGTAAAAACAAAAAGTTAATGTGAAAATCAGCTGTTTGTTTACAAATAGTAAATATGTTGTAAGTGTAAAAACAATAACAAGTGAAATAAGGAACGGCCCCAAGCCATTTTCTTTGCACTTGCGTGATAATGATAGTAGCTCCCAAATATTTGGGTGGCCCTTCACTTCCTTTATCATACCTGTTTGTGTATCTACTTTGCCTACACGTCATGTATTTTGCTATAAAAATAACTTGCTGCACATTCACTTTCTTTTTTTTTTGCGCTAAAAAGAACAGATGATGCTGAAAAAAATGGGCAGCACTGGTGCTCAACAAGGCTGCGTGCTAGAGAGAAAAATTATTTTCTCAATAACTTTGATAGGGTTTTTTTATGAAGTTTTGATTCCTTTCAGGGCTCCTTGCGGTACTGCTTACGAGCCTTTAAAAAGAAGCTTATAAAATAATTAAAAAAAAATGTGAAAATTTTGTGTGTCTTATTCTTTTTTCAAGACATGACAACTCTTTTGTTTGAATGGGTGTTGTCACGCAATAAATTTTTCTCAGCAGTTTTTAATCATATAATTCAATGAATTCGACACAGGTCACTATAGCCACTATTTAGATCGCTAGATGGCGCCACTAAAAATAAAGAGTAAAGCAAGAGAGCAAGTTATTTTGATGGAAAAATGTCCATTTATTACTAAGTTTATTATTATTTATTGTGAAGAGTTAAATTTACAACTTGTTATCAATGCGTTTGATTTTGAATTTTTTTTAAAGTGAGTTACTTCAAATCTTCTTCAATTTATATGCGAAAGTTGCACGATTTTGATTAGAGTCTTCTTTTTGTCACTTAGTATCTAATAGATCATCGCAAATCAGGAAAATGTCTGTCTAAAGAGAGCTAGACTTGTGTTTAAAAAATTCAAGTAGTATTATTTAAAAAAAAAAGTAAGCTAAATACACATCAACGAAGCAGTTTGGTCTCTTTCTGGCTTGTAGCTTCAGTTTGTATGTCATTTAACATTTTAACTAATTGTAATGAATTTCTGAGTAAGAATGAGTGAAATGGGGTCCATAATAGTCACGTTTCCGCTTGGATCAAATTTGTATGTCAAAAAAGTGTAGCACACAATTATTTGTATCGTTTTTATTGTTGAACATTTTTTTCTTTCATTTGAATGAGCATTTTCAACTAATTGAAATTTATGTGCTTGTATTTATATACAATATATAGTATATAGATAGTTGCATATATGTACATGAATTCATTTTTTGCGGTTTAGTTTTTAAGTGGCACAAGAGTGAGCGCAAAAATATGTCATGAATTTATTGTGCTTTGTTAAAATTCCAATCGATAAAAATATATGAATTCATTTTTTAGGCCAGTAATTTTTAAAAGCATTTAAAATATAGTATCCGATTGCTGAAATGTATAAAAAACTTTAAATGTTACTTAATACAAATATAAATGTAAATTAAGTCTAGACGAAAGAATATAAAAAACTACAAACACAATATACATTGAACTCTTAATACGATAGAATATAAATAAAATAAAATACATAAGTATATGTCTTGAGGATTGTTTTTATGTATTGTGTCGTTATCGGTCTATTTTCATATGTAATTTCTTAGTAAGCCGCACATAGAGACAATAATACATTAAAGTATTTGGTATAAATGAAAACAAACAAAACTATAAATTTGCACAAAACGATAAAACTTTATTGACAAAGTACTTAGGACACAAATAAATGTTGGCTAAAACTTGTTTTATTTTTTGTATTTATATATATATTTAATTATGCTGAAAGCAGTATATAAGGAGTACGTAGTTTATTTACCTTGTAAAACTGTTCAGCTATTAAAAAGTTCTTTATTTGAAATTGCAAATCATTTGGCAGTGTTCAATAAATTACTAAAACAATTTTTGTTTGTTTTATTTTTATTATTATTTTTCAAAACAAGTCCGGATTGCCGAAACTGATTATATAAAAAGTAAATATGATTATTTTTAGGTGAAATTATAAAATAGCTGATTAAATATTTATTATTTATTTATTTTATTATTTTTGATTATTTTTTAGTGATAGTGCATTGTTACTATACCAAAGAATAAGTTCTACATTAAAAGCATTTAAAAAAATAATTTAAAAAAAATTAAAGACAAAAACTAACTACTCTTCAAATAATGCAATTATATTTATAATTTATTTTAACTCTAATTTTTGACCTAAATAATTCAAATTAGTACAAATTCACTAAATGACTCTAATTTTAAATTTTTATGATCAAAATTAATATTAAAAATTATATGTCAATTTGTTTTAAAAAATTCAATGTAAAAATTGAATTAACCCTTTCAAGAGCGAATTAAAATGGGAGGACTTAAAAAATATTTCAGCTTAGAATAATCTTAATATAGCCATCACACACAGAAAAAAATTCCATTGGATCCCAGTATGGCCACACTAAAATAGTTCATATAGGCAATATTGGGGTACATTGTTATACTGTACGTATACGCAATTTCGGAATACAGTTTTATTGCATTTGTGTATATGTTTATTAATTATATTTTTTTTATATTGTTAATAACATTTAGTGAATGAATGCAATTTTTGAGTATATTTGAAAAACTCTCGATGTCACACATAAAGCATTATCTCTATCTACTTTTTGTGCCCCAGTGATTGCAAAGTTCGGCTTTTTCGCATCTAATCGCTTTTAGAGGATATTAGACATATTTTAGTTTCTGATTTTGCAGATGAAGTGCTTAAAAGAACTGGTGATGCATGGATGCCTCTTTCTGAGTAGAACTTTCTTTGATGGAGTGAAGCAACTCAGTAGGAATAACGCAATTAATGCATAGTTTTTTTAAATTAACTATGCATCAAATCTCTACGGTATTGGGCACCGCCATGTTTATATACCAAAAGATATTGAGTATGTACCATTTATTGGAACGATAATTTATTTTATATAGCTGCACTATTGCCTGAACAATCAATGTCCGTCAATAGCAGGGCGCATAGTTTTTGATTTTTTCGCTAATTTTTTTTAAATAAAACAAAGTTTTTTTCGGCACTATAGGGTATATTGGGTGACGGGTTGGCCTACAATATAATTTGAAATAAGCTAGATTATTTTGTTGTTGCATCAGAGACAAGCAATCAAATTGTGCCTACTTTTCACAGTACATAGAAAGGTTTCTCTTTTTTTTTTGGTTTCTTGGTTAATTAAGCTTTTTCAAAAAACAGTTGCATATAGCTATATCATCATCCTTTCAATCCCATTTTCCCCAAATCAAATTTTCGGAGGGTGTAAAGAATTACTCAGCATTTCAAAACTTTCAATAGTTTCACTAAACGCTTTGAAACAAAAAAATTCAATTAATTTTGTGATGCAGATATCAACTTTTTTTAATAAACTTTTTCCGATTGGGAAGTATGTGATTGTTACTATTAAAATTTGTATCCCTAGGAGAGTCGGTTTTTTCTTAAAATGCTAGCCACTACATAATAAGAGGATATTCTTCATTTTTGAAGGGCATGAAAAAGAAATAAAACGTGTATTGAATTTCTCTTGTAAAGTGTATTTGCCAGGAGCACTACAATAAATCACGCAGAATATTTAATTTTTGATCTTTACAATTCACAATAACCCTTATTGTTGTAACTTCAATTTGTATAAAATACATTAGTAAAACTCATAAATTAAACGAAAATTTAACTTTTAAGCGCTTATGTCTACCAGTGTTCCTTAATATAACAAAATTGAACTAGGGTGAACACCTGTTAATTTATTAGCTATCGAGTTTTACACATGTTTCCTATCAAGCTTCAAACCTCCCTCCATTAAATAGAGACAACAAAAACAACGCCTCAACTATTAACTTAAATGTTTAGCTGTGGTTTTGGTGACCGTAATTATAAGTTAAGCTGCTATTAATTACGGCGCCTAAAGAGGGGCCCACAACAGACAGCACTGCTCTACGAACACACACTCAGGCGCACCCACATACATAATTTCAGCCTACCTTCTACACACTCATGCAGACATATACATACACATACATTTAAGCTCATATTAGGAAAATTTATAAACAGTTTCATGCAAAAGCATCATATAGGTCTTTGCCTTCTACTAACATGACCAGGGTGCAGCACCTTTGGCAAAGCTGGGTTGCTCTTAGGATCTGCCTAACGACAAGTTCTAATTAATTTGCCAATACCTGAAATTTTCTATTAAATTTGCATGGCAACAAGACAGACCGACATACCAAATACATATGGTTAACCCACACTGACTTGGCTGTGTGGTCTTTGGTAGAGGCTAAGGATATATGCAACTAATTAGCAATAAATTTGTTATTTTGTGTCTATTGTGAATACGCACGAATTATTCCATGGCGCGTGCGAGATGAAATATTGTGACTGTTCAAGGTGAAATTTATGTTTCATTTAATACAAAGAGCTAACAATACGTTGTCTAATTAGTTGGAATAGATTATTGATTATTTGTGGTCTTTACCACAATGAATCAGTGAATCAGTGTTGTCTTGTGCCCTGAGCATTGACCTTGAGCAACATCCTGAGCACAGCTGTTGAGTATTGAATGGGTTGTGTCTGCTGCGTGTTGCCAATGCGGAAACCCATTTGAAAAGTAATCAAGCATACATATCCTGAACTTTTTTCTATGTCTTTGTGCTTACGTTTCTGACATCCACAGGGCACATGCAGAACAAAACAAAAATCCAAGAAATCAGCGTATAAATCAATTTGAAATGTAACGTAGACTTGGTGTACTTTGCCTGATTCTCGCTGCGTTTATTTTGCTACTTTGTTAGTTCAGATTGTGACCCCGCTCATCTTGTTCTTTTGTAGCTACAATGTACATTCGTAAGTCTACATAAATTTTCGGAGAAAATCTGCATAAAATCAGCGCTAACAAAGACGGCGAAGCAGTCAAGTTGTCTATGGGCCTGTGTGTGCCGGAAAGCGGTTGAATGTGGAGTCGGAAAGTCTGCTGTTACATATTCAACATTTTTGCAATGTTACAATCTTGTCTAGGAGCCCAAGTTGTGCAATCGACTGAAAGTTACAGAATTGTCACACAAGCATCAGACATATTCATTTAGAGCTGAGTTGTCTTGAAAATGTTGGCATACTCACCGAAACTTGTAGTGGATGAACAAGTTTTGGAGCTTAGAAGTAGAAAAATGCAATCTTGGGCTAAAAATGGGAGGTGCGTATTATGGGTGGTAAAGAAATTAAATCATGTTTTTCGCAATCGAGAATTTTAACACGGAAAAAAAATAACTCTGCTATACTCTGCACAAGAGCTTCTCAAAATGTTATATACGGCAAAGCACGGGTAATAAGAGGGACGGAGAAGTATTGAAAAAAGTCAATATTTCATGGTTTATAATGCGCACATCAGTCCAAATACCAAATTTGGTGACTTTAAGTCAACTAATGAAATAATGATAGTATATAAGGGAAGAGGTATGAAATTTACATATTTTAGCCAATTTCTTTGAGAGTGTTGTCCCATGTTTATATGGGTTACCCCGTAAACGGATGTGTGGCCATTTGGTCAACCAGGACACTGTAAATCCATCTGCTCTTTCGCCAAGTGCTTGGCTCAATCGTATCAATTGAAATCAATACCGTTCCTCAGTCCTGATTACATTCCGTATCAACAGCTCATAATAGGTAACTCCGACGAAGTACGCAGTATAACCTTCGCAACGTGGAAATCAGGCCGAGCCGACAACGTAGAAACATGACCGGGAAGTCCCCATGACTTTCTACCACGCTGCTGCAAAAAGTTCTTCTTGCGCTGGGTATGGATCCTCAATGAGAGAAGATTGGAAGCAAAAACTCCTATCAAGAAGAAGGGTCTAACGATCTTCACTAAAGGCTCGAAGACTGGAGAAGGCTCAGGAGCGGGCGTCATCTCTGAAGAGCTCTCGACGAAGCTTTCATCCCGTCTTCTCGACTGGTGTAGCGTTTTTCAGGCTGAGATGTACGCAGTTTGGCTAGCGGCAAGACTTATAGACACCTTGGACGAAACGTATTAAATCTTATCGATAGCCAGGCTGCTATCAAGGCTTTGCCATCACAATCCATAAAAAGTAAGCTTATTTGTAACACGGTGATGGCGCTATGCCGTATCCACTATCACTCAATCGCCCTCTGCTGGGTACCAGAGCACTACCATTTACCTGATAACGATGAGGAGAACGAGTATGCCAGAAACGGATCAGCACTGTCTGTTACCCTTGCGCTTAAGGGTATAAAAAGACATCTGCAAGACATCATAGAAAATTAGTGAGAAAGTCAGAGCTCAGGCAGCAAGAGAACGGGACGCTGCGGCCGGTTGTCACAGCTCCCGAGCATTCTGGCCAAGGTATAATTCAATGCGAATATCTAAGCTCCTGCATTTTCACAAGAACAGGACCACAGACGCACTGTACTATAAGCCTAAAGAGTGGATGCATGTTCTCCATCACGACTTCCGTCACAGTTTCGGAGATGAGGATGAGTTAGAAAGTATTCAAAATCTGCTATGTGATTATTCTGAACTTCTTAGAAAACGCACTCAACTTCTGGGTAAACCTTTCTTCGAAAATCTGGGCAGCCTGGCAAATCAGCACAGAACGACTCCGGCCACTTTCATTGAATCCTCAAAATGGCTCAGCAAGGACAGAGATTTACGAGATTAGGAACACTGGCTCCCACCGTTCCCCTTCGTGCTGTTTCTTCCAATAATATAATTAGGCATTACACTGGACCACATGGTCACTGGATGATCTCGGCATAGACTGAGCAGCTTTACTGACCCAACCTAACATCATTGAGCAATGCCTCCGACTTAGCGTCATAAAAAGTTGTTGGTTGTCAACATCGAAATCACTGTATTTGTGGCGAGGGAATGTTGTTTCACTTAGTGCCATATATCCGTAAACTTTTTTTAAAGATCGATGTGCTTCAGCGTATTAAAGAAACAAGTCAACATTTCACTCAAATAAAATCCCGAGTGTACCATAACATTATTTTACCATATGTCCTAGCTTTTGTTTATGTCAAAATTAAACAACACTTATTGTTGGCGCCATCTATTATCAACAGCTGGAACTTAGTTATAACGATGTGATTACTTGAAAAATTTCCCTTCCTTTCCTTGTTTAAGTGCCTGCATCCACTAACTAAGATTAATATCAATTAGAGAACAAACAATTGGATTACTATGATTAACACTACCAATTAATACGTCTCTTGCACTTGATTTAAACAATCTGCAGCACTTAGTGCTGCGGGCTGTTGACATGGAAACTGTCTTAACTTTATAGCGCAGATGGTTGACTTCAAATGTTGTGCAACAAACTTGGCAAGTGTGGTCAAGTTTACGAGTAGATACGTAAACTTGGCCACAGCCCGAGACAACCAAGTGAGGCCAGTGGCGTAGGTCAACTGCAGCAACAATTGGGAATTTCCTGCATAAATAGTCCAAACACCTTTGAGACATATCCATGGGTCCATGGGTCTGCAGTCGAGCTGTAAACAAGTTTGTATTACGCTTAACTATCAACCAAAGCCCACATATGTCATGCTTCATGGATAATATACGAGTTTATGTTTATGGCTATGTAAATTACAACGTCATCCGGAGTGCAAAATATGATCAACACTCGTTAAAAGACATTCAAATAGAGTGCATATAAACTTTAAAATGTTAACTATTAAAATAACTGCTTTCTATAGTACATACGCATATAAAAAGCATGTATGTATAAAAGCAGCCTAGGATTCTAAAAGAAAATTACATAAAAGTTCCATTTTCAAAAACCCATGAAAAGCGAGCTTAAGAAAAATATCCTTGAAGCTAGCTGAGTAGCTGGAAAACAAAAGCCGACGTTATATGTGCATAAGAGTATTTTTTTTTTTTAAGTTGGGGCTACATTCATATGTGACAATTGTGCGCCAGTGTTGTTAAATTTGTAATGCAAAGCGTATAATGAGACATGCGCTAATGCCAAAACGAACACACTCGCAGAAAACTGTGCCACAATGGAAGAAATGGAAAATAAGATGAGTAAATCGTAGTTAGAAATGTTCGTCCTTTTTAAGAAATTACATTGACTTTTAAGATATGTTCAGAGCATATCTGAGAGCTATCAAATACGGATTCAACTCTATCACGTTTTCTTTTGGCGGCTTGTGTTTCTTATTCAAGGAAACTTCGATTTAGCAATTGAAAATTTGCCTTCATAATTTTTATGGTGCTTTTGTATGTAACCTCAGAAACCTTGGATGTTTGTATATGTGCTAGTTTATTTTTAAATATAGTACTTTTCAAGACTCTAGGACACCTTGAAGTTTTAGGTTCAATTGTTAATATCTTTTTTTGTGGAGTTGATCCAGCAAATCTTTTTTGCCACAATAACCGTCTATAATTGGACATTTCGATTTACCGTTAGATCTTTGCATTATTGCTTTACACGATTTTTCGTAATAGGTTATTTATTGACATGCGACTTTTTCTGCAATTTTAAGCGTTTCATAACTATAGGACAGTAGTCTTTTATAAAGAAATTAAGTTTAAGGATGGCATAAATACATTGTTTATTAATTTTGAATTACTTTTTGATCAGAGTTGGTATCATTAGTGGACTGTAAAGTGTCCAAAACTACAATTTAGCAAATCGTCAAGTAGTGCCCACGCAAGATACATGTCGTCAGGATGTCGGAATCTTGTTTCTCTATTTGCTTAAATCACAAGATCGAGGTCTCCAAAAGCTATTTTGCTAAAGTCCAAATAATTTAAAAATATGGACGAAAAAAGAGCAAGGCGGATTACTTTTAAGTCAAGATTTAACCTTATATATCTTAAGACACGCTCATGATCTCATTGCATCTTCAAAATTTTGTTTAAAATATCTTATCCAGCATTTTTTTTTGGGTTTTACATAATTTTCTCTCATTTCCGAAAATTTTTGCCTATTTGCCACTATTACAAGATACTAAGTACTTTGGGTACCACTAAAGGCGGCATCACATATCACAACTTTCTCAATTGGAGGAGTAATCGAATTCAAAAAAAAAAAAATTGCTTAGAAAAAATTGATGAAAAAATGAAAATCATCTAAAAAATTAATCGATTTGCATTTTTTGAAGTAATGGGTCCAGAGCCTTGTTTATGTAGTTTTCTGATTACTTCCGGTGAGTTGCTTCGCAATCTTTTGGTTGATCTTTGCTTGATAAACAATGTAGCGTCTAAATTTTATTTACGTAAATTGTCGATACTACTAAATTGGGTATTAAACTATAATTCTAATATGCATCAAACAGTTTTTGCCATTCTATAACGTTATTTCATTTTACCGAAATGCAATGAATTTTATAATTAAAGTAGATAGGTAAACACTGGCAAGGAAAGCAGAGTGTACACACGGTGCAAAAACACACTGTTAAAAATTATACAAGTAGAGTGTAAAAATATTTAAAATTGAAATAAACGGCCGTGCTCCATAAAACGAGTCCGAAAATTTTATTCGGATTAGTTTTGAAACCGAATCTTTGGTGCTCCCAATGTCACAAAACCGAATTTTTCATGTTGTTTAAAGCCGAATGTTTTGTTACAAGAGGAAATAAAATTAATCGGCAAAATAGCTTTAATAACGTACCATGATGATAATGATAATGATTTTTTGATATTCTTAGATTAAATGTATGCCAAGTTCAAGTTATATATTTATTGACATTTATTTTTAATTATTTTTTTCTGACTCAACCATCTATGCCAACCGTTTATGTAGAACAATACAGTCAAAAACGGAAAAAGTGCAAGTTATGACCTTTGACCTATTCCTGTGACCATCAAATACATTCGGATCGTTTTTAAATTTTACAGGCGCTATATGCAGGTAAAAGGGAAACTTTTTAGGGGTTGGCGGTTTTGATATCGACGGTTTAAAAATCCTCCATAGCAGCGGCGGCCACCCTAATGTGCATACGGTTCCCACGTTACACAAAGAAAGTTTCCCCTTTAACAAAAATAGCGAAGTAGTGTTTAATTTCATTAAAAATTGTAGCTAAAGTAATATTTATTTTTAATATTATTTTGTGATCTTCATTTCAATCTTTTTATTACAAATAATTTATATACCGATATATTAAAAACGCTTGATTTAACTATTGAAATATTACTTTAACGATGTCTTTTGAATATTATATAAGAACTTAGATAAATATGCTTTTTTAAAAAATAAATAAATAAAACTTTTATAGCGAAAATAAAAAATCAGCATAAAGATTATAATAGTGTTTTTCCCATTGTACGCATATTGAAACTTAATAGCAACTAGTCTGGTATACACTGACAAATACACTCACATTCAAATAAACAATGCTCTCAGCTCTTACTCACACGTACACACTGACACACACTTGCTAATCTAGTTGCGCTTTTATGTCTGTATCAGTGACAACGTCCGTGTCGAGAGAGTCCTGCAGGCTGGGCTCCATCGCAATGCCAAGTTCTTGTTGATAATGGCCCAAAGCATTGTTGTTCCCCAGACACGGCCAGTAGTCACCACATAATATCTGAACTCACACAGATACACAAACCTACACATCCTTACATCCTTATGTAATACATCAGATGCCAAAACTCAGCCCATCAAGTTTACCACGTGCATTTGCTTTAGTTTTTACTTACTTTTTATACTGTACCCATAGAATGAGGCGTACCATAGGTTCTTTTTACCAATAAGATGACGATGACCCACATCTCAGAAACCATATGAGCTAAGGACGGCGAAGTTTGTCGATTCATATTAATGCCTTGCTTTGTTTCCCCGTAGGGAAACTTCGCGGTTTACACCCACACAGTAAAAGGCAACCAGTCCATTTTTTTCACAATCGTGTGCCTCAGATAAGTGAGGTGCCAAATTTTTAAGTTGAGATGAAAACTTTAACATAGGTATATTATTCTTTCATTATTGAAGCAAGAGCCACCACAGTTGGTATGTAGACACGTGTGAGCCTAATCAATAAGGAAATGTAAACTTTTTGCTCGTAACATCTCCTTGTAATGAATCTTAAACCTATGTGGATAAATTAAAAATTTGGTGAAAATAATTCATATTTTGTTAAAAGTGGATGCTGGGTATCCCGCTAACGAGCAATAACTAGATTGATTAATATTGGTACCCTGTATCCATAGGGTTAAGGGTATTGGCGGCTTGTGCGATTTATGTAACAGTCAGAAGAACTAGCGGCAGATATTTAGTTCTTTATACCAATATGCTTCCAGTAAAGGATCAAAATCGGAGCGATGAAGGGTGGTCGGACCACCTGGGTGCATGCGGGAAAGAAGAGAGTAAGCACGTCGATGTCCTTGAACATCTATTACGAAGTTTAGTCGCAATCCAAGGTCTGGAAAAACGCGATGGAGACCCTCGGAATTAAGGACTCCTACCGCGATGCTGCCATGAGCTGCTCATCAGTGTTTAAGACGTATAAGCTGTTCTGGGCGGAATCCCGTAGATGATGTCCAGCGGACCCATAAATTTCAAGAGTTACCGAAAATGCGGCCAAAGTGATGGCGCTCTCTCGTCTGATTTTTGATGAGATAGGGATTTCGCATGGTAACGTCCCGATTTGGCACTTAGTTTTTGAGGACATCCTCTCTTTTTTATAACTCAAGGATCTGTTTCTCTGTCAAAAGCTCATCACTTGGTTTTCCAAAAATAAACATAAAATTTTATGCCTTGTGTAGAAGAGTAAGGGTAATGAGACCTTTTTTTTATATTTATGATCTTGGTTTATTATTCGGATTATATTCAAATATAGTGAACCATTCTTTACCTCGTAAAGCCAAATAATATATATTGTTGCATTAATATATAACGTGTATTTTGGGAGTCAATATGGCTGCCACTTTATGTGTACATACTACATACATTTGTACCAAACATAGTATTTGTACATCAATTGCAAAAACAAAACGTGGTTTTGAATGTTATGGCCACAAAAAGGAATACTTACCAATTACACAAATAAATTAAATTAAAATGTATACAAACATAAATTATTTAGAGATAATGTACTCGACCAGCCGTGTCCGAAGAGCCTAAGCAAGGCAACAACAATAAGGAAGAGACCGCAATAAATGCAATAAAAGCAAAACCAATTGGTGGCCATAACGCAACCCCAAGTAACCACAGCAGGACTCTCCTCCGCCTTGTGCAATTCAGCAAACAAAGAACAAATAATCATTGAGCTTCGCTGCCTTCTCGAAATTGAAGTAGAAACCCCAAAAGTAAATGCCAAATAAATCACCAAAAATGAGAACTCTTCTAAAGAGCAAGCAATGGCTATAACGACGCCTTCTACACATGTCCATACCCTCAATACGTTTCTCTCGAAGTGAAAGAAATATTTGTGGGTTTTATGTGTACCTTGTACTTTTTATTTTTTTTGTATTTTCTTCTCCGGCTTGGTGAGTGCGTCCCACGCCCGTATCGCTCATTGAGTTTGCCGGACAGCAAACATTGAAGGGGGCCATGCTCTTGGAACATTCACCTGGACAAGTCGGAAACTGGATGGCACAGCAGATGCCGCTGGACATTTAAAAATAGTGCAAAATTTATTGAATTGGCTGGAATGGATTGAATGCGAGGTGGAAGCTGTGACGATAGCAAATATTGAAACCATTTAAAGACCAAAAGCAGAAGAAAGTACAGAATAAAAAAATAAAAATTGAACTGTTACGGCCCGGTCAATACGCAGTTAAAGGTCAAAGTGCCATTTTTACTGAGCCTATAACGTGTACACGAATTTAATTGAAATTTAGCGAGCTGTGAAATAATCTAGAAATTGATTTGATTGATAATTTATTTAACTTTTATGTACCATTTCTTTTACAGTAGATAAATCTGGTATATTTTGTAACAATACATATTACCTCAATCAGCTCGAAAGATATTAAGATTTAAACTTCTTTCTAGTTTATGAGCGAAATAAAGAAAAATTGTCCATAGCACAGCCACACAAAAAGAAAACTCAAAATTTCTGTTCCAAAGTTTCGACTATGTTTACATTATGTTTTTGCGATCGCTGAATCCGATTCTGGGCTCCAAATAACCCCAGCAATCAGGGTTGTGGCAAAACCACAAGCAACGGATTAAAACGAGCTATTACCGGAATCGCGCTCAGCAAATCTAAAAAAACAGAAAAATGTCGAATAAAATTGTAATGTTTTTAGAGGTAAGGATAGAGAGTCAAATCTGATAGCGGATTTGGGTGCTCGCGAAAATGCATTAAAAAATGCCTCGTACGCAGATCACGTCACTTTTTTTTGTTAGGCAGTGTAATCGCAGTGTTATCGCCTCTGTGGCAAAGTTAAGCTAAGCTTGCCTCTAACCTTAACTCTCCAGGCAGTCTATTTACCTAAATAACCCGAACTATCTTTATTGGTTCCCATTGGAGGACCACCGAGCACAATGAATCTATGCTTACCGAAGAGTTCCACATGCAGTCTGCAGCTCATCTAAATCTTTTTTTACTCATAGTTAAATAGCACTATGAGATGTTTCGTAGCAACGTCTCGTTAACATATCTGCAATTATGTTCCCAGGGAAGTTAGTACGATCAGGAACCCATCTTAGGGAGTCTTTATTCCGTTGTCCTAGGTTAATTCAAACTACTTTAACTGGATTCTCTGAATTTCCGACAAGTTTTTTAAAGGTAGCAGAGGTGTAATTGTTGCTGGTTGCTCATGATGGTGGTGAAAAAATTATATAGGATGAAGGGGCCGCCTGTTCACTTCACTCACCAAACTCATCCTTGTGACGCTCTGCTCGGCGGGCGTTCCGAACACATTTACTTCGGAGAGAAATTTCGTCAAATTTACATTAAAAAAAAGTAACGATGGGGACGACAGTAATTTTTTTATATAATTTAGAGATTTTCGTCACAGTATTAAAGTTATTCTCTATGTACTTAGATATGCTTCTTCACCTTAATGAAATTAACTGAACCATAAAACCCGATTTAAAGCTGTTGCTGGTTTTACTTTAACGCCATCCAACAACCCTCAGTCTTGGTTCTATTTTCGCATCATGAAGATTTACTTTATTTACTTCGTCATCGCAGCTATGTGCAGGGGTATTTGTCCACCGAGCCAAAATAAAATATAAATATATATAATATAATCACATACGACAAAAAAAAAAAAAATGTAATATGTAGAAACAAAAATTTTAAATAAAATAAATAATCATCATTTAAAATTCTCATTCTCAGTTTTCTCAGTTGGTAGGTATCACCAGTTGTTTTATAGAAAATTGTACGTCGCTTAGACGTATCGTCATCTTTTCACGACAACAAAATAACGTCATCTTTCCAGGGTAACAATAGCCTTGTAAAGCCAAGCTTTGTTCTCCAAACTTAGCTGTGTTTTTTTAGTGCTTCAACTTTTTTTAAAAAAGCCGAAAAGAGATTTGACGCCACAACCAATGCAAATTTTAAAATATTTAAGAAAATTGGTATGGAAATAAGTCAATTCATTATAACAGAAGTTTCTGAGAATCTTTTCGAATTAGGTGGATTTTTTTATGTTACGAAAAGCTAAGATTCCTTTGTAGTTGCTACAAATTTAACCAGATTTGCTCAAAAGGGTCATAATTAATGAGGAAATATGGATATAAGGTTGTGATGTCAAAGTAGAGGAGCAAGACCGCAATCGCAAATAAAATATCAAGCATCTTCAGTAGAGTATAAAATATATTGCATATTTAGTAGAGTATGCAAAAGTCAGTACCAACTACTTGAGGCTATTTACTTGCTTTGCTCTTTTATATTTTTTTTTGTAGCTCTTAGGTATAGCGCTACCTTTTCTGTGTAACTTATTTATATGCAAATCAATGGAACTCCATAATAGTAGACACAATCAAGTCGGTTTTATCTGTTCGGTTGTTAGATTCAACTGTTTGCATTTGTAGTGCATTTGCATGCACTTGTCTAGGGTTTGCTTTGCATTCAAATTGAATGCTGGACCAAATAACTGCGATGATATGGAAATACACTTGATAGAACTCGAGCATTCAAATCACAAAAGAAGGATTTTAGTTTACATTTTATATTATATGGAATTGTTCGTTGTAAGAAAACTTGGCAGCTAATCCAATAGAGCGAAATAAAAATGATGAAGGATGCAAGTTTCTATGAATATATCGAAGCATTTGCGCTAAGTCAAAAGTTGCAAATTTAATGAAATTTTCTTTTTGATGAACTGAACTGTTCCAAAAACTCGTCACCTGTTAAAATATTGTAAAGCAAGTCGTCTCTCTTAAATTTTTGGACATAAAATAATTTATAATTTTTACTTTATTAATGTATAGACAGTTTATCTGAAAATATGTTAAAATATTTATTTTGTATCTAAAACAAAGTGCATCTTCACTGTTGCACTTTTAAGTTCTGAACGAATTTTGAAATATCTTGTGCATTTTTTGTTTGTATGTACTCGGTTGGTTAGGAACAAGCAGTCCATTGTCCATACTAGTAGAATCAGTACGAAGTGCAACGAAGTACTTGCCAAGTTCATAAAATATTCAGCCGCACTTTAGCCGACAAAATGCCTCTAAGAAGTTGCCAGCAATAATGTTATTTTCGCAGTTGCACCTTGACTCAAGCGGCAGGATGTCAGCCAGATAGAGATTCAGAGAGTTAGACACTTGAAAGGTCTAAGGATTCATGGCGCAGCATGTAGCCGGAAGTGGCAATCCGAGCAGTGCAAAATGGCAGATTAAAACGGTGTTAAGTTGTGTCTGCGGCCGCTTGAGATTTCACTTGCGGTTGGAACGCCAAGTACTTAGGATTACGCGAAACGAAAAAAAAACACGAATAAATAAGCACTGATGTCTTTGGCGATAGAAGAACTGACAGCCTAGGACAAGTCAACAACCAAAACACAGATGGAGATACATTTGTGTCTTTTGGGAGGGCAGTTTGAGAAATGTGGGACAAGCTTAGATGTAATAATTTTTGCGTCAACTATTATCTTTTTATTTCTTAATTTAATTTCTTATGTGAAAGTGAATTTCCTATGCTCTGAAAGGATTTTTAAGTGCTTAATTAGGGGCTTTGCTGACTGTTCTTTTCTTCTTCTGATTCTCCCACACTGCGCTCCTTAATCGTAACGCCACTGTCGACATGTGCTACTTTCTTTTCCAGTGCATACCAGCCTAACATCAGATTTTGTTTTATCTTACTGTGTAATACACCCAACACTTTCATTTTTGTTCTTCTTTTTAAATGTTCTGCAACTTAGAGCGTTCTTTCCTTTTCAATTTTAGTGTTGAGAATTTTACTCTCTTTTCTTTTCCTATGTGCTTTTTTCGCTTGGTCAACCAAGATTTTTTTGAAAATGTCAGCGAGAGGTAGTAAGAAAAAATTGTGATATGGATGGAAAACCTCGCTGAATATAGACTCAAGTAGACTGCAATATGATCATACCAGTATAAGGTGACGCAGGCGGTAGGTATCTTAACTGAGCGGGTACATCACCGTTTGATCACTCTCGACCGAAAGCGTAATCTTGTGGCCTTTTTAAAGAGATATTCTACCGCAATCAAAACGTGATTTTGAACTAATCTGTAACTATGGAAGAATAATTGATCCTTCACAATATATCAGGAGCTAAGAAACGATTTCACTGTGCTTCTCTACTTGCTTTACGAACGACCGAGTTGGGTTTGTCGACCAACGAGGTCATGGGCACAGTATTCTTGAATGGATGCCGTACCATTTGCAAATATTATTCAGAGCTGTTGGACAACTTCAAGTTTCATTTAAAGCAAACATGTCTGCAGTTGGTCTACTAAGAAAATTAAAAATGAAATAAAAGGAATACAGCAAACACGCTGTTCTAATTGAATTGAGCTTGAAGCAGACTCTATAGGGAAATTAATAATTTCTAAACTGATTAAACTACCCTCGTAATTGCTGAATAACAAGTATTTGCCAAAGTAATGAATTAAATACGCAGCTCACTAATTGCGCTGAAGTGCGTCTTTTGCGAGTGCTTAGACACAGTATACGAGTACATATGTATACCATTTATATATATGAATATTGCGTATACGGCGGGTGTACACTCAAATGAGCAGGGGCCCGGCATTTAAATGAAAGCTCAAAACCCAAAAACAAGTGACATTTTATTTATACTGGCACATATAACTCGTTGCTACTTGGAATGCAAATGCCTAACGACATGCACTGCATAAAATGAAAATCGAGCTGCAATAAGGGGCAAAAAGGATGCTGTTTTAAACGATGAGTATAACACCTTCAATGCTGCCACAAACAGCCAAGTCATAATCCGAAGCGAAATGCTGTTGAAGGACATGCTCCGGATAACATGAAGACGACGTCGACGTCAACGCCAGCTCCAACATGAATGCAAAAATTTCGACGTTGCCGGCATTCGGTTGTGTAAACATTTTAATTTCAACTGCAACCAAATGTGCAGCTTGGGCTGCACCCCCCTCCCCCCACTCAACCCTCAAGCAACGACCCCTTTAGCACATGGCAGCCAAAACTACAACACCTTGTGCAGTTGCAGTGTCGGCTATTGTGGACGACGGTAGTCCAATGTTTTGTTCGTGGTCCTGCAAGAGACAAGAGACACGGCCAAGGGAGGGGTTGCGGCGTTAAGACAAGTGTGCCCGGACTAACTGTTTTGTGTGTTTCTAGAGTGTGTGTGTGTGTGTGTGTAGACTTGCAGCTCCAATTTCAATGCATTTGGATATGTAAAACAAGATGAGGCAAAGCCAGCTACTACTGAATGGTAAATGTCCGGGGGAGGAATGGAAGGTGATAAATGAATTATAGACATAGGATAATGGGATGCTTTGTGCGTAACTAATGACGGAGTGTGAACATGCATGAACATCTCATGAGAGTTGTTAAGCTATGCTACAGTGGTCGGGATTGATAATATTTTAATTTCGATTTCGTTTGGAACTGTTCGAATTCACTGTAACAGATGTTCGGTTATTTTAGAAACATTTTGCAAATTTGAAACTGAAGATACACATCTAAAGCTTCGAGCAGATTTTTTTTTTCTATTGCAATAGGAACATTTGTTAAGAGAGACCAGATCGGACCACTATATTCTACGGCTGTTAAAGGAACTATCGGTATTTGTACGCGATGCTTTTTTCTTTTTAAAAGACATACGCTGCTATGAAAATAAATAAATAAAGCGAATTCCCTAACTAAAAAAATTTGTCTAAGCCGTGTTATTTTTCAAGACAGTGCAAATAAAGGCCGTGCTAAAACAGAATTTGGTGTATGGTTTTATTTTATTACAAAAATTTATAGAAAAGACATTCTGCCAAAAAAAATTGAATTTGGCACCAGTGTGAAGTGGTTCAAATTTATGTATACGATTTATTTCATCAACGTAGAGCATAAGCTTTTTGGAATACTTTTGCGTTTCCTTTTTTTCGTTCGGTTTCTTTGCACTCAAATTCTAAACATAGGAGTTATTAAAAATACAAAAACCAAAGATTTCGAATTCTTCAATTATGATGGGACTCAACGCTGCTTTGATCACAAAAGTGAAAAAAATTTTTATAAAGAAATCAAGTTCTTTTCGTTCAATTTTCGGCTCTCTAATTGGACTTGGGTTGTCAAACGTGTGATTAATCTATAAAAACCAAGAGTTTTGAAGCTTGCCAACTTAGATGGTGCTCAATCTTAGAGCACAAACCTTTTAAATTTCACTACAGTCGAAACTCATGTATTTAAATTGGTCTTAAAAAAATTAAATTTACATTACATTACATTTACATACATTATATGAAATATAAAAATCTTGGCCTTTAATATTCTTAAAACAAAAAGCTAAGATAATTCAAAGTTTTGGAGTCCTCCTATTTAATCTTGTGACGTCACATTTTGAACAAAAAGAGAGTTAAAACTAGTAAAAACGAGAATTTGGAAGTCCTACGGGATTGAAAAAACTCAAGGCGAAAAAAGTGGTTTGGATGAAATCACAAGCCACAATATATCATAGTTTTGAGAGGACTATCCGAAAAAATGAAACATTTTTATTTTAAATTAAAGTAGAAAAATCAACTTTTAACTGTAATTTAAAAATATAAAAATTATAATTATTATTTAAAAAAATTAATGTGCATTTACTTCATTTTAAAATTGCAGAATAACTCTTATTTTATAGTTTAAATTTATAAAATACAAGTTTTTTAAAAATTTCGCGAATTTCATAAAAAATATAATATTTAAATTTTATTTCATAATTTTAATTTTGCGGTAAAAAAAATGAGTAACTTTGCAATTTTAATCAAAAAAAATCTTAATAATGATTATTTCATAATGAAATTATAAGAGTAGCACGAAAAAATATTTTTTATTTACTTATTATTTTTTTTTTTTGGAAGAGAACATTTTTTTATAAATTGGTAATGATTTTATTTTTCATTTATAGAACGGTACTGCTTGGTCGTTCATAACCAGAGCATAGGGTGATTACGAAAGTGATTGTAATTATTTTTAGCGTTTTTAAATTTTGCATATCTGTAATTTAAACTACAGCCAAATAGAAATGAAAATTAAACAGTTGGTCTTTATTTTTTTTCTTAAAAACAGAATCCATAAAGAGTGTCCATCAGGGCGGTGTCCAACGGAAAAGAAAATGGTAATTTGTGCCCGACACAGAACCTTGACAAGAAAACTTATGAAACCTACTAAAAGTATTGAGTAGTTTGAATCGAAATGCATCATTAGTTTTTAGTAAGACATTGGGGTCACTTTTTGGTACCTTATTCAGCTAGACCCTTCAATTAAATTTGATAAACTCAAATCAAAAATTTTTCATTTTTTTAGCTAACAAGAAAAACATATTTCGAATAGAGAAAACAAAATGTTTGTATATACGAAAGTCAAAGAAGCTAACACTCACGTGCACACTAACGACTCACGCTGCCAGCACTAGTAACAGATGTTGGTAATATTTTTAAAAATGCAAAGTTTTGTATATGAATTTTCGTTGCAGTTCCCAAATAACGCTTAGCTTGGTCCAAAGCACACACACACATGCACACACACAAGGATATGTTTTCTTTTGTTGTTGTAGTAGAAATGTTTTTTGTATTCATTTTATGGCCTTTCTGCTGCCATAAACATAACACCAAAAGGGCCCCCATCCTTATCCCTGATACCTAGTAGGCAGCCACAGAGCAAAGTCATATAAAAACCGCATTTAGCTTACTCACTCGTACACACACTCACATACACAAAATGCACTCACAAACACATACATGCACATTAATGCTTATATAATATTTATAAAATAGAAAAAATGCAAATGCAGAATGTGTTTTTTTTGTGTATACAAAATAAGTATAATAGATAGTAAGCAAGTATTTCAAGGATACATGGATACAATTACAAAAGTCAGTAAGTATATAAAAATTTGTTTGCATTTGCCAGTTTGTTTTTTAAGCTGTACATCGCGTAATTAATGTTGAAAATTAAAATATGTAATGTAAATAAATATATACCGAAATGAACTAGAAAAAACGGTTTGGTTTTTGCCTTCATTTATTTGACAGTTTATTATTTTTAATGAGGCTCTCTATTATGGAAACCACAAAAAAAGTAAATACTGATGATGGTAAACATATGGGCGAAAATAAGTGAAACGTATTACTTTTTAAAACGATCGATTTGATTTTGATGATTTTTAAAGATGAGATAGAAAATAGATAGATCGATAGTTTTATATTGCATCTAAGCGTGTTTTAACTTTCTTAAACAAAGATTCAGACAGACATCATATTTTAAAGAAATTGGGAAGTTGATTCTGCAAACTGTTGAGATCGTCTATTCATTTCCAATTAACTTGCAACCTTAATCTTCATTGAAATTATTGTCGTTTTAATTCCAAACTAAAAACTAAATGAATATAAAAAATAATAATTTAATTTCATATCGGAAAATTATGCATTACCTTTAAACTTGTGTATGAATTTACATATGTGGTGCGTTTGAAGAAGAAGGACTAGACAAAAAAATAATGGTAATTAGTAGTATGATTGCATATTGGCTAACTAGTAGTAACTTAACTGGTAGTCAACTGGTTCGACTGCATAAGGAATAAAACTAGTCGCTTTCTTCCTTGCTTTCCTTGTATTCTAGTATTCGTTTGGGTATGCTCTAGTCCTAGTCAATTTAAAATCAAATTGTTACAATTCTTAAATTGTAGACTTATAACCAACTTTTTTTTTTATTTCTAAGTTAAATTTTAATTTTTTCCGAATGGGTTCCTCACCGGAAGATCTTTTGTACCGTACCCACATATTAATGCAAAAGACTTTCCGCTTTCTGCATGAATAGCAGTAGGTCATTTGTTGGTATTGACCTAAGATGAAAAGGACTGATCCGTTCCTTTACCATTGGACAGGCACGGTCCCACACTAGCGAGAGCCAGAGCCAGTATCTCCTATATTCTCCTGCAGCCCATTTGTTTACCATGGTCTTAATTGTGGACCAACCAATACCACAGAAAGGCGCAGGAGATGTAGTTGGGGTGGGGGCACCCTGTCGTGCTAGATCATCAGCGATCGCGTTTCCATCGACTCCTGAGTGTCCAGGTACCCAACATAGCACGACTCTGTTTAGAAAAGACAGGAGTTGGAGGAAATTATGGCATTCTTAACCATCCTGGAAAGACGCTGGGCGAAAAACCCATTGAAATAGAGATTCTGATGTTGGGTCCAGCGACTCCAACTCTTACACCCTGTTCAGTTTTGGACCCATCCGTAAACCATTGTTGTCACCAGAGGTTTCCACAGGGGCTGCATTCAGCCCAAGTCTCCCGACTTGGGAAAAGAGATCTAAATTTCTTCTAAGATCTGATCTAGCGCAGATCGATACGTCAGGAAGGGAATTTATAAGGACGGCATGTCCAGTATCTCTTGCTAAGAGTCCAGATGTGATCTGGATACGTAGTAGACTCTGCATCCATTCAATAATGTTAGGGCTGAAGCCCCATGTGCTGCTGAAGAATCTACTATAAGGCCACAGAGCTCGGCTAGCTTTGGAGAGCACTTGATTCAAATTGGAGTTCCAGTTGAGTCGTTAGTCTATTTGACCTGGTCTGAATACTCCACTTCAGTGTTATTTATATCTCCTCGTAAAGGGAAGAATCACAGCTTTCTGGGGGTTGATGCTAAGCCCTTCGCTTAAACACCAGTTCAGGGATATTTGTAGAGCATTATCCATCATCTCTTTAATGAAGAAAATCTGGACCTCAAACTGCATCTCGCGCCGCACCAAATTAAAAATTTTCATTTTGATTATTTTGTTTGCCTTTTTATTAACCATTTAAAGTTCCAATGGTGCTTTTGTTTTTTACACGTCAACAAAATAATTTTTTTATTATTTACCACACTGAAAAACACAATGCACCTACATGGACAGTGTATAAGAAAAAATTTGTTTATTGGAAGTTGTCCTCTATTTGAAACACAAAATTTATAGGTTTTATTTCTAATTTTTTTATTTCAGATTTTTTGGTTTGGTTTTGTTAAAAATTTTTTTTGTTAGATAAACGCCATTTAAAAGAACGAAAGATAAAGTTTTGGATATTTGCCAGTGCAAAATATATTTTCCGATGTTCAAATGCAAAGAAATTACAACTTGAATTATATATTAGTCAACTATACTAGAAGCACTAAATAATACTAAAAACAGTACAAAAAGATGGCGTACGTTAAAGTCGGGCGCGGACAACTTTGGGATACCCTGTACCACCACATTGCAATCAAGTCCGATTTATTGCTTACAAACTCCAAAAGATATTTCTTTGCCAATGAAACGAAACACAACGAATTTTGTTCAAAATACGTTTTTTTGACCGATTGGTCCTATGGGAGCTATATGATATAGTCAACCGATTTTGATAAAATTTGGTACAGTGATTGGGAACTCTAAAAAACTTTTGAGTACCAAATTTGGTTACGATATCTTCATAAACAAACGAATCTTTTATCTAAAACTTTTGGGGTTTTTCGAGGTCTTCTGAAACACCCATATGGGAGCAATTTAATATATATCCCCGATATCCAAAATATTAAATAAACTTGCATACCCTGACATAATAACGCATCTAATCTGAAAATTTGGTTGCTCTAGCTCTTACCATCTCTAAGATCTAGGCGATCATACAGACAGACAGACAGACAGACAGACAGACGGACAGACGGACATGGGTATATCGACTTTTCTTGTCACCCCGATCATACCTTGGGTAACTTTGGGGGGTCTCCGACGTCTCCTTCTGTATGTGACATACATTTTCGTGTTGCACAAACTTAATATGTATACCCTTTGTACCATTCGGTACAGGGTATAAAAATATGATCACCCTAGTAGATATTAACACTTTTACAACAGTTTTTGGGCAGAAATGCCGTACTTTTCGTAATCCAGGGTCTGGGTCGGGAATACATTCCCATTTTTTTTTTAAGTTTAAATTTTCGTTGGACACTTTATACGTTTGCTAATAATGTTATTTTTTATTTATTTAAATATAGGGTGGGCCATCTGTTGCTTTGGTTGATAAGCACTCATAATTCGGAATATACTCGTCCAAGTTCAAAACTACTAAATTTTAGTCATTAATCGTTTAACAACCGAACAACACGTAAAATTGGTGTAGGCATACATACTATGTAAATGGTCGTTCTGTGAAAAAACACAGTCGTCGAGAATATCGACGCGCCATCTTTTGCAAGAATTACACCTTGCTGGACCACTTTGCGCCGAATTTTGCAAGCGGATCTGCATTTACACGCTAACAAGATTTAACTGACGCAACAATTGAATCTCACGGACCATTAACAGCGTCGCTTATTCGTTAAATGGATGCTAGAAGAGTTTTCATCAAAGAAATTCATCGAAAATTACGATGTGCGCATACGAGCCTGTAGAGCCAGCGGCGGTGGCCATTTGGGCGATATTATTTTTCATACACAAATGAGTAGTTTCAAACTTGCATTTGGTATAGGTACACATTTTCCCAATTTTGTTGGAAAATATACGAATAATACAAACAAACTTACAGATGTTCCACCCTATATATAAAAAATTAATTTATTTGACTTTTAAACAATCCTCAACATTGGTTTGTCTTTGTCTAAAAGGTGAACACTAAACCTATCCACATTTTTTCAATCCCTAGTTTTTGGACTAGCCTTATGCATATTATTCGAAAATGAATTTTTCATAAACATTTTTGACTGGTAAACATTCTAGAGAATTGAATGAAAGAATTACAAACCATGCTCTCCAGAATTGCAGCTCAATCTAGCCTAAGTAGTTTTAACTCTCAGATAAAAACTTGTAAATTTGTTTTCCTACTATTTAATACAATCAATAATTTTTTGTCCTGCCAATTTGGTTAAAATATTTAAAATTCAATATTAAAGCTTTTTTGAAGTAATCTACAGACAAGAGCCCAATAACTAATGAGAACTATTGTCCCAGGTTTATCGCTTTACTGTCTTAAATTGTTCTGTGAATCATTTAGGCCAACAGCTATACATAATATAATATAAGCTTATGTCATATATGAACGTCTACATATAGTACACGTACATACACATGCCTATTCGATGAACTTTGATAGAAAGTTTAGAAATTGTTGGTAAAAGTTTTATGTCGTATATTAAGACTCAATATAGTAGCCATAAATGGTATTAGCCCAATGACATTTATTATAATATACCATGTGGAAAAACAAGGGCAGAAAAATGGGATATACTGGATGGGGAAACATTGTGAAACAAAGCAGGTTCATAGGAAAATGTAATCATAATATGTATGCACTGGTATGTTTGATATTTAGATATCTGTTGGGTGTTTGTCTAGTCTCAAATTTAATACACTGCACGGAAAGTAGACAAAGCAGTTGACAAAATTTGTGATAAGGGCTAAGGACTATTCTGGGTTTATTGTAATTACTTTACAACGAATAATATTTTGTTAATACTATTTCTGATGGCCCTATGCTCCTCATAGAAGTGACAAGAGTTAATATTAAATTATAAATATATTTGTCTCGTATTTATGTAAAGTATTAGCCAAACGATACATAATTCAATTTTTAATGAAATATATATATTCAAGGTAATATTTTAGTTATATTTGGTGACTCTTGTGAAGCATTTAAAGCATGCAAAGATGTGTGTGATCAGGACGATATTTTCAATTATATTATCCAATTTTTTCATGTCTTTGAAATGTCAAATATCAGCATTTGTATTTAAATATATACACAATAAATTCGGTTTTTATTTATTATGTCCATCCACAGAAATAAATTCATTAGATATTAAATAGCACAGATATAAAACCTCTAAAAATGTATAATATATTAAATATTTCTCATAGTTTCTAAGCCAAAACTAAGTAGGATAGGCAGCATCGAGACAAAAAAAACTTCATGACAAAAAACGCTAGCGAAAGTTTACGGCTAGATGGCGCCAGCATTAAATAGACAATAATTTTATTTTTGCATTTGGAAACGGTTACAAACGTTTGTAAACAAATAGCTGCTTTTATTGTGACCGTTTTTATTCAACCTGAAATACCAAAGCAACTACCACAAACGCGCAAAAAAATACTTGAAAACAAATAACCAAAAAATATCAAACAATGTTTGCACTAGCACACAATTCGTTTTGCTTAAAAAAGTAGCTTGCAATTTTCATCTCCACTATAGAAAAAAACACAATTTTCTTATCTTCAGTTAGAAACTTAAAGAACTCTCAAATTTTAGACTATCGATTCTCGCAGTTAATGGCCAGGAAATTAATATAAAAAGCGAAAATTTACATTTTTCTGGTAATTCGTTTAATGTATCTTTACGGAAAACGCTGTACCAAATTCGAAAAACCGTTCGAAAATCGAAAAGCGGTTGAAATGAAGTAATTCATACTTATGCTTACTTGTAGAGTGAATTTCGTATATATATTTTTTTCGATTTTAAACACTTTTATGAATACAATATTAAAGAAGTTATGACTTAGAGGAGAGCAGAGATAATACTCATTGGCTCATACTTGATCCGACATTTTTGGCACTTATTTAGGGAACTTTTAGAGCCATTTTCCTTTCGTGGTAAATTATGGTTTGGCTTGGCAAAATTACTCCCAAGAGTATCTTTACTTTAAAGTAAATACAAATCCATTGAGATCACATTTCAATCCCCACTGCTAAGATATTAAAAGAATTGTTTGGTCCATAATTTCTTTGAGTGCAGTCAGTGGTAGTCTGTATAGTGTTAATGTACATAAAATATAACATAATATGGTAGTAAACATGAAGCTCCATTCCAGTGGATTGCAATTTGATCTTGAGTAAACATTTGGACTGGGTCAAAGACAAAAGCTGCGCCAAAGTAAATAGAAAAGACCCGCAACAAACCGCCACAAATACACTCAAACACACATACACACACACACACGAATACGGTCTAGCTTGCTCCTGGGAACATCTATATATGTGGTTTTATATATGTGTGTCCATGTGCACAGTGTGACTATTATCCTTTGACCGCTGTCGTGCCACTAACCTTAACCATAAATTGGCTAAATAGCCACGATACATGCCAAGGGTTGACAGCACAGTGTACTACGCCTGACCGCCGATATGAATGCGTTTCGATGTGTGTGTGTATACAAGTTAGTATATAGACATATACATATTTACAGCATATTTATGAATGTGTGTGTGTGAGTGTGTATGGTTGAGGCCCAATCAATTTATCACTTGAAAAGCGACAAGCCAGGCGCCTGCACTGTGCTCTCTACTAGATGTGCTTTTACACTGAAGCTGCTTTTTATACCCTGTCCTTTATGTTAAAGAGTATATTAGGTAAGTGTATATTATGTGTAACACCCAGAAAGATATCCGACAGCATTTATATAAAAATCATCAAGACGACATAAGAAATCGATTAAGCCAAGTGCGTCCATCTGTTGGTCGTGAGTACTTCTTGCCTCGAAAAAAACCAAAAGTGGTGGGAGTCTGAAATTTTGCCAAAAGGTGCGTCTTATAAATAGTTCTGATATTGGCCTCCTTACGCCAAATATTTGGATTTATAACATTAATACTACAGGGACCATATCTTTTTTTTGATAACCAATTTGTGAGTTTAATTTTTTTAAATCAGTTGGGAATGGGAAAACTGGTAAATTAAAAAAAAATCTAAAGATGCTACAGTCACCAATATCAATATGCGGACTCATGTAGACAATAATAACAAATGATTAATTTTGTGGGTATACTACATCATAGTGCTTTGCAACACCTTTTTTTTGTACGCACCCCATCGTTATTGGAAATAGTAATCCAAGTCACTTAAACCTCTTGCGTGACAAATCTGCCATGGAAGCTCTATGTATTAAATTTTCAAACGTTGACCGGTATTCCTACCTATCTGTAGCCGTCCTACCCACCTTTTTTCCACTTCGTCTGCCAAATAAAGAATTTGCATCATTATGGCAAACAAGATCTCTGTGTGGTCTTGTCTTGAGCCGAGCAGCCTATCGGCCAGAGGGCTTGTGTTTGTAAATACTCCATATCTGTAGTACTTGGAATTTGGCTCCTTCTTTTTTAGTCTTCAATTTAACCGTGCTGCTATTATTATTATTTTTTTTATTTGAAGATCAACATACAATATATACAGTTGATTAATTTAGAAAAAGATAATACAAAAAGAAACTTATAAACAAAATTTTATAATATATAATATTATTATATAATATAATATAATTAATATTAGGTAGTTTGCCACTGAGCCGTTGGGGGAATTTTATTTGCGCGAGGTCTAGCTATGCCCCTACCCACAGCCAATTGTGGTCAGTGGCAAAACGAGTTGAACCAGCAATAAAGAAAATAATCAAAATAAAAAAAAACATAGCATCTAAGCTATTGTATTCACTGACGACAGTTAGGCCTTACTGGAAGTTTAGACTTTTCTTTGTGGTGATCCTTAGGTATATTGCCTATACAGGCTACTGTAAAAAACATCTGAATTGCTAGTTCATTCATACGCCATCGAGATACCCCTTAAGACCGTCCCCATCACCGTTTCTCTAAAAGAAGTTAAAAATCGACGCAGACCTTCAAACACACATACTTCCTTGGATGTAAATTTAATTAGAATCGGTTAAGAACTCCAGAAATTCAAACTAAAATTAAACCTATATATAATTTCGTGCCAGTGCATTTGAAGGCTATAAGGAGTCGTTGCAGACCCCATAAAGTATAAACATTCATTATAAAAATGAGCAGACGAGTTGATATATCCATCAGCCCGTCTGTCCGTCCTTCCGTTTGTCCATATATCTGTCTATCCGTAAGTATGAACAAAAGTATCTCAGAGACTCTAAGAGGTAGAGAGTTTATTGATTTATGTCAACATCTTGCTCCATTCCCTCGTAGCGGCATCATTATTCAAACCATCAAAATCTGGTAGGTAGAATTATAAATAGAAAAATGTTATTTTTATTTTGTGAGGAATCTGCCCCAAGGTCATCGTTATCCGAAACCTTTTTATGTAGCAAGGTAAATCTTTACCACCCCCTGTTATTGTGGTGTGGATGTCTCAAGTCGAAATTAGAAGGGCTTAAGATGGTTCTCGTGCAATTCACGAAAAAACACCAAAAAATCGGAGAACAATGTAAAAAATGTACAGGGCATGTTATAGTCGACATGTCCCGACTGTAACTCTGAGACTTGTTTTTGTTGTTTTTTTGGTTGGCAAAAATAATTTTTCCTCCATTAGAGCATTTATAAACAAAGGGATATTAGTGCCAAGCGCTTTTTTTGCTCCCCACATGACGACAGGAGCCCCGACCGACCGGCCAGCCAGCTGATGATTGGTGTGGTGGGCACATTGAACAAGGTTGGCAGGGCCACTTGACCGCACACAGCTTCCCATACAAAAAGGTATTAGGGCGAATGTTATGGGGCTCATTGAATGTGTCACAAAAAGATTTAATGGAGCATGCATAGGTGAAATATACTGGCATGCAATATAAATGTATTTAAGCAGACAAGTTCTGACTCATATTACAAAACAAAGCACCCTATACTACAATGTATACACTATTCAACCGACCAAATACAATAAATCAAATATATATGACCATCTATGGCTTACTTTGTTGATAGTTATGCATGGTATATACTATATACTATGTATTACATATGTATGCAGAGCGTTGTCGTCGAAGTGAGCATTAATATTAATAAGAAATTATTTTCATGCTGATTGATTATATTGCCAAAAGTTTTCAACACAGTTTTTTCCTCCTTGGCAGTTTCAAAGTTTATTGACTTTCAGCCTGATGGAATTGTGTTTGTAATATTCTGGTATTTGTCTTTTTGTCTGGGTAACTTTGAGCAAATAAGCAAAGCTTTTATGGCACAACAATTTCTATAATTGCACCCAGTCCAGCTCATACCTCTCTCATACTGGCACGTTTTCTTAGCCAAATTGCGTTAATTTACAGTCTATAGCTTGGGTCAATAAACTTCCAAGTTAGTTGATTGAAGCAGTGCGTCACAGAGATTAAGCAACTGTGACAACATCCACTGCCAGCCAAGCGGAAATACACATTATCAGCCATTTTATACCTTAAATATAAGCCCACACACATATGGGATTCAAGCATTTGACTATAAGAAAAACGAGTGCAACAAATCAAAAAGCCAAGCTGGCCTAAATATATACCAGCTAACATTTACCCGTTTAACACATTGACAAATTGCCACTCAACTTTATGGCCCAAAGAAGTTTAAGTAGAAGAAGAAGAGGAAGACTGAGCTGAAGGAGTTGGAGGCTCCTCAGTCATCGAGGCGGCAAATGGCAAGGCGTTGTTTATTTGAATTTCATGTCGCGCATGTTAAATACAAATTATTCAAAATGCTTTTAACCTGCTAAGAACCCGGCTCAGACATACACACACACACACTCAATCTCATGTGGGTAATTATTTTACAAAGCGAAGATATTGCTCGATCCCGTATAGACGTTAATAGGCATAATAATCAAGAGAACAGATTGGCTTTCGTTTTTATTAACGACTATTCCTTCTAGGAATAAAATTTTATTTTTAAAAATTTGAACTTCTAGACTCTACTTGGTTAAGAGCTTATATTGTACTTTTTATCATTGAGTCGTAGGCCACTGTTGCACTACTCTAGTTCTTATATAGTATATTAATGTATAATATATTTAAGTTAATAAATAAATAAATATTTTATTATTATAAAAATGTATATAAAACACAGTTATAGCGAACGTTTAGGGTCCTGTTAAATTTTTTAAGTATATATTTAATAATAAAAAAATGAAACATGTGTTTTTAAAAATACGCCGTTAACCGTATACGTAAAAGTCTTCCAAAAACTAAGATTCTGGACTTTTCTTAAGCTAAAATAATTTATTTGTTTCAAAAAAATTAAATTAAAACTTAAATGTTTTACGAGTTATTAAGTTACTGACGACAATAGGATTTATATTAACAAAATTAAAAAAAAAAAAAATGAATATCTTGCGCTATAAAAAATTACTTTTTTAAAAAATAAAGCTTTCAAAATAAGTTTTTTAATCAGAAATAAGCGCTTACAAATATTTTTATTGTCGAAAATGAGTGAAGCGGGCCACTTTTTAGGTCGAGCTCTTCGACTTTGATGATTTTTTTACATATATGTGATAGAGGTACTAGCCAATATTCTTATTGCAAAATTCCGAAAATTGATCTATAACTGAGTGTTTAGATTTTGTTTTTTAAACATTTCTTTGGAAAGCTTTTTCTCCTAAGGAAATAAAGATTTGTAAGAAAATTTGTTTTTCAATAAAAAAAAATTTGATTCTTATTTTTAATTAATAATTTTTAAAAAAATTTTTATTTTAAAATTCAAAACTAATGAGTGAATAAGGAAGTTAAGCTTATTATTTTGAAAAAATTCAATTTTTAAACATTTTTCAAAATTTTTTTTCATTTACATTTTATGCTCGTAAAATCATTGCGATAAACCAAAATATAAAAAATTGGTCATTAGTAAATATGAATATGTTATGCTTATTTTAATGATAGCACCTCCAATGGTGATCAAAGTAGATATGTAATACCTGTAATAGTGAAAAATAGGCATAACTCCTTGGAATAGAATTTTGACTTTGTATGACAGATTTTGAAAGTAACAACCCTGTAGGAATTCGGTGCCATATAAGTGGCCCCAACTACTCTGAGCGTAACTAGTTTATGAATTGTTAAAAAAGGAACCGCCGCACAGTGGCACGGCAGCCGCTAAAGCGTTGCGAAAATCGATTTTGCGATGAAATCATTTTGTCAAGGTAATCTGATTTAGAATTTCCCAGGGATCAAGAAAATAACAATTTTATTCAATTCGGATGAATAGTTTTGTTGATACGCTCAAAGTGGAGTATATTTTAAAACTAAAAAAAAATAAAAATTTTCGGAATAAAAGTTCTTGTTTAAGATTGTTTTGTAAAAAAACTACGCAACCAATCCCTATTTTCTTGGTTTCTATAAAAAGGTACATGAAATTTAAACATAACAGAGAAAAAAATGACTTCGTATCTTTTCTGGTTTTTTCAATACTTCCGTTTACCTAAACCACTATATTTGACCAATTTTTCAACTTTGGAAGAAAAGAAAAAACAGTAACAGTAAGTTCTAAATAATTACGGATTTTGCTTCACAAAATATAAAAAAAAATAAAATTTTATATTAAAAAAAAGTTATGTGTTGTTAACTACTCTGATTGGATTTATCACCAAGCCTATAGACAGCGGTCAATCAAGACGCTTGCAACGATTTTTCATATGTCAAATTATGATAAGTGTGTTAGAAATTCGAGAGAACAGATGAACACACGTAAAGGTCAAACATATAACCCTCAAATTTAGCTTCACCCTAGTCGGGTAAAAAATTCAAAAGCTGACGTAACTAGCAAAAAAAAAACCGATTGGTTAAACCCGATCTACATTTTAAAGATTCTGCAATTTTTAAAAATATTTATATGTTGGTTTCCAAAAGAATTACCCATATACATTTTCCGAGCTGACCTTTTTTGGCCAGACCACGGCCATCATGCCGCATGACGGTGTGTGTGTGTGTAATTCTGTGACATTTTGTTGTGCTTTTTTATTTTAACAAATAAGCTTCACGCGATTATGTAAATTTTTATGTACGCTTGCATTTGGTTTTAACTACCATGGAAAGGATCACATTATATCACACCAGGGCAAAAGTAGTTCCCATTTTGAGTACGGAAAAGGTCAGTTAACTGAAGCTTATCGCCAGCCTGGCATGAGATATTCTTATGAATAAATTAGATTTTCTTTTTATTGTGGAAGTGGGACCTCGGCTTACCCGCAGTTTATTTGCTTAGCATTTGAAGCGATTTAAACTTAAGAGTTTAAAAGCGTAATTAAAGGATTTGAGGTTAGTATTGCTTTTGAAAGTGAGATTTATGGCAAGAGTAAATCATACTTTTATTTGTAAAAACAAATAAATAGTTTTCATATTTGTACCATAAATAAAGTGGCAAAAACAACATATTAATTATACAAATGGGTTATTGAGGTTGATTTTTTTTTTTTAGTTTTGATATACATTTTAATTTATTCTATTGACTTTTTTATGCTTTCTTTTAGTTAAGACTTTGAGTGTTTGAGTAATTTTACTCAAGACATTATTTAAATCGATAATTAAAAAAAAACAGCTTTAAATACTAGATTAATAAAAGAAAATAAAGGTTACAATGACTATTATCGACTAAAATAATTGTAGTCAGTCTGTAGCCAGTCACTATTTTTAAGAAAAAGAAATACATTTTTTTATTAATATTGAGCATTGTAGACGTGTTTACGTGTTACAGTTTAAGGATAGGGGAATGGAAATTTTTTTTTTTTTAAATGTCAACGTTGTTATGAAAGCTTACATGAGTATTCGAAACAATTTGGTGGCTCATACATTCAGCAGTACCGACGAATATGGCCCAACTGCCACCCAAAGTTATAATAAGCACTTTTGTATAAAAAACCCATAGTCTGCCAGTATTGTTTTTCCTTGCACAAATAAATATTACCATTGCCTTAATAAATATTCTATATAATTTTCAAGGTTTACCAGCTCTAATTGTATTTAATGAGTTTGCAATTTTACATCATAAATCACTACACATCGTTGGCAATTTTTATCAGCAATGTGTTATATTCTCACCCAATCGCTTAAAATACTTGCCAAGCAGCTGGGGGTACTTTGTTAGCCATTTTTAAGAGTCTTTGTTGCAAAGGAAAAGTTTCAGAAATCAGAAATCGTAAACAAAAGAAACTATGAAGGTTGTAAGATCGTGGGCAACTATCAACATTTCATCCTTGACCTAGCCGCTTTAGATGTCAACACCTTGCACTGCTATCGTCAATCCCTTTTAAAATTATACAGTTTTCTGCTTCTAAAAAAATGTCGGATATGACTAGGAAAATTTTATTTTATAAGAAAGCACGATATTACACGTCAAAAAGGGTCGCAAAGTACTTGAAGGCACCTCTAATGGGAGAAACTGCCCCATCCCGCTGGATTTGTGTGGCCTGGCCCCTTCACCTACCATCTGCTTTTGTCAAAGGGCCATACCTTCAACCGAAGACGAGGATATAGAAAAAATGTGAAGCTAGGGAGGTCAAGTAGATTTTAAAACTTAAATTTTTTAAATTTTGATATACCCTGCACCATTACTAATAAATGAATGAGCCGATTTTGGTTCTAAAAAATTCTCTAAATACTCTAAAAAATTTTGATTTTGGTTACAACTTCTAATATTTGCGTTAAAAAACTAATTATGCCTTAAAAGCATTTTTTCAAACGATCGTCATATAGCGGCAATATGATATAGCAAACCGATCAAATTTGCCATAGATCGATAACTACGATATCTTTGTAAACGTAGAATTATGCATCTAAAAGTTTCGATTATTTTTGAGGTGCTGTGTAATACCGGTATGGAAGTTATATAATATAGCCCCGATATCGAAAAAATAAACTCTTTTTCTTTCCTATCACTTTTTGTAACTTTGGGGTGTCTCCAACGTCTCTCTATGTTACATAGGTTTTTGACTCGACACACTTAATATACGCTTTGTATATGCAGGTACTAAGAATTGAAATAATGTACTGAAAGTTATAAATATTATAATTGATTCAGTGTTAATGGCATCTTACATTAATTTTTTTAAATTGTGGTCAAAAAATTATTTTTTTGTTAGTTTCCGACAAGAAGACAACCTTATTAGTCGTACCTGTCATTTCGATACTTCAAAATTCAAACTAGGAGTGCGATTTAAATTTTTTTTTTTTCAAGAAAAATTTTGTGTTCTTTGTATTCACAACAAAAAGACACTTAATTGCCAATCGTATTGTTAAGTATGATTTGGACTACGTTTAAGGAATTTCATATGTATCCCAAATGCCAAGGCCTGGCCATTGGCTTTCATAAAGCAAATGCTGTAACTGTGTTCCACTCAAGTCAAACAATGCCATGGACACAATCACAAACACTCATGTAATTAGACTTATGGAGTCACACTCAAACACTTGCATGAAGTTATTACAGATATGAGTGGGAGCTCATGTGTCTCTGGGCAAATGAAAAATGATCAAAGTGAGTGTTTGACTCTGACCAACCGAAAAGGAAGGAATCCTGCAACTGCAGCAGCTGCTATATTACGCAGTTTGGATGTGTGCGTCATCTGTGCAATAACAAAATTTTGGATGTTGTCCGACAATGAGATACTCTGTATCCTTTATCCCAAAAAAAAAGTTCAGCATGTGCCAGCAGCTCCAAAAAAAAAATATTTGTGCGGCGTCATAATTATGTTAATGCCCCTAGATCCTGTTAGCTTAAATAAACTGTTTCTGTTTTGAAAATCTATATGACAATGTTTAATATCCATAGGTTTAAAGAACATTACATTACGACTACCCTATTGGGAGGGAATTGGTATAGGAGTGGCTGAGTCCACAAAAGGACTACAACGCTTTGTATATTAGGATCACTCAACCTGTTAGGCTACATGTTGAAATATATTTATTCTATTCTCACTAAAATTTGGTGAAAATAAATTTTCCTTATCTGACCCAAAATACACTAAAATTTAATGAGCTAACGTCAATAGACTTAAGGATAGTGAGCCTGAGTCGTAAATTTTGTAAATAAATCAGTTCACATCCTTAGCTTTTTGATAGATTGAAATTATTCATTATTTATTTATATACCCTATAGACGTGGTGACTGACGCTCTTTAAGTAATTTAAAAACAAAAAGAATCTAAACAGGCCAGTTAGCAGCATTTTAATTAGAATCGTTTCAGTTCCATTCAACAGTATAATTAGAAAATACAATTTGGATAATTTTGTTCATTTTTTGACAGAAGACTTGTTATACCATTTATAACTCAAGAACGGCTCGACCACTTTTTATAATCTATGATTTTCAGGATTTCTTATCGGAAAATTCAAATAAATATTTATTTAACTTTGCCCCTGAGCCCATCAACAAAGCGTTTTCGAGCTTTATCGCTAGCCTCAAAAATTAAAATTTTTTTGAGTGAACGAGTCAGTTTTTACAATTGAATTTAAAATCAAATAGTTGGTTCAATACATTACTTCAAAAGTTCCACTGCATAACAGACGAAGATTAAGCAAACAACTATCCAGACGAATTTTTAAACTATTATCGTATATCAAAAGTTGCTTTATAGAATTGAATCGACCAGAGTGCAACCCATCGAATTTTGAGGTATTTTGTGAAAACATGAAAATTCCTTGTATTCATCTGTCCATATTGTTTAAACGAAATTCAAATATCGAAAAAACCTTTACTGATCCCAAAAATAGAAGGCAAGCCAATATGATAAATATTTTATATATTATATATATATTTTAAATATTGATGCTACCATCGGAACATGGAGGTGACGAAAATGATTAACATCTCAATTACAATAGCCTTGAGGGGGTGTTCGCCGGATAACCATTAAATTTTACTTAATCGGAATCGAATTTGATTTCCTGAAAACATGACTGTACTATACCCCTTTCTCGGATAAGCGCTTGGAAAATTAATAAAAGTATAGAGGACATTTAAATCGCTACGAGCCAAAATAAATACGGAACGGCGTGTGGATCCACCAAGTATAATAAAAAATTAATCTTACATAAATTTTGCTCTTACATATGTTTTATCGTTGTCCTTTAGGTATAGGTTAATAGTCGGTTCTGTGGAATTAGTAATTTATTTAATATGCAATTTAAATGTATGAGGCCATATACTATATATGATCAAAATTGACTGTCAAAGCTCCAAATATAAATTTTTTTAAATATATACAGGTTTTTTATTGTATACACTTCAAACATAATATTTAAAACTATTATTATTCATCGCTACATTTGATTAAAAAATTCCAGTATTCATTTTAAGAATGTTTCGTTTTAATGGTGAGTTTAAAAATATTTCAGTAGCAATTTGAGGAAAATAGAGAAAGAAAATGCTCATAAATTCTAGAATCAAAAATCTTGTTTTTAGGGTACTCTTAAATAAACTTAAATTCAGATCGACTCTTTTTTCTGAGTGCATAAACCAATTGTTCGCAGAACCTAGCACGCCTCCTTCTGCCTATTGCCAAACATTGCTCATATCTGTAATAACACTTTACACCATTATTAAAGAGTATAAAAAAGAACAGAGGCATACAATACTATGTCCACTCTGTTAATGTGCAGGACGAGTGAAAGAACAACAGTGGGGAAAGATGCAGAGAGAAATTTGCATACAAAAGACGCAGCTGCATTGTCAGTCCCGGCCGGATGGTGGGGGTGTGTGGAGAAGTAGCGGCTGGCGCGTGCTCAGCTGTGTAGTCGAACAAAAGTAATCAGCTACTGAGCCAAGTCGAGCGCAAGCTGTGGTGACCATGAAGCAGCAGCGTGGGAGCGGAGGTCTGCCAAGCAGGAGCGTGCGCGGGATGCTTCTTTCTGTAGAAGGATTCATTTTTTTTTTTGTTACAACCACAAATTCGAATGTACCACTCAGAGCTATAAAGTTAATAGCCAGCTTGTTTAATACCCGAGACTCGCGCCCCTTTGTGCACGACCCTGCTGCCAAGTAATTAGTTGCTGTGCATTGATTTTTACGATGGTGACGCAGAGGCGCCGCTGCCGCTGCTTAATTTTGCATGACAAATTGTTAATACGTCAAAACAGTGACATTTTTCAAACAAGACTGAACAATGAACAATGAACAACACATATTCGCATCGCACCGTTCCAACGTTCCGGTTCTTGTGAATTCAACGGAATTTATGATAATAAGGAGCCGTAGACATTCGCTGGATGTTGTAAACAAATGCCATAAAACTTATATACATTCACATGTACATATGTGTGAGTGAGTAAAATGCAAAATTATTAAGAAATATGTACAGACACAGCTCGTTGACGGCTGCCACGCCTCGTCACCGCCAACATCAACACCGAGGCCAAAACAAAAATCATAAAATAAAATAAGTATACGCCGCGTATACATAATATGCCTCGCATAAATCATTTCAATGCAACAAAAGCTGCGTTATAAAGGCAACCAAGAAATACAAGAACAAATGTGAAGGGATAAATGTGCTACGCTGTCCTCCCAAAGCCCCCTATTTGCTTTTAACGACTCAGTTGCATGTAAAGTGCCAGTCGACTTTACTAACTTGGCTAAAAAAACTGTTTTTTTTTTCAGCATACTATGTTTGTATAGATATGGTATATTAATGCATGTGTTGTAAGGTATCATGAATTGTGGCTAAAAAAAAAACCAACACTGTGACAAAAAATTTCAAATTATTTTGACTACAAATGCCTTTTCGAAAATCTTAAGAATGAAAAATGTGAATCAGTCGGAGCCGTGCTCGACAGTCTGATATCCTGTTCCTAGTTTTGCTGTGACACGTTGAGGATTCTTGAAGGGATGGAGATAGGTGAGGTAGGTGCACTGCACTTTTAACTAAAAGTCAAATTAGTCATGATTTATTTTTCAGTTTCGTGTGGTCGTTAGATGGCGCAAGCAATTTTTGGGGTATTAGCGTATGTTACAATAATTTTTTATCATTTAAAAATAATTTAATTACATAAATTTGCATAAAAGAATTTGGAAAAATCAGGAACTGGTCAGCGCAGCGTGCATGAGCCTAAAAAAGTAGAATATTGCTCAATTTTAAAAGGGAGATTAATTCAACGTCTTATAAGTTTTTATTTGTATCAGACATTGAATTTTCACAATTTCTTAATTTGTAAAATTTTACTAGCAAAAAAAAACATTTTTGTTATCTCTGACAACACTAGTTTACAGCAAAATGTATCCTTAATATGTTTTAGTCGCTTCTTAGAGTAAAATGCCATGCTAAAACCGAAAATATAGTCAAACAAATTTTTCATGGAAGGGATTTCGAGAAATTCCGAAAAAACCATTTTACGCAATTAGAAAAAGAAGTGTCTCTACTTAACAGAAAATATCTCTGCTTATATAAGACTGATTTTAATAATTGTTTTACTAAACTGTAGATAATTGAATTACGCATCGATTATATTTGAAACATATTTTTGTCTTACTTACGGTATTTATGCATTCTTTTGAAATTTTTGAGAAAAATTCTATTTTAAACGTAAATTAAAAAAATAATTACAAATTTTTCGTACATTTTTATTCATGGCTCGTAAAGTCCGATCGATAACGGAAATAATTATTGGTTATTTATTAAAACCGGGGAAAAAATATGGAAATACCAGGATTTTTTGTAAAAATTTAAAAAAAATCAAATTTTCTCAGCTTCATGTGAGGGTCGGTTTTTATAACCTGTACCTTAGGTACAAAGGGTATATTAACATTGTGTGAGCCGAAAATGTATGTTACATACAGAAGGAGACGTGTGTAGCGAATAATTTCATCAATATTGGATTATAGCCTAATTTGTATCGGTTGATTGCCAATAAAAAAAAAAATCTATATTGATATTAAAGATGAGTATATTGCATAAAAAAGGAGACAGGGTATTTAAAAAATCTTGCGAATAAGAAAATGGATGCATCAAAGTCTGTGACGCCTAACTCTAATGTACTCACCTTTTTTAAGTCCACATTTTCTCATATTTGAGCATCTACCGCTTTAATTTCTTTAGCGCTATTAATAAAAGCCTCTCATGTCAGCGACGGTTGATTTCTAAGAAATATTTTTAATGACATATAACTTTTATGAATTAGCTTTGCTGAATTAAATCAAAAAGTCTGCATTAAAGTGGCACCTAATTAGACGAGTTTGCAACCACTTATGAAGAATAAAAATTCCGTCGGGGCAAGTTAAGTAATTTTTTAAGGAAGAGCTCATTTTATAAGCAGTTATTCAATCATATAAAATTTAGTGAAGTAATTCTGAGTTAACAAAAACGTCAGCCATTTGTTTTAAACGTTTCTTCTTCGTTTTAAATTCTCAAATGACTATAACGACCCGTTATCGGTTTGCGCCTTATCAAGTCCATGTTACCAAGAGTCGTCAGTGAGTAACTAACATACCTTGTCTTTCCAAGGGAGGCAACATCCGCATATGCACCGTAGAGTAAAATAAATAGGATAAACGTCAAGCACCGTGCTATCTTTGTCCGGCGAGAGTGACGTTTAGTTTAACGATTGGCCACTTTATTTCTATGCTAACATGGTTGTTCATTGTAACTGCAGTGCGGTAATCCTGGGAAAATTTAAAAGTGTATTCTGTAATCGGTAACTGATCATCTAATCGCCGCGTGCCTCTACTTGAAGAAAATTTTTATTTTGATTGTAATCAATTTCTACCAGACCTTCCTATGCAGATGCTCTCTCAATATCCGCTAAGGTTTCGATAAGTTTTTATTTGGTATGATCAATCAAATCCATATCATGGATATCAAAAAATACACTCTCCACTCGTCATCACAAATTTAAAGAATTGGCGGGAGAGAGCATCGCCTTATCTAAAGCCTCGAATAGTAATAAGAGGTTGAGAGATGTACTTTCTTACCTTGGTGTATGACTTAAGTTTACTTAGTTTTATATACAGCCATGAAATTCTGCTAAGGGTGAACTAAATAATGAATGTGGACTTTATGAATATTTTCCTGGATTTGGCCATATATGTCCGTATCCGTACTGTTCCAAATCTAAATTTTTTGCCTGATATTAGAATAATGAAGATACGACCCTGAAACTAGGCACACAATTTTCCTAATATTGCGACGTTTATCAAGATCCATCAGATCAATGTTGAAACGTTATATCATATATCTGCCACACAAACTGATAGGAAGTAGCAGCTAACCAGAATTAAATTTAATGCCAAACAATATTTCAAAAGTTTTCGGTGTAATTTAAGTCTTCAATTCAAAATAATCGAAGTATTAATCTGTATCAAAATCTTCATAATTTTCAATAGGCTGATAACTGTCGCATTAGTCGCTCAATTCCCTCTTCATACGTTAAGACCCCTAAGCAGAAACGAAAATCGCGTCCAAATAAAAACTGCAAATTATTTCGCATGCAGAACAAACAGTATGTCTGTAAAAATGAAATTTGAAATTTACGAAATTTTGTTGCCGTAATTGATTCTTGAACGATTATGGTAATTAAGCTGAATTTTATTTTCAAATGACGACTTTTAGAAGCGCAAAATAAAACAAATACAAAACGTGAATTATCATTAATATTAATTTCTTGCATAATATTTTGTAAACAATGTTATAGTGACTTTAATTGCGGAGGCAAGATGCAGTAAACGGCAGAGTATCTGGGTGAACACATATTTATTACGCTGAGGCACATAATTAAAGCAAATTATTATTCATAAATTAATAATAATAATATATGTTAATTAATAGACCACCGATTTTGTCTACTTGGCATAAATTACTTTTTTTCCAAAATGTGCAGCACATTAGTTTTGTTTGTGGCGTCAAAACAAAACAGTTGTTGTGACTGCTGGCTTCATCTAGTGTATACTGCTGGCGCCATCTTGTGTAAATTGCACATTTTTCTACAAACAACACTGTTTCTGCGTGCCACTTTTCATGCACGATTTTTTTATATGAAGCTTTGTTTTGTTGGACAAGTTTTTCTTGTATGCGGGACCCCTTTTTTAAGGAGCGCTCTACATAGTTAATAAGCTTTACAATATAACCATCTATTTTAAATATTATCAGTCAAAAATTTTATCATAATTTAATCAAATTAAATTACATTTTTCAGCTATCAAAATCCACAAAAACCAAGCCACTTTTCGTACATGAAAAACGTGGACAATATGGACACAATGAAAATTAAACTTTGTTAAAACAATTATACTACAAGTACCTTGAACACTTTATTCCATATTATTTAAACAAATTTTTTTGGCAGCAGAAGTGTGTTAGTTACACACCACGTCTTTAAAGTTAGGCTATGATTTTTCAACGAACTATGGCAAAAACTGCAGTATATAAGCAGCTAACTTACAGGGCTTGGTAAACACGCAGGGTTGCATGATTAATCAATCTTTTAAGATTTCTAAACGGGCTACGAACGGGCAATATTGGAAATGGAACAAATTGTTCGTATTGCCTGTTTCTCGATGTCCAAACAAGCTAGGATCATAAAATTTTGACCCAAGGGGCATTTTATAGTCCAGTTCTATATTGGCCCCAATTTCACACCCAATCAAATTTTTCGGCTTATTCACCTTTTTTAGAAATAGTTTTGAATCTCGACAAGGACCTTTCCTTTCTGTGGGTGGCTATTTGATTAACATCGGTTGGTAACTTCGGTAAAAAGATAGATTACACAGGCCTCCAAAAAAAAAATGGTGTGAATCTTACATGTGACAGGACTTTCCTTATGGATTTTGAGCTGCTGAATGCGAGCTCCAAAAACCCCAGCATCCAAGGATCTCCACGAAATTTTTACATAAGGTGCATTTTATAGACTACTCCTGCTCTGACATTCATTGTTTTATATGGTCCGCGCTTTCCCCGGATATAATGACTAGTTGTCCGGTCTCTTAAAAGAGAAGATCCAACAAATAAAGCACTAAGTTAAAAGAAAAGATGTAAATGTACGTTGACTTATGTACACCAAAAAATGTATAAAAATCTTTGTAGTTTTTGCGAGATAACAGCCCACAATCCCCTGCAACATTTTGTTCACTGTTAAACCCAAAACCTTTTTAATTCGCAGGTTAAAATACTATATAGACTTTTTTCTTTTCGTAGGCGATACTACGTTGTTTGTATGTTTTAATTTAAAACAAAAATTCGGGAGCTATAGACAAAAACTCCAATAAAAACAATCTATTTATAGCACTAAAATAAAACATTTTTTTATATTCATCGTCAAAATTTTCTGTGTAAATTAATTAAATTGCGTCACAATCTGATGAACACTGTGATAATTCAGTACAGAGTATCTCCTAGTCTGCTTGTCCCGACTGTTACCAGTGCACTTATTCTAATTACTTCTATTCTATTGCAATAAATTCTTCATTATTGTTAACTGCCAGTTGCCAATAATAAAAATGAATAGATCTATCTATCATCTAATGATGATACCAAATTGATTTCTCATGTTTCAATTAGGCGCTAATAAAACGTTCTCCTATAAAAATTTAAATAGACAATCTTTTGGAGCTCTGTGCCAACAAGAATTTGGAATACAAACGTTAACATGAGCAATCCAAAGGGCGCAGTCCAAGCACTGGGCAATCTGGCAACTTGGCAGCAAATGAATTAAATAAACAATCGATAAATTTTAATTTCCACACAAATTGGCAGCTAGCCAATGTTTTACAGACAGACGCTTAAAAATGCTGCATACTTTTGGGGGTTTGCGGACGCCATCTTGCGGATTGAAGACTAAGAACTGTTCCCAGGGGCAATTAGTTGCTCAATGGCTTAAAAAAAACGCAAAAAATTGGTTTTACTTTAAATTTAAAACTTTAAATGTATTTTCAGTTCCAGGTATACAACTTTTGTCGCAGCTGCGAGCGTTTCGCTTCCTTTTTTTCTGTACTTCATGGCGCAGTGCAGCTGACAGCAAAGACCACTGCACTGTGCACACTCTGTTTCCGCTTTTAATACGCCATGTTGTACGCCATTTTGTTGCTGGCTTTTCTTTCTTATTTTTTTTTTGTATATGTATATGTATAGTATGGAATATATATATTTTTTATGTTATTTTCACAGCAGCAATTTGCACAGTTACACGGTGAAATTTAATTTGTTTCGTGCCATATCCTAGAGGCGTTTTGTATGTCATGCATTTTTACACCTTAATTTGCGGCTAATTTGCATATTGTATATTTTCGCTTGTTGCACAATTATAGTAGTTGCAGTTGCAACCAGACTGTTACGGACTATTATTTGTGGCATAAGCCTCTCATTCAGACCTCTATTTATGCAAAGTTGCCTAGTGCTTTTTGTCACTTCAAAATTGTATGACTAACAGGTGTGAAATTGCTGTCATTGCAAAAAACTTTAATTTGTTTCAATAAATTTAATTTAGTTGCCTTCATTTTAAAAGTATCATAAATATGAAGTCAACGTTGTAAAGTTGAAATCTTTACTATAACTTTATAGCTAAATTACAAATTTGTTAAATTCAAAAGTATACACAGCGGTTAATATAGAGAAATGGTGTTTAAAATCGGCCAACAGCGGAATTTGGTAAGATACATAAAATTTTTACTTTCTTTTTAAAAAGGTAAAGGGTAATTTAAAACCAGATTTTTAGCACTGTGGAGGCTTTAAAACAGCAGTCATAGTGAAAAGAGTGGATTTATATAGAACCTTTTAGTTCTTATTAAAAAATATATTTATACCATATTGAAGCCAAAAAAAAACATTATTTATCCAAAATGTTTAATTGCCAAAAAAAAAGTCAGTTATGTTACAGTTTTACTTAAGTGATTTTATGTATGCGATGATTAAAATGAGTAAAAATTAAACTTTAATATAAGTAGACTGAACAGTTAATTAATTTGAAAAAGCCTTTTCCAAATTTCGGAAAACTTTTGATGTTCTTACTTTACTTGCTTCCTTGTTTAAACTATTATATTGTAAATCCAAGTGTCTGGGGTAGACCCGATACCCCTTATACCCTCGCTCTATTTTCTTTTCTACAATAAATAAATTACACTTTTTTTTATAATATAAGATCAACTGAACTTAGTTGTACCCCTCAAATAAAAATAAATAAATAAAATAATTTATCTTAATTTTTTCCGTCAATTGCTCAATACTGTTATGTTTGTGAAATTATTTTATTTCCAGTTTTTAACTATTAGTATACAGTGTCTATAAATAACTAAATATTTTATTTCCAAAAATGTATTATATAAAACTTGTTTGTTCATTCTATAAAAAAATTTAATTGAATATGTTTTGAAATTTTAGAAAATATTGATTTCTTGTTTTTGTGGCAGCATTAATTTATTTATTGTTTTTAAATTCAAAAAAATTATACACACCCATAAAAAAAAAGTTATGTGAACTTTACACATGAGAGGGCTCTCATATGGATTTAAAAAAATTTTCAACGATGTTTGTGAGGTCGCTGAATCTTAGTCCAAGGCTTAAAAAATCCTAGTAGTTCATAGTTCCGAGATAACCTCCAAAAAAACCTATAAAACGCGACATTTCAAGCTCTGAGATAACCTGCAGAATACCTCATTTTATTGGGTTTTCGAGGTTAACTTAGAAACCTTAATAAATATTTATTCCAAAAATGTAGCACTGTGCAATTATATAAAAATATTCATACGATATTCAGAAACATATAGAAACACATTAAAATTTTATTTATAAAAATTTAATTCAATTCCAATTTATTTCTTTGTTTTTTGTAAAAGAATCGCACTCCTTCAAAAAAAAACCTGTAAGTTGGCACACAACAATTTTATCTCACTCTGTTGTACAGAAAAATCGCTAAGTTGATTAATGTAGAATTAAAAAATACTCTTTTATGTTTAAAAGTAAATTTTAACTTAGCTTTGGAACACAGTGAGTATTTCCATGCTATTTTTTTTAATCAAACCGAAATTTTACTCTATATCTGGAATTCCCAGGGTACAGAAACGTCTTCGTGCTTATACTCGTAGATATTTACATATAAAGGCCGAAATTATGTAGCACCAAAAATCACATTTAATGACCAAGTCAACTTAGATAAACAAACAAAACAGTGTTGTCCTATGATTACACATAAAATGGCGCCAGCGCATGCCCATTAGATGGCGCCAGTAATAACAACAGCTGTTCTGTTTTGTCACCACAAATATAAGTTTTTTCGATGAAAGCAACTTTAATAAAATTTAGGAAAATTTTTTTGTGCAGTTATATTCTTCGAACGATTTTTTTTATTTACTTGACTGAAAGAAAGTTTTCTTTTTTACTCCATTTATTTAAACTCATAAAACACGTAATGCCTTTTTTTTAACAAATAAATATGTATACACGAGTTTTTTAAATCGAACAACGTTAATAATATCAAACATTTACATCAATTTTTAAATTAACTGGTATTTCTTTTAATCTATGGATTAGAAAATATATACAAATAAATAAATCGAATTGCATCGAATTTCGCATGGAATTTGTTAATTATTTAAACTAGAATTAAACCGACTCAAAACTGCCAAGGCTTTTGTACTCAAAGATTTTTGAAATGCCTGTTAGAGCTCCTAAAAACCAAAACTTGGTTAATCCAAAAAAAAAACAATATCTTAGTTTTTATTAAGGCTAACTAGATTATTTCTTAAGCGATCTAGAAATGTACATGGATTCTGTTCTTGGACGGTAGCCACAAGCAAATGAAGGTGAAAATTGGTTGGGATGTTTAAACTTCATTCGTAGGAAGGGGGCCTTAGTAATGGCAATACTTGGCATAAGTGCATTTAATGCATACTTATACTGGTATTAGCAAAATCCCTGCCTGCCTTAGAGACACCCGTTGCCCCAACAACCACACCAAGGTATTTTACCGCCTGTGTGCGAACTTATTGAGATCTTACGCCTATTGGAACGCATGCTGAAACTCGTCGAGGATTCTCGCGAGGATGCAAAACTATTTGAGTTACGATCGGACAATGAGGGCACCGTCTCATGATTACTGTCCTGATGGGAATGATGACTGTGATGCGGATTGCTGCTTATCAGCGAGCTGCTATGCTGATGATGATGGTTATGATGATGATGATGTGTGCCGCCACTGGCATTGCTCATGCGATGCACTGTGCCATCCGAGTGTCGACGCGAACACCTTGTACGGCTGACGGTTGCCGTCATGGGCGCCGGATCGCTGCCTTCTTTGCGGTGATGATGATGCGTGGTGCTGGGTGGTGCTGATGCCGTGGCAGCTAGTTCGGTATGGGTAGCTGCCATTGTATTGCTGTTCGTGCGCCGCCTTGAGCAGTGCGGTGAGCTGGGTGTGCTCTGGCTGGTCTGCTTAATGGACTTAATGCTGGGATGAGCCAGCACACTGGCTGCTGCAATTGAAAGATCACCACAGCTGGCCGTTGTGGTTGGTACTGCGGTTACCAGACCTGTAGACACAGTACTGACTGCGGTAACTGAAACTGTTGGAACGGCTTGCTCCTCAGTGCAGACAATAGAGACGCGCCTGGGTTTGCGTTTAGCTGCATCGCCCTGCTGCAGTAATTTAAAGAGATTAGCTGCTTTAATTGAGTCTTTAGCTAAAAAGTTACCTCGACTGCTGTAGCGGCATCCAAGTCTTCGCAGGGCAATTCATTAGGCGGATAGTCCACATCCAATGAGCGGGTTAATTGTGTTGGTGCCGAGCGAAAGATGGCGCGTTTTGCTGCAGCATTGGCCAGCGTTTTGTACAGGTTGCTCTTGTTGGGAGACATGCCGTGTATGGATGGCGTGCCGGGTGGTGGAGGTGGTGGAACTGTGGGTGTGCTAATATTGTTGCGCGGCAGGTTTGTGCGCGCTGGAGGCGGCGGCGGTGGTGGTTTAGCTGGTATGCTGGGCTTGGCACCGGTTGGTGGCAATGGCGCCTTTGTTTGTGGCCTTTTGACTGGCGACTGTTTGCTCGCCGCCTGGCTGAGCTGCTCGAAGCCTAGGTAGCTACACTTGTCGGGAAATGGTGCCATTGGATCGGGCATATGCGGCGCTGGACTATCTGTGTGTTCCCGCTCTAAAGAGCGTGTGCGACGGTAAAGTTTGTTCGTTGTTGTGGTGTCACTGGCTTGGGTTATTGTTGCTATAGATGCAGCTGTAGTAGCTGGTGATATGGTGGGATTTGTGCCATCATATTGCAGATACAGATTCATTTCGGAGCGATAGGGTTTTTTCGTTTTATCATTGCCAGCTGCTATAAGATTGTCACGAGATCTACTCTTTTCCAGCTGTATGGCCAAAATGTCTTCCGAAATTGTTTCAATATCATTCAATATTGTCTCCAAGTTTACCGATTCCGTCTGGTTGGATTAGATTGAAAAGATGGTTACAAAAGAAATGCAAAACAATTTTTTAATAAAGGGGTTACACCACTGTATATGTATAAACTAAAAAAATCAAATTTTTTTTTGTTAACCTTATATTAGTTTATTTTTTAGAATTTCTGGATTGTTTTTGAACACGATACGCAGCATAACGAACTTCATATTTTTCAAGGTATCTTTTGTACAACATTTTTTAAAGAAATTTTTACGAAAAATTTAATCAGCAAAAATTAAATGCCCTTGGCTACGCCATACGGCTCCTCGTAAATTTTTGGTAACTGTTTCTTCATCCGGTAATCTATTTTTTCCATAATAAATTTTGAATTTTTGCTATTTGGCAAGTCTCGTCAACCGAAATCCAATTAAGAGTATTTATTTTTCCTTTGAAGCTACACAAAGAGTTTCAGTTTTAATGTGAATCACAAGCCAACAAATTTTAAAAATGGCTCCCTAATTTTTTTAATTTTTTTCTTTAGAAATTTAGAGCTTACTTACTTCGAGATGTGTAAAAATACGATTTTTTTGAAATAGAACATTTTAAGAAAAAAAGTTAAAATGTATGTTTCTGGCAAAAACAAGTTTTTGCTTACCTAGTATTATTTGTTGCAATTTTAATTAATCACAAAAATAAAAAAAAATTTTTTTTTTATATTTTATATTAAGTTGTTTTTTTTAAGGTTTGGTTTTGCTGAGTATCGCATAACAATTTCCTTTTAAAATTCATTATATATGCCTTAAAACTTTCATAGATATTCTTGTTTATATTACCTTTTCATCCATCCAAAAAAAAATTTAAAAAAAGTCGATTTTTTTTGGCTGTTACAGTGGTGATGCCCCTTAAAGTAAATATATTTTTATGGCAGGAGATTAATTTAGGTCACTAGCAGCTTATATGTAACTAAGCTAAGACTAACTTGTGGATTTTTCTAGTATTATTTTTACAACATAATACAATTGGGGTGTTCACTTTGTCTGGCATAAATGCCTAAAAGCAAGATCACCGAGTAGCGACTTGAGCAATCCTTACAACGGGGCAAAAAGGTAAAAGCGCACGACCGAACAGTAGCCAAAGTGGAGGCAGAGATTACTTTTTATAATCGTTGATGCCTGACTAACAATCTGACCTCAACAGTTAGCTGTTTACAAGTATTGTAACCATGATTGATTTGGTTTTGTTAAAAATTTATTTCAGAAAAAAATTCTATTCAAAAGCATACAAGATAAACTTTGGAAATTTGTCAATGCACTATATATTCTAATCATGAAATTACTACATTAATTATAATTCTAAAAATTGTTTTACAAAAAGCTGTATATTTTTTAACATATTAAAAGGGTATGAGAAATATGGTCACAGATATTGCCTCTTTTTACAAAACTTTGTGGGCAAGAATGCCACACTTTCTGTAGTCAAGCATTTGAATTCAATTCTTTTAGGCAGAAGTGCCCTATTTTGATATTCCAGGGGCCGGGTCGTCATTTTATTTTAGTTTAAATTGTTATTGTACACTTTGCCCTATTACCATTTTGCTTCTATGCCAGACAAAGTGAATACCCTAAATGTTAACTATACATTCTTGAAACATCAAGGAAGGACTTCGAGAGTTATTCTTGACTAAAAATCACTATGCAATACAAAATTTTATTGTTCAAACAATCAAACATCTTCCGGTATAATTTTAAGATGAGAGGATAAAGAATCTTTTGCTTTTTTGTTTATTTTTTTACCTTTAACAGAACAAAGGTCGTAAATAAGTAGTATTGTTTAATTATTACTTTTAATTTTAAAAATTATATAATGAGAACTATAAAAATATTGATTTTGTTGCATAGTGTTTTTTTTTTTTCTGCATTCCTACAAAATTTTTTTTTATTTATGTACACTTATTTTTTGGTGTAGGAAAATATTCAAAGACCAAAAGAATATACTGAGTCTACAGCGAAAAGGACTCAAATAAAAATATTGTGTAAGTACAGAAGTGTTCAAGAGGTACAAATCTAGAAAGAAGCAATTGCAGGCAAAATAAAAATTTAATTTCGACAACTTTTGTGAGACAAGTGAGTCGATACTCAAATAAATCTGTTTTATCATAAAAACCTTAGTCCAAATTAGTATGAAGACTAGTGAAAGATTGGTGATATATTATTTTTGGGACCTGTCTCTCAGAAACTTCAACATATAAAAATTTTACATTTTATACGTTTAGTACATTTAACATCAGTGAGCGAAAATAAGCGAAGCTTATCACATTTTGAATCGATATCTTTGATATTGATGATTTTTACTTATGTGATAGGGGTGTACTAGCCATTAATCACCCATATTTTTTTTTTTTATTTTATTTCAGCTTGTAAATCGAGCTATAACTGATTATTAAGATCGATTTTTTTTGGCAAGACATATCTCGTAAGTGAATGAAGATATTTGAATAGTTAATTTTATTTTAATTTCAAAAATGATCATATTTTATGCTCATGAATTCTCTCAATATCTCCTGTATCGATTGATCAATTTAAAAAGTGATCCACTTTACTTATTTTCGCCACTAAGTATATCCATAAATTAAGCTATGGGAGGGAGGGCTGTGTGTATGAACAAACACTTCTTAGGATAAATGAAACCATTTTGTTTATTTGGGCAAATGATCGCTACCTTTTCTCAAGACTAACACACTCGGCGTCAAGGATTAAAATAAACCTAAAATGAAAACAGTCTAAATGAACATCAATTACTTAAGGGACTGCAAGTTTGAGGAATACATCAATGAAACTGATTTGAGCTCTGGTGATGATCCACAGATCGCTCACCTGGCTGCCGTTATCCACGGGCTTAGCCATAGTCACCTCTTCCAACATATTAACAACCGTTGCGGCAATGGCTTTGCAACTGTTTACAGATGCTGTCAACTTGGCTGGCTGCCTCAGTGGCGATGTGGTTGTCTTGGTCGAGTTCGTGGTTATGGTCATAACAGGCTTGGTCAAGGCAGTAGAAGACTTACAAGTGCTGTGGCAGAACTTTTGTGCGGTAGCATAGATGGGCTGTTCATTGGAAAGGGGCAGAGGCGAAGGCGCAGGCAGTGGAGACAAGCGCCCACTGGCAGATTTGTTGCACTTGGAAGCGGCTGAGGCTGCAGCGGCTGTAGCCAGTGCAGCGGTATAAATGTCTACCACACTGGCCGCACCCGCATTGGTGCCGGCACCACCATCGCCGAGGCCGACAGTAGCTGCAACATTGACAATAGCGTGGTGCAAGGCGCAATGCTGCGGCGCCTGCTGCTGCTGCTGCGGCTGCTGTTGGCATTGGCGCTGATGCAGCTGGCACTGCGGCAGATGTAGCGAAGGCTGCTGCTGCTGATGATGATGCTGGGAGCAGTGTAAACGTTGGCGATGACGCGGACTTACTTGAGGCGAGTGATGCTGCAAAGGCTGACGCTGATAGGGTGAGGCCAAAGCATTATTCACAAAAATGTCGGGCGGCTCTCGGATTATTGGCGTGGCTTCCAGCGGCGGTGGCGGCGAGCCGGGCGGCGTGGTATCCTCATGGTCATCACCTTGATTGGCCAGCTTGGTGTTAAGCTTGAGGCGCGGTTTGATGGGTGCAAAGAAATGTTTGGGGCTGTTGAGCGATTGTTGCGATGCGTTTGTGGTTATAGCCACAGTCTCTATGGCCGCACCCGTGCCGGCAGCTGCAGGCGAACTTAACTCTATTCTGGGCATGGTGGGTACTGTGGATGTGGGCACAAAGGTGGTGAGCGTTGGTGGCATCATCAGTGGCGGCGGTGAGCGAGCTGGTGAGGAATTATTAGAGTACTTGCGCTGTGAAAAGGGCGATCTGAGATTGTAGTCCCAGCCATTGGTGTGACGCATGGTTTTGCCCGTGGTAGTGCTGGAGTTGGTGCCCAGCTCAGGCGAGGGCGTGAGGGCTAAGTAAAAATAGGAGAAGTATTAAATGTAGCTGCTAAGCTATAAACAGCGCACTTACCCATGTTGTGACCCATGTGCTGGCTCAATATGTTTTCAAAATAGGACAGCGGTGGCACCATGGCCTGCAGATCGTTCAATTGATTAGCTACTAGCTCGACAGGCGTCAAGGGAGTCAGTGGACCAACTAGACTAGGAAGCGGGCTCTGCATGCCATTTATGTCGGGCGCGCATATAGGCAGACGCTCATTTTGCTGTGTTAGCAGCTCCGGATTGCTTAACGTCTCCTCGGATACCACAGACAGATGATCAAAATGCAACGCCTGATTGCCAGTCTGGACTGTGCCTTCACACGCGGCGCCACCATTGGCAGTGCTGACATCAGGTAAGGGTTTCTTGATGGGCACACATGAGCCACCCTCTTGGCAGCACTCGCCGCTACAGTGGCCATCATCGCTGCGACAAGTGTCACATGAGTCAGAGTCCTGTTGAGCACAAAGAGTTAGTGACGTAAGGGATTAAGATTAAGGCATACTTACGTCACTGTTACCATCACAACCAACACTACCCTTGCCACCACCACTGCAGCGATGTGAATTACAGCCGCCGCTGCCCCCGCTGACTCGACAGGCGCTGCACTCACGATCGGTTATTATCGTCTTGAAGCGTTTGTTCAGGCGATCGTAGTCATCACGTAGTGTCCAGACTGTACGTCTTAGTTGTTCATTCTCACGTTGTAATCGTTTTATGTCTGATTGACCTAAAATAAATAGATTGCTTGTAATTAGCACAAATATCTTAAGTGTGGGGAATATGGAAGATAAGTTATAATACTTGCTTAGAAGAAATTATTTTGTACTATTACAGAACGAACAAAATTGATAAAGACATAGCTTGCTATTTCAAGCCATTCCATACAACTTCATGCATGAGTAATTACTTAAATTGTTCAGTGATATTTATAACATAACATATTTGTTTATCTGATCTTGATAAGTAAATTTAATGATGTATTGAATTACCAAGCGCTTACCCCACCTTAATCTGTTTAATGCGGATATTTTGAAGAATTGATCAAAACCTTCTTGTGGAGCCATCTCATTTTGATAAAATAAGGACTCAACGTTTCTAGATTGTTAAATTTAGGTCCAATGTTCTCTTCTATTTAACCAACCACTAAAAAGTTATAACTGAATGAATTGAGATGTCAAATAAAATTATCTTCCTTGTTTTCTTTCTATTCGATAACTTTTCAAAAACAACGTCTTCAATTTTTCTACCAATGTAAAAATAAATTTAATTTCTGAATTAATTCTTGTAATCAACGCGGTAATATACAATTTCTATGAAAATGTTGTTTGTCCCATTATGAAAAATTTCGGCAAAAATTAATTAACTTAATACTTTGTTCGGATTATTTGAATGTCACTTGTTTTCTAAACTGCTCACAACAAATAATAAATAGTAAACGTATTTAAAAAAAAAAATGTTCGCAACGGTTTTGCCCACCAGTCATTTGTTACTCCTGTAATAATATGCTTGCACATTAGATTCGGTTGTGGCGGCAAAACAGAACAGCTATTGTTACTGCTGGCGCCATCTAGTGAACTTGGTGGCGCCTTCTTACGTGAAGCATCAGTAAAATCATAGGACAACACTTTTTTATTTGTTTATCTGCGTCCACTTGCCGTAATCCTTTGGACATGAAATTTCGCGATTATTTTTTTTATATGAAGTTTTTTTATGTACGGTTGCGAATTTTTATGTTTCATACAGGCCATAATATTTAATAGATATCTCTATTTTTATATTTTTATTTGTTTTTTTTTTGATTATTTTTTCTTCTATCCCATTAGGAATTTTTTTTTTTTATATGGTTTTGCCATTCCGTTAAAATATATACTTTTATATTCATTTTCAACAATGAAGACAACAATATTTTTTTTTAAACGGATATTGTATATAAAATAAACTATTTTTTTTTAATTTAGAAAAAATGTAATTTCTTCGCTAATATAGGGCGCGCCATACCTGTTGGCTTGTTTGTTAATTCGTATATTTTCCAACAAAATGCAAACTGAAACTTGAAACTAATCATGTTTGTATGAAAAATAACATCGCCGAATTGGCCGCCGCGGATGCGAACATCGTAATTTTATATGACTTTTTTTGATGAAAACTCATCAGTATAAGCGCTGCTGTTAATGGACCGTGAGCTTCAATTGTTGCGTCATTTGAATCCTCTAAGCGTGTAAATGCAAATCCGCATGCAAAACTCGACGCAAAGTGGTTCTATTAAGGTGTAATTATTGCGAACGATGGCGCGTCGATGTTTCCGGCGACTCGTCGACACTGGCGTCAACCATGTTTTTTTTCACAGAACGACCATTTTCATAGTACGCTTGTACAACTTTTACGCATTATTCGGTTCCGAATTTTCGAAGTACTCGAACAGTTTTTTGTATAAATAATGTCTGGAGTGATTTGAAATTCTTTGGCTGAAAATTTATTTTAATGTATGTCGCGTGTATTGGTTAATTATTTAATGTTTTATTGATTGATTGATTTCTTAAATGAAATAATTGCCAAATTTCTGTCCACACTTTTCACATTTCATTTTTGAAATTTTTTAAAACGTTTAAACAATTGTAGAATTTTTTTTGGCCATATTACTCGTGCTTCATACGGTTGCATACGATTTTATGTATGCATGAGCTTCTTATATTTATTTATATTTAATATTGTTTACAAAACACCAAACACGTGGGATCTGCACCATTCCACCTTAGCATATACTCCCGTCTCCGTCAGCCCTTTAGTCACCTTCAATTTCATTGTTTACATTTGCTTATCTTTTGTTTTGGCAACAGAAATCATTATTGAATATATTTTTGGAAATTTTGCTTGCTGGTCAAAAATATTTTATATATTGTATTATATATTATTTCTGTATAATACTTTTTTAGTAGGAACTGTTTGGTATATTGCATCTGTTTTATAGCTCTTAAGCTGGCGTAAATTTTAAATAATCTGTTCATTAGGATTATGTATATGGTCAACTAAATTACTTTATATATGTCTTAACAAGTAATTAAGAATGATGAATGTTACTTTTTTTATTTTTAATATTCACCTCTTTCAACCTCCGCATTTATGTTAATGGTGCGCAACCTGAGCTCTTCATTTTCATAGATCATGCCACGTGATGACTTTCTGTCCAATCTGTAAGTTCAAAAAAAAATATTTTAAAATTTTGCCATAGTTGTTAGAGCCCATTAGATGCATATAGTATATAAGTCCTGCCTTCTATGTGTCAAGGCCTGCCATGGCGAGCGACTGCCAATCAACATTTTGTGTGAAATATTTTTTGTGGTTTACTGGTAACTATTGGGAATCGTATGGTTTCTTTGAGAGAGTTTGGTTGATGCTTCAACGAGTGCTGTAAATGAACTAAACTCGATGGGTTCAACATTGTAGTATTTTGTTTGAAACATCGTTTTTTGTTGCTACAAATATGTCTGAAAAGTTTTGCTGAGACGAAGGCCTTTCAACACTTGTTGAACATAAATAAATAATAATTAAATAAAACGACGTAGAAAAAATAAATATATACATAGAACTGTTTACCGGAAAAAGCTAGATATATGTACATATTCCAAATCTCTAAGAATATCATAAACTGGAGGTGTTTGCGACTGGGCCATGGCAAAAACCGACGAACAACCATAAATTACAATATTTCGTCTAAACGTAAATAAAAGAGCATATAAAAAATGATTCAGCAACATCTGAAATTTATCAATGGCAGACCCTATAAAAGAGGTATATATTTTTTAATTTATTTTATAGATCTCACTTAAAAACCTATTTTTTATTTATATTATTTCAAAAGGTTAATCCTTAATGCACCATTAGGTACTTACTATATACATAAAACGAAACATAACTTACTTTGATTACAAATTTAAATAGAAATGCAAAATGAAAATTTTTGACACTGCCGTCTGTCTGGTCTGAGTATTTGTGGAAAACTGTCGACCTGCCGAATAACTTTGCATGTATGGACTGTACAGTATAGATGACATGAACAAATACATGTTCGCATATATTTTTATACTATAAATTTATGTCTACCAAAGAACAACAAGTATACTTTTACTCGGTCTAGTATCTGGGTGTAGGAATGCGTAGATCTCTTGAACACCGCAAAATATTTATATTTACCACATTTTTTGAATACTTCGAAATGCTTTTATATGACTAATTAATGTTACACTCGAGCAAAGAGCAAAGTGTCATTTATTAGGTCTAGTTAAATATAAACTGCAATAAAATGATGGAATAATAATGTTTATGAAGAGGAGGTTCGCGACAAGTTTTAAATTTTCCAAGAGAGGGAGCAAAAAAAAAAATAAAGAAATAAAATTTTGCATATTATAGAGCAGTCAAATACTTCTTTAAATACTCATGTTATTGGTACGGAATTTCCCGAACTATCGAGAATCTTGGTTGTGTATTCCAAGCTTATTGTAGCAATCATAATATTGTATAGAAACTAGGGGTTCCGCCACCTGCGTGCTTCACATGATTGATATGTGTACTATAATCTGTACTCTCGTTAATTTCTACAGTGTTGATTCAGTTTTTGAAACATTCTGACGCCGTTGACTGTACGATACCCTCTATACAAACACATTTACTTATTGGTTTTTATTTGAGGGACTTCTTCATAGTTGAGTTAAGCCGACTTCCGGCAAAAATAAAGATGATTTTCTTTCCGATTCTGTAAGGCACAGCAAGAGACGTGTTTTTAGCTGAGATTATTATTCCGGACTGGCCTTAAGATGTGCGGAAATAATAGTAGTTATATAATACTGTTTAAATTAAATAATCATCTAAAAAAAAAAAAAAAAAATATAGGATAAACAATTTATTTAAAAATATTGCATATACTATTTCAATATTTAGAACGATAATTTCCGAATGATTTCAGATTAATTTCGGTGTAAGTACGATTTTAACGAAAAGGAAATTAGATCATTTTAAGCTTCTTAAACAATTTCTTTTTTTTTATTTTAATAATTAATTTAATTTTATTATAATTGCTTAATTAAGAACATCTTCGTATTTAATTTCAGCAACTTTTAAGGATGAAAGAAGCTATTTATATGCCATGTCATATTATTCTTGCAAAAATACGAAGATTGACAGACTTATTGATAAAATTTGGCCACAAAAGGTGTAAAGCCTTGATCTTTTGCGGTATAATTTCAGATAAGCGGTAATGTATCTCATATATATAATATCTTGAAGATCCGAAGTAGTTCTGAAGATTTGGTATAGCCCTTCAAATTAGAAAACTACTGCCTTTTATCAGTCAAAATGCCAAGTTCTTCTTTCCTTCGGCGACTAAACAATCGAAAAAAAAAAAATTCTGTATCATATAGCCTTTAAAAAAAAAATACTTCTTGAGATCCTGTGTCTTTTAGAATTACAATCTTCAGAGACAAAAACAAACAAACAAACAAACAGACTGAGACGGTCAAATCTATTTAATATTTTACATATAATTATACCCTGTACACATTAGGTTAAACGTATACTCGATAAACTTTCTTTTTATTCACACTAAAATAAATGTAGCCAATAAAAAAAACAACAACGAAATAGTATGTAATTTTTTTTTTTTTTTGTACTGTTTCGAACTAAAGAGTTGTATACATATATTGTATATTTATATTTAAATATATATATTGTGTAGTGTTATTTATATGTAAATTAGGTAATTTTTAACTTTTTGTATTTAATGGTGCTATAATTACTCCATTAATTTTAAGAAGATTAATTTTAATTTTAATGAGGCCCACTACGCCGTCTACCTGTTGTGTTTGCTCATTTGTGTAATATTTATACCCTTTTGTTAAGCGTATTAACTTAGTAATAAAGTTTGGAATTTAGACGACACTTCCAAATTATGGAGACATCAGTAAAATGGCTACTTTTGCTGTTATAAAAGCTTAAAAATTTTGAGAAACTGCTAATTTTTTTGTTATTTTTAAAAAGAGTTTCAATTGGCTCCGAATTTCCCAAATTAAAACGAGTAAATTTTATCCGATGTTTCGTGCTGCCATTTTCACACATTTTGTTATCGATAACTTCATATATTTCCCCACCCCCTTTGGGAAAATTCTCATAATAATAATAAGTTTTTGCATATAAATATTTGTGAAACTGAATAATTTTTTAAATATCGCAGATTTGTTTATCTTGCAAATTAATAAAATATTATAATTGCTATACATTAGCTAAGAAACAATAATAACATTAAATAATTATTTTAAGTATTAAATAAAGCCTTGCCAATAACTTAGTTTAACTAAATACGAAAAAATTAATATTGTCAGTAATGGCTTATATCTACTACAATATCTAAAATTTACATAACATTTTCGAAATATTTTCAACATAAGCACGTTCTAGGTATTAAATTATTTTTAATAATTATTATTTAATAAATGCTCCGGAGGCATGGTCAAATGTTAAGCAATAACTTGGAAAATTTAATCGCCGGAAATCTGAATTTTGATATACATACATATAGACACCTGTTAATTAATGAAAAACTTTATTGAAATATATAATAAGAAAAATACGCTGCTTTTGATCTCTTTGTCCCTTATTCTGTCCCGGCTCCTTCTTTAAAGCCGCCTTGGTTTACTACTAGTCTGTCCTCTTTAAAAAATCGTAAGTCTTCTTCTTACAAAAAATTTAAGAAATCTGGATCTCCTGTCGACTTTTATAAGTTTTCTATTTTACGCAGCAAGTTCGTCCTTCTTAACAGAATTTTCTACAATAATTATCTTTCCCGCTGTCGGCTTAACTTCTGTAGTGATCCTAAAAAATTTTTTTCTTTTGTTAATTCCAAACGTAAATCTTCCTTATTTCCTTCATCGCTATATTTCAAAAATGAAAGCTCTACTAACAATTCTGAAATCGCCGACCTGTTTGCGAAATTTTTTCAAACTACCTATTCTGTCAACCCTAATTGCATTGACCTTAACTATCCCTATAACCTACCACATTCAAATCTTATTGCTTATCCAGAAATCTTTGAAACCGACGTTTTACAATCCCTACTGTCCATTAAATCATCCTTCTCCCCTGGCCCAGATGCCATTCCTAGTTGCGTCTTAAAGCATTGTGCTCACTCTCTTTCTACACCATTATCTGTTCTTTTCCGCACTTCATTAAAATATTCTTATCTTCCGGCCATCTGGAATAAATCCTTTATTATCCCTATTCACAAAAAAGGTTCCAAGTCCAACATTGAGAACTACCGCGGTATTGCCAAGCTTTCATCAATTCCAAAAGTTTTTGAAAGGATTGTAACTTCACAATTGCAACACTACTGTCGTTCTTTAATGTCGGATTCCCAACATGGGTTTGTAAAACGTCGGTCCACTTCTACTAACCTTTTAGAACTTTCGTCTCTTGTTAATCTTGGTTTTACGGAAAAAAAACAAACTGATGTCATTTATACTGACTTTAGTCAAGCATTTGACTCGGTAAACCATAGTCTTCTACTTGTTAAACTGTCTCGTCTGGGGTTTCCGTCTTGTCTTTTAAATTGGATATCGTGCTATTTATCCAACCGAGTCCAGAAGGTAGTTTTTAAAGGCTGCGAATCTACAGAAATTATGGTCACGTCAGGGGTACCTCAAGGTAGCCATCTAGGCCCTCTTCTTTTTAGCTTATTTTTAAATGATCTCCCTCAGGTAATCTCATCTTCTCACATTCTTTTGTATGCGGATGATGTTAAACTCTGTATGTCCTACTCCGATAATAACAAGTACTTACTTCTTCAGCATGATTTTGATAACATGCAATCTTGGTGCAATATCAACCAACTCTTTCTCAACAAGACAAAATGTAACGTTATGACATTTTATCGTTCTGCTCCTTATTTGGCTACTTACTCTTTAGAATCTTCTACCTTAGAACGCATCAAGAGTGTGTCTGACCTTGGTGTTTTGTTTGATCATAACCTTAAATTTAATAACCATATTTGCAACATCGTGAATAAGGCTAGAGGTGTTCTTGCTTTTATTAAGCGTTGGTCTAAAGAGTTTAACGACCCTTACACAACCAAACTTCTTTATATTTCTCTTGTCCGTCCAATTTTGGAATATTGTTCCTGCGTTTGGAGCCCTCAATACCACCTTTATCAGGACATGATTGAGTCCGTACAAAAGCAATTTCTCCTTTTTGCACTTCGTGCCTTAAACTGGGACCCAAATATCCGACTGCCGCCATATTCTGATAGACTTCGCCTTATAAAATTGCCTTCCTTAAATCACCGCAGAACATGCCACGGCGTGTTATTCTTGCATAAACTGTTACTCGGTCTTATCGATTCCAATGTACTCCTTAGCAAAGTTACTTTGGTCATACCATCCAGAGTAACTCGTAATTTTCGACCCTTAGCCTTACAATTTTGTAGATCTAATTATGCTTTGCGCGACCCTTTCCGTGTCTTATGCTCTAACTATAATAACTTTTACAATTTCCTCTTTTTCGAACGGTCTATTCAATCTATCACTTCTTGTACCTTAAGTCACCTTGACTTGCCACTTCGAGCATCCTTGACCAATCCTATATTGTGAGTCACCCACTTGGTCAATGGTGATCCATTGGCTTTTTTTGTTTAATTTTTATCTTGCTTCCTTTTTTCAACTTTAATATTGTAAATCCAAGTTTCTGGCCAGTTCTTGATGTGAGTTGGTGCATATCATTAAAAAGTTCACCCATCGGGCTAGAGACGCGGATTAGTTCATATCAATTCCCTCGCTCTATTTTCTTTTCTAAATAATTTATATGTACTTTTTTATAATATAATGTCAACTGTACGTAGTTGTACCCCTCAAAAATAAATAAATAAAAAAACATTTTTTGAAACAATTTTTCACTTAATTCATTTTTTTAAATAATTTTCAATGATTAAATTACTCATTTTCACAACAAATAAATATAAGAACGTGTTTTAAAAAAAAAATGGTTATTGACATATTTATGGCCTATACTTAAAAAAAGAGAAGATTTCATGTTTACAACGTTTTCCAACCAACATATTTTTAAAAAAAATTTTGTTGTTGTTTGAACTCAAACATTTACTTAAATAATATATGAAATATTCTTATTTTTACAGATTTTTTCAAGAAAATGTAATGGTTCAAAAAACAACTAGCATTTTTTTAAAGAGCTTTAATTACGAATTATGTTCGAGAAACGTTTTGTTCTTTTTTTTTTTTGGCCCGATTTGGATTAAATTTGGTACAGCACTTAAGAGCTCTAGAAAACTTTTGAAAGCTAAGTTTGGTTGCGTTTATTTTCTCCAAAATCTTCTTCTCTATTTTGGTATACTAGGTACTATTTTATTTATTTATTTATTTATTTATTTGAGGGGTACAACTACGTACAGTTGACATTATATTATAAAAAAGTACATATAAATTATTTAGAAAAGAAAATAGAGCGAGGGAATTGATATGAACTAATCCGCGTCTCTAGCCCGATGGGTGAACTTTTTAATGATATGCACCAACTCACATCAAGAACTGGCCAGAAACTTGGATTTACAATATTAAAGTTGAAAAGAGGAAGCAAGATAAAAATTAAACATTATATCGCAAAAAAAGCCAATGGATCACCATTGACCAAGTGGGTGACTCATAATATAGGATTGGTCAAGGATGCTCGAAGTGGCAAGTCAAGGTGACTTAAGATAGAAGAAGTGATAGATTGAATAGACCGTTCGAAAGAGAGGAAATTGTAAAAGTTATTATAGTTAGAGCATAAGACACGGAAAGGGTCGTGCAAAGCATAATTAGATCTACAAAATTGTAAGGCTAAGGGTCGAAAATTACGAGTTACTCTGGATGGTATGACCAAAGTAACTTTGCTAAGGAGTACATTGGAATCGATAAGACCGAGTAACAGTTTATGCAAGAATAACACGCCGTGGCATGTTCTGCGGTGATTTAAGGAAGGCAATTTTATAAGGCGAAGTCTATCAGAATATGGCGGCAGTCGGATACTAGTCAATATAAACCACGTAATTTTTTTTGCAAAACTCCATTTTTTTGTCGAGTTATCTATAACTTGTAAATAAATATAATTAAAAAAAAAAATAAAAGATAAAATTTTGTGTTAAAGAAAAAATTAATTTATTTAAACATTTTTCAAAAATATTTTTTAATTTTAAAATATAAAAGTGGTTCGAACTTTTCTCATAAATGAGATAAAATTAAAATAAGACAGTTATCTCCTATGATTGAGGATGTTATGCTTATTTTACTGATGGATAAGAAAGAAGAGAATAGATCAACTTCAAAAATGGCCCGCTTCACTTATTTCACATTGATCAACCATATAGTCCGTGCAAGCGAAATCCAAAAATTTTTCTGTGAGTTATGTTGAATGAGTTCTTTTGTTTTTATAAGAAATGCTTCTAACAAACAATTAGGGTAGCGGCAAAAATTTTAAGACCGCTTTGCTGAAATTTTCATTTTAATCTCTTGAAAATTCCTTTGGTTCATAGCTGCCATGCCAGATTCCCAACAGTCCTAAATAAACTTTTGTCAATTCGACTAGTAGCTTTCGAAAGCAAATTCGTTCAAAAGAGAGCTTAAGCACAGACGGATCGCTTTTAAGTTGAAAGGTCTAAATAGATTTCTGTCACACTAATAGCTTTTATTTTAATTGAAAATTTTTAAGAAATACCAGCAAAGCTCTGTCCATGAAAAGTAAGAAGCTTTTTGGCAATTTAACTACATTATTAATTAATTTTTAAAGTGGAATGTAATAATATGGCTGAATATTGAATTTAATAAGAACTTTTTTACTTTGAAATACGAGAACACAGTTGCAACTAGTAAAATATTGTCTGAACCAAAATATTTACGAAATGACAAAAACCATATTTCTTGTAATTATAAATATTTTTAAACCTGTCATATGTACTTGTCAACATGTATCCAAAATATAGTATTTCCACGATGACGAAATTTCTAAAAATCATTTCTGCTTAGTTTTTGTATAATTATTAGTTGGGACAGCAGGCCGAGGAAATCGAAAAGTAATTCAAACTAAATGGATCTTGCTAAAGCTTATTATAGGATATAATCAATGAAAGCTTTATGAACTAGCTCACAACTAGTTCAAGTTCCAAAATCATAACGATTCAGCCCTTATGCAAGTGTTTACATTTATGAATATGTGAGATAGCTCGATTGAGTTTTTTATGCGTTCGATTCGGTAAACATTTATATGATCGATTGAAGACTCAAAGCATGGGCATTTTTTTCTTTTGTTATTGTAATACACACGGTTCATAAAAAACCAAAAGCCGAAAAACAATTGTAAATATTGCAAAATGGTATTTCAACTTGGACAATGTATATTAATGATAAACAATAATATTCTTGTATTTTTTTTTTAGGTTCTAGTAACGAAAAATTGTTTATTTTACGACCACTAAAGTGTATAGATATTCGAAATTTTTAATGACTTTTAATATTTATCGATTTTTAGCATAAGAAACAGATGTCCACGTCTAAAAATAGCTAAACCAAAGTGGAAATCCCAATTCAAGAAGAAAATTGCTTACTTTGCGGACTTTTCCGAGCGTTTGTTGCCCTTTTTGCTGCGTTCATATTGAGTTTTGGCAGCTTTAGCACCTTTCATTTATTATTTAAAATATGGAATTTATAAAAATTTTCGGAGACACTTTATTGCAGACAGCACACATGTGTTCTGTTTATTGACATTATTCAAGCTTAATTAAACATTTTCACTGAAATTTACATAATTTTTCACAATTTACTTGATATTTTTACCAATTTGTATTTTCCGCGCTTTTCACAATATTTAATTTTTTTATTTTTTTACCGATTCGGAAAAATTATTCAACATACGTACGACACAATATGTGACAAAATGAAAAATTAGCTAACTTAAGCAAATTTCACCGCAGCGAAACAGATTTTTTTTTCGTGTTCCGATACCGCACGAGTCGACTCTGAAAAGAAAACTGACAGTTGTGCGAGATCAGTTTTGGCCAAAAACAAATGATGGCTATGGCAACAACATCAAGAACAACAACAATAATAATAAAAGCATCAAAAAAAAAAAAAAGCAATGAGCCAACGCCAACGACTGGCATTGAATGCCGCCAAGAGCAACAAGCTCTGTCTATGCCTGCTGCCAATTCCAATCTCTATGAAAATATGTATAAAACTAAATAAAAAAAATTATTCTGGGAGAAAAGTTTCATAAGGAAAATACGTTGGCCAACTCAGAAATTCACCGCATACAACAAATCATTATTCTTTACTCTCAATGAAACTCAATGAAATCTACGCAAGAAACCGCCGCAGAATTTTTTTATAACATTAAATCAAATCTCAAAAAAAAATGAAGAATAGAAAAATTATTCAACGTCAGCAACTTGGAACTATTGTTTTTTAAAGCAAAAAGTTTGTTTTGAGAATAACGTCTTGCCCCGAATTAAGAGTGTATAGAAAGTCGTGATAACCCAAAAATGTTGCTCACTTTTAATGCCCTTCAAGTACTTGGTATCGTACCTTTGACTTTCTAGTTTAATCACCCCAAATATTCGACATATGTTGTTCAGGAATGTTTAGTTAAAACCTGGTATCGTAACTCTTATAGTTTTTCAAATAAAAATCATAAAGGCTATTGTTTATTGATTTTTTTATTTAAATACAGGGTAGGCCATTTAAAATTGACCCATTTGTTTCTGAAGTACAACATAAAAAATTAATCTTATTTTTTGAGCCAAAGGCCTTTGCCAGAGCTTCCCACTACAAGTTAGTTTTGTACACTTGCTTAATCTTTATTAAATAAATAAAATAAATAAATTTGCACACAAATACCTTTCAGTTGATGCATAACATGACCTTGAAGAATCAATATAAAGGATTCCACAAAATAAAAACTGAATTTAAATAATTAAGTACTCTGTCATTGTATACTTCACGTTACCGCCTTAAAATCCGCGATTTTTACCAATAAATAGCTAATACCGCAGTCCACATCCGCTAAATATCTCGGTATTACTGTGGACCAGCGACTTATATACCCACCTGCAAACGGGATCAATTCCATTGGCTTCTTAATGAGAAAGCTATCCCTTATCTGCTGAGATATGGCATTCAGATCTGCTGTACCGCCTTTAAGTCAAATCGCTTTGACATCGCCGTTCTCAAAATAAAATTTTGTGGGATTATTAGAGGTTATATTATAACAAAGCCGCAAAAAAAATCTCCCTATGTGTATAACATGTTATTGGGGTCGCTGAATCCGAATCTGAGGTCAAATCCACGACAGGGGCGATAATTTTTATTTATAAAAAAAAAATTGACAAATAATTTTTAATTTTTTTTCAATGTTTTTTAATACGAAATAATTATAAGAGCTATTTTGCAATTTTTCAATAATAATTAATTTCAATGATTCTTACAAAATTCATATTTTCTGAACGAAAATTCAAAATAGAGCAAGGAGATCAATCCCTGCGCATAATTTTTGTTTTCGTATGAAAAATAAAAATATCCAATATTTATGGATAAAAATTAGTTGTGGATATTTCACTGTTTTATAGCAATACGTTATTTAAGTTTAAATTGCAATCTGACGTTTTGTAACTTTTCCGCTAAAAATTTCACCTAAAATTACCAACAGTCTTGGAGATCATTTTGAGCATTCCAGTTCTCAGTTTATAGAGAAGATCACTCTAGTAAAATACAACTGCGACAACAACAATACTAAACTTTTATACCTCGCTAAAGGACCTTATTGTTTCGAGCTAAAAAATCGGGAAAAAATACGAACAATTTGTTCTTTTAATTAGATTTTCACGCTAACATATAAGCGAAGATATCTTAGATACTCACAATCTCAATCCGGTTGATCGAAAATGGTTAACTTTAGCTTAACTCACTTGATACCTATAGCACACAAACTATTAGCTGCATCATGATTCCTGGGGTGATAAAGAATTAAACAAGCTGCTAATATACAAGAAGACATTCTGTAGCCTTCAAAGAGATAAACAATGGAAAAACAAAGAATTTGGGAACTATAGAAAATTTTGAGAAACGAGAACGCAGGCCAAAAAACAAATACGTGCGTTTTTAAAACTGATCAAAGCGACATAAAGCACATTATCGTTACATTGCAAGAAGTTCTTCTTTCTAAATTTATAAAGTCGAAATTCCAAGGCTTTCCTTATCTATCGGTTTTAACTTAAGTCTTTTGAGAATTTCGGTGCTTTTAAGATTAACATAGTTTTTTTCGATTCTTTTTTTACTTTATTTAATTCTTCATTACTGAACGATAAAACTAGGGGGCTCCACCCCATGCACTTTCGTAAATTTCTGTGCAATATGTCATGCCTGCCCGGAGAAGGGCGAAAGACATCGACATGAATTAAGAAACTTTATCTGCCGGAATATATATAGAACATCTTTTGGTAAAATTTGGGATCTCTAGTTCAAAGTTTCTGATACTTTTATTCGTGTGCACGGTACAAACGGGCTGACATGGCTGCAGCAATAATTTAATTAGCTGCTTCTTAAAGTTTTGGAAAAATAAATAAAAAAAATTGAATAGAACAAAAATATAAAAATTTATGAAATTTAATTACATTTTTTTATTGGTGGATAAAGAGAAGTTTGGGAGATAAAACATTAAAATAATATAAAATTACAAACAATTGAAATAGAGTTTTTGTATCATCCTTTTTATATTTGAATAAAATAAATAAAAATAATAAATGGAATTGAAGTATTTTTCATTTGTAGCAGATTGTGTAATATTGAACACACATATTTTATTTTAAGTCCCAGCACCTAGAAAATGAGTTCAATTTAATCGCATTCAATGTATTCGGATTTAGTTTATAACTGAAATTGTTTTCATCAACTCGCAACTGTGAATTGTAATATGTAACAACAAAAATTAATTAAATTTAACAATAAAGTAGCAGAGATAATGTGAATTAACAGAGACCACATTTTCAATTAAATTAACAGCTGTATTTTTTGAGTTGTAATAAAATAAATTGTTTTTACACTATTTTTTTTTTTTTATCTGCTATTGTGTTTTTCATTTTGTCTTCTTTTGATATAGTTTTATTTCTCTTGGTAAGTTTTTCATTTAGCAGTGCACTCGTTAAGCTGTAGCATTTGGGAAACGCTGCATCAAAATTCAAAAATATCCGAAATGTGTCATGGCACTGACAAAGGCCATCGTACGTCGACCGATGACCATCAGCCCCCACCCCTTTGGATGTTTGTAGGTGTAAGGAGCTTTCATAATAAATAGAAACACCAACGCACATATACATATAGCCATTATTTAAATAACAAACGTGATTTTTTCACCATAAACTGTTGACACTTGGTAATCTATTTAAAAAAATAATACTTCCTAAGATTAGTTGAAATCTTTTTTTTTGGCGCTGAGTTCAAAAAGTGCCAGTTATTAAAATAAACAGCACATATATTTTTTTGAGTTTTTTATTTACTTAGCAGCTAATTTGAATTATTTAGCAGTCAATTAAAAATTAGCAGAGGTTATGTCTACTAATTAATTTCAGACAAGTTGGCATCAAGCTATTTGGTTTGTGGCTTTTATTTTTTTTTTGCAATTGGCACAAACTCAATTTGTATCTCATATAAGCGCCTCTGTCAGGTTCGTGTCTATTGTTTATTTTGACGTGAGTATCGAGCTGACAGTTTAATCTGGCATAATATTATTTTAATTATTCTTTAAGCAGATATATATATAACTCAAAAGCCGACTCTGTTTATTTTATAAATTTTGGCGGTTTTTCTTGAAATATAGGGGATCAAAGCTAGCTAATATGGTTTTCGCTAAGAACTTGCGGTTAATGACGATTATCTTTGGCGCCAGAGTTTTGAACACTTTTACCTAGAACACTTAATTATATTAATTTTTGTATAGAAGCTTTGTCTAATCATAGCCAGTCACTTGAAAATTAAAAATAACTCATGTGGTTTCATTTAATGTGTGTGTCAGTTCGAAGAAGCCTCTAAGTTTGCCAAAACTACAGGCAACAAAGTAAACTTTGAAATAAAAAAATATTTGACAATATTTTCAATTTTTTGTTTTTTTGGTTGTGAATGGCGAAAAAATTAATCTGAAAGACTTAACATATTGAAATATTCAAAATTTGTATTAAGACTGCAAATTTTTATAATTTATATTTTAAAGATTCATTAATGTGTTTATATACGGATATTCAGAACTTTATTAATAAACGATAAAAATCAAACAATATTATTTGACTTTTTTTTTCTCAGCATGGATTAAACAATTAACGATTAAAATTATTTATTTTTTCATTAAATTAAAAAAATAACTCTTACTTCTTAAGCTTAAAATAAAAATGTTGAAATCATAATTAAATAATAAAATTTTCATTTTGAAATCGGAAAATAAAATATTTTTAAAAAAAATTTGTATTAAAAATTTCCCAGTTTGTATTTTATAAATTGACAACCAAAGTAATTAAGTAATTATTGTTTAAAAGTTTAAAATGAAAATTTTATTTCACTGGAACTATTGTATATTGTGACGATTTACCCTCCAATAACTCCCCATCGATATTTAATATGTTTCTAAAGGATCAGTATTCAGTATCCAAAAATTATTTTAATATATATAGTATTTTGACCGAAGAGGCGGATTACAATGAACACTTTAATATCCTTTTTACATCGATTGTCCTTGACGAATCTATATTAAGGGTCCCCCAAAATTAAAATAAAAATTTGGAAACAGCGGATATACAATTTTTATTTATATATTAATTCGGTTTATATTTAGAATTCATTTATTTTTTTGTATTGTTTTCTTTCATGTTAAATTAAAAAAAAAAAACAAACTGACCATATTTTTCGATATCGATGGAATTTTAATGGATGTTTCATTCCTTGCACCACGATACTGCAAAATCATATTAAGCTCTTTGTTCTAATACAATATATAGTTAACTTTAACATATCAACACTTAAAATAATCATAAGATATATTTTAAAATTTGAATGTATTTATGAAAAACTTTCAGTACTCCAATTGAAAATAATACTTTTTATACCTTGTCAGAATCTTACAGACATTAGTGAGTCCAGTTTTTGAATGAATCAAGTTCACTACCAAACTATCATCAAATCATATTGATGTGATTCCTTCTGAGGAGAATTTTTTGTCTTACAGCAGTTTAACATCAAATGAAAAGTTGAGAATAATAAATAATCTTGTATTAACTTTGAATGCTTTCTTAATTTCAAATAAAATTATTTAGACCTTAGGGGCTTTGCCACCTGCCTGCTTCGCACGAATACCGCCGTGAGTCCATAAGTATTCATTTTAAAAGACCCCGACCATAATTTCCCCTGCCATTTCGTTAACTGCATTTAAGACTAAGTATGTAGGAGAGTGAGTCGAAAAAACTCCAAGAAAGGTATATATAGGTAAGCACAAATCAACAAACGATTTACGTAAAGATAATGGGAATCTTTGGACCTCTATCTCTTATAGTCTCTAAGATTCTCTTGTTCAGACACACAGACGGACGAGCTGACAGACATGGCTTTATAGTCTCGGCTGTTCGTTCTGATCCAGAATATATATACTTTATGGGGTCTGCCACGCCTCCTTTCTCTCATTAAGCATTTGCACAAAATTATTAAAGATACTTTTATACACACAGTACAGGGTATAAAAATTATATTTTTTGATGTGGTTTTAAAACTGTTTTTGTTTTAACTTCGATTGTGTACAAATGGTAGTCTAAGCAGAAAAGGCTAAGCCTGTAACTTTTTATTTATTTTTAAAGGTTTAGATCTTACACATTGCACTAACAAATTAAAAAGGATAAAAATTTAATTGAAAATAAATATTAAAATTTTTACAAAATCCATTTTCTTAAAATTTCAATGGAAAATACACCTTTGTGGTGCCCAGGGAAATACAATAACAAACGAGTTCCATGTGTTTACCGGATCTACAACGATCTATGAACTGTCAAATAAAAAGCTCTAAACTACAACAAAAGCACAAAATTTGCTCTCCACACACTGCGCATGATTGCTCTGATATTAAAATACTCTTATACTCACTGAAAGTTTGTTTACTCTTATAAGCTTTTACTCAAAGCTTTGTCAAAATCATTTTGTGACTCTTATACGATCTGTGAGCTTTGCAGTTTCTTGCAAACTTGCTGTCGTACAAAAATAAAAGCACTCATAGATCGTTCACATTCAAAACACTTCATACATAATTTTTATATTTTAATATTTAAATGTAAATATATATATTTTTTAATATAATTAGGTTTTAAAATGTTTGTAAATCCATTAAGTTACCTGCTATTTAGCTTAAAGTGTGCATGACGTCTTCGTTCTCGGAGCATAGTCGTGCGTTAGTTTTCCACATATGAAAGTAAAACCAACAAAACAAAAAAACAAAAAACACATAAAGTAAAAACAAAAGCAAAAAACCAAAGAAAATCCGTACACAACAACACAACCGATAAACAAATGAAACAAAGTAACAAGAAAATTTTGGAAAATTATTTATTCTTGCAACAATATGTAAAAGTGTAAGAGTTGTTGTTTTTTTTTTTGGTTTTGGTGTTTGTTGATATTAATTTTCCATTTGTTTTTTCAATTTTCCCAATTGTTTATAAAAGCCGTAGAGAGCGTGTTTATTTAGCTAAAACCCAAACGCTTGTGAAGCAAAAGTATCTTTAATATTCTTCACCAAGGAGAATAAGATTGCAGTATTTACGAAAACTTGCCCAAGATTAATCAGTGCAAGCTATGGCAGATATGCTTTAGTATGCTCTATAAAGTGTTATCCTTTAAAGGCATAAAACGTAAAGTGTTAAAATTTTGACGACGTTGAACGTTGACGTTTAGAATATTAATGCCTAGTTTCGTATCTTGATGTTCAATGACATTCTTTTCTTTACGAGCGACGAGTCTGCTTGTTACATAAAGCCCGTGTGCGCCTCTGTGTATGCTACACACGCACCAAGCCCAGCACAAAGAGACCCACACACGCAGATACTCACACAGATACAAACCCGCTCATATAAAAACAGTTCTTTACATGGCCCAACAACAAGAGCACACACTCACACTACACACACATGAACGCAGTTAACGTGTGCTTGCATGTGTGTGTGTAGCTGTCTTAGGAGAGAGCGCCAGGTTTATCCGGGGTTTGGGGCACATGGTTGGCTTAGTCAAAGGGTGAATATGTTATCTGACTAAGCAATTGATTTATCGATTAACTTGTCAAGCACACATTGTTATCCTTCATTAATATTTACATATGTTACAATTCCTGCCACCACTTCCACAGCCCCTATCTAGGGGGCTGAGGAGCATAAAGACGGCTATTGTAATATTTTTAATGTGCGTTCAACCGGAACATTGAAATTGTTAATGTTAATTCCATTATATTTACATTAAGCTGTCAAACATAATAATATGTAATAACAATTTAATTAGTAACTAATGTTTTTCACAATTGACTAGTTTTGACATTTTTGTTACTACATTTTCAATAAAATTATCTTTTATTAATATGCTAATTTTAAATATATACATTACTATTTTTATAATCTATAAGGCAGAAGCAATCATAGCAGGACATATGCTCTTTGTACCAAAATGCCTATCCTTGTGCTCAGAAAAGAGAAGTGAGAAAGGTGTTTGCTTAAAAGAAGGTTGTTTCTCATTTTTCTTGAATTAAGAATTAAAATGGTTAAACTTAGCATTAAGACTAATCATTCGTTCAATGAGCCCAAAACACTCTTTGAGGCCACTAGTCTCAAAATGCTTTAAGACTAAACATTCTCATATTAGAGACATTTGAAACTCTCAAATATCTCACCTTTCATGGGTCTATTCGATACTCGTAATAAACCGCACATTGCAAATCGATTTATTGTATTTCTATACGAGGGTTTTTCAAGTATCAGGCTAAACTTATTTTGATTTTCGAAATATTTTGCCTCTTTTTGCCTTTTGGCATTGCTTAATTTAAACATTTTTTAAGCTAAACTTCTTTTTTTAACCATAAAACGATGATAGGATGATAAATCGACAATGAAAATTGTTAAATCAATTTTGCACTTCTTCTTTCTTCCGCTAAGTAGGCCTTGTGAAAGTATGAATTCTCAAAAATTTCGCCGTCGATTTGATAAAGAATAATATGTGTGCGAAATTAAAAATGTTCTTAAGTTTTTTTCATGATTAAAAAAATTGGTGACCTTTTTTGATTATAACTTTAAGACTAAAACAAGTCGAGCACGGACAATTTTGGGATACCCTGTAAGCACACGAAACAAAACGAATTTTGCACCAAAGACATTTTTTTGACCAATAGGTCCTATGGGGGCTATATAATATAGTCAACCGATTTTGATCAAACTGCCAAATTCACAATTTGGTCACGTTATCTTCATAAAAAAGCAAAACAAAATTAATTTTGCACCAAAAACGTTTTATTGGCCGATCGGTCCTATTGGGGCTATTTGATATAGTCAACCAATTTTAATAAAATTTGGTACAGTGGTGGGAAACTATTAAAAACTGTCAAACAGCTAATTTGGTTATTTTCATAATCAAACGAATTATCGATCTAAAATTTTTGGTTTTTTCGAGGTTCTCAAAAACTCTCCTATATATTATATAACAACGACTCAAAAAAATAAAATAAACTAGTCTCCCGTGACAATTAGGCGCTCATACGAACGTACAGACAGACAGACAGCTGGACATCGGTATATCGTCTTTTCTACTCACATCACTGATCAAACTTTATGTAACTTCGGGGGTCTCCGACGACTCCTTCTGTATGTTACATACATTTTCGGCTTGCACAAACTCAATATACCCTTTGTACAATAAGGTACAGGGTATATTGATGCGGAGTTTTTCATATGATGAAGTATCGATAAATATTCTAAAAAAAAAAATGGTGCCGTAAGTGTGCTACTGTATTTTATATGTGACGTTTAATAATTCATGCGTTATATATGTTCACAATTTGGTTGCTCAAGACAAATTTCAATTGAAGTGTACAGATATTGAATTATTTTAAACCTCTAACTTTGGCAAACCAAAGATTTTTGTGGTTTCGTACATATAACTTATGTTTGGTTAGATGAGCTTCTTGGCCATGGGCATGCCATAGTCGAATACTTTAGTTATGCGATGTACTTATTAAGATCAAATAGTTTTCATTTACTTTTATCAATATTTTGAACTATTTATAGATTAAAAAAGCGCAGAATTTGTATAAGTGCCATTATTATTTTTTATTTACTATTTTTTTTTTAATATTAAATTCAATACCCTTAATTTTTTGATTGCAAATCGCTTTATAAATAAAAAAAAAAAAGCTCAAACTAGATTAAATTGAATCTTACTTGAGCACTAGTTATAGATATGTAACTATATTTTCTTGACAAATCTGTGAATGAGTTTCTAAAAATATTTATTTTATTTTTAAACTTACTCAGTATCGTAATAAGAACTCATAAATAAACCAATAAACGTTTTTTTTTACTTTAATTTGCGTTTAGTTAAACATTTTTTTAACGTAAACTATAAAAATCAACACGAAACACTTAAAAAACATGTTGTATAATTTATGGAATATTGTAAATATTATTAAAGCTCATGGGGCAGGCCCCTTGTAATTATTTTTAAGTATATAATCAAGTTTAAGTATAAAATAATAGCTCGTAAAGATATTTAAAGATTATTTACGTGGCACCATGAAGAAAAAAACCGAATTGAACTAAGAGGTGCAAAAGTTGCTAATTCATCCAACGACCTACGACTATACGTAAACGGAGACAAAGATCGCGCACGCAACGACAGAAAGGGAAACAGATACAGATACAAAATTAGATACAGATACGGATACAGATACTACGTATGGGGACAGGTCGTTGTTCGAACAGATTAAAGCGCACGTTACGTTGTGACCGAGCTGGCGGGCACGCGACTGGGAACTGCACCGGGGCAACCACTTCGCTGTCTATCTCTGTCTCTGGTTGCCTCACGGAAAAACTAAAACTCGGAAAATTCGCTGTGTGTTTGTGTGAGTGCTACAGTTTTGATTTTTTCGTAAATTTTTTTTTTCTTTTGGTAAGTAAAGTTCTCATGTTAAATATTTGCGTAGCAAAGAATTTATTTGTTTTTTTTTTTCGTTGTTGTTGTTGTTGTTATGTTAAACTCTCACGCACCCGGACACAGATGGCGGGCAGAGGGGGCACGGAAGGCGTTGGGTTCTGGAACATACTGCATTTAGATGTTGCCTTTCTCTAGACGGCGTGCTAATAATGTGCCGGAATGTGCGTGTGTGTGGGAGTAGTACGCATCATAGTTGACTTCAATTGGTGCAAGCGAGAGCTAGAGCCACCACAGGAAAGAGTAAAGACAAGCGAAAGAAAATGCACAGCAGACGAAAAAAATAAATAAATAATATAATGAAACTGTTGTCTCTATTTCTCTCTTTTCTTTTCTGGTTTCCACTGCTTGTTGCAGTTTTCTTGTTTTTTATGGTGCCCCAAGACTTTGTCGTTGTCTACGTCATAGTTTCCATTTTTTTGCGCCTACTTTTTTATTTGAAAATTTATGTTTTTCATTTGTGGAAATCTTTCTAAACGAGCGATTTATTAAACAGCCAAAATGCTCAGCGGGAACGCTGATCGACACACATTAGTAAAAATATATGGAATACAAGTGTTTGGAAAATGGGTTGATTTTTTATGAGGCTATTTAATCTCTTAATGTGCTAAATATTATTTTAGAATTGATTAGACTCAAAAAAATATCACACATTAGGGCGAAGCTGCATTAAATTTTATTGTTCGCTTTTAATGGGAGCAAGTGGTTGGTATTCTACATTGTATACATACTGTTGGTAAATAAAACATTTTTATAATCCATGGTGTCAGATTTTCGTATTTCTTGTTTGACAAATTATAACTCATTTTGAAAGGTATTTAATTAGAGCTATTTTTGGGATTTTTCGAATAAGTTGGCAAGTCCCCGGAGATTGGTTACTAAAAATAGTTTTTGTATGACCTATAATTGTTTGTAATTGTAAAGTAACACATCTTTTTAGTGTTAATAAGAAATTAGCCAATTGTAGATGGGAATACGTTTTTAAAAGTAATTAATTAAGAGAGCCCTATTGGAAATAATAAAAAACTTGCATCCCTAAAATAAGAGATTAATAATGCAAATCGATAAGTTTTTCTAACAAGAAATATGCCGATTTTTTGTACAATGTATATTAAGTTAGTGCAAAAAATTTTTGTAATGCCCCACAACCTCTAAATGATCAGGACAACAACAGTCTATCTGCCTGTCCGTATTGCCTGTTTCTCGAAGACCAAAAGAGCTAGGATCATAAAATTTCGACACAAGGTGCATCTTATGGTCCAGTTCTTTACTTGCAGTCAGTCTTTTGATATTGGCAGCTTTTGAGATATAATTTTAAAGCTCGAAACAGATATTTCGTTTTCGTGGTTGGATCTTGGGGTATAGATTGAAAGGCCCAGAAAAAAGAGTAGTGTGAACCTTACATGTGACAGGCCTACCCATATGTATTTTGAGCCTCTGAATCCGAATGCGAGTGCCAAAAATCCGGGGGTTCTGAAGTATCCTCCAAAAAACCTGTACGATTTTTTTTTTTTGATTTACGTTTTTGAGATCGCTGAATCTCAATCCAGGGTCCAAAAATTCCAAGCCAGTCAGGGTTTTAAACTAACTACCAAAATACCACGTTTAAAGGTGGTGTTCAAAGTCTGATGTGCTTGAGATTTTTGTACCTGGCAATCGGTTTCCCAAAACATGCAGTAAACATGGTCTGACCCTGTCGGCTGAATCGGAATACCCTTCCCTTCAGGTTTCTGAGACTAACTCGCTAAAATTTTGTTTTTCAATATACGTTTTTAAAACGTACCTAACATTTTTCTAGGAGATTCTCACTACGGACGGTAATAGGCTCTGAGACATTTTATTCAGAGTAAAAATATTTGGTTTGAACCAATAAGTCATGCAATATTGTTTGATATTACGAGTAATTATATACATTTAAAATAAAAGACAGAAGCCGTCTCAAATGCCAGAAGAATCTGAAAGTGGGTTTCATCATTTTTGCTTGCTTTTTCTTTAAAGATCCTGCATTTGAAAATTTTTTATACAAATCCCTTAGTTCGGACTCCATTTATACACCAAAACAAGGCTTGAAAAAAACCTTTTTTTTTTAAGTTTTGAGTAAAAAAAAATTATTTCAATTATCGAGACATATTCGATTGATTCATTGCATTCATGAATGCAGAAGTCTGTATGAACAAGATTTTCGGGCTAACCTTAGGCAAACAGTATATACTGAGTACATTGCACCTAAAACGGATTACATTCAAACTTATTAAATAAGTTTTGAGTGTATATTACTTGTTTATTATGCAGTATATGTTGTGCCGGATTATAATTTCTCGGAATTGATAGGTACTCTGTGAAGCCAAAATTTGGAATTGCCTCAGTACCTTATTATACAATGCAGAAATATATATATATATGTTCCTTTAAATCCTATTTGGAGCATAGAGCGTCTAAATGCAGAAAGCTTTAAATTAAGAACTAGTTTTTTTGGGAATTTTTTAACTTCGGAATCTTTTATTTACTTTCCATGCAATGGACAGACGGACCTGGAGGAGACGAACAAATAAGACCGGTAAAAATAATATGCAGATATCTTTTTCGGTGTATAAAAATAAAGGTTGTCTGCATTTATTTCTAGATGGCATTAAATAGGATGGATAGAACGTCTTTCATATTTTTATAAGGGGTATATTAAGTTTGTGTTTTGTATGTAACGTATACAAGGAGACATTGGAGATCTCTCAAGGTTACCTCCAATTCGGATAGAAGGACAAACGAAATTGATCTAGACATGGCCTTCCGTCTGTCTGAACATACAAAGCCTATATCATGGTGATCATAAAAGCTAGAGCAACCAAACTTTTTGATGCCTTTTTATATCACGGTAACAAGTCTATTTTATAATTTTAGTATCAAGGCTATATTATATAGCTTCAAAAGCATATTTCGTTTGTTTATAAAGATATCCTACCAGATGTCGTTTAGAAGTTTTGTAGAGTTTCCAAGAACTTTACCAAATTTTATTATATAAAAATCGGTTAGGTTAGTTATATCATATAGCCCTCATTTGACCGATCGGTCGAAAAAACGTTGTTGTGACATAATTCGTATGATACTCGTTTGTTTTTGAAGATATTGTTGCCCAATTTGACGTTCAGTAGCTTGTATTAGTTCCCAAAAACTGTACCAATTTTAATCAATTTGGTTTTTTGTATCATTTATGCCCTATAAGAGGGATCGATCGAAAAAAGTTTAACTAGGTTTTTAGTAAAGATATCAGTACTTTAAATAAGTACCTTAGCACTATGTCCAGTTGGATCGAAATTGGTTTATTTATTTATTTTTTGCATGTGATGGGTATCTTAAAGTCGGCAGTGTCTGAAATATTTTATTTACTACTTTATTATTTTAAGTACAAAAGTGCATCTCTGGAATACCATTCTGTGGAACTGAACTTTACAAATAATTATGACTTTTGAGATAAATAACAATATATCTACTATTTATAAAAATCAAATAACAAATACCACAGTTAAAAAAATTTATTTTGTCTGTTTTGGGTTGTCAAAAACAATATTATTTTACGAAATACTCTCAAATGGGGCATCAATTTTTCAAAATAATTTTTCCCAACCAAAGTATCTATTGGCAAAAATAAATTAATCAAATCCCTTTATTATTCCTAGGTATATGGCAAAAATAAAGCGATCCACTCGATTTTGATAAATCTAACATGTACAGCGTACACTTTGTGTCAAAATTTCGATTATTTATCGAATTAACTGAATGAAAAGCCTTACTATCTCGCAAGCTTGTAAAGTTATTTGAATATATTTTTTTTTATATATATGTGTAAGTAAATCTACTCTATCAGCAGTTTTTAAGTGCTCATAAAGTTTGCCTTTATTAGTAAAATTTTTCTTTTCTAGGCAAAGCCATCCCAAGTATTTCCACATATAATTGGACTTCGCAATCATATAACCACGGATGATTAGGTTGCTCGCATATTTAAAATGATTCACATGCTCATAGTTTTATGCAACATTTTCTATTTTATTTTTGGGATTTTAATGTGTCAGAGTTTTCAAATGAAATTAAACTCATGCCGTGCAAATGGCCCGTTGATTTTTTTATGCACACATTTTTCAAACAGTTTGGAGCAATGCTCCAGTTTTCGTCTAAAGGTGATTTGCTGACTAAGTTGGATTCTAATTATAAAACACCTACAAACAAATTTAAATTTCAATTTATTTGCCTGCAGCTGAAGACTCTTTCTACCTAGTCTGACAAAAATAAATTTTGCAGCAAAATGTGCAACAAAAAAATTTGTATATAAAAAATAAATTTTTATAAACTAATTGCCATATGGCAGAATCTTGCTTGAATGATATTTACAAGCAAATCTTGCTCGGGTGATCTTTTGCTGCCTGTTGTGAGCTAAATAAATATTTTGTAAATAATTTCCAAAACAAAAACAATGCGTCACAAGATTTGAATGAAAAGAAAAATCTATGGCCCAGACAACCCACTGTGCGCAGCCAGACATTAAAATAAAACGAGTTCGATTTCAATTTCCTTGCAAACAGTGATCAAGGTAGAGGAAGTGAAACTAATAAAATAATCGAAATTATCGCAGTGAGCCATAAAAAACATATTCAGTTTGTTTTTGCTGAAAATCAGCAACGAATTGTTCACAAACCATATCTGGAGCCGCTCCGCTAACCCCCGGCCAAATACTTTTTATGAACTAAAATCAAATAATTTTCAAACGTTTTTCGGTTTTTGCTTTTTTAATTTGATTCACTGCTAATTGGACTGCTAAATGGAGAAAGATGAATATGTTTTTAATAATTGAGTATAAAAATTTGCATAAACAAAATGCAAAAATGTAAATACGTAAAATATTTCCAAATTGTTTGTGCCCGAAGCGCATATAATTTGGGGCCCCAATTAAAAATTTAATGCAATAAATTTATTCTTTTGATGCACGAGACAAATTTGTGCACATGTGTTTACATACATATATGAACTACGTGTGATTGGTATATGGTGAAAAAAAAGAAGAAATAAATCGATTTTAAAAACATTTTCAAGTACATTTTACGGCGTAATTGAAATAAATCTTATAATGCTTTTAAAAGTTATTTCACATTGCATAAATTGGCCCATTGTTGAGTTCTGGCCAGATCACAAAGGCCTTTTCCATTATTCAGGTAGAACAATGTATCGATATATCACTGGTTGGTTGTAAAGGCAAGCTACTTTTTCAATAAGTACTTGTGCAAATTATTGCTGGACAGCGGTCATTTTTTATTCTATCAGGTTCGATATAATGTAAGTATGCTTATAAAACAGTTTTTAAATTTTTATTAAAAGGTGCTAGCACATTTGCACTACGATTATTTATCGAGTATCTACAAAATTAATATTATGCACTCCTTTTTTTGACTTATTTTCGAATTTAAAATTTAAATATAAATTTTTCGCGATATTATTATTTTTAATCACCAAAAATGACAAAAACAAGTTTCGTTCAAAAAATCGATAGCTGTGGAAAATCCGATGTGACAATTTTGTAAAATTGAGAATATCAAGTAGTTGGAATAAAACAATGTGTTTTTGCGAAAATTTTAAGTTACTTTTGTAAGTTCAGTTATGAAGCCCATAAGATTAATTTTCTGAAAAAATCCTTGGCATTTTTTATACCTTGTAACAAAGGTTCAGAGGTATAATGTGTTCGGTAATTGTATATAATGTACTGAAAATAATTTTTCATTTTTTATACCTTGTAACAAAGGTTCAAAAGTATAATGTGTTCGGTAATTGTAAATAATGTACTGCAGAAGGCATCTCCACCAAGTAAAGCATATTTATTCTTGATTAGCACGACCGTCTGGTCAGACGTCAGTCCTTCTCTTTGTCCGCATGTACAAGACGATCTCTCAGACTATATGAGCTGGAGAACGGAAATTTAACCAAAAGATGACTGTGACCTATAGACAGCTCCAGTTTGCCTTGCCCGCTCCCTCGTAGAAGAGGTTAAGATCCACACTACAGAAGCTACCCAGTCGAAATTTGTGAAAATACGCTGTTTGTAGGTGGTGGAGCCCCCCAATTTAATTTTTCAATTTTATGCAGAATTCTATCTGCCTTTTGATCAATCCAAATCGAAGCAAGAAAGTACATCCTAATTTTCCATAATTAGCAATAATACTTCACGATCATTTTTATGCAAGTATGTAAACTTTCCTGATTTGTAAGGATAGCTTCCATGATTTAAAAAAGTATTAAAGCATAGGCAACATTCATTTATGACTTTTACGATAGTAAAATTTTAAACTATCTTCAGAGCTTTAAAGCAGGAGTTTTCAATGTTAACTTACAAATTCGGACTCTTACGGGCTGGAGCAAAGATTTTTGCAAGGAAGATTTGAAATTTATGACTCAGCTACAGTGGATGGGTCATCAAAATGTAAAACGTGAGAAATCGCTAGCAAAATGCAAAGATAGTGACAATTTTAAAAAATTTCTAGAAGTTCATTTTGGGTGTCCTGAGAAGTGTTAATAAAAAAATAGCGTTCTAAGGATGCTGACACCTGAGCCTGTGCCAGAAACCTTTCGAACAAACTGTTTGAGTTTCGCATTTACAAGCAAGCCAGATATGATATATATATATACCTACACATATGCAAGTATATATCTCAGTGTATATAGAACAGTTTCTATTTGCTGCAATTAAATCCGCAACTATTGACCAATTTTGCATATATTGTATATATGCATGCATTTACGGAGACTTGAGTTGGGGAATTTCTAAGCTAAATAAACACGCTCGGATACCTCACGCTACGCACACAGACGTGTACGTATACGTGTTAAGCACGAAAGTAGTTATGTGTAAGTGTAAGTGTAACTGCGTGTGTGTGTAAGTATATACTTTAGTGCAACCTACTTGCTTTTGTTGGCGATGAGCTTTGCGTTGATTTCCGCTGATTGCCGTCACTATTCTCGCCGTTACTGCCGCTGGCTCGTCCACTAATTAAATTGTCATCCAAAGAAATGCCGTCGATCCAATGCATGACATTATTTCACATACGAAATCCGTAGACAGCTTTAGACGTGGTCATCAAAGATAACGGCTAGCAGTAAATAAATCACAAAGATATATTTTTTTTCTTTGTTTCAGCAATTGATATTTTGACTTTGGCATTTGACATTTTGTAGCTTTGGCACTTTTATGTTTTTTGTACAATTTTCAATTTCTTACATACTCGGCCCCAAAGAGCCTGCGTAGACAATACTAATAATTCAATTTCGAGCAACAAGTATTGAGAGGCGTTGTCACAAAGATGATGTGTTGTTGTTGTTATTATTATGTGCTTCTTTTGTTCGATTTGCTCGTTTTGTTGTGTTTCTCCTTTTTTTCATCTGTTTCTTGCACTTCTTCCATGTAGAAGACAGACGACGTCGCTCACACACAAACATACACACGAGCTATTGCTTGGCTTGCTTTCAGCTACGGCAAGTGCAACACTCATACGCCCCGTTTAACATAATTAGCACATTGCACTTTAACTTTAACACTTGGACAAGGGGAGGCCTTGTATTCGCTTTTCCGCAATTAACTTGCCATATTTAACATATTTTCAACATTTCAATTTACATATTTCACTGTGTGGCATGTGGCAATTGTGTGTAATTTTTTTTCATAGACCGCCTTTTAGCTTGCAGCACATGGAATTGACTAAATATTTTGATGGCTAGAAATGCATTGAGAAAACACACACACACACTCAGATAATCAGCTAGAGATAGACATGCAAAAACACATCGAATTGTTTCGATAATTCCTATTGATTTGTTTTGTCTTTTGTTGTTGCTGGCGCGTTTTGCGATACTTTGACTGCGACGGCGATGGCGGCTGACTGACTGACTGACTGACTTGGCTGCCTCAGAGACCCCACAGCTCCCAGAGACTGACGCGTACGAGAACGCTGACCGGGCAGTTCGGGGTCTTACGCTGTCTGTGGCGTATTTCCAATCGTTTCGCACATTATTGTTTCCATTGTGTTCGATATTTGTATTTTCTTGTACTTTTGTATACTCAACTATACACGCACACACACACTGACATGAGTTTTGCTCAATTTATTGTACCTTTTCTTGTTTCTGTGTTTATTTTATACACGCTCTAGCATTCGATTACACTGCTCCCTAAACCTAACAATAAAAACAATATCCAGAACATGAACAAACTGACCAAACGACCGACTAATTGTAGTTTTACCCGATTTCCTATTAGACAACTCGGAACACAAACATACACGTATGATATAATATATATAGAATGCATACTATACATGCTCTACTGTGACATAGACTATGTATTTTTGTTTCTTATCCTAAAATGTTTGGCCTTTTAATTAGTTGACTTGTCCTTTGTGCAAATTGATTTTGTTGCTAACTGAGTAAATAAACAAAGTTTTCGTTAGATAGATACTTCATATACAATTTAGAAGTTTGCTGGTCTTAATAATTGCTAGCATTTATATTTTTAGGTACACAGAGAAAATAAACCGATAACAATGCGATCTAATCGAATATATGAGTAGAGTATAAGAATAGAATCGTTAAGAATTGTAAAGATGTATTAACAGAATGCTTAGAATTTACTAGGATAGCGATTGAGCGTCCTTAAACCCAGAGCACTTAACAACTGGATAATAAATTCTACGTAAAGATGGGCACAAACCGTACGCAGGTGAACTTTGCTGAGTCTTGTCGATATTTGGTCCCTTAATTCATAAAAATTTTCAATAGCACTTAGAATAGTATGATGCAATATCTTCGTGCAAATAAATATAAGGATGAAAGAACCACTATGACTGTAGTACATATATTCTTGATCGGAAAGAACAGACGAGTCGATACAGCCGTGACTCTCTGTCCATTCGTATGATCGAAAGGATCTCAGAGACTATAAGAGCTAAACTTTTATCAAAAGACGGTCAATATTTTGAGACAGATCAGGTTTGTCTATTCACTTCGATATCTTGATATATGAAGGACAACATTTTTCGTAAAGAAAAAACAATCTTTCATTAATATCGTATTCATTTTTTTTCAACGAATACAAATAGTATAAAACATAAAAAGTTCATCCGGGTGGCTTTCAAATATGGTTTGGGATATATTATTTGATTGTCAGTGTCTAGTTTCCTTTCTGTAGGTAGAGTTTTTAAAAGGTATTAATATTAAAAAAATGATTTGAAGGATTACTGATGACATCAGCAAAAAGTGAAAAAAAGAGATCCTATGTATATACATTCCGATAGAGGTTTTAATAGGTATCAATATTAAAAAATGGTTTTGTGGGATTACCGAATCCGGTTTTTACTTTGGAAAAAGATTTTGATAATCAATGACAAATAGGTTGTTTTTAATGCAGCGCTTTAAGCCTTTAGAGATTTTTTCCCAATTTTAATTTAATGATAAAAGGTAAATATCAAGTTTCAAGCTAGTTACTTAAGAAAATTCTGAAGTAAATCGCTATATTTTACTAGAAGCTAAGGGATCTTAAAAAAATTAAATGGGAATGAACAACATCTGACTAAAATTTTATGCTCCTACTTTACTTTGCATTCCAAAATGCCTTTCTTTATCGTCCCTATGTTCTTTCTACACGCTCAATGCTCTACTTCTTGCTTTGTTTTACGACGCGTTCATTCTCTTAAACCAGTAAATTAGGGTGACCAGACCAAAACATTTTAGGGAAACAAAAGTTTAGTGATAATCATTCTTTAAACGCGTAAATTGACTACAAAAAAGTCGATATCTCCTGTAATTTAGGAAGTCAACTTATTTTAATGATGGCACCTGCAATGGTCGCCATAGTACAAAGTACCCTTCCGGAATTGAAAGATTATAACTTCAAACTAGCTTTGAATACTCGTTATAGCATTTAATAACAAATTTTAAAAGTAACAAGGAATATTGTGACCGTATCATAAGATGTTCAAAGTCAAAGGTCACAAAAATATGTTTTTTAAATATATTTGTAAAGGTCATTCCTACTTAAGAACGTCACTACTTAAGAACGTCAAACGTATAAAATTATATTATTTTATTTTTTTTATGATACTCTGTTACTAAAATTGTATTGAGCGTTTCTTTTATTTGATTTAAGTTATTTTGTAATTACTTTTACATATTGAATTCAATATTGATTTAAGTTCATACTGTATCCATAACAAGTGTTCACCGACAGATATTTACTTAAAACTTTTCTTTCGTTTTTATAATTCACATTAACTAAATTTCTTCATGGTATTTTTCTTTCAGTGTAAAGATATGCGTTTTTACTTCATACATTTCCTAACTAAATTACTCAAGGTACGCATTGTATTTTGTATTCCATAAATAATTGTATTTTTTCCCCCAATTTTTTGCTATTCAATTGGTAAATACACCATTTAATCTGCGTCTTCTCATTAAAAGGCCCCTAATGTTTTGTTTATTTAAAAAACATATGTGTTTAATTTCAAACACCTTCCTAATTGCTGTTAAAGTCCATGGCTAAAATACTTTTTTGCCATTCAGATTTTATTTTTAATCATAAAATAAATAAATGAGTAGTTCTTTTACTAAAATCCATACATATTGAAAATCTGCTTTAATTTCAAAAATGTAATCTTAAATCTTTCAACTAATATTTTTTTATTTAATATAAAACATATGATTTGCCATCGATCTATGTTTTGTATATTATTTTTTCACACGCTTCTATTTGAAAAACAAATACAAAATCACAACAAAATAAATATTAAATAAATACGCTATTGACGTATCTCTCGTGTACTCACTTATATGCAATATTTTTTTTAATTATTAAAAACAAACGTATGCAAATGTTCGTATTTTGAACTTTTGTTTATATTATTTATTAGAAAAACTTGAAATACTTTGTTGCTTGAAATATGATTGCCATTAAGTTTGACAGTTGTGCACCCTGGGGATTTTCTTTGCAAGCGGACTGATTAGGAAACTGACAAACTGACAGACTGATAGACTTTTTACCAGCTATAGTAAACATGAGTTGAACTATCTAAAACTAATATATGAAACATGGGTGGCTGTACCTTGATTATTACATAGGCCCACAAAAAAAGGTGAACTTTATATGTGACAGGGCTACCTCGGATTCGGATTCAGCGGCTCAAAGTCCATGTGGGTGTGATAGAGCTCACACGTTGGGTTCACATGACTTTTTTTTTGTGGTCCTGTGTTACGGAAAACGTCAAATATCGTACAAATTTATAAGGGTGGGAGTTCCATCTTCAAATTTGCATTTGCGATTTCGATTCCCAAATTCTTCTACAAAGTGCAAAATTTATTGTTTGCATAAAATTTTGAATGAAGGAATGATAATAGAAGGTATGGAAAAAATGTTGTAAGCAAGATTACATACCAACTTATGGGTTTATTTATCTATAGCTTGTTTCTTAATGAAACAAAGTGGAATACGATAATATAACTGTTTATAGGGAAGAGGGTCTAAGATTTGTATGCTTTCTTTATATCTTCTGAAATTTTCATTTTATATAATCTTCATTATCTTCATAATTGCATAATTGGAGAATAAAGCGTCTTACTGACGCTGGGAGCTGCAACTGGTATGAACGAGTCAGCTCAATCATGTTCGCTAAAAATGCGCTCCCAGTCAAAAAAGCTCTGAGCAGCTTTGAGTTGGTTCGAGTAGCGGACAAAACAAAGTGTGTCGAAATCGATCTGGTTTTATACTTAAACTCAAGCTGTTGGTTAAAAATACAAAAAACTGCGTTTTAGTAATTTTGACGCCCTCTACCGCCCAAAATAAGAACTTCTGGGTATACCTTCCGTTACAAATAAAACTCGAAATTCAATTTCGAACATTTTTTGTGTACGTCTTATAGAATTCGAGATTAATGGGCTCAAACATATGTCAAAATAACGGAAAACCCTACGGGGGAAGCAGGACATCTTTTTGGTTTTAGACTTTTTGGATGGAATTTTTATTTGGAATTGCTAATATTTCTTTTATTATTTACCTTCCAGTTAGTGATTCTTAGATCCCACTAATTGCAGGCAAGCTAACGTTTGGGGCAGGACAAGATCCTTTGTAGCATACTACTTAGCAATAATCCGTATAACATATTTTGACCGGGTATCTTTTATGGTATCGCTGTTAACCACGAAATTCTCCCACAGGGGAATGGGAACGGCGGTCGGATAGTGCGCATCTTTTTGGAGAATTTGGTGTTCCTAGCGTCTGTTATCTAAGATCTAGGTGTTCATACAGACAAATGAATGAACGGACAAACGGACATGGCTCAGATGTTACACGAGGTTTTAATATGCATTTGGGTTTGGTATGCCTAATATAGCTTTGAATCAAAGGGTTGGTTGTTCGAATCCAGGCTTTGGAATACCTTTAAAAAATATTTTAATTTGCTATGCTTGTATCCTTTATAAGCTGTATCTTAGGAACCGAAGACGAAAATTAATCCAGAGATATAGGGTCAGGTGCCAGTGCTCAAAGTCGCCTACCTTTACCGGAATTCCAATAATCTTTGTCTATTTTGGGACTGCCATATCAATTTAACGATAAACACATTTTGTTCAACAAACCATCTTTTTATGTCTTTATATGCCACTAAATTTTAGCAAAAGAAAATTTCTGAAAAATGGGTCTCCAGACATTTTAAAAATTTCTTCCAAAAATTAAAAATTATATTCGTAAATTCAAAATATTGAAAAAAAAATAAGTAAGAAATAATTCATATTTTAGTTTTCTCTTAGCTGTGACAATAATTTTTGGAAATTTAGCCTGATTGTGGAATTGAGCATATTGGAATTTGAAAAAATTCTCATAAAAATTGTCATGATTTTTTTCGTTAGTATTTTTAGTATTATTTAAAATTCGATACAAATTCAAAAATATAAACTTTACAATATTGTTGTCGAATTTAAATTATTTCGACAAATAAGCGAAACAAATAAAAAGTTTTTTAAACTGAAATTAAAACATTAAAGTAGACAAACTGACATTTTTTATGAACCACTTAAGATATTCCTTAAATAGTACAGCCATTTTTATATAGCGTATAAAAAAGTCAAATATAACGTAACACTTGTGTGTTGAAATACAATTCCAAACAGGTGGATCAAAATTGTATATACCAGCTGCAGATGATTCGAGTAATTTCGTATCATAAAATACGGATTAACATAAATTAGTTTTTTGTGCTCAATTTGTTGACGTATTTAAATTTTGCTCAATTTTCAACACGCTTTAAACCACTGTGCAGTTAATGGCTGCGTGTCAAAAATCACACAATGGCCGCCACTAGCCATGATTGAATTTTTACTTTTTGAGAAACAATTTGTATTTGACTTTTGTAATTTAAAACCCATTGTAAATAAATAAAACAAAATAACAAAAAATCACCTAAAATAGCGCCAGCAATGAAAAGCGATGAATATTTTGGGTATTTTATGTATAATGTACGTTGTTTGATTTAAAATTTGAAAATGTGTTTTTCGAAAAAATTTATGTGTGCATGCATAGCTGCAATTTTACTGCCTCCAGCTGCATATTGGCCATTAAAATTCACAAAACTGCCTTAAATTATTTGAACATTAAACATTAAAAGCGTTTTTGTTTGATTTATGACACAAAACAAACAGAGACGTCACTGCCAGCTTTTGATTTTTCGTGGAATTCTTAGCTCACTCCCACTACGTACAGAGGGCTTTAAACCAATCATCTGCTACACTTGGGCGTAAGAAATGCCGCATAATAATTCACATTTTAAATGATAAACTTTTTTGTTTATTTACTTTGGCACGCGCTACACACTTATTTGTATATCAATCAAAAAAATGTTCACTTCCTTGTCGCAGACATTCGAATGCCTGTACTTCTTTTTTGTAGTGTATTCAACGGCCGCACCACATTGCGTATAATTAATATTATTATATATTGGGCGCCATTGGGCCCAATGCGTCCGTTAACGTCGAAAGACCGACTTATTCTGCAGCGACTGCAGACGCATAAACGCAGTGCCCTAAACAGCTGTCTTCCAGTTAGCCCCAGAGAGTGTATTTTGTGTGAGTGTGTGCATCTATAGGCCATAAGTGTGGAGACGTCGAGACTGGGCAGCCAGAGCATGAGGCTGTTTGTACCGTTCTATTCTGCAGCGTTGTGTTTTGTTGTTGGAAATTTAAAAGAATCAAAGACAACGACAAAGAGTGAAATTAAGTATTTAGTTGTAGCTACCACATAGACATGCACTCTGGCTGAGAAGTGGGTGAAAAAGTGGATGAGATATGGGCGACAGTGTGGAAGGCGCACTTTTGGTTTAAACGGAATAGAGTGGACCAAAATCAATTTCGGATAGGGGTATTTAAATTATATACGATAAAGGTTTGTTTTTTATATAGCTTTCAAGTTATTTGAGGTGGATTTCAATCGAATCCAAGTTAATCCGTGTATCGCGAAGTAATTATGGACATGTATTCCAAGAAACAAATTTTGCGATTAATGTAGCTATAATTAATTAAAAGATAAACATACCTCCAAAACAAATGAAGTTCACTTTTTATTATACTTTCATTTTATTAATTTTTATTTAGTACATTTACTTATTGTCTGAAGACAGATTGTAAATACTAAAATACGAAAGAAAAAAAACTTTTTAATTTAAAAAAAATATTTGTGAATCTTAAATATAAAAGTCTTAACCCTAGTTCTAGTCTCGGTTTGTAATTTGGTTGTAATTTATTTAAAGGTTTTTCCTATAATATGTATTAAATTAAACGAAACATCTGCTAGCGAGTGCCAGGATATGTGAGCCAAATAAGCATAACAATGTCGAACTTATGTCGTCTGGCTTTTACACTCATAATCCTCAAATTCTCTTGTCGCCGATAATGACTTAATTTTTATAATTAAGTATGGTTATAGCTACAGGTTGCCTCAATATCGCATCCCAAAATCCCTAAACTTGGCACAAAAATAAAAAACCTATATGAAAACATTTTTTAATATTGCAGATATGGACACATTGTTTTCAATCAAAGTGACGTGATTTTTAAAATATTCTTTGATCGCGAAGCCAAGTGATATATGGCCTTATATTTAAACGTTAAGAGAAAGTAGTTCTTTTTATTAAATTTTATTAATTTACAATTAAAAATATCTCAATTTCTGTTTTTTCAAGAAAAAATAACATTTTTGAAAAAGTGGTAATTAATACAAATTTTTTTTTCAAAAATTTGAAGCAAAATAAGTTATTTAAAAATTTTCGTTTACAAGAAATGTCTTGTCTAATAAAAGTCATCCTAAATATTCAGTTAACGATAACTCGATAAATAGTCGGAATTTTGCATAAAAAATAATTACGATGGTAATATTGGCATATCGGAAAGCTTAAAGATGCACAAATTTCGCTTGAATTATTTTTTCTACCTTAATGTAAATATTTTTACCCTGACAAATAGATCTTCAACTAAATTTGTAATTAACATTTCACTAAGCCTTAATAATTTTTTTGGTGCATCATTTTTTAATATGTAATAAAAACAATATTTAAAATGCATTTACTTTTCATATGTATATACGTGTTTTAATATTTAATATTTGGTCCACCCTATTTTTGTTGCAAGTAGCTCAAGCGTCTCAGTATCAGCCTCTATGCTTATGTCAAAGTTGAATGGAAAAAGTACAAAAAAAATAAAAAATAAAATAAGAATCTCATTGCCGCGTTGAGATAAAATTCATTGTTCCATATGTATATAGTACATAGTATATTTTGTGGAAAAACGTCGGAAAAAAGAGGTTTACGTAAAAACAAGAAATATTAGTCAATGGTGGATGATGTAACGAAAATTGTGACAGGGTTGTCATTAAACTCAATGCTAGCGAAAATAAATAAATAAAGAAATATTTTGTTAAGCCTATTTTTGTTAAGAGTTAAACTATTAAGAGGAAACGTAATTGGATCATGTACTTGTGATAAAAAAAGACTTCTAAATAATGGGTATATTTTTATGCTTGTTAAAGATGCACAAAAACTTTAAAAGTAGGACATCTATCTTTCTATAATTTGAAAAAAACATCCACATCGATATAAATTAAAACTTAAAAGCATTTCACTGAAAGGTTACTCAGTTACTTTATTTTCTCTATTGTAAAATTAAACGATTTCTTCCTCCATCACATAATTTATAATGCTCCCTCTAGCGGAAAATTTGAAAACTTGAAAAGGTTCCTAATTTTTTCTTATTTCTTAGCATATAATATTTTCAAGCTAACCCTAAGTTAAAATTGGCTCTATAAGGATGAATTTAATTTTGTTCCAGGCTTACTACCATTTGAAATTATTATTTATCCAAGTATTTCATAAACAATACCTAAAACCACAAACTTCAGCTTCAAAATCTACAAACAAAAGTATATTTACTCTTAAGTGTATCTGGCAACTCTGCTTGACAGTGATAAAAAGTATTTAGTTCTTACTTTTACTATTATTACATACTGTCACATGAGCTTGCTCTCGATTTGCTCTCAGAGGGCCAAATGGTTAGTTCCACAACCTCCCGCTGCTAAGCACCCAACTGGGAGAATCCTCCACAAAGTCGCAAGTCAGCCAGCATGCTTCTATATAGATGCACACAGACACACACAGTTTCAAACTGACACACACGTACACTTGTACTGGGCCTTATATACCAAGGAGCACAGTCATCGGGTCTTCGAAACAGTCTAGGAAGCACGCAGAGTATTGCAATTAACACGTCAATGTGCATTGAAGGCGCTCCAATGTATCTGGTGCATTGTTGTGCCTGCCGCGTAATCTGAAATCTGGCGGTCTGTCTTTAACTGATTATCTTATTGGAGGCGATGAATGGTGGCCAGACCAGGCCAGTGCACATACCTACATAGTCAGACATATTGGAACAGCTAAATGTATACACAACAGTGGCGTAGATAGTATGCAATGAGGTCTATTTGCAATTATGGAAATTACTTTTCACTTTGTGGGACAATGTCGATCAATGGGACTGCCTATACATAGGGCATCGAGACAACTATTAGAATAACACTGTTCAGCAGGAAAATTGGTGGATGTACAATTACAACTGTGTGGAAAGTGTTCGTTGAGACTTTTTCAGATATCTTTTTTTCCCTGGACACCAAATTCTTTTATGGTTTCACAGAGAAGTATCACTATCTTCCAAAATTTGTTGCACAGTGTTACTAAAGTCAACTGCGTTTTTGCATATAATTTTTAATTGTTTTACTTCTGCCTCTATTTACTTTTTACTTGCAAAATTCCGTTTATTTGTCGAGATACCTTGGAATTGGAAAAAAAAAATTGTTTAATTTAAATATTTTTTTTAGTGAAAAAAAATGAAGAATGACTACAGAAATTATCCTGTGATCAATTTAAAAAAAATCAAAGTTTTTTAATTTAAACAAAAATAGGTTTTAGTGGTTTTTTTTTTACTTTCTCTTATTTGGAAGAAAACGGCAGATCAGCTTAAAATTAAAAAAATAAAAAATAAAAATTTTTTAAAATATTAACCATTTTTTTTAATTTTTTATAATTCTTCTTAAATTGTTGGTTTTTTAATCTAAAAAAAATTGTTTTTTGTGAAATTTTTTAATTCGAACTGCATCATTAGGTTTTAAAAATAGGTGGGGGTAGTTTTTTCTTCCTTAATTTAAAAAATACAAAATTTAAAAAAAACTTGCAATGTTTTAACAAAGAAGTATAGGCCGATATTTTATTTTTTAAGTATAAATCATATGACAGTTACATTTATTTGTGAAAAATTAACCAAAATGAGAAAAGTTTATATACGTAAAATATCGGGTATTACTTGTTGAATATATTAAAGTTTTTACTTTGGCAAGTTATAAAAAAGTGACATATTAAATATACATATATTTAAAAAAAATTTAACCCCTTGATCGCAACCCCGTCTACGTCACTGATACTCACTACGAGTTGTAGAAAAATTTATTGCATTTGTTGGCTCTATGCTGTCGACAGAGTCGACAGAGTCGAGTGGGGAGAATATTTAACAGGGTACTTGAACGACAGACAACGTCGTTATATTTAACATAGCATATAGGGCTATTGGCTTTAAAATGCATTTATTTGAGTATCTGGCTGATATTGAGCCAAACGAATATAATAAACTAGGGGAAAATCAGGAAAAACAGTCTTGTTTAGGAGCTAGCTGAGTAAAATATACGCCCACTTGCAGTATTTATTGTATTTTGACTGTTCGAATTGTAAGCATAAACTAACCTTTGACATTGCTGCAGAAGCTATAGAGCTATATGTTCATACACACTGATAATTTATTACGTTACGTATACGCAGCATGCTGCTTGGCAACGTTTATGGGGTAAATTCATTCAATTTCTTGTTGTTGGCCACATTTTCCATAAATACTTTTTGGTTGCCCTAATCCAACGTTGGCACAAGTATCTGGCAACAAGTATGCTAACCTCCTACTCCTCAAATGTCTGGCAGAGAATTTCTAACATAACTTTAATTTGTAGCAGGGCTTTTTGGCTTAACTTTTATTATATTTTTGTGCGGTTTGTTTGTAGCTTCGATTACATTTTTCAAACTCTATACCAACAAAAATACTCATGGTTGTTTGTATACGAGTAGTTGTGAGTTGTTAGTTTTTCATACCTGTTGTCGGTACTTTGGAATCCTCTACCCCTAGTTCGTGCCGAAACCGAAGCATTCGAAATGTAATAAAAATGAAAGCCATTTGCAAATGGCAACAAGTGCACTCATTGGCCTCTTCGGGCTCTCTTGGCATTTACAACCCACCGAAGGCATTCAGTTGCATTCCACTGCAGTAGCTGTCCCTCACCCCCACTGCAGCCCAGTCTCTGCCATGGTATGCCGTTTGCTTTAGAAGCCTTGATATTCATTTCGATTTTATTGTGGGGGAGTTAAGTAAACTTTATTCAAAAATCTACGTACCTTGTTTGAAATAAAGGCAGATGCTTATATTTCTGTTAATTCGTATGCATTTGTTTGTGAGTCGATATTTTATAATCAACTGTGGGAGGTTCGAATACGCATTTTTGTTGATAAATAATAAGATTTTGAAGACTTATTTTGAAATTGCAGTTTTTAGCAAATTAGACAGAAAAACTAGAGAGTTGAAGTGTTTGAGACTATTGCAACTCTTTTAAACTAATAATAACATAAGCACATTTTTTTTTATTTTTGTTATAAACGTATTTTTGTAAGGAAGTATTAAGTCAAAAGTAAGGTCTATTAATCCTTCTTAATGCTCTGTATTTTTTGGTATATACAAATATAGTCAAAACTGTTTTTGTGCGGTCTTTTTTTGTGCGTTTTTTTTTTTGTGCGATTTTTTTTGTGCGTTTTTTTTTTTTATGCGATTTTTTTATATGCGAATTTTTTTTTGTGCGGTTTTATTGTATTAGAAAAATAATGAGTCTGTCTATGAAATGATAAGGTGATATCGTCCTAATGCTCACTCTCTTATTTTATCTCTTGTCGTCAGAGCAAAGCAGGTTGGTTGTGGATAAAGAATTTTTGGACAAGTTTTTTCAATTCTTGTTCTATTGTTTTATTTGTTAGTAGGATTCACAAAAATCAAACAAAAAAAATGTATCCCATTCACACTCACAAAACAATGCATTTTACATATGACTCTTTCTCTAAAGCTCTGTCTCTAAAGCAAAGCTTTTACGGACCATGGTGAAACTAAGGTGGAATAATGATGATGTCGCCAGAACGATCACTCTCTAGTTTCGTCCTTGGTCATCAGTTTAAATGTGGCGGTCAACAAGTGAGGTTGATTTTATTTTTTTCTTGTTGTGGGTGGAATCGTAGCCGTTAAAGCTTTACCTTATTGCGTGCAGCGTGTAAGTGCAAGTGAAAGATCAAAAGCTTTTTTGATAACCTCTCTATTCACTTACATGTTACATACAAGGGCAAGCTTTTACGGGCGACACCACCGTTATCATAATTTATGTTTTATCCTTTCTTTTGTTTGTTTTTTCGCGAAGGTGGCAAAAGTTTATTTATAGTGAAGCAAGTGAAAAGTGAAATTAGTTTTTTCAAAGCGTATATTGAAGGTAAGTAAATTTTTAAGTTTTGTAATTTGTAAATTGGCCGTCCGTTAATATTTTCCTTATTGTACGTAACATGTAAGCGCAAGCAAAACGCAAAAAAGCTTTTTTGTTGATCATTTAATCTTTCGCTTGGAAAAGCTTTTACGCACGAGACCACCGTTATCCTAATTTCTATTTTCATTCTTTCTTTTGTTTGTTTATTTATTTGGCAGAAGATTATTTATAGTGAGCAAAGTGCGCAAGCGTGTGCATATGTATTGAAGGGACTTAATTTGAAGGTGAAAGAAGTTTATTTAAAGTGAAAAGTGAAAGTGGTTCATTTCAAAGCATCGATTGAGGGTAAGTAGATTTGTAACTTTGTAATTTAGGTATAAAATTTAAGGACTTTTATTTTAGTTTCAGATATTATCCTGAAAATGATTAAAAATAAAACAAAGAGAAACGTTATTTCCTTAAAAACTAAGAAATTAATTTTAAAAAAAATAGCCGATGGTGATGGAGCTACAGCTATTGGGAAAGAATTTGGCTTAGGTGAATCTACCATAAGAAGCATACAAAAACGTGCAGGTGTCATAAATAAAACATATGATTGTGCCACAACCGAAAGCGCTAAACAAACATCATACTCAAGAAACAATTTGGTAGAAAAAGCTGAAAAGGCGCTCATTTTGTGGATTGAGGAATTAACAAAGAAAAGAATCCCCGTTGACGGCGAAATGATTAAAGAAAAAGCCATACTATTTTTTAATCAGCTTAAGGATTTAGAACCCTCTTGTTCATCGTCCATCATTGAAAGCGCGAAATTTTCTGCAAGCAATGGATGGTTGGCCGGATTCGTAAAGCGTCACGCACTTCATAACCTGAAGATATCGGGTGAAGCTGCTTCAGCTGATGAAACAGCGGCCAGAAACTATGCAAAAGTTTTGGCAAAGATTATTGAAGATGGTGGTTATTGCCCGGATCAAGTATTTAATGCTGACGAGACTGGCTTGTTTTGGAAAAAAATGCCTAGCAGAACATTCATCGCCAAGTCGGAGAAAATCGCAAGTGGGTTTAAAGCGTCCAAAGATAGAGTTACACTATTACTTTGTAGCAATGCTTCTGGTGCCAAAATGTTAAAACCCCTGATTATAAACAAATCATTGCATCCACGTGCACTAAAGGGAAAAAATATGGCTGACCTACCAGTCCATTTCATGGCCAACAAAAAAGCATGGGTCACAAAAGATATGTTCATAAAGTGGTTTAATAATTGCTTTGTTCCAGAAGTTAAGGAATATATGCATCATTTGGGGCTTCAATTTAATGTGCTGCTACTGGTTGATAATGCACCAGGTCATGCATGCATATCACATCCCAATATAAAAGTATCGTTCTTGCCACCAAACACTACAAGCCTTATTCAACCCCAAGACCAGGGCATAATTGCTGCCTTTAAAAAACACTACGTAAAATTGACTTTCAGATCCATATTGGGAAAAATTGAAAACGAAGAACTAACACTCCCTGAAGTTTGGAAAAAATTTTCAATCTTTGACTGCATCAATCATGCTGCTACAGCAGTTAAAGAAATAAAAAAAAACACATTGAATGCAGCCTGGAAAGCAGCCTGGCCGGAATGTGTCACCAAAGGCCATACCCCTGAAAAAACCACAAATTTAACTGACGAAATCGTATCGTTAGCCCGTGGAATCGGAGGTGACGGCTTCGATAATTTTAATGAAGACGATCTGGGCGAAATGATTGAAGACGATATATTAATTGACAATGAAATTATCAGTTTGATTACAGATGTTGATGATGGGGAAGAAGAACAAGAAAAATGCACAGCAGAAAATATCTATGCAGGCCTTCAACTTTATAAAAAATTAGAAAATCATTTTCTCTCCATAGATAAAAATGTGGAAAGAAGTTCCAAATTTCGAAAGGAGCTGCAAACGTGCGTGTCTGGCTACCAAGCTATGTACCATCGTCTTGTTAAACAACCGTCGCAAAGGCTTATTACTGAATACATGGTACGCCAAGAAAAGTCTTCGGATGAAAGCGAATTAGATAAATAAATAAATGATAATGTTTTTTGTATAAATTTAATTTAATTTTTAGTATGATATGTGAGATCTCAACATTTAAAATAGATTAAGAGTTACAGGTTTAGCCTTTTATGCTTAGACTACTTGAAATATAATCGCAATTAAAAACAAATCAAAAATTATAATGTAATTTTGGGGAAAATGTAGCAAAAAACACCTGCATTTTTTGTATAAAATAAATAAAATGTTAATAAATATGTTTTAAAATTTTTGAAAGTAAAAAACATTATGTTTTATGTTATTTTCTAGGTGAGACTTTTTTTGTGCGGTCCCTATCCACCGCATAAAAAAAAATTTTTCCCATTTTTTTGCGAAATCTGCCTTTTTAAAGCTAAACTCGAAGTTTTGGGCAATTTTTTTTTATGCGAATTTTTTTGTGCGGTCCCAATCCCCCGCACAAAAACAGGTTTGACTGTACTAGATATTATTAATATGCCATGTTTGACAAAAAAGAAGGTGTAGCAGATCACTAGTTCCTTTTAAAATAATAATCAGCATCGAATTGATTGCGTATTTCTTTCCATTCGTATAAACTCTAAGATCTCAGAGACTTGTAAAAAAAATTAATTAGTTCGTGAGACAACTTTAAATATCATTTGAACCAAGGTGCACACTATGATGATTGTGATTTATGTGATGTACACTTCAATGCCTTTCCATAGATGTCTAAGATGTCCTTAAAATTTCAATATTAAGGATCTTACAAACTCAGCTGTTTCCTGAGTAACCCAATCAGTATCCAAATTGTATTGTTTCCCAATTGGGTTATTTTCTTGGACCAATTCCGGTTATATGAATCAAAGAGTTGCTTGGCCTGCTGTAGTATAGGCCAGCCATGCCGATCCTCTTCTTAACCTTTCCTCTTCTTATATGGTGTTTTAACCAATGCTACAGAAGGGTTCAGCTCCTACTAGTGATTTCGCAGCACTATTTCTTGCCAATACATCAGCTGCTTCGTTTTTGGAAATGGACGTGTGTCCCGAGATTCATCTAAGAGAGACTTTGTTCCATTGTACTATATGGTGTTTTCTCTACTTTCCCGTACTAATTCCGATTTAATCTTCAAGCTAGCCAAGTCATTTATTATGGCTTGACTCTCTGGCATATAGCATTAGTTATTAGAACTCTTAAAGGTTTTTCTTTCTTCTCCCTCAACATATGCACCAGGAATTAAAATCATTTTATAGAAAAGAATTCCAAAATTATTGCAGTGTATATCATTCTACAGAATGCATAAGTTTATTGATCTTTATGAAGAATATTTAAAAAAATAATCAAGCCGTTTTCGAGAAAAAATATTTATTTTTGTTTTTTTCGTATTTACAAAACATTATTTACACATCAAAGATTCTACATCGCCAATGCGATAAAAAAAAAAATGTGCTAATAACCATAATCGCGGAATAATTTATGGTTAAATGAATTTTATGCTTTTATTTCGTCTAGCTTGAATTTCGATTAATATATGAATCTGTAATAAAAAACAATTCCATAAAAAAATGCAAATAATTCTAAGGCATATAAAAAAAAATATAAACAATAATTTTTCACAACAATTATCATTAATTGTTATAGCCATTTAAATTTAACGCATCATTAACAACGACCGCCAATAAGGAAAGAAAAGCCAAAAAACAAAACAAAATAAAGCTCAACACAACGGTAAAAAAGCTTTTGATGGCAAAGCTTTTAAGCAAGAGGGTAAGTGACTTTTAAGAGTAAAAGTGCTGCGCTCTCTTAAATTAGCATTGGTGAAAATGTGTATGGCTCTTCAAAACAAAAAAGTAGTCCCAAATTGGAGCATACTTTTGGGCGACTTTGCTTACAAATACAAGGCGCGTATCACAAAAAGTGCGTGATTTTTAAGGATGTGGCAAACCAAAGGGCATTGTACGAACACCCTGCTCCCAGCCAGCCAATTTGCAGCAGTCTGTAGCAGAATCTGGCTTTCAACGCCTTGCGTAAGGACAAATTTAATTACCAACACTGCCTGGTATTGATAACCCAAGTTCAATGAGTCGCTAAAAATTTATGGCCATTAAAATTTTTGACATGCCTTTTGGCAATTGTTATTAATGTGCGAAGGTCGATTGAAAACCCGCCACATTTCAGAAACTTTTTATTTTTATTATTTTTGAAAACAAAAAATAAAAAGCAGACGCGGCTTAGCAAACGCGCCAAGGATGCTGCCGGATTTTGAAATCAGACCCATGTGTTATGCTCGCTCACTAACACTGTCCAACACCGCCTTGAGAACTAAGGCAAACATTTGCCAACTGTCAAGTTGCTCTGAATAATTTATGACGTAGTCCTGGTCTTAACGTCGCCGAATTTCGGCCAAAACTGCAACAGCTGCTGCAGACAAACAATGAACACTTTATTAATTACAAGTTGCATTTTAGACACAATGTACACAGTTTGTGTAGCATCCTCTAAATAATGCCCAATTCTTAAAAGTGTGTTATCATAAGCATAAATTGCATAAAAGGCGACGCCTGCAACCCTTAATCAATGTGGGGGCAAAAAAAAAATCCAATTGAAAAACAAAAGTGCAAATTGTATTTTATGCCAAGTACTATTTCCTACAACAAACTTTGGAGTACAACCCAGCAAGAAGGCTTCATCAACACTTTACGCTTGGGACCATGACGATGAGCGCTGGAAGCCAGCCGGCAGGGAACACAAAGTACGAGTTCAATGGAAAATTTGTACGCGGTGTTTCTTTTATTTCATATGATTGTCTGCAGTTGTCAGTAGGTACTAGAAGGGGTCTTTTGGAGTTGCCCTGGGCGCTCAGTCGTGCGTGCATTTTTCGCACCCTTTTTCGCATGATGCGGTTGCTCTTTATAGTTGTAGTAGTGGCTTATATGGGGTTAGTTCAGGCAGCCATGACTCCATCCAACAACAACAAGTGGCAATTGAATATGGCAATCAAAATCACATGAAATCGCAGCTATTGAATGTTGTGCAGGCGGGGGAAGGCGGCGCACTTCCGCTCCTTCTTCGTGCTCTATAGCATTTCCGGTACTTAGAAACAGTTTCTTCTTTGCACACAATTGAATTATGTCTACATTAGTTGGATGCAGAAAAACTTAAAGTGCTGGCAAGTTTTTGCTTTTATCCAATTCTTTTCATTGGATAATTGAAATACATTACCAAAATAAAAAATGAATTTTTCCATTTTTATGTTTTTATAAATTTAGAGTTAATAAGATTACTTTTTAAATCCTGTACCTTTTTTCACACAAACCGATGTATACTGAAACTGATTAAATTGATTGATTGATTAAAATAGCTAATAACGCTAGTTTACAGCAAAATGCATCGTCACCATATATCTTCCTGAATGAAGTCAAAAAATTTTTTCAAAATGTATCAAAATTAAAAACAAAAAGAGTGTCTACTTAGAAGCATATATCTCTGTTTGAACTAAACTGATTTTGATCATTTTTTTTTCAAACTGTAGATAAATGAATTACCCATCGATTATTTTTGAAACATATTTTTGTCAAATTTACGGTTGGTCGTTATTTATCCATTCATATAAAACTTTTCGTAATTTTTAAGAAAAATTCTCAAAACCTAAAGTTTTAGATGAACAATTCGTTTGTTTATAAAGATATCGTGGTGTTTGATAGTTTTTTAGAGTTCCGAAGCACTGTACTAAATTTGATAATAATCGGTTGACTATTTCATATAGCACCCATAGGACCGATCGGCCAAAATAACGTGTGTCTGAGTAGTACGTTGGTTCAACCCGCGTTAAATGAAAACGCACTCTTGAGCTCCGTTTTAGAACTGATTTTTATTCCTTAAAATCCTAGCTTATATAGCACAAAATTTCTTAGCCTAGCTTATCTTAGTTGCTGCATTTGTTTGTTGTTTGCAGCTGGAGGTAATGCAACCCGGAAGGAATCGCCACCTGACACCATCTTTTAGGGTCACAAGCACATTTCTGCTCGTTTTTTTATTAGTCATAAATTATGTGATAGTGATATCTATTTTATCTTTACGTGTTTACAATTTTTAGTTTCTTAATAATTTCTATGTTAGCATGCAATAGGTAATATGTTCAAGCGTGAACAACGTGTTTGGTGCAAAATTCGTTGTTTTTCCTTTGTTTATGAAGATACCGTAAGCAATAAATAAAAATAAGTTAATTAATTATGGGCTCTCGGTTTTACGAATGGTATCCCACGTGTCCGTAAGGCATCTATCATGTGTCTATCAACTGCCTATTACTTGCCAATCACGATCCTATCACGATCCTATCACGTATCTATCACGCGTCTATAACGCGTCTATGACGTGTCAAGTGCCTATCATGTATCTATCATTACTTTATCACATGTCAATCAGGTGCTTATCACATAACTACCACGTGACTTTCCCATGTCGCTCACGTGTCCATCACAACCTTTCACTGGTGAAGATACGTGATAATCGTACGATAGTTACAGGATAGACGCGTTATAGACAGACACGGAAGAGTCACGTAATGGATACTTGAGCACCACTACGCTATATAAAATCTCGGTTAAAAAAAATAATAGAAATATACTTGGTAGCATCTGCAAGATATAGGCAGAGGCAGGCGGATATGTTTAAATCAATTTCTTTTGTCCTCCTGCTCATATTGGAGGTATTTTTAAGGGGCCGCCGATGTCGCTTTCTCTATGTTACGTACATTTACACAAACTTAATATATCCATTACCTTTGGAACCGGGTGTAAACATAATCTTTAGTGAAAAAAAAGCTCTACCACCCATCGTTAACCATATAAGACACCCTTTGGGGAGATGCAGCCATATATAGGATGGGCCAATAGCAGCAGTGCTCTAACTTAGCTAAATTTGTACAGACCAATTTTCTAAGCAACAACAACGTAGCACAGTGTAAGAGTATATATCAACTAATTTGGTAGTATTTGCCTTCATAATATAAGTACTATTAATAGTACGCAACTATGTTGTGCCACGCGCTACAAATAAAAAGATTCTTAGAAGGAATCTTAAAGTCATAATTATAAATAATTTAAGTCTGTACCATTAAAATATTTTGAATATTTTAAGGGAAATATATAGTCTAAATTCTACGAACTGCATCTAAATCATTTCATTCTAACCAATGTAGTCTCCTATGTTAGATACAGATCGATATCCTTTGCCATCTTGATCTTTTTAGTATGAAGTTAATAATTTCCTTGTCTTGTCAGTCGGAACGGAGCCCGACCGAGATATACTCAGAGCCCACTTTTCCCAAAAAAAGTTAAAAATTGTCGCCAAATTGATTGCAAATGACTAATGGTCGTGGAGTTTAAAAGTACACACATAAGTGTTACGCACCAAATTTTATGATTATATTTGAAAAAAATGGGAAGAAAAGTTTTCATTTTATCATAGTATCAAGTTGCGTTGCCGAAAAATCAATCAAACCAATTTTGCGTTCAGTTGTAACATGTAAAATCGAGAATCTCAACATCCATTCTCTCGGGAAATGGTTTCTAGGGAAATGTCGGCAGTGAAAAAGTGTAACAATTGGGTCACGTAGTATCGGTACAGCTCTATGTATTTGTGCTCATATTCTAATAAAGAGACCAAAATAATAAAAGTTATCTTTGCAAATATTATAGTATATACCTAAGAGGAAGACATTTCATATTATTTCAGAAAGTATTGAACTACACAAATAAAATATTAAACAAAGATAATTGATGTTCTTACACAAATATTTCTATAAACTGAGTTTAGGAATATCAAGCTATCAACTGCTGCAGATCTGAGTATATTTCGTTTTTCGGTAATAATATTAACAGCCAATTAAAATTATCTTCTCTTCCATTTTTTTTATGAATAAACAACTTAATAGACGAAAGAAAAATTAATGTGCACGCGTAAAGCTCGTGTGCCGTGAACGACCCAAACTCTAGCGAACATTTGGATCATGCAAGTATGAGTCTGAATACGATGTTCGAAGATTACATAACACCCGAGTGCGAGTGTGAGCGAATATGTTTTACCCGTTGTAGTTCTCTATTGACTAATTATACATATTACATTTCCAAAGGATTGTTTGTATAAGTCGCCAAATTCTCCTGCCCAGGAACGGTGCGAGATATTGACAAACTTTTGCTTCGGCGAATAATGCGCATATTTCTGTGAAATTCGGTGTCTTTACTCTTAAGGATTTTGAGAGCTAGCTGTTGCTACGGAGAGGCAGATAGCTCAATTGCTATTGAGTTTATAAAAAGCTTCATGGCACAAATCTAATATACCCTTGAGCGACAAGAGTGCAGGATGTTGAGTAAAAGCAACAAAGACCGCAACAAAAGGTAAACCAATCCGATAATAAAAAAAACCGTTGAGAAAATATAGGAATAATGAGCAGTTAGATTTTGAGCTGTTTGTCTTAATTCCTTGTTTGTGGTCTCATTATGCTGCGTATACGTAATTTGCTGTTGTATGCTTTGTGCACACACATTCAGTTATATTTCTTGGGATGTCCTTCTGGTCCGACCAAAGTACTTGTTAAAACAAAGCTATAAGTGGAGGCAGCTGCACGTTGTGCCAATGCCAAGCAGATATCTGCTATAAATCTTAGACATTTTAAGAATATAGTATAAAGCGCTTACCTTGGCTCAGGTTGTAATGCGAAAAGTATCGCTCAATCGTTAGATACAAATGCCTTTACCCGCGTCCCTCAACCAACCCACCAACCCTTGGAGCTCACCATTTTGTGTTCATTGTTGTTGTTTTTTTTTTTTTATAACGATATAATATTTTATTGCATACCTTTAGACATTTGAATGTTTGCGTTGCTTATGCTTATGCACGGACACCCTTCGGTCGCGTTGTCGCCCTCGATGCCCGCATGACCAGGACACGTGCACGGAGCGATTTCCTCTTTACCCTTTTTTTCTTTTTGTTTTTTGCACCGTTTTGTTTTTTTTTTTTGGAGCTGCTGGGCTGTAGAATGTGTAAATTTGCTTTGCTTGTTGTCGCCGTAACTGCTCAATTCCAATGGTTTCACGAGCAGGGGGTGGCCACGCGGCTGGACGGGAAGGTTTGTTGTTTGCCATGGATTTTGGCTATTTGACAAAAGGTAATAAAATGGGCCTTTGGCTTTTTACGTTGGTTGTTTTTATTTTTGCTGTGTCTTTGGTTTTTGTTCTGCTCCTGGCTATGAAATATTTCCCCCATTTCTGGCTTGGTAAACATACTTTTGAACTCATTTTCACCCTTTGTTTCTTTATTTGGTAGTCTTTCAAAAAAACAAAAACCTTTTATGGTTTACGTGTAAATTTTCTTATGTTTGTGTACACATATAAACAAATGAAAGAATATATGTAAATTGATGTATCTACTTTAAGTTAAATTCTTTGTAAAAAAAAATAAATTTAAATATGATACGCTGGAGGATATTTTGACTCTAAGGTTAATAATCAAAGGGCAATCTTAAACGAAAACTAAATAATTGGAATACTACTTTACTGTCCTTTATGTAGGAGTATTCTAAAATAAATTAAATGGAAATATGACAATTGAAATAATGCCTGAATAGGACACCCTTACTGAATGACAGCTCGAAGGGATGAAGGCGTTTCAACCGAGTTATTTGCACTGGTTATGGCCAGTTTGTGTGTCGTATTTCAATCAATGAATATGCGGTCAGAGTACTCAAAAGCTGCAGGTTGAATTGAAACCTTAGCAGGACTTTAACGTTGCAAAGTGACTATGATGAATACATTTAAATTATTGGTATTCTAAATCAAATTAGTTTGAAGTATATCGGAGAGAAGAAACCCTATTACAATAGGCAGCTGCTAATTTACAAAAATGATATGAATAAAGTAGGGGACTGTTGGCTATAACTACCGAAGTTCCCAACAGACTGGGAACGCACAGTTATCATCGTAAAAATACATTTAGGTTATTCACTTCTGCTGTTTAGTTGAGAAGTTGCAAAGTTGCGCAAAAACTAAACTGGCTAAAGCGTGAATGCCCTTTTTGTTACTTTATCAGTTGTGTGGTTGTGTTTGGGCTTCTTCTTTCCAATGCCATTTTATTGTTGGATTCAGCCACTAAAAAGTAGTAATTAAATACATTTTTTTTTAAAAGCGTCAAGTTGAATTAAATTTATTAAAACTTACTATGTTTACATTTTAATCAACAAATGTTGCAAAACTCCTCTACTTTTAAGCTCATCAACTTAATGTCAAATCGGTAACTGCTAGATGAATTCCCTCTTAGGATTTCCCGATAAACAGTTTTTGCGCAGTGTTGAAAAGTGGAACTTAAAGCAAGACTAGTGGATTTTGTAAGATTATAAAGCTAAATGGCTAAAAAGTGAAACCTATTTCTTATATTAGGCCTACATAAGTTTTCCTAGTAAATCATAACAATTTTTAGAATGAATTCTCCAAAATTGGCTCTTAATTGCTTATGAAGTCTAAATACAGAAAACCAATCGGACGAAAAATGCTAAAACGCAGATTACTGGTAACCAAATTTATTAAGATAGTGCAAAAAATAAAACATTTTTCACAAAGAACCATTTTTCACTTGAGAAGTGTTGCGACTTTTACACTTGAGTCAAGTTTAGTTCAATAGAAAACTGTGTAGTTACCTATAGTTTAACTTTTTACTCTTTCTCACTTTTTAAACTAAAATTAAATAAATATGTTTTCATTAAATTTCTGCCATTATATGACACAGTTTCCGGTTGTTTGCTAGAGATGCCAACAAATAAATGTGACGTGTTGTTCATACATATTTGTTTTTGTGATTATTTATATATCTAAGTCATTTTAAAATGATACACAAGAACACAAAAATTAATTAAATTACCAGACAAGTGGCATGGACTCTCTTTTCAAAATATATTTTTACCCACTTTTCGTTTTATTTTTCTTTCTTGCTACCCATGCCTTAAAAACATATCTACTATGTATGTAAGTTTAAATAAAGTTTTCTTATTTTTAGAAATAATGCATTTTTATTTTCTTAAGTTTGTTTTATTATTAAATAGAGAATATGCATAAAAGTTTATATAAAATATTTGAGTATTAGCAAAATAGAATTTTCTTTCTTCTTTATTTTTCTTTTAGAAATATCAAAAGCAACAAGTGACGTCACTCACACACACACTCACAAAAACAATCGCACATATGCAAGAGTATGCTACCATATAAAAATGCTCACAAAAATACATAGAAAAAAAAATCAAAGTTCATATATATGTATTGTATAATATGTGTATGTGAAAAAGAGAACCGTGTGCTTAAGTCTATCATAGCAACAAGCGAGCAAGCGAGCGGGAGGCCCAATTGCTGCTACTTCTCTAATCGCCAAAGAGCTTCTTGCCCAGATCCATCATCCTGTGATTGCGGCAGACACGCAGTGCATCGGCCTTTTTCAGCACGGCGGCTACCTCAGCATTGACGTCCACCAGCTGGGACAGAAAGTCTTCATAGGCGGACTTTACATTTGCTGGCAATGTGCCGATTTTCACCTTCTTCAGCGTCTTTACAATGCCCTCGGCCCAGCCTGATTCCAAGGCGAACTCGGAGAGCCAAGGCACTAGCGGCAGCACGGCGCACATAGTCTGCATGCCCAGGAACCATAACTCAGAGATGTCTGCCCAGTTTCCCTTATAGGCAATGGATACTACCAACGCTGTGGGATCGTTGGACTCATCAATGTTATAGGCATCCCAGAGAAAGCGTATGGTAGCCTGTATATAGCGGCATATGGAGAAATCATTCTGCTTAACCTTCTTGGACTGCTGTTTGAGCAGCAATAGACCCAGCACAGCCAGATTACCGTGTATGACCAGGTTGTCGGGTGTATCCTTTAGCTCGGGCAGATTCTCCACCACAAACTTGAGTAAATTGGCGAAAGTAGGTGAATCTTCAGCACGCTTGGGATCCAGCACAGTAAAGTTCATTAGTGTATTGCACAGTGATACTATAGCAGCGCGTGCCTCTTTCATCTCCTCCTGCTGTTTCGGCGTGGGCACTGGATCTGGTTCATTCATGCGCGCTAGACGCTCTGCACGCGGTATGGGCGGCCGTTTCCAATGGGCAATGCTGAAGTATAGCTCGAGTGCCTCCACTAGCACCTCATCTTGCTTGTGCGTAAAGAGTACGCGGCGTGCCTCATCCTCAATAGCAAAGTGGCACAAGGCGGGCATCATAATGCGTAGTACATCGACGGGTCGCTCGCCTTCGCGTGGACCAGCGCGCCAGGCTTTCAATTCATGGAAGGACTCATTGCCAATTTTCAACATAAAAGGCAAAAGCTTGTAAATGGCCGGGCGCATAGCTGTGGTTTCCTGGGCCAACCAGGCCGACAATATACGTACTGTGGCATAGATAAAAGCCTTGTCCCGCGCATTGCTACTTTCGCGAATTTTGTCATTGGACACACGCGTGAGCACTGCCAGCACCTGGTTAAAGGCGCCCTTTAGTGCTGTATAAGTGGTTTGTTTCTCCTTGGGTTCCAGATCTAGCTGATCGGTGGCCATGTACTCAATGCACTGTTCCAGTATGACAAAGCAACAGGTGAGCAGATCGGCCTGCTTGAAGGTGGTTTCCAACTTTTTTTCATCCATTTGCATGCGCACCTCAATGGCGGCCAGCTGCAGCAGCATGAGGAAGAATTGCTTCTGCTCATCCATGAAGGCCCATTGTATGCCCAGAACCTGCAGCGTGGTAGCAATCAGATGCAAAGCAGGATCACGCTGCTTGGGACCAATCTTAGCTTTAAGTATATCGCCGCAGCCCTTGAACAAGCTCTCAGGCCAGATCTGTCCATCCAGCGAGTTGATTATAGTCTGACGATGGCAAGTGATCAAAATGTCAGCCAAAATTCGGCATAGTTCATACTTGCGCTCTGTATGATCGGTTTCCATGTCCAGTGCAATGCGCTGAATAAGCGCATGGAAGGCTGTGGGATCCTCAGGCCATGAAACAATGCCAAACTTATTGACAAGCAGCACAATAAGATGCAGTGCCTCATCCGTTTGGAAACTTTGCGCTGAGTAGATTTGGGACATCTTGGGTATGGCGCCAGTGGCCAGCAAAGCTTGCTGACCCGGTTCATAGCTGGCAATGCTCTTGAGGCAGCTATAAGCCTCGCTTACCACAATCAAATTATCCTCATAGTCATCATCATCGGCTTGTTCAACAATCTCTAACAACGTGGGTATGGCATCGATAATGTCTTTATGCGTAGCCAGCTCCTCTTCCTGGCAAAAACAGGTGAGTATGGAAAGCGCCACACTCTTGTACACCAACGGTGGGCAGTCACTGGGCAAATCCTTGGACACCAGCAACTTGCGCAAAAATGGAAAGCCAATGGCCTCAAAGACCAGCTTCTTGCCTTCTGTATTACAATCCTTGCCCTTCACCAGCTTAGTGACCATGAACAGTGCTGCGAATTTTTCGGTATCGCTGCGTATGCCCTTCAAGAGATTGGCGCACTTGCGTACGGGTTCCGGTACCTCCGCCATTTTGTATGCAATTCACCAAGTCTGTGACCACACGGTCTCTATATGCAATGCGTTTTTCTTTCTTCTACTAAGTCTATTAGACGATAGCTGATATATATATAAATGTATTTTTTTTTCTTGTATATAATAATTTTCCTTTTTCAATCTATTAATAGTTTTTCACACTTTCACTCGGTTACACTTTCCCGTTGGCTGATGGCTTTTGCCGGCAGCTGAGTTTTTGTTCAGTTTCCGTGTTGCTCACTCGACGACGCACTCTCGCAAACTGAACCGAATGAAGATCGCAAAACTTGGTCGATGTTTTTCCGCTTTTCCAAAGGCGGCTGAATTTTAATGGCAGCAGCTGTTGCGGCTGCTCCTCTTGGACAAAAACCTACACAATTTGTATTTTTATATAGCTCATTTAAAATACCATTTAAATCGAGCGCATGATGCGATGTCACCGCTGTACAGTGGTCGGAATTACGTTTCTACTAAGACATTTATTCTAAGAAATTGTTTTCATATAGAGTCGATAACTAACAAATACTTTTCTCTAACAATTAATATCTCGTAAATGAATAAAAAAGTTAAAATAATAAAAAAAAATCTAGTTTTAAAAATGATAAATTTTATAAATTTTTTTTTTATGTTTTCTTTAAAGTTTAAAAATTAAAATGTTTTTTCGAATTAAAAATAATCAATTCATATTTATTAATTTAATTAATTTATTAATTAATTTTTAAAATTAAATTAAAGTAATTACGACTATTTTTCTGGTAACTCCTCCAATGCACTTAATTACACAGTAGGAATTTCTAAAATTTTAATATTAATGGAGAATTCTACAATTTATGCCATATCCAATTTAATTTATCTCAATTTTTTAGTGTCAATTATTTATGCCTTAAAGACAACAAAGGCACACAAACCAATTTTTCGGATCAACTTATACTATTTGATTTTTTGTGGCCGATATGTATGTAATATTGCCTTAAAGCAGGGACTTAAATTGATGTACTCTGGCCTATTTAGATAGATGTTGCCTTATTGTCGCAAATTTTACAAAGGTTCACCTAAAGCTAGCGCTGATTTATGTATATAATAATGACATTAGATAGTAAATATGCAGCTGAAATATTTACGCACAGTAATTAAAGGAATATTCATGAGAAATGATTATATTATTAGGAAAAATCCCAGAAAAACCTTATATTATATTGCCTAAAAAAACTTGAAATTCTATTACGCAGAGCAAGTGAAAAAGAAACTAAAAGTCTTCTACAGCCAATTGCATGCATTTAAAAAATCTTGAATACCCTAAACCGTATGGGTGCTAGGCAAGTTATAAGCAGCAAACAACCATTTCAGCCCACTGTGCGTTGCTTGCCTCAGTCGTTAGCGCAATTTCACTCTCTCTCTTTTTTTCTCGAAGTTTCACTTCGTGAGTCGTATTGTATATATTTAGAAAATGATTTTTTGTTTTTCCGACTTTTCATGTTTACATTCTTTATTCGACTGTGAAAATCTCTGCATGCCGCCATTTGGCTGCATTTGTTTCCAGAATCTTTCTCTGCTTCAGGCGTTAGGCCCAGAAATTCACCGGTCTCACATACAAATTCGAAATCAGATGGGGATTCGGGTGCTACGTTTTTGGGTGTTGGCTAATGCATCGAGGCATTTTATTCTACTATTCTATATGCATACACACGCAAAGGTGTATATATAAATGTGTATATGCGTAAATATGGCTTATGTGAGCGCATAAATATGCAAGTGTCCGTAGATGTGTGTGTAAGTTTATATAAATAGCGTTTATGCATTGCTTTAAAAAAAACGTAACTTACAAAAACTTTTAAAATATTATATGTGTGTATTTTTTGGCTGACCAACTTCACACATAATATATATGTAGATATACAAATGAGAATTCTTAAATAAATAAATGCATAATAACACGTGCAATGTTTTATTTGTATATATTTGTTGCTCTCTTAGGGTCAATGAATTTTAATTTTAATTTAATTTGAAAATTCTCGATTGCATATATTGTAAATAAATGTTGTGAACCATTTCCAAATATTTAATAAAGCTTAGAATTTATCGTATATATTTTTGGATAGCACCCTAAAACGTTAAAATCTACAATTATTTAAAACTAGTAAGCTTTATTTAATAAGTTTTTAGCTCATTTGGCTCAATACGAATTTTATCAAATGAATTTTAAATCCGGATTTGTCAAATGAATATTGTTCTTCTAAAATAGCATTATACTTTCGATACATTAATACAGCTCAGTGATTTGAAATAAATCGGATAGTATCTTTAAGTATTGTGCTTAAAATTAAAGTATTGTTATACAATTGTGACTGACGTTTATTAAAATGATATGTTTCAATCTGCAAATAACGCTTGAAGTTCTTGAAAAATCCTTATCTAGTGCTCTGCTTATTATAGGTATAAAAAACTTTTCTGTATCATCATCTATTATACGGAGCGTGGCAGAAATTGGCGACTTGGCGAGTTTAATCATCGAAGCATGCTCGGGGCACCGCTCCTTAGGGAATCTAAACCAAATTTTTCTAGGCTTCATTTATAAATTGGGGCTTCATCTTCCATTAGTTGTTTATAGTTTCTAGTTAAAATTAAATGAAATAAAAAATTCGTTGCACAAAAAATAAATTATAAAGGGACTAGCTGGATAAGGTACTGGAAACTGCCACCAGCGATTTCTAAAAACTAATGATGCGAAAAAAATGTTTTCCCCAAAATTTCAGTTATTAAGCTTAACTCGTTGCGGCTTAATTTAAAAAAAAAAAAGAAGTGATTTTAGTTTTTATTTAGTTGTGACTTAACTACTGAATCTTTTTTTTTAATCTAAATTGGCAATTTTTAATTTTTTCTTAAAAGATGTCAGAACTTAAAATAAATTTTTGTGATATTTTATAGAATAGATACTTCTTGTTTTTATGATGAAAAAACATATTCATTTTGTAGGTAAATAAACAATATTTGCATTAAAAACAAAAATTAAAAATGAAATTTTAATAAAAATGTATGAGGTTGCAATCAAGTCAAAAAATTAAACAAAATTAATCTTTCGCAATACAAGGCATTCAACATTTTTTCATGATTTATGATCCATATATTTCGGGAATATAAAAGAAAACAACTATTTAAAGAAATCAGTGATTTTTGTTTGGATAACACATTTCCATTTTGCTTTCTCAAGAAAAGCTTCCACAAAGCTAGGGATTCAAAATCATTTCACCAGTTGTTGAAGAAGCAATTAATGCATTAGCCGTTTTGGAAGCTTTTTAAATTTATGTAATTTGAAAAATTAAAACATCTTTTGTCAATACTGCTTTTGAAACTTTATTTATTACGAATATTTTTTTAAGAGAAAAGCTACGCTTCTGCGACATCACAGACCATTGCAAATTAAACTTTCTTTACCAAAATTTGTTTGTTATACCAAAAAATTTGCTATATAGAAATTCGTTACTAGCAGTTACTCTAAATCTTGTACGAAAAAGCAATGTTCTTGAAAAAATGTGTAACAGGGAAAAATTCATTGAAGAGAAGATCGTTAGAGTGAACTTCGACTGTATTTGATAATGATATTTTTGTGAATTATTAAAACATGATTGTAATTGCTTACGAGAGATCAATCAACATATTATTTTGACATTAAATTTTGATTAAGATCATATTATTTAATATATTAAGAAAATTATTTTAATTTAATTTTTTTTTAAGTATTAAAAGTATTTAAATTGATTGCTTCGTTTATTTCTAATAAAATCAGCAGCCGTTGTCCCAACCAAACCTCAGCAACCCCATTTTCCCCCAAAAAGGTCGCCGAAATTGAAAACAACTTTTTTTTTTTTTAGGTAACTTTGGGGGATCTCCGACGTCCACTTCTGTATGTTACATACATTTTTAGCCTGCAAAAACTGAAAAACCCTTTCTAAAAAAAAATTGTAGGTATGCTACATTCAAACTTGGTCTAGTACAAAATTTTAAAAGAAGTCAATTTTCACAATTGTTAAAAAGCCCAATCGTTTGAAACACATTCAGAGAATATGGAACTTTAATTTGTTTTTTCCATGCCTATAACTTCGACGCGTAGGAGTGTATAAAATCCATTTACAAAACTGTTACGATAAGCCAGTCTGTACGTCTGGCCGTGTAAGCTTCTCCATCCCGGAAGCCATGAGATTTAAGGAAACCAAATCGTACATTAAGGTTTGCGTAACTTGCACACTTGTAAGATAATTTTCGATGGATCCTTTATTAAATTTGGAATAAAATTTTTTTTCCGAAACTGTCCCGGTACACACTATTACAAACTCACTTTTCTTTATATTTTATTAATTATTATATTTATAAGCAATTTTATAATCGTTATACGTCGTTTTAGTTTCAATGCTGTCCTTGCCAACGTAGCAGGTTTATCAATTTCTGAAAAAAAAAAAATAGTTGCCAAGGCTATTGTAAAGATAATTTGAGGAAATTTTTGCTTACTCAAAAAAAGTGAGAACCACACCAGCTTTTGAAAACAGAGTTAAACAGAATTTACAAAGTCTTTTGAAAAACATTAAAAAGTAAAAACTTTAAAATTTTTTTATTAAATTAAGTCGTCACCTGAAGGTGAAAATGTGAAGTAAATTTTATTGTTGTTGAATTAATTTACAATCTTCCCTAAAATAATCATTTAAATATATGAATTTAATTTGAACAGCTGTTACGAACTGGTTGTTATTATAATAACTTGTAAAAGGAAGAAAAACTAGAAATAGAATCTGTCTGAGAGATTAGTTAGATAGTGTCCTAATTTGGCTCTTAATTGGAACCAAGAAGTTTAACTGCCAAGCCTACTGTTTTCAACCAGAGTGCAGAGTAGAATAGTGTAGTAAACCTCCTTCAGGAACTTCAGCGCGTATATTGACTTGAGGATGTTTCATTTTGTTCCTGGTATGTTCAACAGTTGCATGATATCTCATAAAACAAAAAGTATGTTCGGTAAGGTGGCAAGTGCGTCTAACATTGGCACTGGCAACATTCTTCCTAAAGGCATTTTTTTCAATTTTGGGAATTGGCTTTTAATAAAAATTTCCTATTTGTAAAACATTTTGTAAAAAATACATTTTTGATCATCTTCACTGAAGCTTTTTTTTTGTCTCTAAGATTAAAATTGGAAATATTTTTTAATGTAGCATTTAGAATTGTCTGTATGTTATGCGGCCAATATTTCAGATATTCGTTGCAAGTCATTAATTTCTGATGCATTTCTATAGACTATAGGTACTTATCTCATAAAGAATAATTTTTTTTTTTTTTCTGTTAAAAATTCATATTTTTTGATTTTACTATACTGCCCATCTTTGGCTTGGACATATAAAATTTCGATTATTAAGCAATATGCATGGAATAATTGCAATGAATAAATACTTGTTTGCAGCAAATCTACTATAATTTACATTTATTTATAAATTTCTTAGCTCATAATTGCGTATTTAAACAAAAAATTTATCAAAATATTTTTGTTTCTTTTTTTCGACCAGCTGCTTGAGACGTTACATAGCAAAACACTTGCAAACAATTTGCCTTCATTTTGAAACATTTTTAATTTTCTTGACATTCAAATGGGGCCATTGAATCTTTTGAATATTTTTTAATGAGCCATGAGATTTGTCACTTTCGGATATATGAATACTTGTGAATTGGCATTCAGCAAACAACTTTGCTTATGTACGAGTGGCTTTGTCATATATGTATGTGGAAATTGGTTACATATAAGTATACATATGGTATGGCTATGACTGGTCCGTTTTTTTTAAGGTTGAGGCGAAATGTCAAGATCTTAAATATTTATATGTTTTCATTCAGATTTCAAATTCAAATAACTTGGCGAATAAGATTGTTTGTTTTACTTATGTTCAAAACAGGCATGTTCGAAAAAGATTGTATTGAAATAGGGCTAGATAAACGGTGTTTTTTTTAGAGTGTCTGAAATTTAATTTGAAAAAAAAAGGTTGAGAGGTGCACAACCAATTTCAAGATATTCATTGAAAATTATATTTTTTCCAAAAAAACCTAAAAAATATCATGCACATGATTTTTGGCATACGTTTACACTCAGGTTAAAGTCCTAGCAATAATTTAATGAAACAATGTAAACGATATGAAGTAATCGAAAAGCGATTTCCATTACACTTATATGTATACCCTGGGGATCAATAAGATCGATAGCAAAGAATATGATAGGGCGGCCTTGTAAAGTCTTACTTTGTTCTCGAGGCTGAGTTGAGAATTACGCCCTAATAGCCAGTGCATTTTTTTTGTTTTTATTTTGAGCTGCGCGTGTTTGGCTTTTATATGTGCATTCCATGTGAGTCTTAAATCCAGGTGTATTCCAAGGTATTTAACGATATCACTTTGGGGAATTTCATATCTGTATAACCGAACCGAGGGACAGTTCCCTTTTCTCAAAGCAAATGTAGTTTGGACGGATTTCTGCGAGTTTACTACTATTTTCTATTCAGTTAACCATTTCTCTAGCAAACTCAACTGAGACTGCAGAAGTTGAGATGCTTCCACAGCACTATGGTTTTTTTTGACATTTTTTTGGCATAAACCTCAATATTTTTTTATTCAAATTCCAAATTTTTTTGGTTTTTTAATGTTTAAATATTTCAATTAGGTGATAAAAAAATCTATTGTGCGGGCAAAGTCAGCTGATTGTACGTCGTTTTTGCTTGCATTTTTGGAAGGAAAAATCAGCCAAGTTTACGCACGTACTTTGTAAAAACCAAAACAAAATAAAAATTGTAATGATGGAGGACGTTAGCCCAGGTACTTAATATTAAAAATTAAATAACACTCTAATCATTTTTCTTGTGTTTTGTCCTATTGTTCTGCTAATTGTTTATGTGTTATTTTAGATATGTCTTAACAAAAGTTACTTTGCTTCGTGGATTATAACTTTTGCAGGGCACAGCGCGGCACGGAGGTTTAAATGCCTATTTATTAACCAAAGTGTGTAGAACACTGACAAACTAACCTCTTTTGTCACATTTTGCCACAATACAAGACATATGGGTTTCTTTTAGCAAAATTCACATTCTGTAATGCAACGCTGTTTGACGTTTGGAGCAGCAACAATCATTCAACAGACGCAGTTATACAGCACATAATGTGCGAAATTAACATAAAATACATAGAAGGACAACATTTTGAATTGATTTCGCATAAATTAAAAAGCCTTGGTCAAATAAGTAACATTTTAAGCGAAATAGCTGAAAAAAAATAAGTGGGTCCAACTCAGCTAGATCGATTTTATGACACCTTTATGATAGAGTGCTCCAAACAAAACCAAATTTCGCAAGTCTTCTAAGAAGCTCAAAATATGTCTATAAATCGATTTTCAACCCAATAGCTTAAAAAACAACAAAGTTGGTGCAAATCGGACATATCGGCTATATGGCAGCTATAAGAAATATTGGAGCAAACCGGGCGAAACTTGGTAGACCGTCTTGGGGGCTCAAAATATGCATAAGTACCAAATTTGGTGCAAATATCTCAATATTTTGTGGTTTATGCCAAAAAAGTGGAAAACAAAACCATGGTGAACAGGAGATGCGATAGATGCAATAATTGCCGTGTCATCAGCGTAAGTTGCGACGTCTACTCTACTTGAAATTGGCATATCGGATGTAACTGAACATTAATTTAAAAAAAAAATGACGTTCACTGTTTGCCCATTTTGGGGGGGTTATCGGAACAGATACGCATCTAAGGCTAAAATTTTATATATTTAGTTATGGGCTTAATAATTGTTTTTAAATTGTGGTATATATTTAAATTTTGCAAATGGAGATAGAAATGTTAATTTATTTATACAAAGTTTACTCAAACTTTAAAACTATATGCTAGCTTTTAATAGCAAGTCATGGCTGCCAAGGCCTTAAGCTGAATTAATTTTGCAGTTTTAATCTTTGAATTTATAAAATAAAATTGACAGCAAATTTTGATTGTTCAATTTTAAATATAAAAAAAAATGCCAACAGACTTTGAGATATTCTGTCACATCATAATGAAACAAAATTTGGTTACGATACTTAAAAATGTTTTATAGCGTAAAACCTCTCCAAAACTGATTCCAAAGTTTCACTCACTTGACTTAGAACGGGGCTCCAAATAATTCCTGAAAGTTTCATCAACTAAGTATTTTTTCCAGCTCAAACTCTTTGTTTACTGTACTATTAAGATTTCGAAACGAATTGTAGAATTTTTTAAAGTTCTTTGGTTTTCTTAAAAAAACCATAAATAATATTTTTAAAACAAAAATGCATTATAATAACTTTTTCTGACAACTTCTTATAAAGAGGTCTTAGCAACTCAAGTCCACTTATTTATTTAAATTAAAAGGCAAATAGATAAATCAATGTAGTATATAACTTATGTGTCCCCTTTTCATACCAATGACAAGGGTTACGTTCTCTAATATGTATTTCCATAATATTTGACTAGGCATCAAAAGTTTTTGTTAACATTTAATTCTCATTGCGAACATTATTGCCATTCGAAGTGCATACAAAATGCCAGTCCCGCATTCGGTTGACCCTTTATTACACGCTTTGTATATAAATAATGATTATGCCACCAATATATATGATGATAAGGGGTAGTACATATATAATGAGAATACACATATTTAGATGCAAACAAAAGTTGATTGGATATTTAATTTGCTGTGGCAGGCGTTCAGGCGTAGTTTCAATATAATTTAAATGAAATATTGAACGTTTAAATTTATTTTCCACCAAATTCAAAGTAAGCGCAGAAAATTAGCATGCCAGAATTTTAATCAGTTTTAGTTTGGCAATATTTTTATACTCTGTAACTGACTCTATAGCTATAATGGGTATTATGGGTTTGGGCTATGCATGTAACTGGCAGAAGTTGGCACAAAATGCCTATTATCAGCGCAGGTTCGTACCATATTATGGAGAAATGTTGAGTATCTAGATTATATGTTCTCTGAGATTTAGAATGTTTCTCAAACAGAGGCAGCTGTGTCGGATTACAAGAATTTGTTTCATCACCTCAATTATCGTTTAAGCCATGTCTGTCTGTATAAACACCTATATCTCAGAGACCATGAGAGCTACTCCAACAAAATTTTACCAAAAGATGCTAGATAGTGTGCACAATAATTTAAGCCTTAAAAAGAACTAAACGTTGGCCTTAAACGCAAAGCATTCACGTATACCCCCAAACGATCGTAAAATATTTTCCATAAATTAATCTTACCTGTTAATTCAAGATTTGGCACCAAGGCTAACCTTTCCTTTTAAATTGGATAAAGTGTAATCCACTGTCGGACAAATTCACGTTTCAACTGTTGCAATATTTTACTGCCCTAGCCGCAACACACGCCCATATATCATGCCCCAACAACGTAAACCAATTCGTATCTCATAACGTACATCCTGCTTGCACTTCTGTTTGTATTTGTTATTATTATTGTTTTATATTAATAATTTGGTATAGTTGGGGGCCCAACTGTGAGTACCAGTCTAAAGTTTTAATGCCGTAGTCCAGTGGTTAGGTAGCCGCAGCGCTAATTCGACCGTTTCGGGCTTTGCGCCGATTTAGTTTTTTTCATGGTTGAAATCGCTAAATGGCCAATTGCTGTTGTTAGCGTTTTCCATAATTAGGTTATAGCCAAATTTATTAATTTTTGCATTTCACTAATTATGAACATTGCAAATTCGTGGCCATTGTTGTTGTTATTATTATAATTATTATACCGGAAATATGTTGGCTTGTTTCCTTTGCCGTGTTGGGTATTAGCGATTCAGACTTTTGTTGTTTGCTGATTGGAATACTAGTATTTGGCAATTTGCTTGCATAAATGCAAATTTTAAATAATATTTCATGAAACTGTAACAATCATTAAATTTATGGATAGGTAGACAAAGTACTATATGCATGATAAATTGGCAAAACTATGGAGTTTATTTATTTTAAACTTTAGTGTTTAAATTTTGTAGTTATATTGCTCTAAAGTAGATATACTTAAAACTTACACCATGATAAAGTGAAATAAAATTTTTTTTTTTTTGTTTAAGATTTGCAGCTTTGATGAGAACTGACTTTTATTAAATTCACAATCCAGAAAACAAAATGGATTTTCAGGTTAGAAGGTCCAATTGCAGGGAGCTGAAAAAATCTACAAAGGTGCATAGCGATTTTAGTTCTAAAATGAATTTGAATCCTAATTTACTTTTTCTCCATTTCTGACATTTATTTTAATTTTTAGTGCCACCAGACATCGTTTTAGTGATTTTTTTTTGCCTTTTTTTAGTAAAATTAACGAAATTATTGCGGAAATCGACGAATATTTAACTTACTCATAGTGCAATGACAATAGCTCAAAATTTTCTGCGTTGAAAATTTGGGAGATCGCGAAGAGGGTACCAACTCATTCATACACCCATATTGATTTAATTTAATTTAAGTCAAAAAAATAAATTTTTTATTTACACCCTGAATTAGCAAGGAACGGAAGGATCAGTTTAAGAAGTGAGTCGAGAAGAACTTATTTTTGAAAGTCTTTCTTGCTCTCAATCCTAGGGAATTTTTCAAAACTTTTTTTTTGAGAGTCTCTACAAAAAATAACTTTTTTAGCTTGAAATTTAGTGTTTTGTACAAAATCATACATATTATATAGTCACTTAATAAGAATTAGAAATTGAATTGCCAATTTTTCAAACAAAATAGCTAAAGCCATTCTATTTTGGCGAAAATAAATAAATAAAGCGTGCTCTCGACTTGGATACCACTTAATCACACGGACTTTAACCTAAGGCCACAAATCTAGACCTTAAATAAACAACACATGAGTATTGGGAATAGCTTTGTCAGATTCAGTAGAGTGGCACATAAAAAATGCCACTCTGAAAAAGAGTCAGTCAAACAAGTTGAAACTCATAATGACCCACAATTTATTCGGTCATTGGAACTGGCAAAGTGCCACGCCCAGAACAGCCAACAATTGCAAATTGACCGAGTCAGACTCTTCTGACGACTCTCTGATGCCACCAATGATGACAATCACATAGATGCCTTGATGCCATGATGCCCGGCACAATGATGTAGGATTTGTTGTAGTCATCATCAACGTTGTTGTTGCTGACATTACTACTTAAAGTTAAAATCAAAGTCGATGATCTATGTGGAACTCTTGGCCAAGTTAAGTCGGACGCAGTTAGTGAAAGTTTTTCACTGGTTGGTTGGTTATCTCGAATGTGTCTATGTGTGTGTGTGACAGCTACTGTCGCCATTGGGAAATTCGATGAAATGGAAAATATAAACAAAATCATTTGTCAAAACATTCGAAACGGCTTTATAAACTCTTAAAAGGCGACGATGGCAAGAATGACTCTGACTATGACTACGACTAGGACTACGTCTATGTCGACTGACCACAAATCGATTTAGCCACGAGTGAAAGTTTCAAAATGGAGGCACAAAGCATACGCAATACGAAACATGACGTTATACAATGGTGGCCCGGTGTGAAGGCGGAAACGGAAACGGAAGTCAGAGTGAGTTGCCAGAACTTGTTGTCGTTGTTGCCTTTTCAATGGTTTTTTGCCTTAGTTCCTTTTTTTTGTGTTTGGGGTTATGCCAAAAAGCTCGTTGGGAACTGCGTGTTGCTGGCTTCCTTCGTTTTTCTTCTGTTTGTTAGGCTGACACTCGCTCATGATTAGTGATAAGAATGTTTTTTCTTTTGTATATATTTTTTTTTTATTTGTCAAGTTTTTGCTGTTGCAAACTGGCAAACATCATTTGTCAAGCGATTTATTTCAATTATTGATGTTTCGATGTCTTCTATAGTTGCCATATCGGGTTTAAGCCTGCTGCTTGTGGCAGTAAGATAACAACATACATTTTTTGTACGACAAAATTTAAAAAATCAAAGTTGATTACAAAAAAAACCAACTTTACATAAAGTTTTCGGATGACACAAGTTGAATTTTAACTTTATGTGAAATGTATTTTAAACATTTATTTTAAAATATGTCCTTGTAACGCCAACTAAAGTTAGTGATAGAAATCAACTAGAATGCTACTACTAAACTAGAATAATAACACTTCGAGAATCAATAAAAATACGCAAATGAAAAGTTTTTTTAATTTGGAAATACATATAAGTACGTATATAAAAATATTTTATAAAACTAAGGTAGTACATACTACTATATATAGTAGTTTATAAACTAAAGTAAATTTTGCATGAAATTTTGTTACAATAAAAGTAAAACTTTTGCAGTACAAACTAAAGTTATATATATAAGTTACAAGGAAGAGTCTGCTGGTTAAGCAACAAAAATGATTTTTAAAAACAATAAAGAGGCTCGATTTTGGTTAAAAAAAATTTCGCAAAATTACAGTTAACAGCCTCATTTAAAAAAGCGATTTTTCCATACATATTTCATTAAGGGTATTCACTCAACAATTGAGGAGTTAAAAAATTGAGAACTTTTAAAGTAATAACTCAAAATATCCTGAGCCTAGATAATATTATACTTTTTAATTCTTGAGAAAGTGCTATAACACACAGTTTTGCGGCATTTTCAACACTACAACCAAATGTCTATTCCAACTCTTATCTAAACTTATCCTCAACTCGAAACCAATCCTACTTTTTAGCTGTTGCAAAATACTTTGTATGAGGCACTTGGAACATTTCAATATTTCGGGATTTTTTAGTCATTTTATGATAAAAAAAGAAACAAAAAAAGTAAATAGAGTAAATTTTAATAATTGCATTTCAGGCAATTAAGCAAGTAAGTCTTACGCATTTTACCAAATCAAGCAAATATTACTTTTCAGTGGTTGAGTTAACACTAATACGGCGTAGTGTGCTAAAGCGACAAATTTAAAATTTATAATTGTCAACAAAATCACGAAACAAGAAGCACAAGTTCAAAAACTCATTTCATAAAATAATAAAAAGAGCGTTCACGCTTTAGCCAGCTGAGTTTTTTCGCAACTTTGCAACTCCTCAACTTAACAGCAAGCGTGCAAAATTTAATGAAAATATTTAACGTTGGTTGAGCATTTTCCAATATTAGTCTACAAAATTAATTACCTTTTCTCATTATATAAGCACTGAATACAATAACATTTCAAAAATATATCAATATAATTAATTAATTGAAATAGTATAGTTTATAAATTACTTAGAACAAATTTTACATTATTAATGAAACATATTATTTTTAATGTAAATTTCTTTTATTCCGATTATCCCATTCAGTAAAAATTTCAGTTTGTAGCTTTTCAACATTAACAAACTAGTCATGTCCCGAGAATTTTCTATGGGATTTAAGTGGGGAAAGCAAGCCGGTAAATCAATCGTTTGGATGGAAAAATCGGTTAAAAATTGAGTTTTTCCTCACTTAACCAAACACTGCAAACCATTTCTTCCTTATACAATATTTCTCGTTGACAAAAATATGTGCATTGATGGACAATCTTTAAATTTACCTACCTTTTTGGTATATAACTTACACATGCTTTGTTTGTTTTCACAAAAGTGAATTCATTATATTGATTCTGTTTGAGAATTATTTAAGAGTATAATGCCCTACTAAAGTAACGTCATAAAGCAAACCTCACATTTAATTTATTGTTGAAAGTGAATTTTGGCATACAAATCAAAACACAGTACCCCCAAACGCCGCCAATGTAGCCCCAACATGGCCAAGTCGCATCGTATGGCCCTGACACAATCAGTGTGGCCAACCTTCCCTCTAACACCCCAGCGTCCTTGCAGCATCAACGATGAGTGAGTGCCTCAGTTGCTTGCCAGCACGGCACGTGTCAATTTAAATGCAAAATCAAAACCCACCTCGGTAAAAGAAAATTAAATTTCATAAGGCAACAAAACAATCATAAATTCCGGCCCTCCTATCCTCTCGATTTTTCGAACATATGCATAAAAGCGTAATAGGAGAGCGGGTGACGGAGTGACAAGTGAATGCTCAAGGCGCAGCTGTTTTCGCTTGTTAACGGTTTTTTAATACAAGATATCAATGGCTGATTACACTAGTGTGTTCGGCGAAGGGAGGGCTGAGGGGTGACAGGCTTCTTGGCATGTTTGGCAAACATTGTCGTTGCCATGTTCAGGGTTCAGCCATTGTCAGACCCAGAGAGAGACGCACACACGTGCACTCGCAGTGAAATACTCGTACTCAGAAAGCAAACAATTTGCAAGCCGATTTCAAATTTCACCATTGCCGCGTGTCTGTTTGAAACATATTTGCGAAAACTGTGCAAATGGGGTTTCCCTTAACACACAAGCGCATGCACACCCTGTTACAAGGTGCTGTGCTAGCTTATTAGGGTGACTCAGCTTGGAATTTTTATGTACAATAATTTTTTAAAAACAACAACTATTTCCAATCTTAAAGTTGGCCCAAAATTAATGAACTATCGTGCATTGACATTGTATTGTTTATATACCTAACTTGAGGATTAAAATCACTTACTGACAATTATATTTCTAAAAACTGTAGACCTCAATATCGGAAAGAAGCCTTATATTAAAAATTCCCAACCACAAAAAAATATTACTGCGATATTTTTGATTGGGCATACCAATTAGAAATTTTTTAAACTTAAAATTTCAATAAAAAATCAATACTTTTTCAAATAAACTGTTTATCAACCAAAAAAAATTTTTTTCTCCCTATACTACTTTCAAGATGCTGTTTTTATATAATTTATAAAAGAGTTCCCAAATTAATGACTCTTATCCTAGCACTAAAATTTGTTTAATTAATTTAACTACAAGTTTACTTACAAAATTGTAGTTATATAATTAAAGCGACATCAAAAAAAAATTAGATTTTATTAAATTTTCCCAAAATTGATAACAACTTACATGAAGACCGAAACGAGCGAACTTGTTTTATTGTAAATAATATTTCTGAATATAGTGAATCACCCTAACGTGCACTTCTGGTTGGTGTCAAATAGCGTAATTTACTTCTATTGGGCTATGATTGTGTTTGCGTAATATTCACCTTGATGGTTGGTGGTGCGGGGGATTGAAGCAATGTGAATTGTCTGCATGTGTTGGTTTGTGCCCCTTGGTAGTTGGCCTACACCACAGAATCTACATCGTATAATGTGCATCAATAAGATCTTTTGTATCATGGAATTTATTTAACTAATTTTGTCTTGAAAATTGCATATGAGGATTCTTTGTAGAGCAAGATATGAATGTGTAAAGATATTAAATAAGAAGATCAGTTCGTTTTTTTTTTTTAAATATTCCACACGGCCATCAATGTTCTTGCTTTAATGGTATTGTTTAAAAATACAAATTATCAAAAGCCTGTCCTCAATGTATTATATGAACTGAAATATTAAATCGTCCAAATGAAATTGAAACCCGGAATATGTTTTATAAGCTTTTGATGGTAATATTCTTTAAAGATATGCCTAATAAATAGGGTATTGATAGTTGTGCTAACCTCTGGCTTTTCATAATACAACTAGCATCTTCTTATTGGCATAACAAACCACAACCGGCTAACTTCTAAATTGTATTGTTTCTTTAATGAAAAAACTTTGTTTTCTGCATTATCTTCCTCATCTTTATCACAAATAAGCTTTACACCTGTTTTCAATGGATTCCCTGTCGAAAAAGGTCTCTTCTACTCAATTTACGTACTGGGGCTAAAGAAGATCAATTGGCAATGGTGACAATCGAAATTTGTGGTCCTATTAGTCGCTTCTTTTTATTTGGATAAAAATTTTTCGTCTTGTTTTTGCTTCGGGAGCATACGTTGATTATTGATTGAGACTATACATGTTGAAAGAATTATCTTTCCCTGGTCTTACGGTCAAGTTCTTTACTGAACGCTTTCGGAACTGTGATATGATGCAGTGAGGAGGGTGATGTCTTTTCTGGGCGGGCTAAGAATATCGATACCTAGACATTACTCTTATATTAATTTAGGATTATTAGGTTTATAACACATACAGATAATATTATATTTATTTTCTTTTTAAAATGTTAAGCGTAATTTGCGCATGTCGATTGAAAACTACAAAATTATTTAAAAAATAAATAAATCTGTTTCAATCACAATTATTTTGCAAATATGTTATTTTATCCTATTTTTATATGGTGTATATAAAACGAAAATTTGTATTGATATATCATCCTATACTGCAAATAATAAAAAAAATCCTTTGTTGAGAACTATTAATTTAATATTAAAAAAAAATAAAAATAAGTCTTAGATTAAAAACTCTTGCACTCTGTAACAAAGTGGCATGCCTGCTTATTAGTATGACTCAGTGGGCTATAGAGCTAACACCAGATCGGGATTTGCAAAAAATATAAAACTAAAAATTGGTCCAAAATTGTTTTAAAAATATTCAGTAGCTTAGTTACAATAATACAATTTTTTTACTGTTCAAAAACAATCAGTAAATTATATAAAATTATTTAAACAGTGACAGGAGCAGCTAGTCTCCATTGAGACTAGGTGCTATACAATAATAAAATGAAATAAAAAGTGAAAAACTCGTTAAGTTACATCCATCAACATTTTTGGTTCGCTTCCACAAGTACTTATCGGACCACCCTCGTATACTATTTTTTTGTACCCATAGGGGCAAAGGTATACTAGATTTTTCCATTATTTGATCAAAGACAAAATTTTGACAAAATCCTTGAAAGATATTTAACTTTTTGCTTGTAATGCCATTTCTGTTTAACAGAAAATTAAGGATACTTGAAATCCGAAATGGACAATCAAAATTACGGCAAGACAAATTTCCACCAAAAGATGCATTAAAAAGTTATCTCTCATAAATACCTACGTAATTAAACCCCGCTGCTCTACGGACTTCCACGTGCAAACACAAGTTTTATTCATTTTGAATTTATGCAAATAATCCTTACAGATTTACAAACTGTAAATCATAGCCTCGTGATGAGTACAAGATAACCAAGATAACTATTAATAATACCTTGTCTGCTTATGGAATACAATAAAACAAACAATATTTGTGCCGATCATCTGTGCCCCATTGTCTTTAGTTGTTGCTACAAACAAATGCGAATGAATAAATAGGCGGCAATCCTTAAAAACATAGTAAGTGTTTGTCAGAATTGTTTGGTACAACAAATTATGCAAATCCCTTTGAATGGCTTATCCTTCATGAATTTATATCGAATCGTAAACCCCATGACGGCGCGCCTTTAAGACTGTGTTGTTGGCTGCCTGCTGCAATACAATAAAAGCTCATTTGTTGCTATTATCATTTCACAAACAAATAACAAATCATCGAGAACCCGGCAGTTGCCCACCTGTTTTGAGCAGCACGGACGCCAAGGTGGGCCAGAAACAGCAGACGGAGGCGCTGATGCCGCACAAACTGCTGCCAATAAATTCTGTTAATAAACCAAAAGTTGTTAATTTAAATGATTTATATCTGCGCACATTGCTTGCCAGGCGAGCAGGTAGACAGTTGGCCAAGAGATGGTGCGAGTTGGAGGAACAGGGATACTGCTGAGCCTTAAAAATTTACGTAATTTGGCGTAACCTTTGCGTGCCAGCGGCAGTTCTTGCTCAGGATCTGGCTGACTCTGGCTACTGGGCTTGGATTTGATTGTTTGCTTAGAGGTGGCGCTGCACTGCTGCTGCCGCTGTCAACGTTGGCGTCGACATTGCTAACCAGCTGCGCGTATATTGGGCAATGGGTCAAACGTTGATTGGGGCGTAACTTTGTCAGGGACGGTGTTCGAGGGGGTCGTTAAGATGGCTGCCTGCCGTCAGCTTAAACCAATTTACGTTGCCAATGTCTTTATTTGGAGCAGAGCACAACTCAGTTGCTCCGCGTTGCGTTGCGCAGCTTTACGCCGTGTGCCATGAATTATGGCGCCTGAAAGCGAGGCAACTGTGCGTATGCGTAATTTCGCAAACTGGCTGGCTATGCTCATATCTACTTGTTGTTGTTGTTTTTGTTGTGTTGTCTATTTTGTTTATACCCTCTATGCCTATAGAATCGAGGGCATTACAGTTATGTGCAAGCAACGGGTAGAAGCACGGGTGGCAGACCATAAGTCCTTTACAGCAAATTACGAGACCTCCACTCGAGTAGTAACTGAGCGTCCGTCCGTATGATCACATATACTATCTCAGCAATCAAAAGAGGTAAAGACCCAAGTAAATCACTAACTTTTAACTAACTTTGCCTGCGGGAAATTTGTAGGTGCCTTATCAAGAAGTCAACTCAAAATTAATTTTTTCATATTCAAAAAATTCTAATATCATAACTTTTAAGTGTGGCCGCTAGATGGCGCTACCATATGCTAATAATAATATAAAATTATATACAGAAATTTTTTATAAGGATCTTATAAAAGCCATATACTTGAACATTATTAATAATAAGGAAAAATTAGTTGAGAAGTTTGTTAGAAAGATGCATCGTTAAAACATAGTAAAATTTTAAAAATGGCTTTGGCAGTTGGCGATCAAAACAAACAAAGCCTAGTATATTTTATAATTAAAATCATCAAAATTCATATTTTGTATAAAAAATAACTGCAAATTTAAAAAAAGTCACTTTTTTATGCACACCACTTAAATCGTACATTTGTAAAAACCTATTTTTTTTGGAATAAAAAGTCTCCTTAGATTTTTTACGCTTGATAGCGACGAATTTGGCTTAAATGAAAGCTTTCCAAGAGCTTCTCCTACTTTTTACCAAATAAAATTTTAGACTGATATACTGATGTATTCTCTAACCTGTCCTGCATTGCATCATCTACTCCTGTATCCTGTACTCTCGTATTGTGCCAAAATGTTCTAAATACCGAGCAATAAAAATCAATAAAGTTTGTTCGAGTAAATTTAGTTTAATTTTCGATCTTAATGATTGACCTCCCTTAAAGTATTGTTGCCAACAACTTGGTTCAGTAGGCAATAAAGATATCAACGAAAAACAGAATCAACTGCATATTGCCATGGGGATAGCTTCGAATACGAAAATTCGGTTTCGAACTCAGGACTTAACCCCAAGAAATCATTTATAGTTTTAGCCATTACCTTTTTTTTTTGTAAGCAATTGTAATATTTTTCAAAGATCACGATCAGAAGTGATCGTTTTATCTAAAAACCCTCAATTACTTTTAGAAAAATGTTTATCAATTAAAGAAAGGCTTCGCTATAAAAGGCACTTGTTTCATAAATGTAGAACCTCTACATTTTGTATGTACTCTAATGTGAGCCACATCATCAAAGCAACATTTACTTTGTTTACAAAACATTGCCGTATCATCCTTAACCCTTTAGTGCATCTTAGCAAGATTTATCGCAAATAATTATTTCTTCAAACAGGGTATCCCACTGGTCGGTCAACGCCCTGACTTTTTCAATTTTGTTCTTCTTGTATTGTGCCAATTTCCAACAGCTTTCACACAAAACTTTGGCCTTTTGCGCGACGCTGCCCCTGGAACAGACTACTTTCCCCCCCCCCGTGCACCCACAGACCAATGTCGTTTCTTAAATATAAATTTATGTCTTATTGTTTCTAGTCGAAATTATTTCATTTGTTTGTCTTCATTACAAGCAAATCCCGTTCAATGCCATACAAAATGCTCTGAGGCATGTCCTTCAGTTAGCCGGGCATGTACGGCCAGTTCGACGCAGTTCGCCTCGTACATTTTCCACAGTTTCCACAGCATCGACGGATGTGCGGGGGATTTTCCACATCTTAACTTTTGCATAGGCCTACAAATATGTTTGTATTTATAAGTATGTATATAATATATACTCGTACATATATTTTATGCTCACATTTTCGTTGGTTTTTTTGTTTTGTTTTCTTTTTATTGATTGGCGCCGAGCCCATGTAGTTTATGAGCTCCACTGATGCTGCCGCTGCTCTTATTCCGGCCGTATTTGGTTTTTGTTGGGTGCTGCTTTCATGCGTAAGTTGGCGCTACATTGAAAAGGATTTCGCGCCATTTAAATTGCTTCCTTTATAGCCAGACTGTGGCCTCTGTCTTCTTCAGTTTCAGCCTACTTCCTGCGGCCTATTCTTCTCTAGGGCTTGTACACGGTGGTCGCTGTGCCAACTTCCGGCTTTCATTTTGAATTTCATTATTGTGGTTGATGCTTTGATAACGTGATTAGGCTGCCTAGCGACTACAAGTTTCCAAGAGATTATTTAGTTATTCAAAGCAAGGACTAAGATCTTATGCAAAGAATCAAAGCGTACATAGCTGAAAATGACAACAAAGTTAATATTAATAAAGCGTACTTAATTATTAAAGTAAGAATTCCAAAGTACTGTCATTGAAGCATATACCAGTAGGAGGGGGCTTAGAATAAGACTATTAAAAAGCTTATTTATAGTTAGCAAATTTTGCGATTAATACATAATTATTATAAGTAAAGGTAAAATTAAAACTAAGCAGACAAATAAGGACACTAACCCAGAAATGTTAGACAACAGGCTGAAAATTTGTGACGTTAAAAAAGAGTCTTATTTTGAGCGTGCTAAAATATTCAAGGTCAAAGGTTAATGAACTAGTTTTTACTTATATTTAAAACAAAATCGTGTTTTTGTGATAGAGATTGGGAGCACCTTTTTTGAGCTCGGTACAGCTAAAAAATAAATAACAATTTAATTAATTATTGTCTAGAAACCACCAAAATAATTTTGTTGAAATTTGAAATATTTTCCAGTTTCTAGCTTTCATTCCAAGGTTAACCGCTTTATTATTTGTTTCTAATTCTATCACACACTCAGTTATGTTTAGTGTGTAGCGATTTATTTCTTCTGTCAATATTGGATTATAACCATATGTACTTATCAATTGCCAATAAATAAATATATAAACATATAAAGTCAATATAAAAAAAAAAGTTTGTTATTATTTATGGTTTAAGTATTTTGTAACTCGTAATAAAAAAAGGGTCTAAAAAATACTCATTTGCATCGATGTTTTCTGCGATAACGGTCGATTTTTGAAAACTTTGATTGAGTTCTGCAAGCCAGAGTCTTTCAATGTCGTAATTTAGCACTTTATCGCTAAAGATTGACCATATCAGAAAATTTTCAGGGTGCAATAATTTCATTTTTAGGCTGAGACAAAATTTTCAACTTTTGCAATACTAAAAATTAAAAAACTTTTCAATGGAATCCTGAGATTGCATCTAGTACTGTCAAGAATATAAATAGTAACACTCGTATCATGTGTCGACAAAGGAAGTCTTGTCGTTTGCTTTTAAGTTTCTGTCTCAAATCTCGCCACAGACCTTTAAGCCCAGAGTTGCTTTTTTACTACTTCTTTCATATCACTTAAAATATTAAACAAAATAATAAATACCAAAATTAAATGAAATATTAACTAAAATATACAAATTGTTTTTAGTTTCGGGCGATACCATCTAAATGGCTTCTTTGTGGATACCTTTGCATAGTCATGAGCAACTAAGTCGGGTGCACTACCTCAGTATAAGACATTTTGTTTAAATTTTTTTATTTGATACATTTTGCTTGTTTTTCTTACATGTAAACTTTAAATTATAAAATGTATTCCATATAAAAACTACGAATATTGGCCTACTTTCCACTATACTCTTTAACTTACTAAGTCAGTTACAAAATCAATGACCGATATATTATGCATGCATAACTCATAAATAAGGTCTATATATATATAAGTTTAGAATATTTTTATATCATAAAATGTATCCATGGGAAACGTGTACTCGTCTTTGTGCATTTTGTATAGTACAAGTATTATGCAAAATTATAGTGACGACTTTTGCCATAGATTTTCAGTACACAACTCTAAACTCTTCCGGGTAGACCCATGAGCAGCTGATGGTCACATTGTTTTTGTACTGGCATAAATGAATATAAAACACTATTTTACAGCTGGCATTTGACAAGCTCAGGATGGATCCACATGGATCCTAGTATTTTGTTTTTGTTTACATTTTGAATTTTTTAATAAAAACATGAATTATGCAGAATAGCTGATAAGAGCAAAGCTGATGACAGACATCGGAGTGCTGGAGGGGAAGGCAGGATGAAGCTGAAAGCACGACTGGGACTGCATTCAAGATGAAGCAACATTTTCACTGCAGATGAAAGCAACAAAGAGTACAAATATAACAATAACAACAACAACAACAACAACAAAAAGTACTTACTCTTTACTGGCTGACATTGAAAAGCGCCACTTGAGATGACAACAGGAAAAATGAGTAAAAGCCAGCTGGAAAATTGCATACATACACAGACACATACAAATACATGTTTATACATTTAAACAAATATGCATTTAAAGTTGAAACAGTTTTCAATGTTGTTTATGGGGTTTTAATGTATTTACTGCTGTATAAGCACACTTGAAGATTTCACAGAACTTGGAGCTGGCACACGAGGGTAGGATGAACAGTAAGTGGCCAAAAAAAGAGGAGAATTACTTTTTTGGAAAACAAAACATATTTTATTTCCAAACATTCACGCGCTTAAGAGAGAGCTGCCATTTTTTTTTTTTTTTTTCGCCAATGTCCGATATATTTTTTAACATCTTCGCGAGGGACCCAAGCTCTCATTCATCTGGCATATCGCCATTCCTCTTTCGTCCACGACCATGTTCTTTTGAATAGCCTAAAAGTGCATTGTTAAAAAAGTATTTTAGTTCAAATTCAGCTGTTCATTATTAAAAGGTTGATACCGAAAGTGAAGTGTCCCTTTAAAAATCATATAGTAAGGCATTTTGTTATGTGCATTCAAGTGTGATATATGTATATAGATATTAGGCAAATCAAGTGAGCTTTAATTTAAGAGAACCATAGCCTTAAAACCTAACGCTTAATAGCTTGCCGGGCGTATGCGCTACATTTTAATGCAATTTTGCTCAAAGGCTTTAAAGGAAAACTGTTGTTGAACTCAAGCAATCAGACAATGTGGCACAACGTTTTTTTTAACTTCTAACATTTTTTTTTTTGTTTAAACATATTTTGCTTCAAAAAATATACACACAGTTCATAGTTTGCATTTTATAAATAAGAAAAATATTTTTTTTCGCATTACAGTTGTGGCAGTAGCCGATCGTGGAACACTTTTCACGATTTTGTCCTCAAAAATGTATATATGGGTAAGTAATTATAAATTTATTTTGAAATTTTCCCCAAAAATGTACCTGTCAATAAAAAATTTTACCAAAAAATTCAACTGTCGATAACTCGATAAACAATCAAAACTGTATAAAATAAAATTTTACATGTTGAATATTCGCTAATCGCATTCTCTACATAAATATTATCAAAATCGATGGGCCCGCTTCGCTTATATTATAAAATTTGTTGTATCTTTATAACCTGTACCTATAGGTACAAAGGGTATACTAGATTTGTGCAAAGTATGTAACGGACAGAAGGAGGCGTGGCAGACCCCAAGTCCTTTATACCAAAATGCTTATCATAACCTAACCTACCTACTATAAGAGCTAGAGACACGAAACTTTACCTGCTGGTGCGCATATTTCCTAAGCAGATGAAGTTTGTTGAATCTTGTCAATATCTTTCCCCGTTCCCCCGCGGTTTTTAGCCACACCGTTTAATATTTTCATTTGAAATTTAACAGAGCGATGCGTTGTGGATACATGCATCTATGTGTAAAAAATGAACAAAATCGGAGAAATGCAACAGAAGTTATAGTCAAAAATGTGCAAATTTCACCTCCCCTTGCCAATAAACTGCGTCAATATTTGACTCTACGCAATTATGGCTAGAAGTGACCTAGAATCACAATTTTTGGTAAGCTCATTCATGTGGCTCTAATGAACAAATCCACATCCAAATTTTATCGATGCGGCCCCCAACCCCCCGCAATCCATTTACCGTGTTTTCTCCCACACCCCTCAACATACCAACTTGAAACTTACCCAGTATACTTTAAATAAGTTCTTTGTTGTAACATTCGAGTTTCATCAAAATGGGTAAAAATTTAGGGAGCTTATAGGTATAAATATCGATTTTCATCAAAAAAAAATAAATTCCAATTGGAAAGTTCTTAAATGGAATATGCAGGAAAAATTTTTTTGACACAAAAGGTACAGGGTATTCCACTGTCGGGCACCGCCTCGACTGTACCACATTTTTTTTAAATATGTCAGTTACAATTTTTTTGAAGCACGCTTTTTTATAGAGGGTGTAACCCTCGTAGAGGGCAAGATTTTCAATTCTGTTTATTCTTGCGAACATAATCAAGAGGGATTCTCTATTAATACCGGCTAAAAATAAAAAGTAGGATGACTGAAACTTTGACCGTAAAGCGCTGAAAGAAAATGCTTAAATGGTTTCTTAGCTAAAGGAATTACTTCATAATCAGCCCTCGTAGTGTTGTTTTTGTTGTTGTTGTGTAGCGTCTTTTCAAGATGAGTCTTCAAAACTGCCAAGTCACTGTCAGGTTGTCGACTTAGCCGGCAGCATGTCAGGTCTACCATGTAAGACTACGTACCGTAACAAATATTTACCAAAAATCCAACGGCACGTACTCCCACATACATACAGTGCGCTCGAGGATGTTGTAGCCCGATGGGTGTGGGTTTTGTGGGTAAGTGCCACAAATAAATTTGCAATTGATAGCGGTGCGAGCTGTGCGATGGACAGCATCGTAATCAGTTTAAAAGGGCTAACACCATAGAATTGGAAACTTTCTGTACGTTACGGTGGGGGAACTGTGCCAAGCCGCATTCACACCATAATCCAATCGTCAGAAGCACTTTTATGGATTTTAGCAAATCGCGTGCGAATTTGTTTGAATTTGTTTTTTTTTTTTTTCTTATTTTGGCCAGCGCCATATGAAAAAAATAAACCCCAGGAGAGCAAGGTTTCCCTTTCAGAGCATACTACCATGTACCACATACATATGTGCAGATGCTCTGTGCTGACTCTTCCTGCTACCGCACAGCTGGATAAAAATTGTGGCAAAGTGCTATATAGGCTCAAATAAAAAAAATAAAAAACAAATACTAAAACGTATTCGCGTCATGTAATTTTGGGCATTTCTTTGATATGGTCTCTCATATTTTGTATGCGTGCTGTGTAAATTGTTTTTTCGTCCTGTTTTTCACGCTCCACGTTGGATTTTTGGTATTTGGTTTTATTTTTATTTACTCCCACCTCGTGTACTCGCCATATTTATTGCATAATTTTAAACAAAACAAGCACATTGAGCATCAATATGGCCAAGGGATTATATTGCACATATTGTAATATATGACAACAAAACACAGGGGACACATGTTTTTGGGGCACACACAAATTGCCTGCGCCCATTGTGGGCTCCTCTGGGTTTGTACAACGGGCATTGGCCCTTTTTGATTAAATCCCAGTGAAATTAAATCCCTACTTTGACAAGTCATTGGCGTTTGTTGTTTTTGGAGAGGTTTCATATTTTGTATGCCAGTGTAATTTTGTTAGCGCACACCTTAAATCAGTTGTTTTGATAACACAATAGGATTACAAATACATCCTGCATGATGTCGTATTATATGCCAAATAAAATTTTTGTTTGTCATTTGACATTTTTTGGTACATGCCTTTAACAATAATCAGCAAATTTTATTTAGAGAATTCCAAAAAACAGTAAATTATTTTTATGTATATCAATTTTTTTGTTTTATTTGATTTAATTAAACTTAACAGGAAATGTTTGGTTTTTTTAAATGAGATGTAAAGTATTCGCTTGCAAATTATATTCCTAATGATAAAGTCTTCGAGGAAAGTTTGGCAGGAGATGGTTAGAGGATATCCTTTTCATTCTAATTACTGGGTTACAGTTTGACGTTTAAAAATTAAACGTAATTTTGTAACTCTTATAAGGAGTCCCAAACACAATTTTCGATATACTCGCCCTTATAGTCTTCTAGACCGGGCACACATACAGACATGCTTATATACAATTTTTTTTTGACCTTCTGATTATATCGGAGGTCTTCAATATTCATTTGCACAAATTAAATATATTTCTTATCTAAGTTACAGTGTTTCAGATGGCAAAGAGACTCTGGAGCACCTAAATTTCCGCTGTCCCGCCCTATGCACATCGAGAATGAGATGACTAACGTGTATTGTACACTAGCCGCATCCTCCGGTTCCACTAAGGTCTATGCAGTCTGTGTCGAATAAACGCCCACATGGATATCGGAGACTGATAAAGTGAGCCCCAAAACTAGTAAAGTAAGTAAAAGTAAGAAAATGTTTCCCCATTTTCATGTGTTTTGTATCAAACTCATCAACGCATGGACTTAATATTTCCCACAAATATTTGAAAACCCACTTTTGACTTAGATATACAACATCATCAAAATCGATAAAAACGTATTAAATAAAAAAAATTGAATTCGCATACTGGACAATTGTACTTAAATACAAAAGTTTAATAATAATTCTAAAAAAAAGTGAAGTACCTAAAATAAATTTCTTTCGATAGTGTAAAAATTTTAATAGGGCCAGAGTACGAAAACAAACGAAACGAAAAGTTATTTTTCGTTTTGTTTCTCTCTTTGCCGAGACCAAAACCCAAACGAATGAAAATAAATATAATGTTTGTTTGTATTGTTTTTGTACTATTTGTGGTCACGAAGGAAAAGCAAGCACATTCCGAAAAGCACTCGAGTAAGTGATCTAAACAAGAAAAGTTTTTGTATTTAGACGAAACGTTTGAGAACAGTTTCGTATGTTTTCGTACCCTCATTTACCCCACGCATTCTTCAATTGGTTGATGAATAAGGTTTAAAAATAATATTCTAAAAAAAGCTTAGACAATATTTATAGCAGCTTCGCAAAAGCTTGAATTCCGGGACAAAACCCAGATGGTTTTTTATAGTTAAAAGCTTTTAAAGCTTTATAAGAGGAAAGTTTTACTCAGTTGCTGTTTATTTAAAAATTTTTTCATTGAATGTGTTTTAAAATGTGGAATTTTGCCCCAAGGAGTGTGATTTTACATTCAGAAAATCAAATGTGTTTATATTTAAACTTTAACATTGACATTAAGACTTTTAAGTGCCTTTAATACATTTTTTTTTTTTCATATTTTATTTACATCTGTCTTCAACCAATTTAAAGTAAATTTACTAGATAATAATTGATAAAATAAAAGTATAACAGCAAGTTTCCACTGAAACCCAATGCCCAATTCATCTATCCATGAGATCGAGAATGCAGTCTTTTATGTCTTCCTAATGTTGTACTGTTATCTGCTAGACTTAAAGATAGATTATTTTCGTGGTTGTGAAGTCAGTCAATGTAATTTTTGCTAAATTTGATTATATCTTCTTTTAAAAAAGGAATTTTTAAATCTGTATGAATGCATGCATTAGACCAGTGGTGGGTGGGCAGTCTCTCAATTTACTAAAATCTGCAGCAGCGCAGTCGGCTCATGCACGGTCCAAGTGTGTCGAATCTCTCTGTCGTTTTCACTTGATTGCTGTTTTTGCTCTCTCGTGCGCTTTTGCTTACAGCGCAGCTTACTCACACAAAGAAATGTTTGTTTGTATGAGTTTAGCCCACCACTGCATTAGACACGTAAAATAGGAGCGTTAACTATATAACTATAGTATTTTGGATTGGTACCGCTGAAGAATTTCAATCTTTAATAATCTATGACCTAATTTTCACAATTCTACTGACGTGGTAGTATACCAGACACCATTTCGCCAGCTAATATTGGTCAAGTACCGTTTTGCATACCTTCAGAAATGATTTTTATTTTTAGTTTACACCATTAAATTTATTATTAATTATAAAGATTATTCGATTTAAAACTACATTTCATGATACACAGCATTTATTGTCATGACACAAAATGGCCCTCCAAAAGTTATATCTATAGAAAAACGCAAAAAAATATTCCATATTGTAATCTTTTAAAATAACGTTTTGCATTAATTAAAGTTCAAATTTAAAGTAATCAGCCTTAAAAAAAAAATGAGATCCATTCAATGGTTAAATAAAAAGTTGTAGCTTGTTTTGGCAGGTCTCACAAAGTGGCTTAGAGCACTGGAGGCAAATTGGCTTAAGGCAATCGCAGCAACAATATCTAGTTACCCTTAGTAGTTTTGTGAGGCGAATAGAGCAAAGTTTTCTTCCACTTGGTGGAACAGATCGAATAGTTGGTGCCGGAGAGATAGATCGTTTCCAAGAACTCCGGTGATCATTATTCTCACTTCTCTGAGCAATCTTTCGTTGAATACCCGGAATTTCATGTGATCTAGCACTAATTCTCTTGCCTTATTGAGTATGTAAGTTTTTCTCCTCATTTTTTCATCACTGTCAGCACACATTTGATACAATACAAAGCTATTAATTCCTATCATATCTATTATTCTTTGGAAAATTTACATAGGCCAACGGCGAGTTTTACGGCTGCCAGGATATATCGAACATCTTTTGTCCATTTCGTCAACTCCTCCCTTAGTGTTTTTGATTTGATTCTTCATTTGAAATTTCGTCACCATCAAAGAATTCATTTTCTGGCTGGAAATTCGGGTGATCGCCATCATTATCAAGAGCGCTGAAATTGTCCTCGCTTTCTTCTTCTTACCACTGTTGAATCTCCACCTCGCGGCTCTTAAAAGTTCCAGACGATGTTCACTTAGGACCGTGAGAGCCTTGACTTATATTTAAGTGATCAATCTAAAAAACCAACACTAAATAGAAAATAGCAAAACAATTTCACTGACGTGTTGTTTAGGAGACACTACGAATATATAACAAATATCCTGAGATGGTTGTCTCTCAGACACATACCTAAACACTGACGTGGTTGTCTCATTGACACTTTTTCTCTCACAAGGGCACGTGTGCTTGTCTCAATCACTTGCGCAACACTAACGCATGCTAGAGAACGTAATAGAAAGGTACTAAGAGAGCGAAGGTCTATGTTTTTAAGGTAACGGTATAACACGTGTTTTTCTGTTTCTTGGTGTCTGTCAGACTACCACGTCAGCCGCAGAAGGTTAAATATAATTGAAATAAAACGAACGTATTTGAAAACGATATAATTATTTATTTTTGTCATTCAACCGTTTGTGATAGGTTACAGCAACCGAATCCCGCAACCGTGTGCTTATATAGGTTAACAAAGCCTAAAAAAGGTGATCTTGGAACGCTGACGGCAATGCAAGGGCCGCAGCGCTGCCAATAATCGTACAAAGCATAGAGGGAATTGATAATTAGCATATGCATACAGTAAGCAAGAGAGAAACAGTTAAGTACAATGAGAGGCTCTGTGAAGTTGGCACCCCCATGTTCGAATTTTTTGTCGAAATAAACCTTGTTCGTTTGTCCAAGGTTAGCCCATGTTTGCCCAGGCATTTTTTTCGTTTGCCCACTTTTTGAAAAAAAGTTATACCTAAATCAAAAAATCTGCGTGAAGTTGGCACCCCCATGTTCGAATTTTTTTTCGAAATAAACCTTGTTCGTTTGTCCAAGGTTAGCCCATGTTTGCCCAGGCATTTTTTTCGTTTGCCCACTTTTTGAAAAAAAGTTATGCCTAAATCAAAAAATCTGCGTGAAGTTGGCACCCCCATGTTCGAATTTTTTGTCGAAATAAACCTTGTTCGTTTGTCCAAGGTTAGCCCATGTTTGTCCAGGCATTTTTTTCGTTTGCCCAAATTTTGAAAAAAAATTATGCTTAAATCCAAAAAATTATTAGATTTGTTACCAAAAATAGGGATTTCCTGAAATCAGTCATTAGAGTTAACTATTTGTTTGTCCAAGGTTAGTCCTCATTTGTCCAATATCTTTTTTATCGTTTGTCCATCCTTAACAAACTTAAAAACTTAAACTTATTTAAAAAAGAAGTATTATTTTTTTAATATTTTATTTATGAGTTTTATTACTATTAATAAACACAAAATTATAAGCAAATAAAAAAAATTAAAACTAAAAAACAATTCCTTCAATTAAAAATAAAAGTAACTAAAACTAACTTAAAATTGCATATAATTGTTTTATTAAACTTTTATGTAGATAAGCGTTTCAACATCTTTCCGCATAGTTTTGAGTTGTTTTGCCTTTACAAATGATCTTCTGCAGCACATGTCGTTGTATTGCCACCAAGTCCCTGAACTTTGACGGCAAAAAGCCACAAAATGCTGTGGTTCACGGCTTATAAATCCTGATAAAATATATTGTTTTTCTCTTAGGAAAATTTTTTTCGGAATGTCTGTTATTAATATGGTTTGCAAATTGCTTATTTCTAATACAACAGTTATGTCTACGAGAATAAATTGCTTATTCTCTTTGAATTTTGAAAAATTTAAGTTACATAGAGGGCACACATTTTTTTCATTAAGCATCTCTGCTAAAAATGTAGTCATATATTGATTGAGTTGGGCGCCATCTTTTAAAAAACCGTCTACTTCTATGACTGTCAAGTCAATCTGCTGGTTGGGACTGCATTTAGTTGATCATTCGAATCAATAAACTGCTTGAAGTTCGAATAATTGAAATATGCGTTAGTAAATATTTCCAAACAAGAATCGAACGAACATGTATTGTACAGCTGAACGCGATCATGCGACATTTTTACTAACTCACATTTGGAGCCATTACGTAAAATATCATCTTTGCATTTTAAATGAGGTTTATTATGAATCAATTCAATATCTGGACAATCTCGCAAATATTTTCCTCTACGAGTCACAATTTCATTCGCAATCGATTTATTATGTGGAATGTCAATGATTTCAATAATGGTTGGTTCGTTGATTTTGTTGGTGGTTTCTGTGAGTGTAGATGATACAATATACCCGAATTCATCCTCCGATTCAATTTCATTTTGCTCTGTCAAAGCATACACTGGAGACGAGATACTTCGTTCGTTGCCATAAATTTTTTCCCTTTGTTCCTCTGTGTGGCCATTATCTTCATCGCTTAGGGTATCCCCATGCTGAAGATTTTTTTTTTTCCTACCACAAGCAGCCGAATTTTGACCATACCAATCTTCCTCGTACCCCAAAAAATCTTCTTCATCTAAAGCTATTTGACTTTTTCGTTTGGTTCTTTTGTTTTTTTCAGACTGCAACTTTAAATAGGCTTCGTCCCTCATACGTTTTTTCTTAGCAGCTTCCAATTTCGAAATACTTTCGATAGATCTCACTTGGTTAACAACGAACTTGTCAACTCGAAGCGGCGTATAATTTGGTCCCAAATCCGAGTATTTCAAATCTTTGAAATAGGCCTCGCATCTAGCCGATGAAGATGCTTTTCGAGCTTTAGGGAAATACTGTCTCATAACGTTCGTCCACAAAGGAAAATGTGTTCCTAGTTTCACTAAATGGGAAACGATTTCGGGACAATAAAAAGCATTCAAGTTTTCGACACATTGGTCTTCCTTTTGAAAACTCTCTGATGTTTGTTCTCCATTTCCGTTTTCTTTAGCTTTCTCAAGAATATTTTCTATGTAGATGACCAATTCTTCGTTCTGGATTTCATCTTCTAAATAATTGTATGTACGTTCGTCATAATCTTAATTTTCTTCATATATTGTAAAAGTCTTCAATGCGTCAAGTAATAATGAATGTTTCTGATAGCAAATATCACCTTTCTGGCCACTGTCTTTGCTTGAGTGTTCGCTCAAGGCAACAACAAAAACTGAATGCAGTAACTGTTCGAAGTCGTGTATCTTTTCGCAGGTTGACATGAGACCAACGCACCTCACAAAAAAATCCTTCACTTTGGATAATTTTCCTTCAAAAGCTTTTTTTACACACTATTTTTATCAAGTGTGCAATGTCGTCCCGAATAAAGCATTTTAGAGGGTTTTGCAGAATCACGTGGTTTAGCGAATAAAAGCAGTTTAGAATGTATGATTAAGTTTGTTAAGGATGGACAAACGATAAAAAAGATATTGGACAAATGAGGACTAACCTTGGACAAACAAATAGTTAATTCTAATGACTGATTTCGGGAAATCCCTATTTTTGGTAACAAATCTAGTAATTTTTTGGATTTAAGCATAACTTTTTTTCAAAAAGTGGGCAAACGAAAAAAATGCCTGGACAAACATGGGCTAACCTTGGACAAACGAACAAGGTATATTTCGACAAAAAATTCGAACATGGGGGTGCCAACTTCACGCAGAATTTTTTTGATTTAGGCATAACTTTTTTTCAAAAAGTGGGCAAACGAAAAAAATGCCTGGGCAAACATGGGCTAACCTTGGACAAACGAACAAGGTTTATTTCGACAAAAAATTCGAACATGGGGGTGCCAACTTCACGCAGATTTTTTGATTAAGGTATAACTTTTTTTCAAAAAGTGGGCAAACGAAAAAAATGCCTGGGCAAACATGGGCTAACCTTGGACAAACGAACAAGGTTTATTTCGAAAAAAAATTCGAACATGGGGGTGCCAACTTCACGCAGATTTTTTGATTTAGGTATAACTTTTTTTCAAAAAGTGGGCAAACGAAAAAAATGCCTGGGCAAACATGGGCTAACCTTGGACAAACGAACAAGGTTTATTTCGAAAAAAAATTCGAACATGGGGGTGCCAACTTCACAGAGCCACAATGAGAGCAATTAGTTTTAGAGTTGAAGAGTTTATGTTGGGGCTGTAATAATATTATATATGAGTTCAGAAAATTTACAATGCTTGGATTACAATATGAAAAATTGTGGGAAAAATATACAGTATACAGCCAGTTGCACTGGCTCTTACCTTCTACATATTATACATTTGCGGCTTTCACAAACTTAATTTACCCCGACAATGAAAACAAAACAGCCAAGAAAATAATTTAATCCTTGGCGAATGTTGATTTGTTAAAATTTGCAGAAAGAGAAAAAGTATCATCTGGCTGAAAAAAGTTTAAAATTCTTTAAATATTTTTTAGTACTAGCTTCGTAAAAGTAACTTTAAGACTTGAATATTTTACAAAAAAGCGGCGGAAATACGACAGTGGAATACCCTATACACAATTTTTTTTCTTAAAAGCATATGAGTGCAATGCAGGAATTGTAAAATGCAAAATTTGGCCCTTTGATAAATCTTGGTTTTCTACTAAGTACGTTCCACTTTTCAATTCATTAAAATTGTGTGAAAGTATATTATTATACCCTGTACCGTATGGTACAAAGGGTATATTGTGTTTGTGCAAGCCGAAAATGTATGTAACGTACAGAAGGAGAAGTCGGAGACCCCCCAAAGTTACCTAAAGTATGATCAGAGTGACTAGAGAAGTCGATATACCCATGTCCGTCTGTCCGTCTGACCGTCTGTCCGTCTGTCCGTATGAACGCCTAGATCTCAGAGATGGAAAGAGCTAGAGCAACCAAACTTTCAGATAAGATCCGTTATTTATCCATAGGAGACAAGTTTATTTTATTTTTTTGATATCGGGACTACATTATATAGCTCCCATAGGGGTGTTTCAGAGGACCTCGAAAAAAAGCAAAAGTTTTAGATGGATAATTCGTTTGCTTATGAAGATATCATAACCAAATTTGGCAATCGGAAGTTTTTTAGAAACCCCCAGCACTGTACCAAATTTTATCAAAATCGGTTGACTATATCATATAGCTCCCATAGGACCAATCGGTCGAAAATTTGTTTTATGTACAAAATTCGTTGTGTTTCGTTTGTTTGTGAAGATATTGTAACCAAATTTGGCGTTAAGGAGTTTTTTAGAGTTCCCAAGCACTGTACCAAATTTGATCAAAATCGGTGGACTATATCATATAGCTCCTATAGGACCAATCGGTCAAAAAATCGTTTTTTGTACAAAATTCGTTGCGTTTCGTTTGATTGTGAAGATATTATAACCAAATTTGGCATTTATAAGTTTTTAAGAGTTCCCAAGCACTGTACCAAATTTGATCAAAATCGGTTGACTATATCATATAGCTCCCATAGGACCAATCGGTCAAAATATCTTTTTTTGTACAAAATTCGTTGCGTTTCGTTTGTTTCTAAAGATATTATAACCAAATTTGGCATTTATCAGTTTTTAAGAGTTCCCAAGCACTGTACCAAATTTGATCAAAATCGGTTGACTATATCATATAGCTCCCATAGGACCAATCGGTCAAAAAATCGTGTTTTGTACAAAATTCGTTGTGTTTCGTTTATTTGTGAAGATACCGTAACCACATTTGGCATTAAGAAGTTTTTTAGAGATCCCAAGCACTGTAGCAAATTTGATCAAAATCGGTTGATTATATCATATAGCTCCCATAGGACCAATCGGTCAAAAAATCGTGTTTTGTACAAAATTCGTTGTGTTTCGTTTATTTGTGAACATACCGTAACCACATTTGGCATTAAGAAGTTTTTTAGAGTTCCCAAGCACTGTACCAAATTTGATCAAAATCGGTTGACTATATCATATAGCTCCCAGATCGGTCGAAAAAAAAGTTTTTGATTAAAAATTCGTCTGTTTTTGGTTGTTTATGAAGGTATCATAATCTAATTTGGCAATCAAATGTCTTTTGGTGTTCTTAAGCAATTTACCGGATTTGATTGCAAGCAGTGGTACAGGGTATCCTAAAGTCGTCCGCGCCCGACTTTAACGTACGCCATTTTTATGGTCAGTTTTAATTTTCCTTTTCATCAATATTTTATGTGCCGAATTATTGTCATTAATATACATATTTTTTTATTCATTCGATTGTAGAAAACTTCTTTAAGACCAGAAGAGTTACAAATCCAAAATTTTTGGAAAAAATGCACAAACTTATTTTTTGTTCAACTAAAGTTAAGAATTTTTGGTCATGATTTAAGAATTTTTGATCTTGTTTGATATAGGAACTTTTTTTTTTATTAAGAAACTTTATTTTTTTCAAGATTTTTTGGTCTTTTTATTAAGAATTATAGTCTTGTCTTATGATTTTTTGGTCTTATTTCAAGAATTAAAATCAAGAATCCAAAAATTTTTATTTAAGACTGTATAGTTTTTTATCAGTGTGTATATACACCTATGTGAGCCTCATAAACAAGAATATATTGAATGCTATTGTATCCTGTCTTTACAGTAACTCAGCTGGTTACTTTTTTAAGAGCCCATTGCAGGGGTGCAGGGTATCTAGCTGTCAGACTCTACATCTACAGACTGCAATTTTTTGTTCTATTGAAAAAAGAAACACATACATATTTCCAAAATACAACTGGATTTTTGGTATAATAAAAAAAAAAAACAATTTTAAGTGAATTTTTAATTTAATCTTTAATTCACTACTGTGCCACAATTAAAAAGATACGTTGCTCCGGCATTAAATAAAATAAATGCTTTTGTGCCTACTAACGCCACATGCTGCACATACGTAAAGTGAAACCTCTTTTAATGATTTTTCAATATTTTCGTGTTGCACAAGGTAAACGGTTTCCCTTTTGAAGCCTGAGGCAAGGGTATTATGTCTACCAACACCAAGGATATTGGTAGTAAGGGTGCTTGGGAGAAAGTAGCTGTAACAGTTTTCCGGCAATTGTCGGCTCTGCCTGTTGGGTAAAGTCGAACATATGCACTCGATAAATTGAAAGAGTAAACTCGGTGGAAGCTGACACCGACTGATAAATAAAAGCGCAATAAAGAAATTCAGTGTTGCATAAGGCAGACAGAAGTAAACTTATGCCAAAAACAACAAAAACGGTAACAACTACAACAACAATGGCTGCCAAAGTAATGGAAGACTTTATAAAATGCGGCACAGTCGCTCTCGTCTGGGCCAATGGCAATGAATGCGGCACACGTATTATGGAGAAGGATATGTCGGGGAAAATGAGAAAATGCCAACGAAAGCATTAAAGGAAAATACTCACAAGCTCACTTAATAATCAACTGCATATCAACCATATATAGATTGCTGCTTGTATGTACACTCCTGTTTAACTGAATACCTATCGCTCCTTATGAATGCCTAGATTTCAGAGAACTAAAGAGATAAACACAAACCGTTGGTGGATATTTTGTCTAGCTCCTCCATAGGAAAGTTTCCTTATATATACCAAGATTTGCCACAGTTATCAAGCATGCTGCTAAGAATTGTATATTACAAAAATGGTTAAGATCGACTAAGAACTAAAAAAAATAGGGATATATATATGACACCTAAAATCATCATATGGTTCATATCATTTGTTAGCTAAACCTCTAAAGCAGTGGTCGGCACGGCCTATGCACGCGATCATAGGGATTAGCGACGCACAGTGGCACGGCAGCCGCAAAAGCGTTGCAAAAATTGATTTTGCGATGTAACCATTTTTTAAATGTAATACATGCATCTGATTTAGAATTTCCCAGTGATCAAGAAAATAAAAATTTTAGTCGATTCGGATGAATAGTTTAGTTGCTACAGCCGCTCAAAGTGGAGTATATTTTCAACTTTGAAAAAAATCGCAATTTTTTGAATAAAAATTCGTGTTTAAGATTGTTTTGTGGAAAAACTACGCAACCAATCCCTATTTTCTTAGTTTCTATAAAAAGGTACATGAAATTTAAACATATAAGAAAAAAAAATGACTTCATTTCTTTTCTGGGTTTTTCAATACTTCCGTTTAACTGAACCATTATATTTGGACCACTTTTTCAACTTTGGAAGAAAATATTTTATATTCCATATTTTTTCATTTTTTCAATTTAACATAAATGGTTTTTTTATTAATTTATTTACTTGCTCTATAAAAATTGACTGCATAAATTTGCATATGTGGCTGTAAGGCCAGTAAAAGTCCAGAAACCCAACTCCAAAATATTCTGACGCAGGTATAAGAAGAAGAACACGCAGTAGATGCAGCCACTGAATTTAGAACTGATTGCTTATATTTTCACTTTACAATAAAATAAAGCCTACCTGTGACATAAAAAAAAGGATTAATCATCCCATTTTTTTTTTTTTTTTGTGTCCAGGTAGTTTTAAAACATTTAATGTAATTTAATTTGTACCTGTTACACGTTTTCTGGCTATAGGCTTAAAATTTGTATATATTGCCTGAATACTTCAGAAACATCATAGTTTTGTTTTGACTTTATAAGAACACACATTGCAGTGAAACGTATTTTTAAATATAATATATTGATTTTATAAGTGTAACGATGTCTTTGGTAAACGTAAAATTATTTGAATTGTTCAGCAATTCCAAAAGCGCGAATGAATTCATTTCGGCCATCAGAAAAGAACTTAACGTTGAGGAAGCAAATATGGAGAAGTTTGATACCTTAAGAGGCAAACTTAATCTAATTCACTTCCAAATAAAAAAAAGTGACATCGCTGCCGAGAAAATTTTATTGAGAAACACGAAAACTGGCTAAAAGGACTTAGCTTCCTCTTCAGATCCACTAGTTGCATCCCTTCTGTATAGGAAATTTACAAGTAGTTATTCAAAAGAAATGTGAAGTCTTTTAGATATTCCTTCAAATGTAAATGTGGATGTTTATTTACAAAAAAACTACTGATAAGACACATTATGTAAGATATTATAATAAAAAACTTCCGCAACATATTGCGAAGCTCTCGGATATCATATCACCATGTATGAGTACTTATTTTAAAGCCTAAACATTTTTCTTTCAAATACAATTTAATTCATTAAAATATCTCAATTGGCTTAGAAAATATGGTAAAAATATGTACATATTTTTCAAAGGGAAATGTTGCACTGGCAACAAAATCCAACTTCCGCAACATATTGCGAAGCTCTCGGATATCATATCACCATGTATGAGTACTTATTTTAAAGCCTGAACATTTTTCTTTCAAATACAATTTAATTCATTAAAATATCTCAATTGGTTTAGAAAATATGATTTTTGCAACGCTTTTTCGGCTTCCGTGCCACTGTGCGTCGACACACGTCGTGTGTTATACACAAAATGCATGCATGTGTGCGTGGTTTTTGTACTGAAATTTTCTCTGCCGCAGTGACTTACTGCGACGATGACGTTGGTAAGCAACAGACACGAAGTTGATGGTGCGTGGCTTCGGCTCTTGTTGCTCTGATATTGTTTTCTCTGCTGCAGTGGCAGTAAAGCAGACCAACAATAGCCGAAGCTACGCACCATCAACTTCGTGTCTGTTGCTTACCAACGTCAGCGTCGCAATACGTCACTGCGACAGAGAAAACTTCGATACATACGCAAAAAAAAAATTGTGAGTGTATTTTGTGCCGACCACTGCTCTAAAGCATTTAACTTGAATGCGCCAACAATCCTTCACGTCTCGCGGCAATATTTGGCGAAAACTAAATTATCTTTGTTTTATCATTCCAAAAGATTCCCAATTTGGCTGGCAATTGTGTCCGTGTCCTTTTAATGGCGGTGAATGAATTGTTACGGATAAAGAACATTTTAATATTTGAAAACCTTTTCTGCTATCATTACTTTTTATACCCTGTACCGTATGGTACAAAGGGTATACTAAGTTTGTGCAAGCCGAAAATATATGTAACATACAGAAGGAAACATCGGAGACCCCCCAAAGTTACCTAAAGTATGCTCAGGGTGACTAGATAAGTCGATATACCCATGTCCGTCTGTCCGTCTGTCTGTCTGTCCGTATGAACGCCCAGATCTCAGAGATGGTAAGAGCTAGAGCAACCAACCTTTCAGATTACATTCCATAGGAGACAAGTTTATTTTAATTTTTCCATATCGGGGTTACATTATATAGCTCCCATAGGGGTGTTTCAGAGGACCTTGAAAAAAAGCAAAAGTTTTAGATGGATAATTCGTTTGTTTATAAAGATATCGTACCCAAATTTTGCATTCGGAAGTTTTTTAGAGATCTTCAACACTGTACCGAATTTGATCAAAATTGGTTGGCTATATCATATAGCTCCCACAGGACCAATCGGCTAAACAATTTTTTTTGAAATAACATTTGATGTATTTTGTTTGTTTATGAAGATATCGAAACCAAATTTGGTATTCGCAAGCTTTTTATAGTTCCCAATCACTGTACCATCGAAATCGGTTGAATATATCATATAGCTCCCATAGGAACGATCGGAAAAAAAACATTTTTGGTTTAAAATTCGTCGGTTTTTGGTTGTTTATGAAGGTATCGTAACCTTATTTGGCAATCAAATGTATTTTGGTGTTCTTAAGCAATATTCCGGATTTTATTGCAGGCTAGTGGTACAGGGTATCCCAAAGTCGTCCGCGCTCGACTTTAACATACGCCATCTTTTTTACCTTTATTTAGCATAATTTTCTCAAAATCCTAAAAAACTAATCTTTAGCTCTCAATTTATAACAAACTCTCTCAGGGTTAATGTACCTTTTGTATGTTATTTAATCTGCAATCTGTCAGATGAGCAAATTCACAGGTACAATTTTTCGAACCTATTTAGTTGAGCGCTGGTGTACGTATATCAGTTTCTGTGTGAGTCTATAAGGAGCCTTGCTATTTCCAGATATTGGCGATGAGTTGTGAATGCGGCTAGGATGCTTTCTGTAATGGCAAAAATACGCTGCGTTGTTAATTTTGCCATCAATCGCAATATCTGAGCAACCGGTAATGATGCCCCAAATCCCCATCCCCAGACCTACTCTCGTAGCTTTACCCAGCTAAACGCTTAAAGTAGATTGTTCCACAGCAGCTGTTAATTCAATGATGCTTCTCAATGTAACCAGTTGTTGTTTACTGGTGCTATATACATAATCCTTAATCGATTGCACATACGCCAAGTTGGACTAACGCAGCGACTGCAGCTGCAGCCATTACGAGCCCATCTCAGGGACCATCTTCAATCGGCTAATGAAAACAAGCTGTCTCTGACGAAATCAAGGCAAAAAGTTGATTCAGTTGCTACCGTAGGCCGTTAAAGTGACCAAATTTGCATTTCATGGCCAGCTTGTCGCCATATTGTCAAGTCACGTAGCCAATTTTCAGCATCGAAAAGTCAATACAGCTGTCAGGCAATGAAAAGGGAGAAAAACTGCTTTCCTTCCTTGCTGCGAAGAAAGAAAAGAAATGGGAAAAATTAAGCAAGGCTCAGAAGCAGAAAATTCTTACTAGAAAAGCACTTTGGCATAAGATATTGGAAATACTGTAGGAGCAAAATAAAATTTGCTAAAATATTAACTTTTGTTAATTTCTTAAATCAATCGGATACATTAACATTTTAATGAATCTTAATGGAATCTAAAAGAACAAAAACAGTAATCAAATCAATCTGTATTCAAGTGTTTAGGATCATTCTTCAATAAATATGGGGTAGTGTTATTGATATCTAGTAATCTAGTAATCTATGTATCTATGTATCTATGTATCTATGTATCTATGTATCTATGTATCTATGTATCTATGTATCTATGTATCTATGTATCTATGTATCTATGTATCTATGTATCTATGTATCTATGTATCTATGTATCTATGTATCTATGTATCTATGTATCTATGTATCTATGTATCTATGTATCTATGTATCTATGTATCTATGTACCTATGTATCTATGTATCTATGTATCTATGTATCTATGTATCTATGTATCTATGAATCTATGTATCTATGTATCTATCTGTCTATGTATCAAAGTATCTATATATCTATGTATCTATACATCCATGTATCCAAGTTTCAAATGACAAGAAAGCTCTCTGCCACTAAATACGACTTTTTGTTTGATAGACGTCTGTCCATAAGTTAGTTTTTAAGATAGTAATTCCGTAGACAAGTTACATTTTTAATTTTTCACTACATATTTAAAATACCATAATTTTAATATGGTATGGGGTGTATAAGAAAATAGAAACTTTATACCCCGCTTCATAAAAAATCGGAACTCTGCTACCTATTTTTAGGAGATTGAAAAATCAATATGAGACCGCACCGTTTAGAGTTTTCTGTTCCACCACTGAATTTCTTCCATTGTACTCTGGAGCTCAGCTCTGCTGCGTGACTTTAAGTCATCATCATAAGCAACAGAGCAAAAATGGGGGAAAAAAAATTCACAGCACATCCTTATTTTTGGCCATAATTTTTGTCCTGATAGTCTTTACACCAGCTAAGCAAGTCACGCCCCAAAAGCTGCAAAATGTTTCAACGTTTTGTCTTTTCAATTATTTTCCAAATCTTCTTGGCATAAAATCTTTTAATTGCTTTCCGAAAAAGTTCTTGACATCGGGCAGCAGCCATGTAATTGCACCCCAAAACCCCTGACGAGACGCCTTGTCAGACGGATGAGCAAACAAACAAACAGGAGCTTTAAGACACTCATTATATACATAGCATCTTCAAATGAGATACTCACTTCGATGTGTGTTGATACAAATACTTTGACTTATTCAAAACAAGCCGGAGATTAAGCAAACACACACAATCACGCACATCCAGCCAAGTCTGTTGATGCTCGCGGCGTCCTTGAGTCATTGTCCTTGTTTGCCTGTTTAGAACTTTCATTTTGAATTTAAGATGGAGAAGTCACCCAAAAAGCAACATGCATTCATATGTAAGGATTAATGTTGATATTTATGTTGGCTTGTGTGCGTGTGTGTCAGTGACGTAGAAAGGGATAGCTTAGGGGCTAAATCCCCCTAAGGAAGCGTTTTATTTATAATTTTTTAACTAAAAAAAATCTACCATAATCCTAGTAACAAAAATTGGTTGTCATGACGTGTGAGGGGCATATCTTAAACATTACAAATATTGCTCAAATATACAATATTCTTAGTAGTGTTAGAACTAAATAATCGGAGCAGAGATGAATTAAATGACAAAATTTGCTTCTTTTTTTTTTAGCTACTACACAATAGTGTGGACGTTAGACGTCTGAAAAGATTTCATATTCTGGACTTTCCAGATCGTTTTTAATAATACTAACCATTAGCAAATAGTATTATTGTCTCACTGTGAACTCACTGGAGCACAGTCAATCCTGCTATTTTTGATTTACTGGTTGTTATCTGACAGATTGCAAATAAAAAAAAAATACATTAAATTTGTTTTTTTTTTTTAAATTAAGCCAAAAAGCGTTGGAGCAGTTTTCTGTACCTTATCCACTTAGGCCCTTTTTTAGCACAAATTTATAAGTTCTTGGCAGTATTTAGTATGTAGAAGGCAAAATGAGGCACACTCGAGTATAGTCGATACATAATAATTATCGATAAAATCTATCTATTCGTTAAGTAGTTCGTTTAAAGAAAAGAGCTACAGCATCGAAAATTTAAAAAAAATATTCTTGTACATATTATAAAATTTCATATTTTTATTAGATTTGACAATTTTTTTTAACTACTTTTTTTTATTCTTTTTTTTTTTATGTACACATTATTTTTTCAGCAATTGAAATATATTGATTAAAGTTATTATTATGGAATTATTTTGTATATTATATTTTATAATATTGATTATTGATTGATATCAAACAGTTGTTTGAGAAAGGTTGGAAGCAGGGAAGCAGCACCATGCCTTTACAACATTTAAAAGGCGAATATAACTAAGTCAGGTTGTGGAAAGCGAAAAGCCAATTTATCTAGTCTGCAGCATGATAGTAGGAAACAGCAAATGGAATTCAGGAATACATGCATCTGTTTAAGAGCTGGCCTCGCAGGTGGAACATTGCCCTGAACCCATCCAAGTACCGAGCAGTCCCATGCAAGCTAAGGAAAATTAAACCACCCGCTGCATAGCTGGGCAGCCTCTCATGCTACAAGGAGTAGACAAATACTTTTGGGTCACCCTAAGTACGCGGTTTTCTTTCAGACTATATATAGATTAAATCCTTAAAAGCTGCCGGCTCATAAGAGCAAAAATATGCTGGCTCCTAAGCGAACGCAGCACATCCCACTACGCCGCAAGAGTCCGTTTTACAACGTGATAGGGGCAACTACCTCGAGGAACTTCATCTAGATCTGAAGTATGGCCGCTAGCCTTTTCATTGAATTTATATGGTGGAGCGGAAACCGTAGACCTCCAAATCAACAAATACTTCAGGCGATATAATGAACAGCTTTCAAGGCATCGCAACGGGCTGGCGAAACGTCTTTTGAAAGAATCAAAATCTATCAATAGACCGAAAAGAAGATCCAAAAATAATCAAAAGCATTACAAAGTAAGAAGACTGACTTAAAAGAATGCCCAAACTGGCCTTGAGATAGGTTACTTACAGTAACCCGAACAACAAACAATGTTCCAATTTAGATCGGAGTTTGTCGAAAAAGATTTTTTGATTATAAGAATATATCGAAAGATTTTTCATTATTTATTTGAAATTAACAATATGGGCGAAAAGGTCAAAATTTTAGAAAAAAATTCAAAAACTTAAAATTTAGTAAGTTAGAATTACAAAATTAGTCCCACACTGGCCTTTCTGTGGTGACAAACAATCAACTAATATTTTCCTGGAAATTTATACTAAGCAAAATATCCAACAAAAAGCTATATACGCCACTGTCTTGTATATTTGGAAGCTTTGTTTGTATCGTATTCAGTTCATTAGAGAAGTGCCATAAAACGATTAAATATTTAACGTCTTCAAAGTAGACATTTGAATAACAATAGCAATTACCATACAATGAACTTACTTTGGATCATTGAACGAACCATTTTATTAGCGTAAGTTGTAAGTGAGACTATGAAAGTTTGTCTGCAGATAAGCTAACTAACAACGAACACTAAATTCTGAAACTTAGATCCATGAACTTTAAGTGTAAACAGAATGAACTGGCATTAAAAGTTTATATCTTTAACAAACTTGTCAACTATTTGGTGTTTTAGTATTTCAAAAGCAAATATCAGTCACAACCAAAAAATAAATGGTTTCTAAACAAAATTGTATTGTAAGAATATCAGATTGTGTTTAAGTTTAGACTCCAACCCCCAGATTCAATAGTATTATAAATTTTTGCAGTGCATTTGACAAGTAAAAGTAACTCGACAGACTATTAATTTCTTTCCTATAGCATCGAGTCCCACCATTCTTTTTTATGAAGAAGGGATACAACTGAGAAAGGCTTGAATGAGAGTTAATACCACAATATACAGTTTTATTGAAAGGACTCTCCGAAGGATACATTTTTAATTTTAATTTATATAAAAAAATGCATGTATTCACTTTTATTTATTGATCTCAAAATTAAAATTATGAAATAATAGTTACATAAATAATTTTTATTTAAAAAAAGCGAACTAACTCTTGATTTTTAATTTTTATTTTAAAATTATTATTATAAAAATTGGAAATAAAAATTATTGGTAAATTATAATTTTCAATTTTCATTTTATAAATTACTAGTGGACCTGGCAGACGTTGTCCTGCCCGATATTAGCGGGTTAGACAACTATTTTTAATTAGAATTTGGATTAAATTAAATTTGTAACTCATCGAAATTGTTTTTGTGTGATAAGCCGTTTTGGTTTTTTCTGTTGTTTTTCCCATAGAGGCATTTCGTATGAGAGGAAACCATTACTCACATAAAACGTCATAACTCAGGAACGGCTGCAACGATTCCAAACAAGCTTCACGCACACCACCTGCTCATAGATGGGAACATTTTTGGAACGAATACAGGTCTCGACGCGACTTACACGAATCTGGGCTTACTTTCTCTGTAGGCCTTTTGGCTGAGAAGCTATGGGCATTTAAAGTTGAGAAAAAGTGATCATCGATTAAGCTTATTTTCGCTCTATCTGTTATAGTTTAGGAGTTATGGCCAGTTAAAGTTTAGAAAATAAAATTTCTTCGATTGGCTTCATTTTTGCACCGAATACAGGTCTCGAGGCGACTGACACGAAACTGGGCTTATTTTCTCTGTAGGCCTTTTGGATGAGAAGCTATGGGCATTTAAAGTTGAGAAAAAGTGATCATCGATTAAGCTTATTTTCGCTCTATCTGTTATAGTTTAGGAGTTATGGCCAGTTAAAGTTTAGAAAATAAAATTTCTTCGATTGGCTTAATTTTTGCAACGAATACAGGTTTCGACGCGACTTACACGAATGTGGGCTTATTTTCTCTGTAGGCCTTTTGGCTGAGAAGCTATGGGCATTTAAATTTGAGAAGAAGTGGTCATCGATTAAGCTTATTTTCGCTCTATCTGTTATAGTTTAGGAGTTATGGCCAGTTAAAGTTTAGAAAATAAAATTTCTTCGATTGGCTTCATTTTTGCAACGAATACAGGTCTCGACGCGACTGACACGAATCTGGGCTTATTTTCTCTTTAGGCCTTTTGGATGAGAAGCTATGGGCATTTAAAGTTGAGAAAAAGTGATCACCGATTAAGCTTATTTTCACTCTATCTGTTATAGTTTACGAGTTATGTCCAGTTAAAGTTTAGAAAATAAAATTTCTTCGATTGGCTTCATATTTGCAACGAATACAGGTCTAGACGCGACTGACACGAATCTGGGCTTATTTTCTCTGTAGGTCTTTTGGATGAGAAGCTATGGGCACTTGAAGTAGAGAAAAAGTGATCATCGATTAAGCTTATTTTCGCTCTATCTGTTATAGTTTAGGAGTTATGGCCAGTTAAAGTTTAGAAAATAAAATTTCTTCGATTGGCTTCATTTTTGAAACGAATACAGGTCTCGACGCGACTGACACAAATCTGGGCTTATTTTCTCTTTAGGCCTTTTGGATGAGAAGCTATGGGCATTTAAAGTTGAGAAAAAGTGATCACCGATTAAGCTTATTTTCCCTCTATCTGTTATAGTTTACGAGATATGGCCAGTTAAAGTTTGGAAAATAAAATTTCTTCGATTGGCTTCATTTTTGCAACGAATACAGGTCTCGACGCGACTGACACAAATCTGGGCTTATTTTCTCTTTAGGCCTTTTGGATGAGAAGCTATGGGCATTTAAAGTTCAGAAAAAGTGATCATCGATTAAGCTTATTTTCGCTCTATCTGTTATAGTCTAGGAGTTATGGCCAGTTAAAGTTTAGAAAATAAAATTTCTTCGATTGGCTTAATTTTTGCAACGAATACAGGTCTCGACGCGACTTACACGAATCTGGGCTTATTTTCTCTGTAGGCCTTTTGGCTGAGAAGCTATGGGCATTTAAAGTTGAGAAAAAGTGATCATCGATTAAGCTTATTTTCGCTCTATCTGTTATAGTTTACGAGTTATGTCCAGTTAAAGTTTAGAAAATAAAATTTCTTCGATTGGCTTCATTTTTGCAACGAATACAGATTTCGACGCGAATGACACGAATCTGGGTTTATTTTCTCTGTAGGCCTTTTGGCTCAAAAGCTATTGGCATTTAAAGTTGAAAAAAAGTCATCGTCGATTAAGCTTATTTTCGCTCTATCTGCTATAGTTTAGGAGTTATGGCCAGTTAATGTTTAGAACATAAAATTTCTTCGATTGGCTTCATTTTTGCAACGAATACAGGTCTCGACGCGACTTACACGAATCTGGGCTTATTTTCTCTGTAGGCCTTTTGGCTGAGAAGCTATGGGCATTTAAAGTTGAGAAAAAGTGATCATCGATTAAGCTTATTTTCGCTCTATCTGCTATAGTTTAGGAGTTATGGCCAGTTAAAGTTTAGAACATAAAATTTCTTCGATTGGCTTCATTTTTGCAACGAATACAGGTCTCGACGCGACTTACACGAATCTGGGCTTATTTTCTCTGTAGGCCTTTTGGCTGAGAAGCTATGGGCAATTAAAGTTGAGAAAAAGTGATCATCGATTAAGCTTATTTTCGCTCTATCCGTTATAGTTTACGAGATATGGCCAGTTAAAGTTTAGAAAATAAAATTTCTTCGATTTTTGCAACGAATACAGGTCTCGACGCGACTTACACGGATCTGGGCTTGTTTTCTCTGTAGGCCTTTTGGATGAGAAGCTATGGGCATTTAAAGTTGAGAAAAAGTGATCATCGATTAAGCTTATTTTCGCTCTATCTGTTATAGTTTACGAGTTATGGCCAGTTAATGTTTAGAACATAAAATTTCTTCGATTGGCTTCATTTTTGCAACGAATACAGGTCTCGACGCGACTTACACGAATCTGGGCTTATTTTCTCTGTAGGCCTTTTGGCTGAGAAGCTATGGGCAATTAAAGTTGAGAAAAAGTGATCATCGATTAAGCTTATTTTCGCTCTATCTGCTATAGTTTACGAGTTATGTCCAGTTAAAGTTTAGAAAATAAAATTTCTTCGATTGGCTTCATTTTTGCAACGAATACAGATTTCGACGCGAATGACACGAATCTGGGTTTATTTTCTCTGTAGGCCTTTTGGCTCAAAAGCTATTGGCATTTAAAGTTGAAAAAAAGTCATCATCGATTAAGCTTATTTTAGCTCTATCTGCTATAGTTTAGGAGTTATGGCCAGTTAATGTTTAGAACATAAAATTTCTTCGATTGGCTTCATTTTTGCAACGAATACAGGTCTCGACGCGACTTACACGAATCTGGGCTTATTTTCTCTGTAGGCCTTTTGGCTGAGAAGCTATGGGCATTTAAAGTTGAGAAAAAGTGATCATCGATTAAGCTTATTTTCTCTCTATCTGTTATAGTTTAGGAGTTATGGCCAGTTAAAGTTTAGAAAATAAAATTTCTTCGATTGGCTTCATTTTTGAAACGAATACAGGTCTCGACGCGACTTACACGAATCTGGGCTTATTTTCTCTGTAAAATTTTTGGCTGAGAAGCTTTTGGCATTTAAAATTGAAAAAAAGTGATCATCGATTAAGCTTATTTTCGCTCTATCTGCTATAGTTTAGGAGTTATGGCCAGTTAAAGTTTAGAACATAAAATTTCTTCGATTGGCTTCATTTTTGCAACGAATACAGGTCTCGACGCGACTTACACGAATCTGGGCTTATTTTCTCTGTAGGCCTTTTGGCTGAGAAGCTATGGGCAATTAAAGTTGGGAAAAAGTGATCATCGATTAAGCTTATTTTCGCTCTATCCGTTATAGTTTACGAGATATGGCCAGTTAAAGTTTAGAATATAAAATTTCTTCGATTGGCTTCATTTTTGCAACGAATACAGGTCTCGACGCGACTTACACGGATCTGGGCTTGATTTCTCTGTAGGCCTTTTGGATGAGAAGCTATGGGCATTTAAAGTTGAGAAAAAGTGATCATCGATTAAGCTTATTTTCGCTCTATCTGTTATAGTTTACGAGTTATGTCCAGTTAAAGTTTAGAAAATAAAATTTCTTCGATTGGCTTCATTTTTGCAGCGAATACAGATTTCGACGCGAATGACACGAATCTGGGTTTATTTTCTCTGTAGGCCTTTTGGCTGAGAAGCTATGGGCAATTAAAGTTGGGAAAAAGTGATCATCGATTAAGCTTATTTTCTCTCTATCTGTTATAGTTTACGAGATATGGCCAGTTAAAGTTTAGAAAATAAAATTTCTTCGATTGGCTTCATTTTTGCAACGAATACAGGTCTCGACGCGACTTACACGGATCTGGGCTTGTTTTCTCTGTAGGCCTTTTGGATGAGAAGCTATGGGCATTTAAAGTTGAGAAAAAGTGATCATCGATTAAGCTTATTTTCGCTCTATCTGTTATAGTTTACGAGTTATGTCCAGTTAAAGTTTAGAAAATAAAATTTCTTCGATTGGCTTCATTTTTGCAACGAATACAGATTTCGACGCGAATGACACGAATCTGGGTTTATTTTCTCTGTAGGCCTTTTGGCTCAAAAGCTATGGGCAATTAAAGTTGAGTAAAAGTGATCATCGATTAAGCTTATTTTCGCTCTATTTGTTATAGTTTACGAGTTATGGCCAGTTAAAGTTTAGAAAATAATATTTCTTCGATTGGCTTAATTTTTGCAACGAATATAGGTCTCGACGCGACTTACACGAATCTGGGTTTATTTTCTCTGTAGGCTTTTTGGCTGAGAAGCTATTGGCATTTAAAGTTGAAAAAAAGTCATCATCGATTAAGCTTATTTTCGCTCTATCTGGTATAGTTTAGGAGTATTGGCCAGTTAAATTTTAGAAAATAAAATTTCTTCGATTGGCTTCATTTTTGCAACGAATACAGGTCTCGACGCGACTTACACGAATCTGGGCTTATTTTCTCTGTAGGCCTTTTGGCTGAGAAGCTATGGGCAATTAAAGTAGAGAAAAAGTGATCATCGATTAAGCTTATTTTCGCTCTATCTGTTATAGTTTACGAGTTATGGCCAGTTAAAGTTTAGAAAATAAAATTTCTTCGATTGTCTTCATTTTTGCAACGAATACAGATTTCGACGCGACTGACACGAATCTGGGCTTATTTTCTCTGTAGGCATTTTGGCTGAGAAGCTATGGGCTTTTAAAGTTGAGAAAAAGTGATCATCGATTAAGCTTATTTTCGCTCTATCTGTTATAGTTTAGGAGTTATGGCCAGTTAAAGTATAGAAAATAAAATTTCTTCGATTCGCTTCATTTTTGCAACGAATACAGATTTCGACGCGAATGACACGAATCTGGGTTTATTTTCTCTGTAGGCCTTTTGGCTCAAAAGCTATGGGCAATTAAAGTTGAGAAAAAGTCATCATCGATTAAGCTTATTTTCGCTCTATCTGTTATAGTTTAGGAGTTATGGCCAGTTAAAGTTTAGAAAATAAAATTTGGCTCAAAAGCTATGGGCAATTAAAGTTGAGAAAAAGTGATCATCGATTAATCTTATTTTCGCTCTATCTGTTATAGTTTACGAGTTATGGCCAGTTAAAGTTTAGAACATAAAATTTCTTCGATTGGCTTCATTTTTGCAACGAATACAGGTCTCGACGCGACTTACACGAATCTGGGCTTATTTTCTCTGTAGGCCTTTTGGATGAGAAGCTATGGGCATTTAAAGTTGAAAAAATGTGATCATCGATTAAGCTTATTTTCGCTCTATCTGCTATAGTTTAGGAGTTATGGCCAGTTAAAGTTTAGAGCATAAAATTTCTTCGATTGGCTTCATTTTTGCAACGAATACAGGTCTCGACGCGACTTACACGAATCTGGGCTTATTTTCTCTGTAGGCCTTTTGGATGAGAAGCTATGGGCATTTAAAGTTGAGAAAAAGTGATCATCGATTAAGCTTATTTTCTCTCTATCTGTTATAGTTTAGGAGTTATGGCCAGTTAAAGTTTGGAAAATAAAATTTCTTCGATTGGCTTCATTTTTGCAACGAATACAGGTCTCGACGCGACTTACACGAATCTGGGTTTATTTTCTCTGTAGGCCTTTTGGCTGAGAATCTAAGGGCATTTAAAGTTGAGAAAAAGTGATCATCGATTAAGCTTATTTTCGCTCTATCTGCTATAGTTTAGGAGTTATGGCCAGTTAGTGTTTAGAACATAAAATATCTTCGATTGCCTTCATTTTTGCAACGAATACAGGTCTCGACGCGACTTACACGAATCTGGGCTTATTTTCTCTGTAGGCCTTTTGGCTGAGAAGCTATGGGCTTTTAAAGTTGAGAAAAAGTGATCATCGATTAAGCTTATTTTCGCTCTATCTGTTATAGTTTAGGAGTTATGGCCAGTTAAAGTTTAGAAAATAAAATTTCTTCGATTCGCTTCATTTTTGCAACGAATACAGATTTCGACGCGAATGACACGAATCTGGGTTTATTTTCTCTGTAGGCCTTTTGGCTCAAAAGCTATGGGCAATTAAAGTTGAGAAAAAGTCATCATCGATTAAGCTTATTTTCGCTCTATCTGTTATAGTTTAGGAGTTATGGCCAGTTAAAGTTTAGAAAATAAAATTTGGCTCAAAAGCTATGGGCAATTAAAGTTGAGAAAAAGTGATCATCGATTAATCTTATTTTCGCTCTATCTGTTATAGTTTAGGAGTTATGGCCAGTTAAAGTTTAGAAAATAAAATTTCTTCGATTGGCTTCATTTTTGCAACGAATACAGGTTTCGACGCGACTTACACGAATCTGGGCTTATTTTCTCTGTAGGCCTTTTGGATGAGAAGGTATGGGCATTTAAAGTTGAGAAAAAGTGATCGTCGATTAAGCTTATTTTCGCTCTATCTGTTATAGTTTAGGAGTTATGGCCAGTTAAAGTTTAGAAAATAAAATTTGGCTCAAAAGCTATGGGCAATTAAAGTTGAGAAAAAGTGATCATCGATTAATCTTATTTTCGCTCTATCTGTTATAGTTTACGAGTTATGGCCAGTTAAAGTTTAGAACGTAAAATTTCTTCGATTGGCTTCATTTTTGCAACGAATACAGGTCTCGACGCGACTTACACGAATCTGGGCTTATTTTCTCTGTAGGCCTTTTGGATGAGAAGCTATGGGCATTTAAAGTTGAAAAAATGTGATCATCGATTAAGCTTATTTTCGCTCTATCTGCTATAGTTTAGGAGTTATGGCCAGTTAAAGTTTAGAGCATAAAATTTCTTCGATTGGCTTCATTTTTGCAACGAATACAGGTCTCGACGCGACTTACACGAATCTGGGCTTATTTTCTCTGTAGGCCTTTTGGATGAGAAGCTATGGGCATTTAAAGTTGAGAAAAAGTGATCATCGATTAAGCTTATTTTCTCTCTATCTGCTATAGTTTAGGAGTTATGGCCAGTTAGAGTTTAGAACATAAAATATCTTCGATTGCCTTCATTTTTGCAACGAATACAGGTCTCGACGCGACTTACACGAATCTGGGCTTATTTTCTCTGTAGGCCTTTTGGCTGAGAAGCTATGGGCTTTTAAAGTTGAGAAAAAGTGATCATCGATTAAGCTTATTTTCGCTCTATCTGTTATAGTTTAGGAGTTATGGCCAGTTAAAGTTTAGAAAATAAAATTTCTTCGATTCGCTTCATTTTTGCAACGAATACAGATTTCGACGCGAATGACACGAATCTGGGTTTATTTTCTCTGTAGGCCTTTTGGCTCAAAAGCTATGGGCAATTAAAGTTGAGAAAAAGTCATCATCGATTAAGCTTATTTTCGCTCTATCTGTTATAGTTTAGGAGTTATGGCCAGTTAAAGTTTAGAAAATAAAATTTGGCTCAAAAGCTATGGGCAATTAAAGTTGAGAAAAAGTGATCATCGATTAATCTTATTTTCGCTCTATCTGTTATAGTTTAGGAGTTATGGCCAGTTAAAGTTTAGAAAATAAAATTTCTTCGATTGGCTTCATTTTTGCAACGAATACAGGTTTCGACGCGACTTACACGAATCTGGGCTTATTTTCTCTGTAGGCCTTTTGGATGAGAAGGTATGGGCATTTAAAGTTGAGAAAAAGTGATCGTCGATTAAGCTTATTTTCGCTCTATCTGTTATAGTTTAGGAGTTATGGCCAGTTAAAGTTTAGAAAATAAAATTTCTTCGATTGGCTTCATTTTTGCAACGAATACAGGTCTCGACGCGACTTACACGAATCTGGGTTTATTTTCTCTGTAGGCCTTTTGGCTGAGAATCTAAGGGCATTTAAAGTTCAGAAAAAGTGATCATCGATTAAGCTTATTTTCGCTCTATCTGCTATAGTTTAGGAGTTATGGCCAGTTAAAGTTTAGAACATAAAATTTCTTCGATTGGCTTCATTTTTGCAACGAATACAGGTCTCGACGCGACTTACACGAATCTGGGCTTATTTTCTCTGTAGGCCTTTTGGCTGAGAAGCTATGGGCATTTAAAGTTGAGAAAAAGTGATCATCGATTAAGCTTATTTTCGCTCTATCTGTTATAGTTTACGAGATATGGCCAGTTAAAGTTTAGAAAATAAAATTTTTTCGATTGGCTTCATTTTTGCAACGAATACAGGTCTCGACGCGACTTACACGAATCTGGGCTTATTTTCTCTGTAGGCCTTTTGGATGAGAAGCTATGGGCATTTAAAGTTGAGAAAAAGTGATCATCGATTAAGCTTATTTTCGCTCTATCTGTTATAGTTTACGAGTTATGTCCAGTTAAAGTTTAGAAAATAAAATTTCTTCGATTCGCTTCATTTTTGCAACGAATACAGATTTCGACGCGAATGACACGAATCTGGGTTTATTTTCTCTGTTGGCCTTTTGGCTCAAAAGCTATGGGCAATTAAAGTTGAGAAAAAGTCATCATCGATTAAGCTTATTTTCGCTCTATCTGTTATAGTTTAGGAGTTATGGCCAGTTAAAGTTTAGAAAATAAAATTTGCCTCAAAAGCTATGGGCAATTAAAGTTGAGAAAAAGTGATCATCGATTAATCTTATTTTCGCTCTAGCTGTTATAGTTTAGGAGTTATGGCCAGTTAAAGTTTAGAAAATAAAATTTCTTCGATTGGCTTCATTTTTGCAACGAATACAGGTCTCGACGCGACTTACACGAATCTGGGCTTATTTTCTCTGTAGGCCTTTTGGATGAGAAGCTATGGGCATTTAAAGTTGAGAAAAAGTGATCATCGATTAAGCTTATTTTCTCTCTATCTGTTATAGTTTACGAGATATGGCCAGTTAAAGTTTAGAAAATAAAATTTTTTCGATTGGCTTCATTTTTGCAACGAATACAGGTCTCGACGCGACTTACACGAATCTGGGCTTATTTTCTCTGTAGGCCTTTTGGCTGAGAATCTAAGGGCATTTAAAGTTCAGAAAAAGTGATCATCGATTAAGCTTATTTTCGCTCTATCTGTTATAGTTTAGGAGTTATGGCCAGTTAAAGTTTAGAAAATAAAATTTCTTCGATTGGCTTCATTTTTGCAACGAATACAGGTCTCGACGCGACTTACACGAATCTGGGCTTATTTTCTCTGTAGGCCTTTTGGATGAGAAGCTATGGGCATTTAAAGTTGAGAAAAAGTGATCATCGATTAAGCTTATTTTCTCTCTATCTGTTATAGTTTACGAGATATGGCCAGTTAAAGTTTAGAACATAAAATTTCTTCGATTGGCTTCATTTTTGCAACGAATACAGGTCTCGACGCGACTTACACGAATCTGGGCTTATTTTCTCTGTAGGCCTTTTGGCTGAGAAGCTATGGGCATTTAAAGTTGAGAAAAAGTGATCATCGATTAAGCTTATTTTCGCTCTATCTGTTATAGTTTACGAGTTATGTCCAGTTAAAGTTTAGAAAATAAAATTTCTTCGATTGGCTTCATTTTTGCAACGAATACAGATTTCGACGCGAATGACACGAATCTGGGTTTGTTTTCTCTGTAGGCCTTTTGGCTCAAAAGCTATGGGCAATTAAAGTTGAGAAAAAGTGATTATCGATTAAGCTTATTTTCTCTCTATCTGTTATAGTTTACGAGATATGGCCAGTTAAATTTTAGAAAATAAAATTTCTTCGATTGGCTTAATTTTTGCAACGAATACAGATTTCGACGCGACTGACACGAATCTGGGCTTATTTTCTCTGTAGGCATTTTGGCTGAGAAGCTATGGGCTTTTAAAGTTGAGAAAAAGTGATCATCGATTAAGCTTATTTTCGCTCTATCTGTTATAGTTTAGGAGTTATGGCCAGTTAAAGTTTAGAAAATAAAATTTCTTCGATTCGCTTCATTTTTGCAACGAATACAGATTTCGACGCGAATGACACGAATCTGGGTTTATTTTCTCTGTTGGCCTTTTGGCTCAAAAGCTATGGGCAATTAAAGTTGAGAAAAAGTCATCATCGATTAAGCTTATTTTCGCTCTATCTGTTATAGTTTAGGAGTTATGGCCAGTTAAAGTTTAGAAAATAAAATTTGGCTCAAAAGCTATGGGCAATTAAAGTTGAGAAAAAGTGATCATCGATTAATCTTATTTTCGCTCTAGCTGTTATAGTTTAGGAGTTATGGCCAGTTAAAGTTTAGAAAATAAAATTTCTTCGATAGGCTTCATTTTTGCAACGAATACAGGTCTCGACGCGACTTACACGAATCTGGGTTTATTTTCTCTGTAGGCCTTTTGGCTGAGAATCTAAGGGCATTTAAAGTTCAGAAAAAGTGACCATCGATTAAGCTTATTTTCGCTCTATCTGCTATAGTTTAGGAGTTATGGCCAGTTAAAGTTTAGAACATAAAATTTCTTCGATTGGCTTCATTTTTGCAACGAATACAGGTCTCGACGCGACTTACACGAATCTGGGCTTATTTTCTCTGTAGGCCTTTTGGCTGAGAAGCTATGGGCATTTAAAGTTGAGAAAAAGTGATCATCGATTAAGCTTATTTTCGCTCTATCTGTTATAGTTTACGAGATATGGCCAGTTAAAGTTTAGAAAATAAAATTTTTTCGATTGGCTTCATTTTTGCAACGAATACAGGTCTCGACGCGACTTACACGAATCTGGGCTTATTTTCTCTGTAGGCCTTTTGGATGAGAAGCTATGGGCATTTAAAGTTGAGAAAAAGTGATCATCGATTAAGCTTATTTTCGCTCTATCTGTTATAGTTTACGAGTTATGTCCAGTTAAAGTTTAGAAAATAAAATTTCTTCGATTGGCTTCATTTTTGCAACGAATACAGATTTCGACGCGAATGACACGAATCTGGGTTTATTTTCTCTGTAGGCCTTTTGGCTCAAAAGCTATGGGCAATTAAAGTTGAGAAAAAGTCATCATCGATTAAGCTTATTTTCGCTCTATCTGTTATAGTTTAGGAGTTATGGCCAGTTAAAGTTTAGAAAATAAAATTTGGCTCAAAAGCTATGGGCAATTAAAGTTGAGAAAAAGTGATCATCGATTAATCTTATTTTCGCTCTATCTGTTATAGTTTACGAGTTATGGCCAGTTAAAGTTTAGAAAATAAAATTTCTTCGATTGGCTTCATTTTTGCAACGAATACAGGTCTCGACGCGACTTACACGAATCTGGGCTTATTTTCTCTGTAGGCCTTTTGGATGAGAAGCTATGGGCATTTAAAGTTGAAAAAATGTGATCATCGATTAAGCTTATTTTCGCTCTATCTGCTATAGTTTAGGAGTTATGGCCAGTTAAAGTTTAGAACATAAAATTTCTTCGATTGGCTTCATTTTTCCAACGAATACAGGTCTCGACGCGACTTACACGAATCTGGGCTTATTTTCTCTGTAGGCCTTTTGGATGAGAAGCTATGGGCATTTAAAGTTGAGAAAAAGTGATCATCGATTAAGCTTATTTTCTCTCTATCTGTTATAGTTTAGGAGTTATGGCCAGTTAAAGTTTGGAAAATAAAATTTCTTCGATTGGCTTCATTTTTGCAACGAATACAGGTCTCGACGCGACTTACACGAACCTGGGTTTATTTTCTCTGTAGGCCTTTTGGCTGAGAATCTAAGGGCATTTAAAGTTCAGAAAAAGTGATCATCGATTAAGCTTATTTTCGCTCTATCTGCTATAGTTTAGGAGTTATGGCCAGTTAGAGTTTAGAACATAAAATATCTTCGATTGCCTTCATTTTTGCAACGAATACAGATTTCGACGCGAATGACACGAATCTGGGTTTATTTTCTCTGTAGGCCTTTTGGCTCAAAAGCTATGGGCAATTAAAGTTGAGAAAAAGTCATCATCGATTAAGCTTATTTTCGCTCTATCTGTTATAGTTTAGGAGTTATGGCCAGTTAAAGTTTAGAAAATAAAATTTGGCTCAAAAGCTATAGGTATTTAAATTTGAGAAAAAGTGATCATCGATTAAGCTTATTTTCGCTCTATCTGTTATAGTTTACGAGATATGGCCAGTTAAAGTTTAGAAAATAAAATTTCTTCGATTGGCTTCATTTTTGCAACGAATACAGGTCTCGACGCGACTTACACGGATCTGGGCTTGTTTTCTCTGTAGGCCTTTTGGCTCAAAAGCTATGGGCAATTAAAGTTGAGAAAAAGTGATCATCGATTAAGCTTATTTTCGCTCTATTTGTTATAGTTTACGAGTTATGGCCAGTTAAAGTTTAGAAAATAAAATTTCTTCGATTGGCTTAATTTTTGCAACGAATATAGGTCTCGACGCGACTTACACGAATCTGGGCTTATTTTCTCTGTAGGCCTTTTGACTGAGAAGCTATGGGCAATTAAAGTTGAGAAAAAGTCATCATCGATTAAGCTTATTTTCGCTCTATCTGCTATAGTTTAGGAGTTATGGCCAGTTAAATTTTAGAAAATAAAATTTCTTCGATTGGCTTCATTTTTGCAACGAATACAGATTTCGACGCGACTGACACGAATCTGGGCTTATTTTCTCTGTAGGCATTTTGGCTGAGAAGCTATGGGCTTTTAAAGTTGAGAAAAAGTGATCATCGATTAAGCTTATTTTCGCTCTATCTGTTATAGTTTAGGAGTTATGGCCAGTTAAAGTTTAGAAAATAAAATTTCTTCGATTCGCTTCATTTTTGCAACGAATACAGATTTCGACGCGAATGACACGAATCTGGGTTTATTTTCTCTGTTGGCCTTTTGGCTCAAAAGCTATGGGCAATTAAAGTTGAGAAAAAGTCATCATCGATTAAGCTTATTTTCGCTCTATCTGTTATAGTTTAGGAGTTATGGCCAGTTAAAGTTTAGAAAATAAATTTCTTCGATAGGCTTCATTTTTGCAACGAATACAGGTCTCGACGCGACTTACACGAATCTGGGTTTATTTTCTCTGTAGGCCTTTTGGCTGAGAATCTAAGGGCATTTAAAGTTCAGAAAAAGTGATCATCGATTAAGCTTATTTTCGCTCTATCTGCTATAGTTTAGGAGTTATGGCCAGTTAAAGTTTAGAACATAAAATTTCTTCGATTGCCTTCATTTTTGCAACGAATACAGGTCTCGACGCGACTTACACGAATCTGGGCTTATTTTCTCTGTAGGCCTTTTGGCTGAGAAGCTATGGGCATTTAAAGTTGAGAAAAAGTGATCATCGATTAAGCGTATTTTCGCTCTATCTGTTATAGTTTACGAGATATGGCCAGTTAAAGTTTAGAAAATAAAATTTCTTCGATTGGCTTCATTTTTGCAACGAATACAGGTCTCGACGCGACTTACACGAATCTGGGCTTATTTTCTCTGTAGGCCTTTTGGATGAGAAGCTATGGGCATTTAAAGTTGAGAAAAAGTGATCATCGATTAAGCTTATTTTCGCTCTATCTGTTATAGTTTACGAGTTATGTCCAGTTAAAGTTTAGAAAATAAAATTTCTTCGATTGGCTTCATTTTTGCAACGAATACAGATTTCGACGCGAATGACACGAATCTAGGTTTATTTTCTCTGTAGGCCTTTTGGCTCAAAAGCTATGGGCAATTAAAGTTGAGAAAAAGTCATCATCGATTAAGCTTATTTTCGCTCTATCTGTTATAGTCTAGGAGTTATGGCCAGTTAAAGTTTAGAAAATAAAATTTGGCTCAAAAGCTATGGGCAATTAAAGTTGAGAAAAAGTGATCATCGATTAATCTTATTTTCGCTCTATCTGTTATAGTTTACGAGTTATGGCCAGTTAAAGTTTAGAAAATAAAATTTCTTCGATTGGCTTCATTTTTGCAACGAATACAGGTCTCGACGCGACTTACACGAATCTGGGCTTATTTTCTCTGTAGGCCTTTTGGATGAGAAGCTATGGGCATTTAAAGTTGAAAAAATGTGATCATCGATTAAGCTTATTTTCGCTCTATCTGCTATAGTTTAGGAGTTATGGCCAGTTAATGTTTAGAACATAAAATTTCTTCGATTGGCTTCATTTTTGCAACGAATACAGGTATCGACGCGACTTACACGAATCTGGGCTTATTTTCTCTGTAGGCCTTTTGGATGAGAAGCTATGGGCATTTAAAGTTGAGAAAAAGTGATCATCGATTAAGCTTATTTTTTCTCTATCTGTTATAGTTTAGGAGTTATGGCCAGTTAAAGTTTGGAAAATAAAATTTCTTCGATTGGCTTCATTTTTGCAACGAATACAGGTCTCGACGCGACTTACACGAATCTGGGTTTATTTTCTCTGTAGGCCTTTTGGCTGAGAATCTAAGGGCATTTAAAGTTCAGAAAAAGTGATCATCGATTAAGCTTATTTTCGCTCTATCTGCTATAGTTTAGGAGTTATGGCCAGTTAGAGTTTAGAACATAAAATATCTTCGATTGCCTTCATTTTTGCAACGAATACAGGTCTCGACGCGACTTACACGAATCTGGGCTTATTTTCTCTGTAGGCCTTTTGGCTGAGAAGCTATGGGCTTTTAAAGTTGAGAAAAAGTGATCATCGATTAAGCTTATTTTCGCTCTATCTGTTATAGTTTAGGAGTTATGGCCAGTTAAAGTTTAGAAAATAAAATTTCTTCGATTCGCTTCATTTTTGCAACGAATACAGATTTCGACGCGAATGACACGAATCTGGGTTTATTTTCTCTGTAGGCCTTTTGGCTCAAAAGCTATGGGCAATTAAAGTTGAGAAAAAGTCATCATCGATTAAGCTTATTTTCGCTCTATCTGTTATAGTTTAGGAGTTATGGCCAGTTAAAGTTTAGAAAATAAAATTTGGCTCAAAAGCTATGGGCAATTAAAGTTGAGAAAAAGTGATCATCGATTAATCTTATTTTCGCTCTATCTGTTATAGTTTAGGAGTTATGGCCAGTTAAAGTTTAGAAAATAAAATTTCTTCGATTGGCTTCATTTTTGCAACGAATACAGGTTTCGACGCGACTTACACGAATCTGGGCTTATTTTCTCTGTAGGCCTTTTGGATGAGAAGCTATGGGCATTTAAAGTTGAGAAAAAGTGATCATCGATTAAGCTTAATTTCGCTCTATCTGTTATAGTTTAGGAGTTATGGCCAGTTAAAGTTTAGAAAATAAAATTTCTTCGATTGGCTTCATTTTTGCAACGAATACAGGTTTCGACGCGACTTACACGAATCTGGGCTTATTTTCTCTGTAGGCCTTTTGGATGAGAAGCTATGGGCATTTAAAGTTGAGAAAAAGTGATCATCGATTAAGCTTAATTTCGCTCTATCTGTTATAGTTTAGGAGTTATGGCCAGTTAGAGTTTAGAACATAAAATATCTTCGATTGCCTTCATTTTTGCAACGAATACAGGTCTCGACGCGACTTACACGAATCTGGGCTTATTTTCTCTGTAGGCCTTTTGGCTGAGAAGCTATGGGCTTTTAAAGTTGAGAAAAAGTGATCATCGATTAAGCTTATTTTCGCTCTATCTGTTATAGTTTAGGAGTTATGGCCAGTTAAAGTTTAGAAAATAAAATTTGGCTCAAAAGCTATGGGCAATTAAAGTTGAGAAAAAGTGATCATCGATTAATCTTATTTTCGCTCTATCTGTTATAGTTTAGGAGTTATGGCCAGTTAAAGTTTAGAAAATAAAATTTCTTCGATTGGCTTCATTTTTGCAACGAATACAGGTTTCGACGCGACTTACACGAATCTGGGCTTATTTTCTCTGTAGGCCTTTTGGATGAGAAGCTATGGGCATTTAAAGTTGAGAAAAAGTGATCATCGATTAAGCTTATTTTCGCTCTATCTGTTATAGTTTAGGAGTTATGGCCAGTTAAAGTTTAGAAAATAAAATTTGGCTCAAAAGCTATGGGCAATTAAAGTTGAGAAAAAGTGATCATCGATTAATCTTATTTTCGCTCTATCTGTTATAGTTTAGGAGTTATGGCCAGTTAAAGTTTAGAAAATAAAATTTCTTCGATTGGCTTCATTTTTGCAACGAATACAGGTTTCGACGCGACTTACACGAATCTGGGCTTATTTTCTCTGTAGGCCTTTTGGCTGAGAATCTAAGGGCATTTAAAGTTCAGAAAAAGTGATCATCGATTAAGCTTATTTTCGCTCTATCTGCTATAGTTTAGGAGTTATGGCCAGTTAGAGTTTAGAACATAAAATATCTTCGATTGCCTTCATTTTTGCAACGAATACAGGTCTCGACGCGACTTACACGAATCTGGGCTTATTTTCTCTGTAGGCCTTTTGGCTGAGAAGCTATGGGCTTTTAAAGTTGAGAAAAAGTGATCATCGATTAAGCTTATTTTCGCTCTATCTGTTATAGTTTAGGAGTTATGGCCAGTTAAAGTTTAGAAAATAAAATTTCTTCGATTCGCTTCATTTTTGCAACGAATACAGATTTCGACGCGAATGACACGAATCTGGGTTTATTTTCTCTGTAGGCCTTTTGGCTCAAAAGCTATGGGCAATTAAAGTTGAGAAAAAGTCATCATCGATTAAGCTTATTTTCGCTCTATCTGTTATAGTTTAGGAGTTATGGCCAGTTAAAGTTTAGAAAATAAAATTTGGCTCAAAAGCTATGGGCAATTAAAGTTGAGAAAAAGTGATCATCGATTAATCTTATTTTCGCTCTATCTGTTATAGTTTAGGAGTTATGGCCAGTTAAAGTTTAGAAAATAAAATTTCTTCGATTGGCTTCATTTTTGCAACGAATACAGGTTTCGACGCGACTTACACGAATCTGGGCTTATTTTCTCTGTAGGCCTTTTGGATGAGAAGCTATGGGCATTTAAAGTTGAGAAAAAGTGATCATCGATTAAGCTTAATTTCGCTCTATCTGTTATAGTTTAGGAGTTATGGCCAGTTAAAGTTTAGAAAATAAAATTTCTTCGATTGGCTTCATTTTTGCAACGAATACAGGTTTCGACGCGACTTACACGAATCTGGGCTTATTTTCTCTGTAGGCCTTTTGGATGAGAAGCTATGGGCATTTAAAGTTGAGAAAAAGTGATCATCGATTAAGCTTAATTTCGCTCTATCTGTTATAGTTTAGGAGTTATGGCCAGTTAGAGTTTAGAACATAAAATATCTTCGATTGCCTTCATTTTTGCAACGAATACAGGTCTCGACGCGACTTACACGAATCTGGGCTTATTTTCTCTGTAGGCCTTTTGGCTGAGAAGCTATGGGCATTTAAAGTTGAGAAAAAGTGATCATCGATTAAGCGTATTTTCGCTCTATCTGTTATAGTTTAGGAGTTATGGCCAGTTAGAGTTTAGAACATAAAATATCTTCGATTGCCTTCATTTTTGCAACGAATACAGGTCTCGACGCGACTTACACGAATCTGGGCTTATTTTCTCTGTAGGCCTTTTGGATGAGAAGCTATGGGCATTTAAAGTTGAGAAAAAGTGATCGTCGATTAAGCTTATTTTCGCTCTATCTGTTATAGTTTAGGAGTTATGGCCAGTTAAAGTTTAGAAAATAAAATTTCTTCGATAGGCTTCATTTTTGCAACGAATACAGGTCTCGACGCGACTTACGCGAATCTGGGTTTATTTTCTCTGTAGGCCTTTTGGCTGAGAATCTAAGGGCATTTAAAGTTCAGAAAAAGTGATCATCGATTAAGCTTATTTTCGCTCTATCTGCTATAGTTTAGGAGTTATGGCCAGTTAAAGTTTAGAACATAAAATTTCTTCGATTGGCTTCATTTTTGCAACGAATACAGGTCTCGACGCGACTTACACGAATCTGGGCTTATTTTCTCTGTAGGCCTTTTGGCTGAGAAGCTATGGGCATTTAAAGTTGAGAAAAAGTGATCATCGATTAAGCGTATTTTCGCTCTATCTGTTATAGTTTAGGAGTTATGGCCAGTTAGAGTTTAGAACATAAAATATCTTCGATTGCCTTCATTTTTGCAACGAATACAGGTCTCGACGCGACTTACACGAATCTGGGCTTATTTTCTCTGTAGGCCTTTTGGCTGAGAAGCTATGGGCTTTTAAAGTTGAGAAAAAGTGATCATCGATTAAGCTTATTTTCGCTCTATCTGTTATAGTTTAGGAGTTATGGCCAGTTAAAGTTTAGAAAATAAAATTTCTTCGATTCGCTTCATTTTTGCAACGAATACAGATTTCGACGCGAATGACACGAATCTGGGTTTATTTTCTCTGTAGGCCTTTTGGCTCAAAAGCTATGGGCAATTAAAGTTGAGAAAAAGTCATCATCGATTAAGCTTATTTTCGCTCTATCTGTTATAGTTTAGGAGTTATGGCCAGTTAAAGTTTAGAAAATAAAATTTGGCTCAAAAGCTATGGGCAATTAAAGTTGAGAAAAAGTGATCATCGATTAATCTTATTTTCGCTCTATCTGTTATAGTTTAGGAGTTATGGCCAGTTAAAGTTTAGAAAATAAAATTTCTTCGATTGGCTTCATTTTTGCAACGAATACAGGTTTCGACGCGACTTACACGAATCTGGGCTTATTTTCTCTGTAGGCCTTTTGGATGAGAAGCTATGGGCATTTAAAGTTGAGAAAAAGTGATCATCGATTAAGCTTAATTTCGCTCTATCTGTTATAGTTTAGGAGTTATGGCCAGTTAAAGTTTAGAAAATAAAATTTCTTCGATTGGCTTCATTTTTGCAACGAATACAGGTTTCGACGCGACTTACACGAATCTGGGCTTATTTTCTCTGTAGGCCTTTTGGATGAGAAGCTATGGGCATTTAAAGTTGAGAAAAAGTGATCATCGATTAAGCTTAATTTCGCTCTATCTGTTATAGTTTAGGAGTTATGGCCAGTTAGAGTTTAGAACATAAAATATCTTCGATTGCCTTCATTTTTGCAACGAATACAGGTCTCGACGCGACTTACACGAATCTGGGCTTATTTTCTCTGTAGGCCTTTTGGCTGAGAAGCTATGGGCTTTTAAAGTTGAGAAAAAGTGATCATCGATTAATCTTATTTTCGCTCTATCTGTTATAGTTTAGGAGTTATGGCCAGTTAAAGTTTAGAAAATAAAATTTCTTCGATTGGCTTCATTTTTGCAACGAATACAGGTTTCGACGCGACTTACACGAATCTGGGCTTATTTTCTCTGTAGGCCTTTTGGATGAGAAGCTATGGGCATTTAAAGTTGAGAAAAAGTGATCATCGATTAAGCTTAATTTCGCTCTATCTGTTATAGTTTAGGAGTTATGGCCAGTTAGAGTTTAGAACATAAAATATCTTCGATTGCCTTCATTTTTGCAACGAATACAGGTCTCGACGCGACTTACACGAATCTGGGCTTATTTTCTCTGTAGGCCTTTTGGATGAGAAGCTATGGGCATTTAAAGTTGAGAAAAAGTGATCGTCGATTAAGCTTATTTTCGCTCTATCTGTTATAGTTTAGGAGTTATGGCCAGTTAAAGTTTAGAAAATAAAATTTCTTCGATAGGCTTCATTTTTGCAACGAATACAGGTCTCGACGCGACTTACGCGAATCTGGGTTTATTTTCTCTGTAGGCCTTTTGGCTGAGAATCTAAGGGCATTTAAAGTTCAGAAAAAGTGATCATCGATTAAGCTTATTTTCGCTCTATCTGCTATAGTTTAGGAGTTATGGCCAGTTAAAGTTTAGAACATAAAATTTCTTCGATTGGCTTCATTTTTGCAACGAATACAGGTCTCGACGCGACTTACACGAATCTGGGCTTATTTTCTCTGTAGGCCTTTTGGCTGAGAAGCTATGGGCATTTAAAGTTGAGAAAAAGTGATCATCGATTAAGCGTATTTTCGCTCTATCTGTTATAGTTTACGAGATATGGCCAGTTAAAGTTTAGAAAATAAAATTTCTTCGATTGGCTTCATTTTTGCAACGAATACAGGTCTCGACGCGACTTACACGAATCTGGGCTTATTTTCTCTGTAGGCCTTTTGGATGAGAAGCTATGGGCATTTAAAGTTGAAAAAATGTGATCATCGATTAAGCTTATTTTCGCTCTATCTGCTATAGTTTAGGAGTTATGGCCAGTTAAAGTTTAGAACATAAAATTTCTTCGATTGGCTTCATTTTTGCAACGAATACAGGTCTCGACGCGACTTACACGAATCTGGGCTTATTTTCTCTGTAGGCCTTTTGGATGAGAAGCTATGGGCATTTAAAGTTGAGAAAAAGTGATCATCGATTAAGCTTATTTTCGCTCTATCTGTTATAGTTTACGAGTTATGTCCAGTTAAAGTTTAGAAAATAAAATTTCTTCGATTGGCTTCACTTTTGCAACGAATACAGATTTCGACGCGAATGACACGAATCTGGGTTTATTTTCTCTGTAGGCCTTTTGGCTCAAAAGCTATGGGCAATTAAAGTTGAGAAAAAGTCTTCATCGATTAAGCTTATTTTCGCTCTATCTGTTATAGTTTAGGAGTTATGTCCAGTTAAAGTTTAGAAAATAAAATTTCTTCGATTGGCTTCACTTTTGCAACGAAAACAGATTTCGACGCGAATGACACGAATCTGGGTTTATTTTCTCTGTAGGCCTTTTGGCTCAAAAGCTATGGGCAATTAAAGTTGAGAAAAAGTGATCATCGATTAATCTTATTTTCGCTCTATCTGTTATAGTTTACGAGTTATGGCCAGTTAAAGTTTAGAAAATAAAATTTCTTCGATTGGCTTCATTTTTGCAACGAATACAGGTCTCGACGCGACTTACACGAATCTGGGCTTATTTTCTCTGTAGGCCTTTTGGATGAGAAGCTATGGGCATTTAAAGTTGAAAAAATGTGATCATCGATTAAGCTTATTTTCGCTCTATCTGCTATAGTTTAGGAGTTATGGCCAGTTAAAGTTTAGAACATAAAATTTCTTCGATTGGCTTCATTTTTGCAACGAATACAGGTCTCGACGCGACTTACACGAATCTGGGCTTATTTTCTCTGTAGGCCTTTTGGATGAGAAGCTATGGGCATTTAAAGTTGAGAAAAAGTGATCATCGATTAAGCTTATTTTCTCTCTATCTGTTATAGTTTAGGAGTTATGGCCAGTTAAAGTTTGGAAAATAAAATTTCTTCGATTGGCTTCATTTTTGCAACGAATACAGGTCTCGACGCGACTTACACGAATCTGGGTTTATTTTCTCTGTAGGCCTTTTGGCTGAGAATCTAAGGGCATTTAAAGTTCAGAAAAAGTGATCATCGATTAAGCTTATTTTCGCTCTATCTGCTATAGTTTAGGAGTTATGGCCAGTTAGAGTTTAGAACATAAAATATCTTCGATTGCCTTCATTTTTGCAACGAATACAGGTCTCGACGCGACTTACACGAATCTGGGCTTATTTTCTCTGTAGGCCTTTTGGATGAGAAGCTATGGGCATTTAAAGTTGAAAAAATGTGATCATCGATTAAGCTTATTTTCGCTCTATCTGCTATAGTTTAGGAGTTATGGCCAGTTAAAGTTTAGAACATAAAATTTCTTCGATTGGCTTCATTTTTGCAACGAATACAGGTCTCGACGCGACTTACACGAATCTGGGCTTATTTTCTCTGTAGGCCTTTTGGATGAGAAGCTATGGGCATTTAAAGTTGAGAAAAAGTGATCATCGATTAAGCTTATTTTCTCTCTATCTGTTATAGTTTAGGAGTTATGGCCAGTTAAAGTTTAGAAAATAAAATTTCTTCGATTCGCTTCATTTTTGCAACGAATACAGGTCTCGACGCGACTTACACGAATCTGGGCTTATTTTCTCTGTAGGCCTTTTGGATGAGAAGCTATGGGCATTTAAAGTTGAAAAAATGTGATCATCGATTAAGCTTATTTTCGCTCTATCTGCTATAGTTTAGGAGTTATGGCCAGTTAAAGTTTAGAACATAAAATTTCTTCGATTGGCTTCATTTTTGCAACGAATACAGGTCTCGACGCGACTTACACGAATCTGGGCTTATTTTCTCTGTAGGCCTTTTGGATGAGAAGCTATGGGCATTTAAAGTTGAGAAAAAGTGATCATCGATTAAGCTTATTTTCTCTCTATCTGTTATAGTTTAGGAGTTATGGCCAGTTAAAGTTTGGAAAATAAAATTTCTTCGATTGGCTTCATTTTTGCAACGAATACAGGTCTCGACGCGACTTACACGAATCTGGGTTTATTTTCTCTGTAGGCCTTTTGGCTGAGAATCTAAGGGCATTTAAAGTTCAGAAAAAGTGATCATCGATTAAGCTTATTTTCGCTCTATCTGCTATAGTTTAGGAGTTATGGCCAGTTAGAGTTTAGAACATAAAATATCTTCGATTGCCTTCATTTTTGCAACGAATACAGGTCTCGACGCGACTTACACGAATCTGGGCTTATTTTCTCTGTAGGCCTTTTGGATGAGAAGCTATGGGCATTTAAAGTTGAAAAAATGTGATCATCGATTAAGCTTATTTTCGCTCTATCTGCTATAGTTTAGGAGTTATGGCCAGTTAAAGTTTAGAACATAAAATTTCTTCGATTGGCTTCATTTTTGCAACGAATACAGGTCTCGACGCGACTTACACGAATCTGGGCTTATTTTCTCTGTAGGCCTTTTGGCTGAGAAGCTATGGGCATTTAAAGTTGAGAAAAAGTGATCATCGATTAAGCGTATTTTCGCTCTATCTATTATAGTTTACGAGATATGGCCAGTTAAAGTTTAGAAAATAAAATTTCTTCGATTGGCTTCATTTTTGCAACGAATACAGGTCTCGACGCGACTTACACGAATCTGGGCTTATTTTCTCTGTAGGCCTTTTGGATGAGAAGCTATGGGCATTTAAAGTTGAAAAAATGTGATCATCGATTAAGCTTATTTTCGCTCTATCTGCTATAGTTTAGGAGTTATGGCCAGTTAAAGTTTAGAACATAAAATTTCTTCGATTGGCTTCATTTTTGCAACGAATACAGGTCTCGACGCGACTTACACGAATCTGGGCTTATTTTCTCTGTAGGCCTTTTGGATGAGAAGCTATGGGCATTTAAAGTTGAGAAAAAGTGATCATCGATTAAGCTTATTTTCTCTCTATCTGTTATAGTTTAGGAGTTATGGCCAGTTAAAGTTTGGAAAATAAAATTTCTTCGATTGGCTTCATTTTTGCAACGAATACAGGTCTCGACGTGACTTACACGAATCTGGGTTTATTTTCTCTGTAGGCCTTTTGGCTGAGAATCTAAGGGCATTTAAAGTTCAGAAAAAGTGATCATCGATTAAGCTTATTTTCGCTCTATCTGCTATAGTTTAGGAGTTATGGCCAGTTAGAGTTTAGAACATAAAATATCTTCGATTGCCTTCATTTTTGCAACGAATACAGGTCTCGACGCGACTTACACGAATCTGGGCTTATTTTCTCTGTAGGCCTTTTGGATGAGAAGCTATGGGCATTTAAAGTTGAAAAAATGTGATCATCGATTAAGCTTATTTTCGCTCTATCTGCTATAGTTTAGGAGTTATGGCCAGTTAAAGTTTAGAACATAAAATTTCTTCGATTGGCTTCATTTTTGCAACGAATACAGGTCTCGACGCGACTTACACGAATCTGGGCTTATTTTCTCTGTAGGCCTTTTGGCTGAGAAGCTATGGGCATTTAAAGTTGAGAAAAAGTGATCATCGATTAAGCGTATTTTCGCTCTATCTATTATAGTTTACGAGATATGGCCAGTTAAAGTTTAGAAAATAAAATTTCTTCGATTGGCTTCATTTTTGCAACGAATACAGGTCTCGACGCGACTTACACGAATCTGGGCTTATTTTCTCTGTAGGCCTTTTGGATGAGAAGCTATGGGCATTTAAAGTTGAAAAAATGTGATCATCGATTAAGCTTATTTTCGCTCTATCTGCTATAGTTTAGGAGTTATGGCCAGTTAGAGTTTAGAACATAAAATATCTTCGATTGCCTTCATTTTTGCAACGAATACAGGTCTCGACGCGACTTACACGAATCTGGGCTTATTTTCTCTGTAGGCCTTTTGGATGAGAAGCTATGGGCATTTAAAGTTGAAAAAATGTGATCATCGATTAAGCTTATTTTCGCTCTATCTGCTATAGTTTAGGAGTTATGGCCAGTTAAAGTTTCGAACATAAAATTTCTTCGATTGGCTTCATTTTTGCAACGAATACAGGTCTCGACGCGAATGACACGAATCTGGGTTTATTTTCTCTGTAGGCCTTTTGGCTCAAAAGCTATGGGCAATTAAAGTTGAGAAAAAGTCATCATCGATTAAGCTTATTTTCGCTCTATCTGTTATAGTTTAGGAGTTATGGCCAGTTAAAGTTTAGAAAATAAAATTTGGCTCAAAAGCTATAGGTATTTAAATTTGAGAAAAAGTGATCATCGATTAAGCTTATTTTCGCTCTATCTGTTATAGTTTACGAGATATGGCCAGTTAAAGTTTAGAAAATAAAATTTCTTCGATTGGCTTCATTTTTGCAACGAATACAGGTCTCGACGCGACTTACACGAATCTGGGCTTATTTTCTCTGTAGGCCTTTTGACTGAGAAGCTATGGGCAATTAAAGTTGAGAAAAAGTCATCATCGATTAAGCTTATTTTCGCTCTATCTGCTATAGTTTAGGAGTTATGGCCAGTTAAAGTTTAGAAAATAAATTTCTTCGATAGGCTTCATTTTTGCAACGAATACAGGTCTCGACGCGACTTACACGAATCTGGGTTTATTTTCTCTGTAGGCCTTTTGGCTGAGAATCTAAGGGCATTTAAAGTTCAGAAAAAGTGATCATCGATTAAGCTTATTTTCGCTCTATCTGCTATAGTTTAGGAGTTATGGCCAGTTAAAGTTTAGAACATAAAATTTCTTCGATTGCCTTCATTTTTGCAACGAATACAGGTCTCGACGCGACTTACACGAATCTGGGCTTATTTTCTCTGTAGGCCTTTTGGCTGAGAAGCTATGGGCATTTAAAGCTGAGAAAAAGTGATCATCGATTAAGTTTATTTTCGCTCTGTCTGTTATAGTTTACGAGTTATGGCCAGTTAAAGTTTAGAACATAAAATTTCTTCGATTGGCTTCATTTTTGCAACGAATACAGGTCTCGACGCGACTTACACGAATCTGGGCTTATTTTCTCTGTAGGCCTTTTGGCTGAGAAGCTATGGGCATTTAAAGTTGAGAAAAAGTGATCATCGATTAAGCGTATTTTCGCTCTATCTATTATAGTTTACGAGATATGGCCAGTTAAAGTTTAGAAAATAAAATTTCTTCGATTGGCTTCATTTTTGCAACGAATACAGGTCTCGACGCGACTTACACGAATCTGGGCTTATTTTCTCTGTAGGCCTTTTGGATGAGAAGCTATGGGCATTTAAAGTTGAGAAAAAGTGATCATCGATTAAGCTTATTTTCGCTCTATCTGTTATAGTTTACGAGTTATGTCCAGTTAAAGTTTAGAAAATAAAATTTCTTCGATTGGCTTCATTTTTGCAACGAATACAGATTTCGACGCGAATGACACGAATCTGGGTTTATTTTCTCTGTAGGCCTTTTGGCTGAGAAGCTATGGGCAATTAAAGTTGAGAAAAAGTCATCATCGATTAAGCTTATTTTCGCTCTATCTGTTATAGTTTAGGAGTTATGGCCAGTTAAAGTTTAGAAAATAAAATTTGGCTCAAAAGCTATGGGCAATTAAAGTTGAGAAAAAGTGATCATCGATTAATCTTATTTTCGCTCTATCTGTTATAGTTTACGAGTTATGGCCAGTTAAAGTTTAGAAAATAAAATTTCTTCGATTGGCTTCATTTTTGCAACGAATACAGGTCTCGACGCGACTTACACGAATCTGGGCTTATTTTCTCTGTAGGCCTTTTGGATGAGAAGCTATGGGCATTTAAAGTTGAAAAAATGTGATCATCGATTAAGCTTATTTTCGCTCTATCTGCTATAGTTTAGGAGTTATGGCCAGTTAAAGTTTAGAACATAAAATTTCTTCGATTGGCTTCATTTTTGCAACGAATACAGGTCTCGACGCGACTTACACGAATCTGGGCTTATTTTCTCTGTAGGCCTTTTGGATGAGAAGCTATGGGCATTTAAAGTTGAGAAAAAGTGATCATCGATTAAGCTTATTTTCTCTCTATCTGTTATAGTTTAGGAGTTATGGCCAGTTAAAGTTTGGAAAATAAAATTTCTTCGATTGGCTTCATTTTTGCAACGAATACAGGTCTCGACGTGACTTACACGAATCTGGGTTTATTTTCTCTGTAGGCCTTTTGGCTGAGAATCTAAGGGCATTTAAAGTTCAGAAAAAGTGATCATCGATTAAGCTTATTTTCGCTCTATCTGCTATAGTTTAGGAGTTATGGCCAGTTAGAGTTTAGAACATAAAATATCTTCGATTGCCTTCATTTTTGCAACGAATACAGGTCTCGACGCGACTTACACGAATCTGGGCTTATTTTCTCTGTAGGCCTTTTGGCTGAGAAGCTATGGGCTTTTAAAGTTGAGAAAAAGTGATCATCGATTAAGCTTATTTTCGCTCTATCTGTTATAGTTTAGGAGTTATGGCCAGTTAAAGTTTAGAAAATAAAATTTCTTCGATTCGCTTCATTTTTGCAACGAATACAGATTTCGACGCGAATGACACGAATCTGGGTTTATTTTCTCTGTAGGCCTTTTGGCTCAAAAGCTATGGGCAATTAAAGTTGAGAAAAAGTCATCATCGATTAAGCTTATTTTCGCTCTATCTGTTATAGTTTAGGAGTTATGGCCAGTTAAAGCTTAGAAAATAAAATTTCTTCGATTGGCTTCATTTTTGCAACGAATACAGGTCTCGACGCGACATACACGAATCTGTGCTTATTTTCTCTGTAGGCCTTTTGGATGAGAAGCTATAGGTATTTAAAGTTGAGAAAAAGTGATCATCGATTAAGCTTATTTTCGCTCTATCTGCTATAGTTTAGGAGTTATGGCCAGTTAAAGTTTAGAACATAAAATTTCTTCTGTTGGCTTCATTTTTGCAACGAATACAGGTCTCGACGCGACTTACACGAATCTGGGCTTATTTTCTCTGTAGGCCTTTTGGATGAGAAGCTATGGGCATTTAAAGTTGAGAAAAAGTGATCATCGATTAAGCTTATTTTCGCTCTATCTGTTATAGTTTACGAGTTATGTCCAGTTAAAGTTTAGAAAATAAAATTTCTTCGATTGGCTTCATTTTTGCAACGCGAATGACACGAATCTGGGTTTGTTTTCTCTGTAGGCCTTTTGGCTCAAAAGCTATGGGCATTAAAGTTGAGAAAAAGTGATCTTCGATTAAGCTTATTTTCGCTCTATCTGTTATAGTTTACGAGTTATGTCCAGTTAAAGTTAAGAAAATAAAATTTCTTCGATTGGCTTCATTTTTGCAACGAATACAGATTTCGACGCGAATGACACGAATCTGGGTTTATTTTCTCTGTAGGCCTTTTGGCTCAAAAGCTATGGGCAATTAAAGTTGAGAAAAAGTGATCATCGATTAATCTTATTTTCGCTCTATCTGCTATAGTTTAGGAGTTATGGCCAGTTAAAGTTTAGAACATAAAATTTCTTCGATTGGCTTCATTTTTGCAACGAATACAGGTCTCGACGCGACTTACACGAATCTGGGCTTATTTTCTCTGTAGGCCTTTTGACTGAGAAGCTATGGGCATTTAAAGTTGAGAAAAAGTGATCATCGATTAAGCTTATTTTCGCTCTCTCTGTTATAGTTTACGAGTTATGTCCAGTTAAAGTTTAGAAAATAAAATTACTTCGATTGGCTTCATTTTTGCAACGAATACAGATTTCGACGCGAATGACACGAATCTGGGTTTATTTTCTCTGTAGACCTTTTGGCTCAAAAGCTATGGGCAATTAAAGTTGAGAAAAAGTGATCATCGATTAAGCTTATTTTCGCTCTATCTGTTATAGTTTAGGAGTTATGGCCAGTTAAAGTTTAGAAAATAAAATTTCTTCGATTGGCTTAATTTTTGCAACGAATATAGGTCTCGACGCGACTTACACGAATCTGGGCTTATTTTCTCTAGGCTTTTTGGCTGAGAAGCTATTGGCATTTAAAGTTGAAAAAAAGTCATCATCGATTAAGCTTATTTTCGCTCTATCTGCTATAGTTTAGGAGTTATGGCCAGTTAAAGTTTAGAAAATAAAATTTCTTCGATTGGCTTCATTTTTGCAACGAATACAGGTCTCGACGCGACTTACACGAATCTGGGCTTATTTTCTCTGTAAAATTTTTGGCTGAGAAGCTATTGGCATTTAAAGTTGAAAAAAAGTGATCAACGATTAAGCTTATTTTCGCTCTATCTGCTATAGTTTGGGAGTTATGGCCAGTTAAAGTTTAGAACATAAAATTTCTTCGATTGGCTTCATTTTTGCAACGAATACAGGTCTCGACGCGACTTACACGAATCTGGGCTTATTTTCTCTGTAGGCCATTTGGCTGAGAAGCTATGGGCAATTAAAGTTGAGAAAAAGTGATCATCGATTAAGCTTATTTTCGCTCTATCTGTTATAGTTTAGGAGTTATGGCCAGTTAAAGTTTAGAAAATAAAATTTCTTCGATTGGCTTCATTTTTGCAACGAATACAGGTCTCGACGCGACTTACACGAATCTGGGCTTATTTTCTCTGTAGGCCTTTTGGATGAGAAGCTATGGGCATTTAAAGTTGAGAAAAAGTGATCATCGATTAAGCTTATTTTCGCTCTATCTGTTATAGTTTACGAGTTATGTCCAGTTAAAGTTTAGAAAATAAAATTTCTTCGATTGGCTTCATTTTTGCAACGAATACAGATTTCGACGCGAATGACACGAATCTGGGTTTATTTTCTCTGTAGGCCTTTTGGCTCAAAAGCTATGGGCAATTAAAGTTGAGAAAAAGTGATCATTGATTAAGCTTATTTTCTCTCTATCTGTTATAGTTTACGAGATATGGCCAGTTAAAGTTTAGAAAATAAAATTTCTTCGATTGGCTTCATTTTTGCAACGAATACAGGTCTCGACGCGACTTACACGAATCTGGGCTTATTTTCTCTGTAGGCCTTTTGGATGAGAAGCTATGGGCATTTAAAGTTGAAAAAAAGTGATCATCGATTAAGCTTATTTTCGCTCTATCTGTTATAGTTTACGAGTTATGGCCAGTTAAAGTTTAGAACATAAAATTTCTTCGATTGGCTTCATTTTTGCAACGAATACAGGTCTCGACGCGACTTACACGAATCTGGGCTTATTTTCTCTGTAGGCCTTTTGGCTGAGAAGCTATGGGCATTTAAAGTTGAGAAAAAGTGATCATCGATTAAGCTTATTTTCGCTCTATCTGTTATAGTTTACGAGATATGGCCAGTTAAAGTTTAGAAAATAAAATTTCTTCGATTGGCTTCATTTTTGCAACGAATACAGGTCTCGACGCGACTTACACGAATCTGGGCTTATTTTCTCTGTAGGCCTTTTGGATGAGAAGCTATGGGCATTTAAAGTTGAGAAAAAGTGATCATCGATTAAGCTTATTTTCCCTCTATCTGTTATAGTTTACGAGATATGGCCAGTTAAAGTTTGGAAAATAAAATTTCTTCGATTGGCTTCATTTTTGCAACGAATACAGGTCTCGACGCGACTGACACGAATCTGGGCTTATTTTCTCTGTAGGCCTTTTGGATGAGAAGCTATGGGCATTTAAAGTTGAGAAAAAGTGATCATCGATTAAGCTTATTTTTTCTCTATCTGTTATAGTTTAGGAGTTATGGCCAGTTAAAGTTTAGAACATAAAATTTCTTCGATTGGCTTCATTTTTGCAACGAATACAGGTCTCGACGCGACTTACACGAATCTGGGCTTATTTTCTCTGTAGGCCTTTTGGATGAGAAGCTATGGGCATTTAAAGTTGAGAAAAAGTGATCATCGATTAAGCTTATTTTCGCTCTATCTGTTATAGTTTACGAGTTATGGCCAGTTAAAGTTTAGAAAATAAAATTTCTTCTAGGCCTTTTGGCTCAAAAGCTATGGGCAATTAAAGTTGAGAAAAAGTTCGCTCTATCTGTTATAGTTTAGGAGTTATGGCCAGTTAAAATTTAGAAAATGAAATTTGGCTCAAAAGCTATCGGCAATTAAAGTTGAGAAAAAGTGATCATCGATTAAGCTTATTTTCGCTCTATCTGTTATAGTTTACGAGTTATGGCCAGTTAAAGTTTAGAACATAAAATTTCTTCGATTGGCTTCATTTTTGCAACGAATACAGGTCTCGACGCGACTTACACGAATCTGGGCTTATTTTCTCTGTAGGCCTTTTGGCTGAGAAGCTATGGGCATTTAAAGTTGAGAAAAAGTGATCATCGATTAAGCTTATTTTCGCTCTATCTGTTATAGTTTACGAGTTATGGCCAGTTAAAGTTTAGAACATAAAATTTCTTCGATTGGCTTCATTTTTGCAACGAATACAGGTCTCGACGCGACTTACACGAATCTGGGCTTATTTTCTCTGTAGGCCTTTTGGATGAGAAGCTATGGGCATTTAAAGTTGAGAAAAAGTGATCATCGATTAAGCTTATTTTCGCTCTATCTGTTATAGTTTACGAGTTATGGCCAGTTAAAGTTTAGAAAATAAAATTTCTTCTAGGCCTTTTGGCTCAAAAGCTATGGGCAATTAAAGTTGAGAAAAAGTTCGCTCTATCTGTTATAGTTTAGGAGTTATGGCCAGTTAAAATTTAGAAAATGAAATTTTGCTCAAAAGCTATCGGCAATTAAAGTTGAGAAAAAGTGATCATCGATTAAGCTTATTTTCGCTCTATCTGTTATAGTTTACGAGTTATGGCCAGTTAAAGTTTAGAACATAAAATTTCTTCGATTGGCTTCATTTTTGCAACGAATACAGGTCTCGACGCGACTTACACGAATCTGGGCTTATTTTCTCTGTAGGCCTTTTGGCTGAGAAGCTATGGGCATTTAAAGTTGAAAAAAGTGATCATCGATTAAGCTTATTTTCGCTTTATCTGTTATAGTTTACGAGTTATGGCCAGTTAAAGTTTAGAAAATAATATTTCTTCTAGGCCTTTTGGCTCAAAAGCTATGGGCAATTAAAGTTGAGAAAAAGTTCGCTCTATCTGTTATAGTTTAGGAGTTATGGCCAGTTAAAGTTTAGAAAATGAAATTTGTCTCAAAAGCTATTGGCAATTAAAGTTGAGAAAAAGTGATCATCGATTAAGCTTATTTTCGCTCTATCTGTTATAGCTTAGGAGTTATGGCCAGTTAAAGTTTAGAAAATAAAAGAAGCTATGGGCATTTAAAGTTGAAAAAAGTGATCATCGATTAAGCTTATTTTCGCTCTATCTGTTATAGTCTAGGAGTTATGGCCAGTTAAAGTTTAGAAAATAAAATTTCTTCGATTGGCTTCATTTTTGCAACGAATACAGGTCTCGACGCGACTTACACGAATCTGGGCTTATTTTCTCTGTAGGCCTTTTGGCTGAGAAGCTATGGGCATTTAAAGTTGAGAAAAAGTGATCATCGATTAAGCTTATTTTCGCTCTATCTGTTATAGTCTAGGAGTTATGGCCAGTTAAAGTTTAGAACATAAAATTTCTTCGATTGGCTTCATTTTTGCAACGAATACAGGTCTCGACGCGACTTACACGAATCTGGGCTTATTTTCTCTGTAGGCCTTTTGGCTGAGAAGCTATGGGCATTTAAAGTTGAGAAAAAGTGATCATCGATTAAGCTTATTTTTGCTCTATCTGTTATAGTCTAGGAGTTATGGCCAGTTAAAGTTTAGAAAATAAAATTTCTTCGATTGGCTTAATTTTTGCAACGAATACAGGTCTCGACGCGACTTACACGAATCTGGGCTTATTTTCTCTGTAGGCCTTTTGGCTGAGAAGCTATGGGCATTTAAAGTTGAAAAAAGTGATCATCGATTAAGCTTATTTTCGCTTTATCTGTTATAGTTTACGAGTTATGGCCAGTTAAAGTTTAGAAAATAATATTTCTTCTAGGCCTTTTGGCTCAAAAGCTATGGGCAATTAAAGTTGAGAAAAAGTTCGCTCTATCTGTTATAGTTTAGGAGTTATGGCCAGTTAAAGTTTAGAAAATGAAATTTGTCTCAAAAGCTATTGGCAATTAAAGTTGAGAAAAAGTGATCATCGATTAAGCTTATTTTCGCTCTATCTGTTATAGTTTAGGAGTTATGGCCAGTTAAAGTTTAGAAAATAAAATTTCTTCGATTGGCTTCATTTTTGCAACGAATACAGATTTCGACGCGACTGACACGAATCTGGGCTTATTTTCTCTGTAGGCCTTTTGGCTGAGAAGCTATGGGCATTTAAAGTTGAGAAGAAGTGGTCATCGATTAAGCTTATTTTCGCTCTATCTGTTATAGTTTAGGAGTTATGGCCAGTTAAAGTTTAGAAAATAAAATTTCTTCGATTGGCTTAATTTTTGCAACGAATATAGGTCTCGACGCGACTTACACGAATCTGGGCTTATTTTCTCTGTAGGCTTTTTGGCTGAGAAGCTATTGGCATTTAAAGTTGAAAAAAAGTCATCATCGATTAAGCTTATTTTCGCTCTATCTGCTGTAGTTTAGGAGTTATGGCCAGTTAAAGTTTAGAAAATAAAATTTCTTCGATTGGCTTCATTTTTGCAACGAATACAGGTCTCGACGCGACTTACACGAATCTGGGCTTATTTTCTCTGTAGGCCTGTAGGCTGAGAAGCTATGGGTATTTAAAGTTGAGAAAAAGTGATCATCGATTCAGCTTATTTTCGCTCTATCTGTTATAGTTTACGAGATATGGCCAGTTAAAGTTTAGAAAATAAAATTTCTTCGATTGGCTTCATTTTCGCAACGAATACAGGTCTCGACGCGACTTACACGAATCTGGGCTTATTTTCTCTGTAGGCCTTTTGGATGAGAAGCTATGGGCATTTAAAGTTGAAAAAAAGTGATCATCGATTATGCTTATTTTCGCTCTATCTGTTATAGTTTACGAGTTATGGCCAGTTAAAGTTTAGAACATAAAATTTCTTCGATTGGCTTCATTTTTGCAACGAATACAGGTCTCGACGCGACTTACACGAATCTGTGTTTATTTTCTCGGTAGGCCTTTTGACTCAAAAGCTATGGGCATTTAAAGTTGAGAAAAAGTGATTATCGATTAAGCTTATTTTCGCTCTATCTGTTATAGTTTAGGAGTTATGGCCAGTTAAAGTTTAGAAAATAAAATTTCTTCGATTGGCTTAATTTTTGCAACGAATATTGGTCTCGACGCGACTTACACGAATCTGGGCTTATTTTCTCTGTAGGCTTTTTGGCTGAGAAGCTATTGGCATTTAAAGTTGAAAAAAAGTCATCATCGATTAAGCTTATTTTCGCTCTATCTGCTATAGTTTAGGAGTTATGGCCAGTTAAAGTTTAGAAAATAAAATTTCTTCGATTGGCTTCATTTTTGCAACGAATACAGGTCTCGACGCGACTTACACGAATCTGGGCTTATTTTCTCTGTAGGCCTTTTGGATGAGAAGCTATGGGCATTTAAAGTTGAGAAAAAGTGATCATCGATTAAGCTTATTTTCGCTCTATCTTTTATAGTTTACGAGTTATGGCCAGTTAAAGTTTAGAAAATAAAATTTCTTCGATTGGCTTCATTTTTGCAACGAATACAGATTTCGACGCGAATGACACGAATCTGGGTTTATTTTCTCTGTAGGCCTTTTGGCTCAAAAGCTATGGGCAATTAAAGTTGAGAAAAAGTGATCATCGATTAAGCTTATTTTCTCTCTATCTGTTATAGTTTACGAGATATGGCCAGTTAAAGTTTAGAAAATAAAATTTCTTCGATTGGCTTCATTTTTGCAACGAATACAGGTCTCGACGCGACTTACACGGATCTGGGCTTGTTTTCTCTGTAGGCCTTTTGGCTCAAAAGCTATGGGCAATTAAAGTTGAGAAAAAGTGATCATCGATTAAGCTTATTTTCGCTCTATCTGTTATAGTTTACGAGTTATGGCCAGTTAGAGTTTAGAAAATAAAATTTCTTCGATTGGCTTCATTTTTGCAACGAATATAGGTCTCGACGCGACTTAAACGAATCTGGGCTTATTTTCTCTGTAGGCTTTTTGGCTGAGAAGCTATTGGCATTTAAAGTTGAAAAAAAGTCATCATCGATTAAGCTTATTTTCGCTCTATCTGCTATAGTTTAGGAGTTATGGCCAGTTAAAGTTTAGAAAATAAAATTTCTTCGATTGGCTTCATTTTTGCAACGAATACAGGCCTCGACGCGACTTACACGAATCTGGGCTTATTTTCTCTGTAGGCCTTTTGGCTGAGAAGCTATGGGAAATTAAAGTTGAGAAAAAGTGATCATCGATTAAGCTTATTTTCGCTCTATCTGTTATAGTTTAGGAGTTATGGCCAGTTAAAGTTTAGAAAATAAAATTTCTTCGATTGGCTTCATTTTTGCAACGAATACAGATTTCGACGCGACTGACACGAATCTGGGCTTATTTTCTCTGTAGGCATTTTGGCTGAGAAGCTATGGGCTTTTAAAGTTGAGAAAAAGTGATCATCGATTAAGCTTATTTTCGCTCTATCTGTTATAGTTTAGGAGTTATGGCCAGTTAAAGTTTAGAAAATAAAATTTCTTCGATTCGCTTCATTTTTGCAACGAATACAGATTTCGACGCGAATGACACGAATCTGGGTTTATTTTCTCTGTAGGCCTTTTGGCTCAAAAGCTATGGGCAATTAAAGTTGAGAAAAAGTGATCATCGATTAAGCTTATTTTCGCTCTATCTGTTATAGTTTAGGAGTTATGGCCAGTTAAAGTTTAGAAAATAAAATTTGGCTCAAAAGCTATGGGCAATTAAAGTTGAGAAAAAGTGATCATCGATTAATCTTATTTTCGCTCTATCTGTTATAGTTTAGGAGTTATGGCCAGTTAAAGTGTAGAACATAAAATTTCTTCGATTGGCTTCATTTTTGCAACGAATACAGGTCTCGACGCGACTTACACGAATCTGGGCTTATTTTCTCTGTAGGCCTTTTGGCTGAGAAGCTATGGGCATTTAAAGTTGAGAAAAAGTGATCATCGATTAAGCTTATTTTCGCTCTATCTGTTATAGTTTACGAGATATGGCCAGTTAAAGTTTAGAAAATAAAATTTCTTCGATTGGCTTCATTTTTGCAACGAATACAGGTCTCGACGCGACTTACACGAATCTGGGCTTATTTTTTCTGTAGGCCTTTTGGATGAGAAGCTATGGGCATTTAAAGTTGAGAAAAAGTGATCATCGATTAAGCTTATTTTCGCTCTATCTGTTATAGTTTACGAGTTATGTCCAGTTAAAGTTTAGAAAATAAAATTTCTTCGATTGCCTTCATTTTTGCAACGAATACAGATTTCGACGCGAATGACACGAATCTGGGTTTATTTTCTCAGTAGGCCTTTTGGCTCAAAAGCTATGGGCAATTAAAGTTGAGAAAAAGTGATCATCGATTAAGCTTATTTTCTCTCTATCTGTTATAGTTTACGAGATATGGCCAGTTAAAGTTTAGAAAATAAAATTTCTTCGATTGGCTTCATTTTTGCAACGAATACAGGTCTCGACGCGACTTACACGAATCTGGGCTTATTTTCTCTGTAGGCCTTTTGGATGAGAAGCTATGGGCATTTAAAGTTGAGAAAAAGTGATCATCGATTAAGCTTATTTTCGCTCTATCTGTTATAGTTTACGAGTTATGTCCAGTTAAAGTTTAGAAAATAAAATTTCTTCGATTGGCTTCATTTATGCAACGAATACAGATTTCGACGCGAATGACACGAATCTGGGTTTATTTTCTCTGTAGGCCATTTGGCTCAAAAGCTATGGGCAAATAAAGTTGAGAAAAAGTGATCATCGATTAATCTTATTTTCGCTCTATCTGCTATAGTTTAGGAGTTATGGCCAGTTAAAGTTTAGAAAATAAAATTTCTTCGATTGGCTTCATTTTTGCAACGAATACAGGTCTCGACGCGACTTACACGAATCTGGGCTTATTTTCTCTGTAGGCCTTTTGACTGAGAAGCTATGGGCATTTAAAGTTGAGAAAAAGTGATCATCGATTAAGCTTATTTTCGCTCTATCTGTTATAGTTTACGAGTTATGTCCAGTTAAAGTTTAGAAAATAAAATTTCTTCGATTGGCTTCATTTTTGCAACGAATACAGATTTCGACGCGAAGCTATTGGCATTTAAAGTTGAAAAAAAGTGATCATCGATTAAGCTTATTTTCGCTCTATCTGCTATAGTTTAGGAGTTATGGCCAGTTAAAGTTTAGAACATAAAATTTCTTCGATTGGCTTCATTTTTGCAACGAATACAGGTCTCGACGCGACTTACACGAATCTGGGCTTATTTTCTCTGTAGGCCATTTGGCTGAGAAGCTATGGGCAATTAAAGTTGAGAAAAAGTGATCATCGATTAAGCTTATTTTCGCTCTATCTGTTATAGTTTAGGAGTTATGGCCAGTTAAAGTTTAGAAAATAAAATTTCTTCGATTGGCTTCATTTTTGCAACGAATACAGGTCTCGACGCGACTTACACGAATCTGGGCTTATTTTCTCTGTAGGCCTTTTGGATGAGAAGCTATGGGCATTTAAAGTTGAGAAAAAGTGATCATCGATTAAGCTTATTTTCGCTCTATCTGTTATAGTTTACGAGTTATGTCCAGTTAAAGTTTAGAAAATAAAATTTCTTCGATTGGCTTCATTTTTGCAACGAATACAGATTTCGACGCGAATGACAAGAATCTGGGTTTATTTTCTCTGTAGGCCTTTTGGCTCAAAAGCTATGGGCAATTAAAGTTGAGAAAAAGTGATCATCGATTAAGCTTATTTTCGCTCTATCTGTTATAGTTTACGAGTTATGGCCAGTTAAAGTTTAGAAAATAAAATTTCTTCGATTGGCTTCATTTTTGCAACGAATACAGGTCTCGACGCGACTTACACGAATCTGGGCTTATTTTCTCTGTAGGCCTTTTGGATGAGAAGCTATGGGCATTAAAGTTGAGAAAAAGTGATCATCGATTAAGCTTATTTTCGCTCTATCTGTTATAGTTTACGAGTTATGGCCAGTTAAAGTTTAGAAAATAAAATTTCTTCGATTGGCTTCATTTTTGCAACGAATACAGGTCTCGACGCGACTTACGCGAATCTGGGCTTATTTTCTCTGTAGGCCTGTAGGCTGAGAAGCTATGGGTATTAAAAGTTGAGAAAAAGTGATCATCGATTAAGCTTATTTTCGCTCTATCTGTTATAGTTTACGAGATATGGCCAGTTAAAGTTTAGAAAATAAAATTTCTTCGATTGGCTTCGTTTTTGCAACGAATACAGGTCTCGACGCGACTGACACGAATCTGGGCTTATTTTCTCTGAAGGCCTTTTGGCTGAAAGGCTATGGGCAATTAAAGTTGAGAAAAAGTGATCATCGATTAAGCTTATTTTCGCTCTATCTGTTATAGTTTACGAGTTATGGCCAGTTAAAGTTTAGAAAATAAAATTTCTTCGATTGGCTTCACTTTTGCAACGAATACAGGTCTCGACGCGACTTACACGAATCTGGGCTTATTTTCTCTGTAGGCCTTTTGGATGAGAAGCTATGGGCATTAAAGTTGAGAAAAAGTGATCATCGATTAAGCTTATTTTCGCTCTATCTGTTATAGTTTACGAGTTATGTCCAGTTAAAGTTTAGAAAATAAAATTTCTTCGATTGGCTTCATTTTTGCAACGAATACAGATTTCGACGCGAATGACAAGAATCTGGGTTTATTTTCTCTGTAGGCCTTTTGGCTCAAAAGCTATGGGCAATTAAAGTTGAGAAAAAGTGATCATCGATTAAGCTTATTTTCTCTCTATCTGTTATAGTTTACGAGTTATGGCCAGTTAAAGTTTAGAAAATAAAATTTCTTCGATTGGCTTCATTTTTGCAACGAATACAGGTCTCGACGCGACTTACACGAATCTGGGCTTATTTTCTCTGTAGGCCTTTTGGATGAGAAGCTATGGGCATTTAAAGTTGAGAAAAAGTGATCATCGATTAAGCTTATTTTCGCTCTATCTGTTATAGTTTACGAGTTATGTCCAGTTAAAGTTTAGAAAATAAAATTTCTTCGATTGGCTTCATTTTTGCAACGAATACAGATTTCGACGCGAATGACAAGAATCTGGGTTTATTTTCTCTGTAGGCCTTTTGGCTCAAAAGCTATGGGCAATTAAAGTTGAGAAAAAGTGATCATCGATTAAGCTTATTTTCGCTCTATCTGTTATAGTTTACGAGTTATGGCCAGTTAAAGTTTAGAAAATAAAATTTCTTCGATTGGCTTCATTTTTGCAACGAATACAGGTCTCGACGCGACTTACACGAATCTGGGCTTATTTTCTCTGTAGGCCTTTTGGATGAGAAGCTATGGGCATTTAAAGTTGAGAAAAAGTGATCATCGATTAAGCTTATTTTCGCTCTATCTGTTATAGTTTACGAGTTATGGCCAGTTAAAGTTTAGAAAATAAAATTTCTTCGATTGGCTTCATTTTTGCAACGAATACAGGTCTCGACGCGACTTACGCGAATCTGGGCTTATTTTCTCTGTAGGCCTGTAGGCTGAGAAGCTATGGGTATTAAAAGTTGAGAAAAAGTGATCATCGATTAAGCTTATTTTCGCTCTATCTGTTATAGTTTACGAGATATGGCCAGTTAAAGTTTAGAAAATAAAATTTCTTCGATTGGCTTCGTTTTTGCAACGAATACAGGTCTCGACGCGACTGACACGAATCTGGGCTTATTTTCTCTGTAGGCCTTTTGGATGAGAAGCTATGGGCATTTAAAGTTGATAAAAAGTGATCATCGATTAAGCTTATTTTCGCTCTATCTGTTATAGTTTACGAGTTATGTCCAGTTAAAGTTTAGAAAATAAAATTTCTTCGATTGGCTTCATTTTTGCAACGAATACAGATTTCGACGCGAATGACAAGAATCTGGGTTTATTTTCTCTGTAGGCCTTTTGGCTCAAAAGCTATGGGCAATTAAAGTTGAGAAAAAGTGATCATCGATTAAGCTTATTTTCTCTCTATCTGTTATAGTTTACGAGTTATGGCCAGTTAAAGTTTAGAAAATAAAATTTCTTCGATTGGCTTCATTTTTGCAACGAATACAGGTCTCGACGCGACTTACACGAATCTGGGCTTATTTTCTCTGTAGGCCTTTTGGATGAGAAGCTATGGGCATTAAAGTTGAGAAAAAGTGATCATCGATTAAGCTTATTTTCGCTCTATCTGTTATAGTTTACGAGTTATGTCCAGTTAAAGTTTAGAAAATAAAATTTCTTCGATTGGCTTCATTTTTGCAACGAATACAGATTTCGACGCGAATGACAAGAATCTGGGTTTATTTTCTCTGTAGGCCTTTTGGCTCAAAAGCTATGGGCAATTAAAGTTGAGAAAAAGTGATCATCGATTAAGCTTATTTTCGCTCTATCTGTTATAGTTTACGAGTTATGGCCAGTTAAAGTTTAGAAAATAAAATTTCTTCGATTGGCTTCATTTTTGCAACGAATACAGGTCTCGACGCGACTTACACGAATCTGGGCTTATTTTCTCTGTAGGCCTTTTGGATGAGAAGCTATGGGTATTAAAAGTTGAGAAAAAGTGATCATCGATTAAGCTTATTTTCGCTCTATCTGCTATAGTTTAGGAGTTATGGCCAGTTAAAGTTTAGAACATAAAATTTCTTCGATTGGCTTCATTTTTGCAACGAATACAGGTCTCGACGCGACTTACACGAATCTGGGCTTATTTTCTCTGTAGGCCTGTAGGCTGAGAAGCTATGGGCAATTAAAGTTGAGAAAAAGTGATCATCGATTAAGCTTATTTTCGCTCTATCTGTTATAGTTTAGGAGTTATGGCCAGTTAAAGTTTAGAAAATAAAATTTCTTCGATTGGCTTCATTTTTGCAACGAATACAGGTCTCGACGCGACTTACACGAATCTGGGCTTATTTTCTCTGTAGGCCTGTAGGCTGAGAAGCTATGGGTATTAAAAGTTGAGAAAAAGTGATCATCGATTAAGCTTATTTTCGCTCTATCTGTTATAGTTTACGAGTTATGTCCAGTTAAAGTTTAGAAAATAAAATTTCTTCGATTGGCTTCATTTTTGCAACGAATACAGATTTCGACGCGAATGACAAGAATCTGGGTTTATTTTCTCTGTAGGCCTTTTGGCTCAAAAGCTATGGGCAATTAAAGTTGAGAAAAAGTGATCATCGATTAAGCTTATTTTCTCTCTATCTGTTATAGTTTACGAGATATGGCCAGTTAAAGTTTAGAAAATAAAAATTCTTCGATTGGCTTCATTTTTGCAACGAATACAGGTCTTGACGCGACTGACACGAATCTGGGCTTATTTTCTCTGTAGGCCTTTTGGATGAGAAGCTATTGGCATTTAAAGTTGAAAAAAAGTGATCATCGATTAAGCTTATTTTCGCTCTATCTGCTATAGTTTAGGAGTTATGGCCAGTTAAAGTTTAGAACATAAAATTTCTTCGATTGGCTTCATTTTTGCAACGAATACAGGTCTCGACGCGACTTACACGAATCTGGGCTTATTTTCTCTGAAGGCCTTTTGGCTGAAAGGCTATGGGCAATTAAAGTTGAGAAAAAGTGATCATCGATTAAGCTTATTTTCGCTCTATCTGTTATAGTTTACGAGTTATGGCCAGTTAAAGTTTAGAAAATAAAATTTCTTCGATTGGCTTCATTTTTGCAACGAATACAGGTCTCGACGCGACTTACACGAATCTGGGCTTATTTTCTCTGTAGGCCTTTTGGATGAGATGCTATGGGTATTAAAAGTTGAGAAAAAGTGATCATCGATTAAGCTTATTTTCGCTCTATCTGTTATAGTTTACGAGATATGGCCAGTTAAAGTTTAGAAAATAAAATTTCTTCGATTGGCTTCATTTTTGCAACGAATACAGATTTCGAGGCGAATGACACGAATCTGGGTTTATTTTCTCTGAAGGCCTTTTGGCTGAGAAGCTATGGGCATTTAAAGTTGAGAAAAAGTGATCATCGATTAAGCTTATTTTCGCTCTATCTGTTATAGTTTAGGAGTTATGGCCAGTTAAAGTTTAGAAAATAAAAGAAGCTATGGGCATTTAAAGTTGAAAAAAGTGATCATCGATTAAGCTTATTTTCGCTCTATCTGTTATAGTCTAGGAGTTATGGCCAGTTAAAGTTTAGAAAATAAAATTTCTTCGATTGGCTTCATTTTTGCAACGAATACAGGTCTCGACGCGACTTACACGAATCTGGGCTTATTTTCTCTGTAGGCCTTTTGGCTGAGAAGCTATGGGCATTTAAAGTTGAGAAAAAGTGATCATCGATTAAGCTTATTTTCGCTCTATCTGTTATAGTCTAGGAGTTATGGCCAGTTAAAGTTTAGAACATAAAATTTCTTCGATTGGCTTCATTTTTGCAACGAATACAGGTCTCGACGCGACTTACACGAATCTGGGCTTATTTTCTCTGTAGGCCTTTTGGCTGAGAAGCTATGGGCATTTAAAGTTGAGAAAAAGTGATCATCGATTAAGCTTATTTTCGCTCTATCTGTTATAGTCTAGGAGTTATGGCCAGTTAAAGTTTAGAAAATAAAATTTCTTCGATTGGCTTAATTTTTGCAACGAATACAGGTCTCGACGCGACTTACACGAATCTGGGCTTATTTTCTCTGTAGGCCTTTTGGCTGAGAAGCTATGGGCATTTAAAGTTGAAAAAAGTGATCATCGATTAAGCTTATTTTCGCTTTATCTGTTATAGTTTACGAGTTATGGCCAGTTAAAGTTTAGAAAATAATATTTCTTCTAGGCCTTTTGGCTCAAAAGCTATGGGCAATTAAAGTTGAGAAAAAGTTCGCTCTATCTGTTATAGTTTAGGAGTTATGGCCAGTTAAAGTTTAGAAAATGAAATTTGTCTCAAAAGCTATTGGCAATTAAAGTTGAGAAAAAGTGATCATCGATTAAGCTTATTTTCGCTCTATCTGTTATAGTTTAGGAGTTATGGCCAGTTAAAGTTTAGAAAATAAAATTTGGCTCAAAAGCTATCGGCAATTAAAGTTGAGAAAAAGTGATCATCGATTAAGCTTATTTTCGCTCTATCTGTTATAGTTTAGGAGTTATGGCCAGTTAAAGTTTAGAAAATAAAATTTCTTCGATTGGCTTCATTTTTGCAACGAATACAGATTTCGACGCGACTGACACGAATCTGGGCTTATTTTCTCTGTAGGCCTTTTGGCTGAGAAGCTATGGGCATTTAAAGTTGAGAAGAAGTGGTCATCGATTAAGCTTATTTTCGCTCTATCTGTTATAGTTTAGGAGTTATGGCCAGTTAAAGTTTAGAAAATAAAATTTCTTCGATTGGCTTAATTTTTGCAACGAATATAGGTCTCGACGCGACTTACACGAATCTGGGCTTATTTTCTCTGTAGGCTTTTTGGCTGAGAAGCTATTGGCATTTAAAGTTGAAAAAAAGTCATCATCGATTAAGCTTATTTTCGCTCTATCTGCTATAGTTTAGGAGTTATGGCCAGTTAAAGTTTAGAAAATAAAATTTCTTCGATTGGCTTCATTTTTGCAACGAATACAGGTCTCGACGCGACTTACACGAATCTGGGCTTATTTTCTCTGTAGGCCTGTAGGCTGAGAAGCTATGGGTATTTAAAGTTGAGAAAAAGTGATCATCGATTCAGCTTATTTTCGCTCTATCTGTTATAGTTTACGAGATATGGCCAGTTAAAGTTTAGAAAATAAAATTTCTTCGATTGGCTTCATTTTCGCAACGAATACAGGTCTCGACGCGACTTACACGAATCTGGGCTTATTTTCTCTGTAGGCCTTTTGGATGAGAAGCTATGGGCATTTAAAGTTGAAAAAAAGTGATCATCGATTATGCTTATTTTCGCTCTATCTGTTATAGTTTACGAGTTATGGCCAGTTAAAGTTTAGAACATAAAATTTCTTCGATTGGCTTCATTTTTGCAACGAATACAGGTCTCGACGCGACTTACACGAATCTGGGTTTATTTTCTCGGTAGGCCTTTTGACTCAAAAGCTATGGGCATTTAAAGTTGAGAAAAAGTGATTATCGATTAAGCTTATTTTCGCTCTATCTGTTATAGTTTAGGAGTTATGGCCAGTTAAAGTTTAGAAAATAAAATTTCTTCGATTGGCTTAATTTTTGCAACGAATATTGGTCTCGACGCGACTTACACGAATCTGGGCTTATTTTCTCTGTAGGCTTTTTGGCTGAGAAGCTATTGGCATTTAAAGTTGAAAAAAAGTCATCATCGATTAAGCTTATTTTCGCTCTATCTGTTATAGTTTACGAGTTATGTCCAGTTAAAGTTTAGAAAATAAAATTTCTTCGATTGGCTTCATTTTTGCAACGAATACAGATTTCGACGCGAATGACACGAATCTGGGTTTATTTTCTCTGTAGGCCTTTTGGCTCAAAAGCTATGGGCAATTAAAGTTGAGAAAAAGTGATCATCGATTAAGCTTATTTTCTCTCTATCTGTTATAGTTTACGAGATATGGCCAGTTAAAGTTTAGAAAATAAAATTTCTTCGATTGGCTTCATTTTTGCAACGAATACAGGTCTCGACGCGACTTACACGGATCTGGGCTTGTTTTCTCTGTAGGCCTTTTGGATGAGAAGCTATGGGCATTTAAAGTTGAGAAAAAGTGATCATCGATTAAGCTTATTTTCGCTCTATCTGTTATAGTTTACGAGTTATGTCCAGTTAAAGTTTAGAAAATAAAATTTCTTCGATTGGCTTCATTTTTGCAACGAATACAGATTTCGACGCGAATGACAGAATCTGGGTTTATTTTCTCTGTAGGCCTTTTGGCTCAAAAGCTATGGGCAATTAAAGTTGAGAAAAAGTGATCATCGATTAAGCTTATTTTCGCTCTATCTGTTATAGTTTACGAGTTATGGCCAGTTAGAGTTTAGAAAATAAAATTTCTTCGATTGGCTTCATTTTTGCAACGAATATAGGTCTCGACGCGACTTAAACGAATCTGGGCTTATTTTCTCTGTAGGCTTTTTGGCTGAGAAGCTATTGGCATTTAAAGTTGAAAAAAAGTCATCATCGATTAAGCTTATTTTCGCTCTATCTGCTATAGTTTAGGAGTTATGGCCAGTTAAAGTTTAGAAAATAAAATTTCTTCGATTGGCTTCATTTTTGCAACGAATACAGGCCTCGACGCGACTTACACGAATCTGGGCTTATTTTCTCTGTAGGCCTTTTGGCTGAGAAGCTATGGGAAATTAAAGTTGAGAAAAAGTGATCATCGATTAAGCTTATTTTCGCTCTATCTGTTATAGTTTAGGAGTTATGGCCAGTTAAAGTTTAGAAAATAAAATTTCTTCGATTGGCTTCATTTTTGCAACGAATACAGATTTCGACGCGACTGACACGAATCTGGGCTTATTTTCTCTGTAGGCATTTTGGCTGAGAAGCTATGGGCTTTTAAAGTTGAGAAAAAGTGATCATCGATTAAGCTTATTTTCGCTCTATCTGTTATAGTTTAGGAGTTATGGCCAGTTAAAGTTTAGAAAATAAAATTTCTTCGATTCGCTTCATTTTTGCAACGAATACAGATTTCGACGCGAATGACACGAATCTGGGTTTATTTTCTCTGTAGGCCTTTTGGCTCAAAAGCTATGGGCAATTAAAGTTGAGAAAAAGTGATCATCGATTAAGCTTATTTTCGCTCTATCTGTTATAGTTTAGGAGTTATGGCCAGTTAAAGTTTAGAAAATAAAATTTGGCTCAAAAGCTATGGGCAATTAAAGTTGAGAAAAAGTGATCATCGATTAATCTTATTTTCGCTCTATCTGTTATAGTTTAGGAGTTATGGCCAGTTAAAGTTTAGAACATAAAATTTCTTCGATTGGCTTCATTTTTGCAACGAATACAGGTCTCGACGCGACTTACACGAATCTGGGCTTATTTTTTCTGTAGGCCTTGTGGATGAGAAGCTATGGGCATTTAAAGTTGAGAAAAAGTGATCATCGATTAAGCTTATTTTCGCTCTATCTGTTATAGTTTACGAGTTATGTCCAGTTAAAGTTTAGAAAATAAAATTTCTTCGATTGCCTTCATTTTTGCAACGAATACAGATTTCGACGCGAATGACACGAATCTGGGTTTATTTTCTCAGTAGGCCTTTTGGCTCAAAAGCTATGGGCAATTAAAGTTGAGAAAAAGTGATCATCGATTAAGCTTATTTTCTCTCTATCTGTTATAGTTTACGAGATATGGCCAGTTAATGTTTAGAAAATAAAATTTCTTCGATTGGCTTCATTTTTGCAACGAATACAGGTCTCGACGCGACTTACACGAATCTGGGCTTATTTTCTCTGTAGGCCTTTTGCATGAGAAGCTATGGGCATTTAAAGTTGAGAAAAAGTGATCATCGATTAAGCTTATTTTCGCTCTATCTGTTATAGTTTACGAGTTATGGCCAGTTAAAGTTTAGAAAATAAAATTTCTTCGATTGGCTTCATTTTTGCAACGAATACAGATTTCGACGCGAATGACACGAATCTGGGTTTATTTTCTCTGTAGGCCATTTGGCTCAAAAGCTATGGGCAAATAAAGTTGAGAAAAAGTGATCATCGATTAATCTTATTTTCGCTCTATCTGCTATAGTTTAGGAGTTATGGCCAGTTAAAGTTTAGAAAATAAAATTTCTTCGATTGGCTTCATTTTTGCAACGAATACAGGTCTCGACGCGACTTACACGAATCTGGGCTTATTTTCTCTGTAGGCCTTTTGACTGAGAAGCTATGGGCATTTAAAGTTGAGAAAAAGTGATCATCGATTAAGCTTATTTTCGCTCTATCTGTTAAAGTTTACGAGTTATGTCCAGTTAAAGTTTAGAAAATAAAATTTCTTCGATTGGCTTCATTTTTGCAACGAATACAGATGTCGACGCGAAGCTATTGGCATTTAAAGTTGAAAAAAAGTGATCATCGATTAAGCTTATTTTCGCTCTATCTGCTATAGTTTAGGAGTTATGGCCAGTTAAAGTTTAGAACATAAAATTTCTTCGATTGGCTTCATTTTTGCAACGAATACAGGTCTCGACGCGACTTACACGAATCTGGGCTTATTTTCTCTGTAGGCCATTTGGCTGAGAAGCTATGGGCAATTAAAGTTGAGAAAAAGTGATCATCGATTAAGCTTATTTTCGCTCTATCTGTTATAGTTTAGGAGTTATGGCCAGTTAAAGTTTAGAAAATAAAATTTCTTCGATTGGCTTCATTTTTGCAACGAATACAGGTCTCGACGCGACTTACACGAATCTGGGCTTATTTTCTCTGTAGGCCTTTTGGATGAGAAGCTATGGGCATTTAAAGTTGAGAAAAAGTGATCATCGATTAAGCTTATTTTCGCTCTATCTGTTATAGTTTACGAGTTATGTCCAGTTAAAGTTTAGAAAATAAAATTTCTTCGATTGGCTTCATTTTTGCAACGAATACAGATTTCGACGCGAATGACAAGAATCTGGGTTTATTTTCTCTGTAGGCCTTTTGGCTCAAAAGCTATGGGCAATTAAAGTTGAGAAAAAGTGATCATCGATTAAGCTTATTTTCGCTCTATCTGTTATAGTTTACGAGTTATGGCCAGTTAAAGTTTAGAAAATAAAATTTCTTCGATTGGCTTCATTTTTGCAACGAATACAGGTCTCGACGCGACTTACGCGAATCTGGGCTTATTTTCTCTGTAGGCCTGTAGGCTGAGAAGCTATGGGTATTAAAAGTTGAGAAAAAGTGATCATCGATTAAGCTTATTTTCGCTCTATCTGTTATAGTTTACGAGATATGGCCAGTTAAAGTTTAGAAAATAAAATTTCTTCGATTGGCTTCGTTTTTGCAACGAATACAGGTCTCGACGCGACTGACACGAATCTGGGCTTATTTTCTCTGAAGGCCTTTTGGCTGAAAGGCTATGGGCAATTAAAGTTGAGAAAAAGTGATCATCGATTAAGCTTATTTTCGCTCTATCTGTTATAGTTTACGAGTTATGGCCAGTTAAAGTTTAGAAAATAAAATTTCTTCGATTGGCTTCACTTTTGCAACGAATACAGGTCTCGACGCGACTTACACGAATCTGGGCTTATTTTCTCTGTAGGCCTTTTGGATGAGAAGCTATGGGCATTTAAAGTTGAGAAAAAGTGATCATCGATTAAGCTTATTTTCGCTCTATCTGTTATAGTTTACGAGTTATGTCCAGTTAAAGTTTAGAAAATAAAATTTCTTCGATTGGCTTCATTTTTGCAACGAATATAGATTTCGACGCGAATGACAAGAATCTGGGTTTATTTTCTCTGTAGGCCTTTTGGCTCAAAAGCTATGGGCAATTAAAGTTGAGAAAAAGTGATCATCGATTAAGCTTATTTTCTCTCTATCTGTTATAGTTTACGAGTTATGGCCAGTTAAAGTTTAGAAAATAAAATTTCTTCGATTGGCTTCATTTTTGCAACGAATACAGGTCTCGACGCGACTTACACGAATCTGGGCTTATTTTCTCTGTAGGCCTTTTGGATGAGAAGCTATGGGCATTTAAAGTTGAGAAAAAGTGATCATCGATTAAGCTTATTTTCGCTCTATCTGTTATAGTTTACGAGTTATGTCCAGTTAAAGTTTAGAAAATAAAATTTCTTCGATTGGCTTCATTTTTGCAACGAATACAGATTTCGACGCGAATGACAAGAATCTGGGTTTATTTTCTCTGTAGGCCTTTTGTCTCAAAAGCTATGGGCAATTAAAGTTGAGAAAAAGTGATCATCGATTAAGCTTATTTTCGCTCTATCTGTTATAGTTTACGAGTTATGGCCAGTTAAAGTTTAGAAAATAAAATTTCTTCGATTGGCTTCATTTTTGCAACGAATACAGGTCTCGACGCGACTTACACGAATCTGGGCTTATTTTCTCTGTAGGCCTTTTGGATGAGAAGCTATGGGTATTAAAAGTTGAGAAAAAGTGATCATCGATTAAGCTTATTTTCGCTCTATCTGCTATAGTTTAGGAGTTATGGCCAGTTAAAGTTTAGAACATAAAATTTCTTCGATTGGCTTCATTTTTGCAACGAATACAGGTCTCGACGCGACTTACACGAATCTGGGCTTATTTTCTCTGTAGGCCATTTGGCTGAGAAGCTATGGGCAATTAAAGTTGAGAAAAAGTGATCATCGATTAAGCTTATTTTCGCTCTATCTGTTATAGTTTAGGAGTTATGGCCAGTTAAAGTTTAGAAAATAAAATTTCTTCGATTGGCTTCATTTTTGCAACGAATACAGGTCTCGACGCGACTTACACGAATCTGGGCTTATTTTCTCTGTAGGCCTGTAGGCTGAGAAGCTATGGGTATTAAAAGTTGAGAAAAAGTGATCATCGATTAAGCTTATTTTCGCTCTATCTGTTATAGTTTACGAGTTATGTCCAGTTAAAGTTTAGAAAATAAAATTTCTTCGATTGGCTTCATTTTTGCAACGAATACAGATTTCGACGCGAATGACAAGAATCTGGGTTTATTTTCTCAAAAATAAGCTATGGGCAATTAAAGTTGAGAAAAAGTGATCATCGATTAAGCTTATTTTCTCTCTATCTGTTATAGTTTACGAGATATGGCCAGTTAAAGTTTAGAAAATAAAAATTCTTCGATTGGCTTCATTTTTGCAACGAATACAGGTCTTGACGCGACTGACACGAATCTGGGCTTATTTTCTCTGTAGGCCTTTTGGATGAGAAGCTATTGGCATTTAAAGTTGAAAAAAAGTGATCATCGATTAAGCTTATTTTCGCTCTATCTGCTATAGTTTAGGAGTTATGGCCAGTTAAAGTTTAGAACATAAAATTTCTTCGATTGGCTTCATTTTTGCAACGAATACAGGTCTCGACGCGACTTACACGAATCTGGGCTTATTTTCTCTGAAGGCCTTTTGGCTGAAAGGCTATGGGCAATTAAAGTTGAGAAAAAGTGATCATCGATTAAGCTTATTTTCGCTCTATCTGTTATAGTTTACGAGTTATGGCCAGTTAAAGTTTAGAAAATAAAATTTCTTCGATTGGCTTCATTTTTGCAACGAATACAGGTCTCGACGCGACTTACACGAATCTGGGCTTATTTTCTCTGTAGGCCTTTTGGATGAGATGCTATGGGTATTAAAAGTTGAGAAAAAGTGATCATCGATTAAGCTTATTTTCGCTCTATCTGTTATAGTTTACGAGATATGGCCAGTTAAAGTTAAGAAAATAAAATTTCTTCGATTGGCTTCATTTTTGCAACGAATACAGATTTCGAGGCGAATGACACGAATCTGGGTTTATTTTCTCTGAAGGCCTTTTGGCTGAGAAGCTATGGGCATTTAAAGTTGAGAAAAAGTGATCATCGATTAAGCTTATTTTCGCTCTATCTGTTATAGTTTACGAGTTATGGCCAGTTAAAGTTTAGAAAATAAAATTTCTTCGATTGGCTTCATTTTTGCAACGAATACAGGTCTCGACGCGACTTACACGAATCTGGGCTTATTTTCTCTGTAGGCCTTTTGGATGAGAAGCTATGGGTATTAAAAGTTGAGAAAAAGTGATCATCGATTAAGCTTATTTTCGCCCTATCTGCTATAGTTTAGGAGTTATGGCCAGTTAAAGTTTAGAAAATAAAATTTCTTCGATTCGCTTCATTTTTGCAACGAATACAGATTTCGACGCGAATGACACGAATCTGGGTTTATTTTCTCTGTAGGCCTTTTGGCTCAAAAGCTATGGGCAATTAAAGTTGAGAAAAAGTGATCATCGATTATGCTTATTTTCGCTCTATCTGTTATAGCTTAGGAGTTATGGCCAGTTAAAGTTTAGAAAATAAAATTTGGCTCAAAAGCTATGGGCAATTAAAGATGAGAAAAAGTGATCATCGATTAATCTTATTTTCGCTCTATCTGTTATAGTTTACGAGTTATGGCCAGTTAAAGTTTAGAAAATAAAATTTCTTCGATTGGCTTCATTTTTGCAACGAATACAGGTCTCGACGCGACTTACACGAATCTGGGCTTATTTTCTCTGTAGGCCTTTTGGATGAGAAGCTATGGGTATTAAAAGTTGAGAAAAAGTGATCATCGATTAAGCTTATTTTCGCCCTATCTGATATAGTTTAGGAGTTATGGCCAGTTAAAGTTTAGAAAATAAAATTTCTTCGATTCGCTTCATTTTTGCAACGAATACAGATTTCGACGCGAATGACACGAATCTGGGTTTATTTTCTCTGTAGGCCTTTTGGCTCAAAAGCTATGGGCAATTAAAGTTGAGAAAAAGTGATCATCGATTAAGCTTATTTTCGCTCTATCTGTTATAGTCTAGGAGTTATGGCCAGTTAAAGGTTAGAAAATAAAATTTCTTCGATTGGCTTAATTTTTGCAACGAATACAGGTCTCGACGCGACTTACACGAATCTGGGCTTATTTTCTCTGTAGGCCTTTTGGCTGAGAAGCTATGGGCATTTAAAGTTGAAAAAAGTGATCATCGATTAAGCTTATTTTCGCTTTATCTGTTATAGTTTACGAGTTATGGCCAGTTAAAGTTTAGAAAATAAAATTTCTTCTAGGCCTTTTGGCTCAAAAGCTATGGGCAATTAAAGTTGAGAAAAAGTTCGCTCTATCTGTTATAGTTTAGGAGTTATGGCCAGTTAAAGTTTAGAAAATAAAATTTCTTCGATTGGCTTCATTTTTGCAACGAATACAGATTTCGACGCGACTGACACGAATCTGGGCTTATTTTCTCTGTAGGCCTTTTGGCTGAGAAGCTATGGGCATTTAAAGTTGAGAAGAAGTGGTCATCGATTAAGCTTATTTTCGCTCTATCTGTTATAGTTTAGGAGTTATGGCCAGTTAAAGTTTAGAAAATAAAATTTCTTCGATTGGCTTAATTTTTGCAACGAATATAGGTCTCGACGCGACTTACACGAATCTGGGCTTATTTTCTGTGTAGGCTTTTTGGCTGAGAAGCTATTGGCATTTAAAGTTGAAAAAAAGTCATCATCGATTAAGCTTATTTTCGCTCTATCTGCTATAGTTTAGGAGTTATGGCCAGTTAAAGTTTAGAAAATAAAATTTCTTCGATTGGCTTAATTTTTGCAACGAATATAGGTCTCGACGCGACTTACACGAATCTGGGCTTATTTTCTCTGTAGGCTTTTTGGCTGAGAAGCTATTGGCATTTAAAGTTGAAAAAAAGTCATCATCGATTAAGCTTATTTTCGCTCTATCTGCTATAGTTTAGGAGTTATGGCCAGTTAAAGTTTAGAAAATAAAATTTCTTCGATTGGCTTCATTTTTGCAACGAATACAGGTCTCGACGCGACTTACACGAATCTGGGCTTATTTTCTCTGTAGGCCTGTAGGCTGAGAAGCTATGGGTATTTAAAGTTGAGAAAAAGTGATCATCGATTAAGCTTATTTTCGCTCTATCTGTTATAGTTTACGAGTTATGGCCAGTTAAAGTTTAGAAAATAAAATTTCTTCGATTGGCTTAATTTTTGCAACGAATACAGGTCTCGACGCGACTTACACGAATCTGGGCTTATTTTCTCTGTAGGCCTTTTGGATGAGAAGCTATGGGTATTAAAAGTTGAGAAAAAGTGATCATCGATTAAGCTTATTTTCTCTCTATCTGTTATAGTTTACGAGATATGGCCAGTTAAAGTTTAGAAAATAAAAATTCTTCGATTGGCTTCATTTTTGCAACGAATACAGGTCTTGACGCGACTGACACGAATCTGGGCTTATTTTCTCTGTAGGCCTTTTGGATGAGAAGCTATGGGTATTAAAAGTTGAGAAAAAGTGATCATCGATTAAGCTTATTTTCGCTCTATCTGTTATAGTTTACGAGTTATAGCCAGTTAAAGTTTAGAAAATAAAATTTCTTCGATTGGCTTAATTTTTGCAACGAATACAGGTCTCGACGCGACTTACACGAATCTGGGCTTATTTTCTCTGTAGGCCTTTTGGATGAGAAGCTATGGGTATTAAAAGTTGAGAAAAAGTGATCATCGATTAAGCTTATTTTCGCTCTATCTGTTATAGTTTACGAGTTATGTCCAGTTAAAGTTTAGAAAATAAAATTTCTTCGATTGGCTTCATTTTTGCAACGAATACAGATTTCGACGCGAATGACAAGAATCTGGGTTTATTTTCTCTGTAGGCCTTTTGGCTCAAAAGCTATTGGCATTTAAAGTTGAAAAAAAGTCATCATCGATTAAGCTTATTTTCGCTCTATCTGCTATAGTTTAGGAGTTATGGCCAGTTAAAGTTTAGAAAATAAAATTTCTTCGATTGGCTTCATTTTTGCAACGAATACAGGTCTCGAAACGACTTACACGAATCTGGGCTTATTTTCTCTGTAGGCCTGTAGGCTGAGAAGCTATGGGTATTTAAAGTTGAGAAAAAGTGATCATCGATTAAGCTTATTTTCGCTCTATCTGCTATAGTTTAGGAGTTATGGCCAGTTAAAGTTTAGAACATAAAATTTCTTCGATTGGCTTCATTTTTGCAACGAATACAGGTCTCGACGCGACTTACACGAATCTGGGCTTATTTTCTCTGAAGGCCTTTTGGCTGAAAGGCTATGGGCAATTAAAGTTGAGAAAAAGTGATCATTGATTAAGCTTATTTTCGCTCTATCTGTTATAGTTTACGAGTTATGGCCAGTTAAAGTTTAGAAAATAAAATTTCTTCGATTGGCTTCATTTTTGCAACGAATACAGGCGAATATACGCGACTTACACGAATCTGGGCTTATTTTCTCTGTAGGCCTTTTGGATGAGAAGCTATGGGTATTAAAAGTTGAGAAAAAGTGATCATCGATTAAGCTTATTTTCGCTCTATCTGTTATAGTTTACGAGTTATGTCCAGTTAAAGTTTAGAAAATAAAATTTCTTCGATTGGCTTCATTTTTGCAACGAATACAGATTTCGACGCGAATGACAAGAATCTGGGTTTATTTTCTCTGTAGGCCTTTTGGCTCAAAAGCTATGGGCAATTAAAGTTGAGAAAAAGTGATCATCGATTAAGCTTATTTTCTCTCTATCTGTTATAGTTTACGAGATATGGCCAGTTAAAGTTTAGAAAATAAAAATTCTTCGATTGGCTTCATTTTTGCAACGAATACAGGTCTTGACGCGACTGACACGAATCTGGGCTTATTTTCTCTGTAGGCCTTTTGGATGAGAAGCTATTGGCATTTAAAGTTGAAAAAAAGTGATCATCGATTAAGCTTATTTTCGCTCTATCTGCTATAGTTTAGGAGTTATGGCCAGTTAAAGTTTAGAACATAAAATTTCTTCGATTGGCTTCATTTTTGCAACGAATACAGGTCTCGACGCGACTTACACGAATCTGGGCTTATTTTCTCTGAAGGCCTTTTGGCTGAAAGGCTATGGGCAATTAAAGTAGAGAAAAAGTGATCATTGATTAAGCTTATTTTCGCTCTATCTGTTATAGTTTACGAGTTATGGCCAGTTAAAGTTTAGAAAATAAAATTTCTTCGATTGGCTTCATTTTTGCAACGAATACAGGTCTCGACGCGACTTACACGAATCTGGGCTTATTTTCTCTGTAGGCCTTTTGGATGAGAAGCTATGGGTATTAAAAGTTGAGAAAAAGTGATCATCGATTAAGCTTATTTTCGCCCTATCTGCTATAGTTTAGGAGTTATGGCCAGTTAAAGTTTAGAAAATAAAATTTCTTCGATTCGCTTCATTTTTGCAACGAATACAGATTTCGACGCGAATGACACGAATCTGGGTTTATTTTCTCTGTAGGCCTTTTGGCTCAAAAGCTATGGGCAATTAAAGTTGAGAAAAAGTGATCATCGATTATGCTTATTTTCGCTCTATCTGTTATAGCTTAGGAGTTATGGCCAGTTAAAGTTTAGAAAATAAAATTTGGCTCAAAAGCTATGGGCAATTAAAGATGAGAAAAAGTGATCATCGATTAATCTTATTTTCGCTCTATCTGTTTAGAAAATGAAATTTGTCTCAAAAGCTATTGACAATTAAAGTTGAGAAAAAGTGATCATCGATTAAGCTTATTTTCGCTCTATCTGTTATAGTTTAGGAGTTATGGCCAGTTAAAGTTTAGAAAATAAAATTTGGCTCAAAAGCTAGCGGCAATTAAAGTTGAGAAAAAGTGATCATCGATTAAGCTTATTTTCGCTCTATCTGTTATAGTTTAGGAGTTATGGCCAGTTAAAGTTTAGAAAATAAAATTTCTTCGATTGGCTTCATTTTTGCAACGAATACAGATTTCGACACGACTGACACGAATCTGGGCTTATTTTCTCTGTAGGCCTTTTGGCTGAGAAGCTATGGGCATTTAAAGTTGAGAAGAAGTGGTCATCGATTAAGCTTATTTTCGCTCTATCTGTTATAGTTTAGGAGTTATGGCCAGTTAAAGTTTAGAAAATAAAATTTCTTCGATTGGCTTAATTTTTGCAATTAAAGTTGAGAAAAAGTGATCATCGATTAAGCTTATTTTCGCTCTATCTGTTATAGTTTAGGAGTTATGGCCAGTTAAAGTTTAGAAAATAAAATTTGGCTCAAAAGCTAGCGGCAATTTAAGTTGAGAAAAAGTGATCATCGATTAAGCTTATTTTCGCTCTATCTGTTATAGTTTAGGAGTTATGGCCAGTTAAAGTTTAGAAAATAAAATTTCTTCGATTGGCTTCATTTTTGCAACGAATACAGATTTCGACGCGACTGACACGAATCTGGGCTTATTTTCTCTGTAGGCCTTTTGGCTGAGAAGCTATGGGCATTTAAAGTTGAGAAGAAGTGGTCATCGATTAAGCTTATTTTCGCTCTATCTGTTATAGTTTAGGAGTTATGGCCAGTTAAAGTTTAGAAAATAAAATTTCTTCGATTGGCTTAATTTTTGCAACGAATATAGGTCTCGACGCGACTTACACGAATCTGGGCTTATTTTCTGTGTAGGCTTTTTGGCTGAGAAGCTATTGGCATTTAAAGTTGAAAAAAAGTCATCATCGATTAAGCTTATTTTCGCTCTATCTGCTATAGTTTAGGAGTTATGGCCAGTTAAAGTTTAGAAAATAAAATTTCTTCGATTGGCTTAATTTTTGCAACGAATATAGGTCTCGACGCGACTTACACGAATCTGGGCTTATTTTCTCTGTAGGCTTTTTGGCTGAGAAGCTATTGGCATTTAAAGTTGAAAAAAAGTCATCATCGATTAAGCTTATTTTCGCTCTATCTGCTATAGTTTAGGAGTTATGGCCAGTTAAAGTTTAGAAAATAAAATTTCTTCGATTGGCTTCATTTTTGCAACGAATACAGGTCTCGACGCGACTTACACGAATCTGGGCTTATTTTCTCTGTAGGCCTGTAGGCTGAGAAGCTATGGGTATTTAAAGTTGAGAAAAAGTGATCATCGATTAAGCTTATTTTCGCTCTATCTGTTATAGTTTACGAGTTATGGCCAGTTAAAGTTTAGAAAATAAAATTTCTTCGATTGGCTTCATTTTTGCAACGAATACAGATTTCGACGCGACTGACACGAATCTGGGCTTATTTTCTCTGTAGGCCTTTTGGCTGAGAAGCTATGGGCATTTAAAGTTGAGAAGAAGTGGTCATCGATTAAGCTTATTTTCGCTCTATCTGTTATAGTTTAGGAGTTATGGCCAGTTAAAGTTTAGAAAATAAAATTTCTTCGATTGGCTTAATTTTTGCAACGAATATAGGTCTCGACGCGACTTACACGAATCTGGGCTTATTTTCTGTGTAGGCTTTTTGGCTGAGAAGCTATTGGCATTTAAAGTTGAAAAAAAGTCATCATCGATTAAGCTTATTTTCGCTCTATCTGCTATAGTTTAGGAGTTATGGCCAGTTAAAGTTTAGAAAATAAAATTTCTTCGATTGGCTTAATTTTTGCAACGAATATAGGTCTCGACGCGACTTACACGAATCTGGGCTTATTTTCTCTGTAGGCTTTTTGGCTGAGAAGCTATTGGCATTTAAAGTTGAAAAAAAGTCATCATCGATTAAGCTTATTTTCGCTCTATCTGCTATAGTTTAGGAGTTATGGCCAGTTAAAGTTTAGAAAATAAAATTTCTTCGATTGGCTTCATTTTTGCAACGAATACAGGTCTCGACGCGACTTACACGAATCTGGGCTTATTTTCTCTGTAGGCCTGTAGGCTGAGAAGCTATGGGTATTTAAAGTTGAGAAAAAGTGATCATCGATTAAGCTTATTTTCGCTCTATCTGTTATAGTTTACGAGTTATGGCCAGTTAAAGTTTAGAAAATAAAATTTCTTCGATTGGCTTAATTTTTGCAACGAATACAGGTCTCGACGCGACTTACACGAATCTGGGCTTATTTTCTCTGTAGGCCTTTTGGATGAGAAGCTATGGGTATTAAAAGTTGAGAAAAAGTGATCATCGATTAAGCTTATTTTCTCTCTATCTGTTATAGTTTACAAGATATGGCCAGTTAAAGTTTAGAAAATAAAAATTCTTCGATTGGCTTCATTTTTGCAACGAATACAGGTCTTGACGCGACTGACACGAATCTGGGCTTATTTTCTCTGTAGGCCTTTTGGATGAGAAGCTATGGGTATTAAAAGTTGAGAAAAAGTGATCATCGATTAAGCTTATTTTCGCTCTATCTGTTATAGTTTACGAGTTATGGCCAGTTAAAGTTTAGAAAATAAAATTTCTTCGATTGGCTTAATTTTTGCAACGAATACAGGTCTCGACGCGACTTACACGAATCTGGGCTTATTTTCTCTGTAGGCCTTTTGGATGAGAAGCTATGGGTATTAAAAGTTGAGAAAAAGTGATCATCGATTAAGCTTATTTTCGCTCTATCTGTTATAGTTTACGAGTTATGTCCAGTTAAAGTTTAGAAAATAAAATTTCTTCGATTGGCTTCATTTTTGCAACGAATACAGATTTCGACGCGAATGACAAGAATCTGGGTTTATTTTCTCTGTAGGCCTTTTGGCTCAAAAGCTATTGGCATTTAAAGTTGAAAAAAAGTCATCATCGATTAAGCTTATTTTCGCTCTATCTGCTATAGTTTAGGAGTTATGGCCAGTTAAAGTTTAGAAAATAAAATTTCTTCGATTGGCTTCATTTTTGCAACGAATACAGGTCTCGACGCGACTTACACGAATCTGGGCTTATTTTCTCTGTAGGCCTGTAGGCTGAGAAGCTATGGGTATTTAAAGTTGAGAAAAAGTGATCATCGATTAAGCTTATTTTCGCTCTATCTGTTATAGTTTACGAGTTATGGCCAGTTAAAGTTTAGAAAATAAAATTTCTTCGATTGGCTTAATTTTTGCAACGAATACAGGTCTCGACGCGACTTACACGAATCTGGGCTTATTTTCTCTGTAGGCCTTTTGGATGAGAAGCTATGGGTATTAAAAGTTGAGAAAAAGTGATCATCGATTAAGCTTATTTTCGCTCTATCTGTTATAGTTTACGAGTTATGTCCAGTTAAAGTTTAGAAAATAAAATTTCTTCGATTGGCTTCATTTTTGCAACGAATACAGATTTCGACGCGAATGACAAGAATCTGGGTTTATTTTCTCTGTAGGCCTTTTGGCTCAAAAGCTATGGGCAATTAAAGTTGAGAAAAAGTGATCATCGATTAAGCTTATTTTCTCTCTATCTGTTATAGTTTACGAGATATGGCCAGTTAAAGTTTAGAAAATAAAAATTCTTCGATTGGCTTCATTTTTGCAACGAATACAGGTCTTGACGCGACTGACACGAATCTGGGCTTATTTTCTCTGTAGGCCTTTTGGCTCTAAAGCTATTGGCATTTAAAGTTGAAAAAAAGTCATCATCGATTAAGCTTATTTTCGCTCTATCTGCTATAGTTTAGGAGTTATGGCCAGTTAAAGTTTAGAAAATAAAATTTCTTCGATTGGCTTCATTTTTGCAACGAATACAGGTCTCGACGCGACTTACACGAATCTGGGCTTATTTTCTCTGTAGGCCTGTAGGCTGAGAAGCTATGGGCAATTAAAGTTGAGAAAAAGTGATCATCGATTAAGCTTATTTTCGCTCTATCTGTTATAGTTTACGAGTTATGTCCAGTTAAAGTTTAGAAAATAAAATTTCTTCGATTGGCTTAATTTTTGCAACGAATACAGGTCTCGACGCGACTTACACGAATCTGGGCTTATTTTCTCTGTAGGCCTTTTGGATGAGAAGCTATGGGTATTAAAAGTTGAGAAAAAGTGATCATCGATTAAGCTTATTTTCTCTCTATCTGTTATAGTTTACAAGATATGGCCAGTTAAAGTTTAGAAAATAAAAATTCTTCGATTGGCTTCATTTTTGCAACGAATACAGGTCTTGACGCGACTGACACGAATCTGGGCTTATTTTCTCTGTAGGCCTTTTGGATGAGAAGCTATGGGTATTAAAAGTTGAGAAAAAGTGATCATCGATTAAGCTTATTTTCGCTCTATCTGTTATAGTTTACGAGTTATGTCCAGTTAAAGTTTAGAAAATAAAATTTCTTCGATTGGCTTCATTTTTGCAACGAATACAGATTTCGACGCGAATGACAAGAATCTGGGTTTATTTTCTCTGTAGGCCTTTTGGCTCAAAAGCTATGGGCAATTAAAGTTGAGAAAAAGTGATCATCGATTAAGCTTATTTTCGCTCTATCTGTTATAGTTTACGAGTTATGTCCAGTTAAAGTTTAGAAAATAAAATTTCTTCGATTGGCTTCATTTTTGCAACGAATACAGATTTCGACGCGAATGACAAGAATCTGGGTTTATTTTCTCTGTAGGCCTTTTGGCTCAAAAGCTATTGGCATTTAAAGTTGAAAAAAAGTCATCATCGATTAAGCTTATTTTCGCTCTATCTGCTATAGTTTAGGAGTTATGGCCAGTTAAAGTTTAGAAAATAAAATTTCTTCGATTGGCTTCATTTTTGCAACGAATACAGGTCTCGACGCGACTTACACGAATCTGGGCTTATTTTCTCTGTAGGCCTGTAGGCTGAGAAGCTATGGGTATTTAAAGTTGAGAAAAAGTGATCATCGATTAAGCTTATTTTCGCTCTATCTGTTATAGTTTACGAGTTATGGCCAGTTAAAGTTTAGAAAATAAAATTTCTTCGATTGGCTTAATTTTTGCAACGAATACAGGTCTCGACGCGACTTACACGAATCTGGGCTTATTTTCTCTGTAGGCCTTTTGGATGAGAAGCTATGGGTATTAAAAGTTGAGAAAAAGTGATCATCGATTAAGCTTATTTTCGCTCTATCTGTTATAGTTTACGAGTTATGTCCAGTTAAAGTTTAGAAAATAAAATTTCTTCGATTGGCTTCATTTTTGCAACGAATACAGATTTCGACGCGAATGACAAGAATCTGGGTTTATTTTCTCTGTAGGCCTTTTGGCTCAAAAGCTATGGGCAATTAAAGTTGAGAAAAAGTGATCATCGATTAAGCTTATTTTCTCTCTATCTGTTATAGTTTACGAGATATGGCCAGTTAAAGTTTAGAAAATAAAAATTCTTCGATTGGCTTCATTTTTGCAACGAATACAGGTCTTGACGCGACTGACACGAATCTGGGCTTATTTTCTCTGTAGGCCTTTTGGATGAGAAGCTATTGGCATTTAAAGTTGAAAAAAAGTGATCATCGATTAAGCTTATTTTCGCTCTATCTGCTATAGTTTAGGAGTTATGGCCAGTTAAAGTTTAGAACATAAAATTTCTTCGATTGGCTTCATTTTTGCAACGAATACAGGTCTCGACGCGACTTACACGAATCTGGGCTTATTTTCTCTGAAGGCCTTTTGGCTGAAAGGCTATGGGCAATTAAAGTTGAGAAAAAGTGATCATTGATTAAGCTTATTTTCGCTCTATCTGTTATAGTTTACGAGTTATGGCCAGTTAAAGTTTAGAAAATAAAATTTCTTCGATTGGCTTCATTTTTGCAACGAATACAGGCGAATATACGCGACTTACACGAATCTGGGCTTATTTTCTCTGTAGGCCTTTTGGATGAGATGCTATGGGTATTAAAAGTTGAGAAAAAGTGATCATCGATTAAGCTTATTTTCGCTCTATCTGTTATAGTTTACGAGATATGGCCAGTTAAAGTTTAGAAAATAAAATTTCTTCGATTGGCTTCATTTTTGCAACGAAGACAGATTTCGAGACGAATGACACGAATCTGGGTTTATTTTCTCTGAAGGCCTTTTGGCTGAGAAGCTATGGGCATTTAAAGTTGAGAAAAAGTGATCATCGATTAAGCTTATTTTCGCTCTATCTGTTATAGTTTACGAGTTATGGCCAGTTAAAGTTTAGAAAATAAAATTTCTTCGATTGGCTTCATTTTTGCAACGAATACAGGTCTCGACGCGACTTACACGAATCTGGGCTTATTTTCTCTGTAGGCCTTTTGGATAAGAAGCTATGGGTATTAAAAGTTGAGAAAAAGTGATCATCGATTAAGCTTATTTTCGCCCTATCTGCTATAGTTTAGGAGTTATGGCCAGTTAAAGTTTAGAAAATAAAATTTCTTCGATTCGCTTCATTTTTGCAACGAATACAGATTTCGACGCGAATGACACGAATCTGGGTTTATTTTCTCTGTAGGCCTTTTGGCTCAAAAGCTATGGGCAATTAAAGTTGAGAAAAAGTGATCATCGATTATGCTTATTTTCGCTCTATCTGTTATAGCTTAGGAGTTATGGCCAGTTAAAGTTTAGAAAATAAAATTTGGCTCAAAAGCTATGGGCAATTAAAGATGAGAAAAAGTGATCATCGATTAATCTTATTTTCGCTCTATCTGTTATAGTTTACGAGTTATGGCCAGTTAAAGTTTAGAAAATAAAATTTCTTCGATTGGCTTCATTTTTGCAACGAATACAGGTCTCGACGCGACTTACACGAATCTGGGCTTATTTTCTCTGTAGGCCTTTTGGATGAGAAGCTATGGGTATTAAAAGTTGAGAAAAAGTGATCATCGATTAAGCTTATTTTCGCCCTATCTGATATAGTTTAGGAGTTATGGCCAGTTAAAGTTTAGAAAATAAAATTTCTTCGATTCGCTTCATTTTTGCAACGAATACAGATTTCGACGCGAATGACACGAATCTGGGTTTATTTTCTCTGTAGGCCTTTTGGCTCAAAAGCTATGGGCAATTAAAGTTGAGAAAAAGTGATCATCGATTAAGCTTATTTTCGCTCTATCTGTTATAGTCTAGGAGTTATGGCCAGTTAAAGGTTAGAAAATAAAATTTCTTCGATTGGCTTAATTTTTGCAACGAATACAGGTCTCGACGCGACTTACACGAATCTGGGCTTATTTTCTCTGTAGGCCTTTTGGCTGAGAAGCTATGGGCATTTAAAGTTGAAAAAAGTGATCATCGATTAAGCTTATTTTCGCTTTATCTGTTATAGTTTACGAGTTATGGCCAGTTAAAGTTTAGAAAATAAAATTTCTTCTAGGCCTTTTGGCTCAAAAGCTATGGGCAATTAAAGTTGAGAAAAAGTTCGCTCTATCTGTTATAGTTTAGGAGTTATGGCCAGTTAAAGTTTAGAAAATGAAATTTGTCTCAAAAGCTATTGGCAATTAAAGTTGAGAAAAAGTGATCATCGATTAAGCTTATTTTCGCTCTATCTGTTATAGTTTAGGAGTTATGGCCAGTTAAAGTTTAGAAAATAAAATTTGGCTCAAAAGCTAGCGGCAATTAAAGTTGAGAAAAAGTGATCATCGATTAAGCTTATTTTCGCTCTATCTGTTATAGTTTAGGAGTTATGGCCAGTTAAAGTTTAGAAAATAAAATTTCTTCGATTGGCTTCATTTTTGCAACGAATACAGATTTCGACGCGACTGACACGAATCTGGGCTTATTTTCTCTGTAGGCCTTTTGGATGAGAAGCTATGGGTATTAAAAGTTGAGAAAAAGTGATCATCGATTAAGCTTATTTTCGCTCTATCTGTTATAGTTTAGGAGTTATGTCCAGTTAAAGTTTAGAAAATAAAATTTCTTCGATTGGCTTCATTTTTGCAACGAATACAGATTTCGACGCGAATGACAAGAATCTGGGTTTATTTTCTCTGTAGGCCTTTTGGCTCAAAAGCTATGGGCAATTAAAGTTGAGAAAAAGTGATCATCGATTAAGCTTATTTTCTCTCTATCTGTTATAGTTTACGAGATATGGCCAGTTAAAGTTTAGAAAATAAAAATTCTTCGATTGGCTTCATTTTTGCAACGAATACAGGTCTTGACGCGACTGACACGAATCTGGGCTTATTTTCTCTGTAGGCCTTTTGGATGAGAAGCTATGGGTATTAAAAGTTGAGAAAAAGTGATCATCGATTAAGCTTATTTTCGCTCTATCTGTTATAGTTTACGAGTTATGGCCAGTTAAAGTTTAGAAAATAAAATTTCTTCGATTGGCTTAATTTTTGCAACGAATACAGGTCTCGACGCGACTTACACGAATCTGGGCTTATTTTCTCTGTAGGCCTTTTGGATGAGAAGCTATGGGTATTAAAAGTTGAGAAAAAGTGATCATCGATTAAGCTTATTTTCGCTCTATCTGTTATAGTTTACGAGTTATGTCCAGTTAAAGTTTAGAAAATAAAATTTCTTCGATTGGCTTCATTTTTGCAACGAATACAGATTTCGACGCGAATGACAAGAATCTGGGTTTATTTTCTCTGTAGGCCTTTTGGCTCAAAAGCTATTGGCATTTAAAGTTGAAAAAAAGTCATCATCGATTAAGCTTATTTTCGCTCTATCTGCTATAGTTTAGGAGTTATGGCCAGTTAAAGTTTAGAAAATAAAATTTCTTCGATTGGCTTCATTTTTGCAACGAATACAGGTCTCGACGCGACTTACACGAATCTGGGCTTATTTTCTCTGTAGGCCTGTAGGCTGAGAAGCTATGGGTATTTAAAGTTGAGAAAAAGTGATCATCGATTAAGCTTATTTTCGCTCTATCTGTTATAGTTTACGAGTTATGGCCAGTTAAAGTTTAGAAAATAAAATTTCTTCGATTGGCTTAATTTTTGCAACGAATACAGGTCTCGACGCGACTTACACGAATCTGGGCTTATTTTCTCTGTAGGCCTTTTGGATGAGAAGCTATGGGTATTAAAAGTTGAGAAAAAGTGATCATCGATTAAGCTTATTTTCGCTCTATCTGTTATAGTTTACGAGTTATGTCCAGTTAAAGTTTAGAAAATAAAATTTCTTCGATTGGCTTCATTTTTGCAACGAATACAGATTTCGACTCGAATGACAAGAATCTGGGTTTATTTTTTCTGTAGGCCTTTTGGCTCAAAAGCTATGGGCAATTAAAGTTGAGAAAAAGTGATCATCGATTAAGCTTATTTTCTCTCTATCTGTTATAGTTTACGAGATATGGCCAGTTAAAGTTTAGAAAATAAAAATTCTTCGATTGGCTTCATTTTTGCAACGAATACAGGTCTTGACGCGACTGACACGAATCTGGGTTTATTTTCTCTGAAGGCCTTTTGGCTGAGAAGCTATGGGCATTTAAAGTTGAGAAAAAGTGATCATCGATTAAGCTTATTTTCGCTCTATCTGTTATAGTTTACGAGTTATGGCCAGTTAAAGTTTAGAAAATAAAATTTCTTCGATTGGCTTCATTTTTGCAACGAATACAGGTCTCGACGCGACTTACACGAATCTGGGCTTATTTTCTCTGTAGGCCTTTTGGATGAGAAGCTATGGGTATTAAAAGTTGAGAAAAAGTGATCATCGATTAAGCTTATTTTCGCCCTATCTGCTATAGTTTAGGAGTTATGGCCAGTTAAAGTTTAGAAAATAAAATTTCTTCGATTGGCTTCATTTTTGCAACGAATACAGATTTCGACGCGAATGACAAGAATCTGGGTTTATTTTCTCTGTAGGCCTTTTGGCTGAGAAGCTATGGGCATTTAAAGTTGAGAAAAAGTGATCATCGATTAAGCTTATTTTCGCTCTATCTGTTATAGTTTACGAGATATGGCCAGTTAAAGTTTAGAAAATAAAATTTCTTCGATTGGCTTCATTTTCGCAACGAATACAGGTCTCGACGCGACTTACACGAATCTGGGCTTATTTTCTCTGTAGGCCTTTTGGATGAGAAGCTATGGGCATTTAAAGTTGCAAAAAAGTGATCATCGATTATGCTTATTTTCGCTCTCTGTTATAGTTTACGAGTTATGGCCAGTTAAAGTTTAGAACATAAAATTTCTTCGATTGGCTTCATTTTTGCAACGAATACAGGTCTCGACGCGACTTACACGAATCTGGGTTTATTTTCTCGGTAGGCCTTTTGACTCAAAAGCTATGGGCAATTAAAATTGAGAAAACGTGATCATCGATTAAGCTTATTTTCGCTCTATCTGCTATAGTTTAGGAGTTATGGCCAGTTAATGTTTAGAACATAAAATTTCTTCGATTGGCTTCATTTTTGCAACGAATACAGATTTCGACGCGAATGACACGAATCTGGGTTTATTTTCTCTGTAGGCCATTTGGCTGAGAAGCTATGGGCATTTAAAGTTGAGAAAAAGTGATCATCGATTAAGCTTATTTTCGCTCTATCTGTTATAGTTAACGAGTTATGTCCAGTTAAAGTTTAGAAAATAAAATTTCTTCGATTGGCTTCATTTTTGCAACGAATACAGATTTCGACGCGAATGACACGAATCTGGGTTTATTTTCTCTGAAGGCCTTTTGGCTCAAAAGCTATGGGCAAATAAAGTTGAGAAAAAGTGATCATCGATTAATCTTATTTTCGCTCTATCTGCTATAGTTTAGGAGTTATGGCCAGTTAAAGTTTAGAAAATAAAATTTCTTCGATTGGCTTCATTTTTGCAACGAATACAGGTCTCGACGCGACTTACACGAATCTGGGCTTATTTTCTCTGTAGGCTTTTTGGCTGAGAAGCTATTGGCATTTAAAGTTGAAAAAAAGTCATCATCGATTAAGCTTATTTTCGCTCTATCTGCTATAGTTTAGGAGTTATGGCCAGTTAAAGTTTAGAAAATAAAATTTCTTCGATTGGCTTCATTTTTGCAACGAATACAGGTCTCGACGCGACTTACACGAATCTGGGCTTATTTTCTCTGTAGGCTTTTTGGCTGAGAAGCTATTGGCATTTAAAGTTGAAAAAAAGTCATCATCGATTAAGCTTATTTTCGCTCTATCTGCTATAGTTTAGGAGTTATGGCCAGTTAAAGTTTAGAAAATAAAATTTCTTCGATTGGCTTCATTTTTGCAACGAATACAGGTCTCGACGCGACTTACACGAATCTGGGCTTATTTTCTCTGTAGGCCTTTTGGATGAGAAGCTATGGGTATTAAAAGTTGAGAAAAAGTGATCATCGATTAAGCTTATTTTCGCTCTATCTGTTATAGTTTAGGAGTTATGGCCAGTTAAAGTTTAGAAAATAAAATTTCTTCGATTGGCTTCATTTTTGCAACGAATACAGGTCTCGACGCGACTTACACGAATCTGGGCTTATTTTTTCTGTAGGCCTTTTGGATGAGAAGCTATGGGCATTTAAAGTTGAGAAAAAGTGATCATCGATTAAGCTTATTTTCGCTCTATCTGTTATAGTTTACGAGTTATGTCCAGTTAAAGTTTAGAAAATAAAATTTCTTCGATTGCCTTCATTTTTGCAACGAATACAGATTTCGACGCGAATGACACGAATCTGGGTTTATTTTCTCAGTAGGCCTTTTGGCTCAAAAGCTATGGGCAATTAAAGTTGAGAAAAAGTGATCATCGATTAAGCTTATTTTCGCTCTATCTGTTATAGTTTACGAGATATGGCCAGTTAAAGTTTAGAAAATAAAATTTCTTCGATTGGCTTCATTTTTGCAACGAATACAGGTCTCGACGCGACTTACACGAATCTGGGCTTATTTTCTCTGTAGGCCTTTTGGATGAGAAGCTATGGGCATTTAAAGTTGAGAAAAAGTGATCATCGATTGAGCTTATTTTCGCTCTATCTGTTATAGTTTACGAGTTATGTCCAGTTAAAGTTTAGAAAATAAAATTTCTTCGATTGGCTTCATTTTTGCAACGAATACAGATTTCGACGCGAATGACACGAATCTGGGTTTATTTTCTCTGTAGGCCATTTGGCTCAAAAGCTATGGGCAAATAAAGTTGAGAAAAAGTGATCATCGATTAATCTTATTTTCGCTCTATCTGCTATAGTTTAGGAGTTATGGCCAGTTAAAGTTTAGAACATAAAATTTCTTCGATTGGCTTCATTTTTGCAACGAATACAGGTCTCGACGCGACTTACACGAATCTGGGCTTATTTTCTCTGTTGGCCATTTGGCTGAGAAGCTATGGGCAATTAAAGTTGAGAAAAAGTGATCATCGATTAAGCTTATTTTCGCTCTATCTGCTATAGTTTACGAGTTATGGCCAGTTAAAGTTTAGAAAATAAAATTTCTTCGATTGGCTTCATTTTTGCAACGAATACAGGTCTCGACGCGACTTACACGAATCTGGGCTTATTTTCTCTGTAGGCCTTTTGGCTGAGAAGCTATGGGCATTTAAAGTTGAGAAAAAGTGATCATCGATTAAGCTTATTTTCGCTCTATCTGTTATAGTTTACGAGATATGGCCAGTTAAAGTTTAGAAAATAAAATTTCTTCGATTGGCTTCATTTTTGCAACGAATACAGGTCTCGACGCGACTTACACGAATCTGGGCTTATTTTTTCTGTAGGCCTTTTGGATGAGAAGCTATGGGCATTTAAAGTTGAGAAAAAGTGATCATCGATTAAGCTTATTTTCGCTCTATCTGTTATAGTTTACGAGATATGGCCAGTTAAAGTTTAGAAAATAAAATTTCTTCGATTGGCTTCATTTTTGCAACGAATACAGGTCTCGACGCGACTTACACGAATCTGGGCTTATTTTCTCTGTAGGCCTTTTGGATGAGAAGCTATGGGCATTTAAAGTTGAGAAAAAGTGATCATCGATTAAGCTTATTTTCGCTCTATCTGTTATAGTTTACGAGTTATGTCCAGTTAAAGTTTAGAAAATAAAATTTCTTCGATTGCCTTCATTTTTGCAACGAATACAGATTTCGACGCGAATGACACGAATCTGGGTTTATTTTCTCAGTAGGCCGTTTGGCTCAAAAGCTATGGGCAATTAAAGTTGAGAAAAAGTGATCATCGATTAAGCTTATTTTCTCTCTATCTGTTATAGTTTACGAGATATGGCCAGTTAAAGTTTAGAAAATAAAATTTCTTCGATTGGCTTCATTTTTGCAACGAATACAGGTCTCGACGCGACTTACACGAATCTGGGCTTATTTTCTCTGTAGGCCTTTTGGATGAGAAGCTATGGGCATTTAAAGTTGAGAAAAAGTGATCATCGATTAAGCTTATTTTCGCTCTATCTGTTATAGTTTACGAGTTATGTCCAGTTAAAGTTTAGAAAATAAAATTTCTTCGATTGGCTTCATTTTTGCAACGAATACAGATTTCGACGCGAATGACACGAATCTGGGTTTATTTTCTCAGTAGGCCTTTTGGCTCAAAAGCTATAGGCAATTAAAGTTAAGAAAAAGTGATCATCGATTAAGCTTATTTTCGCTCTATCTGTTATAGTTTACGAGATATGGCCAGTTAAAGTTTAGAAAATAAAATTTCTTCGATTGGCTTCATTTTTGCAACGAATACAGGTCTCGACGCGACTTACACGAATCTGGGCTTATTTTCTCTGTAGGCCTTTTGGATGAGAAGCTATGGGCATTTAAAGTTGAGAAAAAGTGATCATCGATTAAGCTTATTTTCGCTCTATCTGTTATAGTTTACGAGTTATGTCCAGTTAAAGTTTAGAAAATAAAATTTCTTCGATTGGCTTCATTTTTGCAACGAATACAGATTTCGACGCGAAGCTATTGGCATTTAAAGTTGAAAAAAAGTGATCATCGATTAAGCTTATTTTCGCTCTATCTGCTATAGTTTAGGAGTTATGGCCAGTTAAAGTTTAGAACATAAAATTTCTTCGATTGGCTTCATTTTTGCAACGAATACAGGTCTCGACGCGACTTACACGAATCTGGGCTTATTTTCTCTGAAGGCCTTTTGGCTGAAAGGCTATGGGCAATTAAAGTTGAGAAAAAGTGATCATCGATTAAGCTTATTTTCGCTCTATCTGTTATAGTTTACGAGTTATGGCCAGTTAAAGTTTAGAAAATAAAATTTCTTCGATTGGCTTCATTTTTGCAACGAATACAGGTCTCGACGCGACTTACACGAATCTGGGCTTATTTTCTCTGTAGGCCTTTTGGATGAGACGCTATGGGTATTAAAAGTTGAGAAAAAGTGATCATCGATTAAGCTTATTTTCGCTCTATCTGTTATAGTTTACGAGATATGGCCAGTTAAAGTTTAGAAAATAAAATTTCTTCGATTGGCTTCATTTTTGCAACGAATACAGGTCTCGACGCGACTTACACGAATCTGGGCTTATTTTCTCTGTAGGCCTTTTGGATGAGAAGCTATGGGCATTTAAAGTTGAGAAAAAGTGATCATCGATTAAGCTTATTTTCGCTCTATCTGTTATAGTTTACGAGTTATGTCCAGTTAAAGTTTAGAAAATAAAATTTCTTCGATTGCCTTCATTTTTGCAACGAATACAGATTTCGACGCGAATGACACGAATCTGGGTTTATTTTCTCAGTAGGCCTTTTGGCTCAAAAGCTATGGGCAATTAAAGTTGAGAAAAAGTGATCATCGATTAAGCTTATTTTCTCTCTATCTGTTATAGTTTACGAGATATGGCCAGTTAAAGTTTAGAAAATAAAATTTCTTCGATTGGCTTCATTTTTGCAACGAATACAGGTCTCGACGCGACTTACACGAATCTGGGCTTATTTTCTCTGTAGGCCTTTTGGATGAGAAGCTATGGGCATTTAAAGTTGAGAAAAAGTGATCATCGATTAAGCTTATTTTCGCTCTATCTGTTATAGTTTACGAGTTATGTCCAGTTAAAGTTTAGAAAATAAAATTTCTTCGATTGGCTTCATTTTTGCAACGAATACAGATTTCGACGCGAATGACACGAATCTGGGTTTATTTTCTCAGTAGGCCTTTTGGCTCAAAAGCTATAGGCAATTAAAGTTGAGAAAAAGTGATCATCGATTAAGCTTATTTTCTCTCTATCTGTTATAGTTTACGAGATATGGCCAGTTAAAGTTTAGAAAATAAAATTTCTTCGATTGGCTTCATTTTTGCAACGAATACAGGTCTCGACGCGACTTACACGAATCTGGGCTTATTTTCTCTGTAGGCCTTTTGGATGAGAAGCTATGGGCATTTAAAGTTGAGAAAAACTGATCATCGATTAAGCTTATTTTCGCTCTATCTGTTATAGTTTACGAGTTATGTCCAGTTAAAGTTTAGAAAATAAAATTTCTTCGATTGGCTTCATTTTTGCAACGAATACAGATTTCGACGCGAAGCTATTGGCATTTAAAGTTGAAAAAAAGTGATCATCGATTAAGCTTATTTTCGCTCTATCTGCTATAGTTTAGGAGTTATGGCCAGTTAAAGTTTAGAACATAAAATTTCTTCGATTGGCTTCATTTTTGCAACGAATACAGGTCTCGACGCGACTTACACGAATCTGGGCTTATTTTCTCTGTAGGCCTTTTGGATGAGAAGCTATGGGCATTTAAAGTTGAGAAAAAGTGATCATCGATTAAGCTTATTTTCGCTCTATCTGTTATAGTTTACGAGTTATGTCCAGTTAAAGTTTAGAAAATAAAATTTCTTCGATTGGCTTCATTTTTGCAACGAATACAGGTCTCGACGCGACTTACACGAATCTGGGCTTATTTTCTCTGTAGGCCTTTTGGATGAGAAGCTATGGGCATTTAAAGTTGAGAAAAAGTGATCATCGATTAAGCTTATTTTCGCTCTATCTGTTATAGTTTACGAGTTATGTCCAGTTAAAGTTTAGAAAATAAAATTTCTTCGATTGGCTTCATTTTTGCAACGAATACAGATTTCGACGCGAATGACACGAATCTGGGTTTATTTTCTCTGTAGGCCTTTTGGCTCAAAAGCTATGGGCAACTAAAGTTGAGAAAAAGTGATCATCGTTTAAGCTTATTTTCGCTCTATCTGTTATAGTTTACGAGTTATGGCCAGTTAAAGTTTAGAAAATAAAATTTCTTCGATTGGCTTCATTTTTGCAACGAATACAGGTCTCGACGCGACTTACACGAATCTGGGCTTATTTTCTCTGTAGGCCTTTTGGATGAGAAGCTATGGGTATTAAAAGTTGAGAAAAAGTGATCATCGATTAAGCTTATTTTCGCTCTATCTGTTATAGTTTACGAGATATGGCCAGTTAAAGTTTAGAAAATAAAATTTCTTCGATTGGCTTCATTTTTGCAACGAATACAGGTCTCGACGCGACTGACACGAATCTGGGCTTATTTTCTCTGAAGGCCTTTTGGCTCAAAAGCTATGGGCAATTAAAGTTGAGAAAAAGTGATCATCGATTAAGCTTATTTTCTCTCTATCTGTTATAGTTTACGAGATATGGCCAGTTAAAGTTTAGAAAATAAAAATTCTTCGATTGGCTTCATTTTTGCAACGAATACAGGTCTTGACGCGACTGACACGAATCTGGGCTTATTTTCTCTGTAGGCCTTTTGGATGAGAAGCTATTGGCATTTAAAGTTGAAAAAAAGTGATCATCGATTAAGCTTATTTTCGCTCTATCTGCTATAGTTTAGGAGTTATGGCCAGTTAAAGTTTAGAACATAAAATTTCTTCGATTGGCTTCATTTTTGCAACGAATACAGGTCTCGACGCGACTTACACGAATCTGGGCTTATTTTCTCTGAAGGCCTTTTGGCTGAAAGGCTATGGGCAATTAAAGTTGAGAAAAAGTGATCATCGATTAAGCTTATTTTCGCTCTATCTGTTATAGTTTAGGAGTTATGGCCAGTTAAAGTTTAGAAAATAAAATTTCTTCGATTGGCTTCATTTTTGCAACGAATACAGGTCTCGACGCGACTTACACGAATCTGGGCTTATTTTCTCTGTAGGCCTTTTGGATGAGAAGCTATGGGTATTAAAAGTTGAGAAAAAGTGATCATCGATTAATCTTATTTTCGCTCTATCTGTTATAGTTTACGAGTTATGGCCAGTTAAAGTTTAGAAAATAAAATTTCTTCGATTGGCTTCATTTTTGCAACGAATACAGGTCTCGACGCGACTGACACGAATCTGGGCTTATTTTCTCTGTAGGCTTTTTGGCTGAGAAGCTATGGGCATTTAAAGTTGAGAAAAAGTGATCATCGATTAAGCTTATTTTCGCTCTATCTGTTATAGTTTAGGAGTTATGGCCAGTTAAAGTTTAGAAAATAAAATTTCTTCGATTGGCTTCATTTTTGCAACGAATACAGATTTCGAGGCGAATGACACGAATCTGGGTTTATTTTCTCTGAAGGCCTTTTGGCTGAGAAGCTATGGGCATTTAAAGTTGAGAAAAAGTGATCATCGATTAATCTTATTTTCGCTCTATCTGTTATAGTTTACGAGTTATGGCCAGTTAAAGTTTAGAAAATAAAATTTCTTCGATTGGCTTCATTTTTGCAACGAATACAGGTCTCGACGCGACTTACACGAATCTGGACTTATTTTCTCTGTAGGCCTTTTGGCTCAAAAGCTATGGGCAATTAAAGTTGAGAAAAAGTGATCATCGATTATGCTTATTTTCGCTCTATCTGTTATAGCTTAGGAGTTATGGCCAGTTAAAGTTTAGAAAATAAAATTTGGCTCAAAAGCTATGGGCAATTAAAGATGAGAAAAAGTGATCATCGATTAATCTTATTTTCGCTCTATCTGTTATAGTTTACGAGTTATGGCCAGTTAAAGTTTAGAAAATAAAATTTCTTCGATTGGCTTCATTTTTGCAACGAATACAGGTCTCGACGCGACTTACACGAATCTGGGCTTATTTTCTCTGTAGGCCTTTTGGATGAGAAGCTATGGGTATTAAAAGTTGAGAAAAAGTGATCATCGATTAAGCTTATTTTCGCCCTATCTGCTATAGTTTACGAGATATGGCCAGTTAAAGTTTAGAAAATAAAATTTCTTCGATTGGCTTCATTTTTGCAACGAATACAGGTCTCGACGCGACTTACACGAATCTGGGCTTATTTTCTCTGTAGGCCTTTTGGATGAGAAGCTATGGGCATTTAAAGTTGAGAAAAAGTGATCATCGATTAAGCTTATTTTCGCTCTATCTGTTATAGTCTAGGAGTTATGGCCAGTTAAAGTTTAGAAAATAAAATTTCTTCGATTGGCTTAATTTTTGCAACGAATACAGGTCTCGACGCGACTTACACGAATCTGGGCTTATTTTCTCTGTAGGCCTTTTGGCTGAGAAGCTATGGGCATTTAAAGTTGAAAAAAGTGATCATCGATTAAGCTTATTTTCGCTTTATCTGTTATAGTTTACGAGTTATGGCCAGTTAAAGTTTAGAAAATAAAATTTCTTCTAGGCCTTTTGGCTCAAAAGCTATGGGCAATTAAAGTTGAGAAAAAGTTCGCTCTATCTGTTATAGTTTAGGAGTTATGGCCAGTTAAAGTTTAGAAAATAAAATTTGGCTCAAAAGCTATCGGCATTTAAAGTTGAGAAAAAGTGATCATCGATTAAGCTTATTTTCGCTCTATCTGTTATAGTTTAGGAGTTATGGCCAGTTAAAGTTTAGAAAATAAAATTTCTTCGATTGGCTTAATTTTTGCAACGAATATAGGTCTCGACGCGACTTACACGAATCTGGGCTTATTTTCTCTGTAGGCTTTTTGGCTGAGAAGCTATTGGCATTTAAAGTTGAAAAAAAGTCATCATCGATTAAGCTTATTTTCGCTCTATCTGCTATAGTTTAGGAGTTATGGTCAGTTAAAGTTTAGAAAATAAAATTTCTTCGATTGGCTTCATTTTTGCAACGAATACAGGTCTCGACGCGACTTACACGAATGTGGGCTTATTTTCTCTGAAGGCGTTTTGGCTGAAAGGCTATGGGCAATTAAAGTTGAGAAAAAGTGATCATCGATTAAGCTTATTTTCGCTCTATCTGTTATAGTTTACGAGTTATGGCCAGTTAAAGTTTAGAAAATAAAATTTCTTCGATTGGCTTCATTTTTGCAACGAATACAGGTCTCGACGCGACTTACACGAATCTGGGCTTATTTTCTCTGTAGGCCTTTTGGATGAGAAGCTATGGGTATTAAAAGTTGAGAAAAAGTGATCATCGATTAAGCTTATTTTCGCCCTATCTGCTATAGTTTAGGAGTTATGGCCAGTTAAAGTTTAGAAAATAAAATTTCTTCGATTCGCTTCATTTTTGCAACGAATACAGATTTCGACGCGAATGACACGAATCTGGGTTTATTTTCTCTGTAGGCCTTTTGGCTCAAAAGCTATGGGCAATTAAAGATGAGAAAAAGTGATCATCGATTAATCTTATTTTCGCTCTATCTGTTATAGTTTACGAGTTATGGCCAGTTAAAGTTTAGAAAATAAAATTTCTTCGATTGGCTTCATTTTTGCAACGAATACAGGTCTCGACGCGACTTACACGAATCTGGGCTTATTTTCTCTGTAGGCCTTTTGGATGAGAAGCTATGGGTATTAAAAGTTGAGAAAAAGTGATCATCGATTAAGCTTATTTTCGCCCTATCTGCTATAGTTTAGGAGTTATGGCCAGTTAAAGTTTAGAAAATAAAATTTCTTCGATTCGCTTCATTTTTGCAACGAATACAGATTTCGACGCGAATGACACGAATCTGGGTTTATTTTCTCTGTAGGCCTTTTGGCTCAAAAGCTATGGGCAATTAAAGATGAGAAAAAGTGATCATCGATTAATCTTATTTTCGCTCTATCTGTTATAGTTTAGGAGTTATGGCCAGTTAAAGTTTAGAAAATAAAATTTCTTCGATTGGCTTCATTTTTGCAACGAATACAGGTCTCGACGCGACTTACACGAATCTGGGCTTATTTTCTCTGTAGGCCTTTTGGATGAGAAGCTATGGGTATTAAAAGTTGAGAAAAAGTGATCATCGATTAAGCTTATTTTCGCCCTATCTGCTATAGTTTAGGAGTTATGGCCAGTTAAAGTTTAGAAAATAAAATTTCTTCGATTCGCTTCATTTTTGCAACGAATACAGATTTCGACGCGAATGACACGAATCTGGGTTTATTTTCTCTGTAGGCCTTTTGGCTCAAAAGCTATGGGCAATTAAAGTTGAGAAAAAGTGATCATCGATTAAGCTTATTTTCGCTCTATCTGTTATAGTCTAGGAGTTATGGCCAGTTAAAGTTTAGAAAATAAAATTTCTTCGATTGGCTTAATTTTTGCAACGAATACAGGTCTCGACGCGACTTACACGAATCTGGGCTTATTTTCTCTGTAGGCTTTTTGGCTGAGAAGCTATTGGCATTTAAAGTTGAAAAAAAGTGATCATCGATTCTGCTTATTTTCGCTCTATCTGTTATAGTTTAGGAGTTATGGCCAGTTAAAGTTTAGAAAATAAAATTTCTTCGATTGGCTTCATTTTTGCAACGAATACAGGTCTCGACGCGACTTACACGAATCTGGGCTTATTTTCTCTGTAGGCCTTTTGGCTGAGAAGCTATGGGCATTTAAAGTTGAAAAAAGTGATCATCGATTAAGCTTATTTTCGCTTTATCTGTTATAGTTTACGAGTTATGGCCAGTTAAAGTTTAGAAAATAAAATTTCTTCTAGGCCTTTTGGCTCAAAAGCTATGGGCAATTAAAGTTGAGAAAAAGTTCGCTCTATCTGTTATAGTTTAGGAGTTATGGCCAGTTAAAGTTTAGAAAATAAAATTTGGCTCAAAAGCTATCGGCAATTAAAGTTGAGAAAAAGTGATCATCGATTAAGCTTATTTTCGCTCTATCTGTTATAGTTTAGGAGTTATGGCCAGTTAAAGTTTAGAAAATAAAATTTCTTCGATTGGCTTCATTTTTGCAACGAATACAGATTTCGACGCGACTGACACGAATCTGGGCTTATTTTCTCTGTAGGCCTTTTGGCTGAGAAGCTATGGGCATTTAAAGTTGAGAAGAAGTGGTCATCGATTAAGCTTATTTTCGCTCTATCTGTTATAGTTTAGGAGTTATGGCCAGTTAAAGTTTAGAAAATAAAATTTCTTCGATTGGCTTAATTTTTGCAACGAATATAGGTCTCGACGCGACTTACACGAATCTGGGCTTATTTTCTCTGTAGGCTTTTTGGCTGAGAAGTTATTGGCATTTAAAGTTGAAAAAAAGTGATCATCGATTCTGCTTATTTTCGCTCTATCTGTTATAGTTTAGGAGTTATGGCCAGTTAAAGTTTAGAAAATAAAATTTCTTCGATTGGCTTCATTTTTGCAACGAATACAGGTCTCGACGCGAGTTACACGAATCTGGGTTTATTTTCTCGGTAGGCCTTTTGACTCAAAAGCTATGGGCAATTAAAATTGAGAAAACGTGATCATCGATTAAGCTTATTTTCGCTCTATCTGCTATAGTTTAGGAGTTATGGCCAGTTAATGTTTAGAACATAAAATTTCTTCGATTGGCTTCATTTTTGCAACGAATACAGGTCTCGACGCGACTTACACGAATCTGGGCTTATTTTCTCTGTAGGCCTTTTTGCTGAGAAGCTATGGGCATTTAAAGTTGAGAAAAAGTGATCATCGATTAAGCTTATTTTCGCTCTATCTGTTATAGTTTACGAGTTATGTCCAGTTAAAGTTTAGAAAATAAAATTTCTTCGATTGGCTTCATTTTTGCAACGAATACAGATTTCGACGCGAATGACACGAATCTGGGTTTATTTTCTCTGTAGGCCTTTTGGCTCAAAAGCTATTGGCATTTAAAGTTGAAAAAAAGTCATCATCGATTAAGCTTATTTTCGCTCTATCTGCTATAGTTTAGGAGTTATGGCCAGTTAATGTTTAGAACATAAAATTTCTTCGATTGGCTTCATTTTTGCAACGAATACAGGTCTCGATGCGACTTACACGAATCTGGGCTTATTTTCTCTGTAGGCCTTTTGGCTGAGAAGCTATGGGCATTTAAAGTTGAGAAAAAGTGATCATCGATTAAGCTTATTTTCGCTCTATCTGTTATAGTTTAGGAGTTATGGCCAGTTAAAGTTTAGAAAATAAAATTTCTTCGATTGGCTTCATTTTTGCAACGAATACAGATTTCGACGCGACTTACACGAATCTGGGCTTATTTTCTCTGTAGGCTTTTTGGCTGAGAAGCTATTGGCATTTAAAGTTGAAAAAAAGTCATCATCGATTAAGCTTATTTTCGCTCTATCTGTTATAGTTTAGGAGTTATGGCCAGTTAAAGTTTAGAAAATAAAATTTCTTCGATTGGCTTCATTTTTGCAACGAATACAGGTCTCGACGCGACTTACACGAATCTGGGCTTATTTTTTCTGTAGGCCTTTTGGATGAGAAGCTATGGGCATTTAAAGTTGAGAAAAAGTGATCATCGATTAAGCTTATTTTCGCTCTATCTGTTATAGTTTACGAGTTATGTCCAGTTAAAGTTTAGAAAATAAAATTTCTTCGATTGCCTTCATTTTTGCAACGAATACAGATTTCGACGCGAATGACACGAATCTGGGTTTATTTTCTCAGTAGGCCTTTTGGCTCAAAAGCTATGGGCAATTAAAGTTGAGAAAAAGTGATCATCGATTAAGCTTATTTTCTCTCTATCTGTTATAGTTTACGAGATATGGCCAGTTAAAGTTTAGAAAATAAAATTTCTTCGATTGGCTTCATTTTTGCAACGAATACAGGTCTCGACGCGACTTACACGAATCTGGGCTTATTTTCTCTGTAGGCCTTTTGGATGAGAAGCTATGGGCATTTAAAGTTGAGAAAAAGTGATCATCGATTAAGCTTATTTTCGCTCTATCTGTTATAGTTTACGAGTTATGTCCAGTTAAAGTTTAGAAAATAAAATTTCTTCGATTGCCTTCATTTTTGCAACGAATACAGATTTCGACGCGTATGACACGAATCTGGGTTTATTTTCTCTGTAGGCCTTTTGGCTCAAAAGCTATGGGCAATTAAAGTTGAGAAAAAGTGATCATCGATTAAGCTTATTTTCGCTCTATCTGTTATAGTTTACGAGTTATGGCCAGTTAAAGTTTAGAAAATAAAATTTCTTCGATTGGCTTAATTTTTGCAACGAATATAGGTCTCGACGCGACTTAAACGAATCTGGGCTTATTTTCTCTGTAAGCTTTTTGGCTGAGAAGCTATTGGCATTTAAAGTTGAAAAAAAGTCATCATCGATGAAGCTTATTTTCGCTCTATCTGCTATAGTTTAGGAGTTATGGCCAGTTAAAGTTTAGAAAATAAAATTTCTTCGATTGGCTTCATTTTTGCAACGAATACAGGCCTCGACGCGACTTACACGAATCTGGGCTTATTTTCTCTGTAGGCCTTTTGGCTGAGAAGCTATGGGAAATTAAAGTTGAGAAAAAGTGATCATCGATTAAGCTTATTTTCGCTCTATCTGTTATAGTTTCGGAGTTATGGCCAGTTAAAGTTTAGAAAATAAAATTTCTTCGATTGGCTTCATTTTTGCAACGAATACAGATTTCGACGCGACTGACACGAATCTGGGCTTATTTTCTCTGTAGGCATTTTGGCTGAGAAGCTATGGGCTTTTAAAGTTGAGAAAAAGTGATCATCGATTAAGCTTATTTTCGCTCTATCTGTTATAGTTTAGGAGTTATGGCCAGTTAAAGTTTAGAAAATAAAATTTCTTCGATTCGCTTCATTTTTGCAACGAATACAGATTTCGACGCGAATGACACGAATCTGGGTTTATTTTCTCTGTAGGCCTTTTGGCTCAAAAGCTATGGGCAATTAAAGTTGAGAAAAAGTGATCATCGATTAAGCTTATTTTCGCTCTATCTGTTATAGTTTAGGAGTTATGGCCAGTTAAAGTTTAGAAAATAAAATTTGGCTCAAAAGCTATGGGCAATTAAAGTTGAGAAAAAGTGATCATCGATTAATCTTATTTTCGCTCTATCTGTTATAGTTTAGGAGTTATGGCCAGTTAAAGTTTAGAACATTAAATTTCTTCGATTGGCTTCATTTTTGCAACGAATACTGGTCTCGACGCGACTTACACGAATCTGGGCTTATTTTCTCTGTAGGCCTTTTGGCTGAGAAGCTATGGGCATTTAAAGTTGAGAAAAAGTGATCATCGATTAAGCTTATTTTCGCTCTATCTGTTATAGTTTAGGAGTTATGGCCATTTAAAGTTTAGAACATAAAATTTCATCGATTGGCTTCATTTTTGCAACGAATACAGGTCTCGACGCGACTTACACGAATCTGGGTTTATTTTCTCAGTAGGCCTTTTGGCTCAAAAGCTATGGGCAATTAAAGTTGAGAAAAAGTGATCATCGATTAAGCTTATTTTCTCTCTATCTGTTATAGTTTACGAGATATGGCCAGTTAAAGTTTAGAAAATAAAATTTCTTCGATTGGCTTCATTTTTGCAACGAATACAGGTCTCGACGCGACTTACACGAATCTGGGCTTATTTTCTCTGTAGGCCTTTTGACTGAGAAGCTATGGGCATTTAAAGTTGAGAAAAAGTGATCATCGATTAAGCTTATTTTCGCTCTATCTGTTATAGTTTACGAGTTATGTCCAGTTAAAGTTTAGAAAATAAAATTTCTTCGATTGGCTTCATTTTTGCAACGAATACAGATTTCGACGCGAAGCTATTGGCATTTAAAGTTGAAAAAAAGTGATCATCGATTAAGCTTATTTTCGCTCTATCTGTTATAGTTTAGGAGTTATGGCCATTTAAAGTTTAGAACATAAAATTTCTTCGATTGGCTTCATTTTTGCAACGAATACAGGTCTCGACGCGACTTACACGAATCTGGGCTTATTTTCTCTGTAGGCCATTTGGCTGAGAAGCTATGGGCAATTAAAGTTGAGAAAAAGTGATCATCGATTAAGCTTATTTTCGCTCTATCTGTTATAGTTTAGGAGTTATGGCCAGTTAAAGTTTAGAAAATAAAATTTCTTCGATTGGCTTCATTTTTGCAACGAATACAGGTCTCGACGCGACTTACACGAATCTGGGCTTATTTTCTCTGTAGGCCTTTTGGATGAGAAGCTATGGGCATTTAAAGTTGAGAAAAAGTGATCATCGATTAAGCTTATTTTCGCTCTATCTGTTATAGTTTACGAGTTATGTCCAGTTAAAGTTTAGAAAATAAAATTTCTTCGATTGGCTTCATTTTTGCAACGAATACAGATTTCGACGCGAAGCTATTGGCATTTAAAGTTGAAAAAAAGTGATCATCGATTAAGCTTATTTTCGCTCTATCTGCTATAGTTTAGGAGTTATGGCCAGTTAAAGTTTAGAACATAAAATTTCTTCGATTGGCTTCATTTTTGCAACGAATACAGGTCTCGACGCGACTTACACGAATCTGGGCTTATTTTCTCTGTAGGCCATTTGGCTGAGAAGCTATGGGCAATTAAAGTTGAGAAAAAGTGATCATCGATTAAGCTTATTTTCGCTCTATCTGTTATAGTTTACGAGTTATGTCCAGTTAAAGTTTAGAAAATAAAATTTTTTCGATTGCCTTCATTTTTGCAACGAATACAGATTTCGACGCGAATGACACGAATCTGGGTTTATTTTCTCTGTAGGCCTTTTGGCTCAAAAGCTATGGGCAATTAAAGTTGAGAAAAAGTGATCATCGATTAAGCTTATTTTCGCTCTATCTGTTATAGTTTACGAGTTATGGCCAGTTAAAGTTTAGAAAATAAAATTTCTTCGATTGGCTTCATTTTTGCAACGAATACAGGTCTCGACGCGACTTACACGAATCTGGGCTTATTTTCTCTGTAGGCCTTTTGGATGAGAAGCTATGGGTATTAAAAGTTGAGAAAAAGTGATCATCGATTAAGCTTATTTTCGCTCTATCTGTTATAGTTTACGAGATATGGCCAGTTAAAGTTTAGAAAATAAAATTTCTTCGATTGGCTTCATTTTTGCAACGAATACAGGTCTCGACGCGACTGACACGAATCTGGGCTTATTTTCTCTGAAGGCCTTTTGGCTCAAAAGCTATGGGCAATTAAAGTTGAGAAAAAGTGATCATCGATTAAGCTTATTTTCTCTCTATCTGTTATAGTTTACGAGATATGGCCAGTTAAAGTTTAGAAAATAAAAATTCTTCGATTGGCTTCATTTTTGCAACGAATACAGGTCTCGACGCGACTGACACGAATCTGGGCTTATTTTCTCTGTAGGCCTTTTGGATGAGAAGCTATTGGCATTTAAAGTTGAAAAAAAGTGATCATCGATTAAGCTTATTTTCGCTCTATCTGCTATAGTTTAGGAGTTATGGCCAGTTAAAGTTTAGAACATAAAATTTCTTCGATTGGCTTCATTTTTGCAACGAATACAGGTCTCGACGCGACTTACACGAATCTGGGCTAATTTTCTCTGAAGGCCTTTTGGCTGAAAGGCTATGGGCAATTAAAGTTGAGAAAAAGTGATCATCGATTAAGCTTATTTTCGCTCTATCTGTTATAGTTTAGGAGTTATGGCCAGTTAAAGTTTAGAAAATAAAATTTGGCTCAAAAGCTATGGGCAATTAAAGTTGAGAAAAAGTGATCATCGATTAATCTTATTTTCGCTCTATCTGTTATAGTTTAGGAGTTATGGCCAGTTAAAGTTTAGAACATAAAATTTCTTCGATTGGCTTCATTTTTGCAACGAATACAGGTCTCGACGCGACTTACACGAATCTGGGCTTATTTTCTCTGTAGGCCTTTTGGCTGAGAAGCTATGGGCATTTAAAGTTAAGAAAAAGTGATCATCGATTAAGCTTATTTTCGCTCTATCTGTTATAGTTTAGGAGTTATGGCCAGTTAAAGTTTAGAAAATAAAATTTGGCTCAAAAGCTATGGGCAATTAAAGTTGAGAAAAAGTGATCATCGATTAATCTTATTTTCGCTCTATCTGTTATAGTTTAGGAGTTATGGCCAGTTAAAGTTTAGAACATAAAATTTCTTCGATTGGCTTCATTTTTGCAACGAATACAGGTCTCGACGCGACTTACACGAATCTGGGCTTATTTTCTCTGTAGGCCTTTTGGCTGAGAAGCTATGGGCATTTAAAGTTGAGAAAAAGTGATCATCGATTAAGCTTATTTTCGCTCTATCTGTTATAGTTTACGAGATATGGCCAGTTAAAGTTTAGAAAATAAAATTTCTTCGATTGGCTTCATTTTTGCAACGAATACAGGTCTCGACGCGACTTACACGAATCTGGGCTTATTTTTTCTGTAGGCCTTTTGGATGAGAAGCTATGGGCATTAAAAGTTGAGAAAAAGTGATCATCGATTAAGCTTATTTTCGCTCTATCTGTTATAGTTTACGAGATATGGCCAGTTAAAGTTTAGAAAATAAAAATTCTTCGATTGGCTTCATTTTTGCAACGAATACAGGTCTCGACGCGACTGACACGAATCTGGGCTTATTTTCTCTGTAGGCATTTTGGCTGAGAAGCTATGGGCAATTAAAGTTGAGAAAAAGTGATCATCGATTAAGCTTATTTTCGCTCTATCTGTTATAGTTTAGGAGTTATGGCCAGTTAAAGTTTAGAAAATAAAATTTGGCTCAAAAGCTATGGGCAATTAAAGTTGAGAAAAAGTGATCATCGATTAATCTTATTTTCGCTCTATCTGTTATAGTTTACGAGATATGGCCAGTTAAAGTTTAGAAAATAAAATTTCTTCGATTGGCTTCATTTTTGCAACGAATACAGGTCTCGACGCGACTTACACGAATCTGGGCTTATTTTTTCTGTAGGCCTTTTGGATGAGAAGCTATGGGCATTTAAAGTTGAGAAAAAGTGATCATCGATTAAGCTTATTTTCGCTCTATCTGTTATAGTTTACGAGTTATGTCCAGTTAAAGTTTAGAAAATAAAATTTCTTCGATTGCCTTCATTTTTGCAACGAATACAGATTTCGACGCGAATGACACGAATCTGGGTTTATTTTCTCAGTAGGCCTTTTGGCTCAAAAGCTATGGGCAATTAAAGTTGAGAAAAAGTGATCATCGATTAAGCTTATTTTCTCTCTATCTGTTATAGTTTACGAGATATGGCCAGTTAAAGTTTAGAAAATAAAATTTCTTCGATTGGCTTCATTTTTGCAACGATTACAGGTCTCGACGCGACTTACACGAATCTGGGCTTATTTTCTCTGTAGGCCTTTTGGATGAGAAGCTATGGGCATTTAAAGTTGAGAAAAAGTGATCATCGATTAAGCTTATTTTCGCTCTATCTGTTATAGTTTACGAGTTATGTCCAGTTAAAGTTTAGAAAATAAAATTTCTTCGATTGGCTTCATTTTTGCAACGAATACAGATTTCGACGCGAATGACACGAATCTGGGTTTATTTTCTCAGTAGGCCTTTTGACTGAGAAGCTATGGGCATTTAAAGTTGAGAAAAAGTGATCATCGATTAAGCTTATTTTCGCTCTATCTGTTATAGTTTACGAGTTATGTCCAGTTAAAGTTTAGAAAATAAAATTTCTTCGATTGGCTTCATTTTTGCAACGAATACAGATTTCGACGCGAAGCTATTGGCATTTAAAGTTGAAAAAAAGTGATCATCGATTAAGCTTATTTTCGCTCTATCTGCTATAGTTTAGGAGTTATGGCCAGTTAAAGTTTAGAACATAAAATTTCTTCGATTGGCTTCATTTTTGCAACGAATACAGGTCTCGACGCGACTTACACGAATCTGGGCTTATTTTCTCTGTAGGCCATTTGGCTGAGAAGCTATGGGCAATTAAAGTTGAGAAAAAGTGATCATCGATTAAGCTTATTTTCGCTCTATCTGTTATAGTTTAGGAGCTATGGCCAGTTAAAGTTTAGAAAATAAAATTTCTTCGATTGGCTTCATTTTTGCAACGAATACAGGTCTCGACGCGACTTACACGAATCTGGACTTATGTAGGCCTTTTGGCTCAAAAGCTATGGGCAATTAAAGTTGAGAAAAAGTGATCATCGATTAAGCTTATTTTCGCTCTATCTGTTATAGTTTAGGAGTTATGGCCAGTTAAAGTTTAGAAAATAAAATTTCTTCGATTGGCTTCATTTTTGCAACGAATACAGATTTCGACGCGAATGACACGAATCTGGGTTTATTTTCTCTGTAGGCCTTTTGGATGAGAAGCTATGGGTATTAAAAGTTGAGAAAAAGTGATCATCGATTAAGCTTATTTTCGCTCTATCTGTTATAGTTTACGAGATATGGCCAGTTAAAGTTTAGAAAATAAAATTTCTTCGATTGGCTTCATTTTTGCAACGAATACAGATTTCGAGGCGAATGACACGAATCTGGGTTTATTTTCTCTGAAGGCCTTTTGGCTGAGAAGCTATGGGCATTTAAAGTTGAGAAAAAGTGATCATCGATTAAGCTTATTTTCGATCTATCTGTTATAGTTTACGAGTTATGGCCAGTTAAAGTTTAGAAAATAAAATTTCTTCGATTGGCTTCATTTTTGCAACGAATACAGGTCTCGACGCGACTTACACGAATCTGGGCTTATTTTCTCTGTAGGCCTTTTGGATGAGAAGCTATGGGTATTAAAAGTTGAGAAAAAGTGATCATCGATTAAGCTTATTTTCGCTCTATCTGCTATAGTTTAGGAGTTATGGCCAGTTAAAGTTAAGAAAATAAAATTTCTTCGATTCGCTTCATTTTTGCAACGAATACAGATTTCGACGCGAATGACACGAATCTGGGTTTATTTTCTCTGTAGGCCTTTTGGCTCAAAAGCTATGGGCAATTAAAGTTGAGAAAAAGTGATCATCGATAAATCTTATTTTCGCTCTATCTGTTATAGCTTAGGAGTTATGGCCAGTTAAAGTTTAGAAAATAAAATTTGGCTCAAAAGCTATGGGCAATTAAAGATGAGAAAAAGTGATCATCGATTAATCTTATTTTCGCTCTATCTGTTATAGTTTAGGAGTTATGGCCAGTTAAAGTATAGAAAATAAAATTTTTTCGATTGGCTTCATTTTTGCAACGAATACAGATTTCGACGCGACTTACACGAATCTGGGCTTATTTTCTCTGTAGGCCTTTTGGCTGAGAAGCTATGGGCATTTAAAGTTGAAAAAAAGTGATCATCGATTAAACTTATTTTCGCTCTATCTGTTATAGTTTAGGAGTTATGGCCAGTTAAAGTTTAGAAAATAAAATTTCTTCGATTGGCTTCATTTTTGCAACGAATACAGGTCTCGACGCGACTTACACGAATCTGGGCTTATTTTCTCTGTAGGCCTTTTGGATGAGAAGCTATGGGTATTAAAAGTTGAGAAAAAGTGATCATCGATTAAGCTTATTTTCGCTCTATCTGTTATAGTTTACGAGATATGGCCAGTTAAAGTTTAGAAAATAAAATTTCTTCGATTGGCTTCATTTTTGCAACGAATACAGATTTCGAGGCGAATGACACGAATCTGGGTTTATTTTCTCTGAAGGCCTTTTGGCTGAGAAGCTATGGGCATTTAAAGTTGAGAAAAAGTGATCATCGATTAAGCTTATTTTCGCTCTATCTGTTATAGTTTACGAGATATGGCCAGTTAAAGTTTAGAAAATAAAATTTCTTCGATTGGCTTCATTTTTGCAACGAATACAGATTTCGAGGCGAATGACACGAATCTCGGTTTATTTTCTCTGAAGGCCTTTTGGCTGAGAAGCTATGGGCATTTAAAGTTGAGAAAAAGTGATCATCGATTAAGCTTATTTTCGCTCTATCTGTTATAGTTTACGAGATATGGCCAGTTAAAGTTTAGAAAATAAAATTTCTTCGATTGGCTTCATTTTTGCAACGAATACAGGTCTCGACGCGACTTACACGAATCTGGGCTTATTCTCTCTGTAGGCCTTTTGGATGAGAAGCTATGGGTATTAAAAGTTGAGAAAAAGTGATCATCGATTAAGCTTATTTTCGCTCTATCTGCTATAGTTTAGGAGTTATGGCCAGTTAAAGTTTAGAAAATAAAATTTGGCTCAAAAGCTATGGGCAATTAAAGATGAGAAAAAGTGATCATCGATTAATCTTATTTTCGCTCTATCTGTTATAGTTTAGGAGTTATGGCCAGTTACAGTATAGAAAATAAAATTTTTTCGATTGGCTTCATTTTTGCAACGAATACAGATTTCGACGCGAGTTACACGAATCTGGGCTTATTTTCTCTGTAGGCCTTTTGGATGAGAAGCTATGGGTATTAAAAGTTGAGAAAAAGTGATCATCGATTAAGCTTATTTTCGCTCTATCTGTTATAGTTTACGAGATATGGCCAGTTAAAGTTTAGAAAATAAAATTTCTTCGATTGGCTTCATTTTTGCAACGAATACAGATTTCGAGGCGAATGACACGAATCTGGGTTTATTTTCTCTGAAGGCCTTTTGGCTGAGAAGCTATGGGCATTTAAAGTTGAGAAAAAGTGATCATCGATTAAGCTTATTTTCGCTCTATCTGTTATAGTTTACGAGATATGGCCAGTTAAAGTTTAGAAAATAAAATTTCTTCGATTGGCTTCATTTTTGCAACGAATACAGATTTCGAGGCGAATGACACGAATCTGGGTTTATTTTCTCTGAAGGCCTTTTGGCTGAGAAGCTATGGGCATTTAAAGTTGAGAAAAAGTGATCATCGATTAAGCTTATTTTCGCTCTATCTGTTATAGTTTACGAGATATGGCCAGTTAAAGTTTAGAAAATAAAATTTCTTCGATTGGCTTCATTTTTGCAACGAATACAGGTCTCGACGCGACTTACACGAATCTGGGCTTATTTTCTCTGTAGGCCTTTTGGATGAGAAGCTATGGGTATTAAAAGTTGAGAAAAAGTGATCATCGATTAAGCTTATTTTCGCTCTATCTGCTATAGTTTAGGAGTTATGGCCAGTTAAAGTTTAGAAAATAAAATTTGGCTCAAAAGCTATGGGCAATTAAAGATGAGAAAAAGTGATCATCGATTAATCTTATTTTCGCTCTATCTGTTATAGTTTAGGAGTTATGGCCAGTTACAGTATAGAAAATAAAATTTTTTCGATTGGCTTCATTTTTGCAACGAATACAGATTTCGACGCGACTTACACGAATCTGGGCTTATTTTCTCTGTAGGCCTTTTGGATGAGAAGCTATGGGTATTAAAAGTTGAGAAAAAGTGATCATCGATTAAGCTTATTTTCGCTCTATCTGTTATAGTTTACGAGATATGGCCAGTTAAAGTTTAGAAAATAAAATTTCTTCGATTGGCTTCATTTTTGCAACGAATACAGATTTCGAGGCGAATGACACGAATCTGGGTTTATTTTCTCTGAAGGCCTTTTGGCTGAGAAGCTATGGGCATTTAAAGTTGAGAAAAAGTGATCATCGATTAAGCTTATTTTCGCTCTATCTGTTATAGTTTACGAGTTATGGCCAGTTAAAGTTTAGAAAATAAAATTTCTTCGATTGGCTTCATTTTTGCAACGAATACAGGTCTCGGCCTTTTGGATGAGAAGCTATGGGTATTAAAAGTTGAGAAAAAGTGATCATCGATTAAGCTTATTTTCGCTCTATCTGCTATAGTTTAGGAGTTATGGCCAGTTAAAGTTTAGAAAATAAAATTTGGCTCAAAAGCTATGGGCAATTAAAGATGAGAAAAAGTGATCATCGATTAATCTTATTTTCGCTCTATCTGTTATGGTTTAGGAGTTATGGCCAGTTACAGTATAGAAAATAAAATTTTTTCGATTGGCTTCATTTTTGCAACGAATACAGATTTCGACGCGACTTACACGAATCTGGGCTTATTTTCTCTGTAGGCCTTTTGGATGAGAAGCTATGGGTATTAAAAGTTGAGAAAAAGTGATCATCGATTAAGCTTATTTTCGCTCTATCTGTTATAGTTTACGAGATATGGCCAGTTAAAGTTTAGAAAATAAAATTTCTTCGATTGGCTTCATTTTTGCAACGAATACAGATTTCGAGGCGAATGACACGAATCTGGGTTTATTTTCTCTGAAGGCCTTTTGGCTGAGAAGCTATGGGCATTTAAAGTTGAGAAAAAGTGATCATCGATTAAGCTTATTTTCGCTCTATCTGTTATAGTTTACGAGATATGGCCAGTTAAAGTTTAGAAAATAAAATTTCTTCGATTGGCTTCATTTTTGCAACGAATACAGATTTCGAGGCGAATGACACGAATCTGGGTTTATTTTCTCTGAAGGCCTTTTGGCTGAGAAGCTATGGGCATTTAAAGTTGAGAAAAAGTGATCATCGATTAAGCTTATTTTCGCTCTATCTGTTATAGTTTACGAGATATGGCCAGTTAAAGTTTAGAAAATAAAATTTCTTCGATTGGCTTCATTTTTGCAACGAATACAGGTCTCGACGCGACTTACACGAATCTGGGCTTATTTTCTCTGTAGGCCTTTTGGATGAGAAGCTATGGGTATTAAAAGTTGAGAAAAAGTGATCATCGATTAAGCTTATTTTCGCTCTATCTGCTATAGTTTAGGAGTTATGGCCAGTTAAAGTTTAGAAAATAAAATTTGGCTCAAAAGCTATGGGCAATTAAAGATGAGAAAAAGTGATCATCGATTAAGCTTATTTTCGCTCTATCTGTTATAGTTTAGGAGTTATGGCCAGTTACAGTATAGAAAATAAAATTTTTTCGATTGGCTTCATTTTTGCAACGAATACAGATTTCGACGCGACTTACACGAATCTGGGCTTATTTTCTCTGTAGGCCTTTTGGATGAGAAGCTATGGGTATTAAAAGTTGAGAAAAAGTGATCATCGATTAAGCTTATTTTCGCTCTATCTGTTATAGTTTACGAGATATGGCCAGTTAAAGTTTAGAAAATAAAATTTCTTCGATTGGCTTCATTTTTGCAACGAATACAGATTTCGAGGCGAATGACACGAATCTGGGTTTATTTTCTCTGAAGGCCTTTTGGCTGAGAAGCTATGGGCATTTAAAGTTGAGAAAAAGTGATCATCGATTAAGCTTATTTTCGCTCTATCTGTTATAGTTTACGAGTTATGGCCAGTTAAAGTTTAGAAAATAAAATTTCTTCGATTGGCTTCATTTTTGCAACGAATACAGGTCTCGACGCGACTTACACGAATCTGGGCTTATTTTCTCTGTAGGCCTTTTGGATGAGAAGCTATGGGTATTAAAAGTTGAGAAAAAGTGATCATCGATTAAGCTTATTTTCGCTCTATCTGCTATAGTTTAGGAGTTATGGCCAGTTAAAGTTTAGAAAATAAAATTTCTTCGATTCGCTTCATTTTTGCAACGAATACAGATTTCGACGCGAATGACACGAATCTGGGTTTATTTTCTCTGTAGGCCTTTTGGCTCAAAAGCTATGGGCAATTAAAGTTGAGAAAAAGTGATCATCGATTATGCTTATTTTCGCTCTATCTGTTATAGCTTAGGAGTTATGGCCAGTTAAAGTTTAGAAAATAAAATTTGGCTCAAAAGCTATGGGCAATTAAAGATGAGAAAAAGTGATCATCGATTAATCTTATTTTCGCTCTATCTGTTATAGTTTAGGAGTTATGGCCAGTTAAAGTATAGAAAATAAAATTTTTTCGATTGGCTTCATTTTTGCAACGAATACAGATTTCGACGCGACTTACACGAATCTGGGCTTATTTTCTCTGTAGGCCTTTTGGCTGAGAAGCTATGGGCATTTAAAGTTGAAAAAAAGTGATCATCGATTAAGCTTATTTTCGCTCTATCTGTTATAGTTTAGGAGTTATGGCCAGTTAAAGTTTAGAAAATAAAATTTCTTCGATTGGCTTCATTTTTGCAACGAATACAGGTCTCGACGCGACTTACACGAATCTGGGCTTATTTTCTCTGTTGGCCTTTTGGATGAGAAGCTATGGGTATTAAAAGTTGAGAAAAAGTGATCATCGATTAAGCTTATTTTCGCTCTATCTGTTATAGTTTACGAGATATGGCCAGTTAAAGTTTAGAAAATAAAATTTCTTCGATTGGCTTCATTTTTGCAACGAATACAGATTTCGAGGCGAATGACACGAATCTGGGTTTATTTTCTCTGAAGGCCTTTTGGCTGAGAAGCTATGGGCATTTAAAGTTGAGAAAAAGTGATCATCGATTAAGCTTATTTTCGCTCTATCTGTTATAGTTTACGAGTTATGGCCAGTTAAAGTTTAGAAAATAAAATTTCTTCGATTGGCTTCATTTTTGCAACGAATACAGGTCTCGACGCGACTTACACGAATCTGGGCTTATTTTCTCTGTAGGCCTTTTGGATGAGAAGCTATGGGTATTAAAAGTTGAGAAAAAGTGATCATCGATTAAGCTTATTTTCGCTCTATCTGTTATAGTTTACGAGATATGGCCAGTTAAAGTTTAGAAAATAAAATTTCTTCGATTGGCTTCATTTTTGCAACGAATACAGATTTCGAGGCGAATGACACGAATCTGGGTTTATTTTCTCTGAAGGCCTTTTGGCTGAGAAGCTATGGGCATTTAAAGTTGAGAAAAAGTGATCATCGATTAAGCTTATTTTCGCTCTTTCTGTTATAGTTTACGAGTTATGGCCAGTTAAAGTTTAGAAAATAAAATTTCTTCGATTGGCTTCATTTTTGCAACGAATACAGGTCTCGACGCGACTTACACGAATCTGGGCTTATTTTCTCTGTAGGCCTTTTGGATGAGAAGCTATGGGTATTAAAAGTTGAGAAAAAGTGATCATCGATTAAGCTTATTTTCGCTCTATCTGCTATAGTTTAGGAGTTATGGCCAGTTAAAGTTTAGAAAATAAAATTTCTTCGATTCGCTTCATTTTTGCAACGAATACAGATTTCGACGCGAATGACACGAATCTGGGTTTATTTTCTCTGTAGGCCTTTTGGCTCAAAAGCTATGGGCAATTAAAGTTGAGAAAAAGTGATCATCGATTATGCTTATTTTCGCTCTATCTGTTATAGCTTAGGAGTTATGGCCAGTTAAAGTTTAGAAAATAAAATTTGGCTCAAAAGCTATGGGCAATTAAAGATGAGAAAAAGTGATCATCGATTAATCTTATTTTCGCTCTATCTGTTATAGTTTAGGAGTTATGGCCAGTTAAAGTATAGAAAATAAAATTTTTTCGATTGGCTTCATTTTTGCAACGAATACAGATTTCGACGCGAATGACACGAATCTGGGTTTATTTTCTCTGTAGGCCTTTTGGCTCAAAAGCTATGGGCAATTAAAGTTGAGAAAAAGTGATCATCGATTATGCTTATTTTCGCTCTATCTGTTATAGCTTAGGAGTTATGGCCAGTTAAAGTTTAGAAAATAAAATTTGGCTCAAAAGCTATGGGCAATTAAAGATGAGAAAAAGTGATCATCGATTAATCTTATTTTCGCTCTATCTGTTATAGTTTAGGAGTTATGGCCAGTTAAAGTATAGAAAATAAAATTTTTTCGATTGGCTTCATTTTTGCAACGAATACAGATTTCGAGGCGAATGACACGAATCTGAATTTATTTTCTCTGAAGGCCTTTTGGCTGAGAAGCTATGGGCATTTAAAGTTGAGAAAAAGTGATCATCGATTAAGCTTATTTTCGCTCTATCTGTTATAGTTTACGAGATATGGCCAGTTAAAGTTTAGAAAATAAAATTTCTTCGATTGGCTTCATTTTTGCAACGAATACAGGTCTCGACGCGACTTACACGAATCTGGGCTTATTTTCTCTGTAGGCCTTTTGGATGAGAAGCTATGGGTATTAAAAGTTGAGAAAAAGTGATCATCGATTAAGCTTATTTTCGCTCTATCTGCTATAGTTTAGGAGTTATGGCCAGTTAAAGTTTAGAAAATAAAATTTGGCTCAAAAGCTATGGGCAATTAAAGATGAGAAAAAGTGATCATCGATTAATCTTATTTTCGCTCTATCTGTTATGGTTTAGGAGTTATGGCCAGTTACAGTATAGAAAATAAAATTTTTTCGATTGGCTTCATTTTTGCAACGAATACAGATTTCGACGCGACTTACACGAATCTGGGCTTATTTTCTCTGTAGGCCTTTTGGATGAGAAGCTATGGGTATTAAAAGTTGAGAAAAAGTGATCATCGATTAAGCTTATTTTCGCTCTATCTGTTATAGTTTACGAGATATGGCCAGTTAAAGTTTAGAAAATAAAATTTCTTCGATTGGCTTCATTTTTGCAACGAATACAGATTTCGAGGCGAATGACACGAATCTGGGTTTATTTTCTCTGAAGGCCTTTTGGCTGAGAAGCTATGGGCATTTAAAGTTGAGAAAAAGTGATCATCGATTAAGCTTATTTTCGCTCTATCTGTTATAGTTTACGAGATATGGCCAGTTAAAGTTTAGAAAATAAAATTTCTTCGATTGGCTTCATTTTTGCAACGAATACAGATTTCGAGGCGAATGACACGAATCTGGGTTTATTTTCTCTGAAGGCCTTTTGGCTGAGAAGCTATGGGCATTTAAAGTTGAGAAAAAGTGATCATCGATTAAGCTTATTTTCGCTCTATCTGTTATAGTTTACGAGATATGGCCAGTTAAAGTTTAGAAAATAAAATTTCTTCGATTGGCTTCATTTTTGCAACGAATACAGGTCTCGACGCGACTTACACGAATCTGGGCTTATTTTCTCTGTAGGCCTTTTGGATGAGAAGCTATGGGTATTAAAAGTTGAGAAAAAGTGATCATCGATTAAGCTTATTTTCGCTCTATCTGCTATAGTTTAGGAGTTATGGCCAGTTAAAGTTTAGAAAATAAAATTTGGCTCAAAAGCTATGGGCAATTAAAGATGAGAAAAAGTGATCATCGATTAAGCTTATTTTCGCTCTATCTGTTATAGTTTAGGAGTTATGGCCAGTTACAGTATAGAAAATAAAATTTTTTCGATTGGCTTCATTTTTGCAACGAATACAGATTTCGACGCGACTTACACGAATCTGGGCTTATTTTCTCTGTAGGCCTTTTGGATGAGAAGCTATGGGTATTAAAAGTTGAGAAAAAGTGATCATCGATTAAGCTTATTTTCGCTCTATCTGTTATAGTTTACGAGATATGGCCAGTTAAAGTTTAGAAAATAAAATTTCTTCGATTGGCTTCATTTTTGCAACGAATACAGATTTCGAGGCGAATGACACGAATCTGGGTTTATTTTCTCTGAAGGCCTTTTGGCTGAGAAGCTATGGGCATTTAAAGTTGAGAAAAAGTGATCATCGATTAAGCTTATTTTCGCTCTATCTGTTATAGTTTACGAGTTATGGCCAGTTAAAGTTTAGAAAATAAAATTTCTTCGATTGGCTTCATTTTTGCAACGAATACAGGTCTCGACGCGACTTACACGAATCTGGGCTTATTTTCTCTGTAGGCCTTTTGGATGAGAAGCTATGGGTATTAAAAGTTGAGAAAAAGTGATCATCGATTAAGCTTATTTTCGCTCTATCTGCTATAGTTTAGGAGTTATGGCCAGTTAAAGTTTAGAAAATAAAATTTCTTCGATTCGCTTCATTTTTGCAACGAATACAGATTTCGACGCGAATGACACGAATCTGGGTTTATTTTCTCTGTAGGCCTTTTGGCTCAAAAGCTATGGGCAATTAAAGTTGAGAAAAAGTGATCATCGATTATGCTTATTTTCGCTCTATCTGTTATAGCTTAGAAGTTATGGCCAGTTAAAGTTTAGAAAATAAAATTTGGCTCAAAAGCTATGGGCAATTAAAGATGAGAAAAAGTGATCATCGATTAATCTTATTTTCGCTCTATCTGTTATAGTTTAGGAGTTATGGCCAGTTAAAGTATAGAAAATAAAATTTTTTCGATTGGCTTCATTTTTGCAACGAATACAGATTTCGACGCGACTTACACGAATCTGGGCTTATTTTCTCTGTAGGCCTTTTGGCTGAGAAGCTATGGGCATTTAAAGTTGAAAAAAAGTGATCATCGATTAAGCTTATTTTCGCTCTATCTGTTATAGTTTAGGAGTTATGGCCAGTTAAAGTTTAGAAAATAAAATTTCTTCGATTGGCTTCATTTTTGCAACGAATACAGGTCTCGACGCGACTTACACGAATCTGGGCTTATTTTCTCTGTTGGCCTTTTGGATGAGAAGCTATGGGTATTAAAAGTTGAGAAAAAGTGATCATCGATTAAGCTTATTTTCGCTCTATCTGTTATAGTTTACGAGATATGGCCAGTTAAAGTTTAGAAAATAAAATTTCTTCGATTGGCTTCATTTTTGCAACGAATACAGATTTCGAGGCGAATGACACGAATCTGGGTTTATTTTCTCTGAAGGCCTTTTGGCTGAGAAGCTATGGGCATTTAAAGTTGAGAAAAAGTGATCATCGATTAAGCTTATTTTCGCTCTATCTGTTATAGTTTACGAGTTATGGCCAGTTAAAGTTTAGAAAATAAAATTTCTTCGATTGGCTTCATTTTTGCAACGAATACAGGTCTCGACGCGACTTACGCGAATCTGGGCTTATTTTCTCTGTAGGCCTTTTGGATGAGAAGCTATGGGTATTAAAAGTTGAGAAAAAGTGATCATCGATTAAGCTTATTTTCGCTCTATCTGCTATAGTTTAGGAGTTATGGCCAGTTAAAGTTAAGAAAATAAAATTTCTTCGATTCGCTTCATTTTTGCAACGAATACAGATTTCGACGCGAATGACACGAATCTGGGTTTATTTTCTCTGTAGGCCTTTTGGCTCAAAAGCTATGGGCAATTAAAGTTGAGAAAAAGTGATCATCGATTATGCTTATTTTCGCTCTATCTGTTATAGCTTAGGAGTTATGGCCAGTTAAAGTATAGAAAATAAAACTTTTTCGATTGGCTTCATTTTTGCAACGAATACAGATTTCGACGCGACTTACACGAATCTGGGCTTATTTTCTCTGTAGGCCTTTTGGCTGAGAAGCTATGGGCATTTAAAGTTGAAAAAAAGTGATCATCGATTAAGCTTATTTTCGCTCTATCTGTTATAGTTTAGGAGTTATGGCCAGTTAAAGTTTAGAAAATAAAATTTCTTCGATTGGCTTCATTTTTGCAACGAATACAGGTCTCGACGCGACTTACACGAATCTGGGCTTATTTTCTCTGTAGGCCTTTTGGATGAGAAGCTATGGGTATTAAAAGTTGAGAAAAAGTGATCATCGATTAAGCTTATTTTCGCTCTATCTGTTATAGTTTACGAGATATGGCCAGTTAAAGTTTAGAAAATAAAATTTCTTCGATTGGCTTCATTTTTGCAACGAATACAGATTTCGAGGCGAATGACACGAATCTGGGTTTATTTTCTCTGAAGGCCTTTTGGCTGAGAAGCTATGGGCATTTAAAGTTGAGAAAAAGTGATCATCGATTAAGCTTATTTTCGCTCTATCTGTTATAGTTTACGAGTTATGGCCAGTTAAAGTTTAGAAAATAAAATTTCTTCGATTGGCTTCATTTTTGCAACGAATACAGGTCTCGACGCGACTTACACGAATCTGGGCTTATTTTCTCTGTAGGCCTTTTGGATGAGAAGCTATGGGTATTAAAAGTTGAGAAAAAGTGATCATCGATTAAGCTTATTTTCGCTCTATCTGCTATAGTTTAGGAGTTATGGCCAGTTAAAGTTTAGAAAATAAAATTTGGCTCAAAAGCTATGGGCAATTAAAGATGAGAAAAAGTGATCATCGATTAATCTTATTTTCGCTCTATCTGTTATAGTTTAGGAGTTATGGCCAGTTAAAGTATAGAAAATAAAATTTTTTCGATTGGCTTCATTTTTGCAACGAATACAGATTTCGACGCGACTTTCACGAATCTGGGCTTATTTTCTCTGTAGGCCTTTTGGAGAAGAAGCTATGGGTATTAAAAGTTGAGAAAAAGTGATCATCGATTAAGCTTATTTTCGCTCTATCTGTTATAGTTTACGAGATATGGCCAGTTAAAGTTTAGAAAATAAAATTTCTTCGATTGGCTTCATTTTTGCAACGAATACAGATTTCGAGGCGAATGACACGAATCTGGGTTTATTTTCTCTGAAGGCCTTTTGGCTGAGAAGCTATGGGCATTTAAAGTTGAGAAAAAGTGATCATCGATTAAGCTTATTTTCGCTCTATCTGTTATAGTTTACGAGTTATGGCCAGTTAAAGTTTAGAAAATAAAATTTCTTCGATTGGCTTCATTTTTGCAACGAATACAGGTCTCGACGCGACTTACGCGAATCTGGGCTTATTTTCTCTGTAGGCCTTTTGGATGAGAAGCTATGGGTATTAAAAGTTGAGAAAAAGTGATCATCGATTAAGCTTATTTTCGCTCTATCTGTTATAGTTTAGGAGTTATGGCCAGTTAAAGTTTAGAAAATAAAATTTCTTCGATTGGCTTCATTTTTGCAACGAATACAGGTCTCGACGCGACTGACACGAATCTGGGCTTATTTTCTCTGAAGGCCTTTTGGCTCAAAAGCTATGGGCAATTAAAGTTGAGAAAAAGTGATCATCGATTAAGCTTATTTTCTCTCTATCTGTTATAGTTTACGAGGTATGGAAAGTTAAAGTTTAGAAAATAAAAATTCTTCGATTGGCTTCATTTTTGCAACGAATACAGGTCTCGACGCGACTGACACGAATCTGGGCTTATTTTCTCTGTAGGCCTTTTGGATGAGAAGCTATTGGCATTTAAAGTTGAAAAAAAGTGATCATCGATTAAGCTTATTTTCGCTCTATCTGCTATAGTTTAGGAGTTATGGCCAGTTAAAGTTTAGAACATAAAATTTCTTCGATTGGCTTCATTTTTGCAACGAATACAGGTCTCGACGCGACTTACACGAATCTGGGCTTATTTTCTCTGAAGGCCTTTTGGCTGAAAGGCTATGGGCAATTAAAGTTGAGAAAAAGTGATCATCGATTAAGCTTATTTTCTCTCTACCTGTTATAGTTTACGAGATATGGCCAGTTAAAGTTTAGAAAATAAAAATTCTTCGATTGGCTTCATTTTTGCAACGAATACAGGTCTCGACGCGACTGACACGAATCTGGGCTTATTTTCTCTGTAGGCCTTTTGGATGAGAAGCTATGGGTATTAAAAGTTGAGAAAAAGTGATCATCGATTAAGCTTATTTTCGCTCTATCTGTTATAGTTTACGAGATATGGCCAGTTAAAGTTTAGAAAATAAAATTTCTTCGATTGGCTTCATTTTTGCAACGAATACAGATTTCGAGGCGAATGACACGAATCTGGGTTTATTTTCTCTGAAGGCCTTTTGGCTGAGAAGCTATGGGCATTTAAAGTTGAGAAAAAGTGATCATCGATTAAGCTTATTTTCGCTCTATCTGTTATAGTTTACGAGTTATGGCCAGTTAAAGTTTAGAAAATAAAATTTCTTCGATTGGCTTCATTTTTGCAACGAATACAGGTCTCGACGCGACTTACACGAATCTGGGCTTATTTTCTCTGTAGGCCTTTTGGATGAGAAGCTATGGGTATTAAAAGTTGAGAAAAAGTGATCATCGATTAAGCTTATTTTCGCTCTATCTGCTATAGTTTAGGAGTTATGGCCAGTTAAAGTTTAGAAAATAAAATTTCTTCGATTCGCTTCATTTTTGCAACGAATACAGATTTCGACGCAAATGACACGAATCTGGGTTTATTTTCTCTGTAGGCCTTTTGGCTCAAAAGCTATGGGCAATTAAAGTTGAGAAAAAGTGATCATCGATTAAGCTTATTTTCGCTCTATCTGTTATAGTTTAGGAGTTATGGCCAGTTAAAGTATAGAAAATAAAATTTTTTCGATTGGCTTCATTTTTGCAACGAATACAGATTTCGACGCGACTTACACGAATCTGGGCTTATTTTCTCTGTAGGCCTTTTGGCTGAGAAGCTATGGGCATTTAAAGTTGAAAAAAAGTGATCATCGATTAAGCTTATTTTCGCTCTATCTGTTATAGTTTAGGAGTTATGGCCAGTTAAAGTATAGAAAATAAAATTTCTTCGATTGGCTTCATTTTTGCAACGAATACAGGACTCGACGCGACTTACACGAATCTGGGCTAATTTTCTCTGTAGGCCTTTTGGCTGAGAAGCTATGGGCATTTAAAGTTGAGAAAGAGTGATCATCGATTAAGCTTATTTTCGCTCTATCTGTTATAGTTTAGGAGTTATGGCCAGTTAAAGTTTAGAAAATAAAATTTCTTCGATTGGCTTCATTTTTGCAACGAATACAGGTTTCGACGCGACTGACACGAATCTGGGCTTATTTTCTCTGTGGGCCTTTTGGCTGAGAAGCTATGGGCATTTAAAGTTGAGAAAAAGTGATCATCGATTAAGCTTATTTTTGCTCTATCTGTTCTAGTTTAGGAGATATGGCCAGTTAAAGTTTAGAAAATAAAATTTCTTCGATTGGCTTCATTTTTGCAACGAATACAGGTTTCGACGCGACTGACACGAATCTGGGCTTATTTTCTCTGTAGGCCTTTTGGCTGAGAAGCTACGGGCATTTAAAGTTGAGAAAAAGTGATCACCGATTAAGCTTATTTTCGCTCTATCTGTTATAGTTTAGGAGTTATGGCCAGTTAAAGTTTGGAAAATAAAATTTCTTCGATTGGCTTCATTTTTGCAACGAATACAGGTCTCGACGCGACTTACACGAAACTGGGCTTATTTTCTCTGTAGGCCTTTTGGATGAGAAGCTATGGGCATTTAAAGTTGAGAGAAAGTGATCATCGATTAAGCTTATTTTCGCTCTATCTGTTATAGTGTAGGAGTTATGGCCAGTTATAGTTTAGAAAATAAAATTTCTTCGATTGGCTTCATTTTTGCAACGAATACAGGTCTCGACGCGACTTACACGAATCTGGGCTTATTTTCTCTGTAGGCTTTTAGGCTGAGAAGCTATTGGCATTTAAAGTTGAAAAAAAGTCATCATCGATTAAGCTTATTTTCGCTCTATCTGCTATAGTTTAGGAGTTATGGCCAGTTAAAGTTTAGAACATAAAATTTCTTCGATTGGCTTCATTTTTGCAACGAATACAGGTCTCGACGCGACTTACACGAAGCTGGGCTTATTTTCTCTGTAGGCCTTTTGGCTGAGAAGCTATGGGCATTTAAAGTTGAGAAAAAGTGATCATCGATTAAGCTTATTTTCGATCTATCTGTTATAGTTTAGGAGTTATGGCCAGTTAAAGTTTAGAAAATAAAATTTCTTCGATTGGCTTCATTTTTGCACCGAATACAGGTCTCGACGCGACTTACACGAATCTGGACTTATGTAGGCCTTTTGGCTCAAAAGCTATGGGCAATTAAAGTTGAGAAAAAGTGATCATCGATTAAGCTTATTTTCGCTCTATCTGTTATAGTTTAGGAGTTATGGCCAGTTAAAGTTTAGAAAATAAAATTTCTTCGATTGGCTTCATTTTTGCAACGAATACAGGACTCGACGCGACTTACACGAATCTGGGCTAATTTTCTCTGTAGGCCTTTTGGCTGAGAAGCTATGGGCATTTAAAGTTGAGAAAGAGTGATCATCGATTAAGCTTATTTTCGCTCTATCTGTTATAGTTTAGGAGTTATGGCCAGTTAAAGTTTAGAAAATAAAATTTCTTCGATTGGCTTCATTTTTGCAACGAATACAGGTTTCGACGCGACTGACACGAATCTGGGCTTATTTTCTCTGTAGGCCTTTTGGCTGAGAAGCTATGGGCATTTAAAGTTGAGAAAAAGTGATCATCGATTAAGCTTATTTTCGCTCTATCTGTTATAGTTTACGAGTTATGGCCAGTTAAAGTTTAGAAAATAAAATTTCTTCGATTGGCTTCATTTTTGCAACGAATACAGGTTTCGACGCGACTGACACGAATCTGTGCTTATTTTCGCTGTAGGCCTTTTGGCTGAGAAGCTATGGGCATTTATTCCGTCCAATTTTGGAATATTGTTCCTGCGTTTGGAGCCCATACCACCTTTATCAGGACATGATTGAGTCCGTACAAAAGCAATTTCTCCTTTTTGCACTTCGTGGCTTAAACTGGGACCCAAATATCCGACTGCCGCCATATTCTGATAGACTTCGCCTTATAAAATTGCCTTCCTTAAATCATCGCAGAACATGCCACGGCGTGTTATTCTTGCATAAACTGTTACTCGGTCTTACGATTCCAATGTACTCCTTAGCAAAGTTACTTTGGTCATACCATCCAGAGTAACTCGTAATTTTCGACCCTTAGCCTTACAATTTTGTAGATCTAATTATGCTTTGCACGACCCTTTCGTGTCTTATGCTCTAACTATAATAACTTTTACAATTTCCTCTCTTTCGAACGGTCTATTCAATCTATCACTTCTTCTATCTTAAGTCACCTTGACTTGCCACTTCGAGCATCCTTGACCAATCCTATATTATGAGTCACCCACTTGGTCAATGGTGATCCATTGGCTTTTTTTGCGATATAATGTTTAATTTTTATCTTGCTTCCTTTTTTCAACTTTAATATTGTAAATCCAAGTTTCTGGCCAGTTCTTGATGTGAGTTGGTGCATATCATTAAAAAGTTCACCCATCGGGCTAGAGACGCGGATTAGTTCATATCAATTCCCTCGCTCTATTTTCTTCTCTAAATAAATTATATGTACTTTTTTATAATATAAGGTCAACTGTACGTAGTTGTACCCCTCAAATAAATAAATAAATAAATAAATAAAAAAGTTGAGAAAAAGTGATCATCGATTAAGTTTATTTTCGCTCTATCTGTTATAGTTTAGGAGTTATGGCCAGTTAAAGTTTAGAAAATAAAATTTCTTCGATTGGCTTCATTTTTGCAACGAATACAGGTTTCGACGCGACTGACACGAATCTGGGCTTATTTTCTCTGTGGGCCTTTTGGCTGAGAAGCTATGGGCATTTAAAGTTGAGAAAAAGTGATCATCGATTAAGCTTATTTTTGCTCTATCTGTTCTAGTTTAGGAGATATGGCCAGTTAAAGTTTAGAAAATAAAATTTCTTCGATTGGCTTCATTTTTGCAACGAATACAGGTTTCGACGCGACTGACACGAATCTTTTCTCTGTAGGCCTTTTGGCTGAGAAGCTACGGGCATTTAAAGTTGAGAAAAAGTGATCACCGATTAAGCTTATTTTCGCTCTATCTGTTATAGTTTAGGAGTTATGGCCAGTTAAAGTTTGGAAAATAAAATTTCTTCGATTGGCTTCATTTTTGCAACGAATACAGGTCTCGACGCGACTTACACGAAACTGGGCTTATTTTCTCTGTAGGCCTTTTGGATGAGAAGCTATGGGCATTTAAAGTTGAGAGAAAGTGATCATCGATTAAGCTTATTTTCGCTCTATCTGTTATAGTGTAGGAGTTATGGCCAGTTATAGTTTAGAAAATAAAATTTCTTCGATTGGCTTCATTTTTGCAACGAATACAGGTCTCGACGCGACTTACACGAATCTGGGCTTATTTTCTCTGTAGGCTTTTAGGCTGAGAAGCTATTGGCATTTAAAGTTGAAAAAAAGTCATCATCGATTAAGCTTATTTTCGCTCTATCTGCTATAGTTTAGGAGTTATGGCCAGTTAAAGTTTAGAAAATAAAATTTCTTCGATTGGCTTCATTTTTGCAACGAATACAGGTCTCGACGCGACTTACACGAATCTGGGCTTATTTTCTCTGTAGGCTTTTTGGCTGAGAAGCTATTGGCATTTAAAGTTGAAAAAAAGTCATCATCGATTAAGCTTATTTTCGCTCTATCTGCTATAGTTTAGGAGTTATGGCCAGTTAAAGTTTAGAAAATAAAATTTCTTCGATTGGCTTCATTTTTGCAACGAATACAGGTCTCGACGCGACTGACACGAATCTGGGCTTATTTTCTCTGTAGGCTTTTTGGCTGAGAAGCTATGGGCATTTAAAGTTGAGAAAAAGTGATCATCGATTAAGCTTATTTTCGCTCTACCTGTTATAGTTTAAGAGTTATGGCCAGTTAAAGTTTAGAAAATAAAATTTCTTCGATTGGCTTCATTTTTGCAACGAATACAGGTCTCGACGCGACTTACACGAATCTGGGCTAATTTTCTCTGTAGGCCTTTTGGCTGAGAAGCTATGGGCATTTAAAGTTGAGAAAGAGTGATCATCGATTAAGCTTATTTTCGCTCTATCTGTTATAGTTTAGGAGTTATGGCCAGTTAAAGTTTAGAAAATAAAATTTCTTCGATTGGCTTCATTTTTGCAACGAATACAGGTCTCGACGCGACTTACACGAATCTGGGCTTATTTTCTCTGTAGGCTTTTTGGCTGAGAAGCTATGGGCATTTAAAGTTGAAAAAAAGTCATCATCGATTAAGCTTATTTTCGCTCTATCTGCTATAGTTTAGGAGTTATGGCCAGTTAAAGTTTAGAAAATAAAATTTCTTCGATTGGCTTCATTTTTGCAACGAATACAGGTCTCGACGCGACTTACACGAATCTGGGCTTATTTTCTCTGTAGGCTTTTTGGCTGAGAAGCTATTGGCATTTAAAGTTGAAAAAAAGTCATCATCGATTAAGCTTATTTTCGCTCTATCTGCTATAGTTTAGGAGTTATGGCCAGTTAAAGTTTAGAAAATAAAATTTCTTCGATTGGCTTCATTTTTGCAACGAATACAGGTCTCGACGCGACTGACACGAATCTGGGCTTATTTTCTCTGTAGGCTTTTTGGCTGAGAAGCTATGGGCATTTAAAGTTGAGAAAAAGTGATCATCGATTAAGCTTATTTTCGCTCTATCTGTTATAGTTTAGGAGTTATGGCCAGTTAAAGTTTAGAAAATAAAATTTCTTCGATTGGCTTCATTTTTGCAACGAATACAGGTCTCGACGCGACTTACACGAATCTGGGCTAATTTTCTCTGTAGGCCTTTTGGCTGAGAAGCTATGGGCATTTAAAGTTGAGAAAGAGTGATCATCGATTAAGCTTATTTTCGCTCTATCTGCTATAGTTTAGGAGTTATGGCCAGTTAAAGTTTAGAAAATAAAATTTCTTCGATTGGCTTCATTTTTGCAACGAATACAGGTCTCGACGCGACTGACACGAATCTGGGCTTATTTTCTCTGTAGGCTTTTTGGCTGAGAAGCTATGGGCATTTAAAGTTGAGAAAAAGTGATCATCGCTTAAGCTTATTTTCGCTCTATCTGTTATAGTTTAGGAGTTATGGCCAGTTAAAGTTTAGAAAATAAAATTTCTTCGATTGGCTTCATTTTTGCAACGAATACAGGTCTCGACGCGACTTACACGAATCTGGGCTTATTTTCTCTGTAGGCTTTTTGGCTGAGAAGCTATTGGCATTTAAAGTTGAAAAAAAGTCATCATCGATTAAGCTTATTTTCGCTCTATCTGCTATAGTTTAGGAGTTATGGCCAGTTAAAGTTTAGAAAATAAAATTTCTTCGATTGGCTTCATTTTTGCAACGAATACAGGTCTCGACGCGACTTACACGAATCTGGGCTTATTTTCTCTGTAGGCTTTTTGGCTGAGAAGCTATTGGCATTTAAAGTTGAAAAAAAGTCATCATCGATTAAGCTTATTTTCGCTCTATCTGCTATAGTTTAGGAGTTATGGCCAGTTAAAGTTTAGAAAATAAAATTTCTTCGATTGGCTTCATTTTTGCAACGAATACAGGTCTCGACGCGACTTACACGAATCTGGGCTTATTTTCTCTGTAGGCTTTTTGGCTGAGAAGCTATTGGCATTTAAAGTTGAAAAAAAGTCATCATCGATTAAGCTTATTTTCGCTCTATCTGCTATAGTTTAGGAGTTATGGCCAGTTAAAGTTTAGAAAATAAAATTTCTTCGATTGGCTTCATTTTTGCAACGAATACAGGTCTCGACGCGACTTACACGAAACTGGGCTTATTTTCTCTGTAGGCCTTTTGGATGAGAAGCTATGGGCATTTAAAGTTGAGAGAAAGTGATCATCGATTAAGCTTATTTTCGCTCTATCTGTTATAGTGTAGGAGTTATGGCCAGTTATAGTTTAGAAAATAAAATTTCTTCGATTGGCTTCATTTTTGCAACGAATACAGGTCTCGACGCGACTTACACGAATCTGGGCTTATTTTCTCTGTAGGCTTTTAGGCTGAGAAGCTATTGGCATTTAAAGTTGAAAAAAAGTCATCATCGATTAAGCTTATTTTCGCTCTATCTGCTATAGTTTAGGAGTTATGGCCAGTTAAAGTTTAGAACATAAAATTTCTTCGATTGGCTTCATTTTTGCAACGAATACAGGTCTCGACGCGACTTACACGAAGCTGGGCTTATTTTCTCTGTAGGCCTTTTGGCTGAGAAGCTATGGGCATTTAAAGTTGAGAAAAAGTGATCATCGATTAAGCTTATTTTCGATCTATCTGTTATAGTTTAGGAGTTATGGCCAGTTAAAGTTTAGAAAATAAAATTTCTTCGATTGGCTTCATTTTTGCACCGAATACAGGTCTCGACGCGACTTACACGAATCTGGACTTATGTAGGCCTTTTGGCTCAAAAGCTATGGGCAATTAAAGTTGAGAAAAAGTGATCATCGATTAAGCTTATTTTCGCTCTATCTGTTATAGTTTAGGAGTTATGGCCAGTTAAAGTTTAGAAAATAAAATTTCTTCGATTGGCTTCATTTTTGCAACGAATACAGGACTCGACGCGACTTACACGAATCTGGGCTAATTTTCTCTGTAGGCCTTTTGGCTGAGAAGCTATGGGCATTTAAAGTTGAGAAAGAGTGATCATCGATTAAGCTTATTTTCGCTCTATCTGTTATAGTTTAGGAGTTATGGCCAGTTAAAGTTTAGAAAATAAAATTTCTTCGATTGGCTTCATTTTTGCAACGAATACAGGTTTCGACGCGACTGACACGAATCTGGGCTTATTTTCTCTGTAGGCCTTTTGGCTGAGAAGCTATGGGCATTTAAAGTTGAGAAAAAGTGATCATCGATTAAGCTTATTTTCGCTCTATCTGTTATAGTTTACGAGTTATGGCCAGTTAAAGTTTAGAAAATAAAATGTCTTCGATTGGCTTCATTTTTGCAACGAATACAGGTTTCGACGCGACTGACACGAATCTGTGCTTATTTTCGCTGTAGGCCTTTTGGCTGAGAAGCTATGGGCATTTATTCCGTCCAATTTTGGAATATTGTTCCTGCGTTTGGAGCCCATACCACCTTTATCAGGACATGATTGAGTCCGTACAAAAGCAATTTCTCCTTTTTGCACTTCGTGGCTTAAACTGGGACCCAAATATCCGACTGCCGCCATATTCTGATAGACTTCGCCTTATAAAATTGCCTTCCTTAAATCATCGCAGAACATGCCACGGCGTGTTATTCTTGCATAAACTGTTACTCGGTCTTACGATTCCAATGTACTCCTTAGCAAAGTTACTTTGGTCATACCATCCAGAGTAACTCGTAATTTTCGACCCTTAGCCTTACAATTTTGTAGATCTAATTATGCTTTGCACGACCCTTTCGTGTCTTATGCTCTAACTATAATAACTTTTACAATTTCCTCTCTTTCGAACGGTCTATTCAATCTATCACTTCTTCTATCTTAAGTCACCTTGACTTGCCACTTCGAGCATCCTTGACCAATCCTATATTATGAGTCACCCACTTGGTCAATGGTGATCCATTGGCTTTTTTTGCGATATAATGTTTAATTTTTATCTTGCTTCCTTTTTTCAACTTTAATATTGTAAATCCAAGTTTCTGGCCAGTTCTTGATGTGAGTTGGTGCATATCATTAAAAAGTTCACCCATCGGGCTAGAGACGCGGATTAGTTCATATCAATTCCCTCGCTCTATTTTCTTCTCTAAATAAATTATATGTACTTTTTTATAATATAAGGTCAACTGTACGTAGTTGTACCCCTCAAATAAATAAATAAATAAATAAATAAAAAAGTTGAGAAAAAGTGATCATCGATTAAGTTTATTTTCGCTCTATCTGTTATAGTTTAGGAGTTATGGCCAGTTAAAGTTTAGAAAATAAAATTTCTTCGATTGGCTTCATTTTTGCAACGAATACAGGTTTCGACGCGACTGACACGAATCTGGGCTTATTTTCTCTGTGGGCCTTTTGGCTGAGAAGCTATGGGCATTTAAAGTTGAGAAAAAGTGATCATCGATTAAGCTTATTTTTGCTCTATCTGTTCTAGTTTAGGAGATATGGCCAGTTAAAGTTTAGAAAATAAAATTTCTTCGATTGGCTTCATTTTTGCAACGAATACAGGTTTCGACGCGACTGACACGAATCTTTTCTCTGTAGGCCTTTTGGCTGAGAAGCTACGGGCATTTAAAGTTGAGAAAAAGTGATCACCGATTAAGCTTATTTTCGCTCTATCTGTTATAGTTTAGGAGTTATGGCCAGTTAAAGTTTGGAAAATAAAATTTCTTCGATTGGCTTCATTTTTGCAACGAATACAGGTCTCGACGCGACTTACACGAAACTGGGCTTATTTTCTCTGTAGGCCTTTTGGATGAGAAGCTATGGGCATTTAAAGTTGAGAGAAAGTGATCATCGATTAAGCTTATTTTCGCTCTATCTGTTATAGTGTAGGAGTTATGGCCAGTTATAGTTTAGAAAATAAAATTTCTTCGATTGGCTTCATTTTTGCAACGAATACAGGTCTCGACGCGACTTACACGAATCTGGGCTTATTTTCTCTGTAGGCTTTTAGGCTGAGAAGCTATTGGCATTTAAAGTTGAAAAAAAGTCATCATCGATTAAGCTTATTTTCGCTCTATCTGCTATAGTTTAGGAGTTATGGCCAGTTAAAGTTTAGAAAATAAAATTTCTTCGATTGGCTTCATTTTTGCAACGAATACAGGTCTCGACGCGACTTACACGAATCTGGGCTTATTTTCTCTGTAGGCTTTTTGGCTGAGAAGCTATTGGCATTTAAAGTTGAAAAAAAGTCATCATCGATTAAGCTTATTTTCGCTCTATCTGCTATAGTTTAGGAGTTATGGCCAGTTAAAGTTTAGAAAATAAAATTTCTTCGATTGGCTTCATTTTTGCAACGAATACAGGTCTCGACGCGACTGACACGAATCTGGGCTTATTTTCTCTGTAGGCTTTTTGGCTGAGAAGCTATGGGCATTTAAAGTTGAGAAAAAGTGATCATCGATTAAGCTTATTTTCGCTCTACCTGTTATAGTTTAAGAGTTATGGCCAGTTAAAGTTTAGAAAATAAAATTTCTTCGATTGGCTTCATTTTTGCAACGAATACAGGTCTCGACGCGACTTACACGAATCTGGGCTAATTTTCTCTGTAGGCCTTTTGGCTGAGAAGCTATGGGCATTTAAAGTTGAGAAAGAGTGATCATCGATTAAGCTTATTTTCGCTCTATCTGTTATAGTTTAGGAGTTATGGCCAGTTAAAGTTTAGAAAATAAAATTTCTTCGATTGGCTTCATTTTTGCAACGAATACAGGTCTCGACGCGACTTACACGAATCTGGGCTTATTTTCTCTGTAGGCTTTTTGGCTGAGAAGCTATGGGCATTTAAAGTTGAAAAAAAGTCATCATCGATTAAGCTTATTTTCGCTCTATCTGCTATAGTTTAGGAGTTATGGCCAGTTAAAGTTTAGAAAATAAAATTTCTTCGATTGGCTTCATTTTTGCAACGAATACAGGTCTCGACGCGACTTACACGAATCTGGGCTTATTTTCTCTGTAGGCTTTTTGGCTGAGAAGCTATTGGCATATAAAGTTGAAAAAAAGTCATCATCGATTAAGCTTATTTTCGCTCTATCTGCTATAGTTTAGGAGTTATGGCCAGTTAAAGTTTAGAAAATAAAATTTCTTCGATTGGCTTCATTTTTGCAACGAATACAGGTCTCGACGCGACTGACACGAATCTGGGCTTATTTTCTCTGTAGGCTTTTTGGCTGAGAAGCTATGGGCATTTAAAGTTGAGAAAAAGTGATCATCGATTAAGCTTATTTTCGCTCTATCTGTTATAGTTTAGGAGTTATGGCCAGTTAAAGTTTAGAAAATAAAATTTCTTCGATTGGCTTCATTTTTGCAACGAATACAGGTCTCGACGCGACTTACACGAATCTGGGCTAATTTTCTCTGTAGGCCTTTTGGCTGAGAAGCTATGGGCATTTAAAGTTGAGAAAGAGTGATCATCGATTAAGCTTATTTTCGCTCTATCTGCTATAGTTTAGGAGTTATGGCCAGTTAAAGTTTAGAAAATAAAATTTCTTCGATTGGCTTCATTTTTGCAACGAATACAGGTCTCGACGCGACTGACACGAATCTGGGCTTATTTTCTCTGTAGGCTTTTTGGCTGAGAAGCTATGGGCATTTAAAGTTGAGAAAAAGTGATCATCGCTTAAGCTTATTTTCGCTCTATCTGTTATAGTTTAGGAGTTATGGCCAGTTAAAGTTTAGAAAATAAAATTTCTTCGATTGGCTTCATTTTTGCAACGAATACAGGTCTCGACGCGACTTACACGAATCTGGGCTTATTTTCTCTGTAGGCTTTTTGGCTGAGAAGCTATTGGCATTTAAAGTTGAAAAAAAGTCATCATCGATTAAGCTTATTTTCGCTCTATCTGCTATAGTTTAGGAGTTATGGCCAGTTAAAGTTTAGAAAATAAAATTTCTTCGATTGGCTTCATTTTTGCAACGAATACAGGTCTCGACGCGACTTACACGAATCTGGGCTTATTTTCTCTGTAGGCTTTTTGGCTGAGAAGCTATTGGCATTTAAAGTTGAAAAAAAGTCATCATCGATTAAGCTTATTTTCGCTCTATCTGCTATAGTTTAGGAGTTATGGCCAGTTAAAGTTTAGAAAATAAAATTTCTTCGATTGGCTTCATTTTTGCAACGAATACAGGTCTCGACGCGACTTACACGAATCTGGGCTTATTTTCTCTGTAGGCTTTTTGGCTGAGAAGCTATTGGCATTTAAAGTTGAAAAAAAGTCATCATCGATTAAGCTTATTTTCGCTCTATCTGCTATAGTTTAGGAGTTATGGCCAGTTAAAGTTTAGAAAATAAAATTTCTTCGATTGGCTTCATTTTTGCAACGAATACAGGTCTCGACGCGACTTACACGAATCTGGGCTAATTTTCTCTGTAGGCCTTTTGGCTGAGAAGCTATGGGCATTTAAAGTTGAGAAAGAGTGATCATCGATTAAGCTTATTTTCGCTCTATCTGTTATAGTTTAGGAGTTATGGCCAGTTAAAGTTTAGAAAATAAAATTTCTTCGATTGGCTTCATTTTTGCAACGAATACAGGTTTCGACGCGACTGACACGAATCTGGGCTTATTTTCTCTGTAGGCCTTTTGGCTGAGAAGCTATGGGCATTTAAAGTTGAGAAAAAGTGATCATCGATTAAGCTTATTTTCGCTCTATCTGTTATAGTTTACGAGTTATGGCCAGTTAAAGTTTAGAAAATAAAATTTCTTCGATTGGCTTCATTTTTGCAACGAATACAGGTTTCGACGCGACTGACACGAATCTGTGCTTATTTTCGCGGTAGGCCTTTTGGCTGAGAAGCTATGGGCATTTATTCCGTCCAATTTTGGAATATTGTTCCTGCGTTTGGAGCCCATACCACCTTTATCAGGACATGATTGAGTCCGTACAAAAGCAATTTCTCCTTTTTGCACTTCGTGGCTTAAACTGGGACCCAAATATCCGACTGCCGCCATATTCTGATAGACTTCGCCTTATAAAATTGCCTTCCTTAAATCATCGCAGAACATGCCACGGCGTGTTATTCTTGCATAAACTGTTACTCGGTCTTACGATTCCAATGTACTCCTTAGCAAAGTTACTTTGGTCATACCATCCAGAGTAACTCGTAATTTTCGACCCTTAGCCTTACAATTTTGTAGATCTAATTATGCTTTGCACGACCCTTTCGTGTCTTATGCTCTAACTATAATAACTTTTACAATTTCCTCTCTTTCGAACGGTCTATTCAATCTATCACTTCTTCTATCTTAAGTCACCTTGACTTGCCACTTCGAGCATCCTTGACCAATCCTATATTATGAGTCACCCACTTGGTCAATGGTGATCCATTGGCTTTTTTTGCGATATAATTTATTTATTTATTTATTTTATTTATTTATTTATTTGAGGGGTACAACTACGTACAGTTGACATTATATTATAAAAAAGTACATATAAATTATTTAGAAAAGAAAATAGAGCGAGGGAATTGATATGAACTAATCCGCGTCTCTAGCCCGATGGGTGAACTTTTTAATGATATGCACCAACTCACATCAAGAACTGGCCAGAAACTTGGATTTACAATATTAAAGTTGAAAAGAGGAAGCAAGATAAAAATTAAACATTATATCGCAAAAAAAGCCAATGGATCACCATTGACCAAGTGGGTGACTCATAATATAGGATTGGTCAAGGATGCTCGAAGTGGCAAGTCAAGGTGACTTAAGATAGAAGAAGTGATAGATTGAATAGACCGTTCGAAAGAGAGGAAATTGTAAAAGTTATTATAGTTAGAGCATAAGACACGGAAAGGGTCGTGCAAAGCATAATTAGATCTACAAAATTGTAAGGCTAAGGGTCGAAAATTACGAGTTACTCTGGATGGTATGACCAAAGTAACTTTGCTAAGGAGTACATTGGAATCGATAAGACCGAGTAACAGTTTATGCAAGAATAACACGCCGTGGCATGTTCTGCGATGATTTAAGGAAGGCAATTTTATAAGGCGAAGTCTATCAGAATATGGCGGCAGTCGGATATTTGGGTCCCAGTTTAAGCCACGAAGTGCAAAAAGGAGAAATTGCTTTTGTACGGACTCAATCATGTCCTGATAAAGGTGGTATTGAGGGCTCCAAACGCAGGAACAATATTCCAAAATTGGACGGACGAGAGAAATATAAAGAAGTTTGGTTGTGTAAGGGTCGTTAAACTCTTTGGACCAACGCTTAATAAAAGCAAGAACACCTCTAGCCTTATTCACGATGTTGCAAATATGGTTATTAAATTTAAGGTTATGATCAAACAAAACACCAAGGTCAGACACACTCTTGATGCGTTCTAAGGTAGAAGATTCTAAAGAGTAAGTAGCCAAATAAGGAGCAGAACGATAAAATGTCATAACGTTACATTTTGTCTTGTTGAGAAAGAGTTGGTTGATATTGCACCAAGATTGCATGTTATCAAAATCATGCTGAAGAAGTAAGTACTTATTATTATCGGAGTAGGACATACAGAGTTTAACATCATCCGCATACATAAGAATGTGAGAAGATGAGATTACCTGAGGGAGATCATTTAAAAATAAGTTAAAAAGAAGAGGGCCTAGATGGCTACCTTGAGGTACCCCTGACGTGACCATAATTTCTGTAGATTCGCAGCCTTTAAAAACTACCTTCTGGACTCGGTTGGATAAATAGGACGATATCCAATTTAAAAGACAAGACGGAAACCCCAGACGAGACAGTTTAACAAGTAGAAGACTATGATTTACCGAATCAAATGCTTTACTAAAGTCAGTATAAATGACATCAGTTTGTTTTTTTTCCGTAAAACCAAGATTAATAAGAGACGAAAGTTCTAAAAGGTTAGTAGAAGTGGACCGACGTTTTACAAACCCATGTTGGGAATCCGACATTAAAGAACGACAGTAGTGTTGCAATTGTGAAGTTACAATCCTTTCAAAAACTTTTGGAATTGATGAAAGCTTGGCAATACCGCGGTAGTTCTCAATGTTGGACTTGGAACCTTTTTTGTGAATAGGGATAATAAAGGATTCATTCCAGATGGCCGGAAGATAAGAATATTTTAATGAAGTGCGGAAAAGAACAGATAATGGTGTAGAAAGAGAGTGAGCACAATGCTTTAAGACGCAACTAGGAATGGCATCTGGGCCAGGGGAGAAGGATGATTTAATGGACAGTAGGGATTGTAAAACGTCGGTTTCAAAGATTTCAGGATAAGCAATAAGATTTGAATGTGGTAGGTTATAGGGATAGTTAAGGTCAATGCAATTAGGGTTGACAGAATAGGTAGTTTGAAAAAATTTCGCAAACAGGTCGGCGATTTCAGAATTGTTAGTAGAGCTTTCATTTTTGAAATATAGCGATGAAGGAAATAAGGAAGATTTACGTTTAGAATTAACAAAAGAAAAAAATTTTTTAGGATCACTACAGAAGTTAAGCCGACAGCGGGAAAGATAATTATTGTAGCAAATTCTGTTAAGAAGGACGAACTTGCTGCGTAAAATAGAAAACTTATAAAAGCCGACAGGAGATCCAGATTTCTTAAATTTTTTGTAAGAAGAAGACTTGCGATTTTTTAAAGAGGACAGACTAGTAGTAAACCAAGGCGGCTTTAAAGAAGGAGCCGGGACAGAATAAGGGACAAAGAGATCAAAAGCAGCGTATAAAACCCGATAGAAATCGGAAATGGATAAGTCAAGGTCATTAGTAGTTAACAAAGGCAACCAGTTAACTTCGGACAAAAATTTATTAAGACCGACAAAATTAGACTTGCGAAAGCAGCGATACCGAAGAGCGTGAGCATGTGGCTGATTTCGGTAGAGACCATTAAATTTTAAAGAGATTTGTAATGTCGGATGGTACGGATCCTCGGGTACGGAGAGCGGACAGACCCTAGAAATTTCAAAATCAGAATTATCATTGACAAAAACGAGGTCAAGCATTCTATTTGAGCAATTATGTATAAAATTTATTTGGCTGAGAGAGATATCAATCAGTCCTGTAACAAACTCATGATTACCAGATGGAAAAAGAAAACTAGAATTGACTGAACTAAGCCAATATAATGTAGGCAGATTAAAGTCGCCTAAGACAACAATTTGATCCCGAGTACCAACAGAATCAGCCACCATACGAATGGCAGTGAGATGATTCTGATATACACTCAAGTCGGAGCAAGGAGGTATATAGGAACAAGTAAAATAGATATAGGAATTATTAAAAAACACTTTTACCGCAATGAACTCAATGCCTATTGGAAAATTTAGAGATAGTAAATGAGATTCTAAGGCTACATTTACAGCAATGAGTACACCACCACCACGACCGGGAGACCGGTCAAGCCTGTAGGTTACATAGGAGCTAACAAAAATCTCAAAATCATAGACAGACGCATTAAGCCAGGTTTCAGAGAAAGCAATAATATCAGAATCGAAATTTACGCTATTGGTGAAAAGTCTACTAAGTTTAGAGAGGAGACCACGAACATTCTGATATTGAATGGTAAGAACAGAATTTAGTTTTTTGAAGCTGTGTTAACTACACTTGTAGAGGAAGCTACATTAGATGCTAAAGTCTTTTTAGGTTTTCTAATAAACTCATGCACTAAAGTATGAGTAGGCCAGAATGAAGGATTAAGTATAGCAGAAAAGAGAGAATCAGGGACACTAATCTTAAACGAAGAGATATCGCGCTTATACTTAAAATTGAACTTAAATACTTCAATTTCATTTGGAGAAATATTAAGCTTCTCGCAAACGAATTGATTAATGCAATTTTCAGTAGCCGATGGCATTAGCCTGGAGACGAAGATTGTCTTTTTAGGAGCCACTCCTACCAATGAGTCCGAGGGGTCAGCAGTTGGCGGGGCGGCAGGTATAGGGACTCCACTCAAAATGATGACAGAGGACGGCGCATCAGTCACGCTGTTAGTGGCGCAGTCCGTAGGGGCAGACTCGACAGAAACGGTAGGAGCTGTAGAAGCTACAGTCAAACTAGCGCCAGTGTCAACAGCAACAGCACTAGCCGTGTCACTAGCAGCGGCTGAAGGAACTAGTATAGGTGTAGCAAACGAAATAAGCTGCGACGGACGGGGAGTTATAGGCGAGTCCAGCCCTGTAGGGTTAGAATTTATTAAAGTTGGTTCAATGGCTGGTAGGTTTGCCTTTTTGCGCTTAGGTGAAACTCTCATAAGCTGCAAATTGCCAAACATACTTGAAATTGAAGAAAACTTATCTTGTAGAGAACGAAAATCCTTATAAAGGTCATCAAATCCCAGTTTCGTCTGGCGCATAAAGGCTTTCATCTCAACTTCAGCGGAACGACAAGTTGGGCAGGTCCAGTTTAGGCCTTTGCCCTCACGTATAAAGTCAAAGACACGGCCGGTCAGACCGGCACATTTTAAATGAGCCATATTGTCGCACATCCAGCATGCAACACAGGCTTCGGTTTGTATACCGCTCCATTGACAAGATGGATAACAACAAATCTTTAGGTCACTCATGGCGATGATTATTTACAAAAGATGCAGCAGACAGACAGTGTATATGAGTCTGACGGTGTATAAGCGACCCAAAGCTTATAAACACAGCAGTTATTCAGCAACAACAAATACGTATGCTCAAAGCAAAGAAGAGATGCACGCAACAACAAGAAAGCGTTGGTGAGCGCAGCACAAAGAAGAATACGCAAAGCGCCGCACGAAATAAAAGCTCGCACTGAGGAACAAGCAACAACAACAAAAACTAAGCTGAGCGGCTAGGCTGAGCTTAAAATGCAAACAAAAATTGAGCAGCAACAACAAATTGCACTGTTTAGAATTTAAGCAAAATGTTTTAGCAATTAAATTAACACTGTTGCAGTTATTTTGAGTTTGTCACTTTAATTAAATGAACCACCACTAAGTTATTAGTTATTGCGAACAAAGATTGGTTAAAATTCGTAGGGTTTTTTTATAAAAAATAAAAAGTAACCGGAGCGCGGTAGAAACACGACCAACCGAACAAAAGAGCAAAAAGCTTGATAATGTTTAATTTTTATCTTGCTTCCTTTTTTCAACTTTAATATTGTAAATCCAAGTTTCTGGCCAGTTCTTGATGTGAGTTGGTGCATATCATTAAAAAGTTCACCCATCGGGCTAGAGACGCGGATTAGTTCATATCAATTCCCTCGCTCTATTTTCTTCTCTAAATAAATTATATGTACTTTTTTATAATATAAGGTCAACTGTACGTAGTTGTACCCCTCAAATAAATAAATAAATAAAAAAATAAAAAAGTTGAGAAAAAGTGATCATCGATTAAGTTTATTTTCGCTCTATCTGTTATAGTTTAGGAGTTATGGCCAGTTAAAGTTTAGAAAATAAAATTTCTTCGATTGGCTTCATTTTTGCAACGAATACAGGTTTCGACGCGACTGACACGAATCTGGGCTTATTTTCTCTGTGGGCCTTTTGGCTGAGAAGCTATGGGCATTTAGAGTTGAGAAAAAGTGATCATCGATTAAGCTTATTTTTGCTCTATCTGTTATAGTTTAGGAGATATGGCCAGTTAAAGTTTAGAAAATAAAATTTCTTCGATTGGCTTCATTTTTGCAACGAATACAGGTTTCGACGCGACTGACACGAATCTGGGCTTATTTTCTCTGTAGGCCTTTTGGCTGAGAAGCTACGGGCATTTAAAGTTGAGAAAAAGTGATCACCGATTAAGCTTATTTTCGCTCTATCTGTTATAGTTTAGGAGTTATGGCCAGTTAAAGTTTGGAAAATAAAATTTCTTCGATTGGCTTCATTTTTGCAACGAATACAGGTCTCGACGCGACTTACACGAATCTGGGCTTATTTTCTCTGTAGGCCTTTTGGATGAGAAGCTATGGGCATTTAAAGTTGAGAGAAAGTGATCATCGATTAAGCTTATTTTCGCTCTATCTGTTATAGTGTAGGAGTTATGGCCAGTTATAGTTTAGAAAATAAAATTTCTTCGATTGGCTTCATTTTTGCAACGAATACAGGTCTCGACGCGACTTACACGAATCTGGGCTTATTTTCTCTGTAGGCTTTTTGGCTGAGAAGCTATTGGCATTTAAAGTTGAAAAAAAGTCATCATCGATTAAGCTTATTTTCGCTCTATCTGCTATAGTTTAGGAGTTATGGGCAGTTAAAGTTTAGAAAATAAAATTTCTTCGATTGGCTTCATTTTTGCAACGAATACAGGTCTCGACGCGACTTACACGAATCTGGGCTTATTTTCTCTGTAGGCTTTTTGGCTGAGAAGCTATTGGCATTTAAAGTTGAAAAAAAGTCATCATCGATTAAGCTTATTTTCGCTCTATCTGCTATAGTTTAGGAGTTATGGCCAGTTAAAGTTTAGAAAATAAAATTTCTTCGATTGGCTTCATTTTTGCAACGAATACAGGTCTCGACGCGACTTACACGAATCTGGGCTTATTTTCTCTGTAGGCTTTTTGGCTGAGAAGCTATTGGCATTTAAAGTTGAAAAAAAGTCATCATCGATTAAGCTTATTTTCGCTCTATCTGCTATAGTTTAGGAGTTATGGCCAGTTAAAGTTTAGAAAATAAAATTTCTTCGATTGGCTTCATTTTTGCAACGAATACAGGTCTCGACGCGACTGACACGAATCTGGGCTTATTTTCTCTGTAGGCTTTTTGGCTGAGAAGCTATGGGCATTTAAAGTTGAGAAAAAGTGATCATCGATTAAGCTTATTTTCGCTCTATCTGTTATAGTTTAGGAGTTATGGCCAGTTAAAGTTTAGAAAATAAAATTTCTTCGATTGGCTTCATTTTTGCAACGAATACAGGTCTCGACGCGACTTACACGAATCTGGGCTAATTTTCTCTGTAGGCCTTTTGGCTGAGAAGCTATGGGCATTTAAAGTTGAGAAAGAGTGATCATCGATTAAGCTTATTTTCGCTCTATCTGCTATAGTTTAGGAGTTATGGCCAGTTAAAGTTTAGAAAATAAAATTTCTTCGATTGGCTTCATTTTTGCAACGAATACAGGTCTCGACGCGACTGACACGAATCTGGGCTTATTTTCTCTGTAGGCTTTTTGGCTGAGAAGCTATGGGCATTTAAAGTTGAGAAAAAGTGATCATCGATTAAGCTTATTTTCGCTCTATCTGTTATAGTTTAGGAGTTATGGCCAGTTAAAGTTTAGAAAATAAAATTTCTTCGATTGGCTTCATTTTTGCAACGAATACAGGTCTCGACGCGACTTACACGAATCTGGGCTAATTTTCTCTGTAGGCCTTTTGGCTGAGAAGCTATGGGCATTTAAAGTTGAGAAAGAGTGATCATCGATTAAGCCTATTTTCGCTCTATCTGTTATAGTTTAGGAGTTATGGCCAGTTAAAGTTTAGAAAATAAAATTTCTTCGATTGGCTTCATTTTTGCAACGAATACAGGTTTCGACGCGACTGACACGAATCTGTGCTTATTTTCGCAGTAGGCCTTTTGGCTGAGAAGCTATGGGCATTTACTCCGTCCAATTTTGGAATATTGTTCCTGCGTTTGGAGCCCTCAATACCACCTTTATCAGGACATGATTGAGTCCGTACAAAAGCAATTTCTCCTTTTTGCACTTCGTGGCTTAAACTGGGACCCAAATATCCGTCTGCCGCCATATTCTGATAGACTTCGCCTTATAAAATTGCCTTCCTTAAATCATCGCAGAACATGCCACGGCGTGTTATTCTTGCATAAACTGTTACTCGGTCTTATCGATTCCAATGTACTCCTTAGCAAAGTTACTTTGGTCATACCATCCAGAGTAACTTGTAATTTTCGACCCTTAGCCTTACAATTTTGTAGATCTAATTATGCTTTGCACGACCCTTTCCGTGTCTTATGCTCTAACTATAATAACTTTTACAATTTCCTCTCTTTCGAACGGTCTATTCAATCTATCACTTCTTCTATCTTAAGTCACCTTGACTTGCCACTTCGAGCATCCTTGACCAATCCTATATTATGAGCCACCCACTTGGTCAATGGTGATCCATTGGCTTTTTTTGCGATATAATGTTTAATTTTTATCTTGCTTCCTTTTTTCAACTTTAATATTGTAAATCCAAGTTTCTGGCCAGTTCTTGATGTGAGTTGGTGCATATCATTAAAAAGTTCACCCATCGGGCTAGAGACGCGGATTAGTTCATATCAATTCCCTCGCTCTATTTTCTTCTCTAAATAAATTATATGTACTTTTTTATAATATAAGGTCAACTGTACGTAGTTGTACCCCTCAAATAAATAAATAAATAAATAAATAAAAAAGTTGAGAAAAAGTGATCATCGATTAAGTTTATTTTCGCTCTATCTGTTATAGTTTAGGAGTTATGGCCAGTTAAAGTTTAGAAAATAAAATTTCTTCGATTGGCTTCATTTTTGCAACGAATACAGGTTTCGACGCGACTGACACGAATCTGGGCTTATTTTCTCTGTGGGCCTTTTGGCTGAGAAGCTATGGGCATTTAAAGTTGAGAAAAAGTGATCATCGATTAAGCTTATTTTTGCTCTATCTGTTATAGTTTAGGAGATATGGCCAGTTACAGTTTAGAAAATAAAATTTCTTCGATTGGCTTCATTTTTGCAACGAATACAGGTTTCGACGCGACTGACACGAATCTGGGCTTATTTTCTCTGTAGGCCTTTTGGCTGAGAAGCTATGGGCATTTAAAGTTGAGAAAAAGTGATCACCGATTAAGCTTATTTTCGCTCTATCTGTTATAGTGTAGGAGTTATGGCCAGTTATAGTTTAGAAAATAAAATTTCTTCGATTGGCTTCATTTTTGCAACGAATACAGGTCTCGACGCGACTGACACGAATCTGGGCTTATTTTCTCTGTAGGCTTTTTGGCTGAGAAGCTATGGGCATTTAAAGTTGAGAAAAAGTGATCATCGATTAAGCTTATTTTCGCTCTATCTGTTATAGTTTAGGAGTTATGGCCAGTTAAAGTTTAGAAAATAAAATTTCTTCGATTGGCTTCATTTTTGCAACGAATACAGGTCTCGACGCGACTTACACGAATCTGGGCTTATTTTCTCTGTAGGCCTTTTGGCTGAAAAGCTATGGGCATTTAAAGTTGAAAAAAAGTGATCATCGTTAAGCTTATTTTCGCTCTATCTGTTATAGTGTAGGAGTTATGGCCAGTTATAGTTTAGAAAATAAAATTTCTTCGATTGGCTTCATTTTTGCAACGAATACAGGTCTCGACGCGACTGACACGAATCTGGGCTTATTTTCTCTGTAGGCTTTTTGGCTGAGAAGCTATGGGCATTTAAAGTTGAGAAAAAGTGATCATCGATTAAGCTTATTTTCGCTCTATCTGTTATAGTTTAGGAGTTATGGCCAGTTAAAGTTTAGAAAATAAAATTTCTTCGATTGGCTTCATTTTTGCAACGAATACAGGTCTCGACGCGACTTACACGAATCTGGGCTAATTTTCTCTGTAGGCCTTTTGGCTGAGAAGCTATGGGCATTTAAAGTTGAGAAAGAGTGATCATCGATTAAGCTTATTTTCGCTCTATCTGTTATAGTTTAGGAGTTATGGCCAGTTAAAGTTTAGAAAATAAAATTTCTTCGATTGGCTTCATTTTTGCAACGAATACAGGTTTCGACGCGAATGACACGAATCTGGGCTTATTTTCTCTGTAGGCCTTTTGGCTGAGAAGCTATGGGCATTTAAAGTTGAGAAAAAGTGATCATCGATTAAGCTTATTTTCGCTCTATCTGTTATAGTTTACGAGTTATGGCCAGTTAAAGTTTAGAAAATAAAATTTCTTCGATTGGCTTCATTTTTGCAACGAATACAGGTTTCGACGCGACTGACACGAATCTGTGCTTATTTTCGCTGTAGGCCTTTTGGCTGAGAAGCTATGGGCATTTATTCCGTCCAATTTTGGAATATTGTTCCTGCGTTTGGAGCCCTCAATACCACCTTTATCAGGACATGATTGAGTCCGTACAAAAGCAATTTCTCCTTTTTGCACTTCGTGGCTTAAACTGGGACCCAAATATTCGACTGCCGCCATATTCTGATAGACTTCGCCTTATAAAATTGCCTTCCTTAAATCATCGCAGAACATGCCACGGCGTGTTATTCTTGCATAAACTGTTACTCGGTCTTATTGATTCCAATGTACTCCTTAGCAAAGTTACTTTGGTCATACCATCCAGAGTAACTCGTAATTTTCGACCCTTAGCCTTACAATTTTGTAGATCTAATTATGCTTTGCACGACCCTTTCCGTGTCTTATGCTCTAACTATAATAACTTTTACAATTTCCTCTCTTTCGAACGGTACTATTCAATCTATCACTTCTTCTATCTTAAGTCACCTTGACTTGCCACTTCGAGCATCCTTGACCAATCCTATATTATGAGTCACCCACTTGGTCAATGGTGATCCATTGGCTTTTTTTGCGATATAATGTTTAATTTTTATCTTGCTTCCTTTTTTCAACTTTAATATTGTAAAACCAAGTTTCTGGCCAGTTCTTGATGTGAGTTGGTGCATATCATTAAAAAGTTCACCCATCGGGCTAGAGACACGGATTAGTTCATATCAATTCCCTCGCTCTATTTTCTTCTCTAAATAAATTATATGTACTTTTTTATAATATAAGGTCAACTGTACGTAGTTGTACCCCTCAAATAAATAAATAAATAAATAAATAAAAAAGTTGAGAAAAAGTGATCATCGATTAAGTTTATTTTCGCTCTATCTGTTATAGTTTAGGAGTTATGGCCACTTAAAGTTTAGAAAATAAAATTTCTTCGATTGGCTTCATTTTTGCAACGAATACAGGTTTCGACGCGAATGACACGAATCTGGGCTTATTTTCTCTGTAGGCCTTTTGGCTGAGAAGCTATGGGCATTTAAAGTTGAGAAAAAGTGATCATCGATTAAGCTTATTTTCGCTCTATCTGTTATAGTTTACGAGTTATGGCCAGTTAAAGTTTAGAAAATAAAATTTCTTCGATTGGCTTCATTTTTGCAACGAATACAGGTTTCGACGCGACTGACACGAATCTGTGCTTATTTTCGCTGTAGGCCTTTTGGCTGAGAAGCTATGGGCATTTATTCCGTCCAATTTTGGAATATCGTTCCTGCGTTTGGAGCCCTCAATACCACCTTTATCAGGACATGATTGAGTCCGTACAAAAGCAATTTCTCCTTTTTGCACTTCTTGGCTTAAACTGGGACCCAAATATTCGACTGCCGCCATATTCTGATAGACTTCGCCTTATAAAATTGCCTTCCTTAAATCATCGCAGAACATGCCACGGCGTGTTATTCTTGCATAAACTGTTACTCGGTCTTATTGATTCCAATGTACTCCTTAGCAAAGTTACTTTGGTCATACCATCCAGAGTAACTCGTAATTTTCGACCCTTAGCCTTACAATTTTGTAGATCTAATTATGCTTTGCTCGACCCTTTCCGTGTCTTATGCTCTAACTATAATAACTTTTACAATTTCCTCTCTTTCGAACGGTACTATTCAATCTATCACTTCTTCTATCTTAAGTCACCTTGACTTGCCACTTCGAGCATCCTTGACCAATCCTATATTATGAGTCACCCACTTGGTCAATGGTGATCCATTGGCTTTTTTTGCGATATAATGTTTAATTTTTATCTTGCTTCCTTTTTTCAACTTTAATATTGTAAAACCAAGTTTCTGGCCAGTTCTTGATGTGAGTTGGTGCATATCATTAAAACGTTCACCCATCGGGCTAGAGACGCGGATTAGTTCATATCAATTCCCTCGCTCTATTTTCTTCTCTAAATAAATTATATGTACTTTTTTATAATATAAGGTCAACTGTACGTAGTTGTACCCCTCAAATAAATAAATAAATAAATAAATAAAAAAGTTGAGAAAAAGTGATCATCGATTAAGTTTATTTTCGCTCTATCTGTTATAGTTTAGGAGTTATGGCCACTTAAAGTTTAGAAAATAAAATTTCTTCGATTGGCTTCATTTTTGCAACGAATACAGGTCTCGACGCGACTTACACGAATCTGGGCTTATTTTCTCTGTAGGCCTTTTGGTTGAGAAGCTATGGGCATTTAAAGTTGAGAAAAAGTGATCATCGATTAAGTTTATTTTCGCTTATTTTTTGCAACGAATACAGGTTTCGACGCGACTGACACGAATCTGGGCTTATTTTCTCTGTAGGCCTTTTGGCTGAGAAGCAATGGGCATTTTAAGTTGAGAAAAAGTGATCACCGATTAAGCTTATTTTCGCTCTATCTGTTATAGTTTAGGAGTTACGGCCAGTTAAAGTTTGGAAAATAAAATTTCTTCGATTGGCTTCATTTTTGCAACGAATACAGGTCTCGACGCGACTTACACGAATCTGGGCTTATTTTCTTTGTAGGCCTTTTGGATGAGAAGCTATGGGCATTTAAAGTTGAGAGAAAAAGATCATTGATTAAGCTTATTTTCGCTCTATCTGTTATAGTGTAGGAGTTATGGCCAGTTATAGTTTAGAAAATAAAATTTCTTCGATTGGCTTCATTTTTGCAACGAATACAGGTCTCGACGCGACTGACACGAATCTGGGCTTATTTTCTCTGTAGGCTTTTTGGCTGAGAAGCTATGGGCATTTAAAGTTGAGAAAAAGTGATCATCGATTAAGCTTATTTTCGCTCTATCTGTTATAGTTTAGGAGTTATGGCCAGTTAAAGTTTAGAAAATAAAATTTCTTCGATTGGCTTCATTTTTGCAACGAATACAGGTCTCGACGCGACTTACACGAATCTGGGCTAATTTTCTCTGTAGGCGTTTTGGCTGAGAAGCTATCGGCATTTAAAGTTGAGAAAGAGTGATCATCGATTAAGCTTATTTTCGCTCTATCTGTTATAGTTTAGGAGTTATGGCCAGTTAAAGTTTAGAAAATAAAATTTCTTCGATTGGCTTCATTTTTGCAACGAATACAGGTTTCGACGCGACTGACACGAATCTGGGCTTATTTTCTCTGTAGGCCTTTTGGTTGAGAAGCTATGGGCATTTAAAGTTGAGAAAAAGTGATCATCGATTAAGCTTATTTTCGCTCTATCTGTTATAGTTTACGAGATATGGCCAGTTAAAGTTTAGAAAATAAAATTTCTTCGATTGGCTTCATTTTTGCAACGAATACAGGTCTCGACGCGACTTACACGAATCTGGGCTAATTTTCTCTGTAGGCCTTTTGGATGAGAAGCTATGGGCATTTATAGTTGAAAAAAAGTGATCATCGATTAAGCTTATTTTCGCTCTATCTGTTATAGTTTAGGAGTTATGGCCAGTTAAAGTTTGGAAAATAAAATTTCTTCGATTGGCTTCATTTTTGCAACGAATACAGGTCTCGACGCGACTTACACGAATCTGGGCTTATTTTCTCTGTAGGCCTTTTGGATGAGAAGCTATGGGCATTTAAAGTTGAGAAAAAGTGATCATCGATTAAGCTTATTTTCGCTCTATCTGTTATAGTTTACGAGATATGGCCAGTTAAAGTTTAGAAAATAAAATTTCTTCGATTGGCTTCATTTTTGCAACGAATACAGGTCTCGACGCGACTTACACGAATCTGGGCTTATTTTCTCTGTAGGCCTTTTGGATGAGAAGCTATGGGCATTTATAGTTGAAAAAAAGTGATCATCGATTAAGCTTATTTTCGCTCTATCTGCTATAGTTTAGGAGTTATGGCCAGTTAAAGTTTAGAAAATAAAATTTCTTCGATTGGCTTCATTTTTGCAACGAATACAGGTCTCGACGCGATTTACACGAATCTGGGCTTATTTTCTCTGTAGGCCTTTTGGCTGAGAAGCTATGGGCATTTAAAGTTGAGAAAAAGTGATCATCGATTAAGCTTATTTTCGCTCTATCTGTTATAGTTTAGGAGTTATGGCCAGTTAAAGTTTAGAAAATAAAATTTCTTCGATTGGCTTCATTTTTGCACCGAATACACGAATCTGGGCTTATTTTCTCTGTAGGCCTTTTGGCTGAGAAGCTATGGGTATTTAAAGTTGAGAAAAAGTGATCATCGATTAAGCTTATTTTCGCTCTATCTGTTATAGTTTAGGAGTTATGGCCAGTTAAAGTTTAGAAAATAAAATTTCTTCGATTGGCTTCATTTTTGCAACGAATACAGGTTTCGACGCGACTGACACGAATCTGTGCTTATTTTTGCTGTAGGCCTTTTGGCTGAGAAGCTATGGGCATTTAAAGTTGAGAAAAAGTGATCATCGATTAAGCTTATTTTCGCTCTATCTGTTATAGTTTAGGAGTTATGGCCAGTTAAAGTTTAGAAAATAAAATTTCTTCGATTGGCTTCATTTTTGCACCGAATACAGGTTTCGACGCGACTGACACGAATCTGGGCTTATTTTCTCTGTAGGCCTTTTGGCTGAGAAGCTATGGGCATTTAAAGTTGAGAAAAAGTGATCATCGATTAAGCTTATTTTCGCTCTATCTGTTATAGTTTACGAGTTATGTCCAGTTAAAGTTTAGAAAATAAAATTTCTTCGATTGGCTTCATTTTTGCAACGAATACAGGTCTCGACGCGACTTACACGAATCTGGGTTTATTTTCTCTGTAGGCCTTTTGGCTGAGAATCTAAGGGCATTTAAAGTTGAGAAAAAGTGATCATCGATTAAGCTTATTTTCGCTCTATCTGTTATAGTTTAGGAGTTATGGCCAGTTAAAGTTTAGAAAATAAAATTTCTTCGATTGGCTTCATTTTTGCACCGAATACAGGTTTCGACGCGACTGACACGAATCTGGGCTTATTTTCTCTGTAGGCCTTTTGGCTGAGAAGCTATGGGCATTTAAAGTTGGAAAAAAGTGATCATCGATTAAGCTTATTTTCGCTGTATCTGCTATAGTTTAGGAGTTATGGCCAGTTAAAGTTTAGAAAATAAAATTTCTTCGATTGGCTTCATTTTTGCAACGAATACAGGTCTCGACGCGACTTACACGAATCTGGGTTTATTTTCTCTGTAGGCCTTTTGGCTGAGAATCTAAGGGCATTTAAAGTTGAGAAAAAGTGATCATCGATTAAGCTTATTTTCGCTCTATCTGTTATAGTTTAGGAGTTATGGCCAGTTAAAGTTTAGAAAATAAAATTTCTTCGATTGGCTTCATTTTTGCACCGAATACAGGTCTCGACGCGACTGACACGAATCTGGGCTTATTTTCTCTGTAGGCCTTTTGGCTGAGAAGCTATGGGCATTTAAAGTTGGAAAAAAGTGATCATCGATTAAGCTTATTTTCGCTCTATCTGTTATAGTTTAGGAGTTATGGCCAGTTAAAGTTTAGAAAATAAAATTTCTTCGATTGGCTTCATTTTTGCACCGAATACAGGTCTCGACGCGACTGACACGAATCTGGGCTTATTTTCTCTGTAGGCCTTTTGGCTGAGAAGCTATGGGCATTTAAAGTTGGAAAAAAGTGATCATCGATTAAGCTTATTTTCGCTGTATCTGCTATAGTTTAGGAGTTATGGCCAGTTAAAGTTTAGAAAATAAAATTTCTTCGATTGGCTTCATTTTTGCAACGAATACAGGTTTCGACGCGACTGACACGAATCTGGGCTTATTTTCTCTGTGGGCCTTTTGGCTGAGAAGCTATGGGCATTTAAAGTTGAGAAAAAGTGATCATCGATTAAGCTTATTTTCGCTCTATCTGTTATAGTTTAGGAGTTATGGCCAGTTAAAGTTTAGAAAATAAAATTTCTTCGATTGGCTTCATTTTTGCACCGAATACAGGTTTCGACGCGACTGACACGAATCTGGGCTTATTTTCTCTGTAGGCCTTTTGGCTGAGAAGCTATGGGCATTTAAAGTTGAGAAAAAGTGATCATCGATTAAGCTTATTTTCGCTCTATCTGTTATAGTTTAGGAGATATGGCCAGTTAAAGTTTAGAAAATAAAATTTCTTCGATTGGCTTCATTTTTGCAACGAATTATTATATATTATTATATCATTATTATTATTATATTATTACTATTATTTTTATTTTATTTATTAAAGAGAAGGTTAAACAAATAAATTCTTAACCTACTACAAATTTAGGAGTATGTACTAGCTGCAAGGCTTTCAGCTCGCTATTACTATTATTAAACACAAAATTACAAAAAAAAAAATCTTAAATGAAATTAAAATAGTTTTATTTAATCAAATAGTTTTAGCAATAATAGCAATTGCAGGAACATCAACAGAGGCAGGTATACGATTTTATTGTTGAGTTAATTAAATATCAAACTTCGTTCTTTATAAAAAATTACCATATTGTTAGCTTTTTGGTTTTTTAAACAATTCTAGTATACAACAATAAAACAAACTACAACTGACTAATATTACATACATACATACATATGTGTCCAATGATTAGAATCTTATGTTAAAAATTAAAGATATATGTAGATATGTAGGTATGTGCGCATGTAAACGCATCTTTGTGTCGGCGCAATTTGTCCCTTTATATCGTCTCAAAATGTTGTGGGTGAAAAACACCCCCCATGCACCGCACACACCAACCAAGCGAAACACACGCAGCAGTTTCCATACGCATACACACATACACATGTTGCCTGCAAAACAAATGTAGCCAGCACAACTTAACAGCGTAGAGCAGTGCAGACAGCGTCTCTCGGTTTTTTTCCATCCTCTTTACTCATATGCAAACACAGCCAGCTAACATTACCTTAACATCCCGGATTTCTGGCTCAACACCAGAGAGTACCAAATATTTCTATCTATTTGGTACTCTCTGCTCAACATATGATAACAGCGTTCAAACGCCAACGGCCGTTCTTACGCCTCTCTTTAATATATACTCTTTGATACGAACTTAATATGCTGCTTATATTTTAGTTATAGGGCATCAAAAGTATAAGTGTATGCATACGTTTATAAACTTTATAAGCAGCATCATGTGCTTCATAATTAAGTTGCCCTATATGAAGCTAATATTTTAAGATTATAAATATATATGCTTACAGCTGATAGTTGCCATAAGCTTAACCATAATCAGCTCGAACATTTTGCTGAATTAACGTATTCTGTTTATCTCCAGCTATTGTCCAGGAAACTAAATAAACTCAAATATTTTTTAAGTTTTCATTAAAAGTTATTTCATTTTATAAGTAAAAGTGTATTGAAACACTTTAAAAACTCTGATTACATCATATTATAATTGCATATTGTGCAATTCATAAAATAACAATTTTCTATAAATAACTTTCGAGCAAACAAATCTACTGTTTTGGCCACGTTGTGCAATAACAATACTACATGCTTTAACTACATAACGGCGAGGTAGTCATATTTATATGGTTATGTTTGTAAATATTTAACAACTTCATTTATCTTAGCTTAAAAATCCCAGCCCGCATATTCCTGAACCACATCCTTATTTTCCTTACGATGTCTATGCACAGCGCTAGCCTCGCCTTTGGCCACACAGCGTTTACGTTGTTCGCGTTTTTCACGTACATCCATATTACGCTTTAGACGATCCGTAATAACTGAGGGCGCAATTGTACTAGGCGTAGTTGAGTATGAACGCTGACTGCGCGCATCATTGAGCATCTGTTCCACCATTTTAAGGCGATACATGCGCGAGTTGGGATCTAGGCCTGCTAGTTCTGGTATCTCTTCGGTTTCCAAGTCATTGGAACTAACGGATTTGGCATCAGCATCAGCAGCTGACTCATTGGCAGTAGTTATGGAAGTTGGTTCAGTATTCACTACTTCTACATGGGCTGGCTCTATCGCACTTGTTTCATTTAGCACTTCCGTCTTGGCTGGCTCTGTGACAGCCGCAAGCAGCTGGTCGGGCACCTCAGGTTCCACGCTTAGCTTGCCCAAGTAATGCGTGCAGGATTCTATATAACGTCTAACAGCTTCATCCGGTTTCTGTGCTGGTTTTGCCTCGCTGTAGGATACCTCGTTTTCGAGTTGCTTACGATATTCATCTATTTCTGCATTGCTCGCTGCGCTGGGCACTAAAGTTGGCATTTCATCGACTGTATCGTCAAGCTCATCAGCTGAGTCCTGCTCCTCCAACATGCCATACTCCTGCAGCAAATCTTGTTCCATTTCTTTTGTAAAACCATAGCCAGTGCAATGCACCTCTGCATCTAGATCATCATCACGCACTAAATCAATAAACTTGGGATAGTCCTCGCTTTCATAGCCAAACTTGCGTCGGAACATCTCACGCACGCAGTTGACATCGCGTTCAAAGTAGCTATAAGTAAATAATGTAAATACGTATATTATGTAAGCAAATTCATTTCATAGCTTACAATTGACCATTTTCATGTGAAGTGGACATCATTTGTGGAAAGTCAATCAATATGGGCTTGCCCGCATCGGTAAGCATTAAATTAAACTCATTAAAATCGCCGTGTATAACACCCGAGTTGCCTAAGCGCACAATGAGATTCATAAGATCATCATAGACCTGTCCAATGTCCAGCAGCTCCTGCACTTGTGTCCTAAAAGCAAGGAGCACGTTTAGTTAAAAAATTAAGACAAAATTTAAAGCAGCTTACATGGGCCAACCATTGACGAGCTCCATAAGCACGCAGTGTCTATTGAAATCAATGGGTTTTGGCACTGGAAAACCACGATCGTACAAAGCTGACATATAAGCAAACTCCCGTGTGGCCGATATGCGCGATAAGTACAGCCAAGATGCCTTATGACGACGACCGTGATAATCACGCTTTGCCTTTACATTTCGAAAGCAAGTGCGTCCCAGACGATGCAGCTTTAGACAGATTGGCGTGCCTTCCTCATCGGCCACCACATAGATGTTGGACTCCTTGCCTATGCCTATTTGATTACCAAAAGAGCTGACTGAACCGCGCAGCGTTAGGGATTTTAGCGCCAAGTAGTCATAGCCCGTGTTGGTCAACCTGTAGCCATCGTCTGCAAGCAACAAAATGCGCAATTAGCTAATTTTGTCAAAGGGTTTTATGTAACTTACATTTCTTGCCGCGTTCATATGACACCAATTTATGTTTACACAATTCCTTTAGCAGCTTGTGCACACCTCCGGTTTTTAAATTGGCTATAGCTGCAGCCAAGGGACCGGGCACCAGTTCGTGGTTTTTCATGCCCATTTCAATCTGTAAGGTAGGCTTTTGATAACTACAGACTTAATATTTCAGTTTTATAGCTAGCTTACCGCTGTTAAAACGCGAAAATCCTCCTTGTTGAGGTAACGTAATAAGGTTACGTTTAATTTACCCATTTTTTTATTAATATAAACTTATGCGCATTTATTTTCTTCCTGCACGTGTTTCTTCTTCTTTATTTATCGTTTGACCGATAAAGTTCAGCAGCAAAGTTCCAATATTTATCGATGTGTATAAATTTGCACATAAAAAGCGATAGGTCTGGTTCACTGGAACTTGTTTGAAACGCTGCTTATCGTACAATTTAAACTTAAAAATAAACAGCGGTATATTTAAAAAAAAAAAGAACGTGTGTAACATTTTTATGTATGCTCTTTTATGTTTTAATATATTACTTAATACATGTTGAGATCTGAGATAGAAAACGAGAAGAGCACATAGAACCGATATACGAAATTGTAAGTTAAATTAATAAAAACTTTCAAAGAGTTTAATTTTAAATGATGCACAGATATTTAAAATGTCAAGCCTATTGAAATTTGTGCAAGTAGATGCGCGTAGAAGAACAAAAATTCAAAGTTAAATTAATTCTTATATATATATTTAATCCATTAAATTCCTACAAGGAACATAGGGCAAATACATTAAATGTGGTTTCTAAGAATTCTGTCACTCAAGCCAATAAAGGAACTAGTCTAACTATTCAGCGACCCTGCGGATATACGTATGCGCTCCGAATTTATCGATTTTTTTTTTTATTAATTAGGGAAGTTTATAAGAATTCCATCACTCAACAGAATGTAGATCGTACTTAGTGACCTAAAGCTTCTGGGTGTTGTTAGATAAATCAATTTTAAGAGGAAATGGATATATTCGATTCGAAAATTTCCGCGAATTCCATTACTCGAGATAATGGAGGCTCTATTCAATGACTTGAAGCTTCTAGCAACTACGTTCCTTTGAATATAGATAAACCGGAAAATATTCTTCGATAAAAAAATATATAGTAAATTATGAAATTTAAATGAACTTTGTTGATCAGGAATGAATTAACTTTTTTGTAACCATAAAATAAAACAAACGAATCAACAGTTGTAGTGTGTTTCTATGAGAATGCCAAGGGATGATGTGGTCAGTGAAACAATCTTCAAGTTGTACAAATGTTACATATCGCTATATGAAGTCGCAAAACATAATCGCAAGGATATGTTCAGTTTTATAGGATTGTGGTAATTGCGGAGTCTCGGAAGCTAATTCCGACCCATCACTGGTTCTTGTATCCCGTTCTTTTGAAAAGGGAAAAGGAGATGCGACCTTACTTGCAGCGCCATTTTTTCAGGTTCAAAGTCAGGGCGTGACAGTCTCCTTTTCATACAGCTATATATGGGGAACAGACTGCAAGGTTGAAATAATTTTTTTTTTTTGGACAAGTGGCCCACATTCTAGGCTCATATCCCATCATAGCATATACAAAATTGATATTACAATAAAATTATATATAAAACAGTTACTTATATATTATATAAAAATTTATATTTAAAGTGGGCATTAAAAATTGTGTAACAAATAGTAAAAACATATGCCTCTACTGAAAATCGAACCCGCGACTCCTGAGACCATAACCATCGAGTATAAAAGTAGATAGATTGGAACAGCTGGCCGTTAAGAAAAATATTTTAGCGAGTGATGACAAGAGTTCGCGTCACTGCTCGGGTTTTTCTTCCATTCTCTACAACAGCTCACATGACCAACGGCCAGCTGTTCCACTCTATTTACTTTTATATGAGCTTAGCTACCCATTTTACTCAATTTTAACACAATTTTTTATAGTCTACTAGAACTCTAACGCAAACACATACGTCACACTTTTACGTGTCGATTTTTCTATAATTTTTCTATAATTTTTTGTCATATCATTCAAAGCTCTACCAAAATGCTTTGCTTGATAATTTCGAATTTTGTAACATACGAGAAATGGGCGCCTAACCCATCGATATGTTTGTACACAATCGATAGCATGAAAAATCAAACAAGCAGTTTCATTCAGTGAACCTGTAGTTGCTCCTGTTCTAAAGAGCTTGTATACGTTAGCACATTATGCCACACTGTTTGCCATTAGCGGATTATACAGCACTCCTGAGTGCAAAATTCATAGTCGTGTGCGTGTACAAAATCAATTATATTGCTAAAATTAAATACTCCAAGTAAATACGCGAGTAAACAAGTCAAAAAAATATAAGCGCGCAAAGCAAACAACGCATTTCTATACATAGGAAATTGTACGTCAATATAAAATTTTAAGTAATATTCACAAGCAGTACGTAGGCAATAATTGTGTGTATGTGTGTTTGTATATGTGCGCCTGTGCTCGTGTAACGCGTGTTTTTCAAATAATAAAAGCCGACATCTAAAGCACAAAATAATGTAAATAGTGTAAACAAACAGTGTTTAAATGTGTAAAGTTGTCTAAATTTTGTTGCCACTGTTTTGTCATTGCTAAAAACTAACGTGCCGCCGCGCTTGCACCCCCGCAATCTTTGTTGTTGTCATTGAAAAAATTGGAAGCACATAAAGTATATGTATAATATATATATATACAGTGTATATAAAATATACAACTAAAAGCGCGTGAAGGCTGCATTTATAGCAAATAAATTTAAATAAATTGTAATAGTTCTTACTGTCTACGTCTTGTCTCTCTTCTTTCACATGCACAACGCACAAATTTTTGGCTAACAGTATATAACATAGGAACAACCAAATTAATTTGGAAAAATGCAGATCAAAGAATTGTAAGTACATGCATATATCTATATATTTTAATTTTCTATTATTATTTATAATTTTAAAATTATATGCCATTGAAGTCGAAAGTGCAAAAACATGTGCGTGCGAGCGCCGCAAATAATTGTGACAAATCGATTTTACGCTCTCACAAAGTAGTACGCTCTCAATCTTTCTCTCAATGTTACTTAAGCCGCGTTGCCAACTACGCTTTTTAGCGGCTTTTATTTGTCGGCCTTTGCCAATTTGAGGGTCATAGTAAAAGTTGGCCACATTTACTTTTATTTGTCCTCTATAAATATTACTATAATTTAAAAGCTTTATCAGCTAATTATTGCCCACTATTTAACCATTTCGCTTATCAATTTTTTTCAATGTCCGCCCTATACAGCACACAGTCTGCTAAAAAGTTGGGCTTATCAGAGCTCGTTTTTTTTTTGTTTTGCCTTTCGCTCTGTCTCTTTGTCTTGTTGTTGCGATGACGTAATAAGTTTCGTGGCGTCTCTTAATGGCTTTGGTAGTTGCAAAAGTTGTCATCGTCATTAGAATCTTGAATATAAACAAAATATGTTAATTAACTAATTGTACCAAAATGCATGGCTAAGCATTTATTTTTATTTAAGTACGTCATACATTTGTCTGTGAACTTAGCAAAACAACATTAAAAGTTACATTTTTTATACATAAAAAAAGCCACGTTCAAATTTTTCAACATTCGTTATTGTTGTTGTTGTAAGTGTTGATTGACTCAACTTTTTACTAACAATTTTAATGAGTCATGTCTCATTGAGCGCGCTTTTTCGTTCCCTCTGTCTCGCGACCTTCTATCTCACTCTTTGACATGAAATACTTCCATTCCTTACTACGAGGGCAGTTTCATCAAGCAGCCCAGGCACTCTAAAATGTCATATGTTTTTGGCGCGCCAGTTTTTCTGCCAATAGATTTTGATTTTAAGCATTATCAGCATTATTTAATCAAGTACATCTGTGCACTTTGTTTGTTTGTGTGCTTCTTGTTGATAATGTTAGTTCCTAAGCTATTTTCAGTAAAAGAAAAGGCGTAGTTAGCTTTTCGTTTAAGGGGGAGTGACTTTCCACACACAAACTTTTCGTGTATGTCCTCGGCGGCCATGTTTTTCTTTAATTATCAAAAGCTTTCAATTTAACTTCTCCTAAAATAGTTAAGTTTTTGAAGCGTTTGTCACTGGCGAAGAAGGAAATTATTAAATATATATTAGCTTCTTCTTTGATGATAAAAAAATCGATTTTTTTGAAACGATTTTGTTATTTATTTATTTCTACGCCACTGACTTTTGCTAATTTTCCCTCCAGACACTATTCACGTAAACGCATGTTAAATATGCCATTAATAAAGTTTATTTTCGATTTTACGCGATTTTTATGAACTTTTCGTACTCACACTCAGGCAAACAGCTGTCAATTGTTTTACTCAGCTGATTTTGTAGTTGTTGTTTTTAATAATGTTGTTACTATCTTATTTAAGGTATGTTTATAAACCGATTACTTTTACCTTTTCGACTTGGTTTGATTAAACACCGAACAATCGGCCCCAAAATAACAGCTCACTTATTGTTGTCCATATCAAGTAATTAGTTTTGACATCGGCTTTCATTTATCCTTACGATTGTTAGTATTCTATATCTATCAAACCCATTTCATTTGGTCATTTAAACTTTATTATATGCATATGAACATGCATAGGTGTATGTATATTCGCTTGTATTTCTAATTTATGAGCGGAAATTGCCAAAAATAAGTTTTTCCATTTTAAATTGATTTGACTTTTGCCGCTGCAGTTGAAGGTTGAATGCCTCATATCTCTGGGAGCACAACAAAAAGTGTCGCAATTTCAAATGAGAACTTATTGGAATATTTTATGCAGTCAATGCATAAAATGGTTCGTAAAACTTTTTAGTTTTCGACATTACTAAAAAGTAACTTTTCGCCATAGTAAAATCTAAGCACTCTCAAAGCAGTTTTCAACTCTTAAAATTGTTTCCCCTTATAGTAACATGACACATCGAAAAATTAAATGGAATGACAAAATTGAAGTAAAACGCTTTCTCCGACTGTTTTTTTATCAAACCGCCCCTTGATTTGATTGCTCTACGCCTGTCTACGCTAAACATTATGATAACAATCAAGTATCGTGTCTTATTCGGTTTTTTTTTTTCGTACTTTTGGTGGCTATTGACCCCATTTCATGAAGATCGCTACCTACCAGTAGCGGAGCAGTAGCGATTGACTGCCACGTTCGATAAAAGCAGAATGTTCAAAATAACTCAAAATCTAACTTACTAGTGGATTATCCTTGATAAATTACCAGCTCAATTTTTTTTGCTTAAATCAAAAAAATATGTAAATTGTTAAATAATTTTGATCTTGTTGAGTGTATGTTTTTTATAATAATTTTATTTTAACATTTCATTTAAAAATTGCACAAAAATAATTTTGATTCAACTGTGCCAGCCACCTATATAATTAAATGGTTTTGGCGGCGAATTTAATAATCGATCATGCATTCCATCTTTGTGTTTCGAAATGGGATCTTCTGGTAGGCGACATAAAGTCAATCAATTGAAACACATAATGTAGGAAAAGTGTTCAAACCACTCAAATTTTTTTTTTGGAATATTCTAAGAAAAAATGCATACATTGCATCATTGATATTTTTTATTTATTTATTTAAATATTGTAACTTAGAAATTAATTCTAGGGAACAAAAGTAGTTTTAAAGCCAGAGCAACATAGGCCTTCAGGCTGGGTGGTATATAAAATTAAGTAACATATGTTCTTTTTGTATCACATAGATTAAGTTATATATACATAATTTATTTTTTTTTTTAGATTTGATTGATAAAATTTAATTTAGACATTAGATCTATAAAGTGGCTTATGTTTTTTTGGGAAGCGTCTGTAAGAAGTATATTTAAGGGCGGAATGTTGAAGGAGTTACAGATAGTTTGGATGTTCTGGCAGTTTTGGGTTAAATGTTCTATTGTAAGGTTGGGTAGATTGCATAAAGGACAGCTAGGTGGCGCAGTTTTATTGAAGATGTGTTCATTTGTGAGTTTTGTGTGTCCTAGTCGGAATCTTGTGTATTGTATTGCATGTCTCCTATTTGTTGTGACTGGAATCCTGAGAGCTTTTCTAGTTGGGTTTATGAGTTTGTAATAGTGGGTGTATCCTAGCCAATGTTCTTCAAGAGCACGAGTGCATTCTGAGTTTACGAGCCTGTTTACATCTTTTTTGGTTATGGAATTGTGTAGTATTAGAGGGGCGAGTGTCGCTGCTTTTGCTGCTTTATCCGCTAGCTCGTTTCCGGAGATTCCCATGTGTCCAGGTGTCCACAAAAGCCTGATTTTCATGTGTTTGGATGAGATTATATCTCTTATTTGATTGATGGTGGGCTCATTATGGTTTATATTTTTTACAGCTTTTAGCGTTGAGAGTGAGTCAGTGCATATTACGTGTTTATGTTTTGTAGTTTTTGCAGCAAACTTTACGGCACTTAGTATAGCTTCCGCTTCCGCCGTAAAAATTGATGCGTAGTGTGGAGTTATAACTGACTTAATGATTTGATTTTCCTCCGTAACGACGCTGAAAGCTGTTGTGTGCTTTGTTTTTGAACCGTCTGTAAACAAAAAGTCCCAGTCGGCAAATTCCTCTTTAATACTATTAAAGACTGCGATGTATTTCTCTTTGGGCGTGTTTTCTTTATTAAACTGGGCAAGCTGCAGGTTAATTGATTGGGCTTTGATGAACCAAGGAGGTAGCTTTAATCTATATTTTGGCTTTGGTGAAATGATGATCCCAAGTTTTGCGGCTGTGTTTAAAATTAGTTGGAGAGTGGATGCAATTTTGGTTTTTCTTTTCCGTTTAAGGCGGTTTGTTAGTGCTGCGTACAGTGTGGATCCAAACGTGTTATTTAATCTTTGAATTTGACGGCCAATTGTCCATTCGAATCTAGTTTTTAAGTCTGGGAGTCCGGATTCACCAAGAAGATTATGGATAGGCGTAGTCCTAAACGCTCCAAGGGACTGTCTAATGGCAGAATGGTAAGGAGTGGATAGTTTTTGTATGTTAGACTTGCTTGTTTTCCCGTATACACAGAGGCCGTAATCTATTTTTGAGAGAATTATTGACTTTGAGATATCTATGAGAGAGTTTGTGTTACATTTAAGCTTAAAGCTACTTAAACATTTAATTATATTTAGTCTATTATTCAGAGATAAAATCAATGTTTTAACATGTTCATTCCAATTGTATTTTTTATCAAAAACAAGTCCTAGAATTCGGAGTGACTCTTTTTTAGGTATAATTGTGTTGTTTATATTGATTTCTATATTTTTGCAGTCGCGTTTTCTACATATGTGTAAGTGTGATGATTTTTCATTCGAAATTTTTGTGCCACTTATAGTGCACCATTCTTTTATTTTTTCTAATAAAGAATTAATTTCAGTCTTGTAGTTAGAATTTGGTTTAAAGATAAGGCACAAGTCATCTGCGTACATAACGTGGGTGAAAAACTTATTGGTGTTTATAATAGCGCTTAGTTTGTCAAAAGCAATTAGGAACAGCGTTACCGATAGTGGCGAGCCTTGCGGAATTCCATTATGCAATTTTTCTTCCTTAGACAGCGTGTTATTGACTTTCACCCTACACCTTCTGTTGGCTAGGTAGCTTTTCACGAAATTTATTATTTTTGGACCTAACTTCCAATTTTGTAGTTGTTGAATTATGCAGTGTACGCCGACCCTATCAAAGGCCTTTTCCATGTCCAAGGAGAGAATAGAGATGTGGTTTCGCGTAGATAGGTTATTGCAAATATATTCATCAAGCACTAAGAGAGGGTCGATTGTGCATCTTTTTGCTTTGTATGCATATTGATTTTGCGATAATAGCTTTTCTTGGTCGAGGAACCACATAATTCTTTTTGAGATAATTTTCTCAAGGAGCTTAGATACACATGACAGTAAGGATATGGGACGATATCCGTTAATGCTGCTTTTTGGTTTATTGGGTTTGCTTATAGGGATAATTGTGGCTATTTTCCATTGCTGCGGAATAATGCTAGTGTCGAAAATTTTATTGTATAGTTCTGTTAATTTGTTTTTTCCTGCTTGGGGAAGTTGCTTTAAAATTTCGTAAGGAATATTATCGAAACCAGGCGTATTTCCGCGAAGGGTGCTTAGACAGCTTTCAAGTTCTAATATTGTTATTGGAGACTCTATTAATTTTGCTTTTGGTTTTGGAAAATAGTTTAAGGAATTGCCGCATAAATGTTGTTGTTTGTTCAAATTAAACGAGGCGGAGAAATTTGAATCCTTCGAGTAATCGGACCAGGTTTGGGCGAACGTATCAGCAATTTGTTTTGAATTAGTGATGTTTCCCGTGCTGGATTCAATGGCATGTATGTATGTGTTTTTCCTGACTCCTGTAATTATGTGAACTTTATCCCAAAGTGTTTTAGAGCTGGTGTTTGGACTAATATCTTTGGTAAATTCAACAAAGCTATTTTTTTGTGCTTTCTTTGCTTCAAATTTGAACTTGGCATTGGCGTGTTTATATTTCAGCATATTGATAGTGTTAAGATTTTTCCTAACTTCATTTAGGCGTTGTGTTTTTTCGTTTTTTAGGCTTTCAAGATCTTTGTTCCACCAATACACTGCTTTTTGTGGAGATCTCTGAGGGTTTGTGGTTGGTATAGCGTCGTTAGCACTTTCTTTTACAACTCTTAAAAACTTAGCTGCAGCTTGATTGGTATTGTTGGTAATTGCAATGCCGTCTACTTTATCTATAATATTGTTTTGAAATTTTGACCAATTCGCTTTATGCAATTTGTATTTGTGTTTTCTTAGAGGCATGCTGCCAAATTTATTTCCAAAAAAATTCATTACAATTGGGAAATGGTCACTTTCGTATAAATCGCCAATGACGGACCAGGAGGCATTTAGGTTGAGTGGAGCAGTGCAGAGTGATATGTCCACGTTTGTAAAGGTGTTATGAGTTGTGTAGTGTGTGCTTGAACCATTATTTAAGACAATACACTGGCTATTTTGGACAAAACTAGCAACTGCGTTTCCACGTTCGTTATTGGAAGAAGATCCCCATAGGGTATGCCAAGAATTGAAGTCTCCTAGAATTAGTATTGGTTTGTTAAACGGTGCTATAAGATCGTGAAGGTCTTGCTCGGTGAAACGGTCGCTTGGCGAAATATAAAGATTTAATATTATAAAAGTAATTTCTGATTTTATTTCAGCAGCCATAGCCAATATTTTGGAGTTTAGATTAATTAATTTGTGTTCCAAAGACTTGGAGACGAGCAGTCCTATTCCTCTGCTAGCTTTGGTGCAGAGTGGATCAATATCGTTTTCTCTGTAAAACATATAGTGGCTTGGACAGTGGAATGTTGTATCATTGTTTTTTAGGTGTGTCTCTTGTAATGCAATGATCATTGGTTTATATTTATTAAGTAAAAGGGCGAGACTAAAGTATTTATCTTTATATCCATTGATGTTCCACTGTATTGTTGTAATTGTCATAGTGCGAGTTGTTGAGCTTGTACCTTTTGTGTACATATATAGATTTTTTATTTTTTAAAAGAGTTTTGTTTCGTGTTATAGTCTCTTACTATATCATCTTTCTCCTTCCCTGCATCTCCGCAATGCGTAATTGCAATGCACATGTCATTGCAAGTGATTGCTAAGAGAAACTCCGAAAAGAGAGAGACGAGAGTTATAATTCCGCGTTATCTCTGATGTCGTCATCGGTATCAGATAGCTCTGTGATGGTTTGATCGTTTATGTTTATCTTGTATGCTTCTAAATCATCGTAGTAGTCTGTTTCCATTTCTGTTATAATTGTGTTTGGTTTGTTTTGCATTGGTTTTGAGTAATTTGCCTTACTGTATTCGGTTTCCATTTGTTCAGTGTAATTTGCTTGTGATGTTTTATATTTTTGTTGGTATGTTTTTGGTTGTTGTATTTCTTTGGTGGGTGGTTGGGTTAGTGAGCTGTTGTCGTTATGTTTGTTTTGATTTGTTATAGAATTGGGTTGGTCTACAGGTTTAGTTTTTGGTAATTTGGTTTTATGTTGCGGTGGCAGATTGGCAGTAGTTTGGGAATAAGATTGCTTGTTGGGCGAAGGTTGTGATAGTGTTTGGTGGTATTTTGTTTTTGCTTCATACATTGAGCATTTGTCTGAAGTTTTGATTTTTAATATTGCACGTGCTTCTAAATATTTTGGGCATTCTTTATTATTAGCTGCGTGTTCGCCGGCACAGTTTGCACAAAGTATACGTGAGCAAGGTGTAGAGTCGTGGGAAGGAGAATTACAGCTTTCGCATATGGACATGTTTTTGCAATATTTAGCTGTGTGCCCTATCAATTGGCAATTCTTGCATCTCATGGGATTAGGAATATACTCTCTAACACGAGCTATATTCCAAGAGATACTTATTTTTGATGGGAGATTGTATAAATTAAATGTGAGTTGAACTACTCCAGTAGGAATTTGCTTGCCTTCGATCTGCCTTGTATATTTGAATATGTCCACTACACTTTGCGATTTTAGTTCAGCCAATATTTCTTCATTGGGGATATTGTTAAGATACGGGGCATAAACAGTACCTTTGCAGAAGTTTAGATTTCCATGATAATCAGTTTTAATTTTGCATATTCCATGAAGTTCACTAGCTGCTATAAATTTCTCAGCGATTGTGGTGTTTTCAACGAATAAGAGCAAATTACCATCACGGAGTGTAGTTATGTTGAGTACTTTATTGCTGATTAATTTAATAGCGCGATGCACGGCGAAGCACGAGTATGATGATAGTGGTTTGTCTTTGTCAACCGATGACATGGTGACGTATTTTGGGTTGGGTAAATTCTTAGATGGAAGTTCGGGGAAAGCCTCTATTAGTGACATAGGTTTTTTTCTTTTGTTTTTGGGGCTATCGCTTAATAACTGGAAGCGATTTGCCCCTTGGCCACTGGGCCCGGGGGGCATCGTTGTGTCAATAAACTTTTTGGCTTTGATCCAAATACCGTTTGTTTAAAGAATGAGAAAACAGAAAGAATGCTTGAAACTGATCAACTGTTTGAACTTGACTGCGAAAATAACTGTGGGAGATAAACACAACCGTACGCTTCAAGAGTTAGTCGACGACTGCATCATTGATATATTTAACCGATTCCTGAGAATCAGAAGAAAAGCAATTCTAAAATATATTTTTTTTCCATAATCTGCTTGAACTTTTCCGAGTTAAAAGAATTAAAACATCAAAGATCATAAAAATCGGTCCAGCCGTTTTTGAGTTATAAATGGTGAAATTAAAACGACTTATTGCTGGCGCTTCGAACTTTTACACATTTTTAAAATATTTTTGTTTAATACTTTAAAAATTTGTCATTCTTCAAGCCCGCTTCTTCAATTTTTAAGGTATAATTTGTTTCCTCGCTTGTCAGTTATCTTCGGTCAATTAATCAAAAATTATGAAAAAGATTAAGTGAAAGGATTTTCGTTGCAGACGAGTGCACACATATTTTTTTTAAGAATTGGCATTTTTCAATACATAATTAAATAAATAATAGCTATAATAACTAAAATACGCTAAAATAATTTGCTTTCAGACTAGTTTGTGAATGTACAAAAAATTAATTTGTAAGTTTAAAAAAAAAATTTTATTTCAATTGATTTTCGTCGACCACAAAAAGAAAGAAATATAATTATTTTTAATGATTATAATGATATAAATTTATACCGATCGGAATTACAGTTCAGAAGTGTTTTTTTGAAATTTAAAAAACCTATAGCAGTTGCCGAATTCGGAATCAGTGCCTCCAAAAGGAAATGGAAAAATATGTTTCAGCCAAGATATAGTTGTTCCAAGTTCAAATTTAAATGGCGGAAGTTCGAAAAATGTAACACGAATCTGAAACTTGGCACAAACTCTTCTTATAATTACAATAGGAACATTATATTTACCAGATATGTATACTATACACTAAAATAGTCTTCGTACTGGCAACTTTTTATTTTTTTGTATTCTACACAATTTAATTGAACATCAAATAATATTTGTATAGTCCAGAACCTTAGTTCCAACCAAGAACTTCGTTTTGTTTAAAAGCCATTATTTTCTCGAAAAAAACCTACCAAAAATGTACATATAAATTTAAAAGAAATTTTTTAAATCGCAAATTAACTTTTTCACCATAAGTATTTAAGGCCAACAAATTGATTGCAATTCATATTTATACGTTAATTAAAACACCTTTGCTAAGTACCACGCATGGTTAATTGTGTCAAAAATATAAAGCCAAACAATTAGCTTCAGAACCTGTAATATTTCCAGCTACTCATTAACTTTAACGCTGGAAACGTTTTGCAAAATAAATCTATATGTAAAGAAATAAATACATTGAAACCGTTCGAAGACCTTTCATTTAAAACGTGCAACGACTCGCATCAAGACTGAAAAGCGAGCAGGGGTTGGAGCCCCCATAGTACTTAATTTATTAAGCAAGTTGTATAATTAAATTTCTGTAGTAAAACTTGAGTTTGGAAGCAGCTAAATTTGTCAACTTATAATGGGGTAAACTTTTTTGTTTTTGACTTGTAATTAGAGTAATTTTCGGCCAGGGTACAACTTTGAACTTTACTTCAAAACAGTCAGTTTCATGCTCAATTTAATGTTCAGAATTGCGTTGCTATCGATTTTAAAATTTTTTTTTTTTTTTAAGTACAATGCTGGTATATTAAAAAGTACTATGTACTTTGCAACCCACAACATTTATATACAGTCCAACTTCCTTTGAGTGAATTCCCAATAGAGCCGAATGTAGAAAATTCAACGTTCAAAAATAAAACAGAAATTAACAATGATGTTAATTTTTCCCTTATTTTCACAAAAAAAATGTTTTTCTTTTTTTTTTCTCTTTAGAAAAATTGTCTAAATAATTCGTTATAATGAGAAAAAAAAACACTTTGGGGTATTCGCTTTGTCCTTCAGAAATATAGAAGTGCTTAACAACAACTTACACAAAAAAATTCTGAATTTTTGGACGATCATTGACTACGAAAGGTAGGGCAAAGCGACAGTATCTACTAGTCCGTAAATTTTTTTTATTAACCAATTTTTGTTTTAAAGCTATTTTTTTTAATTGGAATATCAGCAATATAATTTGAACAGTCAAATATCCAAAACTTAATTGTTTATGCTTTTAAATGATATTTCCTTAAAAAAACGTTTCTTAACAAAACCAGGCGCACCATATGATACTTGGAAACAGCTGATTGCTGTTGCTCACGTTGTTCGTCTGACAGTTCTGGCTCTTGTTGTTGAACCCTAACTAAATCTTGTACGAAAAAGCAGCGTGCTTTAAAAATAATAGGGAGAAGTTCGTTATAGGCAAGTTCGACTGTACTATGTAATGAGTTTTATGTACAAATTGGCCAACTAGCTGAATATGTTGGCCTGAAGTTGACTGACTGTTGCGTGTTATCTTATCACATTTAACTATGTACAAAACCGTAAACGAGTTCGTGTTCCAATTTAAATTTTTTTTTTTACGTACAGCTACAAACTTATTTAAACTTGGTCAAAACAAACAAATACGTATGCAGGTTTTGCTGTACAAACCAACCCTAATAAAAATATTTATAAAACGCCTTGAAAAATAACTTTGCGGTTTGTCTGTTTGCAAAAAGTACAAAGTCCAATGGATTGAAATTTATTTATGCATTTTTTTCTTTTTAATTCCCGTAATTAAAATGTCTCTATTCCAGTCTATTGATAGATATGTATATCGCCAATGGTATTTTATTTTCATTCTATTTATATCCGGTAGACTGCAGTTTATTTCCTAAGTAGAAATGTTGAATGATTCAAAGCAAATGAATGCGGCAAAAAGTATCGTATAAGTCTCTATACTTCTAAAGAACATTGTGTGTACAGTTTATTGTCCTAGCTTAAACCATTTTCGCGAAATAAATTTGTATTGGAATGAATTCAATGTAGAGGCGTGACATTCGCCTTAAATAACTTGTTTGCAGAATTTTATAATTTTCCAGCACCTAGGAAGGCCGTGGCATCATGTTGCGTATACGCAACGTTGGCGCATTGCTCGACAATTGGAATAGTCTCGGATGAGTAAAGCAGAATTAAAAAGTTTTATCATTCATGATGATTTATTTAAGAAGGAATACAACCTATTTTCAAATCGAAAAGACAAAGCATTTACATTTAGTAATTTTTAGTTTAGAGTTTAAAATTTGTCCAAAATGAGGTGTGTCCACAGACGCTAGTGTGTCTGTCAGGGTGTGTTTTGCAGGAGGTCGGAGTAAGGAGAAGAAGAAAGCCTAAATGTATATAAAAAAAAAAAAATAAGAATAAGAATTTTTTAAACACGCAACAGAGGAAGAAAATGGGTTAAGTTAATGTCAAATGAGTTAATTTTTTTAAATGCGTTCTATTCCAAGTCCGTGAAGGAAAATGAAATTTTCGATTACGTGGTAAAGGCCCATACGCAGCATGCGAAATTTACGAACGGAATGAAAAAGTTCATATAAAAAAAATGTGGTACAGTCGAGGCGGTGCCCGACAGTAGAATACCCTGTACCTTTTGTGTCGAAAAAATTTTTCCTGCATATTCCTTCTAAGAACTTTCCAATTGGATTTTTTTTTTTTTGTGTAATTCGATATTTATTTCTATAAGTTCCGTAAAGTTTTACCGATTTTGAGGGGGGCCGCATCGATAAAATTTGGATGCGGATTTGTTCACTAGAGCCACATGAATCAGCTTCCCAAAAATTCTAGGTCACTTGTAACCATAATTACGTAGAGTCAAATATTGACGCAGTTTGTGGGCAAGGGGTGGTGAAATTTGTACATTTTTGACTATAACTTTTGCTGTATTTGTCCGATTTTGTTTATTTACACACAGATGCATGTAACCACAATGCATCGCTCTGTTAAATTTCAGATTAAAATATTAAACCGTGTGGCTAAAAACCGCGAAAATATACTGCGGGGGAACGGGGGAAGATATTGACATGATTCAACAAACTTCATCTTCTGAGGAAATATGCGCACCAGTTGGTAAAGTTTCGTGTCTCTAGCTCTTATAGTCTCTGAGATCTAGGCGTTCATACGGACGGACGGACGGACGGAGGAACAGACGGACATGGCTCAATCGCTACCCGAGGTTATGATAAGCATTTTGGTATAAAGGACTTGGGGTCTGCCACGCCTCCTTCTGTCCGTTACATACATTGCACAAATCTAGTATACCCTTTGTACCTATAGGTACAGGGTATAAAAATAGTCTCGAAAAATTTCAATTAAAAATTTTTGACAAATGGACGCAGATAACAAAACAAAACAGTGTTGTCTTTTAATTTTCAAAATGCTTAACGTTAGATGGCACCACTACTTCACTAGGTGTGGTGGTTCCATCTGAAATAATATGCAATAATTTCCATACTGAAATATAAATCACAATCAGCCGGAAACCGAATCCGCATGTTTTATTAAAATCCGTTCCGAATAAAAATATTTTTCATTGATTTTTTTTTTTTAATTTTTTAATACTTATAAGTATTTCATTAGAAACGTTTTTATGCAAACTAAAAATGAACTTTAAAATAAATTATATTTGCAAAATTTGCATAATTCGGTAAAAAAATAAAAATTTTAATCACCTAAATCTCTAAAAATAAAACTTGTCATTGTCCTTGGGAACTTAATTTTGTATCTTTTTGAAACAAACGTATTATGTTCTGGAAACATTGCCCAACGTCAAATTTGGTTAAGATATCTCAGTAAGCATAGTTTAGACCGCTCGGTGCTAAAGGCGCAATATGATATAGTAAACCGATTTTGATAAAATTAGGTAGAGTGTTTGAAAACTTCATAAGGGAGGCAATATTAAATAGCAAATCGATTTTCATCAAATTAGGTAGAGTAGTTTAGAACTCTAAAAAAGTTCTGATCACCAAATTTGGTTATGATTGCTCCAATTTAATTACGTTGTCTTCATAAGCAAATCAATTTTGCCACTAAGACTGAACTGTTTGTACTGGGAGCTGTCTCCTATAGGAGCATGGCAAAAAAAAAAATAAATAAACATGTCTATATCGACTTGTCTAGTCACTCTGATCATACAGTAGGCAACTTTGCGGTGTCTCCGTTTCATAACGAATCCAAGTAAAATATAGAAAATATTCGGATTCGTTTTCCGGAGCATAAACGTATAAACTTTCGCTACAGGACTATACTAAGTATTAGTCTACTAAGTCTTCATTTTATGCTCATGCATCCAGCGATTAAAGAAACGAGGTTCGGGACATCCGCTTGAAATTGTGTTTAGGCAACCCCAACTGCAAATACCCCCGACCGTTCCAAGTACTTTAGTACTAAGTATATACACGTTGTACTGTCTCTTCTCCAGACTCTTCTTTTTCTGACTTGTAAACTTATGATGAGCTCTTTTGAATAAAAATTCACTCTGGATGTGAAAATCAAAACGTTGCACAATTTCTATAATTAACTCAGCGTGTTAAAGACCTGCCTTCTATAGAAGCCTTAAGTATTTTATACGATTTCATTTGTTTTGTTTGGGTATTTGAATTTCCATATGCCTGAGAATTATTGTTATTTTAAAGGTAAACAATTTATTTCGTTTGTAAAAGCGTAATAAAAATATCAACACTCAGATGAAATAATGTACAAAAAAGCGTGCCATTTAATAGCCTATATCAGACAATAATGTGTGCTATAAAAAACATTACGTCTATTAGTTAGTTTGGTGTTTTAATTAAATCTTTTCTATTTGCTTTATTTAATGTTCAGCCTGCTGTTTTCCGATATCAAACGACTACTTTTCACTGCATTTTAAATCAAGTCAATTAAGTTTATGAATATTTTGTTTTCCAGTTGAATGACAGGCGAAAATTAATTTCTATCGTTAAAAACAGTTTAAATGGCTATCAATTTGTTTGTGGGTGATTTTTTTTTTGTGGTTTTTCGAACTTATCTAGTCGCGAATTTAATTTATTTGGTTTACCAAAAGTGTATGTGTTAACAACTATTTGTTTGGCCGAAACGAAATGTTTTTAGTTAGTTTGTTTCGTGACACCTGTACTTCGTGTGACAAAACCATAACATGCCTAATTTGTATCTAAATAAATAATGATATGTAATTATGGCGTTTTTATTTTTTGTTTTGTGGTTTTCTAATCAGCGATTTACCTAAAATGCAATTTGGTTTATAAAACTTAAGTTTATTGACGCAAATTATTATATTAATTTTATTGTTATTGGAAAAGTTTAGAAAATATATAATTTGTAACTAATTTTTTATTTTTTATTTTTTTTTATTTGTAATCTGTCCAAAGGACATTAAACAAATTTTATAACATCTTACAAAAAATATTTACGTGATTGGCTTTACTCCAATGAGCTGAACCAATATAACATTAAGCAGACTTAGTTGTAATTTAGAATCTATGGGGAAGACCCAGGATATGATATCGCTTCAATCGTCTAGTATCTGCGCTATTATCTAATAAGTTTATAGCTAATGAGTTTTCATTTGTAACTAATGCGAAATTTTTTCAAGTCTAATACAGACTCACAAAAAAATAGTAAATAATTACAAATATTTACAAAAGCATTGAGTTCAGTATTTGTTCATTTATAATTTGTAACCTGAAAGTTCAAATAACAAGAAATTTACTCAAAAAGTGTCTTCCAAATAATATGAGAGGCAGCTGCCTCTTATGTTCCAGTTTAGACGAGCTATGGTCGATTAACGCTTCCGAACTAGAACTAAGTTCGTGTAAAAAAAGAGCCACGAAATTTAGGCTCTGCGCCGAGGCCGCGTACTCAGACATCCGAACAAATAAAAAAAAAAGGAGTTGCCTGATAGCTTTGTAGAGAAATGTGAACATTTTTTCAGTTTTGGCGCCGCAAACAAAACTAACGTGTTTTCATTTTATATTGGTAGCGAAACATATGACAGGTAGTAAAAACGGTTGTGAAACATTTATTACATAGCCATTTATTTTTTTTTTGTAGCTGATTAGAGATCCAGTGCCGCTTCAAAAACTTGACAAAATGTCACAAAAAAGAGATCAGAAAAATATCACATTTAAATAATAGGCACACACTGTTCGTTCTTGAGCAATTAAGTTACAGTGTGCGTTCGAAAGCCTTAGGGGCAGCTGCATATTGGCCTTAAGTTGAAAAGTTATGACGTTAAAAAGAACATTTTAGAATAAGAAATGTGGCTCTTTTTCTTATCTTCCAAAAAGTTTTGTATAAAATATTTTTCCAAAAAAATATGCAGTTTTTATGTAAATCGTGGAAAACGCTTTTACAATTCACTGAGACCGTAAATCTGGTTAAACCATAAACTCTGCAGTTGGAACAATTTTTATTATTATTTATATTGCACTATAAATCATCCAGAGCTGTAATACATACAAAGTGCTATTGGTATTTGGCAGTTATGGTTACTAAGATAAGGATGTTCCTACACACAGATTGCTCTGACTATACTGATTCGACTCTTGAAGACTTTTTGGCAAAATGAACTTTAACTGAACAATATTTGCAAATTGGCGAATATAGGCTTGTTGATTCTTTCAAGATCGATTTTAGCGCCACAAATGGTCACTGACATTAATTTTAAGGTCCTATAGATTCCAGCTCGTCCCCAGTGAGGACCTGAGATCAAAATTCTTTCCATTTTGTTTATATGGTTTTATCAGTATTGTGCGTTTTAACATTAAGTGACAGAAGCAAACGATAACATCAATACATTGATAAATATTATAATCATGTATTCGTTGTCAATATGTATAAAAGCGACACCACATTTTAAGCCTAGATCAAAATAGATTTGCCAGATAGAGGGAATATTTGATATTTTATAATAAATGCATGATAACCAAATCCGTAGCAGGCATAAAATTCAGTTGTCGTAGAACAATCAATTTTAAGGAATGGTTGCGATCGGTTTTATGTTATCGAATTCCATGTTCTCTGAATGGAAACGCCATGGCTGTGCATTTTTATATAAATAATTGTTTCTTTCATTTCTCACTCACTGCTATTATTTTGGTAGAATTCAAAATAAATGCATTAAATTTTTTTTTAAATTAAAATAATTTTATATTTACAAGAAAAATTAAAAAAACTTGTGCATGATATTCACGTTTGGCATTAATCATATGTTACTTAATTCAAGCATTTGTTTTATTCAAATGACTATACAAAGTGTTAAAAAAATGCAGTTTAAAGGTTAAAACTATAAATAAAAACTAAAGTTTATAAGTAGTCACAGGTACTTAAAAGAAATTGAACCCCACTCTTCATATTTATTGTCAATATTACTCGGTATCATTTTCAATGCAAATTGGTTTTTTATGCCACAATACAGGGTCTTTCGTGAAGCGTGACTCAACTTTTAACCACAGTAAGATGGAGTAGGATGTGGGACATGATTTGCATTTTCTCTTCCGTACTATTTCTATTATTTATTAAATTCTGCCACCATGAACTTAAAACCCAAAGTAACTCGCTATTCCTAAGCCAACTCCAACGTATATTCGGCTTTGTGGAACCAGTCCTGTCGTTCTGTTCAAAATAGACCAAACAGCAAGTTTAACCCCATACAATGGAGATTCTTTATATTGCTGTGGACTTCTCTCTCCCCAATTGAGCAGAGTTTGGTTGTTTAAGAAACCGTTTATCAAAAAATGGGCGCCCATTCTTTTACGCGATCTCTCTCCCTCGTCATCATGACAAATAAAATATCGGTCTATAAAGTCCGTGTAAATATTTTAAGTTTTTTCTTATACAAAATCAATTTTGTCAGTTGCGTATAAGCTCAAACTTGACAAATTCATTCGAAAGCAATTACTTAAGCGGAGTTATCTGTTGTCAAAGTTCGTAAATGACTATTGAGAGACCCGCTACATATATTGAAATTTCAATGGCCTTTAAACACCCACTCACATGAGCTTTTCAATTATGTAAGGCATAACCTTAAAAACATTCGATATAATCGAGGGAATGTCCAATAATGCCAAAGGAACGCCCACGTTTGAGACAAAAGCCTTGGACAGGCAACTGTATCATCTCTTGCCCCGTTTACACCGTATGTCCCATATACGCTCCATTTTCAATTACGCCAACGAAAGCAACCCATGGTCCCCTATAAAGAGGAGGCGGTGGGTTCGAGTTTCGAGGCTTGGGCTGCTTTTAAGTGTTCGGTGCGGTGCTCTCATTAAGAGCTCTTCAATATTTTTGTTTCGTTTTTTTTTTTTTTTTTCGTGCGTATGACTTTTATGCCCCAACATACACACATATACAAACACACACACACACATGTGCTCAGATACAAAGTAGCAGTATTAAACATCGTTGCACGAGGGTTGCTTTTTATATTGCTGGTCTTTAAGTCAAAGAGCTTGTTTGTTTTTTTTTTTTGAAATAGTTGTGCTTACACCAATTTGGTGTAATTTATACCTAATAGTTGGGAATTGGAATGAACCATAAGTTGCCAGGTCAGGGCTCTCAAGCGGATGACCCAAAAGTTCAATTAGCGTGTTTACTTTGTTGGGCAGAAATATAGAAGTGCCGCGAGCAACGTAAAAAAGTTTTTTTTCAAGGTGGACAGACAGACAGACATGTCTATATCGACTGCTCTATAGCTTCTACTCTATCTTAAATACATTTTCGGATTGCACAAACTCAATCATCATATCATATCATCATATCATTTACACGTTTGAGGTACAGTGTATAAAATATGTACGCATTGGTAGATATTGGCGCTTTTTACAATACTGTGTTGAACAGAAGTGCGCTTCTCTTCGTGTCAGGTGACTGTGACGTGCACAAATGGAAAATTTCTGTAGTATAACTTGTTGAGCATTTCTGCATCAATACCAAACTATGTGAACAATAAATATAAGAAGTGCATTTAGAAGAAAGTTGTAAAGCAGACCTGGTCACACTTTAAATAGCCAAGGCCGTAAATATAAAAGGCAACCCTCGTATCTGTTTATGTGTGCGTTGGTAGCCACTTTTTCACATATGCACTCTTAGACCTTTTCTTATATTGTATTTTATTACTAAAGGAAACGAGCTCCCTCTTGGCTCATTTTGGAACCCCAAACAAAGTTTTTGCATAATTTCTTCATTACTTGGCGTTGGTTGTCGTTCTCTGCTTTATATATGTTCATACATACAAATTACTTTTGATCTCTTACATTCGATTTTGACCTATTTTATATCTTCACTATTATTTTGCGCAAACTTGACTACTCTAGTATTTACTTATCCTAAGGACAAACTTGTCGCTTTCATTTTGTCGCTGTTTTTTGTTGTGTCACATAAGGGTGTACTTTAGTAAATATACATATATATAGGTACATATATATATTTTTTCCCTTCGTAATTTTATGAGAACATCAGGACAGAAAATGACGCCGCCCTTGGTCGTTACTTTGTCTACTTGTCACAATATTTTATGAGCTTATTTTTGCCGATTCTTTTGCATTTCTTTTTTTTTTTCATTAAAAAAAGAAAGGAGCGGACAAAATTTTTGTGAGCCAATTTTTTGTCTAAGATTTAGCTATTTAAGTTTATTAAACATTTAAGTGATTTTTATTTAAAAATAAAAAGTGTAAAATCATTGCAATGTCGTTATGTTGGAATTTTACTGAAAAACATTTTTTTATCGTAAAATTTATGGTTTTGTTTTGGGTGTACTATATATACTGCTTACTTTAAGAAATGTTGTAATTTATTATCCTTACGTCATGGCGTTTTCGATAATCATGTTAGAAAGAAGGGGGTTTCCCTTTTTTTATTCACTAAACCAAAATTTAGTTATCTAACTTATCAGAACTGCTTTGCTGAAATAGATTTGCAATGGAGCCTTTTATGAAACCAATCACATTACAGTGGTCTAAATGCACCGAAAAATCTGTTTAAAAAATCTTTATTTTACAATAAGTTGTATATTCTTAAAAGCATGCCTTACCCATTTAAAGCACTTTCGAAACAGTCGGATTAGTACTTTTCCGGGATTGTTGCTGGGAAAGCTGTACTCCGACGCAAAGGATCTATTGACCTCCCAAAACCAACTTAATCATTTGGTATAGTTCCAGTCGGGTGACTTCGTACATCTAGCTTCTATGACCGCCAAAGAGGGATGTCCTCCTTCTGCAAGTGCGTCACATTCACAAATTATGTGTTAGCAGGATTACTCCTCAATCTCTCAGAAACTGCTGGTTTTTAAATCTGTTTTGTCCATCCTGCTCAGTTATTGTCTGAGCCTGTAATTTAATTTTGCCCCTTTAGGTTTTCTGGAATTTATTAAAATTATAGGAACCAAGGATTTGCTTGGCCTTTCATAGGCCAGCCGTGCAGATTGAGTCTCGTTTGGTTAACTCCTCCGAGTAACTATTTGGTGTTGTGTCTACCAATACCACAAAAAGGCTCAGGCCCGATTAGTGGTCGCAAGCTTATCGGCTACTTTGTTATCGACGATATTCAAATATCCTGGGATCCACTGAAGGAATGTCTATCCCCATTGTCGTAGATAGTTTCCCGAACCGCACGATGATCGCGCCCTGATTGACAGTATTTTAGATAATTTTTCCTGGTATCTTCTACCTTGGTTGATATCCATACATCGGACTATAGCACCTACTTCTTCTTGAAATGACATTGATTTTTTCGTTGCTTTTAAGTTGGTAAGAGGAAGGACAGGTCTAGGGTTAACTGAAAAACATCGATGTATCGATATATCGAAGATTATTTTAAATTGTGAGGCGCAGACGATTCTAGACGGAACAGAATATTCTTTCCTTAAATTATCTTAATTTAAACTCGGACATATCGATACATCGATGTTTTCCAGTTTAAAGCATCGAACACATCTTTGTTTTTCTAGCACTGCTAGTCTGTATGTCCAGAGATTCTAATAGTCCCGGGCCGGTGCGCCCCTTTGCCAAATAGCAGTCTGTATACCACACAATGGGGTGTCTTCTTCTATTATTACTGCATTATTATTTTTACTACTCATAATTGTGGTAAAGTTTTTTTTGAAGTGCTACTCTGGGTAACAAATTTGCAAGGACCCCTTCATTAAAAACAGCAGACATGCTTCATATTTGAAATTTAATAACTGCCTAATTATTATAATCTTTGTATTTATAATTTTGCAACAAACTTGATAACAAACCCACGAACGTTTATATTTAGAATAATGTTTTGAACCCTTATCAGCTTTCAAACAGCTGTTACAAGAGCTTGAAAGTAATGCCAAATTAAGTCAAAATAAGTCAATTAACTTGCCATAAACTTTGTAAGTAAAAGGCGCCCCAAGCCAAGACTTCCATAGTTATGATCTCAAATGACACATGCCACAAGATAAACAAAGAAGGAGCTGCCCCAAAGGAAACCAAACAGTTTCTTGCCGGTTAACTTGGCTGAGACCAGCTGTCAAGCTGTTTTGGGCTAACAACAGCTGCCGCACAAGCTGGCAGTGCAGCCCCCTTTTGCCCACTCCTAGATACATAATCGTAGTACCTCCACTATATAGTTGGCTAAAAGCAAAGAAGAGCAGTCCGAACAACTGCCTTCATTAGGAAGGCAATTAGGGACACGTCATTACACGTGTCAACAATGGCAAAAGGTTAATTGTGAGCAGCAAATAAGCTAAAATTTGCATTGTTAAATGTTGCTCTCTCTTTATAACTTTCGTTATAAAGGCAGGAAACGACGTGTTCCAGACAGACAGAGCTACCTACTATAGACATCAAGTGTTAGGAAGGAGCTGGATTCAGAAAACTTTGCCGTAAAATTGAGCTTGAAGCTTGCACTAAATTAAAAACTTAACAGCTGTCAGTTTTACGACCCTCCGGCCAGGTAAAGTTTTATGCCAACCAACAAACACCTTGCAATGTCCCTTTATAGCTGCACCCGCAAAATGTTTTCTTTTTTCCTTGTCCTTAGATGTTTTCCATGTGTTTGACATTTTATTGTCTTGCACATTTCTCAATTAAGTTCTACGCAGAGTTGGTGCCTCTCCTTTTGTTTATTGGTTGGCGTCTGTCAAGGACAATATGGCGCCCATGAAACCAGCCATAAAACCATAGCCGCAGCCGCCGTCCTCAATGCCAAACACTTCCAAGTGAACGTCAACAATACACACTCGCATTCACACACACGGTTTTTGTGATGTGAAACAAACATGTGCCAACTATACAAAAAAGTTTCAAGGTTACCATAATTTTTAGGGGTTAACCCATGAACCCCAAAACAACCAACAACCTATCTAAACTTGAGCGCACTTTAGGCCACATGTGTGGATGTTTTTCGAGTAGGCCTATTGAAAGTTTTTGTTTGGTAATAAACATTTCATGTAAACAAAACCTGACGCGCGGTTTGGTTTATTTAAACTTTAACAAGTGTGTGACTAAAGTTTAGTTATATGAGCTGGGAGATACCCTAAAGATAAAGAAATGTGTGTTTTGGCGCCATTTTTATTTTCAAGTCAGCTGCTTATCGTCTTCTTTTCTTTGTGCTTAGACAGTTGTAGACTTGTTTAACATATTGGCAACCTTTTTTTTTGATTTTTTACCATTGATCCATTTTTTTTTTAATTTTTGGAAGAAGAAAACAATCAGAGGGTTCTAAATCTGGCGATTAGGGTACGTCAGGAAACAATTCGAACTTTATTTTTTTAAAAACAGTTTTTTCTTGATTTCATCATTTAAAGTTTCCATCTTGATGATAACAAACAAAAAAAATTCGTGATCTGGGGACGAAGCATAGACTTTCTATGTATTTCGAGCCCTGAATTCGAATAAGCTATCAGAAATGACCTAACGGGTATTGGTTTTATCCTATTTTGAGTTTATCTCAACCGAAGTGCTTTAGAATTTTTGACCTCGGATGCAGATTCAGCGACCCAAAAAACATATTAAAATACAACGTCTGCTATCGGAACTCGAAAAAGATTTTTTATGGTGTTGAGGTTATGTTATCACACGTAAAAATTGATTTTCAGGATTCGATGCCAGACAATGTCATCTATATGTTTTTCGGGTCCGTTTCCGAGATTAAAAAACTTCAGCATCTCAGGGGTGGTATTTCGGAAGTCTCCAAAAACTGCCTTTGTCAGCAGAAGGAACTGTCTTCGTCTTCTGGGCACCAAGCCCATTCTTCTTGTTTAGTCCATTGTTTTGACTGTTCGTTTTCGTTTCAGGTATGAAGCGATGGATCCATATTTTATCCATTGCATAAATTTATTTTTTGTAAAGCATCGCCAAATATATGATGGTAACATCTTTACTACGCTGTTTTTGTACCAAGTATATCATTTTTTGAAATGCCTACAAATTCAGCTAGCTCACGAATTTTTAGTCGACGGTCATCCATTACTATTTTCTGGATTTTTTTTACAATTTCTGGAGCGGTCACCTCTGCAATTTTTATCTTGGTAGCTCAAACGATCTAAAAACCAGCTCAGATTTAATGTTGGTTGGACTTGGACTAAGATTTTTCAAATGAAAGTACTATGAGCGTTCTCTATTAATAGCGACTAAAAACAAGCTCTACATTATAATAACGCCAAACTTTTACCTCAAGCTTTTTAAATACGGTACTTGTACTTGTTAATTTTTTTTTCTAACATTTGGTATGTTAGGTCGGTAGTATCTGTCAACACATAAAGGTCTATATAAGAAATTAGTACACACTTATCTTGAGACTATGGAACGTTCATACGAACAGATAGATATGGGCATAGACTCTACTATTAATTCTGATAAAAGCATATATTGTGTTGACACGCCTTTATGAAAAGTTGATTGATAGTTAAAATATTTCCATTTCTTTTATCAGTGTTGCTGAAGCATGAAAGCAACAAATTTAAAATTCTGCGTACAAACTTTATTTAAAACACCATGGCTTCAGGTTTTACATAAATATTACGCGTGACATAGTAATTGGAAAAGTGTTTGACATACAAAAAAATATATTCAAATTTTTTATAAAGCGAAACAACCTTCCAAACTTACTAAAGCGTTTAAATAAACGGTTTTTTTTTTAAGGTCAGATCAAGATAATAGTATTTAAACGAAATATAAAAGCTAGTGTAACAAAGTTTATATATTTGGTGTAAAAAATAATTATATATTTATTATTACGAACTCGGATTGATGAGTTTTTAAATATAACCAACAGGAGCAGTTGTGCATAACCATCGAACTTGATCAAAAATAAAAACCAGTGAATATTATTTTTAGTAAAGAAGTGTAAACTATGAGCTGGGATGCAGTAAGCTTTTATTTATAATAATATAAATGACTTTGTTTCCATTACAATATTATAAAAGGTTTACATGTAGTGAACCCTCTATAATCGATGATAATTTTTTATGGCATATGTGGCCCACAAGCGGTACCTCAAATTTAGTGCGTCTTAAATTTAATGGAATTTTGCCACGAAAATTGCAAATTGTAAAACTTTAATGGAAATCCACTTAAAAACGTGCGTCTATTTTTAATTAAAAATTTAATATTAAAATTAATTAAAAATACCTTTTTTGGTTGCACGACCACGTAAAGCACTCACTCTCTACAAAATTCGAACATTTGAAATTTACTCTCTCTCTTATATATATTTTGTTTGCTCTGCTCTCATTACAGCCGCGTGACTTTGCCATTAACGGTGGAAGAGGTGGGTTGTCCGGCATATTGAGTTGCCCCAATTTGCATAGCGTATGTTAATGTAAATTCTTTGTCTCCTTCACAGTATCAAGTTGCACAATTATTCTCGGTAGCAGAGGCCTCAAAGGACAATACGGGCGGTGGTGAGGGTATTGAGGTGTTAAAAAATGAGCCCTTTAATAATTTCCCCTTGTTGGGTAAGTAAAAGCAGACGAGACGAAATTTTCAATTAATTTCACTTTCTCTATACGTCTTTATGGATTTATTTTTTGTTGTTTTTGCAGGTGGCAAATATAATTCCGGTCAGTATACATATAAGATTTATCATCTGCAATCAAAAGTTCCAGCGTATATAAGACTATTGGCACCCAAAGGTTCACTGGAGATACACGAAGAAGCATGGAATGCGTATCCTTACTGTCGAACGATTATAACGGTAATTAAAAGAGTTCCTTGGAATAGCTTAAAAAAAAATAATTAAAGCGAATAACGTTTTAGGTAATTTTCTTTGATTTTGACTACATTTTGCATATGTTCGAGAGGGACTAGCCTATTTGCCTACCAAGTTTTGTTTGTTAAATTGATATATCGATAGCATTATCGATTACAAAAAAAAACAATATTGGCTAGTATCTCTTGAGTTATGTTACGACAATCAAAATCGAAAAAAATTAAAAATCAAGCCGACTTCTTTTCGCCAATATATAATATTAAAGTTTATATATAGTGTGCATACAATATATAGTGTAGTGCTATATCTAATAATGACGCTAACGCTATAAGAAAGAAGTCAAATGATGTTAGAGTCTTTAATAAAATATAATAAAAAGTTTATACTCAATATAGACTAATTGATTGAGTCAATTCGAAATGAGATCAATTTTAAATGAATAGAATATCTTTAGAGAAATAGAAAGGCGAAATCGAATCGATTTAATCACAACGAATTCAACTTGAAAAATCGAAAATTATTAATCGAAACTAATTACGAATAAAATGCGATATACAAATAATTGATAACAGCAACAGAGCAATTAATCGGGTTTTTAAGGCTTCTGGAGTTTCAGCCGTCTCGTCTAAATATAAAAAAAAAATTCATAATTTTACATTTGTTTTTTTAAACTTTAGAACTGAACTTTAAAAAATTATCCAAAATTCAAAATACATTACAAATTCAAAAAATATTAAATAAGAAAATTTAATAAAAAAAAATATTGAAATATCTTGTAGAATAATAATTAAAAGCAATTCTTTGAATATTTAGCATTATCCATGAATTTTTCAAATAAATTTTTAATTTTCAAATCGATTTGTCTAAATTGTTTGCAAAGACTCAAACTGAGGCGCAACGTATCAAAAAATCGTTTAGCACAAAAGTCATTTATCATTTTTTTTTTAGTAGTAGTAGTTTTTCGTGTATTATTATTAAAATTAGAATGCGTATAAGAAAAAGAAAACCATTATTTTTTTTTTGATCTTGACGAATAGTAATTTTAACAAAATTAATTAAATAATCAGATTTATTTTCCGGAGAACTAAATACTAAGCCAGCTGGCTCGGAACTTGTATACCGATTAATAACGATTAATTTTAAAAACTTTTACAATAATTTGACTTGATTTGATGCACACTATTTATAGAATCCAAAATTCATGAAAGATGGTTTTAAAATAGTCATCGACACTCTGCACGTCGGCGATGAAGGCGATTCAGAAAATGTGAGTTAAATAATTGAGCTGAATTTTACTAATTTCTGTGTTTTTCTTCATTTCCATATTTCTCCTTCCATTACTATGTACGTACTAACAAACCATATATAATCCTAAATTAAAATTAATCACAAAACATTGCAAATTCGTTTTTCGTGAAATTGTACTAAATTAAAATTTTTTTTTTTTTTTTTTTTTTTTTTTTTGAAAAATTTGCGAAATTTATTTATTTTTTTTTTGATTTGGCTATTTTTGGATTGGTACTAACTTGTGTGCCCTTAATGGTTCTGGGGTTTGCTCAGAATCCTGGATATATGAATGAAAAGTTTTTCTTAAATATCGATTCACATCATTTTGCTTCCGATATCGGCCAACAAGATAACGTGAGTGAGTTGGGTACTGCTCTCTAAGTTTTTTTTTACACTTATAATTTTCTTAATTTTAATTATTTTATGTGCGACTGTAGTTATGTGCACCTTTTCGAATTTTTATTCTTTGTATTGGTTGTTTTTTAAAAGTTTTTTTTTGGGACGCGCAGTATTGCTTGCAATTAAATGATGCAATTTTTCATCCAAAAATCACTATTTAATTTTGTGAGTTTTGTTTTTTTCATCCTCTTAAAAAAATAGAGTGTTTGAAAATGCATTTTTCATCATAAATGCTGAATCTTAACCACTTAAAAAAAATCTCATAAAAACACCCTATAAGTAGACTCATATGCATAAATGGTATAAAAAGTGCACTTGTGTGTATGTGTCTTGTTTTTTTTAGTACCTAGTACCGCTCAATGCTTTTCTACTAACGTCATTTTATTTTAAAAAATTTTGAAATCGCTTTGCATGTCTATCGCTTTCTCGAATTTTAATTGAAATTTAATGTTCTATTTTGGATAATTTATTTTTAGGTGCACGAACTGACACCCGATAAACTCAAAGTACGCGACGTTGTACACATTGATATTGCCAATGATCCAATATTGCCTGCAGACTACAAGTCCGAAGAGGATCCAACAACGTAAGTAAAAAAAAAAAATATATGAGAAACATAAAATCAGAATGAAAAAATCGATATTGAACAAATTCAACAATTTGTTAAACATACCTATACTAGAGTCTTTTGCTAGCTACAGGATATTTGTATACATTTTCTTTAAACTTTTGCCTACAAATTTTCATTGTTTAAATGTCTTGACTTTAATCATGTCCAACCAAATTGTAGCTACCCCTACACAATTATAAGCCAAAGATGTACAACAATTTCCAACTACATCAAGAGAAATTGTCAACCAATGTTTGTTAATCCCAACTCACGAGCAACTCTTGTACGATTATGCGCTTCCTTGCAACCCTGTTAATAAGATTGAGAGCGTTATTGTGCATGTAGGAACAGTATGGAAAAGCCTTTCGCAGTACGTTTTATAGACATTTAATTAATAAATTAATTAATTTTTAATGTTGAAAAATGCAGCTCACAAGCCCCCGACTTCTACAAAATTTACACTACCTGAGCATAGGCCATGAAACTCGTAGCTGTAGTCATCTGGTTCATTTAGGTTTAGGTTGTTGTTAGAAAAGCTAAGCATACAAGCCAAATCTGTACAACCTGTCCGATAAACAGCCAAGTTGTACAACTAGTCGCATCGTCAATGGCTTGACACCAAACTTTCGGGCTCGTTTGACCATCGATCTTGCCAAAAAACTAAATTTATTAAAATCGGCAAAATGCTTCCAAAAATATTGCCAAATCATCTTATTGCAGATGTTGCACCTATTTAGTTGAATCGCAGTGTATTTTCCACAAACTGTAAACTTTTCAGTTTTTAGTTGTCGAAGCAGATAAGCAGAAAGTATCTTCGCTTTAATATTTATATAAGCAATTCTTGAAAACCGAATACATCTTACAGAGCTTCGGCTGCTTAAAGTAATTGAGAAATCTAATCTAAAATCGGCAAAATACTTCCAAAAATATTGCCAAATCATCTAATTGCAGATGTTGCACCTATTTAGTTGAATCGCAGTGTATTTTCCACAAACTGTAAACTTTTGAGTTTTTAGTTGTCGAAGCAGATAAGCAGAAAGTATCTTCGCTTTAATATTTATATAAGCAATTCTTGAAAACCGAATACATCTTATCTTAGAGCTTCGGCTGCTTAAAGTAATTGAGAAATCTAATCTAAATCCACGTATCCCTTTGTGGAAATCTGCAGTGAGTTTTTGTTTCGAACTGAGAATGATTCATATTGATCTAATATTTCATGAGATTTTCTCAAGGCCCGGTCTCGGCGCTGTCTGAGAACGGATTGTTATCCTTTGTTTTTTTTTGTGTCATAGTTTCCTTCCAACCTGTTCTTCGGACTTCAGACAGGTAAGAAATTTAAATTTTATATCAACCCATCCCGCTACATAGCTCGGCTTTCTAAGAACTAAAGTGGATTTTGGAAAGTCTTATTTTCTCTCGGACACAAGAAAATAGCGTATATAGGCGAAGGATCAGTTATTCTTTAAGTTTTTACCTCCTGCGAACGCGCTAGCTCAAGCTCTTCAGAGTCATTAACAACACCGAATATGTTCCAGTTCGCAGAAATCACTCGAAAACTTTAGATTTGTGGCAACTCTGCCTATAAAAAGGTTGTTTGTTGCCTTAGAACATGCGGAATTTTATGAAAAAGTTTTTTAATTGTATTTCTTATTTGTTTTAATTTTGTTTTTTTTTGTAGCTACCAATCAAAGAAGACGGGCCGTGGACCACTAGTTGGACCAGATTGGAAAAAGAATGTTGAACCCGTCATGACCTGCTACAAGTTGGTAACATGCGAATTTAAATGGTTCGGTCTGCAGACGAGGGTAGAGAATTTCATACAAAAATCAGAGCGCCGCCTATTTACAAATTTCCATCGGTAAGTATTAGATAGTCTGGCTGAAAGTAAGGATATGGACTAAAATTTAAACTCTTTCTATATAATTGCAGTCAAGTTTTCTGTTCAACTGATCGCTGGTTCGGTCTAACAATGGCAGATATACGCGCTATTGAGGATAAAGTCAAGGAGGAGCTGGACAAGCAACGTCAATTGGGTGAGGTGCGGGGCATGCGTGCGGATAGTGATTAAAGTGTAGTAGAAAATTTTAAAATTAAAAAAAAAATATATATATATAAAAAATAATAAAACTATACAAATTAAATTAAATGAAATGCATAAAATAAATTTAAACTAACACCAAATGAAGAAGATTGTTGTTAATGGAGCAACAACAACACCAGCAGCAGCAAGCAACAACAACAACACCAAGTGTATGACAACAACAAAACAAACAACAACAAAGCTTAGCTCTAGTATAGCCCCCCAGCACAGCTCCAAAAAAAATAACACCACAGTTCGCACACACACACACACTCCTAGAAACAATGGCCGTCATTTAAGTTAAATTGTATGTAAAATGCACACACACACACATGCATATATATAACGTATATGTATATTATATATAATAATATATATACTATGTGAAACAACAGGCAGCAACAAAAAACAAGTCAAGCATGCAATACAAATGGCAAGTGAATCCAAAAAGTTATAAGAAAAATGTTGTAAATTTATAAAACATTTAATTTTTTTTATCTCCCTTTCTTTTATTTTTATTGTTTGTAATTTAAAAATGATGCTACATTAAAGTTAAAAACATACCAAGCCAACATGCACGGCGCATAGTTTTAATCCGAATTCTTTTAAAGTATAGCAAAATATTTTAGTCGTCAAAGAAAAAAATAAAATAAAACAAAAAAATAATCAAAAAGTTGTTTCCTAAACCTAAATTTGTATTAAATTCTTTGTTTAAGTTGCATACAAAATGTAAAAATATATATATACAAAAAAAAAACAAAAAAAAAAAAACAAAATAAATGAAAATCAATGGAAAAAGTTAAAGCAAAAACTAATTAAAATGTTTATATAACTAAAAACAAAACAGAAGCGCGGCGTAAGCCAATACACAAATATAATGCATTATGTTTATGGGTAAAAATATGTGAAACGGGTTGCTTTTGCACATTTTTCGATTATTTATCGAGATGCCGATAAAAGCGTTTTTTTGAGTAGACTTTCTTTTTAGCAAGTTATATCTCGTAGTCATAAAAATAAATCAATATTTAATACAGCATAATATTTAGAATATAAAATATTTATTGGCTTTTTAAAACTTTAAAATTAATTTTTTATTTTTAGATTTTTAAAATTAATTTTTTTTTAAAGATTTTTACAAGTTTTTTAGTATGACAACTGACCGAATCCTAAGTGTATCAGATACCAGAACAGGCAGACGTTCTTACCAAAAAAAAAAATTTTGATTCTTTAAATTTTGAAGATTTTAAATGCATCAGATAAATTTTAATGAAATTTTCTTTTTAATCGTTACATCGAAAAAATATATAATATAACAATAAAAATCAATTCAATTAAAACATTTTGGATATGCTAAAGCTATAAATTTGATTTTTACAAGTTCTAAAATATCAAAAAAGGAGAGGGATTTTGTTGAAACTTTAAAAATTACATTTTACACTTTCTTTTTAATTTTAAAATTCGAATGTGATCTCGGTTTCGCTCAACATATAAGAGTGATCACACTGTGTACGATTAAATTTAGATACTATAATTATAATTATTAGTATTAATGAAATTATTATACTTTTTGTGGAGAATTCTAAAAGCTGTTCAGAACATAGTAATAATAATAAGTAAAGTAAAAATAATAAGATAAAAAGTGTGCTAAAAATTTTCGTTTTGCAAGATTTTTAATTTTTCTTATAAATTTTATGTACAAGGTAAAAAGTAAGGAAAATGGCTCTTAGATGAATGCAAATTTTTCTACGCTTTTAAAAAATTACTGAAAAAAAACTTGTAGAGTTTTCTAGAGGTAGACACTTATCGTTCGTAACAGCCAGAAACGGAATAAAATTTTCCAGCTCTATTTCAAGAGTAGTTAAGAAGCATACAGATCCGATTATTATCAGCTGGAAATAAAAAGCCGTACGATTCCAATCTGTACTGTCAATTATCTTTCTAGGTTTTTAAAAAGCTTTATCTATGATGTTTTCTAAGTTCCGACAAGTGCAAAAATGTGGTAATTTTTTTTTGTTTGTCAATACAAAAGCGAAATTTAATTTAAAAACTAAAATTTTAAATTTTAAAAAATCAATCAAAATCAATCAAAAAATCAATAAACTTTATTGTTACACAAAGTTTTATGCAAGATTAAAATAATAAAAAAAAATTTAATTCATTTACAAAATATATAAATACATTCATTTTATAGAAACTCATTTAGTCATAGCTTTTTTGATTAAACGAGTTAAAGATTTTATTTTATGTATTCCATGTAATTATTTTTTTTTTTTTTGAGCGAAACCGAGACGAATTTAAATTCAAAATAGGAAAAAAAAATTGTTTTCAATAAATAAACAAAAATTGATCAATTTTATTCCATGTTTTAGCCAAGGTTCAAATAAATAATATAAAAATATATAAATTTATTCGTCACGTAAAATATGGCCTTTAAAAAAAATGTCAGGCATGACTTTGCTGCTTAACGACAACGGTATCGATTTAACAATGCAGTTTATCGATATAGTTACACTTATCGCAAAATACCTTTGGAAAAACTGTATTGGTAGATTGGTATCAAAATTCAGAACAGACTTGAATATTCATTTAGGAAAAGTATTGAGAATTTGCAGAAAAAATTTTACCAGGTGACTAGGATAATAAATATCTTTACAACCATAGAGGTTGAATCTCAAAGTGTCCCGCTTCGCATATTTTTACCCCTATGTAAGTTAAATAAGCGGTGGCACATGTGGCACGTTCCACTTGTTTGATGCATAGTCTAAACGTTTACAACAATAGAGCAGCCAAGATATGGCATATATATATACAAGCACACATATATATACATGATAATTCCTACCACATAAATATTGTATGGATTGAGGCAAATAGTTTTGTTGCACCGCAGCTGCGATTTACATATGAAATTTGATTGCATTCTATACTTATACGTATATAACTCGGAACTACGTGCCCTGCAGAACTCGGTTTTCTTTTACTATGACGGGGTTATCCACATATATAGGTATATATATAAGGATATAGTACATGAAAAAACATTCACATAAATTTATGTATACGCGTTGTATTGCATTTGATTTGCATTTCGAATAAGTGTGCAAATCGTATTGTGGATTTTCTTTTTTGTGTCATATGGTTATCTATTTCTCCATTTGTCATACTGAATTTGATATAGTACTCTCGTACTACTTGTAAATGCAGTCATGAAAGCTGTTAACAAACAAAATGGAGGACATTCCAAAGACATTTCTGGATATATTTTTTTTAGGTTGATGGTAGGTTGTGGGTAGGTTGATTTGTGGGATTTGGGGTACAGTGTGAAGCTATGTTTTAGTAGGCGGCAACACAAACACCTCGTCAGTGCAGCGGTCATTTGTGCACCCGCTGCCTGTCCGGGACTGCTTATTTGCAAGAATTCTCGCTTATTTGCAGCTAACCTCCCGGAGAGAGGCCGTTCGCTATCCGCAACCTGCGACCCGTCCGGTGGCCTACAGCTTGGCCCCTAAAGAACCATCTCACTAGTTCGTTAGACCGGAATAGCCGTTAAGTTCGCATATTTTAATATCATGGAACAATTTTCAATACGGAGTATTTATTCCCTCAAAACCTGTTGCTCCTGAAAAGCGCTTGAAAACTTCGACTTACATTTTTTGGAGCCAAAACAATGCTTGGTCTAAAAATTAATATTGCATTTTTTAGTATATAATATATTAATTAAATTAATCTACATTATGCTCATCAAACCGTGTTTAATAATCTTACAATGTTTAGATGACGCTTTGATATATTCCGAAAAAGTAACCCAAATTTTGTTTTCATTACTTTTTCGTAAACGTAGACTAATTTTTTTTATCCGTTGACCTATTTTTGTGGTATTTTTCACATCTGTACTGTTCTTGACCATTGGGTACAGTTACGACCGTTTATAGAAAATTGGGATCTGAGCTTAATCTTTGAACAACTTGGAGAACTCAACACCACTCCCCACCCTCGTTGATTTACGGTACAGAATTAAAAAGAACCTCTGGATAAGGTTTTGAAGCACAGAACCGCAACTATTTATTTAGCTACGAAATACTTTGAGTCCTTGTACTTACACTAAGCTTATAGACCTTAGTAAATTTTGCTTGGTTATCTTATCTTGGTCTCCTTGCTTATGTGTTTGCTCTGTAAGACTTGCATCTTTAGCTAAAGCAGTTTCTTGAGCTTGCATTGCCATTCTGAGTCGTCCTTCCGCTTGACATCGGAAACAGCAATTTTTTCTCTATTATATGGAACTAATTGGACGTTTAAATGGCTTTCTTAAAACTACTGAATTCAACTGAAATATGAATACTGAATGCTTCAAAATTCGTGTGTTTGTATCGTAACGAACCTCTGTTTTGGCCAGAAAAACGACTGGGAGAGCATAGGTCTGTCCAGGAAAAATTTTTCACGCATCTACTGAGAAACTACTGTCGAATTATTGATCGTTCTTACAAGGGCGATATCCCAAGTCCCTGTTGCTTTGTTCACACTTCACATTTGGCTTAACTTTTGCACTAGTTCACCAACTCCGCCTAATATTGCCACGATTGCAGCCAAATCCTTGAATTGAAGCCCAAACCAACAATCCTAAACAGCATTATTTTCTAAGGCATAAGACAAAGTTCGCCCTATAATATCACTATACTCCCCTCTTCGCACTAATAATAACACCCTAACAACGCGCCAAACAAGGATCCGCTAAGCCTTCTCCTTGAATTGGGGAGAGTAAACCGCGCGTTTTTGCACGTTAATCTCCACAAGCAGTGCAAATATTATTGCTGGCTTAGCAAAGCCGCGCCTACATTGCTACTCTCGCCAAGCAGTACAAGCAGTTTCAAATTTTGTATATATTTTCGTAGTAAAAAAAGATGTGTTCGTTTATCAAAATCGGAAAGACATGATATATTTTTAAAAAATACAAAAAGTATATTTTTCCGATTTTTATGTTAAAGTCGACTTCTTTTGTGCAATATAAAACTTTTTGAACTTTTTTCAAAATATATCATTGTCTTAAATTTTCTTAACCTTTTTATAGCTGCTACTTTATACGAAAATATACATAATATCTACATTTTTTCTTCGATTTAATAATGACTGCTCTTTGCTTTCATTATTGATCAAATTACAAAATACATAAACGAAATAAATTTAAAAATTTTTTTTTTTTTAATAATTTAAAGTAGGATTTTTTTTTAAATAATGGCGACTGATATTTAATATTATAATCCAAAAATGTTTATTTTGCCCAAAGAAAAGTGTTGTTGTTTGGGGTTTGGGGTTATCAAAATATTCTTATAGGATTTATTATATATTATTTAAAAAAATGGTTATTGCGCATTGGAAGCATTTTAGAAACCTTTCAGAGAAGTATTTCTATACTAGGTCAAATATTACACAGCCACAATAAAAAAAAAATCGATTTTCGGGCTAGGAGGTCAAACATTGTTTACCAAACGTTTTTTGGGTCGTTGAATTTTACAAAACTAGTATATCAGAAAATCGATTTTTTGTTTTGTTTGGCTGTGTTATGGTAGTTCTATTAGCAAAAAGTCCGAAAAAGTATCAAAAAGCACATAACAGTCGATCTATCCATTATGTTTGCTCATTTTTTTTATGCATATATTTTTTGAAACTTACTTTTAATTTTATGGAAACTTATATTACTTGTATATAAATGGAAGCCCAGCTGTAAATATACGAGTATAATATTGTATTGTATATATACAAATCTTTCTCACTTAACAATTCTTCACTTCGAAAATTCCATTAATATTAAAAAACTATATATATTTATATATAAATACTGCCACTTAGAAAAGGAATGCGTTAAAACATATATTATGTATGGAGGGAGGGTTAAACTTAAGAATGCTTTAAATTTTGCAAGTTTGCCTTGTACACAAAACAATGTACGCCTAATTTCTGCTCAAAGAAAACTTAAGGATTCATACTTACCTACATACTATACTTATATATATATATCTGTATCTTGTATCTGTAACACGTCCATTTTAAAGTAAAACCTACAAAAAAAAATTATACCTTAACGCTTTTAAAGACAAACACAAAGAAACAAATCTCTTTAACTAAATAAAAAACTAAAAGTATATATTTTCATGAACTCATTAAAAACTATAAACTATTTAAATGTATAAACTTTAATCAAAAGAATTTAATTGAAACTCATAAGCTTACAAAAAAAAAAAAAAATAATACTTCCTGTAAACAGAAAATCATTCAAATAAAAATGAAATGTATTGCATACTTAATTGGGCGCTTGCTCAAATACTTTAAGTATCTTTTATGCTAGTATTGGCTGAATTTTCATTTACACACACACGCGCAAACTACACTATACACTGCATATACATATATATATATATATACTTGTTGTACATATGTATGTAATAACTACTCTTTAAATGCATTACATTTACTTATAAATGTGTAAAAAGTTATTGTTATTTATAGTACTTGTGAGTTCGTGTTCGTTCTCGTTCTTGTTCTCATTTATTCAACTATATTTACTATGTGTATGTGTAATTTACATAAACTACTATGTATTTCGAAAGCGCTCTAAATATTTCTACAAATTTATTTGCATATTAAAAACTTGGAATTGTAACTCATAAGGTTATTCTTTGCAAAGCGCATTGTATTCTCAGCAGTTGAAAAATCAAGTACATCAAACCAAAGAGATCAAAACTAGACCGATTGGTTCCGGATTTCGGAGAATGGAACAGGCCTGTAACGAAATCTAACAATCGCACTGAAGGTCCGGAACAGGCCTGATTAGTAGTAATAACAGAAGTAGGCACAACAAATTTTTATTATATTCATAGAGTTTATGAATTCTCATGGAATATGAAGCGACTTACTTTAGGATAGTTGTATGTAGTATAAAGCACAACTTTTGTAGTTTTAGTTAGTCAGTAAACGTATCCGAGCTAGCTACTACTAAAACATATAACTTGACAAATTAATTAAGATCCAGAAAATTCTACGATTTCGGCAAGCTCGCGATAAGACTATTTTTTTTATAGAATTCTCAAAATTTAACAAAAAATCTTAAAACCCTTTTTTTGAGTCTCCGCTTAGTTTTTTTTATAAATATCGTATTCGAAAATGCCAAACAAGCTCGCGATATAAACTATTTTTTTAGAATTCGTTTAATTCAGCCAAAAATAATGCTTTTTTGAATCTCTGCCTAGTTTTAAAAGTATAGAAATCCACAGTTTAAAATCGCAGCGGTATGAATTATTTTTTTTATAGACTTCGTAAAATTCAACCAGAAATCCTAATACACATTTTTTGAATCTCGCTTAATTTTACTAATAACGGATTCTACTATTTTAATAACGACGCGATATGAACTATTTTTCTTATAAATTCCCAAACATTCAAGGAATAATTTAGACATAAATCGGTCTAGAAAAATATTTTTGTGCGTTTTTTATTTTAGGATATTAAAATAAATCAATTTTCGTGTCAAACCATGTTTATAGATGCGATGTATTGGGAAGTTATCTCAGAACCCTGACATGCTAGGGATTTTTGGGTTCGGATTCAGCGACTCCAAGAACATGGTCTGACCTCCGAACACAAAATTCGATTTATTTTTATTATAACAGAAAATCAAAAAAAAACATCGGATTAAGATGCAGCGTATCCAAAAATATCGTTAAAAACAATAAATCGCACGAAAATGTATGTAATTTTTTAGACCTCGTATTCGGATTCAACGGCTCAAAATCCTTCCTTTTTTTTGTGGGCCTGTGTTATTTTAAAACATGGCAATTTCTATATATCAAAATGTTGAACTATTTTTAAGAATTTTCGCATTATTTGCGAGTTCTATGAACTTTTCGAACTTTTGTTCGACTGCGACGTCACAATATTCGTAGATTCCATCAAAAAAGATTTCACTTAGAAATTTTAAAGCCTTAACTTGAACCAAGCTTAGACAAGTCTTACTCTGTCCCTTATATACTTTTCCGCTCTCTGGAACAGTGCAAAGAGCGTACCAGCTGCATACAAAAAGTTAATCCATGAGCGATTTGTAAAGAGTATTACAAAACTTCGGCTTAATCGAAGTTAATTTTACCATTTTGTTACCGTTTCCAGCTTTCTTAAATATAGCCCAACCACAACCTGCCCTGCCGTTCCACAAAACTCCTAATTGAGCACAAAAGAAAAAAATAAAACAAAAATTTTTCATTCAAGTCATTAAATTAAAACAAAAAATGCAAGAAAATAAATAATATGTAGACAATTATAGGATATAAAAAATTTATCAATTCATAAAACAGCGTTAAATTTCAAGTTTTGGATTAACTATTTCGAGTTCAACTTTTTCTTAAACTAAAAACTCAATTCATTAAAGTTTATTGTGTATAATTTAAAAAAAAAGTAATACGAATGATAATAATATTATATATACATACTAAATATATACACTAATTTTAAAAATAAGATAAAAATATATATAATTAAAAAAAGTTATGAGCTGTTAAAACAATGAAAATACAAATTGTATTGTAGTAAATATTTTAATTAAAATAACGAAACGAAAAAATAAAGCATTATTAATTATAAATACAAATTGGAGCTAAATTCGACTCATTTATTTTTAAAGGATTACAAAAAGTTATTTTAAGAGAATGACTATATATATTTTGTACTGGTAGTATGTATTTGAGAATTATTCAGCCAGCCAGAAAAATTGACGCACTTCTTCCTCATTGGATGGGCGACAGTGGGGCGGTGGGGAGCCATCTGAGAGGAGGCCGTCTCGCAGCATTTTCATGGCGTTCATGTTGGTCTTGCTGGCTGAACGGAAATCTATAATACGCTCCGGATAATGTACACCAAGTACGCACTGGTAAAGCTCCTGTTGTTCGATGGACATGCGCCAAGGCTCGTGACTGTAAAACGAAAGAAGAAGAGTCTTTAAAATCAGTGTTTGAAATATGGACCCAGACCTATAGCCAATTAATACTGGAAGCTCTGAAGGGTGCGTTTGTAGCACTTTTTGCAGCAAATTAAGAAAGAAAATTTAAAAAAAATTCTAGATTCTTAAACCATGGAGTACTTAAGAAAGTAAGTTGCTCATTCCTTTTCTGGATTTTGAATCCAATATGTTTGAAAACTTGATTTATCTACAAACATTTGCTTTCTATAAAATATTCGGTAGATAACCAAAGTATGAAATCCTTAATTCTTTCCTGTTCATAATCTAATTTTGTTTATTATCTGAACACATCTACAATGTTTCAAAAGTCTTTAAATATTTAAATGTTTGATCTTTATTCTAGTGTTTTTTTAATTTCAATTTAAGAAACCTTTAAGCAAGTCCACTGATCTATGCTATATACCAATTTCTTTACGCCCTTCCTACTTAATTTTTATAAGAAAAGATATGCTCGCAAATATAATCCTAAATTTTAAATTAAAAAAAAAAATTTTGAAATGTTTAAAATATTATTCTATTCTCGCTTACGGGATTTGGCTAAATATTCAGTTATCGATAACCAGAGAAATAATTGGAAATTTGCAAAAACAACTAGTTAGATTTTTATTTATTAAGGTTCATATTGGCTAGTATTTCTATTGAAAATCTAAATATTATCGAAATTAAAGTGATCAACTTGTTAACGAAAAGCTGGCCTTAATGTTTAGTTATCGATAAATCCATAGAAAATCGAAACTTAAAAAAAAAAAAATTAATTGAAAAATCATAAATTTCGAAATGTTTGGATATAACCGGCTCTTCCAGCCGAATCTAGCTTAAAAGCTGTTCCACGAATCTCGTAATTCTTAAGATTTTGGTTTACAAGAAATTTCATTGCACTTAAACTCCAAAATGGTAAATAATAGACTCACATAAACTCCTTTGGTAGCTTTTTCAGCTCTGGCACATACTGCTTGATATAGATGCCATGTGGATCCAAACGCTTGGCCAAGGCAACTGGGCATGTGACCAATGAGGAATCTAGCAGCCGCTCAAAAGCCGATGAGGAAACCCACATCCAATTGCCCGCACACACGGACCAGTCAGCATCAAGCAGGTACTTGAGAAAATGCTGCAAACCATGCTCCCAGTTCTGCCAGAGACCACCACGTGTCAAAAAGGTGGCCACAGTGTTGCGCAGCATATGATGCAGCCAGCCCTCAGCTAGTAGCTGCCGCATAGCGCCATCTATTAGAGGAAAACCTGTCTGACCCAGACGCCAACGCTGTAATTGATCGTGCGATGGCTTGGCCCAGGGAATGCTGAGACATATTTCATTGCCATCCATGCGATCGTAGCTGGGATTGTTAACGGACATGGTATAGAAATATTCCCGCCAAATTAATTGAGCCGTGATGTGAGCTCCACCATTCATCTGTATGCCAAGAAGAGAGGCGCGCAGCTGCACATCCAAAAAGAGGTCATGCACGCACCAGTAAAAGCGACGCACGGATAGACAGCCGAAGCGTAGATGTGCGCTCATGGACTTTGGTTTGTCCAGAATATTGGGCATGGCCTGATTGGGTAAGTAATTGCCGCGTTCGAAAGCGTGTTGTTCCACCTTGAGGCGTTCCTCTAATAGCAGCAGTGCTTGAGTTTCACCACCCAGCCAATTAATCTTGGCGAGGTAGCCCAGATTGTCGCTGTAAACGTTAAAATCTTCCGGCTTAGGAATCTTATCAAAGACGCGCAATTGGTCTATGAATGTATCTTCCAGTTGTACAAAGCTTACGCCTTCAAAATTTGGATTTTTCGCTGGTCTAGGCGGCAAACCAAGTATCTGAACAGTATGCTACATAAATAACATGTAATTAGATTTGTTTAGGTTTGATAAGGTTTTCGTACGCACCAAAAACATTTGATAGGTCAGCGGTGGTATGCCTCCATTGGTTTTAATTACCAGACTTGGATCCCAAAGCGTGTGCGAAATCTTTTCAACATATGCAATACCCAATTCGTAACACAGTCGTTTTGTAGCATCATCCCGCTCATTCCAAATTGGTTCACAGTCCTGCTCCACGCAGATCTTAAGCAAACGCACATGTTCATTCAAACGACGAAATATGTCCCTGGGTTGACCTTGAAAAATATATAGCCGACCGCGATTTTTGGAGACAGCGCGCAGTTGGTCATCAATGTCCTTTAGAGAGTCCAGCAGAAAGCGCATACGATTGTAGCCAACACTTTTGGTGCCTTGCATGAAAAATAAAAAAGTATAAAGATTTTGTATCTATAATGACAAAATAGCCTCAGCCTCATCAACTATTACGAGAAGAATCTAAAACTCAGGTCTTCTTTTTAAATTTTAATTTGCGGCATTCAAATATTGTAAGAAAGCATTTCACAAATTTGATTCTGTGAGCTTTATTTTCATTGTTACTCATTTAATCATCGGAACCTCTTGAGAACTTCTGAACCGGGCGAAAAGAACCACTCTCCCAATCGGCCAATCCAGCTGGCAAAAACATCAATCGCCTGCTTTTTGTCCGACCACGAGACTTATGAATGACGGCTTAAATAAGAAGTTCGGTATCCAATGAATTAAAGTGTTTTATGACATGCCTTGCTTAACTGGGCTTTTCATGAGGATCATGTTTAATTGCAAGAATTTTGGTAAATATGAACACGAAATTAATGTACTGCTCCGACAGTGGCAACCATTTTTCCCAAAATATTTGAGCCAAGTTTTGTGTCGATATGTTGACGGCTTTGAGCATATTGATGGAAAATGGGGGATAAAGCCATTGTTGTTGCAAAGGTCAATAAAATTTTTGTTTATTTCGCGCACACGTGTATTTAATGTACTAAACTTAGGGTACTTTAAATAAGCGCAAAATGTCTGCAACACATAGAAGAAACGAATAAGACCCCACAGTTTTTACTCCAAAAAAGGAATCGATTTAGCCATGTTCGTATGTCTGTCTGTCCATTGTCTGTTTCTCGAAGACCAAAAAAACGCAGGAGCATAAAATTTAGCACAATGTTGTTATAGTCTAGCTCTTCACTTGCATTCTGTTTTTATACCCTGTACCGTATGGTACAAAGGGTATATTGTGTTTGTGCAAGCCGAAAATGTATGTAACGTACAGAAGGAGAAGTCGGAGACCCCCCAAAGTTACCTAAAGTATGATCAGAGTGACTAGAGAAGTCGATATAGCCATGTCCGTCTGTCCGTCTGACCGTCTGTCCGTCTGTCCGTATGAACGCCTAGATCTCAGAGATGGTAAGAGCTAGAGCAACCAAACTTTCAGATAAGATCCGTTATTTATCCATAGGAGACAAGTTTATTTTATTTTTTTGATATCGGGACTACATTATATAGCTCCCATAGGGGTGTTTCAGAGGACCTCGGAAAAAAGCAAAAGTTTTAGATGGATAATTCGTTTGCTTATGAAGATATCATAACCAAATTTGGCAATCGGAAGTTTTTTAGAAACCCCCAGCACTGTACCAAATTTTATCAAAATCGGTTGACTATATCATATAGCTCCCATAGGATCGATCGGTCGAAAATTTGTTTTTTGTACAAAATTCGTTGTGTTTCGTTTGTTTGTGAAGATATTGTAACCAAATTTGGCGTTAAGGAGTTTTTTAGAGTTCCCAAGCACTGTACCAAATTTGATCAAAATCGGTTGACTATATCATATAGCTCCTATAGGACCAATCGGTCAAAAAATCGTGTTTTTTACAAAATTCGTTGTGTTTCGTTTATTTGTGAACATACCGTAACCACATTTGGCATTAAGAAGTTTTTTAGAGTTCCCAAAGCACTGTACCAAATTTGATCAAAATCGGTTGAGTATATCATATAGCTCCCATAGGACCAATCGGTCAAAAAATCGTGTTTTTTACAAAATTCGTTGTGTTTCGTTTATTTGTGAACATACCGTAACCACATTTGGCATTAAGAAGTTTTTTAGAGTTCCCAAGCACTATACCAAATTTTATCAAAATCAGTTGACTATATTATATAGCTCCCATAGGGCCAATCGGTCAAAAAAACGTTTTTGCACAAAATTCGTTGTTTTTGGTTTGTTTGTGAAGATATTGTAACCAAATTTGGCATTCAGAAGTTTTTTGGAGATCTTCAACACTGTACCAAATTTTATCAAAATCGGTTGACTATATCTCATAGCTCCCATAGGGCCGATCGGTCGAAAAAAAGTTTTTGATTAAAAATTCGTCTGTTTTTGGTTGTTTATGAAGGTATCATAATCTAATTTGGCAATCAAATGTCTTTTGGTGTTCGTAAGCAATTTACAAGATTTTATTGCAAGCAGTGGTACAGGGTATCCCAAAGTCGTCCGCGCCCAACTTTAACGTACGCCATCTTTTAATATTGTAATTTTGCGGGTTCTTCCAAATTTTCTATCCAATAATATTGAAATTTGCCACAGGCTTTCCTTTTGGAAATTTTTATTAAAATCAATTGGGAACTTCGTAAGTTATAGGCAAAAATTAAGAATACCCACTAAAAACAACCTATGGGAAAATATTTTTGCAAAGAAGCTACAGTCATCAAATTTTGGTATGTAGACTTAAGAGCACTATAATAAAAAAAATCTTTAAATTTTTGGGTAGTCCAGCCCAAGTCTCCCTATTCGCTATTTTACTATTCACCCGCAAGACTTTTCCCGTAGAAAGTTACAACTGGACAGAGACCTTTTACCATCACCCATCCAACAAAGAAAGTTTTTTTTATTATCGCTTAGGATCTACAGTAACTGTCCTCCATGTGAAGCACGAAGAGGTCGGAGCCCCCTAGAGTATAAATACAATAATAACATTTCCAAGAAAAGTTGAATTTTATTTCAGTTTAGAAATTAATTTATCTTGAAGTTTTTGTCAACGAAATATTCTTGGTAAAAAGTTAGTAATCTTTCTCGATCAGGTATGAAATCCTTTTTAACATGTGTAATATGGTGTTCCTACCTCTGATTGTCTCCAAGATACTGTTGTGCATACGGACAGACTGAGAGCAAGTATTTTGGGGTACCTGTTTGCCAGGTATAGAACAAGTTTTTACGTCTGACCTTCCATATCTCAGAGACTTGAAGATTTTTTGCCCAATATTAAAACCAAAAAAATAAGCAATATGCCTTAAGGTTACTACAATCAGATAGAAACTTACAAGTAATGGCAAATACGTTTGAATTTTGGAAATTCTCTCGCTATAAGCTGGTACAATATTACAAATTTTTTCATAAATAAACAACCTTTTTTTTTATCGATTACACTAGTTTACACGAAAAATTAACTTTGGTTGCCTGTAACTTCCATAATTTTTATTTAATCTGTACATATTATACATCACTGTAAAGAGCACATCAATACTCGATCTAACCGTTTTTCATGTCGATACAAATTTTGTTCACGAGATATTGAGGAATAACTGAAAAAAGTGCCAAAAACAAGTTTTTCGAAAATATCTCGGTGCTTAAGAAAAAAAAGGTTGCCATTTTCGTGTTTCTCGACCCCAAATTACCCTAAAAAAAATTTTTTTAAGAAGGTTCACTCGATGACCCTTAAATTTGTAAACTAGTGTTATTATTCTCATTTGTTGAAGCTTTTTCCAATTGTTATTATTCTCTCAGAGTATCGTTCTTGTGCTTTACTCTCCTGAGAACTGTTTCTTGCTAATGCAAGTATAATATTTACAAAGTGCATTAGTGTGAATTTCTAAAAATTTTCTGTGAAGAGAGCTTAAAGGTTATTGTACTCGCTACTTAACACCAACTGTTGTATCGTAGCTTTTAAATAAATTAATTTTTTTGCATTTCAAGCGATTCGAAAGACGACACTAACAAAATAAAACAATTTCCCGAAATAAATAAAAATTAAATAACCGGCGAGTGCTACTATTACCTCATAAAAATATGCTGCCTCAAGTGCCAAGTACTTAATGCATTTTAGCCTGCTACTCTTAGAATAAAAGGTCGATTTGGGTTCAACTGAACTTATGTAACAGGCCGGAGGAAGCATATGAGAAGAATAAAGATCTAAGGACACTTTATTTGAAATATATCCTTAGCGTCTTAATTCAAAAAATGAAGTCTAAAAATTTTTCTGTTGAACGGATTTAGAGTTATTGCGAAAGCACAATTTTAAAGATTTTAAAATAGGGTTACTTTGTTGCAAATATCTCTAGTTATATTAAACCGATTTCATAGTTTTATATCCTGTAACTTTCCTTTGGACCAATGTTTTTGAGTTTACTTTCAAAAGCTACCTAATCTAACCTGGTGAATTTCGAATACTTTTGCAAAAATTTTGTTTTTTAGTTTTTTCTCAGTTTCATGAAGTCTATTTTTTTTGTGCGACTTGTACAAGACTTTTTTTACTTATAAAATACAAAAATTTTCAATATTCAATTTCCTAATTACTATTCAGAAAACCACTCACAATTTCTTCATTTCAGTATTTGTACAATTTGAACTATTAAAAAAAAAAAAAATTTCTCACGATTATCAATGCCAAACACATTACAATTCATATGTTATTGTATTGTACAATTTTGCATTATGTTGTGTGTGGACTTTTCGAAAAAAATTAAATGAACATTGAAAAAACCCTTTTTTTCAAATTAAGCCATAACGTGTTTAGTTTAAAAACTTAAATCTTGCAAACATTTATTGTTTTAAGCTAAGAACCTATTAGTTTTTTTTAGAAATAGTTGTGGCCAGTTTTTTGTACCTTAACAGCTAGACCATGTTTACAAATTTTTGAATTAAAAAGTCTAAAGCTATAGGAAAGCCTAAAAGAATTATTAAAAAGTGAATAATGAAAAGAGTTATTTGAATTTAGCTTGTAAGATGACAAAAAATCTGCCTACAAAGCTAACAGCCATGTTCTTACTAATATGCTAACATTTTATTAGGTTAGGTTATACCGGTTGACCCCTGGGGGGGAGTCACACATAGACTGCATAGTCCTTAGTGGTAACATTTTGTTATCAACGAGTTAAAAATATTCATTATAAAGGCCTATACGCAGTTTGAAATATTTCGCACGGAATGATAAAACTTCATATAAAAAAAAATACCTTTTTCGAAATATTTCGAACTGCGTAGACCCCCTTAAGTTATAAAATTTTAATACAAAATTTATGTTAAGCTATTGAAAAAAAAAATTATTTCAAAAAAATTTAGCTTAGGTGGAATTAAAAAATTCGTTTGATACAAAAAAAAACGAGGTTTATTTAAATGAATAATTTGCAAATTTAAATTAAAATGTTTGCCAAATTCGCAAATTCGCTTGAAATTTCAAGTCAATAAGCACTGCTTTTCTTTTTTTTAATAACTCACTATTTTAGTAAAAACTAAAAATTTTTATTGCTACTCGTACTTAATTGTTTTTACAACTTTTTAAAAAATTAAAGCTTTTTCTTTTTTGGCCTAATTGTTCACTTTTTAAATTGATCTCTTTAAATTTGATAACTTTTAATAATATATGTGGAAGAGATAGTAGCCAATATTCAACTAACTGACTATTTTGGTAGAGTTTTCTTGGACATGACAAAATATGTAATTTTTGTGTCAAAACAGCGTGATTTATCGAAAAAAGCCCTATTGAAAAAAAACCCCAAGATTGATGACCCTTTAGTATAAGCCAAAAAATCTATATTATTGATATCAAAAATTTTGATGGTAGCTAATTGGCTTAAAAAATATTCTTTAAAAGAAGAAATAAAAATCAGTCGTCATTCTAAAGTTTTTAAAAAAACCAAACTACAGGGTATCCGCCTATCGGTCACGCCGGACTTTAATGTATGCAATTTTATATTCGCATTGCTCACTTTTTTATAGTTGCGCTCACAAAAACAAAAAGCTTAATGCACATGCACTCGCATTTAAAACTCAAGCCACTCACCTGCGCTCTCGCCATCAAATATAAAAATGGGCAATAATGCAATACCCTTATCTTTCTCAGCCAGCGCGGACAACAGTGCCGGATTATCATGCAGACGCAAACCATGTCGAAACCATATCACATTGGCACAAAGCGGGGTCATTTTCGAACGTTCAAATGCAGCTAATTGTGTTAGTTGGCCAAAGAATTAATCGAATGAACTAATCTGAAATGCGTTTTACTAAATGCACACGGGAGCTGCGGTACGGTTTAATTTTCACAAAAGCGAACTGCTCGAGTCGGCATCTAATTTGCGAATGTTTTGCTCTGGGAGCGCAGCGTCAAAGGTAATGTCGACGCTTATATATACTCTAGTATCTACGTGAGTGTGTCTGTGTGTGTGGCTGTGTGTGTGGCCGTGTGTGTGCGTCAATACAAATCAAGCGATGTGCATGAGAGAGTGTATCTGTTTGTATCACTCAGACACACACGCACATACACGCTCATCAGTTTATCCATGGTTCGTTGCATTCTGAGCACTGCACTGTGCTCAGCCAGTCATCGTTCTCTCTCTTTCTCCATTCCTCCCTCACTAGTTAGCATTAGGCGGCCCCAACTGTTGCTGTTTATTTGTTGTTGTCGTTGTTGTTGTTTATTACGTTATTGTTTTCTGTGGAGGGAGCTTTTTTATGCTCTATGCCAAAGGGTATTACAGATTTGTGCAACAGGTGGCGTAAAAAAAACTTAACTTAAAAAATTTAACTTTCTGCTACAAAATTTGCTCATCAGAAAAGTTCGCTATATATGTAGATACTCGTCATAAGGAGATACAAATACGCTTAATCATGTACGAATAAACAGTTTCGGACTTCGAAAGACAAAAACACAGGTCGTAGGGGGAAACAGTCAATTACCCCCCGGGACTGGAGTTTTGAATAGGGCAAGAGGAAAAAGGAGTACGCTTAGGGCCCGACGAAAGTCACCATCGGGCTAGTATTTTTCTCTAGACGGCCCTAGTGACCAGATAATAACGATTGAAAAAGAAATTTAAATAAAACAACAACGTTCGTAGAAATCAAATTGAATTAAAATAAGTCGAGTTGATTTTGTGGCGATGACAAATTAAGCTCATCGCCTCAGAATTGGCGTTTCTGCGTCTTCGTTGATACTGGTATAGGACCAACCCCTTTCTAGTTGGTGGCTTAAGGTGCAAGAGAGTCCAGTCTAACTTTTTAACAGTGCGATGTGATAGTTAATAATATAATATAATAACTAAATTATTACAAATAAAAGTCCTTATTTAACGCATAGTGACGCTACCCCATCATCGTTGTTTATAGCCATCTATCCCTTATTACCTAATTATAGCTATTGAAAACTTCTGAAGCTCCTGAAACATAAAAATTGGAAAAACCATCATTGCTATCTGCTCATCTTATATAAGAAATCTAGACCCCATCACAATATATTATGTTGTTTCATAACAACAAGCTTGATTGGGTCAAATTGGGTAGAGTCACGTGAGCCCAATCAATAACCAAACGTTGACTTTTTACTAAATATCCTTCTATCCCTGCTATGCCGTAAACCATTTTCTTTGATTACGCCTCAGGCCCTTAACGTATCAAAGCCAAATATGGTGCAAAAAATTCATTTTTTTTTTTTGGGCAGAAAGTGTGTAGGGTATAGTATTGTCGGGCACAGCTCCGATTGATTTACGTTTTTTTATGTATTAAAGACGGGATGTTGGCTTCGTTGGCATGGTAACCCTAAGCCGCAGTCAGCCAGCTTGCTATTCGAAATAAGCTCTGCTATGTGCGTGTATGAGCGACAGCATGCATGTGTGTTTGTGTGTGTTAAAAGATTTATGATATTTCAGTACCGCGCACTGGTCCACGATTAACAAATCGTTAGTCCCTTTCTCGCTGGTACTAGCAACTGCTCTATACACAAACAATAATTTTAAGTTTCCATTTTGATATGCTGAGGATAATATCTACCGCTGCATTATATATTTTTATTAAATTTAAAAATTTGTGAACGCATCGTAATCCAATGATTTAATCTCCATCTAAAGTCCTGACAAGGAAAACAAAAAATTCGTTTGAATAATTTCGAAACTTCGCAAATTAATTTTTTTTTCTAACACAATAAATTCTTACAAGCCTCAGGAGGCTTTCTAATTTTTTAATTCATTTTACAATTTTTTTTTTTTAATTTGGTTCAGCCAAAAAATGAAACTGAACCGTGAACATTTTCGTGGCATGAAATATTAGGACTTCCTAAGTGGAATATCTCGAAAAGAGTCCAACGATCAACGCCAATCTATTTTTGGGGAGGCAGACTTCTGTCGCGGGTAATTATCACTTATCGATGAATTTTGAAACTAGCTTTTCATTGTTAGGCGCAAAAAATAGTGACCCTCGTAAACCCAAAATAAGGTAGCTATAAAATAAGATTACTTCACTTTAAAACAATTTTTGACAAGTCACAATGAAAGTTTTGTTTGCGTCTCAAGGCAATCAAGTATAAATGTTATCTGTTTATACAATTCTCCAAGTAATTTGGTTGCTGTATTATTGTCTCATATTCAAAATAGAACTCCAGCTTTCCTATGAACTCTTGTGGGTATTCCATTAATATTTCTCAGTTGTTCATAATATACATATTATGAGCCGTTTGTTCCATCTAGGAACCACGGGAAAATATATATATATAAATTACGAGCAGTGAAGAAATGTTAAATATGATAATTCAAACCGATTTCATTTTGCTTTTAATTTTAAAAATAATTTTTTGTACAACATTTTTTCGAAATAACTAACAACTTTCCTCTCGCCTTCATTATGACTGACGAACGACTGTCGCAAGGTACTGCAGCAGTGGAAATTGACTACTGTCAATGCAAATACTTATCTACAACTACAACTTATACTGCAGCGGTGGGAATTGCCTCCCGTCAATACAAATAGCTTTCTACAAAAAATTGTTGAACTGTTGCATTGTAGTGCAGTGGTGGCAATTGACGCACACGCACGTAGATACACACATACACTGTATCCTAATGGCAAGGACCAGTGTAACTGACAGGCGCGTGCAACGAAAAAAGGAAAATGCTGGCTTTGCATGTCGACACAAAACAACACTACAACGCCAACGCCAAAGCTCTATGTGCTGCACGTGGCACACGTGTTTGGAACATGCAACACTGTGCGTGGGAACTCCCCACTGTGAGTCTGTGCACATTATTTTAAACATGAAAAAAGGGGCAAGATGGATCAGGTGTATGCGCCTGCATGTTGTGCTGAAGGCGCATCCTAACTGCCAGCAGAGTTGCTTGTTTCATTCTTTCGCTCAACACGTCACCAAGGACCCAGGACTTGACAGGCATGTTTCCTTTGTGCAATCAACACACACAGACACAGTAACACGCATACATATAAAAGAAGTTGACTGGCTATAGGTCGCATAACCTGACTATAGTATACACTGCAGCACCCCTAATATTAGCAATTTATATTTAATATAAATAAATAATATATTTAATATTGGGAATCCCTCTTTTTCTTATATTCCCGAACTTACCATGGTAATTCAAGGTCAACCGATAAGTACAAGGTTATAATCCAATATTGACACAAAAATTTTGTGTAGAGCTATTTAATTGATCAGCCGTGCTACGGAAAAAAAAAGAATAAAATATTCACATGGTTGGTGCTCTCAGTTTCATCAAAACGAATTTTTTGTGTGGTTCGAAGATAAATCAATAGTAATTGGTAAAATGAGCTCAAAAGTATATATATTTTAAACTGAGTTTTATTTATTTATACTAATTTCAAATAAGATATTTGAGAATTTTTTTTTATAATATTTTCTGGTTCAACCCAAAAAGAGCACTACCCATAATGAATATTTTGCTTACGTTCACATGCATATCGATAACTGATAGGTGCGACAGAGTTCATGTGTTGCACAAAAGAAAAACCTTAACGAAAAATTTTATTCGAATTCGGATATATTTTCCTTATCTTTCCGATAAATTCTCATGTTATGTTGGCGCAAAATTACTTTTTTTTTGATTCAAAACAGCTGATATGTGTTTGCATTTTATTTTCATTAAAATATTTATAGTTCTTTATTATTCTATCTTTTAAATAAAATTACGCAAAATTATTACTTTGGCAAAAATATTCATTGAAATTAGACACGACTTTGGTATTTTTGTTACAAAGGAAATTTTCTTTGTGTAATGCGGGAACCCTGTCGCACCCTGCCAGTCATCGATAAGGCAATCGTGTTCGTGTATGTCAGAAAAAAATAGTTAAAAATAATTTTCAATAAATATCTAACTTGAAGTTTGCATAAATATAATCTAAGAATATCAAAGAATATTTTAAAAATTATTTCAGTACAAAATTCGTACTTTTTTAAACCTATTTGGTTGATTTGTTCCTCTTGCAACAAAACATTCGGTTTAAACCACATAAAAGATTCGCTTTGGTGAAATTTGGAGCTCCAAACATTCGGTTTCAAAACAAATTCGAATAAAATGAAATGAAAATGGTGTCCGGCTGTTCTTAAAGTTAAATATAAGTCAAAACAAAAGACTTGGTTAACCAAATCTTAAAAGTAATAAAAAACTTTTTTTATAATTTGGCAATACTCTAAATTGCTATTCAAAAAACTGTTTGTTTTGAATATAATCACAATTTTTGGTAAGCTGATTCATGTGGCTCTAATGAAAAAATCCACATCCAAATTTGATCGATTGTTTTCTCCCACACTCCTCAACGTATCAACTTTAAACTTCCCCCATATATATTAAATAGATTCTTTAACGTAACTTTCGATTTTCATCAAAATCGATACAAATTTACGGAAATTTAGGTATAAATATAAATTGGAAAATTCTTAGAAGAAATATGCAGGAACAAAATTTTTACACTGTCGGGCACCGCCTCGACTGTATTACATTTTTTTAAAATTGTAAAAAATCGAAAACACGCATAATCGCAGATGTACTCAATACTATCAAGCTGAAAATTTCATAGAATGTCAATGACAAATTTTATTTAAGAAAAAAAAAAGAGACATCAAATCGGGTGACTGAGAGCGCCACACGGTGATGATTCCGGTAAATTTTTGATCAAGGCAACCCGAGCATCAAGAAAATTTAATCGTAAAATTAATGAAAAATAATACTATACCTATAACTCGTTTTCAGTAAACTTATACCACTTATTTTTTTTCACTTTCCTTTGGCGTGACGTGGTAGTCTATCGATTTTTCGGAAAACCAAAAAACCAGCCCATGAAATGTACTTTGTGGCGTAGTTATAGACTCATAACAAAAAACGCGAAATAAGGATAGACTTTCAGATCTGGCATAGCTTATTCGATTTTGAACATTTTGTTATTAAGTCTGTAGAGTGACACCCGATTTCTTATAGATAAACATTCTCTTGCACTAACTTTATATACCCTTTTGGTACAGGGTATAAAAACATAGTTACACGCAGTGCCTTGCATCATACCATTAGGGTGGACCTTTTTTTTATGGCATGACCTGGTACATGACGCCTTTGCCTCCATTTGTTTGTATGCGAGATGTCCTGGCGTCATTGCCAGCATGAAGCTGCAGCAAATTTGAGATTGCAGCTTGTTAGTATAAATTGTTAAAAGACATTTTTATGTAATTTTTACTTTGTTGCTCAAGTTATAAGCATTCTAGAAACTCGGAGCAGTATTGCGTGCACTTTTCCATTAGATAAAAGAGATCAGCATATACTTCTCGTACTGGGCTACAGAAACTCTGACTTAAATTCTTTTATACTCGTATTTTCTAACATATAATCTAATCTGTGCATAGACTCATGCTCAAGCTTCAGCTTGTTCACATCGATAAATATTTTTGTATTTGGCTGTTCATGCGTAAATATCTCTAATGGGCAGGCAATCAATCAAATTAATATACATGGCAGTGCAAATTTGAAATCGTTTGAAACTAATTGAAAACAACACTTGATTCTGCTCAATTTGATTGTTTTTGATACATGGATTTAACATAAATTGAGTACATACAGCTCCATTCTACGGCTGGCTTAGTCAGAAATTAACTTGAGTGGAAATATTATATACAAAGGTTGGCTTTAAAATTATTAGGGTCATAACAGAATATCTAAATAAAAGCTTAAGCATAAAGGCAGTGTAATTTATGTCAGAGGATTTTAGAAATATTAAACTATTTTGCAAACCATATTTTATCTTTATTATGAATGCTGAAAAGTTTTAGTAATACATAGTGTGTCGCTTAGAAGATGAGGACATTATGGCAAGGGATTAAACAAAACTTATTTCAGTTGAGGCGCGACAGTGGGATACTCTGCATTCATTTGAGTTCCCTAGCACGCTAAGAAATTTGATTTCAATATATAGTAGCTCTCATAGCAGCGATCGCTCTACAAAATGTTTCAGGGCATATTATGTACTTTGGTTTTCTATTTGTGTATTAAAATATTGTAATCAAAGGGTCTAGCTGGATAAGGTACTGGAAACTGCCCCCAGCGCTTTTTGAAAAAAATAATGCAGTTCAATGCCTAATGGAAAAAAAAATTTTGGGCCAAATTTCAGTTTTTAAACTTAACGCGTTGCTGATTAATTTATTAAATTGTGACTACAATACTGAATATTTTTGAACCAATTTTTTTTTAATCTAAGTTGGCAACAGGTCTGTTTAAAAAAAAATATTTAAATAAATAAATAAAATGTTGGTTTAAAAAAAAATATTTAATTTTTTTTTAACCAACATTTTATTTATTTATTTACAAACAGCTATCTTATAATTACAAATTATAAACTAGCTTAAGGCCTAAGAGCGGTGGCTGCGATGGCCTTCTGCCCGTTTTAACCAACATATTTTCTTAAAAAAAAATATGAAATTTTCTTATTTTTTTTTAAGTATGTTCCTTAAATAACTCAATCACCATTTTTTTTTAAAACACGTGTTTTTATACGATCTTTTTTCTGGTTTCTTACGTTTTTATTTTATTTGAATATGAATCAAATCGATTTGGAGGAACAATGTTAAAAAAAATAAAACTAAAATTTTTTTTATTTTTAACACTAAAAAAAATTTTTTTTTTTTTGTAATTCATAAAAAAATACTGCAAATTTTTTGCGATATTAAAAAAATTATTTTTTTTCAATGTAACTGTAATAAAAAATTATAATTATTTTAACATACTAGAATAATAAAAATGATTTTTTTTTTTTTTGTCCTTATTTATTACCAATACCTGTCAGTCAAACGACATTGCTGTGACTGTGCTAATGGTAGGCGAACTATGGGGTGCTGTTCCCACATTGCATCTATCATATATTATCTATCTTACGCACGATATTTGTCTAAAATAATTAGACCAGCTGAGATATTAAGTCGTTTGTTTAAAGATGGAAAACTTAATGCAGTAGTAAATGAAGATAGTGACGAAGATTAACTAAAAAAGTGATATAAACCTAAGTTAATAATATTTGCTCTTGTTATAAACAAAATTTTTTTTTTGATTAATTTTATTGTAAAAAAATATTGGTAATAAACAAGGACAACAAAAATAAAAAAATAAAAATCATCATTTTTATTATTCTATATTAAAATAATTATAATTTTTTATTACAGTTGCATTGAAAAAAAATAATTTTTTTAATATCGCAAAAAATTTGCAGTATTTTTTATGAACTACAAAAAAAAAATAAAAATTTTTTTAGTGTTAAAAAAAAAAAATTTTTGCTTTTATTTTTTTTTAACAATGTTCCACCAAATCGATTTGATTCATATTCACAGCAAATAAAGATCGTATAAAAACACGTGGTTGAAAAACAAATAGTGATTGAGTTATTTAAGAAACATACTTAAAAAAAAATAAGAAAATATCATATTTTTTTTTTAAGAAAATATGTTGGTTAAAAAAAAATTAAATATATTTTTTTAAACAGCCCTGTTGCCAACTTAGATTAAAAAAAAAATTGGTTCAAAAATATTCAGTAGTGTAGTCACAATTTAATAAAAACGAAAAACATGTTTTTTTAAATTAATCAGCAACGCGTTAAGTTTAAAAACTGAAATTTGGCAAAAAAATTTGCAGTGTTGCAAATTAAATGAAAGTACACCACATATTGCAATTAAATTCGGTTTTAGACGTAGAACAAGTTTCCGAAAAATCCCAGCCGGTAAGTTATTTTTTAAAGGTTCAATCTCTTTGTTTGCTGTTGTACATGCATAACAAAAGTTTAAAGTTGTCATCGTGCTCATCGCCATCATTTATTTTTCTGTTTAGATGCTATACGCTATAGTAGTCTAAGTAAAGAAAATAAAAAATGCGCAGTGGAGGTCGTTGGTGAGTGAAGTAAGCAGCTGCCGAAGCCCCCTATTTAGTATTTTCCATTCAAAATGGTAAGACTTAAACAAATATGGTAAATGTATTAACTACCCAAGTCAAAAAAAAAAAAATATTGTCTTCTTTAAAATATACTAGTTTATACATAAGATCTCTTTTCGTAGTCCCCGGTTTAATTGGGAGAATGGCGTTGAGCAAGGTCTTTAAACTTCACCTGCTTACGTATAATGCAAATTATTTCATCTCTCTAACACCTGTGTCCTTATAGAAAAAGATATTCATATGGCTTAATATGTATATAACCATATACTCTATGGGTGCAGAGTATAAACATAGTCTATGGAGTTACTTAAATGCTTAGTCAGCAGTTAAGCCTTTAGGCTTATTGACAGGATTTTATTTAAAATGCAATAAAAAACGAACCTATAAATTATGTGCCTATAAAATGAAGAAAAAAGAGCTTTGATATAACATTTTTTTTTGCTTAACCCCTATTTATACATAATGTATTAATATAAAAGGGTCAGCAAATAATGCGCATCGTTTGGTAAAATTTGGGCTCCATAGCTTTTGAAGTATCCGTGGTCCTTTTGTTCATATGGTTGTGCGTACCGAAAGATGGCTATATCGATCAAGATTATATATATTCTTTAAGACTTTGCTTTTCATTTGGATTTTGAAAATATAAATATGTAACATCTCGATGTTTCAGAGCATATTCAAATGAATTCCAAAATTTGCCAATATTTAAGAACATCTGTATATTCATTTCTGCTGAGTTCGCTTATTTTTGCAAAAAATTCTCGAGTTAAAAAAATATTATCTATTCAAAAATCAATATCAACATTTGCTTTTACAGCAAGTTCTATTTTGAAGAAGTATGTCATGTCGACATGACATCATTACATAGTTAATTGACAATTACAATTACTACAATTTTTGATTCAGTTAAAATTTTGGGGATAATAAATTCGGGTCGCAAGAAAATGACGTTAGTGAAATCGGCATGAAAAATTAAGCAAAATTATTCCCCATCATTATAAAGAAAGTAAAAGTCGATGCAAAGGGTCATCAATCTTGAGGTTTTTTTTTTTAAATAAAAAAAACAAAAATTTCAAATGAATCGGAAAATCTTTATTATCAATAGAGAGAATCGTTCTTGCTATTCACTTTTTAAAAAAAATCCCTTTGAAATGTTGGCAGCAACTGCGCCGTAGCTCGTCCAAGCGGAGGTTCCAATTTTCGAGCATAATCGGCGGTATCTCGCGAATAACACGGGTAATGTTAGCCTCTAATGCTTCAACTTTAGACTTCACGTAGCCCCAAAGGAAAAAGGAAAAAGTCTAACGGTGTGATATCACACGATATTGGTGGCCAATTCACCGGTTCGGAGCGTGAAATTAATTGTTCACCGAATTGGTTCCTCAATATGTCAATTGTTTCACGGGCTGTGTGGCAAGTTGAAACCAAATGTCGTCGAGATCTCGGGCTTCAATTTCAGGTAGCAAATAATTCGTTATCATGGTGCGATAACTGTCGCCATTGACGGTTACGGAGTGACCAGCGTCATTTTTGAAGAAATATGGACCGATGATTGCACCGACCCATAAACTACTCGCTGGACGAGGTCTATTCGGTCGAGTGTCATCCAATAATAAATATTGGGTCTCAAATTTGTTGATGGTATGGCGAATAGTAGTCTCAGTAGGTCGATTATGGCGACCATAAAATGGCCTAAGTGCGCGAAAAACTTTCTTTACAGAGCGCGAATTTTCGTAATAAATTTGTACGATTTGAAAACGTTGTTCGGGAGTAAGTTTTTCCATGACGAAATGGCAATGAAAACTGATTAAAAAACGCATGGCAACTTGACAGTACTCATGCGTGGTTTATCAAAAAAATCGTATTGAAAAAAAACTTCATCTTGACACATACCTACAAAAAAAAAATCTATCATGTGGCTATATATTTTAATCCGAGATTAAGACGTTTCATAAAAATTTGGTGTACTTTTTGGACTTGCTTTAAATATTCCTAAAAGGTAGCCAATGATAGTTTCCAAGTCTTGCCCTCTTTAAAAGTCTTGACATACGTACAAAACCGGATCGGCGTAATAACGTACACAGCACGTGAACCCTGGTTTTGAGAATCTAATATTTCCATTACCTTGAAGATCATGTCACATAGAACTAAATTTAGTTCTGGGTAAAGCTCATGCACGTCTTGGAATAACGCATATGGATTAACGCGTTTGGTGAGATATAAGTAAATCGCACTGCCTGGAAACAACATGGACATGTATTCCTTACGTCTCTCGTAATATATATATGTACTTCCATTTCGCAGTGTACGGCTAGATTGTTGTATTTCAAAAGCTCCAATACAATGTAGAGATTCATTCATATGTCGTTAGTCGTAGTTGCCCAATATCAAAAGAAATGGCTTAGACACACGTATACCCCATACCGTTCTCGCCAGAATTATCTGAAAGCCCTTAATTCCGAAAAAAAGTCGTATCGTTAAGACACGCTACTACATTGGTGTCAGAAACTCAAGTCCTCAGACTTGCACTTGCTACCATTGCTGCTAAAAATATTTGGAGTCCTGGTAGGTATAAGATTCTCAGTGTTTAAATTTAAAACGGCCTCTCAATTTTGTTTTTTTCAATTGGTTTTCAGATTACACTCAAAAATATCATGGCCCACAATAATCTGTGTAACAACTCGCTTATTCACAATAAAAAAAATAACTTCCAATATTTGTAATTTAACTTTGTACTTTTTATTAGCCCCCACACTTGCGGTTATATCAATGCTTCATATTCGACTATGGTATATCGATGCACAGATATATTTATTGTATGATATTTTTATAAAAAAAATTTCATAAGAAAGAAAAATATTTATGCTTTAAAATAAATGCTCATGCATGATGCATACGATATCTAGTAGTTGAAAAATATCTTCTGAAAATTGGCTTTTTTGCGCGGCAATATTTGTCTGTGAAAACTGCCAAATATTCTTTTGCATGGTAAAGAGCGTTTAATAATCAATTTCGCTCTGCATAATTTTATATTTTATTTTAGTTTGTTTTAACAATTCGCTTTATTTTTATAATATGTGTTTTGCTTAAAGGGGTCTACGCAGAATGCAAAAAAATTTCGCACGGAATGTCGAAACCATATAAAAAATAAATCCCATTTGGGATATCCCATTAGGAATTTTGTTTTTTATATGCTTTTGTCATTTCGTGCGAAATTTTATTGCATTCTGCGTATAGGCCTTAAAGCTAGCCACTAAAATTTACAGAGTTAGATGTGAACATTTTTTCAGCTGAGACAGAAATATTTATTAAAGTTATGAATTAAAATTTTAAGTGTATTGTCGTTGTGTAGCCAAAGGAAAGGAAATTCAAAAACCATGGTCCAAAGGAAAAAACAAATTTTTTTAAAATAAATTTACATAAAACTAGTTATATGTATATGGGCATTTCCACAGAAATGTCAACCAGGGTCAAAAAATACAATGTTACGAAAAGAGGAATTTTTTTCAACATTGTAAGTCAAAAATGGTTTAAATTTGATAAGACATTGATTTTACAGCTTATCTTATTTATTTGCATAAATAATTGGCCTGAAAACTCAAGATATTTAGGTTTTTCTTATTTTTACTACTTCCCCCCTAGGCGGTGGTTACTTACATCTATGTATCAAAAATGAACAAAATCGGACAAATATAACAAAAGTTACAGTCCAAAATATACCAATTTCACCCTCCTTTGCCTATAAACTGCATCAATATTTTAGTATTTATACTTATGGTAAAAAATATACAATATATAATTATGGTAAAAAATAACCTAGAATCACAAATTTTGTGGCTATTCATGTGAACCTAACGAACAAGCCCACATTCAAAATTTATCGATGCGACCCCTCCGCAGCCAACCACCTATTTACCGTGTTTTTTCCACACACGCTTTTTCCCTCAACATATGCACTTTCAACTTACCCCATATACTTTAAATAACTTCTTTGACGTAATTTCGATTCTAGTTGGGTTTTTGCTGTTTTGTTGTTGGCAAAATATTAATTTTTTTGCGGAAGGGTATAAGCAAGTTTTCAAATGTCTTATGGGGAAATGCAAAATTAAACCTTTTTTCTCTTCAATCAAGAAGTTATCCAAATTTTTAAAGTCCTTTTTTGTTTTTTCTTGTGCGTATGTTCGTTGAGAACCTTGCCATCCTTTATTTCAAATAATGCAGCCCTTATGTCTTTAATTTGATTTTTAATATCACTTACAGTAGACCTTATTATCTTCCAAGATTCCTTGGCGTATTTAAACAATATCAGTCTAATAAAAATTGTGTGCAGTTTAAGGTCGCGTATTTTTCCAATATTCAAAAGAATAACTTTTCATTCGTAGCGGACAACTGACGCCATGAACATGAACCTTCATCGTCCGTTATTATTGTTTGCCCTTTTGCTGATTAACCTTTGACTTTTTGGAAGAGTTCTCCAGGTAAGCTTTTAGCGAGACGTTTGGCAATGTCATTTAGCTGAACCAATTTTGTCGTATCCGGGAAGAATATTAACAATATTTCGGATTAGAGAATCCAGCAATATAAAATGTTTTCTCTGGGACAGTTGCAAATCCATAAACAACGCCAAAGCCTTTTCAGTTGGAATGGGGCTGCTTTCCTTTACCCCGCAAAGGCGTCAGCTTTAATAATGCGACTTAATTCTTCATCGTCCTCCTTTGTTGACGGGGTCTCCGATAGTGATTCTTAGCTCAAATTTGGTTTGGTGACAGAGGAAGCACTTAAGAAAAAAAATTTTACAGATTCCTTTTACGCGTTATTTTTAAATTAAAATTTCCGGGTACTTTTTTTACAGAAGGTACAGGATGCACCAGCAGGTGCATCAGCAAGTTTTCTCTTTTGAGTAAATTTTAAAGACTCATGCAAACATTTAGTTTGTCTTCCTTTGATACCGTGGTTAGACGTCTGAGGTTCTTGTGCAAAATTTTCGATGAAGGTACTTGCTTGTTGTTATTTTATTATGAAGTAAATTAAATTAACTTTGCCTTTTTAGGTACGAAGCTGCTCAATATTTTCTGTTTCAGCGTTAAGTTCTCTAAATTAGTCACAAAGACAAACTTTGATTCCAAAAATTTAAGCATTTTTCTGTAAGCTCCAAATATACTCAACTTAGAGCGGCTGTAGTAACTAAACTATTTATCCGAATTGAAAAAAAATAGTATTTTCTGAATCCCTGGCAAATTCTGAATCAGATGCATGCATTTATTTTACAAAATGTTTCCATCCTTTTTAGTTTTGCTGCCGTGCCACTGTGCGACAGTGTGCTCATAACGTTTATAATTCCTCTGTTTATTCGGTAAAAGACAGATAAAGATATCTTTACAAAATCAATCTGTAGATTGTAACAGGCATTAATCGATTCATCATTAATAATAAGCTTCGGGTTTCATGCATTTTATGCACAAATGGCCCTCCCTCCGCTTTCCCTATTCGAAACCCCTTTTAATATTCCAAAGTATTTGATTGCAATGTTAAAGTAAAATACTTAAGCTTTTAAGCACTTGCGCACTCTAAGAGGATTATAGCTCAGCTACTTATTTGTACTTATAAGGTAGCCATACTATAATAAAATTACAAACTTACAAAACAAGTTTTAGGGAAATTCTTGTATAGGTCTAAACAATATGAAATTGAGCCCACACTAAGTAATAGATATTGTCGATAGGGCACAAAAATGTTTTTCTCTTTAAATGTCACAACAGAAACTTTGACAACCAATACACACACACAGTCATGTGTTTGACACATATATACTTATGTATGTGTGGGGTATGTGCTTTTGTGTGGTGCTGTTTCAATTTGTTGGCATTGTTCGATACTGTTATTTTCTGCTGTTCTTGTCAGGGACGGACCCCTGGGGTTCGTGGGGGACCGCATAACAAAATTTGCAATTTTTGGAAAAAAAAATATAATAGAGGGTCTAGCTGGATAAGGTACTGGAAACTGCCCCTAGAAATTTTTAAAAACTAATGATGCAGTTCGATGCATATGGCAAAATCAAAATTTTTTGTAAAATTGCAGTTTTTAAACTTAACGCGTAGCGGCTTAGTTTAAAAAAAACAAAGGATTTTTTAATAATTTGCGTTAAATGGTGCTATTTCAATAAAAATGTATGGGTTTACATTTAACATAAAAAATTAAGCCAAATTAATTACTCTCCATATAAAAAATTCGAATTTTTTTTATGATATTTATGTACCTACTATTTAAGCTTATTCACGTATTCACAATGCCTTGTACGTAGGTCAACTATTCATACGAAATGGTCTTTATGCTACTTATTAGAAGCACTGAACTAGGGTCTTTGCCAAATTAACTGAATTAGTGTAAAAAATTTAGAATTCCTTATATTGCGAATGGTTAATTGCGTTTAATTTTTTATGTTAATTGTAAACCCATACATTTTTATTGAAGTAGCACCATTTAATGTAAATTATTAAATAATCTTTTGTTGAGCAATGTTAATATTTTTATATTTACCAACAAAATAAATCGATTTTTTCTTCACAAACACAAGAAGTATGGACTCTATAAAATATTGCAAAAATTTATTAAAATTTTTAACATCTTTTGACAAAAAAAAATAATTTTTTTCATAAATTTTTAAAAAAAAAAACATTTAAAAATTTTCGTTTTATTTTTTTTAACATTGTTCTACCAAATCGATTTAATTCATATTCACACCAAATAAAGAACGCATAAAAACACGTGTTTAAAAAAAAATAGTGATTGACATATTTAAGGCGCATACTAAAAAAAATTAAGAAAATTTCATTTTTTTTTTAAGAAAATGTGTTGGTTAAAAAAAAAATTATATATTATTTTTTAAATAGACCTATTGCCAACTTAGATTAAAAAAAAAAATTGGTTCAAAAATTTTCAGTAGTTTAGTCACAATTAAATAAAATCGAAAAACACGTTTTTTTAAATTAAGCCGCAACGCTTTACTACATTCTTTTTGGATCTCTGAATCCTAATCCGATCTCTAAAAAACCTCATCTTTATGAGATAACTTCCAAAATAACTCGTTTTTGAGGTCAGTCACAATCATTTCAAGTAAAATATACCTAAATTGGCAGGAACTCAAAATACAAAGCAATCATGTTTCTCAAGCCTGATCGAACTCGATACACTTCGTAGTGAAACCAACTCAAACCAATCGAGAGCTCTCTGGACTGGGACTACACTTCAAACAAACATGTTTGAGCTGACCTGTTCATGTCCGTTGTAGGTTGCTGATAGTACATACATATGTAGTTTACAGCGAAAAACCATTCACTTCTAAAATATTTTTTATTTTTTTTTTAACAAATTAAAACTAGTATTTAGTACTAAACTTCATATTAATTTAACGAGCACTAGCTACTGGGTCCTTCGACTCGCCTTTTTAAATATATTCGTAGCAAAACGCCGAAAAACTTTTCTAATTTTCTTTTCTTGACTTCTCCCAAATACCTCCAGTTCGATTTCGATTTATTTTATTCTAAATTGTAGGTTATAAAAAATTACGATTAGCTCGCTTTTAAAAAATATGTATACAATTGTGAGTAATTTTTTTTTTGGAAAAAAATCAATATTGACTCTTATTTACTCAGAGAACATTTTTTTTTTATTTCATTTATGGATGTTGAACTTTGGTTCATTATGCTAGAAAAGAGTTTACCAAATTTGGAAAGAATAATACAAATTATTAATATTTTTGTAGTAGGTACCAGAGAACTGCAACCGGTATTTTTTTTTATTAACATCGGATCATTGACTTGAATTTTGCGTTCTAAAGCGGTATCAGTCACTATGCGGTCAAATCACCTGCGTTCATGCGGTAAAATGCGGTCAGTATCGGTTGTGATTGGTTTGGTTTTTGCGGTCAGCTGGCATGCGGTATGGTACCGCAATTGACCGGTTGGCAGCTCTGTTTTTTGCGGTTAGGTGCCGCAATTGACCGGTTGTATCGATTTTTTGCGGTAAGGTATCGAAATTTGAATAGTTTAAAACTCAGTTTTTTGCGGTATGGTATCGCAATTTGAGTATTTGCCAACTCGGTGTTTTGCGGTATGGTATCGCAATTTGAGTAGTTGACAACTCGGTAATTTTTTGTATAGTATCGCAATTTGAGTAGTTGACACCTCGGTATTTTACGGTATAGTATCGCAATTTGAGTAGTTGAAAAAATTGACAGTTTTTTAAGCAAAATGAAAGAAACTGCAGTAACAATAGCCGAAAAAATTAAAAGTAAAAGTGCTCGTTTCGCCTATGGGCTGCCGAGCACTGATTTACACCGACACTAGGCCGAAGTAAGCCGAAGTCGGATATTTGAGCACAGCTGTGAACAAAATTATTACTCAGTTCAACTCAATTGTGTGTGTAGAAGCAATGCGGCAAAATCAAGTCAGTCACTATATACCGAAAAATGACCGCATGATTACTCAAAATGCGGTACGACCGCATCCTGAACGAGTTCGGAAAAATTTTGTTTTGTCCGGTACTTGAAAAAACTGAAACCTGTCGTTACCGCATCCAACTGGGAGCGCATTTTTTATTAGCAACATATTTCTTTGCAAACGCAAACTCCGCTTCAGGAATCGTTTCAAAAATTGATGTCTATATTAATTTTTTTTTTGTCAAAAACGCATTCAGTATGTTAAAATATTTTAACTCAAATTGTTGCAGAAAACTTATTTCGAAATATTTGTATTTATTTATTTAACATTGTAACTTAGAATTAATTCTAGGGAACAAAGTAGTTTAAAAATTAAATTTTCGTTTTGTATGTGCAATTTGGCACTCCTCTCAAAAATATTTTCAAGATCCGTCCCTGTTGATTGCTGCTGTTGCTGACTTTACTAATACAAGTTAAACAATCAAATATATCAATCATACGCACCAATGAGCTTTTGTAAGCGTCACACACAGACACGTGAAGGCACACATGCAGACACACACAGATGCTCTGGCAACGTATCTCAGGCATATTTGGAATAATATTTAATGTTATTGTACTCTTGTTATTTTTATGGGCCATGTTGTTTCCCTGTTTCTGTCCATTGTTTATTTTTAGTCAAAATGTCAGGCAAACATTCTCGAATCCTGCCCACACGGACACGCACACACACACGTATACCTGCCATATCGGAGCGCGTGTGCGTGCGTTGTGTAAGTGCGTGTCTGTGGCAGTGGCAGTTACCGACAGGCCGCTCGATATAACTAACGTCATCCGCGTTGCCTTTGTTGATTTACATGCGGCTGAGAGGAGCTCACATATCCTGCACAGCAGGAGCAGCTGGCATTACGTCCGAGCAGACGTCCCAGTATCTAAGACCAAGTTGTACGTAAGAGTCATCATGGCTCATGCTTGACGTCAGCGTACGTTAACTGAATCGCCTTAATTCGTACGTTTTCAAAATGTAAATATTGTTTCATGTTTGATTGATTGAACACTAGTTCCTAGAGCCCAATCTTGGGCTTAACGCATATCCTGCCTCTGCCTAGCCTATTGATGTGCCGGCAAATTAACTCGTATAAATATTGATATACCCCAAGTGGCACATGGCACAGCTGCAGCTGCAACATATCTACCTGATAGCCACTTGGTTGCGCTGGGAATAAAAGCTGAATATTGCATGTGATATTCCATTTGAGTGAGTTTTACTTGCCTCCCGGCAACATGCTGTTGCAAATGAAGCAAATTGAGTTGATAATTCAGATGTCGCTGTCAAATGAAAATGCATTTTTCATTTAAAATGCATAAAAATAAAAACGAGGGCAAGTTGAAAAGTCGTCGTTCATTCCACACGTGCTGGTATCGTTTAATAGAAAATCTGTTGCTACTAAGCATGTACCAGGGTTGTGAAAAGAATCTTTATTTGTACAACAGCTTTGTATATTAACTTCAAGTATCGATAAGAATTATGCCTAGGGATCTACAAAACCTATTTCGACTGTTTCTTGCTCACTGGTGTTGTGATGACTCCAAATATGTTCAAAATATTCCTTCGGAATCTTTCCATGATCACGTTCCTTGTCGACTATGGTTAAACGTTTCACCCATCCGGGAGACAGCTTCTTTATATGCAACCATTCCAGCATGGTCAAAATCTTATTTTTCCAGCATAAACAACGAAAAATTATGTTTACACTGAATAAATTTTCCTCGTTAGGGAGTCGAATTTTCAAATGTCTTTTCCGAAACCTCTTCTTTAAAAGCTAATCCCATTTCTTGCATTTTGATTTTTTTTGGAAGAGACACCAGTAAAGGAGCTGAATATTTGTTCCTTGCGGCAACCTCAGAAGCTCATACTCTCAAATTTTGAGATTTGAGGGATTTTGAGTACTATGTGTAGAAGAAATAAAGAAGCGCCTCGAAATCGCATGAACACTGTAGATATTAACGAAAGTACAGGGTACTGTAGTACAGTGCCCCTAGTTTCAATCAACAATGCCAGGGCAATAACTTGTTAGCCTGCCCTCGCATATACACATGAATAGTACATTTATTGATACACCTTGGTCATTAAGCCAATATTAATTTTCGCCTATTTTATAGTTTTAATTTAAAAAGCAAAATAATCAATGGAATATTATTTTATTTGCATTTCATTAAATTCGGGAATCAATTTATCAAATTCATGGAAGCATTATTTTTGGAGTTGATTGATAGCAATAATTATTTAATTATTAAATTAATTAAAATTATTTTTATTCTTATACACTCTACCCAAGAGGTATTGAATATTATAGAAAATAAGCAGAAAAGTATGTTTTTTAGACCCCCTGCGTTATGTTGCCAAATTTCATTATTAAACAAGTTAGTGCCATCATATCATATATGTATGTATATATACTTATGTGAGCCTAATAATCAACGGTGCTTTCACTTTTCTACAAAACATCACCTTATCATCAATAACCCTGTATTATGATTAAATTTGACGCAAATGGTACTTTGTTTTGAATCGAAATTAAAGCATAAACCTTTTAAACCGATCTCTTCGATTTTAATGATTCTCATATATGTGATAGAATTACTTGACAATATTCACGAAGAAAATTTTTTTTAGGCAAAATTGCGATCATTTATCGAGTTATCGATAATTGCTTGTTTATGTAGATTTTTCGTAAAAAGGTCATACGTATGTGGTAAACGATTAATAACATTAAAATAATATTTTCATGAAAGTGAAATCTTTAAATTTAAAAAAAATAAAAACCACAATTTTTTCTTTAAATTTATTAATAATTTTTTTTTATTTTTTAATTAAAATTTGTACATAAATATATATCGACAATAAATTGAAATTTAATGTGCATATTGCAAAAACTTTAGATAAAGTAAATAAGACAATAAAAATTTTGTATCCTCTTATAAATCGAAAGTCGAAGCTGCAAGTAAACAACAAACTAACTTTATTTAAATCTATATTTGTACCAATTATTTTATATGGCTCGGAGGTTTGGGGTGATTGTGCAGCGTGTCACCGACTTAAATTACAAAGAATCCAGAATAAGATCCTAAAAATGATATTTGATGTTCCATTCTATTACTCCACTTCTCAACTCCATAAAAAAGCAGATATTTGCATGATTGATGACAAAATTTATCAGGCTATAACAAAATTTAATTTAAAAACATTAACATCCCACACTATTAGTGATGATCCAGATCTTTATGGTCCTTAGCCTTTTTCTAGTCTTAGTATGTAATTTAGTTGTAAGTCTTTAATTACTTTTTTTTTTTTTTTCCATATTGTAAGGTTTTTTCCCCTTTTTCCTTATTATTTAATATTATATAACAAATATTTTGACTTAATGCTTAAAATGTAAATATTATAGTTGTAAAGCTGTAAAGGCTAAACTCTATATTTTGTAATTAATTATTAAATGAACATTTATAATATTAGGGTAAATAAATAAATAAATAAATAAATAAATAAATAATAAATAAGATCATATTTTATGCGCGTAAAAATTGATAAGGTATGCTTGTTCTTCTCCAATGTTCAAAAAAAGTATCCAGTACCTTCTACTAGTGTCAAGTTATCAAAAATTGTCGATATGAAAAGATTAGGTTAGGTAGTACCGGTTGACCCCTGGGGGGAGTCACACATAGACTAGGTAGTCCTTAGTGATACCGGAAGGTGCGGCTGGTGTACAAAGCACGCTAGTCGTCAATTATATGCGTGTGCTTGGCAAACGCCAGAAGCCTTTGAGGTGCCCTATCGGCTGCCTCTTCCAGTGAGGTAAGCCATGGTTTTCCTAGGTATTTGAGTCTCGATGTACAGAGGGCAGGGCAGCTGCATATGAGGTGCTCCAGAGTCTCTTTGACGTCTGTCTCCCTACATTTCCTGCATTCATCGTTGTTGGTAATGCCTAGCTTCTTAGCGTGGGTTGCTGTCAGGCAATGACCGGTGAGTATGCCCACTATAAGCCTACAATCTCTTCTTGGGAGTTGCAGAGTATACTGGGCTAATTTGCTGTTTATTCTCTTGCACATTGTGCGAGCCGTTCTGCAGTTCGTTGTGGTGTACCACCTTCTATCAGATCTTACTACAGCGTCCTCTTCTGATTTGTGGTTGATTGTCCTTAGAGGAATCTTTAGATCCTCAAGTGACGGTTGACTCAATGCGGCTCCTTCCTTTGCGAGCCTGTCAGCTGTTTCATTTCCTTCGATGCCCTGGTGGCTGGGTACCCAGAAGATGCACACCTCCTTCTGGGTGTTTAGTGCATCTAAAGCGTCCCTGCTTGCCAGTACACTTTTGGAATTGATGCTGAATGCTTGCATGGATCTGATTGCCGCTTGGCTGTCAACAAATATGTTTATTCGAATCTGCTCTAGGGTGAGCGCTAGCTCTGCAGCCTTCTTTATGGCGAATACCTCCGCCTGGAAGATGCTACAGTGGTCCGGCAACTTGTAAGACACCTCCGTGGGTGGGTCGGTACAGTATATTGCGGCCCCAACACCGGACTCCATTTTGGAACCGTCCGTGAAAATTTTTGTCGCTTGTTGGTCCATGCCGATTTTCCAGTCCTCTGGTCCCATTAGAGTGAGCGTTCTGGAGAAGTTGTTTACTGGGGTCATGTAGTCCGTGCTATTGTGTGTCACCCCTTCAACTTTGCTGTGCCCGTAGTTCGTTAAGGCCATGTTCCCTGCTGCACAAAGACGTTGCGCTGTCTTCTGCGCCAGTAGTTTGGCCTGTATGTCAAGGGGGTGTACTCCAAGTATAACTTCTAAGGCCTTGGTTGGAGTGGACCTTAGCGCCCCCGTTATGCACATCAGTGCACGTCGTTGCGTCCTCTCCATCATTCGTAGGTATGTGGTCTTCTCTGTGGCTTTCCACCATACCAGAACTCCGTAGAGTAGCACTGGCCGCACTACTGAGATGAAGATCCAATGCATAAGTCTTGGTGATAAGCCCCACGTGCTACTCAACATCTTCTGGCTTTTTTCACCCTTTCCTCGACATTGGGTTTCCAGCTCAGCTTGCTATCCAGTACTATTCCTAGATATTTCACGCTCATTTTGGGCTTGAGCGGAGTGCCGTTTATCGATGGCGGAGTCCAACGCGGTACCTTGTATCTCTTGGTGAAGAGAATTAGGTCCGTCTTGTCCGCGTTAATACTGAGTCCGGCTTCTGTGGCCCACATCAGTATTTCCTTTAGCGTAATGTCCATGACCGAGCTAAGTGTCATGGGACATTTGCCCACGATAATTATGGCTATGTCGTCCGCATAGGCAGTTATCCTTGGGGCCTTCCGTTTAAATCTATGTAGAATGTCGTTTACCACTAGATTCCACAATAAGGGCGATAGTACTCCTCCTTGCGGCGTGCCTCTGTGTGCCTCTTTTGTCACTGTCGTGGTTCCCCATTCTGCTCTAATTCGTCTGCAGCTCAATAGGCTTTGTATCCAGGAGTTTATGGCCTCCTGGGGTACCTTGGGTCTTAGGCTTCGCATTATGGCTTCCGTAGAAACATTATTAAATGCACCTGAGATGTCTAGGAACGCTCCCATGGCGTATTCCTTGTGGTGTAGGGCTTTTTCAATGGTAGCTACTAAGGAGTGCAGCGCTGTTTCCACCGATTTCCCTTTTGTGTAGGCATGTTGGTTGTGTTCTACAAGTTGGCTCATGCCCTGCCTTATATGTAGATCCAGCAGTTTCTCAAGAGTTTTGAGTAGGAATGAGGTGAGGCTTATTGGCCTGTAATCCTTTGGCTGCACGTGGCTGCATTTCCCTGCTTTTGGCAGGAACACAACTCGTGCTGTCCTCCAGGATACGGGAACGTGTCCGTACCTCAAACATGCTTTGTATATGTTATCCAGCCATGGCGTAACCTTATCTTTGGTCTTCTGCAGCATGGCCGGGATTACACCATCTAGGCCAGGGGATTTATAGCTCGCGAAGGAGTCTAGGGCCCACTGGATTTTGTGTGTCGTAATAACGTCCTCAGGTACGTTGGCCTGTTGGCTGAAACGATTTGTTGGCGTGTCAGGAGTGAGGACGTCCGTGCAGCCGGGGAAGTGCTCGCTTAGCAGAGCGTCAGTCGCTTCCTTGCTGCTCTCTGTCCAGTGTCCGTCGTTCATTTTCAATTGACGCTGTATAACGGGTTGACTCGAGAGTAGCTTCCTGAGTCTTGCGGTTTCCTTGATCTTCTCCATGCCAGAGCAGAAGGATCTCCAGGAGTCTCTTTTAGCCAGCCGGACTTGTTTTTTAAAGTCACGGAGTCTTACCTTGTACTCGTCCCATACAGTATCATCACCCGCTTGTTAAGCCAGTTTGAAGATATCCTGTAGGTCGGTACGTTGTGCCTTCAGTCTTGGATTCCACCAGGGTGGCCTGTGTCTCCTTTTATTAACCGTCATTTTGCACGAGTCATTGAATGCCTTCTTCAGATGGTGGCAGAGTGTCTCAACGGACTTCTCGATGTCATCTGTCGAATTTATTATTGGTGGTGGTGGGAGTTTCCTTGCCACCTTGTCTTTAAACATCTCCCAGTTGGTGTTCCGGGGATTTTTGTACTCACTTTTAGTCACTACACACGAAAACCTCGCCTTAAATTGGATGTACTTGTGGTCAGAGAAGGATTGTTTGCTAAGAACTTTCCACTCTGTGACCGCAGTGTTCATACCAAACGAGAGAGTTAGGTCAATGACACTTGATGAGGTGGGGCCCACATAGGTGGGTTCCTCCCCTGTATTAGCGATTCTTAAGTTATACCTTAGTATGAAATCTAGCAGTGACTCACCCCTCTCGTTGACGTCCCTGCATCCCCATATTGTGTGATGGGCGTTCGCGTCAGCGCCGATTAACAAGGGTTGCCTCTTCCTGCTCACCTCCTGGACTAGACGCTCCGTCTCCTCTGTAGGTGCCTCCCTATCGTGCGCCAGGTAGGAGGATGCCATTATAAGTGGCTCGTCCCTAAGGCCCTCGAGCGCTACCACCGTGAGATCGTCAGTGCTGTAATTAGACATAAGATAAGCATAGATGCCCTTTCTCACCAGAATTGCAGTTCTTGCTTTACTTACGGTTGTCGGGTAGAAAGTACTGTAGTTGGTTGACTTTAGTCCAGAGACCTTGTTACCCATTGCAATCCAAGGTTCCTGAACTAAAGCCACGTCGACGGACTCCTCATCCAGGGTTATAAGGAGCTCCGCCGACGCCAACTTAGATTTGTGGAGGTTTAGCTGAAGGACCCTCAGCTGCATGGCTGTGTTCAGGTTCCTCCTGCTCCGATGGGTCGACTACCAGGGTCGTATCACCATCGTCCTCGTCCTCGTTAAGTTCGAGGCTGTGAGCGGCTTCGGTTATGGCTGCTACGCCAAGGTCCTTCTCCACCTCTCCGGCCTCAAGCGTGTTGGTGTTATCGTCGTTCGGGTGGCGCTTTTTGAGACGAAGGTAAACATTACCCACACCCCACGCCATCTTCCCGAACCTTGGGTACAGCAGATTTTCGGCCTCCTTGTTGATCTGGAGTACCATCTGCTGACCCTTGTCTTCCGGCTTTCCCACGTGCAGCACAACCCAGTCTTTGGTTGGCACATCTGGGTTTTGCCACTTAAGCAGTTTGAGTGCATGTTCCGTGGGTACGACTCTAGGGAAGAGTACCTTCGCCTTTGGTACCGACGGAATCATAGTTCTGTCGACTACCTCCAGCTTGGCCCCCTCCCAGGGAGCGTCCATCTTGGCCACGGTCTCGGTGACCCACTTCAGGGTGAGGTCATCCTTGCAACTCAATATCTTGACTCCACTGAGCTACCCCGCACCGTCGAACGTGGTAGGCTGAGCCTCTGGATCCTCCATCCTTTGGAATAAGGCATCCAGGAGCTTCAGCTCCACCACCTTCCACTGATCAGGTGTCATTTTGCCGTTTGGGTCGCTGCGGTCGATGAGGGCGACGATAAGGTGTCGTCGCACCACATCGCTCGCCGTTACCCTTTTCGGCAGTGGCTTCTTCGTGGGTCTTTCCGGTCTTTGGCGCGGCCGCTTGCTCGCGGGCACATCCGCCTTGTCCTGGTCGGCTGAGCGCTGCCTTTTGGATAGCAGCAGCTCCTCGACCTTATTTGCGTATTGGCTACTTGTAGCCTTCATCGCCGGCTTGCTCTCATAATACTTTCAGCCCTCCTTGATCTTTTGCTCGGCCCAGTCCAGCTTGTTTCTCTCCTCAGGGGTGAGATTTTTGCTGTCACCAAGCCGGGCTCGGATCTTTAGAGCGGCCTTATATTGAGCTTTAGCCCTCAGTCCATCCTTTGTCTTTTTAGGGCCATCCCTGCAGGGGGAAGTGGACACCTTGGCTGGGGAGCGCAGGAGTTCTTCCTCCGCCTCAGCACTAATTGAGCCATGTGGTTCGCCGTCTGAGTCTCCAAGGACTACAGAACCGCGCCACAATTTGGCTTCTCTCGTTGTTTTGGCAGTCGCTTTACAACTGTCCTGGCCTGCTCCAACCAGTTCAGAGGTGTGACCGCTGGCGACACGTAGAGGGGTATTAACCCCACCGTGCCCGCCGGTGGTAGCAGTCACGCATTCCACCGACGTTTGGGCTGACATCCCAGCCCGAGTTGCGTCCTTAAATGACTCCAGCGCGGGGGTTTTGGTTGATTTTGTTCGTGGGAACCACCCCATAGCATTTTATGCCTGCTGCCAGGCACCTCTGGCCATGGCTCCAACGCAGCAGCACCAGACTTGGGAATCCGGATACTGCTGCGCTGTTGCCTCAGCTAGACCGTGCACTGGCCCAAGCATCGAGGGGGGACAAGTGCCTGACTCTGATGCTTGAGCCAGTGCACCGTCCATTGCCCAGCCGGCACCCTCGTGGAGGGTTCAGCCAGAGGATTTTCGCCAGCCTATGAAAAGATTATAAGCAACATTTTTTTGTATAGAATTTTAGGTTTTACAATTCTTTTAAAAGTTCAAATGACTTTAAGGATCAGAATAAATCGAATCAGCAAAAAACAGATTTTTGTGAACTTCTATTTTGAATATCTTGTAAAAATCTCATAACATTGGTTTTAATACCAATGTTTTAGCGAGTTTAACCTAATATCTTCTCATTCCGAGAATTTTTGCTTTTTTATTACTACTACAAGACGACAATGGGCAACAAAATTTTTTATATATCTTTATTCGTTTACGAGAAGAAAAAATTCTATCTAATATTCAATTATCGATAACTTGAAATATAACATAGGCCCACATGGATTAAATCCGACTAACGAATCCAAACAGCTTCAACACCCAACGTTTCTGAAATAACCTCATAAACTCTCTTAAAATAAGTCATATTGGTCGCATCCCGATTTCAGCAACCTAAAAAAACAATTAAATAAAAAACATCGCGAAAAACGTGTCCCGAAAGAAAATGATCGGGGTTTTATTACAAGTTTATGTTATAAAATGGCTACACAAAAAATCATAAGAGAAATTTTGCAAAAAAGTGTTCATTGTGAACATTGGCCATTTGACTATTTCATACATGTAAAGATGTTTCAAAATCGAAGGCATCATTAAAATAAGTTATTCCCTAAAGCTATTCTCGTCCCTATGAATATTTAATACATAGTTCAATAACGAACAAATCCAATTATGTATCTTACAGTATGTTAATTTCGTCCTTAAATTAATTGGTTTCCACTTCTAAACATTTGTACATATTAAGTTTAAATCCTCGTATCGCAATTATTAAATAGCTTTTGAATAACTTTTGCAATCAATTAGTTTTATGTTCAAACTTGACTGCCTTAGTTTTTTCGCTTGACTTATTGCTAAAGGATTCATTTTGCAGCCAACCATTGAAGTGTAGTCAACTAGGCTATGCTTAAGTAAAGTTTATGCAGTTCATAAATTTGTCTTAAAGATTGTTAGGTTTGGTTTGGCATTTTGTGGCGCTTAAGCCAATGCGCCTTTTGCGGCTACGTTGGCCATAAAACTGCTCGCCCGGAACCCTTTTCGAGGCGTGATAAATATCCTTAAATAAATCTTTATTTGGGATACAACCAACGCTGTGCCCCGCAGCTATTAATATTACAAACATTTTGCGGCATGCTGTTAATACTTTTATCAGTTTTTGCTAAATAGGCGTAAAAAAATGTTGCATACCTTTGGGCTATGAGCATCTCATCTAGTTAACAATAAAATTAATCATTGTCGGCAAAGTTTCGAGATGCAAAATTCTGATTAATATGCCAGAAAGTCGCACGGGAGCAATCTAATGAATGTCCCCCCGTCGGGCCTTGAGCTATTTCTCTCGTTCCCCGTGCGGAAAAAGCAACAACAAACAAATATTAATCACTCTTAATGAATTTTATGTCAAGCATGAATATTAAACAACTTTTACTCCAGCCGCTGACAGACGTATCCAAAAAAAAATCTGATTAAAAGTGTTTTTTTTTTTTTATACCCTGTACAGTATGGTACAAAGGGTATATTGTGTTTGTGCAAGCCGAAAATGTATGTAACGTACAGAAGGAGAAGTCGGAGACCCCCCAAAGTTACCTAAAGTATGATCAGAGTGACTAGAGAAGTCGATATACCCATGTCCGTCTGACCGTCTGTCCGTCTGTCCGTATGAACGCCTAGATCTCAGAGATGGTAAGAGCTAGAGCAACCAAACTTTCAGATAAGATCCCTTATTAATCCATAGGAGACAAGTTTATTTTATTTTTTTGATATCGGGACTACATTATATAGCTCCCATAGGGGTGTTTCAGAGGACCTCGGAAAAAAGCAAAAGTTTTAGATGGATAATTCGTTTGCTTATGAAGATATCATAACCAAATTTGGCAATCGGAAGTTTTTTAGAAACCCCCAGCACTGTACCAAATTTTATCAAAATCGGTTGACTATATCATATAGGTCCCATAGGATCGATCGGTCGAAAATTTGTTTTTTGTACAAAATTCGTTGTGTTTCGTTTGTTTGTGAAGATATTGCAACCAAATTTGGCATTCAGAAGTTTTTTTGAGATTTTCAACACTGTACCAAATTTGATCAAAATCGGTTGACTATATCATATAGCTCCCATAGGACCAATCGGTCAAAAAATCGTGTTTTGTACAAAATTCGTTGTGTTTCGTTTGTTTGTGAAGATATTGCAACCAAATTTGGCATTCAGAAGTTTTTTAGAGATCTTCAACACTGTACCAAATTTGATCAAAATCGGTTGACTATATCATATAGCTCCCATAGGGCCAATCGGTCAAAAAAACGTTTTTTGCACAAAATTCGTTGTGTTTCGTTTGTTTGTGAAGATATTGCAACCAAATTTTGCATTCAGAAGTTTTTTAGAGATTTTCAACACTGTACCAAATTTGATCAAAATCGGTTGACTATATCATATAGCTCCCATAGGACCAATCGGTCAAAAAATCGTGTTTTGTACAAAATTCGTTGTGTTTCGTTTGTTTGTGAAGATATTGTAACCAAATTTGGCATTCAGAAGTTTTTTAGAGATCTTCAACACTGTACCAAATTTGATCAAAATCGGTTGACTATATCATATAGCTCCCATAGGGCCAATCGGTCAAAAAAACGTTTCTTGCACAAAAATCGTTGTGTTTCGTTTGTTTGTGAAGATATTGTAACCAAATTTGGCATTCAGAAGTTTTTTAGAGATTTTCAACACTGTACCAAATTTGATCAAAATCGGTTGACTATATCATATAGCTCCCATAGGGCCGATCGGTCGAAAAAAAGTTTTTGATTAAAAATTCGTCTGTTTTTGGTTGTTTATGAAGGTATCATAATCTAATTTGGCAATCAAATGTCTTTTGGTGTTCGTAAGCAATTTACCGGATTTTATTGCAAGCAGTGGTACAGGGTATCCCAAAGTCGTCCGCGACCGACTTTAACGTACGCCATCTTTTTGTTCTCGTCACGTGAATACAACTCTGATTCTGATTCTGAGTTTGAGTCAGACTCAGTCCAGGACTTAAGCTTACTTAGAGAAGAGAGCCAACCTTAGGTACGCGCTCCCTGGGCATTCATAAAAGTGAATTATACACATAAAAGCAAACTTTTTCCTTGCCGAGACTGAAAAGCCAGAAAAAGTTTCATCAAATTCAAGCTTCATTTCCATTGCAAGTTTTGTATTTTAGATGTACCGAGGGCAGGTTGAATAATTGTAGGCAGTGAAATTTCAAGAGCACTTTTTTGAGAAAAAAAATCTTTATAATATACATACACTCAATCCAAAAGTTTTACAGTTTTTTTCATTCCAAAAGTTATGACTTATCAAAATAACCATATAATTTTCTAAAAATTTTGTTTCATCAAACTATCTCAAAATCCGTAAAATATGTTGGTCGGAGAACCAGTGCAATGCATACAATTATCTTGTGCATCGTCTTAGCGAAAAACACAATTTTTTTTTCGTAATCTTCGTTCTTTTTATGCTATTTTCCATATATAGTTTTCAAATAATTTTGTGGGATCCTTAAAATTGATCCTTCAAGAACAGGTTAAGTATCGATGGAAAGGTATTGAAATGTACATCTATAACATAATTGCGTCAACTATACTTGGTTCAAAAGATATTTGAGTTCAACATTTGTTTTTAATTTATAATAATAAAATTTGCGCAAAAACTTTTATTTTTAATTTAAAACATTAAAATTACGCAAAAATTTTATTTTCAATTAATTGTATTTTCAACTCTTTTATTATAGAAATTAAAAAATAAGAGTTACTTTGGGATTTTTATATTAAAAATTGATATTTACCATTATTTCAAACTTTTTATTTTTGGGTCAAAAAATAGGAGTTATTTTTCGATTTTATTGTTCATGATTTTATTTAAAAAATTATGAGAGTTATGATTCATTATTTTACACAATTTAGTACTTTACTTTAGTAAACAGTAGTAATTTTATATAATTTTAATCATCCTTGCATAACCTCGAAAAAGAATCTTCGCCTGGATCCAATTGTTACCATAGTTACGAAACGGCGTAAAAAAGTCCTGCTATATGATTAAATCAGGTTGCGCATAGAAAAAATAAAATTTTTTTATATTTTTGGGTAAACTTCACTTTAGTTTTTTTTCGACTTATTATTTTTATCTTCTTAGACAGTTAAGTGCTTATAATTAAATTAAATTTATAATGTAAAAGTATTTACAAAATTAAAACATTTAAGAAATAAGAAAAGTGTCTGACTGGGGTCTACGTGGGGACCTTTTTGTATTCCTTTTTGGAATACTCTTGTAATTTCTTATATGTTGCATTTTAAGATATTTTTTCTACTCGCCGGCAGCGGTGGTAATATATAGGAAAATTTTATTTTTCATGTACCCGTAATCCAAGACGAAAAATTTTTTTTTATCAGATATACATAGTTTAAGTAGTACACAGCTTATATTTATCAGAAATAAATTGGTTTCCACTTGTTAGCTTCAATTGCCATCGACCCGACTTATAGGTCGACCAAGACTATTTCGCTTATTTTGACAAATATTTCTGGGGTGGTACATTCCGGTGGAGGTTGACTTGTGAGATTCTCACCAAAAGTATTTGCGCGTCCAATATATAATGGTGGATATAGAAAGTTCAGTCCACTAGTTCTTAGTCTCATAATTTGTTTACTGTTTAAACAAGTTAAGTATAAAAAGGTTCCGAGATAACTTCCAAAAACAAGATACAATTTTTATCGATTTATGGTTTTCAACGATTTTTTTAGGCCCAGATAGATATAGAGATATTCTCCAGAATACCTCTTCTTTTTAAGGTTATGTCAGATTGGAGTTTTGGTAAACAAAAATATTTGGTAAACATTATCTGACCTCCGAACTTGAAAATCGATTATTTTTTTTCAAACAATTCCACATTTTTTTCGAGATCGGTTGTCCGACGATGTTTCTTTTAATGGGTCGCTGAATCCGAATCCACGTAAGATTTATCAGATAGCCTCAAAAATAGGTATTTTATGGGATTTTATGAAATTATTGCAGAACCGTTGAATGTTGGGATCTTTTTGACCTCGCATTCGGTTTTAGCGGAACCATATGGAATTCCTGTCTCATATACAGTTCACACCAATTTTTTTTTGTGGGCCTGTGGTATCCTTCGGTGAAGCGGATGTTTGTGCAAAGTTTTATTGTAAATAAATCTACGTATGGACTTTGGTAATTGTTTAAATTCAAAAGCGGGATAGTGATATTGCACCTTCAAGCTAATGGGTTTTAAAGGGATTAGCTGGATAAGAAACAAAAAACAGTCTGCAACGATTTTAATACTCTTTACCTATAAGTAACAAAGGGTACATTAGAGTCGTCGGAGACCCCGAAAAGTTACCTGAAGTATGATCAGGGTGACTAGAGAAGTCGATATAGACATGTCCAACCATCCGTATGAACGCCCAGATGTCAGGGATGGTTAGAGCTGGCTAGATAGATTCCTTATTATGTTGTGCCATTGTGAATTTTCTAAAAATTGTTGGAGGCAGTTTTATGTTTCTTATCTACACCAACTCTTTGGTAATTTTTTCCCTTACTTCCAAAGTTCGCAACCGATTCAAAGCTTGCATTCATGAATGTGCAATAAAAAGCAAAAAGTATGCATAAAGTTTTAATACTCCAACTTAAAAAACAAATACTATTGTTGGAAAGTGGTATCAATAAAATTTCTTTTGTCGTCGAAGTGGTAGAAAATTTTGTAAGCTCTCAACTGTTTTCTTTTAGTTATACATAAAAGTCTCTTGCATTTAACCCTTAACTACTTGAGTTACAGATTTCTTGCTTACAAAGTATTTTCTAACCAATTACTTCTGCGTCCACCCTCGTACGTACTTGTTTCCAAGCACAAATAATTGTTCTGACCTGAACTAATTTTTACGTTAGTCGGAAAAACTTTGTGCCCGCTGTGTTGCCGTGCATACCCAAAGAACTATTGTATACCATCATGTATTTTACCTGCCCAGTTGGCATTTAAGACTCGCCGAGCTATTCACAACAGCAGACTGCTGGAATTTGTGGTGTACTCGGTATGACCCAAGAGAATTCGGAGAAAATTTCAGCGTTAAATTAATCAATGAAGGGAATTTTGTAGATCTCTGCTTAAAAGCATACGTAGCATACTTGTATCTGGTACTCTAATTAAATATTAAATACATTTGCTCTTGATTAAATTACGTTTCCATTAGTGCACTTTAATTAGGTGGTTTGGAAATTTTTAAATTGTAATTAGTCTAGGCTTTTAATTAATTAAAAGCAAATTTGTGGGAATACTTTAAGCCAAGATTAATCAAAGTTTAATGCTTGACTATTTTTTATTTATGACTACAATTTGCGAAACCAAGACTCTTTTTAATAGCATAAAAAGTTGCTAAAGAGTTTTAAACGAGCAGCTAAAAACATAGTTTGAATTAGTTTTAAAAATTTAGAATCAACTTTCAACATATTTTTGCAACTTCTCAAACAAATTGAGCATTTTTTTTGTGCAAAAGTTAAGCAAAATACTTTGGAAACTTTTCAAATAAAGCACTGGCAAATTTTGACATATCAAAATGTTATTATAATTGTAATGCATCAACTTAAAGTTCCCATGAATGCACTCAAAATGGCTTTTGACACATTCATTCTTACAATACATTATTATATATGGGGTAAAAAATCTTATTAATGAGAGTAAATGTCCATGATCTAATGAATTTTACAGGGTGTCGCAAAGAAGTGCGCAGAAAAGTGGTTCAATTTTTAAATGGCAGCTATATGAAATGTCGGACCAAGGGTCTTCGCTCGCAGCAGTAGTTGTCTCCATCCGTCTCTATCTCTGGCTTGTGTCCTCCAAAAACGTGTTTCGAGGTTCGCAGCATCGAAGTCCACGCTATTGGCCCACCTTGAATGAGGACGGCCACGTTTTCGATTCTTTTGACATCGTTCAGTAAAAGCGTGTTTTGGTGGATATTCAGCATTCGCTCTTATTATGTGGCCAGTAAACTTTGTTCTCGCAGATGCCTCCAAAGATACGCCGAAGTACTTTTCTTTTAAAAAGATCGATTTAATTATCGTTGGCTTTACTCAGCGTCCATGTTTCGCACGCATACGTAAGGACCGGGTATACCATCGTCAGGTAAATTTTTATTTTCTACGTTTTTTTTTACAATTTCAGCTTTATTAATTATAACTACAGTATTACGACAGACCAGGCCATGAAATATTGGTAAGATCTAAAGCGGCATTATTCTAGGAACCTTAAAATGTTATTTGCTTGTAAAATTTAAAGTTTTTTATATAATAATAACAAAATAAATACAATTAACAAGTTGTTTGGATTGTTTTAATTCTCTTATAAAAGTCGAAGCCACGGTTCTTTATGAATCTACAATGTCAAAACGATACCAAATTAGACTGGCTGCAATCAAGGCTCTGTCATCGCATACCATAAAGAGCAAACTGATCCGTAAGACGGCGCTTGCGCTCAACCGTATCCAATATCACTCTATCACCCTCTGCTGGGTACCGGGACACTCAGGCGTCCCTGGTAACGAGGAGGCTGATGAGTGCGCCAGGAACGGATCAGCGCTGGCAGCTAACCTTGCGGTTACAGACATAGAAAGACCATTACGGAAAGAGAATGGGACACGGTGTCCGGTTGTCGCATCTCCAGAGCACTCAGGCCCAGGTATAACCCAGAGCGCACATCTGAACTCCTGCGATTTCATAAAAACAGGACCAGGATGGTGGTAGGAGTCGTAACGGGGCGCTGCACTATTGGCCACATGGCTGAGAGGCTGCATGTTCCCCACCACGATTTCTGCCGAAGCTGCGGAGACGAGGAGGAGACAGAAAGCATCCAACACCTGCTTTGCGACTGCCCGGCGCTTCTAAGAAGACGAACCCAGTTCCTGGGAAAACCGTTCTTTGAGGATCTGGGTAGTCTGGCTTATGTGCCAATTGCGGATCTGGGTGCGTTTGACGAATCCTCATAATGGTTTTGTAACAGGAGAGTCTTAGGGGATTAGGGATGTCCGGCAGCTATGAATATATGAACCTAACCACAGCTCAACGAAATTTTTTTAATTTTACAAAACTGGATTTCAACGGTTACTTCAGAATTCAAATTATTCAAAAATATTTCAAACTGGCCACAGCTTAACGGAAATTTTTAAAGCTTACATAATTTTATTTAAAAATGGACTTTTCGTTAAAGTATGTCGAAAATTATAAATAAAAATGATAAAATGTTAATATCTTTCCTCTTTTAGGTTTCCAACATAAAAAAGGGTTGGTAAATCTTTATGCGAGAGTCGGTTCGTAGCAATTTTTATAAAGTTCTACGTTCGTTTTAGTTTTAAGAGGGTGTTAATATGTTAGTAAAAAAAAATACAAAATCCAAATGTGAATGTGAATGAGAAACTTCGCTTTGGGTAGAGGGTTCAAAGGCTAATAAAATAATTGTATTTATGTCTTGCAGTATAAAGTTGAAATAAACTTAAATTCATACTTACTTACCTTAATCCATTAAATCCTCATAAAATTCTTTTTCGATTGCCGTTTTAAACTTTAGCACAAAAATGTCACTCGCAATGCTAAAATCAATCAACTAAATGAAATTATTTGAACCAAATAAAAAGCTTCTTTTAATGCTCACGTAACATTCAACTAAATTCCACTTAAAGCGCTTTAGACAGCAGGTAAAATTCCCTCAAAAAATAAAACACACCAGGAAATAAGATAAAAAAAAGGAAATTCCGTACTCCACTTGGCAAATGCATTGGGAATGTGGCAAAGCTAAAGCTAAGCTCAAAGACTTAAAGACAACTTAATCTTTATGTTTAGATCGCATTGAAAAATTGGTGTGATGTGGCGTTTTAAAAGATTTGGACGTCTTAAATGCTGTCGTTTATCTGAGGGCAGCTCAGGCACTTCGCATGAACCTTCCAATGATGCCAGCTACGGCAGTAACACACAGGCACAGATATATGTATACCTTAACTTATATACGAATATACCCTCACTTAGATGTATATGGAATGCAAGCTGCTACAAAGGCCTTAGCCCGCGGCGTATTTACTTAATACGCTTCAGTTTCTATGCCATAAGCCACGTACACGCACGTCCATATTTATATATAGTACTTCAGTACGCAATGTGTGTACTGTCCTGTATTGGATAATCGGTAGCAGGCACGGGGGTTAATTGCCATCAATGCACATTCCCACACTCGCGATTTAGTGGATAATTGGCCCAATTCTTTTTTACTCAGCTAAATCAAATAAAATACATTTCTAATTTTTTATGGCACTCCCCACATAAAGCAATTAAAAAATATAAGTAGAAGTTTAAAGTAGCTTTTGGGCAAAGGAAAGATGGACATACTTGAATCGATTCCGGCGGAAAAGATGAACTTTTTGGGAGCTTCAACATTTCTTTTTTACTTTGGTCAAGGAAAACACTTACATATTTACAATAGTATTTTTTAAACAAAGTTCTACAATGAATAAAATGACAGGATATTCGTCACGTAACAAAATAATTTTGCGGAATGTGTGTGCGTGAGACTAACGAGTAGCCTACAAAAAAATGTTGTACATAAGGGTAGCTGAGTTGATAGAGTATTGGCCTTCAAATTTTTAAAGTTGGATCAAATCTCAGGTTTGATTCTTAGTCAAGACAATTTTATATATAATTAGTATATAATTTTTTTTAATTCCATTTTGTCTATAGCGTTTTATATAATAAAAATTATTTTTTCTAATACCTATTTTTTTTTATATTTATTTTTATATAATTTACTATTTTGTGTATAATTTTTAATTAATACTTTGTATATAATTTTTAATACACACCTAATAATAACAACAAAATCTCTCTTAAAACTGACATTATGCTTTTTTAGTATTTTTTTTAATAATACATCGTTTACTATTTTAATAAGATTTTGTATATAATTCTTAATGAATAAACTTTTTTATATAGCTTTTTTTTATTAAATGAAACTTGCATTATTTGTCTTAAAAAAGAAAAAGCGGAAGGAACTTTTTGGCACCAATTTCCATATCTTTATACTATGCCTATGGTGGTAATAAAATAAAAACAATTGTGCTCTAATTTCAATTAGAGATGGGATGTGGCGAAAATTCGATGCCGTATCAAAACAGACATTGCATACAAACTCGTGCTTTTTAAATTTATCACGCCCGAATTTTTTTTTCTTTTTTTTTTGATTAATACATTTTTATTCGTAAGTCTCTTTTCTAGTTTTCTAGAAAAAAAACTCTAACACCGTCACCTGTTGATGTAGGTTCCTTACTAGAAATTTTTCTTTTAAATTCCTTGGATACCTTTGATATATTTTATATGTATATATAAACGTAATGACGCTGTAATGTCAGAAGCTATTGGCACAGAGCAAGGCATAACTTTCGGGCTTCAGAAAGATTCACCTAGTCTCTAGATCAAATTGCGCATAATGGACTCCATATTAATACAAGAAAATGAAAATCTATGCGTATAAACTACTCATGCTCAACCAAGTTTTTGTTATATCGGAAGCTATATCTCCGATAATGGTGAATGTCAGCAAGACATAGAATTTAGGCTATCCAAAGCCAAGAAGGCTTAAGGCACACTCAACTCAATTAGGAGATCGCCTAACATCTCGATTCACACAAAAGTTCGGCCCTTTAACGAAAAGTCTATTCTCCTCTATGGCAGTGAAAGCTGGAACATCTCCGCCAGTCACGCGCAACGACTACAAGCGTTCGTAAATCGTTGTCACTGGCGCATATTCTAACCGAACAACATACTATATCAAATAGGTATCTCCGGTTTAGAACCTGGCAACCTCGTCAACCTCACTTCAACTCTAAGAAATTATCGATTAAATTGCTTACAGCAATGTTATTATCTTCAGGATTTAATAAAAATGTTAAGTAATTACTTCTGTATGAAAAAAGTTTGCGGGATCCATCAGAAATATCGTGATCGCTATTTTTTTCGTTTTTCCTTTTTAAACTGTTTTATGCTCCCCCCATCCAAGAGATTATTGCGTGACTCACGTGTGGAAATCCTGCAAAGCAGTGACATTCAGCTGTACTCAAGGGGACTGTCGAACCATGGTCCGAGGATTTTGTAATTTAGAATTTTTTGAAACTTTTGCCTATAAAAAGAGAAAACGCTAGTCCTATTTAAAAAAATAGACTTTCGATATGTGTGTCACGAACTAGTTCGCGGTACTGAAGGATATGTACTAGTATATGTATGTTGTATTGCCAAAACGCTGGCATTCAGCAGTGAATCGGCATGTCAAAGGCACGTTCAATGCAATATAAACAATTTGGGATACACAAACACACACACACACACACACATGCATATAACACTCCGAGCGGCATAAGTGTTTGTGGACTAGCTCGCGGCATTTTATTTCACACACACATATAGCCATTCATACGTGTCGTATGTATATTTCAGAAAATGCCGCCATATAGCGGCTGCCTGTAGCAACACAGCGCGTATACGTAATGTCAAAACTATCGATGTTGAGTTTACGCCATGTTGGCGTTAGTTGCATTTTCTTCGCTTAGCTTTGTTTTGGCCGGAGAGCCACGCTACTGCAAAATGGACTGCTAGCGGGCTCTGAGGTCAACGTCAACGTATGTAACGCTACTATATTTCACTACATTTTCATTTTAGCTTGTTCACACATACGCACACACACAAACACATACACACACGTGTATACAATGGTCGCACTTCCTGTTTCCGGTTGTAAAGTCGCGCCGCAGCAAGCGTTGTGCAGGGCGGGGATAAATTTGCATAAATTTTACGTACATTTCGTACAGAAGGCAAATTGCATTTTCAGCATAACACGTACTCCATTCTACTTATACGCTCACAGATACACACTCACACAATCTGGTAGTTTTTTTTGACTTTACGTTCAATGGTATAAGGTGCGAGGTGGGGAGTTTGCTTTTGCTGGTCCGGCTTTTGGTTCGAAAAGGTAGGCCGTACGTGGCTATGTATCCTTGTCGTCCTCGTCCTCTTGCTGCTTGCTTTGGTATTTATGTCTTCCGTGTGTATGCGAGTGTGTGTGTGTTAGTTTAAGGCATGCAAATGTTACGAAAATTGCTTTTTACTTCTCATGTATGTGAATGAGTTTTCACACAGCTAAACTCACACACACCGGAAGAGATATACTTGCTTGTAGGGCTACTGGCACACACCGCCTCAACGCGCCCGCATGTTCTCTTAGTTCTGTGGGTGTGACTCACTCGTTTTATCAGACACACACTCACTCAAACACACACAATGTTAGTTAAGTGTTCGCCTTCAAGTTGTTACTACAAAAATTACCTTTTATTGTAATTTTGGCTGCACACAAAGGCGCCACAGACAGCATTGCACTATGGAAGAAATTTGCAACGAGTGACACAAAAATATTGTAAGATACTTTGATTGGAATGCAATTTTATGTTGGTGAACTAGAAGCCTCTGCCAACTGCTCTGGTCTATGGAGAAACCCCGTACGTAAGGCCCCAACTTAGAATAAATTTCTATTTTATAATTTTATAAATAAAATTATTTTGATAGATATACTTGCGTTTGCAATCTAACAGATTAGAGTTAGAGTCAAATTATGCCGACTTTGAGATATCCTATACCACAGCTATATAACATATAGGAAACTATACGATAAATCTGCATAAAAAAGAATATCCTTCGCTGGAAGTCCAACCAATAATTTCTGGACGCTGCCAACTCAGCTCAAAATTTCATTTAAACAACTCTAGAAATAAAATTATGTATACAAACAGTATACTTTTGTAAATAAGATAATTTTTGTTAAATATTATGTACATAAAATAAGCTGAAGGCCTTAGCCAGCGGGTTTACACTGACAATAATATGCTAAAAAGCGTGGGAGCAACATTTATTTTGTTTTGGGGCTAAGCACAAATTTTTTTTTTATTGATTTTGGGGTCGCTGTAACTAAAGCCAAAGTTCATTTTATGTCATGAATTCAGTCTTTTGAATCATTTAAATGATTCTCTCCTAGGAGTCAAAACATAGCAGTTTTGACGTTAAAGAACTTTATGTAGTTTTGATACCGTCCTTATATTTGGTTTGAAAAACCAAAACAAAAGGCATGCATTTACAAAGCAGCAGCCAACATTAAGTATACTCCAAGCAAGAATATATATATATATATTATCATATATAATGATTATTACTGGTATTGTATTTGTATTTGTGTTAAATAAAAGCGTATGCTTAAGTATTTGATGAGAAATCAATATGCCGCGCAGCTGACCCGTTAATTGACGAACATTATTTTGCACTTAAAACCATTAAATTGAAATTAATTATGACAGTGTTGTGAAGTTTTGTTTAAATATTAATTATGTGCAGCATTTGCTTATTTCCACTTGTTAACGGATTTTCGACAAATAAAAGTGGACTGTTCATGACATTTCCAGATATTGATTTTAATTCCGATTTGTCGAAAGGATTATGTTATTTATCATACACTATTAGGTCATTAAATATGAACAGTAGAATTTGTCAAGTACAACTAAGGGTTCAACCCCCTGCTCGCTTGGCTCGTCAACTTTTTTAAATTTTATGTTATTGAAATTACGTCACTAGTTAAAAAATCCTTTATTGAGGAATATTATTTTTTAATATTTAATATTCCTAAAGTTCTTGAATAAGAAACAAAAATAAAGAATTTTAGGTTTCATTTTTTTCCAAACTAACTTTATTAGTTTAAAACAAGATATAAAACCTTTGAATATTTTAAAACTTTATTATACTTTTGGCATCTTTGTAATCACACATTTTTTTAAAAAAACATTAAAAAAGTGTTCGTTTTATTTTTAACATTATTGCACCAAATCGATTTTTTTTTTAAGAACCTGACAACTTTGATGATACAAACAAATTTTGAATTTTATTTTAAATCAAACCGTAACGTTTTGAAAATCATTTTGTACACTTTTCTGTATCTAATGCAGCTAGACTCTTTAGCACTAAAAACTAATAACGAATAATAAGGACCGAGTAATAGCAAAAATATAATGAAAATTTATTTTTCAACTCATATGATTTTTAGAATTTTATAATATTTTAACAAGTTACGAAAACACATCTACATAGTTGATAAAAAAAAATATGTCAGAGTCTTTAGAAGCAGTTTTTCAGGCCGAATTGCCCAAAAGGTTTTTTTTTTTTTTTTGTAAATCCGCCTTTTTTATGAACTTTATTAAATTATTAAAAATACTTGAAAGAAAGAGATCAGCAGAGTCTACTTTTGTTTCGCATGGGATATTTTAACGCATTAGATCTTTTTTGAAGCGTATTCTCAAACAGTTTTACCATTAGTTTTTTTTTTTGAAGTTTACAGGAGAGTTTGTCTAAAATTCAAACAACATTGTCCATATTTGAAGTTTTCTTCAGCATACTCTTCTCAGTACTAAGGTATATTATTTTAATAAATTTCGTTCGTGTTGCTTTTATTGTGTGTTGTAACCTCATAATTCTTCTACGGGAGAACGTGAAAAGATAACAAATCCATCAACTCTGCCTGTGAACGGATCTTTTTGCAAAATTTGGTCTTAAAGACGCTGATATGAATAGACGGATATAGCTAAGGAGATGCTAAGCTAGTTAAGGTCTATCAGGCATTCTTCTGTCTATTACAAATCTCCTCCATGTGTACTGGGCATAATTGACTTTAATCACCTTCACCAAGATTTCTCGAATATTTTATTTAAAAATATACACAACATTATATTCCAAATCATTCCATAGTTGCATAGTCTTTTCATTTTTATTTAACTTTGCCATTGTTTGATAGCTTTCCTAACCTTTTCTTACCTTTTTTTTGAAACCATAACAAAAACTTCTATATATGTATTTATGGGGGGTTTACCCAGAATGTGTTTAAGCCCCTGCTAAATGACGTGTTGTTGGCCAATTTAAGCAGAATTTTTTATGCTTTGCACTTTGCCATTTAAAATTGATTTATTTTGTACAAAATGTAAAAGATTTAATTGGTTTTATGCATCACTCTCTACTTGAGATTTAAATTTTAGTGTTGAGTTGTCCCAAATATTTTAGGTTATGCCAGATCCCCACACAAAAACAAACTTGCTCGAAATAACACAAAATAAATGTGCTTTAATGGAAGATTTTAAAATCCATGAACTCTGCTCTGTAGATGTTTCCATTGAGTATGTTTGTGTGTATTTTGGAAACTGTTGAAGCTTATTTTCCGAGATTTTAATATGTATGAGTTGAAGATGAAGCATTTATGGCACAAACACAAACACATGACGCACTCACACAATTCATTTTTGTTCATTTCTATAAATGTAAGTCTTTGTGTGTACTTCCCCACCCACAAAATATATTCCGCATACATTTACGGTAGCAATAGTATTTTGGCCACAGTTTTCGAATACAACTCTGGGCCTGTTTCGACTCTACTTGGTAGTATGTACTATGTTATGGGCATCATTGTCATATTTGCAAAATATATCACACATACGTGTACGAGGGTTGCCTTTTATATTTTTGGTGTAATTGAGATACAGCAATTATTCATCATTAGCATTATGGAATAAACTGCAGTAAAATTTAAAATCCGAAGCAAGAGAAGTTATCTGTAAAATAAAAAATTGGACTCAAAACTCATTCCTGGATGATCCATTTACTCTTTGACTTTAAGCCTCAGACAAGACTTTTGGCATAAATTTTGTCTTTGCTAGAATTCGACAAGGTCTTTTAATGGCGAAGACACTGCCAAATGTGATATACCATAAGTCACTTAAAACGGGCTACAAAGTAAAATTTAAAATTCGTCAAGGTATTGCTTCACAGCAAACTTATAGCAAAATAGCAAAATTCTATTATATTTTAAAATTTTTTTGCAATTATTTTTAACTCAAAATGTAAGCATTCTTATTTTTGAACAAAGCCGATATATCTTCTAAGTTTTAAACTTAAAAATAAGTAAAATTTTTTTTAATTCCAATTTTTTATCTAAAATAAAATTTTTTTTTTTTTTAATTTTTTTTAACTAAAATATTTTTGAAACTTGAATGAAACATTCATTAAAAAAATACATTTTTTTCTAATTTTTTTTCAAGGAGCTCTGCAAGAGAACAAAGCTTCATAACTTGTTGGGGCAAATAATTTTTCCCTCTGATACGCAGCCTGGTTGACCACCAGTGCTGCCAATTTTTTTGTGCACTTGATATCTAGCTGGCCGCATTAATATCCCCTGTTTTAGCGCAAAGAACAAAAAGTGAATGTGCAGTATGATGGATAAGATAAATAGATGCACAAACTTAGCAAAAAAGCTATAATAAAGCAAGTGGAGGGCCACCCAAATATTTGGGACCTTACCCACAAATATCATTATTACTCAAGTGCAAATACAGCCGTGTGGGACGATTCGTTTACTTCAGTTGTTATTGTTTTTACACTATTTATTACTATTTGTAAACAAACAGCTGATTTTCACAATTATATTTGTTTTTAGCGCTAACACAAAATATGTGTTGTTACTGCTGGCGCCATCTAGCTGTCAATGTGCCAAAAATGGGCAGCACTGTTTGCTCACAAAGGCTCGTAATGAAAATTCCACAATGTCTAAGAACATGCACTTCCCTAAACAGATCTCCCCATAGCAACTGCACTAGATTCATTTCAAACAATAAATTATACAATACAGCCAATATCTCAAGAATAGACAACCACATTATCAAACTAATCCAACATCTTACGTTCCACAGAATTTCATGAAAACAATTTAATAATGGCCCCGTACTATAAAAATGAAAATTATATTAGCATTTATTTTGCTAGATAAAAAAAAAATTTATTCAGAACGAAAGAGGCGTTCCAATATTTTACCATATGTTCAGACGAGCTACTAATAAATCCATTCCGGAAAATTTATTGCAATTGGCAAATTGGCGCTTCAGTATGAGGCATCCCTGAAAAGGACTCACATCCAAAACTCTATAAGTTCTATCAGAAAAACCCTGATCTCCCATAATCCCGAAATCCATAATCCCATCCTCTCCTCATATGTATATGTAACATTTTTGTAAATTTTCATTTGAATGATAACAAGAAAATAATTATTTTGTTTGTTATATATAAGCTTTTTATGGAATTACAATAAACGATCAAAAAAAAAAAAATGAAAATTCCACCTAAATTTTCAGTTATCGATAACTTGATTTATAATCGGAACTTAAAAAAAATGTACGAGGCTTATATTGACTAGTAACTCTATCACATACCTATAGCAGAGATGGACCCGCCTTACTTATTTCTGCCACTTTTTCGAAATAGTTTTGCATAATCTATTATATTATGGGTTCTTGTAAATTTTTGCGCTTTAAACTATTTCAGAAACTTGAGTTTACTTGCTTTTTTATGCGCATTAATACTAGCCCAAATTCTTCGTTTTTACATAGAATCGAATTTTATCTAATCTACTTTTTCCTTGTCGACCGATATGAACTTTTCAAGTGAAGCTAAACATTTGCTGTTTATTATTGTGGGAAATATCAAATAAGGCTGGGTCACACTTAAAAAAACCAGCGCTGGTAATAGCAAGGGCACCCCTCGTCAAGTAGCAGTAGTATTTTGGCCACAGTTTTCTAATATGTAAAAGTCTTGTCCTTTTTGGACTCAAATACTTCGTGGTAGGTACTATATAATGGGCATCATCGTCATATTTGCAAATACCATGCTCAGCAAATTTTCACAATGCAACGTCCTACGATTTTTGGAAAAGTGAGTGACTAATGTTAGTTACGTGTAGCTCATATTTTACTTGTTCATCGTGCCAAAGTTGTTCTAATAATGTAAAACATTTGTATAGAACTTGTACTAGCCGAGGCGCAGGTCTGGAGTGTGCTCTCTTAGGAGTGGGGAACTTGAGGCTAGGTATAAAAGCTACCGACATACATTATTATTTTTTTTTTGGGTCGTTAAGTTAGCGAGTTGCCATTTGTTTAACGCGTCCAACTCAAGTTATGAGTGTCAGTTAAAAAATTGTGGGCTTAGATACTTATGTTCCGCACGTTTTGGAGCATGTTAAGAATATAATGTATGGTATGTAGTTGAAATGATAACTGACAGATGACAGCCTTGTAAACGTGTTCGGGGCAATAAAAGTTGTAAGTTAAACTTGGGAAAAATTCACGCAATGTGCAAAAGCTGTAATAAAAGAGATTTTGATGAGTGCCAAAAAGATTTGACGGTTATAGGTTTAATCCAAGAATACAAACTGTATGAAGAAAGTCAATTTGTCAGATGAAAAACGCGTAAAGCGTTTGAAAAATGTAAGATATATTTTGCATTTATAGGGCTTTAGGTCCGAATAGTTAAGTAGCACTAAACCTTTAAAACAGTAGATTCTCTGGTCGTGCAGTAAAGTCTCTAAAAAACCCAACAGAACTATACTACACTTACTACACTTGCGTACAAACTAATTTGTTTTTGTAAAATATATAATCAATTTGTTAAATAGAAATCGGTAAATGGTTTAAGCTTGAAACTACTCACAACTTAAATTATACATCTTATACATATGTCGTTAAAAAGTGCACCTATAGAGACACCCTTTGAATAAATACCCCTGTACCCCTTTGAATAAATAAATTAATTATATTGAGAATAAAACTGAATAAAACGCAAATGCTATAGATAAAGTTTATGATGCTAAGGAGTGTTGCCCCCTGCACGCTTCACCCGCCAATATACGCACTGTGTTCTTTTTTATATCGTCTGTATCGAAATTTTGTACTTTTTATTTTTTTCAGTTTGATCTAGATCCAGATCCAGCCAACGATATTTAAAAACTAATGTTGCAGATCGACTCAAAACTACAAAAAAGTGCCTCCAACAACTTTTATCAACAAGGCATATTACATAAAAAAATTGTTGCTGTTGTTTTATTATTTATTGCATTTTACTAAAAAATGTATAAGAATTATAATTTGAATTTTTTTTTAAGAAGCCAACAAGAAGTGCATATATAATTTTTATATATTACTAGTGGACCTGGCAGACGTTGTCCTGCCCGATATTAGCGGGTTAGACAACTATTTTGAATTGGAATTTGGATTAAATTAAATTTGTAACTCATCGAAATTGTTTTTGTGTGATCTTCACTTCAGCCTTAAGTGGATCCAGGAGTCCTTTCTCCAGCCGGCTGACGTGTTTGTTGCTTTGGAGGCCTACGGTCTTTCGTTTGAGGTCGAATGTCTTAAGTACCATTCGCAACCTGTAATGCAGCGACTGGATTTTGGTACAGTGTATGAAAAAAAAACAGGTGGTTAACACTCACTAAAAGTATGTCTGTTCGCAACGAAAGCACGATATAAAAGAACTTAAAGCACATAAGATAACTGTCAACTGAATTCCAATGACAGCAAATTAATATTAACATAATGCACTTTCAACCACATTTGACAACTGTGTACACATATACAGTTATACAGTACAACAGAAACGCTCATAAGCGGCTGTGTATTTGTTGTTGTTTTTCCCATACAGGCATTTCATATGAGAGGAAACCATTACTCACATAAAATGTCATAACTAAGGATCGGCTGCACCGATTCCAAACACACAAACCACCTCCACATAGATGGGAACGAACTCTAAAATTTTTGTGTCAATCGGTTCGGCGGTTCTTGAGTTATAAGATTACCAAGGAAATGTAACTTCTTTTTATATATATAGATAATACAAAAAAATGTTCGAGGTATGCTAAAAAAGTAAAAAATAATATTCAAAAATAATCATTCCTTAATAATAGTTTAGTTTTTTTACATTTCAGGGGAACTTAAACATTTTTTTTTTTTTTTAAATTTTTTTTTCTTAAAAAGCCAAAAATCAAGTTCTTGCAACATTTTATGGATGGCATATAAAATTTATGTATTATATTAATTATAACACAAAAAAATGTTTGATGTAGATAAAAAAGGGTTCTTAATAGGTTAGACCACTTTTCGTTCAATTTTCGCTCCCTTTTTTCATATATGCTTTTTTCCGGTTAAAGTTAAATTATTATCAACGAGAAGGAGAAAAAAAATTGAGAATCACCCCAAGTTAAAAAGGGCATCCAAAAAATAAATTATGGAAGGTGGAAACAACTTTTTTATAGAGCGGCTTCAAGTATATTGCAAAATTATTATCAATCGAGGTGGTACTGGAATGTTCTGCACGCTTTTTCCAGCAAACTTCACTGTTGAAGGAACCTAAAATTTGGTAAAATATTGTATCTTGCAGTACATAAAGGCACAAAAAATTAAAGTCGATGTATATTGTATTGTAATGTATATAATATACATGTACCTATTTCTACTGAGTATAAAAAGCAGGAGCCAAATATCCGAGAAACCACAAAACAATTTTCCACAGATAAAGCACTTAAAAACAAATAGACATGATTTGCCGTAGAACTTTTTAAATGCTTTATTTTGTGCTATTGCAAAAATAAATTCAAATCCTTAACAAAAAAGATGTTTATTTTACAAACTTTTATTTGTTGTTTAAGACAACGTTCTAAGAAAAATAACTTTTCAAAATGGTTTGGGCTTAAATAAGGAAATGGACTTTTCATTTCAAAGTTTTAAGAAGTTTCTAAAATATAATTCGACATGTATATGGTTGCTTGTGGTAATGGGCATTAGAAATAAAAAAAAATGGAATACAGTAGGGCCGCCTCTACCTTTTCTACCTTTTTTCTCGAAAAAAATTTGGAATTGGGACATTTTTTTTTTTTTTTGGTGCAAAACGATATTTATACCATCAAGTTCCGTTTTGTACCGATTTTGACGAAAATTGAAAGTTACGTCAAAGAAGCTATTTAAAGGGTAAGTTTCAAGTTGATGTGTTGGGGGGTGTGGGAGAACACACGATTGCAGGGGGTGCGGGTCCGATAAAATTTGAATGTGGATTTGTTGATTAGAGCCACATGAATCAGCTTACCAAAAATGGTGATTCTAGGTCACTTGTTACCATAATTACGCAGAGCCAAATATTGACCCAGTTTATGGGCAAGGGGAGGTGAAATTAGTACATTTTTGACTATAACTTTTGTTGTATTTGTCCGATTTTGTTCATTTTTTACATACAGATGCATGTAACCTCAACGCATCGCTCCGTTAAATTTCTGAAAATGAAAATATTAAGCGGTGTGGCTAAAAACAGCGAAAATCTACTGCGGAGGAACGGGGGAAGATATAGACTTCGTCTTCTCAGGAATTATGCGGACCAGCTGGTAAAGTTTCGTATTTCTAGCTCTTATAGTCCCCGAAATCTAGATGTTCATACAGACAGACGGACACACGGACATGGCTCAATCGCTACCCGAGGTTATGATAATCATTTTTGAATAAAGGACTAGGGGTCTGCCACGCCTCCATCTGTCCGTGACATACATTGCACAAATCTAGTATACCCTTTAGGTATAGGGTATAAAAAGCCAAACTTCGTGCAATTGGCACGAGGATTAATAAATAGGGAGGAGAAACGTCACGATTGAGCAATCTTTCTTAGTGAATCCTTGTTTTCTAAGCAGCCTTTGAGGTCTAGCGGGCAGCAGTTTCCTTGCGAGTTCACTGCGATGACATCTGAGTCTGTCACTGTATCTACTAGTGTGCCTCCCAATCTGCTCTTCTACTGTATGCAGATTAAGGTCACCGTGCAGAGTCGAGTAGCGCACGTACCAGTGGGTGGAATTTTTTATTTGCCTTAAGATTTTGCAGTGCCTGGATACTTTGACAGCTTGCCTTTGCTGCGATGGTCCAAATCTGCAGCCCGTAGAGCCAGATCGAGGCGACACACTGGACGTACACTGCTCTATTTATTCTAAGTGGCAGAGTGCTCTTCGTGTTTAGCAGCCACCACAGTTGCTGCATCTTTTGACCACATTTTTTGCGAGTAGCTTTCAGCTGTGGCTTAAAAGTAAGTAAGTCGCATATCCAGCATGATGCCAAGGTATTTGACTTGATTTGGCTGCTCTAGGATCGTCCTTTTTTGTGTGAAGCACGGGTTGGACGTCTTCCCTGGGTTGACCTTTAAGTTCCATTTCCTGTACCAATAAGTTAGTGTGTCGAGGTACCTTTGGAAGCCGTCAGCTGACTCAAGGCGACAATTCGAGTTGTAGAAAAGAGCGATATTGTCTGCATCCATGTGATCATTGTCAGGGATGGGTAGATTGGCAGTGTAAAGCTACTAGAGCAGCGGACCAAGAACGCTGGCATGTGGGACTCCAGCTTTCATTCGGCCAAAAAAAGAACAGGTGTTTCGTATCTTGAACTTGAATATTCTTCCTTCCAGATAGGACCTAAGGAGAGAGAAATAGGAATATGGAAGCAGCATCTTTACCTTGCAAAGGAGACCCGATCGAATGCTTATTGAATGTTTATAAAGGTAGAATTGCAGTATTCAAGGTCATCGAAAACCTGGATGATATGTGGACCCGTTCAATAGTGCCGTGTCCAGCCCGAAATCCAAACTTGGGATCCTGGAGTATACCAACCAGCTGCTCCCACACCTTCGATATGGATGGCGTCTTCATCCTGCATACCTGGCTTATGAATCATGTGGATCACTGCTATATTCCACTGAGATGGGAAGAACTGAACCCTCAGCATAGCATGATAGAATTTCTTTTTGATGACCAGAAATGCAATTTTCGACAAAAAAGTATTTAAAATAAAAAAAATAAAATCGACTATTAAGTTGTGTATCGGTGAATATCTTTGGAATAGTTGAGGAAATTCTTAAAAAATTCAAACAGACTCAATTTCCGAAGTTCGGTCTTTTAGCCACAAACAATTGTAAAAAAAAGAATTAATTAAGTATTTAATGAATAAAAGAAATTGAATTGGTAATTTAATTTTTTGGTAGGCGAATAAAGATATTTGAACAATTTTTCATTTTTTCAAGTGAAAAATAAAATTTTGATTCAACAAAAAAATTTTAGATTGCTTTCATTTTTTTTAACAATTTTTTATTTTAAAATTTAGAACTGATCTTCACTTTGCTCACTTTTGTTACTCTGTAACTCATATAATATACAATAATTGTGATTTGAGATAATAAGATAATAACTTGAAACTTGCATCGAATATTCATTTTGACATTTTATGATATTTAAAAAGCAAAAATGAATATCATGAACGAGTTTTACGATGATCAAGAACAACACAAAAATCGGATTTTTGCAAATCGTAGAGCATAAATTTCATTAGCTAAAAACGTCCTTAAAATAATATTTCGATTATTTAGATTTAGATAGATATTGTTTTTTAGACGTTTCTATAATAAGGTAGTACATCTCCTAAGCAAATAAAGATAATTGAATAAAAAATTTTCAATAAAAGATAAAATTTTGAATATTTTTTGAACATACGCCTTCGCTCTTTTAAGTTTCCGATCAAGTAAAAAAGCATGAAATTCTGCTATGGGAAAACGGAGCAGGATATCGAAATAAATTTACCAAAAAAGCGTTTAGCGCAAATAATATATTAAAAAAATGTTGGATCTCTATCTCTACAGGTACTTGGAATCTTGGTGTTCATACAAATGTGCGGATGGACCCATTGTGTTGATAAGCATTTTCGTATGAAATACTTCGGCCCCATGCATACAGGGTATAATATTAACACTGCCGAAAAATTAATTGGGGTTGGCGAACGAAGGGTGTAAAGAATTCCGCCCCCTAGTTAGTACAAAGAACACAAAAACCTGCATTTAATTGTTAGCTTAACTCCTACAAAAATTTACATTCAGAGAACGAATATCCCAAAGCCTATTTACACATAATTTTTGAAGTAAAAAATTATTTATGCTATACACAACAAAGTATTAATTTTTGTTCCATGTAGCTCTACCTAAATTAAATTTTCTGCTAAAATTATTTTATGAATTTTAGGAAAATTTAAAAGGCCTTTGTACTGGGCACATCTGAATATAACTCGCCGTAATTACGGATCTAGGCAACATTTGCTTATTAACACAAATGTGATGTGTTGGCTTATTTTCTTTATGGCCAAGAGTTTCCGACACACGCAGACACACACACACACACACAGATACTCGGAACCACTCACACTGCAAGTCCCTAATGGCTTCTGTTCCGGGTTATGCTCACCCACACACACACACACAGTCGGAAGCCATGTGAGGCCTGTTCATGTCCATGTCTGTGTATTTTTTTCTTCGTTTTTTCTCTTTGCTCTGTGTTTTACGTGCTCATTATCTGCGCTTCCGAATAATTAGATTCAATTATCCACTCGTCTGCTGTCTATTGTCAGCACTGACTGCTTTGAGATGCCCTGAAATTTCCATTATCTATTTCTGTAGCATTTATCTGGCTAAGGCAGCTTTTTTATTTTCATTTTTGGCAGGCTTTTTTAAATTCAGACATCGCTTTAAGCTATTAAAAGTTCGGACCAATACACTAATCTGTCAAAGTTTGGAGCTTGCAAATATTTATCAGTGCTCTTTAATCATTTTTAGAGCAAAGAAATTGTCTCGACAAGTATCAGACAGCATAAAGAGTATTAACACCCATCAAAAAGTCAATTGCCTGTTAAATTTTCAAGAATATTCATCAAGTTGAGCAACCTTTTGGCTTTTGAACAGCTACGAAGGCTGTCCGTCGTTTGATGAGCCGGACACGGAGCTGTGCACTACCGTCTACACTGTATGTAGTATGTTTGTATTTCTTAAGAGACACTTATTTATCATTTGTCTCCATTTATTTATCTTTTGGCAGCAACAACAAATTGAACATGGTCTTAAACGTAATGGAACAATTTATTAGCCAGAGTTGAGGCTTCCCAGTAGCCACTTTTAAAGACAATCTGAGCAAGTGCTGAAAATTTAATTTCCTGCCACAATTGCTGTAATAAATATAAAAGCTACAATGATGATAGGTCATTGTATAAGTTAACAAAAACAATTAGTTTTCAATTCTATATCTTGATATATAAACTATTATTGAGTTAGAAAGACAATTTATATTGAATTAATATTCGAATCTGTGGAGGCTGTGGCCTTTATTTTTCACAAGCAAGTTTTTTTTTGCTATGAGCTTAGCACTGATACTTCGGTGATGGGTTTCAATATCTTGAACAATTTTTATTCGAGTTTTAAAATTCTATTCTAAAATGTGAAACTGTGTCGTACTGAACGCGGTCAGATATCAACAAGACAAATTTCCTGGGTTGCTTACATTCAAATTTTTATTTTGTTGTATTGATTGAAACTTCCCGAACATATATATACGGTTTCAACTATATAGTATTCTTAGTTTGTTTGTGAGTGGATTAAAGGTTGGAAGTGTTTGGTATCTCGGCGATCGTCTGCTGTCCAAAAAATGGATCAAAGAATATTCATACAATTTTGTTAGAAGTAAAAACTTTTTTTAGGTGTTACAAGCTCTTCCAAGAATGTCGAGAAGATGCCAATGAAAAAATTCGCTCTGGACCCTCAACAACTGAAAACGTTAAAGTAATGAAGAAAATAATGGAAAATTTTGTAAATTCATTGAATCTTGATTTGTTGTATCAAATATTTTTGTATGATTTAAACATGAGAGGAAAGTTAAAGAAATTTTTTGCAAAACTTCTTAGTTTCGACCAGAAGAACCTTCGCACAGGTGCTGTTGAGTGACGTTAATGAGAACGCTGTTACGATCATAACTGGTTATATGGCTATGAAGTCAAAGCCAAAGACAACAATTCGTCCCAATAGAAGCTGCTAGAAGTACCAATACCGAAAAAGCTCGTCAAGTGCGATCAAATGTCAATGTTTTGCTCACTGTTTTCTTCAATTACCGTGGCTTAGTGCAATGGGAGCTCTTATCACAAGATCGGTTGGTTAACAAGGAGAAGCAATACGTTTGATATCCCCGGAAATTTGGAAAAAATTCATCGCTTTTGAATCACGATAATGCAACGGATGCAACGATGCGGACTTTGGCCACCAAAATACTTAATTGGATTATCGCAAAAAAAAACTTTGTTTGGTAGTAATCGGAAGGCCTGTTTACCATAAAAAGTAAAATTGTAACTTTAAAATCGTAGAAAATATAATGCTTTGAAATTATTTGGCTGGGCAAGGGGACGTGAAATAAAAAGATACAAATTATTGTGATCTGCCTGCATGTATAAGAAGTCCAAATTCCAAGTTTGTTTATTCTATCTCGTATAATCTCCGAGATCTAAATGTTCATACAGATGGTCAGACATGGCTATATATGTTTTTTGTTCTCCTAATTAACTTATTACCTATACACCATACGCAGTGGCGAATCCAGGATTTTCGACGTTTGCTTTGGATTTTTGACTTCATTCTCTTTTCAAATCAAAATTCTTAACGTGATAGCGTAAATTAATAAAAACTATTCCAACTTTCATGATTCCAATACATCATAAATGCATTCTTTCGCTAACATAGGTATAGGGTGGGCCATCTGTTGGTTCGCTTTTTAATTGCATTTTATTCGTATATTTTCCAACAAAATTGGACAATTCATTTGTTGCGTCATTTGAATCTTGTAAGCTTATAGTACGCCTGTACCACTTTTTCGCGTTGTTTGGTTATTGAACGATCCATGACTAAAGTTGAGTAGTTTTGAACTTGACATATGTCGAAGAGAATCCTCTTCGGACGGGTATGCTTCGAATTATAAGTGTTTAACAACCAAACCAACAAATGGCCCACACTATATATCTTTATAAAACATTGGTAAAATTAAAGTACAACGGTCAACACAGGGGTTACATACTAAAACCCCGTAAATCCGCCACTGCCCTGTTCTTAAGGTTTACTTCACAAATACAAGCTGATTACGAAAATTAATTCCGTGTTAGATTAAGTTAGGTTAGGGCGGCAGTTAGGACTGACGTCCCCACTCACATAGGCCAAGAATAGGCTCGTTGTAATACCGCTACGGTGGACTATTCACCACTCTTCCCCACTCAAAAGGTCCCTTATATGAGAGGAGTCCGCCATCCGGCGGCCTGGATGAACCTTAAGAGGCATTTTAGACTCTGTTCGGAGAGCTGAGATAAATCATCAAGAAAGTTCCTTAGTTCTTTTCCTGCGACATATAGCCAGGTTTGCCGTGATATTCTGCACGTTTTCGATGCCCGATTCCACGTTTGGTTTGCAAAGAGAGTGAAGTAATTTCGTATTCTCAGTTTGCAGCTGGCCATGGGTAGTTCCTTGTCTAGCCAGTTCATCTGCAATACAGTTGCCCACGATATCCCTATGTCCTGGGACCCATATGAGGTGGATTGAAAACTGCTTAGCCATCTCCTCAAGAGACAAGCGGCAGTTATTCACTGACTTCATGGCCGATGTCAATGAAGCTAGGGACTTAATAGCCGACTGGCTGTCCGAGTAGATACAGCTATTCTTATTCCGTACTAGTAGGTTTCTTATTGTTGCCAGAGCCCCTGGATTGAAGTGACCTCTGCCTGAAAGACATTGCAGTGATCCGGGAGTAGGAAAGCTGTTCTTCCAGATTGGAACCATCCGTGAAAATCTTTATCGAGCCAGCTGGGCCTGGTATACCTATACTCCACTCCTCCCTGGTTAGAATATGGGTTTTGAATTTGGTTGTGAAGTGTTCCTGCGGGATGCAGGATAAGTGGGTTTTTTTGCCTCTCTCATGTGTAAGGCTGATAGAATGGCTTGTTGTTTACCCACCTTGTCCAGATGCTGGAGGTTTAGTATAGCATCTAGTGCTTTGTTGGGGGTGGAGCCATCTCGACACTCCATACATAGGGATCGATCTGACAATGGCAGTATATAGCCAGTGAACTATGTTTGGAGACATGCCCCATTTAAGTCCAATGGCTTTCTTACATACATATAAGGCGATCGTGGCCTTTTTCTTTCGATCTTCCGTATTCTGGTTCCAGTCCAGTTTGCTGTCTAGGACTAAGCCGAGGTATCTGGCTGAGTCGCTGAATGGCAAGGTGATACCATTGAGCTTGGGATTAATAAGAGCAGGAACTTTGTACTTCGTGGCAAAGAGCATAAGCTTTGTTTTGTCTGGATTGACTCCCAATCCGCTGGCCGTGGCCCTTTCTGAGAGCGTATGGCGGGCGTTGGTCATGCGCTCGCAGAGAGTTTGTGGGTATTTGCCCGAGAAGGCCACTGCTACTGTTCCTTTTTGAAATCTAGTTTTTTAGATATATGAAAATAATCATTTCTACAAAATGCAAAAATTCATAAATTTTATTAAGAGAGTAGTTAACACTTGGTATGCGATTGGAACTCCACCTTGGCTCACGATCAAAGGCTGGAGACCGTTGCTGCAAGTAAACAGATAGAACAGTTCTTAAAATTAGCATCTACTATTAGATTGGCAAGACGTCAACGCCATCCCATAAGTAGACTAAAAGTAGATATTTTGAGACTTTTTCCTTCTCTAACGCTCACGAAGTTTCTTGACTAGGGGATGTAAATGCTAAGAATCTTAATGTCTTTGTAAGATATATAAGATATCTTGTTCCTATTCTAGTCAGACTCTAGTTTGCCTCCTTTCTATCTCCTTCTGGGTAAAAGAGAAAACAAAAATAGTAATATTATTCACCTATTCTTGCTTTGGTGCTTATTTTATGAAATAAATTTAACTACTAAAAATATGTATGATTTTTGTATAGTTTTCAAAATAAAAAAAATAAACCATTTCCAAGCATATTTTCAAGAGCCAATTATTTTTTTTAGAAATGTTACCAAAAAAAAAATTTTTTATTCACGCGTGCTGTTGAGTTGAGGACTTTCACAACAACTAAATGACTAGGGTTGAGTTTCAACTATCCACACAACTTTTTCTCAACCCAGACCCTATTCTACTTTTTAGCTGTTGAGTTGTTGAGCAAGTGTTGCAAAATAAAGCAACGAGTAACTTAATGCTTCTTGATAAAGAGCGGCTAAATAAAAGTAAACAAAGTGAATTTTTAAGTAATTTAATAACGCAAATAAACGAGTTTTTTGTACTAAATTATTATTTCTTAAAAGTGCCTGAATCAGCATCTAAAAGGAGTAGGGTGCCAAATTTAAAATGTTAAAAATTAAAAAAAGAGGAAGCAAAAACTCAGCAATTCAACTAAACTGAACTAACCAAAAGGGATTCATGCTTTAGCCTGTTGAGTTTTTGCGCAACTTTACAACTCTTTAGCTTAACAGCAAGCGTGAATACCCTTATTGTGTTTTGCATGAAATTGAGCATTTTTGCCACTTTTTACATGTTTTGGGAACTAAGGCATTATATCTAAAATATATATAGAAAATATTAACATTTTTTTAACAATTTGCTAAAAATTCATTTATTGTGATCACAATAAATTATTCTGCCAAAAAGCACATTGTAATTTTTTAAAACAGCTTTTTTACATTAATTGTAACCTGACATCTAATTCGTGTTTATTCAAAAAAATGAAGCAATTTATACCAGTTTTATCAAAAAATATATCATTTGGGGTGTGCTTGTTTATAAAGTGTTGAAAAATGAGCATTTACGACTGACCCAGAACTGTAACTACTTAAAGTAGGGCATTCTTGCCCAAAAGAGTATTGTAAAAACGCCAATATCTACAAGGATGAAAATATTTTTTATATTGTTTTACATATTATTAATCGCTTATTTGACATAAATAGATGACAGAAGTAAAAAATATATTTTCTTTAAAATATAATTCAAGTTGTCGTTTAAGATCAAAAAAATATATATTGTGCTTACAAATATCCATTAATTTATTTTTAATGTTTTTTTTTTTTTTTTTTTTTTTTTTTGCAAAATTATCAAAAATACATATATTTTTATGAATTGCAGGTTTCTTATTTTATGATCGCCAATCCAGCTTGTTTAGTTAGAGATGTCTTGTGAGTGTTAAGGAGTCCTGTCAATCAGGAGGCCATCATTTGGTCCGCTTTTCTGTCGGTCTTCTTTTCTTTTTATGTTTTTAAGTAGAATTTTTCTCACAAGAACTTTTTTAACACAAACAAAGCACAGCTGATTGCTATTGCTCACCTTCTTAGTCTGGTATGTATTTATACATTTATGCCTCGTTATTATGCTCATTCTTGCCTTTATGCATTTATGCCCGACAAAGTGAACAGCCCAATTATTATTCAACATCAAAAACACTTATTTTTTACAAGAATTTAATATAATTTACTAAAGCATTAATGAAGTTAATTTTAAGATCTAAGCTATACTTACCCTGTGCTGAGTTAATATTATAAAAATATGCAAAAACCTCTAAAACAGCCCAAAGAAAACTGCACATGCTAGTATTTTTTAAAAAATTATCTTTTAATACCATAAAATTACGTATTTATTAGGGATTATTATATATGTATTTCTTAGCGCTGTGTACTTAATAAAAATTGTTGTTGTTTTTTGAACAACACATCAAATGATTTGCACTATTTAAAACTTAGACTTAAGTGTATTTATATGAATTATGGGTACAAAGTTCTAACAAAATTATTGCTATTATAAACATTTAAGTGCAACAACTTACAAATTAATATCACTATAAATGCGCAAAGAGTATAGACCTAGTCGGTATTGTGTGTCAAGTGGGGTGGAGGCTTGAAAAACATTTACGAAAATCGACATGAAAAAAATTTTGAGCAAAGGGAATTTAGAATTCGGTATGAAAACTATTGGCTGTATCGATCAACTTTGATTGCAAAAATATCTCAGCATTGTCAGTCATCTGTTGGGTTATAATAATAGAGTGAGTTATATGTTGTTGGAACTAGTGCAACAGACTTACCTCCTTTAGCGTGAGCAGTTCGTCCTTGTTGTCATCACACAAGCTGAACAAGGTGGCCGCCTCCTGCAGCGCATAGCGCGGTGTTTTGGGATTAACATAGTTCAGCAGCTCACCACGATCCGCTTTGCCATCGTGATTTTTGTCTATAATGCGCTTAAATTCCTCGCGTCGTTCCACCAGTGTCTTGGATATAAGTGATTTACGCAGCAAATCATCATCATCATCCACATTTAGATCGGAGAATTCCTCCAAGGTAAGCTGATCATCGCCATCCTGATCAAATTGTCGCAATAGATCATCTACCAGCTCTAGCAAATTGGAGACACTAGACTCTGGATGCCGAAATGATAAATACTCATCAATGGTCAATGTAAACAAATCCGTGCGTGCTGCCTCGCTCCAGCGCGCCTTGTCACGCATCATATCCTCACGCGCTTTACGATTCAGCGAAGTATGCCGTATCTCATCATGCTCATCAATGTCCGCCTCTGTCATGCCATGTTCTCTCAAAAAAAAACGATGATACTCCTCCCAAGTTATCAGACCATCCGCTGGCGCTATGTCCACACGCCGAAACTCGCGTGGATTGTTCATAATGGCATCATCAATGTGCTCCACAATGCGCCTATTGATGTACTGCCCCAGCTCCTGTATCGACAAACGGCCATCATGATTGCGATCGGCGCTGAAATGAAAAGGCAGAAATCCGTAAATTATGACTATCCGGCATACTCGTCGTTTTTATCGGCACGCATTAAATGTTGTCTCTTGTCGGTCACATTAAACGGCAATTAAACTGACCCAAAATGTTGTGATAATTGTGCGCCTGAAATTAATAGCCATCATTTATGGTCTGTCCGTCCCCGTGACTTATATGTATACTAGTATATATGTATTCCGTGCATGTAAATTTCATTTTAATAATGCGGTCGAGTCGACTGATAAAGCCTGCCATTTTAGAAGCAATTAAATTTTATCTGCAACCGTCATGGCTACGCCTCCATTGGCTGCTACTTCCTGACGCCCACTCAGCCACCCATTGCTACTGCTTTGCAGCATTGTTATAAATTTAAATTGTGCCTCTGCCTGTTGACATGGTCTAACTAAAGGCCATCCCATTCGCCGGCATCCTAATATCGTGGTAATGTGCTTATGGGTGGTCCAGACCCAACATGGCTCCAATTAAGTAAGCGCTGCACGAGCTCTTATTGCAGCTCTCTGTACGTATTTGTGTACATTGATTTCGCACGTTGCAAAAATTGTGCACTTCTGGATATTCTGAACCAGAAACTTTTCAAAAAGTTATCGCTACAATGCGGAATGCCAACGTCATTTTAAACTTTTACGAAAGAAAGTATAACAAACTTGAACAAGAACTTTGTAATGGAATACGGGCGCAGCCCATCTAATAAAAAATGCCTAGAAAAGAAACCAGGCTATAAAGCGTGCAATGAAATGGCGGAACTTAAGTGTGCTCTTCATGCACTTAAATGGATTGTTGAATTTCATAACAATGTTTTGGGCTTCTGCGTATCCACTACAGAAGCAAAAATATCTTCACGGTAATAACAAACTTGGAACGAAAGTACGTACACTTGTATGCAAATTACAAAATATTTGTGACAAAAAATTGAATGCAATGGAATGAATATATTTTTTTAACCTGAAAAATTCAGACCTGAATTCAGGCATGAAAATGCAAATGCTCATGGTTTTGCAAGAGAAACAAGGAAGGACACATGTAAAAATTTCTCTTTCTATCTCTTTCTTTTGACAAACAATTAAAGCAAAAAATAATAAGCAAAGAGAAATAAGAAAAGTCAATTGTATTTTTTTACTTGACTACATTGGTATTGGTGTTTGCGTTTGTGTGCATAGATATTTCCCTGCAGTACGAGGCGTACTAGTAAGGAACCAGGGAAATGACTAATCAGGTATACAGGACTGATCCGCCAATCCACCAGCAATGCTTTTTACTGTTTATTTTAACATGGGCAAGTCCTAGGGCGTATACAATTGTCCCCCCTTCGCATGAACAGTATACAGTTCAGTATACTGTATACGCTTTCGCATGAGCGGTATATAGTTCGAAAGGACCAGTTTGGTATACTTTATACCGAATTGCATGAGTGGTATATAGTTCGGTGTATAGTACAAAGAAACCAGTTCGGTAATGTATACTGTATACCCCATCGCATGAATGGTATATAGTTTGATATATAGTACAAAGGGACAAGTTCGGTAATGTTTATATTATTATGGAGAGTCTTTGAATTTTTCAATTTTTATTATAGCAACTTAAAAAAAATTTAAAACAACTAAATTAATCTGCTACAAAAGAAAGAATAAGCAAAAGATAATGAGAAGTAAGTAGAACAAACTATGTGTCGTCGTGCATCGTTAAAGCCGGACAAACAATTTAATTCGACTGGTCTTTCACTCGTATACCAAGTGTATCGTGCGTATACAATCATCACCTTACGTGGTAAGCAAGCACAAAGAACGGGCTTTTTCGTTTACAGTATACCAAGTGTATAGTGCTGAACTAGTATAAAACAAGCAATTGCTACCAGCTGTACTGCAGGGTTCTGACGTTTTTTTTTTTATTACACAAAGAAAATTTGCTGTGAAAATTTGACTTTCTAGGTAAGTATTTATTATATATTATTATTTAAAGCATTATTTTTGCTTTATAAAATAATTTTAAAGGTACTGACAATGTGGAGCAAAAGACAACTGCGCAAGTTTCGTCTAACTGAAAAAAGGAACTATGAAAAAAATGTTGACGTATTTGTAAGAAAGACGTCTCAATTGACGTCTGTCATGGGCGCCAACAATAACGGCAAAAAAAGACTGCTTTAAAAGGATTTAAGCAATTTTATAACTCTTTACTTGGTAGGTAAAAAAATATGGGTATTGTAATATTAAAAAAATCTTTTTTGATTTTAGAATGAATACCAGTTACAACGGACTCTGGCCCAACGAACTCACAGCTGCGTAATGTAATGTAGTTGCAAAAAAATCGCAATTTTAAGGCTGCAACCAATCCACTGTAATTTATAATATTAATATATATTTTGGCAAAAATCTGTAATTTTTTAGAGTGATGAAATTTTACACACGTTTTCGTAAAGGATTGAACTCTTTTTGTTTGAGCCTCCTTAGATTTTTTTAAGATATAGATAATCTAGACCAAAATTGGAAAAAATAAAAAAAAAAAATAAAAAAAAAGTTTAACTTAATTAAAAAAAAAACTGTTTATTGGAACTGGACCATATTTCACATAGAGGTAGATATGAGCGCCACATACATTGCAAAAATAGCCTATACCCAAAATATTGAATGGTTTCGGAGTTATAGCCCCAAACAGTTTCAGCATTCCAAGCCAATTACAAAAAGACGACACCACCAATCAATCTGGTTTTTAAAAGTTATATTTTTTTGTAATTTCAAATATTCACATTTAAATTTTTACGGTTTTTCGTCAAAATTGATCATTTTTACATTTTTTGATTTGCATCTTTGTAAGTATGCTATAAAAGTTTCAAATTGTAAATTTTTACATTTTAGTACAACTTTTGAAAAAATGGTTATTAAAACATACTCTTAGGCAGCTAAAAAATTCAAAAAATAGTTAAATTTCCTGGGAGTCAATTTTTAAAATTCAACTTTTAACTCGAATATATTTAAAACCAAAAAGTTTTTAAGCTCAATTTTATTTTTTCTCTAAAGTAATATTTATAAATAATAAAGTGAATGAAGATTTCGTAGCTACATTTATCATGGTAAATGTAGGTTTTTTTTCCGTAAATTATCGCGAAAGCTCATCAAATACAAAATATCAATTTTGATTGTCAATAACTCAAAAAACACTAATTATAATTTAATATTTTTTTTTGCACAGGATACCTTAATATGTGTAAAATCATATTAAATTGTCATTTTGTCCAAATTTTGATTTTCTTCTGGGGGACTTTTGGCCAAAATCTGGCTACGTGGGCCCATTGTGCAGTGTATTAATTTCTCAATTACCAAGCGTCTGGACTGAACGACAGAATGTGTTAAATTCAGTGACAAATGAATGCGTAGATTAATGGCTGGTACTGAAAATTCAGGCATGATTTCATGACTAATTCAGCCCTGAACCGAACTGAAAGGATTTAATTTGTAATGAATATATTTAACGAAATTTACATTACTTCTCATGAAAAAGGGAGTCCTATGACCTCACGATCAATTTTTGCTCGGATTCGTTTTTGGGTGCTCCGGAAAACGAATTTTTTGTTGTCAATAATTTCCGCATATTTCCTTTTTTATTAGCGATAAATTCGTCTATTTTCCTTATTCTTCAGTTGAATTCACATATTGTTTCAAAACGAATCCAAAAAAAAAAATACAAGAATTTGTGGGATATTATACAACAAAAAATTATTTTTTAGGATCTATGTACAAGGCCGTCGAGGTAGAGGTACTGGCCCGGGGTTGAATGTCGTCGAGCCTTAAGCACACTCCTAATTAAATATGTATTATCTTCAAACCTGGAGTCTTTTTGAAAAACTCCGGTTCCATGTCCGTGGGAATGCGCTGCCGACAGGGTTGACTATGTATGAGTTTTACTTCATAATTTTGATATACCATAGTAAAAACATTCAACAAAATCATTGTCCGCATTCCAAAAAATCGCTTTTAGTTTTCAAAACAACTCATACAAATTTTTGTTTAATGGGTAAATATTCTTTTTGCAGAAATTGTGGTCACCATAATGGCCCTGTCAATAACACGATACCAACAAAATTTCTTTTTTGATATTTATACATGGGTACCTACCTACTCTATCTGCTCGGAATTAGGTTAATCTGCTTTGTATAGGATAATTGCTAGAATATCTAAAAACCTACTCGCAATTATTTCACTATTAACTACACAAATAATAATTTTATCTCAGATACAAATGGCTTAGTATCGATTAACATTGCCGTTCGCGGCTTGAGTACTTAATATAAACCTCCTAAAAGACATAAAATGAACATTAAAACAAACTCTCAATTACCCAAAATGAACTTTTATTTTTGTTTATTTCTTTCATTGAGTTTGATTTTCAATACAAGTAAAAACGGTTGCTCCATTTGGGACTTATTAAAATTTGAAATAAATAAAAGTAAATTACGTATTGACATTATTAGCAACCCGTTTAAGATAACGAGTACTATAGGCAATCATTTCAAACCAAAAAGGCATTATTCGAACATAAAGCTATTCAAAAGAAAGTAATTTATCAATAGCTTCTGCTGGATGACCCACATCCGCATATTACTAAGTCATGGCTGACTACACACTCTCCACGGATTCAAACCCACAAGGAGTTTCGTTTGCTGTCCTCTCAAATATTGTATCTCTTATGCTCTTAAGTGGCACCATTCACAAAAAAGTGAATGCCATATTAAAGTTTTAAACAGCTGATTGAGCACAATTTCGTGCACAAGGGTTGCTCACGTTGTTAGTCACTTCTTAGTGAACGCCTTAGTAGAAATTGTAGAAACGGTTTGGGAGCGTTACTAGTGTAAAAATAAAAACTTATTCAGTCAATTTTTACAAAGCTCCACACTATGCTTGAGATAGATCTTAAAGAGAAAAAAAAAATGAAAAAAATGTTACATGTCAATTGGACAAGTATAAAAAAATATATATTAAACTGACTTGTAAATATAAATTTAAATATTGTTTCGTAGCTTTTTATGATCTCTCTGGAATAAGTTCCTTTACGTCAGTCTTTTAAGATACTCAGCTTGGAAATTTGTAATGCAGCCCTGAAAGGTATGCATATATTTTTTTAAGCACCGAATATATATAAGGTTGTAATTAACTTAAAAAATGTACGTTAAGAGAAGAACACGTCGGAGTTACCACCATTTTAGTCAGAAGGGCAAAATAATTTTTAAAAGTCTAGCCTAGATCTTAAAGATCTTACGGTCTAGGATAATCAACCTTGAGATTTGGTCTCCTCTAACTAGTTTTCAGTTTGACCTTATAGTTAAAATGAGTGAAATAAAAAAATCTTTTGATTAATACCAAACAGTATTATAATCAGATCATAAATATTTCGATTTAAAAAAAATATGTTTTTAATCGTATTAACATTATTATAATCGGATAAATATTGGCGAAAATCTCTTTATACTATTTTAGAGGTCAAAGTTTAAATGGCCTCAGTTCGGGTCCGGTGCTGACTATCGTCGGACCCCAAGCGCACTCGTGTTTTCCGAAGAATTTAAATGTTCAATGCTTTTTTCAAATTTACCCCCTTTTAAAAAATTCCTATGCCGGGGAAAATAGACTAGAACTTTAGATAAGGACGACTCAGTTGATACAGTATTGACCTTAAAACTCAAAATCGGTTGTAGATATATTAATTTTTTTACTTTTTTTATATCAAGTATTTTTATTATGAATTAAAATCATTGGTTTGAGTCCCAGACGTGGTAATTTTTTTTTATGCAGATATAAAGCTATGACGTTCGCCATGTTTTCTTACGGGGCTGTACAATTTTTATTTGATATAGAATTTAATCGATAGCTCATAAAGATTAGCTTACCAGTAACCAAAACAAATGGTAAAGAAATTAGGATCCGAGTAGCTAATGCAGTTTGGGACTTGATAGCTTCTCCAACATGCTTGATTTTTTTTGAAAACTTCGCTGCGTGCATAGCTTAGTACATATTACTAACAACAAGAAGTTTGCATACTAGTTTTAATCCCCATATGATCTGAGCAAAGAATATGCAATCGGAAACCTCAAGCTTATACAAAATGCACTCTCGTTTTGTAAATAATCCCTCGTTACAAGAGCACGTACTTTGTGAGTTGAACTGAAGCGACTCGGGCGACTGGGCGACTGGGCGACTGTACTTCCGTTTTGTACAAATGCAAAAATGTGTGCAAAACGTAGTCGACAAATAAAAAACTTTTATCCTAAGTGCACGTGCTGTTATACATAGTATATAGATGGTATACTATATACAGAGATAGCAAAGAAAAAGACGTAGAAAGCATAACAAACTGAAAAGTTCTTTTTGGTTGTTTCATTTTTTTCCCGAACTTGCAGCACACAACGCAGTAACCAAAACGCATAAGAGAAACTCAAAAGAGAAACAAAGAGAGATAAAAAAAATGTGGTACAGTCGAGGCGGTGCCCGACAGTGGCATACCCTGTACCTTTTGTGTCAAAAAAATTTTTCCTGCATATTCCATCTAAGAACTTTCCAATTGGAATTTATTTTTTTTTGGTGAAAATCGATATTTATACCTATAAGTTCCCTAAATTTGTACCCATTTTGATGAAACTCGAATGTTACAACAAAGAATTTATTAAAAGTATACGGGGTAAGTTTCAAGTTGGTATGTTGAGGGGTGTGGGAGAAAACACGGTAAATCGATTGCGGGGGGTGGTGGGACCGCATCGATCAAATTTGGATGTGGATTTGTTCATTAGAGCCACATGAATGAGCTTACCAAAAATTGTGATTCTAGGTCACTTGTAGCCATAATTGCGTAGAGTCAAATATTGACGCAGTTTATAGGCAAGGGGAGGTGAAATTTGCACATTTTTGACTATAACTTCTGTTGTATTTGTCCGATTTTGTTCATTTTTTACACATAGATGCATGTAGCTACAACGCATCGCTCTGTTAAATTTCAAGTGAAAATACTTAACGGTGTGGCTAAAAACCGCGAAACTCTACTGCGGGGGAAGGGGGAAAGATATTGACATGATTCAACAAACTTCATCTGCTTAGGAAATATGCGCACCAGCTGGTAAAGTTTCGTGTCTCTAGCTCTTATAGTCTCTGAGATCTAGGCGTTCATACGGACGGACGGACGGACGGACGGACGGACGGACGGACGGACGGACATGGCTCAATCGCTACCCGAGGTTATGATAAGCATTTTGGTATAGAGGACTTGGGGTCTGCCACGCCTCCTTCTGTCCGTTACATACATTGCACAAACCTAGTATACCCTTTGTACCTATAGGTACAGGGTATAAAAAATGGCGTATAGCATTTCAAAATGGCGGATCACACAAAGTAAGCAAAGCCGGAAACGTGGCCGCAGATTAAAAAAACGCGCAATAAAGAAGAAGAAAAAAGTTGACGCAAGTCAAGCAACTTAAAATCGCTTTAGTTGCAAGTTTATTTATTTAACTTCTAATGCCTCAACTATATGCTAATGAAACCACTGTGCGGTGAAACTTGCAAACACAAACAGCAATGTAACCAAGCAACCCAACCAAATCCCAATTCAAACTGTGCTCGACATGGATACCAACAGGCAGACCACAGCCCTGAACATCCACCTCCACCTCCTCCTCCATCCGAACTAACTCCCAAACTGCACCAACTGTGTCACCGCGCGCTGTCGCTGATTATTCCGGTGGTTAGTTGGCTTTCCCACACGGACGCGCGTTAACTTTGAATTCAGTTTTACTTTGTTCCAGTGCCGCTCAGTGCCATTTGGTGGCAAATTAGATGCCGCACAGTTGCAAACAATACTAAGTTCCTGCCTTACTGCCTGACTGCCTGCCTGCCGACGAGCTCTTTAATATCTGACACCTGTTTCGGTATTCACACTTCATTAACATGGGGATAATATGCTTCCGACGGCTGTGGAAATGCTTTGTGATCTCATTAGACACCTGTCATATGCATACTGTGCACAAGTCAAAGCAAATTCAAGATGCCCTTAAGGGGCGAAAAATAAGCCAAAACAGCATAAAGCTTTGGTGGAACAGTTGACAAATCTGACATATTCGAGAAAACTCCACGGAGATGTGATGCGTTATAAATAATTCCCATCATGTACTTACACATTGAGATATTGAATTTATTAATGTAATGCTTAAATTTAGAATTTATGTTTTCCTATTTAATTTCAAACGTTGATGCATAGAATGACTGTTTAAATATCTTAAATCTTTAGCGCGTAGGCTTTTGTAGCAAACAGCCAAAAAAGCTCAGTTACTAAACCTCTACAAAAAACTTAAACTTAATTAAAAGCAAAATAAAAACTTATAAATTAATTAGCCAAGCTTCGAAACACGAAACGTATACGTTTGGTGCTCTCAATTTCACCAAAACGAAATTTTTTGTTAAATAGTTTAAAAATTTTACGCTTTTTAAACTGAAATAATTTTTAAATATTCTTTGATATTTCTAAATTCGATTTATGCAAATTTTAAGTAGTTTATTTCAAAACAAATTTTGGTATACACTTCTTAACTACTGCAGTGTTCGTCCAATTTATTATACAGTCAAACTTTCCTTCAACGAATTATTTTATATTAGAATTTTTTTTCAAACCTAATCTGCTCCACTGACCTCCTCAGATTTCTATACTACTTATAAGGAATTTTTTGCACTTGAATGGAATTTCTTTTTTTTTTCAATTGAATTTCGAAACGAAAAAAAATAGTCACAATCAAATCACTTTTATTGGGATTTGACATTTTTCAGTGAAAATGTAAAGTAGCCTTTCCCTTTTTTCTCGAATATTTACAGAGCCGATCAGAAAAAAAGGAGTTTAATCAAAAAAAAAAAACATACTAATTTTTTAAATAAAAAAAAAGTTCAAAAAACTTGAAAAACAAATGGAACTTCTATATAATATAACCCCGATATCGAAAAAATAAAATAATGTTGTCTCCCTTTAGATAATAAGGGATCTTATTTGAAAGTTTGGTTGCTGTAGCTCTTACCATCTTTGAGATCTACGCGTTCATGCAGACGGACAAACGGACATGTGCATATCGACTAATCTAGTCACGGTGATCATACTTTGGGTAACAAATTTGCAAAATGTTGATAAAAAATTATAAATCCTAAACTAAACATAAAGTACACAACAATTATTGGAGAACATTATGTTATTGAATTTTCTTTCCTTTTCGCTATCCTTTAAAAATATAGTCAAAAATATAAGACTTTCAAATAAATATTTAAATAAAAGACAACCCAAGGAAAAAACTAAATTAACAATTCTTGCCTCGGATCACAAAATTATTTTCCGGTTCTACATTTGGGAACATCCATTCACCAAAAAAATGTTCCAAAATTGTTGCCCCGTGTATTTCAATCAAAAATTGATACGAAAAATTTAATAAATAAATTTTCCCACAGCCTTCATACGTTGTTGGCAAATTGCTGCAAGGGATATATATGAATAAATTGAATTTAATTTTTGTTTAAAAAGAACGAATGTCTATTTGGAGTTTCTTTGTAGTAACCAGAAAAATCTGGAAGTTAACCGCAAAATTCTTTTGGTCAGAAATAAGGGAAGTGAGGTGAGGAACTACCATAGGATGCACTAAAAAATTAAAAAAAAAATATGTTGAGACCCTTCAAGATTTGTAAGAAAAACTAAGAACTTAGCTTTTAATTGCTTTAGTTTAAACTCCTGAAGGGCTTGTGCTATTTTTTCAAAAAATTCTATACTTCGCATGTACGATTTTAACGCGATTTTCTTTGCATATTTGATTTTATTAAGAGTAGTTGGATTTAAAAACTCAAATCATATTTCAAAACCTAACATAAGCTTTACACAGAGATCCGCTCAAACGGTTGCTTAAAATTGGACAACTGTTTATAATTATATAAATATTATGTTGAAATGTTTGCTATATCTATAAATTTTAACGTTGCCGCATACAAAACAGCGTAAATAATACTAAAATACAACCTGACAAATAAAACAAAATTAATTAATTATTTTCATCGCAAAAGTTGACAAAAAAAAATTCATTACCGAGTAACCACTAACGATACTCATTTTGCAATTTTAAATAACAAAAAAAAAAAAAAATTATTTCTCTATATTCTAGCTGACATATTAAATAAAAATATATAAAGGGTCCTCAATCTTGAGGTTTTTTTTTTAAATAAAAAAAAAAAAACACAAAAATTTCAAATGAATCGGAAAATCTTTATTATCAATAGAAACAACCGTTCTTGCCATTCACTTTTTAAAAATAATCCCTTTTATATATTGGCCGCAACTGCGCCGTAGCTTGTTCAAGCGGAGGTTCCAATTTCCGATGACGCGTTCGAGCATAATGGGACTTGGTGGCCAATTCACCGGTCCAGAGCGTGAAATTAATTGTTCACCGAATTGGTTCCTCAATATGTCCATTGTTTCACGAGCTGTGAGGCAAGTTGAAACCAAATGTCGTCGACATCTCGGGCTTCAATTTCAGTTAGCAAATAGTTCGTTATCACGGTGCGATAACGGTCGCCATTGACGGTTACGGTCATTTTTGAAGAAATATGGACCGATGATTCAACCGGCCCATAAACTACGCACTGAACGAGTGTCATCTATTCGGTCGAGTGTCATCCAATAATGAATATTGGGTCTCAAATTTGTTGGTGGTATGGCGAATAGTGGTCTCAGTAGGTCGATTATGGCGACCATAAAATGGCCTAAGCGCGCGAAAAACATTCTTTACAGAAAATGAATTTTCGTAATATAATTGTACGATTTTTAAACGTTGTTCGGGTGTAAGTTTTTCCATGATGAAATGGCAATGGAAACTGAATAAACAGCACATGGCAACTTGACAGTACTTACGCGTGGTTTATCAAAAAAACCTTATTGAAAAAAACTCAAGATTGATGACCCTTTATATAAATTAGTCGCAGCGGTGACCGAGCGTGACATACTCTATTTCCCAAAAAGAATCATTATTTTTATTACTTTGTAAAAACGGTTGCATTGTGTAGAAGGGACAGGTAGATTTTTGGAGAAAAGGTTAAAATTTCATAAATTATTAGGCTCACATGGCCGTTGCATACTAGACTAAACTACCAAATTTTTGGAATAGAGTCCATTTTTTTATCTTAATATTAGCTATATTTTGTATTATATTATGTAGCGAAAATAGTATACATATATGGGAATTTAGTATTTGTTGAATGCAAATAATAATTATTTTGGTATAAAAAATTTATGGTCTACCACGCCTTCAAACAAATCTATAATATACCTTATGTATAGGGTATAGAAAAAAAAGTTTTAAATTCACATTTTTTTTTGTTTGGATCCATGAATGCTCTCAGTTTGCGCTAACATGACTTTGATTTTTAATATACAGCTAAAAGCAATATTAAAAATAGCGAAAAAAAAAACGATTCAAATATTTATATACAGCAATATACAACTGTTGCATAGCGAACATATCTGTGTTATGAAAAAAAATCAATATTGTTGTTGAAATTTTTTTGGTAAAAGATAACTACATAAAAATTTTAATTGTATTAAAATAATTGTTTTTAAGCTTTTTGTAGGATTTTTAGCAGACTGTTTTTAATAATATTTATACCCAAATGTGCTGAAAATTTAGAGGGTAAAGAACAAATACGCCCATATACTCGTAGTATATACTTACTAATATAAAAAAAAATGTCTGTCTAACTGCGCGCTGAGGACTCAAGTTTAATGGATTTGTAGCCTCAAATTTAGTCAGAAGGTGCATAAGACAGTAAGATTAAAGTTATGTAAAGGAATTCTATTTTTAATCTTTGAAACTCGAAGATTTACTAACATTAAGTAAAAGCATATAAGGCTTTAAAACCCATGCTTAGACAAAGACTTGTGCGGATGAAAAATGCTCCTCTGTAATGAAATTAAAATAAAAATGCATTCAATAAATTTTTGGTTTTGTCTGACTTCGATAATGTCAAATTAATGATTTTCAAGTTACTTCTGTTTTTGATCGCCATATCTGATATAAATAATCGGCCGCGCTCCAAAACACGAAGAAACAAAACGAATAACTTTTGTCTGTTTTCGTTTTTGCATGCTCACAAATCCGCATTTTTTGCTGTCGCTACCTACTCATATTTCCCTTACTCTTTGTTAGCACAGCTCAACATCTTTCAAGGGGAAATTATTCACGACTATGCTATTCTTATTACGAGGGAAATTTTTGTATGCAAAACATGCCCCAAGTTTGTGTATGTGGGTTACCAAAAATTCGTTTCAAGTTGTGCCCACTACTTTTTTTTCTTTTGAACCAGAAAAAAATAATTAAAAAAGATGGCGTACGTTAAAATCGGGCGCGGACGACTTTGGGATACCCTGCACCAACACATTGCAATCAAATCCGATATATTGCTTACGAACTCCAAAAGATATTTCATTGACCAATTTGGTTACGATATTTTTATAAACAAATAAAAAAAAATCGTTTTTTGGTTCTATATATAGTCAACCGATTTTGATCAAATTTGGGACAGTGACTTCCGAATGCCAAATTTGGTTTCGATATCTTTATAAACAATCGTATTATGCCCTAAAAACTTTTTTTGATCGATCGGTCCCACGGGAGCTATATGATATAGTCAACCGATTTTTATAAAATTTGGTACAGTGCTGGGGAACTCTAAAAAACTTCTCAATACCAAATTTGGTTACGATATCTTTGTAAACAAACAAAACAGATCGAAGTTTGCACCAAACACGATTTTTTGACCGATCGGTCCTATGGGAGCCATATGATAAAGTCAACCGATTTTGATCAAATTCGGTACAGTGCTGGGGATCTTAAAAGCTTTCGAATGCCAAATTTGGTTACGATATCTTCATAAACAAACGAATTATCCACCTAAAACTTTTGGTTTTTTTCGAGGTCGTTTGAAATACCCCTATGGGAAAAAAAATTCATCTCGGGTTGGTACAACTGGAAATAATTGCGAAGAAGTGAATTAATTTACACCCAATTCTGTTTTTACAAGGTATTTTTAAACACGGTTTTGAAATGACACGGTCTAGAAAATACCATTTTTACAAATTTAGACCGATAAAAAAACTATTTGACTGAAATTTTAAAGAAATATATTTTTATTAACCTAATCTTTTAGAAATTTACTTAGGGAATTCCTTTTTTTTTTATTTTCATAGCAAGTATTTACTTCATGTCTTTTTTTTTACAATTTTTTTTCTGAAACATATCAATCGTGTAAAAACACAATTAGGTGTAGTTATAATTTATACTGGCATCGCAATTATCAGGATCGTCCTAACATATAAATACTTATATAGCCAACCCTCGCATTATACAGCAGGCCCACGGGTTCTCGAATTTGCTGTTTACGAAATTTAACTTATATAAAAAAAACTGGCACTAACTCACCTGGCTTGGTGTATCATGTCATATGGCCTTTAGAAACGGAATATTTAAGCATTCCGCTCATTCTGTATCATGGCTCAAACAAAGTTTGACATATTTGAGATACGCTTTATCAGCACTAAATTAAATTAAATTGTAATAAAAGTTCCATTTGACCTGAATTGCCATAAAACCATTTTTCTAAACGCAAAACTTTTTTGGGGAACCAATGAAATTTCGATATTGTTATGAATAAATTTTGATTTTTATACCCTGCACCCAAAAGTTAAGGGCTACGTTTATTTTGTGCTACAAAATTTTTCGTGTTATACGTACTATATCTATGTTTATGCCAAATTGTTCAGGACGACAAAGAAATTTGTTAAGCCATGGCTGTCAGTCTCTCAAACATGAAACAAAGATGTAAAAAAAGATGGTCTAGTAATTAGCTGGTATTTAGTATTTAATATTGAGCCCCTTTTTGCCTAGAGAATTGAATTTTGGCACAAACGTTTTGAGAACTTTGGGAAAAAAAAATCGATTACTAAAACAGGGTGAAGTCTTTAGGCAAACGAATACACAGTCCACGCAAAAGATTTTCAAAGCTTACCCCAAAATAATATGTATTACGTAAAAACTCGACAAAAACAAGGAATATTCAATATATATACATGTAAATGTAAACATATCCCGAAAATCTGTTGAGAAATTTGGGAGAAGAGAATTGTCAAGTAACCTCCAATTGCATAGAAGTTTATTTTTAAAAATTTTATTGATATACTTATGTGGGATTTTTGGTAATAATGTTTAACTCAAAAAATTTCCATAAAAAATTGAAATCTGTTATCAACCTAGTATATATCAAAGCCTTTTAGACTCGGTCGCAAACTGTGTAAAATAAGAAAGGGTATAGGGCATATTATAATCGGGATGACTTGACTGTTAACGAGCCACATCTTTTTTTCCATCATGGATTAGTTATGCATAGAGCAGATATGCGCATAAAATTTTCCGCAATGCACAAAACTTTATGTTACGATAAAAAATAAAAAAAATTTATAGTGTGACCAGATGGCAGTGATAGTTTTTCCAATTGTTACGTTTCAGATCTGTCAAAGTTGGCATTGATATCACAATGCAAAATGTTCAAGCATGGCTATAATTTTTTTGGAACTCAAACCACAAACCAGATAGAGATTGGTTCAAAGTGAGGAAACGGCCGGGTTTCAAGAAGAATTGTATATAGCTTGATTGGGCATTGCCAGAGAGTCAATCCGGCTCTTTCTGCGATTTGATTTATGCCTTCCTCCGTCTAAGATTATGACAAGCATTAAGCATCATAAAACTTTAAACTCAAAACAAGTCCAAATAATATTAAAATATCACAAAAAATGCTCAAAAACTAGAGAAAACTTTTTCAAATAAAGTTTAAAATTCTTATTCTTATTTTTTAGTAAGCCTAAAATTCTTAAAACAGGCCAAAAAAATATGAAATAAGATTAAAATTCCTGAACTAAGAAAAAAAGCTATCAAGACCTTAAATTCTCAAAAGAAGTCTTAAAAATCCTAAAATAAGATAAGAATAAAAAATCTCGAATTAATAAAAAATAAAATTTAAATTAAGATTTTAAGCATAATAAAATTCCAAACTTTAAACAAAACCGATTTTTTTTTTTTAAATAAAAGCAAAAGCTCTCAAACTTGACCTATTTTTCTCAAATTGAGATAAAATATCTACAATAAAATATAAAAATATAAATTGCCATTTTCAGTGCTCTAAAATTTCTAGATTTTTCAAAATCCAAAAAAAAAGATTTTGGATTTAATATTTTTTTACAATCTTCTTTTAAGCTCGAAAAATCGTGTTTTTCAAAATTTTTGGTCATTTTATTCATGAAATGAGTCCAACTCCTACTTAAGATTGAGATTGAGCAAGATTGTTATAAGTGCGAAAATAAAATTAGAATCACGATTTGGGACTTTTTTCCCCCCATTTTAAAATTTTTTTTGTTTAAAAAGAATTCCTTCTATTCTAGAAATGATAACAATTTTTTTTGCATATGAATCAAAAAATACTTATTTCAAGATTGTACAAAATCCAAAAATAAGAAGTTGGTCACGATTTTTTAAATTTACCCGGATTATTTTGAGCTTAAAGATTCTCACTTCAAATGTTTTTTTCAGTGTACTCATAATCAAAATTTATTAGGTTTATTATATTATAAGATCGGTATTCTTAAAGTGTACATAATGGCATGAGTGTAGCTTCAAAATAAATCTACCATTATGGTTTTATTTAATTCTCTTTTTCTTTCGTGCTTCTCTGGTCACTCTAAATAGTTTTCAGCATTTATAATTTTAAAACACCTCCAAAACTATTTTAAATCTTATAGTCAACTAGTCATTATAACATTTTTTAAACCTCAACCATACCGGAATTTAAATTATTTCTTACGTCAGCGATTTTACTAAGAACTTAACCATCCAAAAAAAAGTATTACACGTAATTGTACACCACATTAAAACAAAATTCTTTAAAATAAATACACAATAAATTTTATACGTATCCTCCACCATTATTGTTTTATTTATAAATATTTATTTTTCTAATGTTTTGATCTTAATAGTTTTTTTCTATTTATATGTATGTGCATTAGGGTGGCCGTTTTTGCAACATCTCACGATTTTAATAACGCCACCGCTCAAAAGTTTCCCTTTTTACCTGCATATAGCGCCTGTAAAATTTAAAGACGATCCGAAAGTATTTGATGGTCACGGAAATAAGTCAAAAATGACGAAAAATTGCATATGAATGCATAAATAGCGACCAAACCGTAAGTTTGACAAAAATAAGTTCCAAGTGTAATTGGTGAGTAATTCAATTATCTAAAGTCAAGTTATCGAATTATCGAAATCAGTTTAGTACAACCAGAGATATTTCCTGTTAAGTAGAGGCACCAGCATTTTGGTGAGAGGATTCCAACATTTTTTTAAATTTGTAAACTAGTGTAATTAATCAATTTAATCAATTTTAGAGCTCACCAAATTTATTCAGGCTGATTCAATATTTTTTTAAAATTGTGTTAAGATAGATATGAGACTTATTTTCGTGTCCATCAAATACTTTCGGATCGGCTTAAAATTTTACAGGCGCTATATGCAGGTAAAAAGGAAACTTTTAAGGCGGTGTGGTTATTGATATCGGTTTAATAATTCGCCATATCAGCGGCGACCACCCTTTTTTTTTTTTAATTTAAACGCAAACCTGCTCGAATTTTAGAGCTTAATTAAAAATTATTTTTAACGTTTATTTCCATCTTGAAGCTACTGACAAATTTTACTTAGAACTTTTTAAAATTTAAAAAAAATCATTACATATTTGTAACAATGCAACACACTAAAAAACAATCTTCAACATAAATCCAGCAAAAACTTGCCATAATTATTGTTTTATTTAAATTTCTTTTCCTGGTCACACTAAATTTTGAACTGTACCTTTATAAATACCCTTCAAATCTATTAATAATGATATACTAATTTCAATCATTACACCATTTTATTTAAGCAAAAATAATCGATTATGTTTATTTGATCCCTTAACCATAAAAAACGTATAATTATGCACCACATTGAGCTGAATCAAGTGCTGTCTCCCAATGTTATTGTTTTATTTAAAATGTTCTCCTATTGTTCTCATCTGATCAACCTGTATAGTGTTACCAGCGTTATTTCGTTTATGTCTTTTTAAATGCCATTCAGAAGTTGGCTGTCAAATTAATTCGTAAATATTGTATTTATAAATAATTCAATAGAAGTATGTATATATATTTTAAAAATTCCTATGTATGCCATAATCAATTTTGTATATGGAAATGCACAGTTATACAATTTTAATATGTTAAATTTTAGCTCAACACCTGCCAACCCTCGTTCAAGTCAACACCTCTTGTTGCCCCAGCGCTATTCGGTACATAAGCCCCTATATATAAATTTAAGCCCTTATCAAATATTAAAACCGAATCAACCCACACACACACGCACACACATAGATACAGATGAATTTACATTTACTATTCAAGTTTGCCCTTTGCCTGAAACTTAACTCAACTATTAAAACATAAATTTTCATTAGACCAAAGTCAGACAGTTCCAGTTCCAGGTCCAGTTCTAGATACATATTGTATACTAAATGGGTTACATTGCTATCGCAGCTGCTACACAAGGACCTCCTGCCATTTCCATTAAAAATGCTAGTCATATTGATGGCATTAGAGACAGCTCCAATCATAGCCCGAGTAGTAACCCATGCTAACCATCACAGACATCATAACCGAACCAAAGCGTTTGGGCCAAAGGAGTTTTACCAAAAACTGCTTTATTATTTATTGAATAGAAATGAGTTTTGGCACAATCATTTGCAATTTTTGCGGTTGATTATGTGGGTCGCTTCAACTTTGAACTCGGAAAGTTTTCAAAAACAATAAATGGAAATGCATTGAAATATTAGCAGCAAAATTGTCGTAGATGTGAAAAAGCAAAATTGCATTTGGACTTGTATTTAATTTGCTACTGTTATCGAAAATAAGCCATAAATGGACTGCTTTGTAGCCCAAAAGCATTAAATTTCAATTTGGATCAAGCATGACTTGTGACTTTGTCAAGCTACCAATCATCGGGTTTTTTTTTTTGTGCCTTACTGCACTACCAAAGCTCTGTGAATATATGTAATATATCAAAGTAATTGTGTTTGCAATTTTACCAAGTCATAAAGTACTCAATATTAGATTTATTTTTTTCAGCATTCTTTTTGTTTCCGGTACTCTTGCGTAAAGAGTATTATGGATTAGTGCAATGTGTTTGTAACAAGCAGAAGGATAGTCCGTCAACCGTATAAACATCGGGATGTCAAAAAGAGCTGAATAGCAAAAATTTGAACAAAAAAAAAAGAAGGTCATTTTCCTTAAAAAAAATAAAGGAGTAATTCTATGGAAGGTAGTGCTAGGTCAGTACAGTGAAAACATAAAAGGATTCTTAGGCTAAACACTACTTTTTGTCTGTTTTATAAATTTATTGAGGTATAACGCAGTCTAAACCAGGGCCGACTTACAAGTAATTTGTAGTCTGCTGGGACACCGTCACACAGTCACACTGCACTTCTCTGTAATTTTATTCTTATCTATCTTGTTTTATTTAGACAATTAATACTAGTTACGTTTTATTTATGCTTAATACTAAAATCTAGTTACTTTATATTCATAATATACCAACAGTTTATATACTATTGTGACGTAGCCAGCCAGGTAGCCTCATTACAAATGTTTGATCAGTATATTAAAACCAAAAAATTGTTTCTCCATATATTTGGTCTCACCTATCCAAAAGTGATATAAAACATACTGTTACAAAAAGAATTAAATAACCTAGATTATGTTCATTGATTATTTGAATGTAGAACTTAACATTATCATGTCCGTTTGTATGAACACCTAGATCTTAAAAACCAAAACAGCTACATATGGTATACAACATTTTACTTAAGAATGCTCATTACACTCTGCAAAAATTTTGAAAATATTTTTTAGATCATTTTAACTGTAGATTATAGTGCAGAGTAGAGTAAAAGCAAATAAGGATTTAGGGTCTGCTTAAGTGATTTTCAGAGATATCGTCACACCAAAGACAAAGACACTGAGTTTACATTGCCTTTGGTCGCACGTATCCAATACTGATGATTATTAGAAAGAAAACTAAATAACCTTAAATATATTTCTTAATTATTTTTATGTAAAACTTGTAGTTTAGTTGTGATAACATTTTTCTTCAAAAATCTTGATGAATTTCAATTTATAGTAAAAATAAAATTAAAATTATGCAGCCACACAGAAAAAAAAAAGTATCGTCATCTGGTCATCATCCGAATACTCTAAAAGTTTGGCCCGAGTCTGATTTCTATTCTAAGCTCAAAAAAAACCACAACATTTTTTTCTGGAGATCGTTTGTTCGGTGATGTTTTTTACATGTTTTTGGGGTCGCTGAATACGAAGAGAGATAACCTTCAAAATACCTCATTTTTGTGGCTTTTGAGGTTATGTCTCAAATCTAACGTCCCTGGTTCAGCGACCCGTCTAACGCATAGGAGACATGGTCAGGCTTCTGACAAACCCCAAAAAAAAAGTATTTTCGAGTCCTGATGATAGACGATGTATTATATATGAAATTGGGGGTCGCTGCATCCGATTCCGTGATCCAAAAATCCTTAACACGTCAGGGTTAAGATAACCACAAAAATAATTCATTTTATGGGATTTTTGGAGATTTATTTGACCTTGGATTTGGATTCAGCGACTCTAAAAACGATTTTACTAATATATGGTCTGACCTATGGTTTCGAAAGATTTTTTTTTTTGTAGCTTTATTATTACTAAAAATAAAAAAAATAAAAGAATTTAAACTAAACTATAAGTTCTACAAAAAGCGATTAAAGATCAAAGATCAGATAATTATAACAAAAGATATAGGGCAAAAAAAAAAGACTAAAAAATACAAGGACTTAAACTAATTATTGGGTTCAGAGCAAATTTTGAATTCAAAAAAAATTAAAAATGAATTAAAAAATTTAAAAAAATACAAAAGGGTCTAGCTGGATAGGGTACTGGAAACTGCCCCAGCGATGCGCCTAAAACTCTCAACTTATTAAAGTAAAACTTTGCCCAAATAATTATTTTTTATGAAGTTGACTGCAGGGTATTCTACAGTCGGATATTGATCCTACTGATTCACTTTTTTTGCTTATGGGCTGCAGCAAGCTGCTTTTAAAAATATTTTTGTCAAGTAACTGTGATTTGCTATACTTGGGCAAGGAATTTTTCTTTTTAATAGACTCGTCTTAAAGTCCTTTTTGGCTTTTGTTGATTTTTTTTGTGATTAGACTTTTCAGCTTAAAATCTTTCATTAAATCAAAATTTGAAACATTTTCGACCATCGATTGTGGGTTTTACAGTTTTACAATTCATTTTTACGAAAAAGAAATTCTTTAAATATCTTTCGTTTAAAATATATGATATAAAAAAAAATCCAATCTAAATAGTAGATTAAAATTAATTAATCGATAAATCAATAATTCAAAAATTTTGCGTACAAAAATTTAATACATTTTTCTATTTAGAATATATATTAAAATAAAATCATCAAAGTTTTCTCTAACTCTTTCAAAAGTATAACGCTTCACTCAATATAGTATTTTCGCAAATTTTTTGCACGAATTTGGAATTCTTATCGCTAGATGACCATAATGCTATTCGACTAAACAAACTTGCCGATAACACAATTCGATTAAGAATCTCTTTTACAAAACCATTGATACGTAATATAAGAATAAAAACCGAGATAAAGCTATAAATACTTGTAATTATTCATCGTCTTTGTGAGACATTCATTTTTATTTAAAGAATTCTGTTCTTTCTGTGGTTTTTCTAATGCGGGCCTTAAATGCCTATAAAAGCTACGCATGATTGGAGCCTGAAATTATTCATTAAAGTACGTTCACCTAGTCAATATGAAGCTTTTGGTAAGCTGCGTATTTTTGTTGTGCTTGGTCAGCGTATGCTACTCCTATAGCGCCCAATGGGGCGTGAAAACATCCAAGGACCATTTACTCGCCAGACAGACAACAGTGCGTATGCCCAAAAAAAATAATGCTTGGCATATTACAATGAAATTTCCAAAAATGGTAAATAGGCAAGACTAATCTATATTTTTTTTTTTAATTGAGTATATTCGGACTCTTGCAGTTTGCGCCCAGATTTCACAACATTACAGCCGTCTATGTTTTTGATAACTTTAGGAATAGTTCTGGTCCTAGGCCAGCGCTATTGACGGGAGGCCCGCGGTATCGTTATGCCAAAGTGAATTTGCAAGGTCAAATGAGTCGTGGTATAAATGCAACTCTAGAGATTTGGGGGCGCTGAGTTATGCGTAAAATACTATAATACAATGATATAGATATATGTGCTTTTTTTCATCAACTTAAACGTAAAACAAATACAAACATATAGTAATATGTTTAATAAACTTATTAAAGCACAAAAAAATGAAAAGCTTGTCGTACGTTTGCCGTATATTTATATGAAGGGTTAATTATGCTCAATTTGTTTTGAAATGACAGCAGACCCCAATAAATTATAAAAAAAAGAACAAAATTTAAATTAAAGTAATGTTGATTGTGAAAAATCATGGCCGAATACAAAATATCATTTTAACTGTATACTCAAAAAATAATTGCACTTGATTAAATTTTAATAATTTTAAAAATTATATATATGTATTTTAATTTAATTTTAATTTTTTAGCTACCGCTTTGTATTGTTTGAAAATGTTGAAAATAATTCGAAACATCGTTTAATTAATCAATTTAAAGCAATCAACGATATTTTGAATATCTGTTATAAGTTATAACACAAGTTTACAAGATATCCTCAAAATGGCTGATGGCTAAAACCGAAAATAATAGGTAGAACACATATTGAAAATGGAAAAAAAAATTTTAAAATTTTAAAGTGTTTGTTGTAATTGTACTCACTTCATTGCAATTATATCCAGTTGTACTAAACTGATACCGATATATCCATTATGTCTATATTAACCTTCCGATTTTGAAAAACGAAAATAAAAATATAAAAAATGTATAACTAATTTACATTCAAAACTAAATTTTTTTCAAGAATTTGCTGAAAATTACGAGCTAGACGTTACAAAACATTAATGTAAAAAAAAAATAATAAAGAAATTAAAGATGAGTAAGTTTTTTCAATTTGATATACTAAAAATATTTGCGATAAAAAAAATGTATTTTATTTTTTTCAGAAATATCCTAGTGTGATCCAAAAAAAAAATTTCGACTGCAATTATGGATTAATCACTACGGTAAAATATTAAGTATAACATATAAAAACTATAAAAACTAAGAAAAAATAAAAATAAAAAAAATATTTAGCGAGTTTTTGAAAAACTTGTAAAACTGTTAACTACAAATATTTAAGTTAATCCCCTGTTAAAAAGTGAAGATGAGAAATAAAATATCGATGGAAGCAATAGAGTTGTTTTTTGTCATAAAAACTGAATATGAAAGTCATTTCTAAAATTTTAAGAAGCATATAGAAATATAGAATAAAAAGCTTAAAATTTACAGAAGCATATCAAAATATAAAAATTAAGAAGTCGAAGGCCCCAGTAGCTAGTGCTCGTTAAATTAATATTAAGTTTAGTATTAAACACTAGATTTAATTTGTTAAAATAAAAAAAAAAAAAATAAATATTAAGAATTTTAGTTTAGAAATGATTTATTTTAAAAGAACAATTTGTTGCACAGTTAAATTGTAGAAATTGCTAAAAACTAGGAAAACCCGAAGATAATCATTATCTTCTCATAATATCATTTTGGAAGTTTCTCTTTTGTCCACACATTCGGTTCAACATATAAATAAGAGCAAATATTTTCACAAAAGATATTTATATTAAGCAAGCACAGAAAAAGTTAGCTTCCGAATATTAAGATGCTTCTATTCGACCAAAAACGATTAAGTATAAACTAAACTTGATTATGATGACGTCACAAGTTCAACATAAGGCAAGGATACTGAAGAGAATGTTTATAAATAAAGTTCATTCAACTATGTTTGCAATTATTTTCTTAAAATTTGTTTTAATATAACAAAACGTGTCTCTGACAGAGTACGAAAAGTTCTTTTCGTTTTGTTTCTCTCTTTCCGAGACCAATGCCCAAACGAATGAAAATAAAAATAAAGTTTGTTTGTATTGTTTGAGGTCACGAAGGAAAACCAAATACATTCCGAAAAGTACTCAAGTAAGTGAGCTAAACAAGAGAAGTTTGTGTCTTTGGACGAAACGTTTGTGAAAATTTTCGTTTGTTTTCGTAACCTGGTCTCTTACCTAAACGTCTCTTTACTACTCACATTTTGGTTGATTTTGAGCCAAGGACAAAAAAAATGCCCACTCCACTAAAGTATAAATCGCAAGCATGCACACAACATTTTACAATTTATTTATTTATTGGATTCATTTCGATTTTTGACATCCTATCCTCATAGAAACCACTGCAGCTCTGGAAGAATTATTAATATAGAGTCACAACTTTCCCATAGTTTTTGAATGGGAATTTTAGACCACTTCTTCAACTAAAGCAAACATATTTGGTACATAGACTTAGAATAGAATTTCACTTATAGATATCCTTTTGATATTGAGCAAATGGGCACTACTTCGGATAATTAACATATATTAAAAAGAAAAGCATTTCGTGATCATTATAAGAATGTTTCGTCTTAATGCTGAAGGGTATTCTTCCCAAATAACTCTTTTGAGAAACTAAACTCTACATTAAAAGATTACTATAGCTCATTGGCCCCATATCGGCTTGTTAAATTAGAAAGAAAGTCAATCAACTTAGAAGTTGTTTGGCTTTGCACTATACAGGTATTTAAAACTGACAGCATTTTATCACATCGTGATAATCACGACAAACTTGCGTGCCTCGCTAACGCTTATGGCACTATAGCATGTTTAAGCCTATGCTTGTTTGTTTCCTTTGGATATGATATATGTAATTTTATCACGAGATAAGACCCCTAGTTAACATGGACATACATATCGACAAATGTCAAAACAATTTAGCTAATGTCGTTTAAGTAGGCGGATATGTGCCCACTAATCTACGAGGTCTGTTTGAAAAGTACTGAACCTAGCCGATTATATTTTTTCAAAGGATTTTTTACCCGAAAACTCCCCCGTGGATCCGCCACTGGCTGAGGCCAATATTTACGTGTAAAATATATTGAACCTTTAGTGGCTTAGAGAAATGTCTGCCGGATGGCGTTGTCGAATCCCATGAGAATGACTTTTTGCGCCACTTTATAGCTGCTAAAATTTGGATCCATCAAAGCCACAGCAATCTGTAGGATTGCCACTGAACATCACCCAGACTGATTTGGTAGAATGAGATTATTTTTAAATAAATTTTTCATCTGCCAAACGAATGACAAAATCATGCCTAATGAATGGTGTACAAAAATTGTAGCGCCTTTGAATAAGTTTAAAGCTCCAAAAGAAGATTTTAGCTATTAAATAAATTAGCGCACCTTAAATTTAGTTTAAATGTTAAAATATTCGTGCTTTTCCAGGCCATTAACTTTTCAGCCTGCACTCGTAGCCATTAAAAGACAGGCTGCCGAACCAAAATAAATATATAGAAAGAAATGTAATATGTACTCAAGTTGTCATTTAAGCCTCATGGATTGACAGCCTCAACGCTAATGCGTCATGCCAACAAGTTACTTAACTATTGTTCCAATCGTGTAATTCGATTATCCTCATGTCAAAGCATAACAAATCAAAATCATCTTTTGAATGGAAAATGCTCGCTTCGTTCTGCCATTTATGTAACGAAATGCCTAACCATCCGCTTGTTGCCACTAATTTTACAATTTGTCGTACACACAATTATGGGCCGCACTGTTTTGGCCCCATTTGTGGGTACGTGTGTGTGTGTGTGCGTGCGTATCTATGAGAGATTGCTTGATTGTGTTTGTGTGAGCAGTGCCACAAGCAACGTCGTTATGCGTAACAATGAAGGCGCCACAAAACTAGCGCCAAATTATCAACTACAAGCCAATGAACACACACACACACACAAATACAAACACACACCCACATACACAGACTCGGAGCAGAGAGTCATTGCCGAGCAACTTTTCATACCCCATAAATCATAGAGTAAAAGAGCATATTAAGTTCGTCCAAACGTATGCAACAGGTACTAAAGCCATATCATATTGATTACCCATGAACAGCAGAGTCTGTTGAGATCTTGAAAAACATAAGAGCTAGGGACCAGTAACGGGCTTGGGCCTAAAATTTGATACGAGCTTGATATAACACTTGGCGCCCCGGCATGCACAAACATTATCAAGTTTCTTCTTTTTTTTGGTCTTGATCTGCATCAAATCCATCATAATCCCATCCATAATCTCCGCAATATTAGGGCAGTGAACGGTGTTATCCCCAATAAAAAAAAATTTTATTTATTTTAGTCTAAATATTATTTTATGGCAATAGCTTGATTTTGAATAAAAGTAAGTTAAAGATTGATTCCGAATATAGAGGCGGGGTTCAAGATATAAACATATTTATACATAGGTAGGTATACTTTTAAATTTTGCTCCGATTTAATTTTTTTCGGCATACTATGCTAAGTAGGTATAGGCTTCTGAATAATTATGACTGCTTGGTTTTTAAAATTCTGCTACTGCGGTACGTTGCAAGACATCATAAAAATATTAGAAATAGTTTCCAAGGTACTTATGTTCATAGGAACTAAAGGAAAGAAAAATATATACCTATATAAATGTATCTTTGTTAAATGGTATTGATCTATCAATAGTTAAGATAAAAATAAGCGTAGAGTTTACATAATACAAAAAAAAAAAATAATTTATGAGAATTACAAAATGTTAAAAGTTTTAAATTTTTTGGAATTTTGAACTTTTTTACTGCTTATCTTTACAAGAAGATAGAGGCCCACGATCCAAAAAAAGTTCAAAGCTGATCTCTGCAAGGGATATCAAATTTAAGCAGCAGATTAAGCTAACTCGAGATCTGCACTAAGTTTCCTTCAATAGAATTTCGCGTTTAAACAACATCAAAGCTTAAAGTCATTACGCCTATAAATTACTACAAAAATGTAACGTATACGCCTCAGGTTCCAATAGTCAATTGCACTAAAATTAAGTGGAAACAACTTTTATTGATTTATTAATTTTATTTTTTATATTTTTATTTTATTTATTTATTTTGTTTTAACTTCATTAAAATATAATTTTAAATTATAGATTTTGTATAATATTAAAAAATTCATTTAAATTAATTTAAACTTCAGTTCCTCATATATAAATATCGTTATATTTTCCAACTATATAATCGTGGCCTCCAAACTCCTACGCAAAATCCTATATAGAACACAGGGCGCGCAATAACTTGCTCCTAAAACAGAGCGTTCATTGGGCCAGAGCTACAAAGACCAAATACCGCATTCGATCCAACAACGAGCTCCACTATGACATAAACATCCAGCGACTTACCTAGTTCGGTTTGATATAGACGCTAATATCCCCAAATTTGGTATGTATCCCTCTTCTGAACCTATCTTTACAACACTCCAATCGATTTATCATATTTACTCCCAAACCTACGACATACGAACTTTAATCTTAATCTTACTCGTTATAAGATTAATAAGTAAAGACCCGCAAGATCGCTGATCTATTGAAGAATATATGGCAGCAATATTTGGTAAAGAATGGAGATATTAAATCGCATAAGGAAGGTTTTTTAAACTGTTTCGTAAATTGGATCCGCTACCACAAACAAAGACTTACCAAGAGCGATGACTGCTAAGGGTCTGTTATCAAACAAGGTGATGACATTTGTTTTTAGAAGTCTGTGGCAAAGTCTGTACATACCATATATATTACCTTAAACTGGTCTGTACTATAGCCGGGAAATATTGGACCGATTTTTGGGGATTTAAAGAAAAAGTGAACGCATGTCGAAAAAAAGGTTATACAAAGCATCGTCCCTATAGAGATCAGCGCAAAATTGTTTAACACTCGGTCGGTTACACGAGTCCAGACAGGCATATCTAATTTTGATTGATTTCTATTTGAGCTAACGACTCCAGGTAGCTTCCTAAAATTTTATTGGCTTTCTATTTATGGAAAAAAAATTATGTTAAGTCCTCGAAGGGACATATGGGTTTGGTGACATTTTGTTTGGCTTCAAGTTAGATCACTAACTACCACTCTCTCTTATTTAAAGATTTCCTTTAAATGATGAGATTTTTAGGACCTTATCAAATTATACTTTATTAGGGTTTTCATGGTTTTTTTTGTGTCAATGCAGAAATGCAAAAGTGCTGGACTAACATTGTGAACAACCCTCTGTAAAATCAGCTGTTTCAAAAAGGCATGTGCCGTGCTTTTTTGAAGGTGAACAAAATTTTTATGAGAAAAATTTAATGTAAAAGAATAAAAGATAAAATTTTACGCTGGAGAGCAAGAGAAAATATTCGTGGAATTTAAGGTACCTATGCAGGTCGTCCAAATGAAGCTATTGATGAAGTTTTGTTGGACTTTTCCACGATATCAGTGCAATATATATTTGCTGATTTTTGATGGCAATGAACTTACAACTAGTTACACACTGGTATATATTGGCGCTTTTTGAAACACTGTTTAGTGCAGGGAAGTGAAGTGTTAAGCAAGCAGTGCAAAACTTTTTCAGTGCAATTGTGGTTGGAAATGCTTGCAGTTTTGTAATTTTGCATTGATATACAACTTCCTGAACACCCTAAATATGAGTTTATGGGTAAAAATGGTTCGATACAGATAGAAATAAAATTCCTAATCAACTGTGCAAAGAAATTAAATTTGTTCGATGGCAATGTATATTGGGTATAACCATGTTGATCACAGCATAGGGTACCAAGTATATCAAAGTCGGTCACGACCGTTCTTTAGGTATGCAATTTTCAGCATCTCTGTCCCTCTCTGATTCTCGACGCGACATAGCTTACCGTTTGAATGCTTTTCCGAGTATTTGCTTCTCGTTCACATTGCTGGCCGCTAAAATAACTGTTTCTGGTTCGGGGAGCTTGCGGGCAGCAGGCTGCGCGGCGCTGCCATTAGCTACGCCAACGTCGGCAGCATGCACTTTTCGTCGCATATTTAACTGCATCTCGACGTTGCCGTTGACGTCGACGTTGGCATTGCCCAAATTGTTCGTCGTTAATAACAATGCGGCGCTGCTTGCGCCAATTTTGCTCTGCTGCTGCAGCTGTTGTGACTGTTGTGGTTGTTGCTGTTGTTGTTGTGGGGAATGTTGTGGGGGGTGTTGCTGCTCCAATTCCTCCGGCGAGCGCTGCTGGGCGCGTCCATTATGGCCCTGTGACTTGAGTTGTGTGTTCTGCAGCTTATAGCTGGTACTATGCAATATCAGGCCAATGAAAAACATATAAAACAAAATGGCGCACAGTGTCGACCAACGCAGCCAGCGGAAGCTTTTGCTCAGCTTGTTAACGAAAGTCATTTTGTGTGTCCACCCACTCACCGGCGTTTCTGCTGTTGAATTGGTGGGTGGTGATTCGTCGCTGGTCACTTGACCGGCCACTGGACCGGCCGTATACTGCTCGTTGCGTGTAATTTCTAGTAATTTTTGTAGCTCCACTTTTGCGTGCTGCTTATCCGGCTGCTTTCTGCCTTTCAATCTCCTGCTGCTTGTACTTTACTTCCTGGTTGCTTTCCTTTTCTTTCCGTTTCGTTCCACTCTTCTCACAAGTGGTTGTTGTAATTGTACATTAATTGACTTTTATGTTTCGCCGTTTCGCACTAGCTTGTTCTTCTAGGAACACCCTCTCTGCCAAAAGGCAACATCTACTACACGCCCATCGACAAGCGTTAAAATAGCTTGTTCAGGTTCGCCAGGCTGGTGATTCTTAGAGGTCTTGGTGCTGGCATCGATTCCTTGTTACAAGTATTTCTGCTGCTTGTCGCTTTTAATACTAATTTTATGTGTTGTTGCCTTCCGCACGTTCATTTCCTTTAATGCAGTTTACATGATGGTTACAGACGTTTCTATTATCCTCAGAGTTACATTAAAGTGGTCCTAAAAAAAAAGAAAAGCAAAAATATTTATTTAGTAAAAGCATGTTTTGGCAGAAGTGTTAAAGTGTCTTAATAAGAAAATAGTTTTTTCAAACAATACTGAGTTAAGTAATTTTTTGAACAATAAATCCCAAACTAAACCCCAGGGGTCCAAACAGTTGTCCGATACAATACCATCGTCTCTTTCAATGCAATCTATTATCCTTTTACTTATATTAGAGTGATCCCAAAAAGAAAGCCAGAGCAATATTATGCATACTTATACCCTGGCCCGACGAGATGGGGGGTGTTTGGATTCCCCCCGGGCCCAGAGTTATCTCTGGGGCCCGGTGTCATTACTGTCGTACTTACAGAAAACAATGATTCAAGCTAAAGGTGTAATAGAGGGGCCGGTACTTTTTCGCCCTGGGCCCGCATTTTCTCTCTACGGCCCTGCTTATACCATACTATTTACGACTTTTATATGGCGTGCCCTATTTTTCGAAGAAAAAAAGCTTTTTTAAGAAAGCGTTGCTGGGCACTTCCGCATTTTTTGCACTTTTGCATTGCTGCACAACTTCGTGAACACCCTTAATATTGTAAATATGCAAACTAATTTTATTTTCCACAACATTGTGAAGTTTTATTTTTATAAACAGAAACTCCCAAACAATTGCAATGTAATTAAGAAAATAGCAACGTTGAATAATAAACAAGTCCCCTGGGGCATCATAAACGCTTTGGTGCAATGCATTTCACTTCACATAAATTGGGGCAAGAGTAATGACTAATAAACGGGGCACTTAAATTGGGTCGTAAAGGAGTTTGAACACCTCAATTTAAAAGACAAGTCATAAAAGTAAAATCGCGTCTAATGACATAGGTGCGCTGTTTTGCAAATGTAATAAGATAACATTTTAAGACATCAGCAAGTTAAAGATGATCAAAGAATTTACTCCGGACCATTTAATATGTATACAAAGCTGTTAAACAATTTTTAGTACTATGAAGATACTAAAAGACTTGCTCACAAGCTATCTTATGATATCACTAAGATTCCTGACATTTGATGCTTTTGTGCATATTTCGCAGCAGCTTTTATAAAAGATACTACTTTAACTTCTAACAAAAATTTTGAATTTTTTTAGATTTGCAAGAAACCGATATTTGTGACCTTTGAATAGCTAGAGACGCACGCTTATAACATACAATTTTTTTTTTAAATTTCTCACAAAATGTTAAGCTTTTAGTAAGTCATTCATTATTATCCTTCTATTTAAAGCACTAAGTACTAACTATGATGACGATTAAACCTGACATTACAAAAAGCAGCATAACTTCCTTTAGTAATACAGTTCAAGATTTTGTATTTCTTGATTTTTTTGAGTAATTCCTAGCGTGACAATTTTTAATTTTGTGCAAACTTTTTTTTTGAATTTTAAGATACGAAAAACAAATATTGTTGAATAATATAGAAAAAAATTGATTTCCAAATTTTTTTAAAAAAATTTTTTTTAAAAATTAAAGTTTTACCATTCATTGAAAAAGAAATAATTGAAATGTCTTTAAGTTCTCGTCGTTTACAATTATTTAGTTATCAATAACTCCATAAGTAATAGTAATTTTGGAAAAAAAAAAAAAAATGTACTTGGTGAACTCCTCTTAGTAAAAATCATGGAAATTAAAAAGATCAACTTAAAGAGTGATTCGCTTCACTGTTTCGCGATAAGTTTTTTTATAGACAACAAATTTTAAGGGCATCCTTTTCTTGGGGGAGGTATTTCTCCTTTAAAGAGATACGGTAATGGAAATCAAGTTAAACTAGTTGCGTGATGATATCGTTTAGAATGATCCGTCTCTCTAAGAAGTTTCACAACTCTGTACTAGTTGGAAGTTTTTATTAAAACTAAGCGCACACCAACTTGCTTAGATCTTCAATTGAAGTAATTCTATGTTTTGAAATAATAAAGAATTTAAATTTTTTCAATAGTCCCAAAAACCTTTGAAATATTAACAAAATGTTGCGGTATTTAGGCAATTCGATTACCTTCGAGTAGTTAACCTGTTGATTAAAATTTAAATGATAAAACAAGTTTTTACACCATTTTACATTTTTTGATATTCTTTAAATCCAAAACAATGTATTAATTCTAGAGATGTCTAATACAACAACTCATAGGAAAAAAAAAAAAAATGTTTCCCAAAATTTCATTTTATAAAGCTAACGCGTTACGTTAAAAAAAAAATGTGGTACAGTCGAGGCGGTGCCCAACAGTGGAATACCCTGTACCTTTTGTGTCAAAAAAATTTTTCCTGCGTATTCCATCTAAGAACTATCCAATTGGAATTTATTTTTTTTTGGTGAAAATCGATATTTATACCTATAAGTTCCCTAAATTTTTACCCATTTTGATGAAACTCGAATGTTACAACAAAGAATTTATTAAAAGTATACGGGGTAAGTTTCAAGTTGGTATGTTGAGTGGTGTGGGAGAAAACACGGTAAATGGATTGCGGGGGGTGGGGGGACCGCATCGATAAAATTTGGATGTGGATTTGTTCATTAGAGCCACATGAATGAGCTTACCAAAAATTGTGATTCTAGGTCACTTGTAGCCATAATTGCGTAGAGTCAAATATTGACGCAGTTTATAGGCAAGGGGTGGTGAAATTTGCACATTTTTGACTATAACTTCTGTTGTATTTGTCCGATTTTGTTCATTTTTTACACATAGATGCATGTAGCTACAACGCATCGCTCTGTTAAATTTCAGGTGACAATACTTAACGGTGTGGCTAAAAACCGCGAAACTCTACTGAGGGGGAACGGGGGAAGATATTGACATGATTCAACAAACTTCATCTGCTTAGGAAATATGCGCACCAGCTGGTAAAGTTTCGTGTCTCTAGCTCTTATAGTCTCTGAGATCTAGGCGTTCATACGGACGGACGGACGGACGGACGGACGGACATGGCTCAATCGCTACCCGAGGTTATGATAAGCATTTTGGTATAAAGGACTTGGGGTCTGCCACGCCTCCTTCTGTCCGTTACATACATTGCACAAACCTAGTATACCCTTTGTACCTATAGGTACAGGGTATAAAAATATGCAAATTTGTATGAAAAATATTTTTTTTTCTGCCAAAATACGTCAAAAAATAGAACATGTTTTGAAAAAATTTAGTAGAATCCACATTTCATGTTTGTAACATGAAAAAATTAATTTTTTGGTAGATAAATAATTTTTTATTTTTTAAATTATCATTGCTTAACGAGGGATTAAAAATATATAAAGCTAACTTTAACACAAAAAAATATCACTAAATTAACTATTTGCATGTAAAAATTCTACAATTTTGTACATATAAAATCGACATGTATTGGCTCTTTTCTTGCTCAATTCAATAGTCATATACTTCAGATATGCAACATTTAGTTAATAAAATTACTTGCTTTTAGGCACCACTCTAATAAAGTGCATAGTTTTTAATTAAAAATTAAGCTTAACAAAATATCGAGATTAAATTTAACGTGGGTTTTTTCCTGCTTCTTGAATTTAAACCCCAGGTTTTTTGTTTTTCATTATTCTGTTCCATATTTACGCAGTAACACTTGGATGTTGAAAAAAGCTAGGTTTTATATCTAACTACACTTTCGCTTAAATTATAAATTTGAGATTCGAGACTCTATCAATATGAAAGAAACGAGTTCTGAGAGTAATGTTTTTTATAAGTTCCAATGACTCAGCTGAAGTTACAAAATAGATACCAAACCAGTATAGTGTCTAAGCGGTTTTAGTATAGTCAGCAGGTAAAGATTAGTTTTTAGGCACCACTCTAATGCAGTGCATTGTTTTTAATTAAAAATGAAGCTTAACAAAATATAAAGATTAAATTCCACGAGAGATTTTTCATGCTACTAGAATTTAAGTCGCAGTTTTTGCTTTGACATCATTCTATTGCAGAGGATTTGTAACATCTGCTATCCCTTTTTAAAGCTTCATTCTACTCACACATTCACACAAATTTTTATGGGTTCACATATGCAGAAACTTCCGTTGTCATTAAAAGAGATACACACATATAAAATAAAAGGGAAAAAGGGAAAGACACAGCAACAACGACGACGACAACAACAACAACGCACTCAATGAGTCTTGACTCTCTGACTCAATTTGCATGCTTTTCTTTATTTTCAAAATTTCTTGTTATATTCTCTCTGGTTCGGCTTTTGTTACCGTTTGTTGCCGTTTTTATTTTGTGTTGTGCTTTTTAACGCTTTTGTTGCGCGCCGTTACTTTTGTTTTCATTTCGTTTTGCTTTGGGCGCCGGCATTTTATTGGCTCACAAAACCAGTTGAACATCTTTTTAGTCAACACGCAGCACACACAGATACACACCTATATACGTAGACAAATTCACACAGATACTGACTCACACGCACACACACGCGGTCACAGCTGTTTGTTACTGTTGTCTGTTGCTGTCATTTGTTGGGCAACAGTTACCATTTGCAGCTTTTTGTTTTTGTGTTTTTTTTATATACCCATTACTCATAGCGAAAAAGGTTATATTAAGTTCGTTCAAATGTTTGTAACAGGTTTAAGAAAGCATTACCGAAAACTTTAATATGCATTAAGTCAACTTTACGTATGTATTTATTCAATAAACATATAACAAGAAAAATTAGATACAAATGTGTACCCTTGAAATTGTGTTAAAAGATTTCGTGGTGGAGCAGGTCTATATAAGAAGTCTAAATCTCAAAATGATTTAGTAGCTTAAATTTAGAGCCAAAGCCCACATAGCAAGCGTTTAGTGTAGTTATAGATTACTAGAATCAGTAGTTAAAAAAAAAATATTTCTTCGAGTTTCACAATGAGTACCCATCGATTGTATATAGATGCAAGCCATGTTTTACCGCCTTTATTTTTTTCCAAAATCTGTCTATTTTTTGGAGGTAAACATAAATATATACCTATAGTAATTTTTAACTGCCGCGGATAGATGTTTGGGACTAGGGCCATTTTGTTTTGGTGCCCTCTGTGAACCTTGTGGTCATATTCATAGCATTGAATTGCCAATTTTGACCGAAACGAGTGTATCCACAAAAAGCTACAAAGTAGGGGTGGCCTCTGGGCCTCGGCGATTTATTTTTGCTGCAAATTTTACGATATCGACTTAGATGACTTGTGGTTCTATCAGTATGAAGCTGCTTACCGCACCAACTTCTGTCCTCCTTTATTAATAAACCCTAAACATAATAAACCATAAAACATAAGTACACATATTGTGAATAAACTATTAAGAGAAAAAAAGACATCCAAATGAGCCCTGATATAAACTTCGATATATCGATACATCGATGTTTTACAGTTAAAAGCTGCTGACAAGCCAGCTACTAATTACATGATATTCCTGTAAAACATATGTTTATATGCTATGCAAATTTTCAAATTAAATATTTTCTTTATTTCGAATGTTACAAAAAAAAACATTTATTTTTTAACATGATTGAAAACTCTAAAATTAAGCTCGTTCAAACTTAATTTTTGCATGCGTTAATTTTCTTTGCGAATAAAGATGCTTTAGTACCCTCATGTTAAGTTTTCAAAAAAAGTATAAGAACTGTGCGCTAGAGAGAGCCAAAAAAGTGGAAAGATAATACAAAAAAAATGGCTCTTATTATTATTATTTATGTTATTTTGTGAATTGTTGTTTTAAATATTAAAATGCAGTCAGTACACATAGGGTTCTTATGTATGAGAGTCGGTTTGACTTGGAAACAGCCGAATTTGTCTTAGTTTAAGAAATAAAGCAATGAAATTTTTTGTTTAAAATTCAAAAAATGTTTTCATTTAGCAGAACTATTTATAAAAATAAAAGAATTATAATTAAGAGATAACGCAATGAAATTTTTGGTTCAAAATTTAAAAAAAAATTGTGTTTACCACAACTATTATGACTATTCCGTCTTCGATTCCGATTGCCTTAAACAATTTCAGATAATTTGTAAAATAATAAAATTCGTTACTACAATAAAATGTATGGAGAAAAATGAGTTCGATCACCTACACAAAAATCTATCTAAGCCACTGATTAGTCGTAAACCTACTACTACGTGGAGGCGGTCAAGCCCCTACCCTAGGTTTTGTTTTCTTATGAAAAATAAATTGAAATGAGTTAGATCCCCCATCGAAAAAGGCTTTCTACACCACTGATTAGACTTAAAGCAACTGTTACCGCAGACTGTACAAAGGGATACCCTGCGATTGTTAAATCGAAAGATTGATATCGAAATGCAGAAAAGACGTATACTCATCAAAAAAACATTTACACAATTTTTCTCATGACCTGTTGAGTACTGAGTACAGGGTATTCCAAAGTCGTTTAGACCAAACTTTAATTTTTGTATATTACTTATGAACTTTTGTTTTCGTTGCTTTTGATTATTAACCGTGTCCATATGCTGTCGCAACTGCATTGAAACAGATGGCCAAAACAGCAAAAATATACATAGGTATATATAAAATACAAAAATAAATCAAGAAAAAAAGTTTAAACACACTTGCAAACATTTTTAATGAAATTTCTGTGCACTTTGAGCCACGAGTAACAAAAAAAAAAAAAATAAACTTAATGAATTTACTTCAGCTGGCAAAATCAAATCCAATTAGCAACTTTATAAGTTGGCCAAGATGCGCTCAGTCGTTAACAAGCGTTTACTGTTGCCACCCTATCCATTGCGTTACTTTCCGCACTGAACCCATGGCACATCCAATTCACCACTTGGCCAAGTTGATGCTCATTAAAAGTGTCCTGCACAGAATATTACAGCGATTCGCTTCGCACTTTTATAATAGCCAAGTCTCCGTCTCCAGCCCGGTTCCTAAGGGTTCCTCCATAAATTCAGCACTCTTGATAGTGTCAATTTCAAAAAAAATCGATGATGAATTTCTTGCTGCTGGGAGCCACAAAGCCCGATGAAAAAAAGTGCATGGCAAATTGCGGTAAAGTTTAGTACTAGTATAAAACTATTGGCAGCAGGAACAGCACAAAATTCCTTTGCTAGATGATTGTGCTGCACAATTTTAAAGATTTGATTTAAAAAATCACTGGCGAATACAATGTTGAGCTGCAGTTGATGATTACCGAGATGATGATGATGATGATGATGATGATGATGAAATGTTGGCTGTGCCAGTGATGGATGTGACAATGTCAGTTGTTGTTTCATATTTGCAAAGTGATTTGTACTTGTCTTTGGAGAAAATAACTGATTGTTGTTTGAATATTTGCTGAACCATATTGTGGGTTCGAGTTAATGTACGATAGTTTAAACTAAGTTTAAATATTTGAGGATGGCAAAGTTCTAACAAATTTTCAATTACCAAAATGGAATGGTAAATTTTATAAATTATTTAGTAACTATTTCTAATTAAATTTATGAACTATAAGATACATTTGTTTGTATTACGTTGCATAATAAGATAGCAAAATAAAAGTTGGATTGCTTACAATATTTTATAATGAAAATAAGCTGAATATTTAAATATTTTAACGAATTTAATTTAATTGATAGATTTTTTGTACCACAGATATGTATAAACCCTTACAGTCATGATTTTTTGGGAGGACAGCTGAAAATAGGCAGTCCCAATAAATCCACTTATTGATTCAAAATAAAAATTATTTATTTTAAAAATTATTAAAAAAAATAATTTTTGTAATAGAAAAACAACCAAAAGTAATATATATTTTAATAGCACTTAAGTTTTAATACCGATCTAACTTACTGTTCATAAGTTCTACATCTATCGAGGAACCATAGAGCTCAAATCGTTTTTTTTTACACCCTGTACCTATAGGTATATTAAGTTTTTGCAAGCCGAAAATGTATGTAACATACATAAGCAGACATCGGAGACCCCCCCAAGTTAACTAAAGTATGATCAGGGTGACTAGAGAAGTCGATATACCCATGTCCGTCTGTCTGTATGAACGTCTAGATCTTAGAGATGGTAAGAGCTAGAGCAACCAAATTTTAGAATAGATGCCTAATTATGTCAGGTGTCTCCCCGACAAGTTTATTTTATATTTTTGATATCGGGTATATAGGGGTGTTTCAGAGGACCTCGAAAAATCCCAAAATCAAAATCGGTTGCCTATATCATATCATAGGACAGATCGGTCCAAAAAACGTTTTTTGCACAAAATTCGTTTTGTTTCGATTGTTTGTAAAGATATCGTAACCAAATTTGGCAGTCGAAAGTTTTTTAGAGCTCTCAATCACTGTACCAAATTTGATCAAAATCGGTTGGCTGTAGTATATAGCCCCTATAGCACCGATTGGTGCAAAATTCGTAGATTTGGCAAATAAAATATCTTTTGGAGTTCGGATTTAATTGCAATGTCGTGGTACAGGGTATCCCAAAGTCATCCGCGCATGACTTTAACGTAAGCCATCTTTTTTGTTTAATTGAGCTATCTCGATAAATGTTTTATCTAAGGAAAGACTTGCTTATAATTTTTTTTTGTTTAAAAAAATTTGAAAAGTGATAAATGCGTTTGAGAGAAAAATTTTCATCTGCATTTTCATTTTTAGCACGCTATTTTATAATGGACATGATTAAGAATGAGTACTTTTAAATAAATATCCATAATTTCAAAATTTTATTTACGATTTTCATAAACTACCGAACATCAGAGAGAACGTATTCTTGGGTACATCAAGTTTGGGAACACAAATGAAACTCAGATTTTTCTTAATTAAATTGATTAAAAAAAATAAAAAATGCTGACGTAGACTGTTGTTTAATTCCATGAGTACTTCTTTGGAAGCTATATTATAAGACATGCTCCGAAAAACGAAAACGAATAAAATATTCGGATTGATTTGACATGCTTCATGCTTTAAATTTCACCAAAACGATTTTTTTAAGATATAATAAAAATTTTTTAAATATTCTTAGATTCTATTTAACCCAATTATTAATTAAGTTATTTATTGCTAATTATTTTTCTTTTTTTTTTAATTCAACCCAAAAAATATCATGCACAACGCAAAACGAATATTTGGCACACGTTCAGAGAAGTTATCGACAATATAAAATGTGGAATTCTGAGCACAAAAAAATTAAAACGAATAAAATATTTATAATTTAAATTTATAATATATTTAATAATTTTCATTTTGTGCAGTTCAGAGCACGGTTGTAATACCGAAAAAAGTTTTGTCTGTTTAAAGTAAATCATTATTTATGTGTTAAGTTAATTTTTTTTATCAAAATTTATAATTAGAGTGTTTATTTTTTCGTGCGAAAATTAAGAAATGCAGAAGTACCCGATTAACCCCGTGAGCAATACTTAGAGTGAGGCAATTAGCAACCACAATCAGCTGTTTGCACATATTAAGTAGCGTGCTTTGCTTTTTGTGGGAAAATGCCATTTAAAAGAGTAAAAAAGTAAATTTTAGATATTTGTCAGTACAATGCACTTTAAAGAAATTATTCAATTGTTTAAAAAAAAAAAAACTTGTTTACATATTTTTGGCGGTTGTTTACAAACACCACTAAAAGATCCAAAGAATATCAAAAGCAGTTTAAAAATATATTAAGATGGTGTAATAGGCTAGATTCACAAATTTTTCGAAAAATCGACAAATGTTTGTATAGAGCTGAAACTTGATCTAATAATGATAGCACTAATAGCTTTTGCACAAAATTTGTAATCGATCTGGCCCGTCGACTTTTACCGCCCATGTAAGCTACATACCTTTTACCTTTTTTTTTTTACCTAAAGAGTTTTTGAACTTCTCTTGTTTAATCGTGGCGCGACTGTACTATAACTTTTTTGTTATGCTACGACTGTACTATGACAATTTTTAAGCATTGTCAAGAAAGCCCATTCGTTTATAATAAAGTTACTGATAATTTAGAAACAACATCATTTTTAGTTTCATAATTATTAGTGTTTTTAAAATGTGCACCAGGTTGATTTTAAACTTCACCATTAAACGTTACCTCCTTGCACATCCACCATCCATGATAAACCAGTTCTACTTTCTGGTTCAGTTCACAAAATAAAGGTGCCCATATTCCACAATTCCAGGCACAAAGCGTTTAAAATTTATAAAATTAAACTCGACGGACGCACTAACCTTATTTAAATTAAGTATTTAAAATTTGTTATTCATAGTTATATTTAGGGGCTTTCAGAACATCTAAAAATGTTAACAGTCTTAATTAATTGCTCAAAAGTCATTAAAATTACGTTGCAAAATAAAAAACAAACAATGCTGAGTTGGACAAAGATATTAAAAAAAATATATATATGGTACATAAGTATTTTGAAATAAAAGAAGTGTGTTCCCACTTGATCCAAAAGACCAAAACCGCCTTCTATCGTTTTGTCTAAAATTTAACATAAATAATAGATATATTTTGAATTTGAAAAAAAAATGCAGTGTTTGCACCTCTAAATCTTAATACTTAAGACTTGACTTTTATAGGATTTATCTTTTTACTTTCTTACAGACGGACAACACTTGCGCATATAATTATATATATTGTATACAATGTATATTAGGTATTCACTTTTTCGAACACAAACAACAACAACTTACACTAACAAAATTCTGCACATCTGCACGACGCTATCCCTTGACTCTCTAAAATTAAATTTAAATTTATAAGGAAAATACGAAAACCCTTTAAAGAATATTTTTGGCATTATTTGGTACTTGTAGTTTGATAGAAAACTCAGCTGTTTGTAGGCATTTTATTTTTAATAATTCAAGTTATATGCTCTTATACTTTTAAATACCAATGTTCTCAAAAAAAAACTTTGTCTACAAAAAACAAAGCACACCACGTGCCGCTTGCAAACAGCTGATGTTATGTTCATAAGTCGGGCACTTCTGCATCGTTGGTGGGCTGCTCATGTAGATAGGCACTTTTGCATTTCTGCTCAACAAAGTGAACAGCTTAAATGTGTTTAAGCGAGACCAGCGTCTTTTTTTCAAAGGTCTCACAAAACCCATTATGAAACGTCTCAAAAAAAAAAGCAGACCATTGTGTTATAAAACAAATTCTTCAAGCTCAGTTCTTCTTCCCGAAACTGTTTTGAGATTCGCATGTTTTATGAGTGTTTGACGTTATAAGTTTTTCATAAAATTAAAGCCTTGTTCACACACATCCCGCAAATAAGTCTAGCAGGCTACGAAAAAGCGCGAAAGTACAGACTGGCCTGAATTTCCATGCAACTCTGTTTAAAAACAACATAATAATCTCCAACCAGTTGAAGCCTTAAATATGCCATTAGAAAATATTAGTCTTGTAACAAGATGCCTGCCTGCGAACTAAAAAACTACCAGCTAAAGTTAATGTCAACAAAACTATGATGCGGCTTTGTGGTAGGGATACATTAAACTCATCATCAACATCATCATCATCATCTCCATCATCATCGGAACCCCAGGCAAACCTGTTTGTAATGCAAAGTAAACAACAACTTAGTTTGGTGAACTACCAGAAATTTTTTTGCTTTTCTTTTTTTTTTTGCCCTGAATCAACGATTATGCAAATTAAGTTTATGGTAAGAAGCTGTGAAAGGAATCTCAGACTGGTTGTGATTGGAATACAATATCAGTGCATTTCCAATTTGGTGCTATTAGAATTTCGCGCACATAAAAAGCAATAATTTAAAAGCATCATATATCATTTAACTTATTCTAAGAGCAGGAATTTTAATTACTCGCCAAAGTTAATTAACATTTTTTTTCGAAGTAAAAGAAAATTGAATAAAATTACGAAGAGAAAAGGTCTTTGGCAAATTGCCTAGACTCATAAAAAAACCTTTAATTATCTTAAATAAATTTGAGTTTGTCTTTTTTTTTTTGTATTTTTTGTTGCACAAATGTAAACCCCCCAAATTTATTCTTTGCCATTTATAAACTTCCACCAGTTCATTAGCATGAAGATACACACTATTAAGACCCAACTTAATTTATTTTGTTTACTTGTTTACGTTAAATTTGCCTTCAGCGTTACTTTTATACCCCATTAGGAAAATTTTGACATATAGACAACAAACAAATCAAATATTAAGGTAAACATGATTCTTGTTGTCTTAGTCATATGTATATTACACAGTTTCTGCTTTTATATAATATAGTATATGCACTACTACATAGGTCAAAACGTTGGTATTACAAAGATAATAAACAATTCATAAGAAACAAAGATGGCGTACGTTAAAGTAGATCGCGGACAACCTTGGGATACCCTGTACCACCACATTGCAATTAAATCCGGTAAATTGCTTAAGAACTCCAAAAGACATTTTATTTTGGTTACGATATTTTCATAAACAAACAGAAAAGATGGCGTACGTTAAAGTCGGGCGCGAATGACTTTGGGATACCCTGTACCTCCACATTGCAATCAAATCCGGTAAATTGCTTAAGAACTCAAAAAGACATTTTATTTTGGTTACGATATTTTCATAAACAAACAAAAAGTTGGCGTACGTTAAAGTCGGGCGCGAATGACTTTGGGATACCCTGTACCTCCACATTGCAATAAAATCCGGTATATTGCTTAAGAACTCCAAAAGATATTTATTTGCCAAATTTGCTTACGATATTTTTAGAAAAAAACATAAAACACAATTTGGCACCAAAAACGTTTTTTTAACCGAACGGAAGGAACTATAGGGGCTAAATGATATAGTCAACCGATTTTGATAAAATTTGGTACAATGCTGGGGAACTTAAAAAAATGATCAAATACCAAATTTGGTTATGATATCTTCATAAGCACACGGAACACAACGAATTTTGCCTATGGGGGCTATATGATATAGTCAACCGATTTCGATCAAAATTTTGTACAGTGCACTGTGGGCCCAGATTTTCATATTTTGGCCAAAACCCTGTCATTTCCATAATAATTTTTTTAGAGTGATGAAATTTTACATACGTGCTCCTAAAGGATGCAACTATTTTTCTGGGAAGTAAGAGCCTCCTCAGATTTTTTTGAGATACATATAATCCAGACCAAAATTGGAAAAAATTAAAAAAAAAAAAAAAAATATTTTCAGCTTTCCAAGCAAATTACAAAAAGACGACATCACCAATCCATATGCTTTTTAACTGTAATAATTTTTTTTGCCTGCTCTTTTAACTTCCGAAAAAAAAATTTAAAAAATTCATATTTAAATTTTTACCTCATTTCCTCAAAATTGATAATTTTTACATTTTTTGATTTGCATCTTTGTAAGTATGCTATAAAATTATCAAATTGTACATTTCTTTTACATTTTAGTACAACTTTTGAAAATATTGTTATTAAAGCATTCTTTTAGGCAGCTAAGAAATTCAAACAATAGTAAAATTTCTTGTTGTTCAATTTTTAAAATTAAACTTTTAGATATAAAATTCAATTTCCGAAAATCGGTAGGAATTACATTTTGTTGTAAAACAAGTGAAGAAATTTATAAAATTTGTTCGATCAAATATCGAGTGGTAGTCGGAGGTACCCGTAATGCAAAGTAGCCAAATGATAAAAAACCAACAAAATCTGTATAACTACTCGAAAATATTTAAAACCAAAAAGCTCAACTTTATTTGTTTTCTGAAGTTATATTTATAAATAATAAAATAAATGAAGATTTCGTAGCTACATGTATCATGGTAAATGCAGGGTTTTTTTCTGTAAATTAGGAAGTTTGGTTGCTCTAGCTCTTACCATCTCTGAGATCTAGGCGTTCATACAGACGGACAATCGCACATGATTATATCGATTTTTCTTGTCAACCTGATATAATTATTTTCTTTGAATTAAAAATTCAATAAAAATTAACTTCAACATTATTCTTTCGAATTTAATACTCTTCAGTTGGCACAAATAAATAGTTTAATTTGTGTCTTTTTAGGCAATTCAATTTCTATAAGAATTTAGCAAAGATATTTCCTACTTTGAACATAATTTAATTTCGGTTGGCCATAAAATTCATTTTGCCAAATATTTCAATTAATTTTCTCTGCACACAGCACCCAATAAGAGGGTCCAAAGTAATAGCTTAAATGTACTTTTTACTTTTTAATACACTTAAGCTCTCGTCAATGTAACCAAAATATGTCTAACCAAGTATTTCTCAACTCTAGCAAAATAAGAAAAACAAAAAAAATAAATAAATAAAAACGTTTTGAACATTTTATTAAATTCAGAAGTGGATAAGTCTCTACTTGGAGCAGCTCAACTTTAAGACGAAAGCCAATTAAATATGTACATAATCCTGTGATAATTTTGCAGCTACAGATATTTGCGAAGCATTCCAAATGCGGCCCCACAATACAAATTTTAAGATAAAATAATTGAATTTCACTCCAAGTCAATTTCGGTTTCATTATTGTGCCAATGGTTCTGGCTGAGATCCTAGCCACTACCCCTAGACACTTCATGTTCGACTCTGCGCCACGCTTGATATAATCTTTGTGCCTTTTCATAATCAACTTTTGCAATGCTTTGGTGGTTATACCCTTTACCCATAGGGTATTATAGATTATTGCAATATATTTGTCAGGCATAAGGGATGATGGACATGGACTCAGACAGCGTTTGAGTTATGAACACCTTTGTCTGTATGAACACCTAGATCTTGTCGAACACCAAATTTTACCTATAGGTAGTACCGGGACTGATAAAGTTTTTTGAATTGAGAGCGCATACAACACTTATATATATTAGTTTAATTCTCACTTTCATCAAAAAGTTGGTAATTTTTCAGCATAAACAAAATCTCTGCCATGACTTATTAGAAAAAGATTCATCATCTGACACACTGTGAGATCATTGAGCATTAGTGGGACCATAAACGACATAAACGAGTAAAGGACACGAAAACTTGTACCCGTTAATTACTAGGACTGACATCGATCCGATATTTGATGTTCGAATTCGGTTCTGAATGTTCGATACTTATTCTATATATATATATATGTATATGTATGTAAATGTATTGGCATTTGAGAAATAAAATAATTTTAGCTTATTCATATGAAACAAATATATTAGCTAAGAACTTAACTATTTGTATTATTTGATTAATCAAAAAATGAACACATGTTGATGCAATTGATTGTACAGCTGAGTTGTACAACCTATCGCATAGTTCACATGAAAATTAACCTTAAAAGTGAAATGTTGTGAAATCACAAACTTGTCTACATTTTGTCTTATACTTCTTTTTCAGAAAAAAAAAAAACGTCAAAGATACGCGTTTTGATATTTACAAAAAATCCATATCGATAAAAACCTTTGTCAAAAACTATCTTTCAATTTGCCTGTTACTTCTTAGGAAAAAAAAACATTCACGCTTCGTTGCCAATTCCGATATCAGTATTGAATCGGCATCGAGTTTTTTGAAATACTCATTTGCAATATTCTTCTTCTTTTATATTTATTTCGATTTTTTTCAGTATCACTCGCATATCCCCATTGAATACCAATTTTTTTTGAAAATTGCGTAAAATATGTCTTTGCCAGTTTCTTCGGAAAATAGTTCATGTGGCTATTATAACTATTCCATTGGAGCAAATAAGCACTCGAAATTTAAATGGAACACAACACAGCCAGCACATTTTAGAAAATTGAGAGAAACCCATCGCCGAAGATGGACTCTTGTTTTTGTGACTCTCAAAACAACGAATTCATTCCAACTGAAAACTGCTTAATACACTGCATAAGCAGTTCAAACATTTATAAAACATACGTAGGCGTAAATTCTTAAGTTGTAGGAATACTTTTTTTTTCGGCAAACAGTGTAGAGTGTATACCACTGTCAAGCCCCAACTAGACTGTATAATATGTTTGTTGGTTGTGCCCGAAGTGTGCGTGTGTGTTTGTGTTTTTCAGCCACGTAGTTTTCCACACACACAGCTCACACAGATACACAGACATACAAGATAGACTGCACTCAATCAGTGCAAGGCAAATAACCGACTGTTTCTATGACAGAGCGGCGAGGAAGGAGTATTGTGGTAGGTACTAACCGGGAAGGCAGAGAAATATCTAGAAGGTGCGGGCGTCAACGACCACACAAAAACCAAAAAGATGCACAAATAACTTGATTTGTTTGTTGTTTGTGGAATATGCCGAAAAAGCGCAATAAAATGCAAATATACCAACAAATGAAACATGGAATACACAGACACCGAATGTCACTCACACTCTCACAACACTCAGCATCTGAGTATTTTCCTTTATCTGGCAGATTTAACCAGATACAAGACGCATTAAAAAAATGATTGTAAGCAGTTGATGCCGTATCCGACTCTGGGATACACTGCAGCCGATCCCCAAAAAAAAAACAGCAAGTCAAAAAATAAAATGAATTTTGAGTTCTAAGGTTAGACCATGTTGACCTCGAATTCGGATTCAGCTTCTCAAAATCCATATGTAGGGCTATATAATTAGTGTGACTAACTCATATATGCGGCATTTATAAACTTGAAGTTCATTTGAGATTTTGTTCTAGGCAAAAAAAAGAAAGAGGAGATGATTTTTGGTGATTTTCAGTTTGCGGCTTAAGCATTTCTTTGGTAAAATTGTAAGTCCACAGCTCTAATGGTCTCTGAGATTTAGGATCTAGATTTTGATGCGCACGAACAGACGAATATAACTCAATGGTCAGCGCTATAGCCATAAGCATTTTGTTATAAATGACTTGCAACGACTCCTTCGGCATTTCTCAAATCAACAAAACTCTTAAAACTACGGGTATAGGGTATAAATAACAAAGCCAGTTAGACTTACGTTGCGCATGGCGTATACGCAACGTACTAAATTTCTATTTCCACAGCAACTGCATGCGTAACGCACACACTCGCACAGTTGCTCACACTAAACGCTCACGAAGACTCTCCATCTCTCTCACCTATACACATGCAAAGGTCCTTAAAATAGAATCGTGGCAAATGCACAACAAAACTTTGCGTGCACTTGAATGCAAAACGACTACACACATACTCACACACGCCCAAGTGCACACAGGTATGCACACCTAAATAGGCACACTCATACTAACGCACAAAAGTACACAGACACATACACACACACACAGAAAGACCAGACACTTACAAGTTGCCATGTAAATGCATTGCCATTGAGTACAAGGAATGCAAGCAGGTTAGAAATTTCCACTTTTCACCACTTTTATTTGTCCATGTCCCTTAAGCCATTCGTTCTGAGTATATCCTTGCGGCGGGTATATTAACTTTGAAGGTAAGCTAAGAGCTTAGAGCTCGATTATACAGAACGAAGTTTCCGATTTCTTGTAAAAACTGCAAGTCATAGCCATGAATAGAATCAAGTGTACTTAAATAGATTTTGTACATCGACGTAAAAGTAAGTCGATTCAATCGATATATATTAATGTGGTTATCCGATGTTTTCAAAAGCAACCACCCATACCTCAGCCATATTCAATACGCCTAAAATCCTCCACATTTCAATGCAATTTTTTTTTGTTTTTTTAGTTAGTGCGTAGTTTTCTATCCTCCTATGGTGCACTGCCAAGACTTATTTACAAAACTGTACTTAAATTCTTAAATTTATAATTTCGAAAAATATAATATATAAAACTAATTTTTTTCTGATATTTGACAATGTCACCAATATGATCCATAATACTTTACGGTTGATATTATTGGTGTTTTCAACTTGCGTATTCATGACACGGCCAAAGTTAAATACACCCAATTCTGTTTTCTAGAAAAATTTTTTTTACAAAATTTTATTGAATTTAGGGCGATTAAAAAAAGTTATTTGATTGCAATATTGCAATGGTATATCCCAAATGGGATTTTTTTTTAAATGATGGGGCCTTTAAAGAAAAATACTTTACTAATCTAATCTTAGGGATCTTTCTAGCTTGTTTTCATATCGAACGTATCTACCGTGTAAAAACAGGATTAGGTGTATACTTGGATTGCACTTTCCGTTCTTCATGTGTATGTGTTTAGCGTTAATATTTAGAAAAAATATTTTATGAAAATCAAAATAGATTTTATGTTTTTTTTACGATTTATTCGCATTAATAAATAATTCTCCGACTACCACAATGTGATTAATAGTACAGTAAACCAAGATTTAAACCTGAAAAAAAATTAAATTTTAAGAAATTAGACTTACTTGACGTCACTAGACAATTTTGTTGAACTGTTGGATAGAAATATAATTTGATTTATTTCTTTAATTTAAAGAAATGTGCAGCTGAGGCAAATTGTTTGTTTGGAGATAATGAGGCTGCTTTTTAAGAGAGAGAAGTTGTCGTGAGTGGTTTCAAAAGTACAAAAACTGCAATTTTAACGTGGAAGACAAAATATTTTGTAGAAGGCCAAAAGCATACCAAGACACGGAATTGGAAATGTTATTGCAGAAAGAACTTGGATTTACATTAAAATTGACCCAACCAACAAGTTTTCATCGTTTGAAATAATTAAATAATTGTAAAATAAGGCCATATAAAGCCGTGAGATATTAAACGCTGACATTAAATGAGTGAAATGCTTCTTGCCAGGTATAGAAAATTGGGAAATCCAGCCCCACCCGCCTTATTCCTTATTCACCTACAAAATAAATATGATTTTAAAAATTTTCGTTTAATTTTTTTTTTTTATTAATAAATAAAGAACGTATAAAAACACGTGTTTAAAAAAAACGGTGATTGACATATTTGAGGAACATCATTAAATGGCGGACGTTAAAGTCGGGCGCGAACGACTTTGGGATACCGTGTACCACCTCATTGCAATCAAATCGAATATATTGCTTAAGGACTCAAAAAAAAATTGTTGGCTCATTTAGTTACGATATTTTTATAAACAAACAAAATACAACCGAATTTTGAACCAAACACTTTTTTTTGAGCGATGGCTCCTATGGGGACTATAAGATATAGTCAACCGAATTTGGTAAAATCTAGTAAAATGCTGGGGAACTTTAAAATACTACTAAACACCAAATTTGGTTACGATATCTTCATAAACACACGAAACACAACGAATTTTGCACCAAAAACGTGATTTTTTTGACCGATCGGTCCTATGGGAGCTTTAAGATATAGTGAACCGATCAAATTTGGTACAGTGCTGGGAAAATCTAAAAGACTTCCGAATGCCAAATTTTCGATATCTTTATAATCCACCGAGTTATGCCCTAAAAACATTTTTTTGACTAATCCGTGCTATGAGGGCTATATGATATAGTCAACTGATTTGCTTCAAAATCTGTTCAGTGCTGAGGAACTCTAAAATACAATCAAACATCAAAAGTAGTTACGATATCTCCATGAACAAATGAAAAACGGCGAAATTTGCACCAAAAACTTTTTTTTTAGCGATTCGGTCCTATGGGGGCTATATGATATAGTCTACCGATTTTGTTCAAATTTGGTACAGTACTTGGGAACTCTAAAAAGCTTCCGAATACCAAATTATATTCATATACAAACGAGTTGTCCATCTCTATACCTCGAACTGCATCATTAGTTTTCAAAAACGCTGGGAGCAGTTACCAGTAACTTATCCAGCTAGATGCTTCATCGATAAAAATACCGATTACAGCCAAGAACGACCATTTTGTTTCCATGGAAGGTTACATTCTGTGATCTAGCAGTTTACAAGAGTATCTAAGCTTTGGCTTGTAAAATTCGAAGCATTTTCTTTTCGGAATTTGTTTCTGTTGTTGTTGTTGCTAGCCTTGTCATAGCAACGTCTCTGGTTGACATCTTGCCAGAATGACAGAACAGCCTGATGACATTACCATTGCTGGCTTGCATTTTTATATCATTTACACGAGAACATCGTGTTTTATGCAGCCGACACTTTCCCATGTAAATAAGTGCTATTTAGTTAGACGTGCAACGTATGTATTATATATGTATAGTGCAGTACGATTTTCTTTACCAAGTTTTTTTTCAGCAGAATTTTCATGGAAATTATGCATACATACATTAAGTACAGCACGAAAAGTGCAATGAAGGGGAAGATTTTCCTTTTTTTTTAAGTAGAGGGTGCCATTAACTTTGAGTTTTTTACTTTGAATGCGCAAAGCAAAGCAAAGCTATGATAAAAGGGGTTTTTTTCATTTGCTAAATTTCTGAATGTAAAAGTTGTGAAAGAAAACAAGAGAGAATGCATTTAAGGCTATTATTTTAATCTTTAGTAATTATTAAAAAAAGAACAAAAATGTATGAAGAGCAACTCATTTATTAAAGAAATTGTATAAAAGTTTCACTACCATAACGTTTGAAACAAAAACAAAAAAAAAGACAAATATTTCGGCATTGTAGATTTGTTAAATTTTAAAAAACTTAAGAAAAAAATGGCTTTGATTAAGTTATCTATTTCATGTATTTTTTACCTATTTTATATATTATTTCTAATGCCAGTAAAAAAAAAGTTTTCCAAAATGTTTGGAACTATTCCCGAAACATTCCTGAAAACACCAATTAAAGGCCTATAAAGTTTTTGGCTCTAGTTTATATACTAAAGAAAATAAGTGGAATATAATTGCAGTGTATCGTTTTTACTTAAAAGATTTCTATCGTTCAAAATATTTATCACACAGTTTGATAAGTCCTTCTTTTTTTTGTCAACATACCAGCCTAGTAACTCTTATTGCAAAACTGTTCTCTTAAGCAGCATCTCTTAATAAAAGAAAGAAAGATGATGGTCTTGACGAAGATTCTGGCATTTTTAATACTAAATAATGACACTGAAGTGTAGAATTAGTCTCATCACATATCAGAAATTTTGGGATTTTAAATAAAATTTTGTTTTTGTTTCAGTTTTCGTTCCAATTTTTTTTTTTAACTTATAAATTTATCTGCATCGTATGTTTTCAAAAATCGTTGGGAGCACTTTTTTGGGTCCTTAAAGAGCTAGTGCGCTTAACCCGATAAAAGGTGTATTTGTAAAAATGTTGACGTGATTTTTAAAAATAAAAAAATGTTGGTTTATTTTTTTAATTTTACACTTAAAGTTTCGACAAATAATAAAAACACAAAGTGGCATTTGACCAGATAATATTTTTAGAAGGAAGTTCTTTAACAGAGCTTAGAGTAAATGATAAAAAATCTTCACGTAACGAAATAGTTGTGCTTAATAATATTGAGATTTAAAAAGATATATAAGGGTGAAGCCGAAGGCCCCAGCAGCCAGTGCTTTACACGTCTGTATTAGTTTTAAGTTTACTTAAAGCCTATACTATAATAAATAAATAAACAAAATATATAAGGGTAAAATAAAAATATTTTACCGCCCCCATACTCAGCGCTTCTTTTCCCCTTCCCCCGTCCCCTTTAAATATGCATCACAATAGACCGTAAGATCTCCGGGTAACTCGGCCTTATGCCGAGCAGCCTAACTAAACTAACCAAAGCTACATAAGAGTAGCTGAATTCGTAGAGCATTGGTCTCAAAACTTTTAAGTTCGGCTCTAATCTCAGTTTCAGTTCTCAAGCCCAAATTTGTATTCTCTTTTTACTATGGTCTATAATTCTTTTTTTATTTCCATTTTATGTATCATATAATTTTTTTTTTTTTTTTTTACACTGCTATGTATATAATTAAATAATTAATAAATTTTTTCAATTACTATTTTGTGTTATTGTTATTAATATTTTGTATTTAATTTTAATTTTCTTCTCAAACATACATTATTTGTCTTGAAAAATTACAAGCGAAAGTAGCTTCGTTCTTGACGGAGCTCCCATGACCTAGTTTTTTTTTCTGATTTGGATGATACCTACTTGCAAGCACAATTCTTTAAACAATTTAAGAAGGACTTGAAACAAAAATGATATTCCTTAAAAATGTAAGTAATTTTTTTGCAGTAACTTTAAATTATTTTTTAAATATTAAGCTTACCAAAACCATTTTGCTATTTAATTTTTCTGGCGGTTTTAGCAACTACAGGTGAATACACATTTTTTTATTACAGTAAAAGAGCTTAATAATACCAAAAAGAGTACACACTGATAGATACACATAGTTTTGAGCAGAAGTGCCCTTTTTTCGTTTTTGGGCAGAAGTGCACTACTTTTTGTTGCAGACAGAAATTCGGAATTGTATAGTAAACATATTTATTAGCCTTTTCAATTATTTTTCAGTACCGTTAGATCTCATATTGATTTTTGTAAATTTTTATTTAGGACTCTTTTTTATATATTTTTGTGGATAAACATATAAATGGGCACTTTATTTTCATTTTATAAAAATTATTTTCGATAATAATATCAAATTTTCAATAGCTTATATTATGGCTATAAAACAACTTTTTTTGTATTTCTTCAGCTCTATTGATAAATAGTTTAAGAGCCAAAGCAACCAAATCAAATGAAACCTATTAACCCTAACTAACGTATGACAGATATGTTGGCAAGCCTGAAAGCCAAAAAACCCAAGAAAAAAATAGCCCACACATCATAAAAGTTCTTTCATAACAATCAAAGGAAAACTTTTTGGGTTGCATGTCTAAAATGTTGACGTTCAATAGCAACAACTCATTAACTTTTTTCTATAGAACATTTTTCAACATCGTGTGTGTGTGTATGTGTGGGGTCAATCAATCTTCACATAAACTTTGTTGGCCAAACAGATTGAGACGCAAGCGCCAAAACTTTTGGCACTTACCAGAAAACGCATCCTACATACAAAGTAAGTCCAGATGATGTAAAGGAAACAGCACGCAATAGAAATTACATACAATCAAATGTAAAGGAAATCAAGTTAAAAAGAAGTGCCCAAGGCGTCCCTAAGCTGCAAAGCAAACTTTTCTATGGTCCTCATCAAACTGGATTCTAAATCAATATTTAGTTCATCATCTTTTTTTTTGTGGACCACACTTACATGAGAAGACGCACATATGCAGTTCATAAAAGAAATGTGAAAACTTCCAAGTTAAAGCAGCGGACAGTTGAGTTGCTAAGCTAGGGAAGGAAGTTTGAAAAACCAACGATGCTAGTTCGCATATCGATTAGTTTTATTAAAACAAATGTAAGTATTCATCAAGGTTTCTTTCAAAGTTATCCATTTTGTTTTTAAATAATTAGCCCACTTTCTATGTCAGCCCAGCCAGGTGAATTATGCTACAAAAAAGTTTATTAGATACCGTTAGGAGCTTCTTTTAAAAAAACGTTAGCAGTTTTGGCATTCTGGCAAAATTATCGATTTAATCGATTCAGAAGGATGAATTCCACAATCTTACGTTAGCGCCATTAAATAGAAGATTTGAATTCCTTAGACAGTTTTTGCGAGTTGGCAGTAAATTTGGTTTTACTATAATAAACATATCGATAACTATCGATACCATCCATTCTATTATATAATACACGTCGAATCAAACTGATGGGATCGATAGGTTATAATATCGATATAGAAAATACCGACTTTCGAAAATTTTCCTGCTCCACAGAGATTGGAAAGACAAAATTCAATAGGATCCCTTAAACAATGTACGTTAATACCGTCAAAAAGGAACGGTTTAAAGTAAAAAGCAATAAGGCGCTTAAGAAATTTTTGGTGAGTTGGCAGCTCTATGTTCTATATTCTGTAAATTACGTGAGGTTCTAAATGTAAACTACAATAAAAAGTTGTTTATCTGATAACACCTAAGTTCCTAACTATCGATTGATTGTATGTATTGGTCTTCGAGTCGAACTGATGGGATTGATATGTTATGATATTGGTATAGAAAACATCGACTGCCGAAAAATTTCCTGTTTCATTGAGAGAAACATACACATTTGCAGAGATTGGAAGAAAAAAGTTGATCGATAGTTTATGATATCGTTATGAAAAATGTCGACTGTGGACCAATTTTCTGCTCCATTGAAATTGGTAGAACAGAGTTCAAAAGGATCTCTTAAAAAATTTAATGTTAATACCGCCAAAATAAAATCAGTTTTGAGTAAGAAGCGTTAAAACTTTTAATTAATAGAAATTTGTAGAGAGTTCAACAATAAAAAGATAATTATTGATACCATCGATAAAATAAATATGATAAAACTTCGACTTTTGAAAAATTCCCTCCGTCTATTGAGAGACACAGAGATTGGTAGAGCGAACTTGACGATAATCGATAATTAATGATATCAATATGAAAAATATCGACTTTCGAAAATTTTTCTACACCATTCAGATTAGTAAAACAGAATTCAAAAGAATAGCTTAAAGAATGTAATGAATTAACAGCTTCAAAAAAATAGGTTTCGAGTAGGAAGCCGTACAACTTTTAATGACTAGAAGTTTTTTAGGAGTTGGCAGTTCTGTATACAGCGCTCTTTAATTTATGTCGCGTTAAAAATACGTACAACAATATTTAGGTATTTATTTATAAATATATACTAGAAAATATGTAAAATAAATACATACCATAAGAACGCGACTTCGAAATCTGCAATAAAAAAAGATTAAATTCAATTAGACATAAATTGGATTTTTGGTTGTATTAAATCTCAAATTGCAATAGTTGACAGTGATGGTATTTTTCGACAAATTTCTTTAAAAATATTAAATTATAACCCAAGCCATACACGATGTGGCTGGTTGGGCAATTTGGTTGTTTATCGAAAAGTTAAAACATTTTATTTTTTCGTACAACCGTCATACAAACTTCATACAACGACCCCAAACACGATGCAATCAATTGTACAACATGCTCGAAAAACAGCCGAGTTGTACAACCTTTTTATGTCTAAGCTCTTTTTAAACAAAACCAGCAAAAAACCAAGTCGAACTTATATGGCAATAAGCCAACTCAAGTTAAACTTATATAATAAAATTGCTTAAAATAAGAAATGTTTTTGTTACAAACTTCGAAACTGTAGTTCAACAATAAAGAAACTAGTTTTTCTTAAAGAGGCAGAAAAATTAGTAGAAATTTTCTTTACAATTTATTTAGTTTGGCTATTCCCAATGCCAAATTCAATTCTTATTACGAATATTATGTACATTTAGCATAGTAACAAAGTTACTCTATCCTTTTAGAACAAGACAACCCATAATATGAATTAAGTTTGCTCGCGGGAAATAAAGAAACATTGCATATGCACATATATGCTCACATAATTAATTTAATACAAACTTCAAAATATTCCACTTTTCCCCAAAGATTTTTGTGGCAAGTTTACTTTGCTACAATAGTAAAACAAACATACAGATATATACATATATATATATGTTATGGTAATCATTGCACAATGTGTCGTATGAGCAATAAAAGTTCATAGCTAAAATGGTTATAAATGGCATAAGTTTATACTATTTTATATATCAGTTTTCATTGTATATTTCAAGTATATGAAATAATAAATGCAATATATACAATGCATAACTAAAATCTATGTGTTTATTATTTTTGGGTCAATCGAGCGTATGAGCAATATATTGATAAGAGCCCTTTAAAAAAATACGCTTAATCCAAGCTCTTTTTATTAATTTTTCAATAGTGCTGAGTTGCCAACAAAACGCTATCTGTAGTATAATATTAAACCAGTGAAACAGTTTCAGTCGGCATACTCCGACTATCATATACACCATCGTCCCTTGTTTATAGGTTTTGTAAGATTTTTTATTTTTAATCTCATATAAAAAATATATGCTAATTTTCTTTAAATACAGCCCTGAGGCAAAAACATTTTGAATTAATAACTTCCCAAGGCTTCAATAAATTTGAAGAACAATAACCTTTCCTAAAAAAAAGTTATTGTTGCCTCGAAATTTGAAAGAATTAAGACTTTTCATATTATTTTAATTATTAGGAACAAAAATTAGGAAATTTTTAAATTTTTAGTTTATTTTTAAAATATGATTTTCTATGATTTCACTGCTGCTTTACGTAAGATGGCGCCACCAAAGTTCACTAGATGGCGCCAGCAGTAACAACTGTTGTTCTGTTTAGCCGCTTCAACCAAAACTAATGGGCAAGCATATTATTACGGACGTAACAAATGGCTGGTAGAAAAAATCGTTGCTCATCATTTTTTAAAAGGCCTTTTTTTAATTATTATTTGTTGTGAGGTACATACAAAGAATAAAATTAATTAATTTTTGCCGTTATATGAATATTTTCATAATTTTGCACTTAACATTGTATTGTCGACAATTTATATTGTTTATTATCAATACACTGATTGTAGTGTGACCATTTGCACTTCAAACCAAACAACCGCAATAAAATTGCGATGAATACCACAAAAAAAAAACCAGAAACCAATATAAAATACCACTTGCTTTTATATGCACACACTGGTCATTATGGCAGTAATTAATTTGCAGTTATTGTACGACTGCGATTTTTGGAACTTCATACGGGCATATAAGGAAGCAAATAAATATTTCTAAAAATCATAATTCCGGAAAACGAATTTCTTTGTCGATATTTAAATTCTTATTGTCGATAAATTCTTTCTCTTATTTTGCCGATAAATTCTCATCTCACTATTTTTATTTGATACAAAATAGCTGACATGGTTACCGCAGCACAGTTTCTTTCTATTACTATATGTTGTTTACATTTAATTTTCATTTAAATATTGCTAGTACTTTATTATTCTTTTAAACATATTAAATAAAATTACACAAAAATATTACTATAGCAACACTTTTCATTTCATATAAAATACGTAGTTTTTTAAACCTATTTTGCCGATTCGTTTTAATTCCTCTTGCAACAAAACATTCGGTTTCAAACCATATGAAAAATTCGGTTTGGTGAAATTGGAAGCACCAAACATTCGGTTTCAAAACGAGTTCGAGTCAAATGTTCTGATTCGTTTTCCGGAGCATGGCCGATTATCTAATTTCAAGAATTTAAATTAAAAATGCTAAAAGTTAACGTTAAAGATTGTAAGCGTTCTCAAGACAAATAATTTACTTAGGTAGGGCATATTGCGGGGATGTTTTGCGAAAAACTCTAGTTTTTTTTTATTAGGCTCACAGAGAAATTCGTTGTAGGGAAGTTTGACGGTACGGTTTGTGCAACACCAAAAAACGCGATGACGCAGAGAGATACAGACTTTGAGATACCCTGTACCAACATTCGATTTTTGTATATTTCTTAAGTAGATACTCCAAAAAACTTTTGATTCCCATATTTGGTTACGATAGCTTATAAACAAACGAAACAAACCGAATTTTGGACCAAATACGACTTTTTGCATCAAACACATTTTTTGGACTGATGGACGATTTTGATCTCTGGTACAGTGCTACTTACACGGATCCCTTTTCGTACTTCAGTTAGTGTAAACGTAAATAATATAGAATACAAAAAAAAAGTTACCTTCAATTCGGTCAGAAAGACAAAAAAAAAACAGTATAGACTTGTCCGTACATTCTTTTGACCGTATGTATGAGTGCATCCATCTTGGAGATTATAAGAGCTACGAGGGCCGCGCCTGAATTAGCCAAACTAACATGCTAATGAAAAAAAAATTCAAAAGAAAATGCCTTAGATATTTTTGAAAAAAAATTGTGAACATGATAAAAATTCATTAAATGGTACTGGATGAGCGTCGACTAAAAGTTCGTGAGCTTAGATTTGGATTCCTTACATGAGCAGCTAAAGTTTAGTTTTTTTATTTTGCTTCGCCGCCTTATATAAACAAATAATTTCAAATAGCAATTTTCTATAATTTTAAAGCTAAAGTTTAAGTTTGTAAGGGTCAAATATTAATAATAATAATAATAATACCAATATAGATAGTATTTTAGAAGCCAGAGTTCGTTGCCTCAAATCTTGAAGACAGCTCGAGACCAAATTACAATTTCCAGTGGAAATTCAAATTTTTTGTTAGTTCAGGAGAGTTGTTTATAATGTATAGGGCATTTTAAACTTGTCCGTAACCGAATTTAACATTCGCCATATTTTTGCTATATTCTTTGTGGTGTCTTTTTCATTTCCCAATCTCTCAGTAAAAGAAATAACATAATATTAGGTTTCGTTTACTCTATGTATTTTTTGTGTAGTTCTCTTTGCTATTTGCAGTATTTATATTTCAACTTTTGGTTGAAAAAAGATCAACCCAACTAACCGGTTTAGAGCGCCACATTGATTCATTTCCATTTTCAATTTTAGTCTAAGCCAAGTTAGTACACATTGTGCATGATTTAAAGCCGACAGTTACCAAGAGACATGGCAAGTCTGGCCAAAGTCATGTTTGACGTTTTTTTTCCCCTTTTTTTTTTTTTTTTTTTTTTTCTTGTATTTCATTTTTGTAGCGACAGAAAAAACAGCGTAAAAAGTGAAAGTGCACACTTGGGCTAAAGCACGGCACTTAAAACAAAACACACAGATACACAAACACACAGATACAATTATACACAGATACTCACAATCACACACACTACAATGAGTTATGTTACAAATATACATAACTGCAACTGTTGTGAATGACGCTGTGTGGTTGTGTCTAGAGCGGGTTGGGGGAGCTATACATAAGTTGTTTGGGGGGCCTTTCTAGTAGTGGGTCTGCCTGTTGGTGACCAACATTTAAACGTAACAGATACTTGAGCTCAACACAGAAATATCCGGTCCAGGCCAACAAGTCAAGCTTGTTATGTATGCAACACCGGACATAGAGTTAGCGTATATTTGCGTGTGTGTGTGTGTGTGTGTTGAGGTGTATTGGTTGCTTTGAGTACTTGTGTGAGTACTTGGCTATACTCGTATCTATGTTAGTCTAACAATAGCGAATGCGGGTGCAACAAATGCATGAATACAACAACTCAATTTGAATAAAGCAACAGCAGTGAAGTTTGTATACCCTATAATGGCATAATTGGCAACAAAGGGCATATTAGTTTTTTCAGCCAAAATGTAAAAAAGAAAAAGAAAAAAACTCATTACAGGCCTTTCCGGGGTACCACAGAAATCTTCAGAGATTTTGGGTACGGTTTTAAATCAAATCTCTAGTAAAAACCGTAGGTGCCACAGTAATCTAAGAGAATTCATTTTCCGGACATTTGTTTCCGAAGGTTTACGCTTTTACGAGAATGGCAGAAAAGAGTTGCTACTGTTCAAAAATAATTTTAGTACATTTAGACTCATATTTAATTACATGATTTAAGAAGGTTGTTTTTTATTGGATTAGTCGATAACTTTTGGCATATTTTGCAACTTTTCGCTTTAAATTTCTGATAAAAACAAATATGAATATTTATTCCGTCCAATACATGAGTTTGAATGGCAACCCTTTGAGCCATCAGTTTTCATCAGCTGTCAGTAGCAATGTGAAGGGCAAAATGCATTTGTTCCCATTTACATTTAATTTTAGTTTTTCTTTTGATTTTAATGATTTCTTCCAAAACGCTGTTTTGCCTTTTTCTCCTCAAACTAAAATCATTTTGCGCAATTAATTTTTTAATTTTAAACTTACTGCTAGCCTATTGAAATTCACATCTCTCACTAATATACCCCACGTTGCCACCTTATGTGAAAAAGAATAGCAACACTTTATAATGATAACTTAGTCAAATAGGTGGCAACTCCTTAGCTCAAGATTATTTTGCACGTTGACAAAGAATGGCATATTTACTAGAGATTTTAACAGAGATTTTGTAAAAATGAAAATCATGAATTAAAACATTCGATTTATTAAATTATAGAGATATACATAACTCAGAAATTGAATAACCTTTTTAAATAAGTTACAATTTCTTTGAATAAAATTGGTCTCATTGGTGAATTTTATCAAATTTCGAGCAAATTTAGTAGCGAGAAGATTTGGAATTGTAGAGAAATTTAAGAGAAATTGATAAGAACTCAAGCCAAAATGTTCCTTAATATGAATGAATATTCGAAAAAGTCTTGCAGTAAGTTGGTTTTTTAGTGGACAGTACTCTGTAGTACACAGTGCCCGCAAAAGCCAAAATTTTGTCATAAAAAAAATTGAAGAATATAGGGAAAAACTTAGTAAGTACAATAGAGTATAGATCAAGGCTGTCAATTAACATAGCAAGCATTTTTCTGTGGATCCACAATTTACAATAAAAAGTAGATACTCGTATATATGCATATATACGAAAATTTTGGATTCGCTTCCTCACGCGTTCAAAACAAAACTACGAATCCGATTCGGCTGAAATTACTAATTACTAAACGATATTAAATTTCTATTGCGATAGTAGCGCCATCGGGCGGTGTGGCTAAGTACTTATCGGACCACCCTCGTGCGTAATAATTTAATTATATGTAGTAACACGATTTGAATTAAATTGGGTCACATTATTCAATTTCAATTTCAATTTTATTCACTAAATCTTAGACATTGTGAATACATGCAGAGTTTTAGTTTTAAATACAGAGTTCAGGCTAAATTAGTTACCTTTCTACTGTGAAATTAAATTATAATAGATTTATATAGATTTAGAGTCGTAAGAGGCGGGGAAAAAATTACAAAAAACTTATGAATATGATGAACTTGAGGTCACATTATGTATAATACAATATATTTTTGAAAAATAATGAAAAATGTTTATTAAATGATTTACATTTACAGGAAATTGACTTTTTATCAAGCGGGCGTGAAAGCCTAGATAGTTTTCTATATTGCCTTTTCGTTGCTCTAATTATTCCTTATTATATTATTATTAATATTTTGGCTACTTCGGCCACTGTGCATTAGTGTTATTTTTGGGAGATTAGTCACCTTTCTTGATTTCTTATATGTATTGAGAGGTGGAAAGGGGGAGGGGGGGGGGGGGGAGGATTCTTCCAGCGCCCGGAGTTTTCTCAGGGGCCCGGTGTAATTACTGTCGTACTTACAGAACACAATGATTCAAGCTAAAGGTGTAATAGAGGGGCCGGTACATTTGCCCCCGGGCCCGGATTTTCTCTCTACGGCCCTGTGTATAATGTTCGTGGGCTTCAACGGTTTGAATGAAACTTCCAGAAACTATTCATACACCAGCCTGAAGATTTAAGACTTACTTACTTTACAATTCGATGTATCGATGTTTTCCAGTTAAAAGCATCAAAAACTTCGATGTTTTTCACCGTAATAGCCAGATGAAAGCGTGTTCTGATGACAACCCTATTAATACGCTCAAAAATAAGTTTTAAAAACTCGCTATGGTAAACTGCGATGCATTGCAGCACTTTCGTAGGAAGTCCGCTGTAGATGATGACCAAACTTGGTACCTCTGTAGCTTCACAGGCTGGTTTAGCGATCTCAAAATAAGAAAACTACAAATAATGAAAATTTATACGACAAAAAAATATTTTTTTTGAATTCAAATCAATTACAGAGTATCTGATAGTCTTTAGCTCCATTATAAAGCATTATAACTCTTTTATTGTATTTTTTTTTTTGCATAGACAAAACAATTGATTTTCGCTATGCTGCGCTTATTTGCACACTAGACAAATGCAAATGAAAATGCCAAACCACTCAGCTGCAGTAATCCACACACACACCCACCATGCACACACCACACACACACATACACCGTACACCCACACATGCAAAGCAATGACAGCGAGGAAGGGCTGACCGGCAAGTATTCGGGTAGCAATGAAGCTACCATTTTTTCAAAAGTATCTTTTTAATTTCACAATAAAATCTTGTCTTACAGTTAATGCAAAGGTAATCAGATTTTTTAAAATTTTACATAAAATATGAATCGACAAGCAGCTCAAAAAAAAACGTTCGTCTTATACCCATATCATTTAGGAAAATCTTTTGCCATAAAAACATTTCGGTTATAGTCACAGCCAAGTTTGAAAAATGGGAGGGAATGGGCAACCAATTCATAGGGCATTTTTGTGCAATGTATGTAACGGACAGAAGGAGGCGTGGCAGACCCCAATTCCTTTATACCAAAATGCTTATCATAACCTCGGGTAGCGATTGAGCCATGTCCGTCCGTCCGTCCGTCCGTCCGTCCGTCCGTCCGTCTGTCCGTCCGTATGAACGCCTAGATCTCAGAGACTATAAGAGCTAGAGACACGAAACTTTACCAGCTGGTGCGCATATTTCCTAAGCAGATGAAGTTTGTTGAATCATGTCAATATCTTTCCCCGTTCCCCCGCAGTAGAGTTCCGCGGTTTTTAGCCACACCTTTTCATATTTTCATCTGAAATTTAACAGAGCGATTCGTTGTAGTTACATGCATCTATATGTAAAAAATGAACAAAATCGGACAAATACAACAGAAGTTATAGTCAAAAATGTGCAAATTTCACCTCCCCTTGCCAATAAACTGCGTCAATATTTGACGCAATTATGGCTACAAGTGACCTAGAATCACAATTTTTGGTAAGCTCATTCATGTGGCTCTAATGAACAAATCCACATCCAAATTTTATCGATGCGATCGACCCCCGCAATCCATTTACCGTGTTTTCTCCCACACCCCTCAACATACCAACTTGAAACTTACCCCGTATACTTTAAATAATTTCTTTGTTGTAACATTCGAGTTTCATCAAAATGGGTAAAATTTTAGGGAACTTATAGGTATAAATATCGATTTTCACCAAAAAAAAATAAATTCCAATTGGAAAGTTCTTAGATGGAATATGCAGGAAAAATTTTTTTGACACAAAAGGTACAGGGTATTCCACTGTCGGGCACCGCCTCGACTGTACCACATTTTATACAATATTTTCATGGAAAAGAAATATTTTCTTTGTAATATGCGGGTTTTTTTTTTATATCCTGTACCTTAAGGTATATAGGGTGATTTGTTATGGATGGTATAAAACGCCAAAAAACAAAAAACTCCTTGTGATGGAGCGACATCAAGTATTGCTTTGAAATTGAGACCGACAACCGATAGATAGCTTTTTTAATTCCACATATTGGTGCTACATCTGGTGCTATATCCACAGCAGTCTAGCGCAACTTAACTCGTTAATCGTTTACTATTTCAGAAATCTGGTACCGTGATGTCTTGGCTAGGCCTACTACTTTTCAGCCAGCCCTCGTATTTGTAGTTATGTCGTACATAGTTTCAAACAAACTTTAAACACAAAGGCTTTCAATGCAGCTCTGTGCAGAAAAGAGTGGGGCAAAAGGGACACATGTACGAGTATGTTAGTGGTAGTAAGTGCGTCCTGGGCTGGCAGCACCGCGTACCACCTGCAGGGCGTGGATTGCAACAAAAATGACAAACGTGCTTTTGATAGACTTGTTGACGACAAGTTCTGGCACTTGGCAGCTGTCAGCAACAGGGACGAGTGCGCCGCAGGGGGCGTCAGCGCCGCAGTGCCGCTGTCTGTCTGAATGCGTGTGTGCGTGTGTGTGTCTGTATATGTGTTACTGTGCTTAAATTTGTGTTTTGGTGCGAGCTGGTTCAGTGCAACTTATGCTCAGTCCACACTGACCGACATTGTGGCCGTGCCAAAGATTGTTGGAGTCAAAAATTTAAAGAAATTAATTTTATTCCAAAGTGGTGTGTCTTGCAACTTACCACATAAATGTGCCACAAATTTCTTCTAACGAGCAAAATTTCTGCAAAAAAGCAAACCCTCAATGTGCCAGAAATATCTTAGATAATGTATATCTCTTAAAAGGTTTTAAATAAAAATATATGAAAAATAACGATATTTGGCAATGCACTCTTGGTGCTTTGTTTGGCTGTTAATGGTAAAATTTTTGGTAAAAGCCAACTGCAAAAATTGGTGGCGACTAGTTTGATATTGTCAAGAATAATACGAATAAATTGAATTTCTTTAAAAAGTCCACGAATACATAAGAGCGCAAGGAAACAAAATACAGTTAACTGAGTGCGAATGATAAAAAAAATAGGAAAAATAATTCAGCATGGTCTTACAAATTGATAATAAAAATTTATATTTAAAATTTGTAACAAGTATTTATTAAATAATAGTAAATAATGTATACCACATAAAATTTAATAAATACAAACGTTTTTTTTTTTTTATAAAATTTTTTGTTTGCAAGCTGTCTGTTGACATTTAACAAATTTGGTAATATTATAAGTATAACAGGACTTTTCTTGTTTTAATCTTCAGCTGCATTTGTTTTGATTTTATTAACTCATTTTTTTTTTACTTTTGGTGAAAATCTTCCTCAAAAATTGACCTAGAAGCTAATATATTTTTCTTGTTTTAATTTTGAGCTGCATTTGTTTTGATTTTATTAACTCAATTTTTTTTTTACTTTTGGTGAAAATCTTCCTCAAAAATTGCATCCGCCTCTTAACTTATATCTAGAACGCTATCCCCAACCCAACTCAATGGAAATGTGCCGAGATAATTATGATTCCGCAGCCGAAATCTGAAAATGTTAGTTCCGATTTGTTTGATGGCCATTTTTTCGAAAGTATTTGAAAAACTTCTTTTAAGAAGGATGTTATCAGAGCTGGATGAACTAGCATACCGGAACAATAGTTTTGGTTCAGGAAAGGTCATGGAACTATTGAACAATGTCATCGAATAGTCAACATTCAGCCGTGCTCCGAAAAACGAAAAAACCAAACCGAACAATTTTATTCGGATTCGGTTTTGCGTGCTCCGGAAAACGAATTTTTTTGTCGATATTTCCCTTTTAATTTTTAATAAATTCGTATATTTCCCTTATTTTTCCGATAAATTCTAGTATTTTTCTTTGATACAAAACAGCTGACACGGTTGCCGCAGCTCTGCTCCTTGCTATTACTATACATTTGTTTACATATTATTTTCATTAAAATATTGCTAGTTCTTTATTATTCTTTATATTAAATACAATTAAACAAAAATATTACTTTACCAACAATATTTATTGAAATGAAATACGACTTAGCTATTTTTGTTACAAGGGAAATTTTCTTTGTGTAACGCGCGAACCCGTTCGCACTTATCGTCATGTGTTCGTGTATTATATGTGCACACAAAAAAAATTCTTTTGGCTGTGCATGATATTTTTTGGGTTGAGTCAGAAAAAAAAATAATTGTTAATAAATTTATTTGATGATAAACCCCGTCAAGACATCTAACCCGAGCTTCACACTTAAAAGGACATCGCCCCAACCATACAGTTAGAGGGTGTGATTCTGGAGCAGCCTAATCTAGTTAAATACATTGGTATCACGCTGAATAAGCGACTTACCTTTAGGCCAAACCTGAAAGCTACTCGCCAGAAGTGTGGTCAAAAGATGCAGCAACTGCGGTGGCTGCTTGACGGAAAAAGTACTTTGTCACTAAGAGCAAAAAGAGCAGTGTATGCTCAGTGTGTCGCCCCGATCTGGCTCTATGGGCTGCAGATTTGGAGTATCGCAGCAAAGACAAGCTGTCAGAGTATACAGGTGCTGCAAAACCGAATTTTAAGGCAAATAACAAATTGCCCCTGGTACGTGCGCAATTTGACGCTGCATCGTGACCTTAATCTGCATACCATAGAAGAGCAGATAGGAAGGCACACGAGTAGATACAGTGACAGACTCAGGTGTCACAGCAGTGAACTCGCCAGGAATCTTCTTCCAGCTAGGCCTCTTAGGCGGCTCGAAAAACAAGTTTTCGTTAAAACGATTCAGTCGTGATGATTCTCCGCCGTGTTATTAATCCTCGTGCTTAGCGCACGACGCATTTATTGTTATGGTACATTCTGCGTACGGATTCAATAAATATTTTTGTTCTAATAAAACAAACAAAATTTTTAACTTTAAGTTGGCATAAATATAATCTAAGAATATATCCATATAAAAGAATATTTCAAAAATTATTTCAGTATAATAAGCCTATTTTGCCAATTCGTTTTAATTCCTCTTGCAACAATTCCTTTTCGGTTTAAAACCCCATGAAAAATTCGGTTTGGTGAAGTTGGGAACACCAAACATTCGGATTCGTTTTAATTTAATAACTAAAGGGCCGTAGGCGCCAGTACTGCACAGTCTATTCACATCCGACAGGCCCATTTCAAGCGGAATAGACGTCGCAAGCTACGTTGATGACACGGCAATTAATGCATCTAGTGCATCTCCTGTAGAAGCATCTCAACTTCTGCAGTCTGAATTGAATTTTTTAGAGAAGTGGTTAACTTAATGGAAAATAGTAGTAAACTCGCAGAAATCAGTCCAAACTACCTTTGCATTGCGAGAAGGGATCTGTCCATCTATTTATACGGATCTGTAATTCCCCAAAGCGATATCGTTAAATACCCTGTAGTGCACCTGGATAGAAGACTCACATGGTATGCGCATATAAAAGCTAAACACACGCAGCTTAAAATTAAGACAAAAAAAAATGCACTGGCTACTGGGGCGAAATCAATCCAAAACATTCTCAATGTAATAAAATTGGTGAAAAACTAACTTGCGTTATAGGGTAATTTTTTTAAGATTTTTTATTTGCTCAAAGAACACAAGTGTTAAACAAAAGTGCAAAAAGTTCGTTAGACGAAAGTTCAACACTGAAATTATGGTGCACTTTTTTGGGGCTCACTGATTGTTCATAAAATCTTCCTATAGTTAAAATATCACATAGAGCAAAGCTGGGCAATACTTTACCACGTTTAAGTGTTGCTTGGAGCTACTACACTTGGACAGCATAAATTAAAGCCGTGGCGATGCGTCCCTATAAAAAAAGGCACAACTCTGCACTTAATAACTTGCTCTCTACTAGCACAAAGGTAGTTCGCCTTACAGTATAGTCATATACAAAGCCCTTGAGGGAAAAGTAGGAACCCGACTATAGCTATCGATTAGCCCTAAAAGCCTCCTATTTGCCTTAATTTTTCATAATTTATTCATGAACAAAATTTAATAAAGAACTTCAAACCAGGGGCGAATCCCTACCTTACTGTTTAGTGGTCATACATCAATGCTTTGCATATGTTTTCATTTTATAGGAATTAGTTTATACACTAAAGCCCCTGTGAGAGAAAAATCAGATAAATAAATTATTCCATAACAAAATTTCTAAAAGGTTAGATTAATAAAAATAAAAACCGTGTAAAAACAGAATTTGGTGTACATGACTTGATGATTGTGGAAAAACAAACGGTAAGTCTTTGGGAGAGAGGGAGCTCGCATTGAAAAAAAAAACTACTGTGCCTTTGTTTGTTAGGCCTACCAAATTTGCTAAGCCTAGATAGTGTATAACAACACGAAAAGTCGAATTTCGTAGGAGTGAATTATAAATTTTGCTGTATTTCCGATTATGTTAATTTTTGACTTCAAGATATGAAATATGACCCATAGCTCTATCAAGTTTCAAATCAAAATGTTTAGCACTATAGCTAGAAAAACGCAAAGTTCTGCTTGCGGAAAAGGATATCTTTTGTAACCTACAATTCCGAATTAAAGCCATTCTGAAAAAACGACAACGAACTATGGGGCAATGCTAGTTGTAACAATATAAAGGTGATTCAAGACTCTAATGTGCACTGAACACTCACCAGTGCGTCTTGGAACGAAGCCACCCACAAATACATAAACATATCGCTTGTGAGATGCGGTATCTCAACCATACAAATAAATTATCTTTTCACGCAAGTTAACTTGCCACATCTCTTAAGGTAGTAAAAACAGTAAAAAAGTGTCTCCGAAAAAATTACCCTACAGCGCGGTAACTAGAGGCCACATTGTTTCTCAATCGCCCAAATTGACTCTAAAAGCGAATTAGAATAAGATTTTCAAACTTGTCAGTCTCTTAAAAGATAAGAAAAGTTTTAAAAAAAATAAGCATTTTGGTACAAAAAACATATGGTATACCTTGCCTACTTTTGCGTCAGTTTCAGGATTTCAACATAGACGGAGTTTTAAATATTTGGTTTCATTCACATTTTAAATGTAACATCATCAAGTGGTAGGATAATTCAATGAAAACTATTAAAAATTTGTACGTTTAGTTTTTCGATAGGCATATTTCTTTCTTAAACACCAGTAAAATTAAATAGCAGTGCTCAGAGGTTTGAATCCAAAGCACATCTATTGCACAAATCTAAGCGAATACACTCAATTCTGTTTTTACACAGTCTTTTTTTACACGGTTTTGAAATAACACGGTCTAGAAACAAAATTTTTTACATTTCATTCGATTTAGCACGATTAAAAAAAAGCTATGTAATTGAAATTTTAAAGAATAATATTTTTATTAACCTAATCTTTTACAAATTTAGTTAGGGAATTCCCCTTTCTTATTTATTTTCATAGCAGCTTAAGGGGAGGTTCTTTCAAATTTGGCCGAAAAGAAGGCAAAGTTTGGGAATTATTTGTGGCATGATAAAAAGACATACAAACTTCCTGTTTTGATTGTTAAATGCGATTTTTATTGTACAATTAGTGGACATTTTTTTCTCGACGAAATTCAAAATGGCGGCTGAAAAATGGTGGCTCTTGTCTGCCTCTGCCAGCATAATATCGTCCCGGCATTTCAGTTCTCCAGCCTCTTGTAGTGAACCGAAATGAAAAATGTTTTTTGTTTATTGAAGTTAATGAAATTAACTAAATCAGAATGAGTTTTGACAAAAAATTAACTGAAATGTGGATTAGGGTACTTATCTTACTCTTTTTGACTGTAAGCCGTGCCGCTGTGAAGCTAAATTGTGCCATACTTTGAAGCAGTGTAAACACAGCATTGCTGCATAAGTTTGAGACTGAGTTGTGTGCGTGTGTACGTTGACAGTTACAGTTGATTTTATATGTATGAAAATGTCAGACATTGGCCATGGCAAGAATCAGCCATGTTGCTGCACATTTTTTTTTTTTGAATAATTTTGGGCATATTAATATATAATGACGAAAATCAATACATGATTCCTTGGGTATTATTTTTTTTTGCCGGCAATACACAGACATGCCAAAATATATTTACGAGTATGTATAGTATATGTATTACTTTGCACATAAACATGCTACTTTGCGGAACATACCTGATAATTGCAATCACTTGCTTGTTGCAATCAATTTTCTATGTTTATAATGCGCGTTTGTTGTGGCCAACATAAGAGAGCGACCAAACATCATATAAAACCACAACACTTTGCAGCACTACATTACGCTAATAAGTAGCAACATTTACCACTCTGACTGCCTCCGCTCACTGCACTCACTTGGTTTGTTTTGTTTTTTACACTTGTTTTCGTTATTTCGTATTTCTCAGCCGCCCACGTGCGAGTGAGATGGCCTCCGTTACGACAAAGTTAACGTAATAATACTCCGCATGCGACAAAATGAAAGCACGTCCAACTTGAAGCAGCGTTGCTTACGTACTAACTGTTTGTTTGGAGCCAGTTCACGAATGAAACACGAAGCTAGGCACGAGCGGCCATAAAACAAAAACAAAACGAACGAGACGACATTGAAAGCGAAACTACAGTTGTTGGCGCAGGGGTGATGGGCGCCGCAAGGGCCGGAAGTTGTAACGGAGCGTAGTTGGGGGGACCACAAACAAATGTTCCGAATTAACTGGCTGATTGTATGATAACTTTTAGTGTGTGTTTTACGCGCATAATAACTGCCATTTTTATGCCTAGTTACAACTCGTATTTTATTTTATTTTCTTGGAAAAACAAGAGTTCTACAAAATTGTTTTGGACTTGCAGGATTACTACTAACTAGATTGGAACTATTGGAAAAATGAATTCTCAACTTAAACCAATGATTGTAAGAAAAATGTGATTTATTCGGGGCGCTGTAATTGAAGATTAAAATTAGAGGCACGTGGGGTGAATTCGGAAGAATTTTTTCAAACATTTTTTGGATTTTTGAATTTTTTTTTCAAAATTGAAAGTTTTGTCGTTTGGGGCATTGAATAAGCTACACTGTGTCAAAATTTCTGATCGATACGAAGTTTTTTTGGCAGATAGATTGTTCTTCGAGCAAAAAATGCCAAATTCTCGATATTCGTTTTTTTTTTGGCGTGAATCCGGAGTGTCCAAAAATGGTAAAACCAGAATAAAATTTCATCGCAAATATTTTATTTTTTTATTTTTGGTAAAAAAGATGTTGAATAATACATTGAAATGAATGAATGTGGAATAAAAATAATTGTTGCCTAGTGAAATAGCCTAAATAAATGTTTTTTTTTTGTCGATTTTAACTGGCTTCAGCATTTCCAACAAATCATCAGAACTTGAAACCGGTTTACAGGGGATTTGTTTCGATTTTTTTGGTAAGTTCTCGGCATTTTGACACAAAAATAGAAACGAGATCAAGATCATCCAAAATACGAGTATTAAAGAAGCGTTTGAGCTAAAGAATTTTTCGTATTAAAGCCGTGTACTTTATTTTCGGAACTAAATTGGGTCATTGGAAATCATCAAATGGGTCAAATGTTGGGAAAGGCGCACTTCGACTCTAAGGAACTACTATATAGATTAAAATATTAAAAATCTTTTTACTTTGAAAGGATACCACACTCAGCACTACGCAACAATTTTTTACAAATAATAGCGAAAACTTTTTAATTAGCAAGTTATATAGCAAATTTTAGTCAAATCAGCTGGGAGCTCCGGAAGTTATTCGAAAAAACGACCAAATTTAAACCCCTTTGTCTAGAAGATCCTTCAAAAACTGTGTGTACTGCGTTGGTGCAGGGTATTTCAGAGTCGGAGGCACTACTGAAGTATTCTAAAACTCTTACAAATTAAGAAAAGTGCTGCGTATATTATGGTCGGGATATATGAATAAAGAAGGCCTTACTGGGCTAGCGTGCTAAGAACGCAGGTTGCCAAGCCCCCTAGTTTTAAATTGTAAAATCGATTCGAAAAATTGTTTCTAAAGAACTACTACACCACATTTTCTAAAATTTTAAGCTTAATCTTAATTGAAGATTTATTTGCACAAAAATTTTATTTATCTGAAAACTACTTTCTTAGAATCGTCTAAACTTAAGTTTTAAAAAGCGTCTCGAAAAATTGTCGCTTAGGAAATACAATAAAATATTTTCTGAAATTGGAGATTCCGCGAATCATTATTATAATTAAAATTTTGAAAAATCAAGGTTTTTTGCACTAATTTTTTTTTTAAATTAAAAACCAAGTTCTTATTTCACTTATTTTAAATTGTAACGTAAGTTTCTAAAATCGTCACGAAAAAATGTCGCACTTTATATTTTTCAAATCTAGGGTACTAGAGTCCACTAGACTTATGCGTCTATCTTTTAAATTTATTCATAACTTCAATTTTACAATAAAATTCAGAAATTAAATATATTATAATTTTACGGAGTGCAAAAACAGATTATAAAGAATTTGTAGATCGACAGGGGAATCGACGCGTCGACGTAGGCCTCTTGACGAGGATATAATAAAAATAATAATAATTTTGTTGGCATAACTGCATGACAACCCTCAGGATCCAATGTGTTCCGTACAAACCCTAGTGGTCCTTAGCTGGTCCCATTGCCGGAACAAACTTAAATATTGGGATGGCTTTGCGTTTTGCATACACATAATAACACAGCCTCACAAAAAAAAAAAATATACTGTATATCGGTATCTGGGAACGAGGGATATGTTTCTTAAGTATTTCTACGCGCTTAGTTTTATCCTAACCTCAAAAAAACACCATAAAGCGAGTTATTTTGAAGGCTATCTCAGAAAACTGACATACTGGAGCTTTTTCAAATCGGATTCGGATTAAGCTCTCGTCGGACAACAGGTCTTAAAAAAAATTTTGTTGAATTTTGTTTAGATAAAAAAATAGATATTCGAGAATAGAGGCTGGAACTTGTTTTTGGGGTCGCTGAATCCGGATCCGAGACTATAAAACACCCAGCACTTCTTGGTTCTGACAAAACGTCAAAAAAGCCTTTAAGGTTACGATAGAAGCTGGTAAGTAACTTTTTTTTCATGTCAATTTTATAATATTTTAATACGCTCTATAAATATATTTTTATTGACATTATAATTCATTTGTTGTTTTGCATATGAATCTCTTTTCACTTAAATTTTTATTCTGACACATTAAAACTTGAAATAAATATAAAAACAATAGAAAAATGTAAAATAAATTTCAAATCCGTAGAAATTACCTTAACATTAACTTAACCAAAACACACGTATTTAAATATTTGAAAATAAAATGAATTTCACAGCAGGTACGTTAAAAACACATTAATGCAGCGTTGAGCACTCTTAAACTCGCAATAGATGGCGCTGCAAAATTAACCTTATCGATAACATCGACCATATGTTGACATCGATAACCAAATTGAACTAGTTCGCTTGCCCTAATTTGCAGAACAAAACCAGCTCATTTAACAAACAACAGCATTTTTCTGCGTACCAATTTACAAACTGTTTAGCTTTTAATACAATTTTTCTCTTATTTTTGGAATATAAATGACGTAAATTATGCCTGTGTAATGCTAGAAAATATATCCTTGTGTGTTATTAAAATCGAAGTCGATTTGGAAACAAACGCAGGTAATATCACCAACACGCAATTTTGGCAGACAAAGAAGGTCAACGAAATTTAATATGCATTTAAATTTTTCACACTTATTTAATATGTAATGTTCCCAGAACAAGAAGGCGCTGTCTGTTCGGAGCATCCCACAAATCCACGTGTGCAAAAGGAACGAGAGAGAGATCGCGGACTGCGTCCTACACGGGAGATAACCATAGAGACCTTTACAAATCAGCGTTGGGAAAGTGATTTGAAGGCGGGTGCAGAGCCTGAACTTGGAAAAATGAATTGGGCCGCTGCCGTGCAGCAGGTAAATAGTCCCACAGCGGGCAGCTCGCGGGAGACCACGCCACGCAGCGGCGATGAGTCACAGACTGTAGCTGGGCAAACAGCCTCGAATTTTCTACAAGAAATTGCCTATTTTTCGGGTAATCCCATTGTGGAGGTAACCAAGGGCATAATACATCTTTATAAAAAGAAGTAAGTTGCGTGTTGGCACCCAAGAGCATTAAATAATTAAGTGAATTGTTTGATTACAGCGAGCGCAAAGCCATTAAAGAGGCGCCTTCCAGCCAGCTTTGTTTGTTAGCTGTTCCCTCAACACTTAACTGCCATGACTTGCTAAATTTTGTTGCACCATGTCATTCGGTAATCAAACATGTGCGTATTGTGCGCGACGGTAGTCCCAATCAGTTCATGGTGCTGTTGGAGTAAGTGCATCATTGGCTTGCGTTGAGCCACACGTGTACTAATCCTTTTTTTTACAGATTTCGTTCCAATGATTCTGCACTTGAATTTTATAAATCGTATAATGGCATTGCCTACAACACCCTGGAACCAGACTCTCTTTGTCATGCCGTTTGGGTATCCTCTGTAGAACGCGGTGAAAATGGCTTGCCACCTTTGGGACACACCGAGCTGCCAACTTGTCCAGGTGAGCCTCCTCAGTGGCTATAAAATACAGTAAAAATAATAGATAGGGCGATTTAGTAAGCGCTAGATTAGTCTTTCTTCAAGTATTTGCGGCACGTTTCTTTTGCTTAAGACTAGACAGGATTTTCTCTTAGAGCAAACTTCTATTTCTGGCGAGAACTAAAACACTTTCCTTTACAGTGTGCCTGGAGCGCATGGACGAAAGCGTTGATGGCGTCTTAACCATACTCTGCAATCATGCCTTCCATGCCAGCTGCCTAATGAAATGGGGCGATTCTACCTGCCCCGTATGCCGACACGTACAGACGCCAGAGCTTGTCGAGGATTCTGTATGCATGGAATGCGAGGGCACAGATTCCTTGTGGATTTGTCTTATATGTGGACACGTTGGTTGCGGTCGTTATCAGGGTGGACATGCTGCAGCTCACTTCCGTGCCACAAATCACACTTTTGCCATGCAGCTGGGCACTTCCAGCGTATGGGACTATGCTGGAGATAATTTTGTACATCGTCTGTTTCAAAACAAATCCGATGGCAAGCTGGTTGCTTCGCAAACAGAAAAAGACGAGCGTGAGGAAAAAATGGATTCACTACAAATGGAGTTTACTTATTTGCTAACATCGCAATTGGATGCACAGCGCAAGTATTATGAAGAGCGCATGGATCGTTTGGAACAGGAGTGGCACAAATTTAAAACAGATGCCAATGATGCTAAAGATAAAGCCACTGAGCTGCAGCAATCGCAGCAAAGCTTGCAAAAGGAAAAACAAAACTTGGAGCGCAAGCTGGCGCAGCACATGAGCAAGTAGGTTGCAAACATATAAATTTATAAAAAGTTACTAAACCATTATTAATTTTAGACTCAAGGAGGTGCAAAAGCTGCTTACAGAAGAGCGCGAAATTTCCAAGGCTCTGCAGAACAATCAGAGCTCCTGGCATACCAAATACTCAAAGCTGGAGCAACAGTATAACGAGTTCAAACACAATCACGATTTGGAGGTGTCTGATCTAAGGGAACAGCTACGCGATATTATGATATTTTTGGATACAAAAGAGAAAATGGCTAATACCGAAATGGAGGGCGCTTCAATAACTGCGGTTAGCGATAAGGAGCCAGTAAATGCGCGTCGCACCAATCGTCGCAAGAAAAAGGAATAAACTGCTACTTAATGGCGATTTTAAGCTAAAATTTAATTTAATTATTAATTATATTAAAAGTTTAACATAATTGATAAAGTTGTGTCCGAAGAATTATAGAATATGCGTCAAAATTCGGAACACCGAACATTCATACTCTAGCAGCTGGAAAAGTTTTTTTTATTTATAAATGGTATTGTTAATAAGTATACATAGAAATTTATGCTTTTATTATAAGTTAATTTTTAGTATGAGTTATATAAAAGTTCGATTGATTTGATTTTCTTATAGTCATGTGAAAAGTTTTTTTAATAATTTAAAACTGCGTTCAAAATATTTTAGCGCAAATTATATAATCTGCTAGGGTATAACAAATAGATCTACAAGTTTATCTTGTTCATTGGTTGTATTGAATGTAGTAAAGTTATATACTATTAAAAACTCATGTTCATACGCTAATATGTACTGCTGCGATGTCGTTCATGATCTGAATAAAACTCTATATGTGATTTTCTTTGTGAAGTAGAACTTAAAAATAAAATATATATACATATACAATAAATGCATATTGATGAGCGTGCCGTCTGTATTTTGTTTATAAATTGTGCTGTTTGACTCGTTTCTTTTTGTAATCTACATAAACATTTAAAATATCACATTTTACTTTTATGGCTTATAAACCAAATATACTGCTCAAAAATGTAGATGCCTATTTATACTTTTATTTTGCGTATAAAAAGCTATCCCGTAAATATATTCCAATGCAAAATAGAGATTTACAAGTGGATGCATTATGCAAGAGTATTTCTTCGAACTTTTCAATTTGCGTAAGTCCAGGTTTTTTTACCCATTATTTATTTTTTTAGCATGTTTCTTTATTATAAGTTATAACTTGGCAAGGCACTGACTTTGAACATAACTTTTAACTGTGTTCGTATTCGTCAAGTAATTTTGGTTCCGTCGTATATATGTATGTATATAAAGGGTGCTGGCAGAAGATGATTGAAGCATTTTCTCTTTAGTTTTTTGTTGGAACCCACAAGTTTCCCTTGCGTAGCGTTTAGTATGGGCTATTAGCTTATAATTATGTACTTATATGCTGGAGAAAAAGGAGATCTCAGGAAGGTTGCTACAATTATTCAGAATCCAATGAAGTCGATCCATTTTGTTAAGTGCTCACGGTATGTTAGCCGCTGGTACGGCATTTATTCGCTTTATTAAGACGATGAAATTAACACAGGATTATCCGATTTAAATCAAATATGCCCCGTTTTGTTCGATAACATATGCCCACTCAGTAGTCAATTTTATAATTCCCCAATTGAGGTAGTCCCCGTCTCTATCGGTAAAATACTTGACTAGCTTATTTTCACAAGCTAGCTTGGTGCTAGCTCTGGAACATTCCATCCATACTCTAGGAGCTTCTGAAGCGACATTAAAAGTGTGTGCGGCCTGGCGCTGTCTTGATGGAACACAACACCCTTCCTAAGGGGCAATTCTGGCCGCTTCTGTTCGATCGCTTGCTTCAATCTGGTTAGTTGTTGACAGAGGTCGAATTGAGTGTTTTACCCGATGCGAGCAGTTCTCAGTTGATGATTCGCTTCCAATCCCACCAAACACACAGCAAAATTTTCTTGGGCGGTAATCCGGTCGTGGCGATCGTTCGAGCTGACTCACCGCGATTGGATCATGATCTTTTTTGGCTGTTGTCACCACCATCTGCTTCGAAAATGGGTCGATTTCGTTCCGTTTCAGCAAAAAATCGCAAGCATCAAATCGGTCCAAAAGGTTTTTTTGCGTCAATTTGTGAGGCACCCATACATCGAGCTTCTTCTTAAGAACAGCCTTATGCAAATGGTTCCAAACGGTTTTGCGGATAATCTTCAGTTCATGGGAAATGGATGAAGTGCCGGTTCGACTCGATGGTTTCTATGATTTTATCAATATATTCGACGATTGACCTACCAGAGCATATTACCAGAACGGAATCGTTGTAACCACAGCTTTGCTGTCGTATTCAATACCTGCTCCGCCTTTTCACCTTGTTTTTAGTGGTACAGAAGAATGTATAGATTTTTCTTCTGCCGCACAAAACTACCTTCAACAAACAAAAACTAACCAATGCCACCTTTAAATCGCGTTACGGTATGACCCGATGTGATATATAGATGGTGAGATATGAGTCACTAAAAACGTCTAGCCATCAAAAATCACTGTGAACTTTTTACTTTACGCACTAGCTCATGGTTGATGTAAATTGGGGTCGGAATATTGAGTCGTAATGTGAAGCATGCTTTGTCAGATTTGCTTATATTAAAGCAAACATTCCAATTCTCAAATTCTACAATCTAACTACAGCATGCAAACATGCTTATATTAAAGCAAACATTCCATAGTCTGCTCCAATTCTCAAATTCTAGAATCTGACTACAGCATGCAAACATTGTCAGTTTGGTCCGTCCATTACTTTTAACCCAAACCCAAAGATACACTTTTGGATGGCTGCCCGCTGCTTTGTTATAATGGATGATCTTGGTAGAATTCGTTATCAGGTATTCGGAATTATCTCTTTTATATCTCGTGTATCTCAACAAGAAGCATATGGAGGTTTCAATCAGCAAGTAGGCTCTATAGGAAACTCAACAACTTTGCGCATCTTCATTAAACAAAACAAATTTATTAATTAGGCAGTCTTATAATTAAATTGTTTAAAGTCAGGAAACTATTACTTCTTCAGCCCACATTCTAACTCACAATGAAAGATGGGATCGGATAGCTCCTTTTCACTAGGTTCTTTTAAAATATTTAGTTTCTCTTTCATTTCCTCCTCATTGCGATCCAAGTTCATAAGATAAGACGCTATAAAGCTACGCGAGTCCTGCGGCATGTGCACGTGCAACTGAGCAAAAGCTCTAGTCAGCACCTGACCCATTTGCTCCTTGATCTCTTTGGCTACTGCGTCAACGACGTCCAATTGGTTGCCTGTATAAAAGTTAGTTAAGTAAATGTGGCATAAGTTAACCAAGTGAGCTTACCTTTTGGCAGCCAATCGTACTCCTTCAAGCAGCAGCACTCACAAGCAACCTTTGGGTCAGATTCCTGCAGCAGCTTAAAAAACGATTGCAATTCTTCCTCGCTACTCCTAATATTGGCTACCTCCTTGACAAAACGTTTATGTATCTCACTAATGTCTCGCTCACAATTGGCGATTACATTGGGATCCAGCGATAATGTAGCTGTGCGTTTGATATAGTCCACGGTGTTCTCATGGAACGCCTTGAACTTGCACTTCTCCTCATTATAGGCCAGCATGCATTGCCGTGCGTAGACTATTATATTATCGCGCCGTTTGCGTAGGTCCTCGCTAAGTTTGGCATAATGCTGCTTCATTGCATCCACGTCAACAATCTTCTTGGCAAAACCTTTCAAATCATCCATACTTTCGCAAACAAGTTTCTTCTTCTCATCGCCGCAAACCACCTTCATTTTTTCCATCTCAGCCTTAAACTCAAGCTGTATATTGCGCAGCTCCACATTAAGACGCTTTACATCATGATCGTTTAGTATTAAAGTATGTAGCATCTCACGGATGCAGTTCTTGTGCGGATTTGGCAGCTCATCGGGACAAGAGGTAAGCATTTTGTATAATTTGTAAAATTTTTAAGTTTATATAATACTAGCAAATAAATTTTTGAGAATCAGTCTAGTTAAGCATTGACTATATTTTAAAAGGTTACTTTGGGTTACAGCTCCAAAGAAGTTCAAACTGAACTTGAAAAAAATATACTTTATTTTTTTATTTATATTTTTTTATATCATTTATGTTTACTAGACGATGCCGAAGAAACTCTGCTCATTTTGAAAGAGATTTGTGCAAGTCAGCATACGATTAGATATAAAAAATGCGATCCATGAGCATTATAGACAAATTCAGTTAAAGAGGTCTACGCGGTACGGGTTTAGGTGAAAAGATTTGAGATAAAGTCAACAATTTATTGTCAGTTTTTTTTTATTGGGTAGAAACTCTGAAATTCATACCTAGAGCTCGTCTGGGCTATTTTGGTGCCGAATTCATTTGGGGGAAGTAAAAAGAATGATAAGGAAGGGAAAGCCAGTGAGCTAGGTAGGTAGGCTGACATAGCTGTTGGGCGCTCCTGTTACGTCTTAAACTCACTCCGTGCTGAACCATTTTGGGAATTCTATAAGTGGTCGATCGAAGTCCGCTATGGGCAGCTTTGCTAGACAGCCAAGATCTTCGAAGAAGAAGGGTTTTTCCAAATATTCGCATAGCAGGTGTTGATTGCTTTCTACCTCCATCTTAGCTACAACAGAAGTCTCTTAACTATTAGGCCTATGGCGCAGTGCCACGTTACCATCTAGGTCCTTTGGATTAAGCTGTAGTTCGGGAGATTCGACAAGTGTCACGTTCTCATTCCGCCTTGGCTTTAATTATCTCTCTAATTTTAGATACGACATTTTGCAGTGGTCTTTTTATATCCGCAAGTGCAAAACAGGTAATGCAGATCCCTTCCTGGCACATTCGTCCGCTTCCTCGTAACCTGGTACTTGAGAGTTCGCAGGATCTGGCGGGGACGGAGTGATTAAGAAAACGGCTTAGCAGCATTACCGTGTTACGGTTAAGCTCGTTTCACGATATGCAATGCCGGAGCCTTGACAGCGGCGTAGCTGTCGACTGTTGTCGAAGTTGTCCATCAGCCTGAAATACACTGCACCAGTTGGGAAGATGGAATGAAAGCTGCATCGGACGCTCCTCAGAGAAAGCATCCGCTCTTCTGCCTTGTGTGTTCAAACCGTCTGAATAGATTGTTCTCCATAATAGGAGTTTGTCGCTTCCAATCTTCTCCCTTCGGAAAGACTGTAAAGAACTTATTGTTCTATTTCAGAGTTGTGGAACAGAAGTAAATGGCTTGAGACGATTCAGTGGCAGGAGTCTCGCTACCGCACAGTGGCTCCACACTCAGAACTACGCCACGGACTGTCTGCAGTGTGGATCGCAGGGTTCCGTGGCACGGAGTTAGGGCGTTTTTTTATACCCTCTGAACTGTGAAGGTTGTTTAGGTGGACTTACAACGCATCAGGCGCTTGAAGTAGAGGCACTTTGAAAACGTACACACCATACTTGGAAATTCAAATTGTAGTTCTTGGTTAAAATATCAAATTGATTGGATTCTCTTAATTTTGTAACGGTCGAAGGCCTGATTGCTTAAGAACTCACAATGGTAAAACTAAAAACTCCGCTAGTCATTGGCTGAGTTATAACGATTCCAAGTGAGTAGAAATATTTTTAAATAACTCAATATGTGTAGCATACTTTTAGTTACTAGCTCAATTCCACTTGACACTTTTTCATAAAGAACTTTTAGCATATTTTTAGGCACCAAATTTATTCTGGGTTTCTGAGCGCCTAGTAATTTGACATGACCATGAGTTTCAGAATATTAAAACTAAGAGTCCTGGGCTCAGCGGAATTTTTTCAATTTTACAAAATTTAAATTCAGTTGGGAATAGAAACTCGAAAAAAAAAAAATGTCCGATATGTATTTTTGAGTGAAGATATCGTAATCGTCCGGTAGTATTTCTGAATTCTCAAGCAAGATTATTATAAAGCCGCATAGCACCGATCAGTAAAAACAACGTTTTTGGTTCATAATTCGTTTGTTTTCAGAAATATAGTTACCAAATTTTGCAATCGAAAATTTTAAGAGTTCCCTAGCACTGTACCAAATTTAAATAAAATCGATTTATTTAATAGTAAAGTATTTATTAGGACCGATCGGTCAACAAAAGTTTTTATTTTTTGATTTTGATTGCATTATGATGGGATATCTCAAAGTCGGCCGCGGCTGTTTTTGGGTTTTTTTTTGATGGACGGTACTAGGTATGTATATTCTACGAGATCTTCACATGGATCAACCAAATTTGCAATGATATTATAATCTTTAATTCAATTTAAATTTAATTCGATTTGGGTCTATGGACAAATAGCTTGTTTTAGTGGGGCTTCAAGGCAAAGAAGGTTCAATTTTTTTATTTTTGTACAAACATCTTTTTTCCCAAGAAGTACTATAATTTTCATGACTGCAGATTCTTCTTATTAAAAGGCTTAGAAATAATATGATTTGTCGTTTCGGCTCTAAATCCCGTAATTCCTAACCGATTTGAATTAAATTTGGGTAAATGGGTAATGAAAAATTGTTAGTGTCAAGCTCTAATATTAAAACTTTAAATTTTTTTATTAAAAATGTGATTACCATATTATCATAGAACGAAGTTTGCACCAAACACGTTTTCTTGACCGATCGGCCTTATGGGAGCTATATTATATAGTCAATTCTGATAAAAAAAAACTACCGATTGCCAAATTTGGTTATGATATCTTCATAAGCAAACGAATTATCCATCTAAAACTTTTGCTTTTTTTCGAAAATTTGTTTTTTGTACAAAATTCGTTGTGTTTCGTTTGTTTATGAAGATATTGTAACCAAATTTGGCATTAAGAAGTTTTTTAGAGATCCCAAGCACTGTACCAAATTTGATCAAAATCGGTTGACTATATCATATAGCTCCCATAGGGCCAATCGGTCAAAAAAACGATTTTTGCACAAAATTCGTTGTGTTTCGTTTGTTTGTGAACACACCGTAACCACATTTGGCATTAAGAAGTTTTTTAGAGTTCCCAAGCACTATACCAAATTTGATCAAAATCAGTTGACTATATTATATAGCTCCCATAGGGCCGATCGGTCGAAAAAAAAGTTTTTGATTAAAAATTCGTCTGTTTTTGGTTGTTTATGAAGGTATCATAATCTAATTTGGCAATCAAATGTCTTTTGGTGTTCTTAAGCAATTTACCGGATTTTATTGCAAGCGGTGGTACAGGGTATCCCAAAGTCGTTTGCGCCCGACTTTAACGTACGCCATCTTTACATTACCAAATGGCGAAAAATCCCAAAGCAGCAGTGCTGAAAATTCCGCAAGCAACGATTTGCCAACACTTTCTCAACAACTCAACAGCTAAAAAGTAGAATTGGATCTGGGTTGGGGAAAAGTTCAGCTGAGAGCTAAGGCTCAACGTTGCAAAAGTCCTCAGCTCAGCAGCAAGCGTGAATACCCTATTTATGAACAAAAAGTAAAAATAATTACAATAACAAACGCTATGCAGCTGCACATACTATAAAACTTCGAATATTAATTGTTTTATTATTATGCATAAAAACCACTTTTAAGTCTCAAATAAAAAAAAGATTGCTTAATTAACAATTCTTAAATCATAAAAAAAACCGGCAAAAAGAAATGGCAATAAAAAACACAAAAACTCACACATCTGTTTAATTAAATTGTATATATTCAATCTCAATAAACAGAAAACAAATCCATCAAACTAAAAAATAAGAAACAAACCATGTATAAAAAATTACATCATGCACTCAAAAAATCAGACGGGCACAAAAAAATAAATTATGCAAAAATTATACAATCTAAAATACAAAAGAGAATCGACCAATTCGCAGTTTTTAAATTTTTGCTAATGGTATGAATATTTATACGCAGACACAGTGTATATGGATACATTCGAATTAGGTTCTCTTTCGGGAATTTGAATTTATGTTTAGATGTGTCTTAAACTATAAACTCTTTTTTAATGACGTAAAAGTATTTTATTTTATACTTTTTTTCCAATTAAGTGACTTGGCTAAATGGGCATTTTGTTAGTAGTTTCTATGAAGAAGTTTATGTTTGGCTGAACAAATTCTTTTCAAAACTTTTCAAACATTTCTTATCGATGAGGCCACAATAAAACCATCAACAAAAAGCCAATGTTTGATTAAAATTAATTAATTTCGTTAATAACAGACTGAAGCCAAAGCGCTTCGTGACTTGCCGGCCGCTTTAGACCACAAACTGGTTGACTTGTGCCGAAATTAATTTTTGGCTTGCTGCCGTCGCTATGCAATAGTGGAAGATCTGCAAGAGAGGGGTCTTCAAAAGGGGTCTGTAGACCGGGTCTGGTCTGTCCGTTGGCTAGACAGACGACTAGAAAATCAACGTGTTTAAATTCGCGCTTGTAAGCAAAATGATCCATCGACAGTCGAAAATTTTGGCAATCGCCAGTGGAAGCAACAAAATGATTGATTGAGTGACACTTGTAGAGATTGACGGCGGGACGGAGCACGGTAAATGGTCTTTTAAAAATTATATACCATATATATAAAGATAATTTGGTAGCATTTGTATGTGCTATGTTTGAGGTTCTTTGTTTAAAAAAACAAATTTTGCTGCCGCGTACATTTAATGTGAAGATTCAGTTGCTAGTCAAACCGGTCCTATGGAATATGTGATTTTCTTACAAGCCACTCAGAGTAATGCGTTATATTTTAAGTATTGTGTTGGATAGAGTACAACAACGTACAACGTCTTTCACAGGAATTAATATTATAGTATAATAAACAAAATTGTTACTTTTTAGCAGGGTCAAATTTGCGGAATTCTCGAGCACCTCCTGTACTGAACTCTGAAAATGTACTTTCGAGTTGGCTAAAAATTTGTTTCTATTTTACTTAATTAATTCCAATTATGCAATAGGATTTTTTTTTTATTAATATAAATCACAGTGTTAGGTAGCTATACGAAATAGTCGATCAATTTGGTCGCGATATTTAAAAAAATAAAAAAAATGTTCAACATAATTAAACTAGTTCTCTACCTCCTATCTTGGCAGCTTTATCTAGATGTGCATTATTAAAAGAAAACGAAAGATGGCTTACGTTAAAGTCGGGCGCGGACAATTTTGGGATACCCTGTACTACCACATTGCAATCAAATCCGATATATTGCCTAAGAACTCCAAAAGATATTTATTTGCCTTTGGTTATGATATTTTTAAAAACAAACAAAAAACATACGAATTTTGTACCAAAAACGGTCTAGAAAACTACCAAACACCAAAATCGATTACGATATCATCATAAACACACGAGTTATCCATCTTAAACTTTTGTTTTTTTTCGAGGTCCATTGGAACACCCTATGGGAGCTATATAATGTAAGCCCGATATCAAAAAAATAAAATAAACTTGTCTCCTATGGAATAATTAATTAATAATCTCTAGCTCTTACCATCTCTGAGATCTGAGCGTTCAAACGGACGGACAGACAGAAAGACAGACATGGGTATATCGACTTGTCTAGTCACCCTGATCATACTTGAGGTAACTTTGGGGGGTCTCCGACGTCTCCTTCTGTATGTTACATATATTTTCGGCTTGCACAAACTTAATATACCCTTTGTACCATATGGTATAGGGCAGGTGCGGATCTAGGATTTGGCCTTGGGGGGGTTCTTCACTTCGAAGTGTATATATATCAGAGCTCGCAAAAGACTTTCAACCCATTTATCCTTCTTTTTTTTTTGTTTTGGGTGGCGGGGGTCCGCCACTGGTACATGGTATAAAAACAGTTTACATACAGATTTACATAAATTCGAGATGTAAAATTAATTGGAGACAGGGAAATGGGATATCCCAAATGGGATTTTTTTTTTGTATGAAGTTTTGTCATTCCGTGTGAAATTTTTCGAACTGCGTATTGGCCTTTAGTAAAATCTTTTTTTCGAGGGAACTACGACTGATTTGCCTTTTTATACCCTGTACCTATAGGTACAAAGGGTATACTAGATTTGGCATGGCAGACCCCAAGTCCTTTATACCAAAATGCTTATCATAACTTCGGGTAGCGATTGAACCATGTCCGTCCGTCCGTCCGTCTGTATGAACACCTAGATTTCGGAGACTATAAGAGCTAGAGACACCAAACTTTACCACCTGATGCGCATATTTACTCAGAAGATGAAGTTTGTTGTCATGTCAATATCTTCCCCAGTTCCCCCGCAGTAGATTTTCGTTGTTTTTAGTCACACCGTTTAATATTTTTATTTAAAACTTAACACAGCAATGCGTCGTGATTACATGCATCTGTGTGTCAAAAATGAGAAAAATCGGACAAAAACAACAGCAGTTATAGTCAAAAATGTACTAATTTCACCCCCCCTTGCCAATAAACTAAGTCAATATTTGACTTTACGTAATTATGGTAAAAAATTACCTAGAATCACCAATTTTGGTAAGATAATTCATGTGGCCCTAAATAAAAAACGCACATCCAAATTTTATCGATGCGCCCCTCCCCCGCCCCCCGCAATCGATTTACCGTGTTTTCTCCCACACCCCTCAACATATCAACTTGAAACTTACCTCATATACTTTAAATAACTTTCTTGACGTAACTTTCGATTTTCATCAAAAACGGTAAAAATGTACGGAATTTATTGGTATACATATCGAATTTCACCAAAAAAATAAATTAAAATTGGAAAGTTCTTAGAAGGAATATGCAGGAATAAAATTTTTTCCAGAAAAAGGTACAGGGTATTACACTGTTGGGCATCGCCTCGACTGTATCACATTTTTTTTCTTATTATTCTTTCTATTTGATAAGATTTCTTAGCTTATTGGGCAGAAATGGTTTTAAAACAAATATTAAAAAAATTTAAAAATATCAAAATATTAAAAAAAAAGTTCCAGAAATTCAAAAAAATTAATGAAAATGAGTTTGAGGAAATGATGCCCCAAAAATTTGTCGCTCTAGACTTTGTTCAAGTCTATGGCATAAAAAATGAAAAATACCGCATTAAAAAACGACTATAATTTTTAATACTTTATACTTCAGAGTCTTTATATACTTTAAAAAAATATGTAAAGTTTTAAAAACAAATACAAAGACCTCTTGCGTCACTGCTGTTAAGATTTTAGATTCAAGAATCGTTTTAATAATAATAATAATTCTAGTAGATAAATTATTGTTAGCTAAGTCATGACGTTCTTCGTCACCAAATTGGATAGGAGTCTCATCAACGCCAATTCCTTAAGAAGGTTAATCAGCAGGTCCTTAAAAGACCTTTTCCCCACCTCCAGCAGTCAAAGTGCCCTGACAAGGAGCTCAAATGCTTGATTTTGGAATTTTCTGGTACTTATTCTGGGTAGACGCCTATTTATCTGCCTCCAATCTTGACCTTCTTCACAAATAAAAACAATTATCATCTTCAATATATGATTCAAAGCGAAACGAAATGTGATGGATTACTGGGAATTATTTAATTAAGGTGTAAGTGATATTCGACGAAGTGATTAAAAAAAATGTCTTTCGACGTACATAAGCTTTATAAATAACAATAAGATACTAGGTAATTAAGTTAGTAATTAAGCTAAGGGATTTTTGGTTGCCCTCAAGCCATGGAATAAAATCTACTATCTTCGATTCGTTAAGCGCTTTTAATTTGCGTAACTTTTATGATAAAAATTATATACACAAATATTTGTAACAAAAAATGGGGGCTATGAAAATACTGCAACTTTTCTCGGTAAAAAGGTTGAAAATACAATACGAAAGGATATGGGCAATAAAAAGTTGCATATTTTAAAATTATTAAAACGAAGCTCTTTAAAGAAGCTTAGATTGAAACCACCAAGCCTTTCAACTCGACAAAGACCTTCCATTTAACACAACTTTTCCAATAAATAAAACTTTTTTTTTTTATATCGTTGGGAATTTTTTGCGAAAGTCCCACTAAAAAAAATGCATGAATCATCCCCTGGGGGTTGGCTTGCGAAGTTTTTATATAATTTTTTATTTATAAATATTTTGTAAATAATTTTATTTCTTTAGCATGTTTTTTATATGATTATTAACTATTTTATCTAAAATTTTTATATTTTCATATTTTGAATAAACACAATAGTAGGTTTCGATAGAAACTTGCTATTATTATATTTATATTGTATTAATTATTTTAGTAAATTTACTTATTGTCTAATAAACCCAGATTGTAAATAAAATGCAAAAAAAAAAAAAAAAAAAAAAAATATTTTGCTTAAATGCCTAAAAAATAATAATTTTTTTTTCTTAAATATTGAATGAAATTTATATTATGCTAATAGTCTTGAGAAAGGATTTTTTTTTTTTTTTTGCTATGGGTTCCTTACAAAGAGGTGGGGCACTGCGACCAGAAGATCTTTTGTACCATACCCATAAATTACAGCAAAAGACTTTCCGCTTTCCGCATGAATAGCAGTAGGTCTTTTGTTGGTATTGAGCTAAGATGGAAGGGACTAATCCGTTCCTTTCCCAAGTGACAGGCTCTGTCCCATACCAGCACTAGGCAGTCACAGAGAATATATCTGGTGGTTTCATCGTCCTCGAGACAGAGTTTGCACTCTGAAGAGTCCGAAAGGCCAATTTTCTGTAGATGGTATCAAACAGTGTGGTGGCCAGATAGGTAAGCTACCAGGAGTTTTAAGTCCGCTCTGCCAAGACCTTTTGGCTTGATCATATCCAGGGGTTTGATAAGCGCTTTTGCTTGACGCAGCCCCGGTAAGGAGAACCAGTATCTCCTATGTTCTCCTGCAGCCCATTTGTTTACCATAGTTTTGATTGTGGACCAACCAATACCATAGAAGGGCGCAGAGGCAGTGGTCAGGGTGGAGGCACCCTGTCGTGCTAGATCGTCAGCGATCGTGTTACCGTCCACTCCTGAGTGTCCAGGTACCCAACATAGCACGACTTTGTTCCGGGAGGACAGGGTTTGGAGGTAATTATGGCATTTTTTAACCATCCTGGAGGAGATGCTCCATGATGATAGTGCCCTAATAGCAGCTTGGCTATCTGAGTAGATACAGATGTTTGCTCCCCTAGTTCCCTTACTAAGGATACTATGGGCGCAGATCTCTATGGCATGAATCTCAGCTTGAAAGATGCTGGGCCAGATGCCCATTGCACTAGAGATTCTGGTGTTGGGCCCAACGACTCCAACACCTACACCCTGTTCAGTTTTGGACCCATCCGTGAACCATTGTTGCCACGGGAGCTTTCCACAGGGGCTGCCATCAGCCCAAGTCTCCCGACTTGGGAGAAAAGATCTAAATGAGAAAGGATAAGCGGAAAGAATTCACGCTAGGCGGATAGGAATTTTTTGACACATTTTTCAGGGTTGCAAAAAAAAGTCGAGTTTTCCTGGACTTACATTCAATTGAAGTTTTCGCTACATTGATAAAAGGCCTTGTACGTAAAATATTTCCGATTCTATCCTTTCAATCGATTCAATTTTTTTTTATATGTCGGTTTAGTTTTGTAGATACAATTTCTACTTTTTTTTATTTTTTATAAGCAAAACATTTAAGCAAGTGAAAAGTTTTTTAAAATATATAATAAGTATAGTGAAAAAACTTTCTCATAGCGAATTCGAACGGATGCTGGAAACTGCTTCGTTGTAACAAAAATTCGTTGTAGGGAGATCCAAAACGCAGCGTACTTCTTTAGAATTTGTATTTTCCAAACAATCGTTGTAGATAAGTTTGTTATAGGGAGATTCGATAAATAATCGAATTTTGATATACATTTTTTATCAACTCTATTAGCGATATAATACAATTTTACTTTATTTTAAACATATTTTGGACATAATATATCTTTCTATAATATTTTGAATGTTTTTTTTGTAAATTACCATTTTGTATATTATTTTTAATAAACAAAAATTTTTCCTCAATTATTCCACGAAGCATAAAATAATTTTTTAGCATAAGTCAAACTGAAAAAGAATAATCGAAAAAACTTCGTTCCTGACGGGGTTTCCATGGCCGCACCGTATTTTTTTTTTTGTTTAATAAAAGTTATATGTAAGAACTGTATTTTTTTTATTTAAACATTTTTTTTTTTTAAATATCGAAAGGGAATGATTTTAGTTGGTAGCCAACATTACTAGGTATTCCTTAGGAAATACAAATTTATGAGTTCAAAATTCACTTCATGCGGCACTTAAAAAACTTGCCTTTGGAAATTTTTTCCGGAATTTTAGAAATAAATAACACTTATTCAAAATTATGCTTCTAGAAGTTTATCAATTTATTTATACTTTGCCTTAATATTTTATATCTTATAAAGGATCTTGAGGGTTTTTTTTAAATAAAAAAAAAACACAAAAATTTCCGTTCGGCCATTCACTTTTTAAAAATAATCTCTTTCAAATGTTGGCCGCAACTGCGCCGTAACTCGTCCAAGCGGAGGTTCCAATTTTCGATGACGCGTTTGAGCATAATCGGCGGTATCTCGTGAATTACACGGGTAATGTTAGCCTCTAATTCTTCAATCGTAGCTGGATTATCCACAAACACTTTAGACTTCACGTAGCCCCAAAGGAAAAAGTCTAACGGTGTGATATCACACGATCTTGGTGGCCAATTCACTACGCGCTGGACGAGGTCTATTCGGTCGAGTGTCATCTAATAATAGGTCGATTATGGAGACCATAAAATGGCCTAAGTGCTCGAAAAACATTCTTTAAAGTAATATAATTGTACGATTTGTAAACGTTGTTCGGGTGTAAGTTTTTCCATGATGACATGGATATGAAAACTGAATAAAGAGCACATGGCAACTTGACAGTACTACCGCGTGGTTTGTCAAAAGAACTTATTGAACAAAAACCTCAAGATTGATGACCCTTTATATTTATCATTCGTCAAATTCCTAAAACATTTAAAAACTTAAAGTCCTTGCAGGGTATGTCTAAAGTCGCTTAGATGCAAATCCTTGCTATTGTTTCTCTTTTATGCAAATGCTTAGAGTCAGCCGCAGGCTATACGTCATTGACCCTGGAACTGTAAGAAAAGAATTCCCATTTCCTTGACGTAGAATTCTTGTGGGGTGCATCCTTTGCTGTATTGAGGTATTTGTTTATCTATTTAAATATTCAGTCTTTGTCGTTTTGTGCGCATTGTAAGACTTAAATAAATATTTGTTCATTAGTCACGTTCAACAATTTTAATAATTCTAATTTGCTAAAGAATTTCCAAATCAACAAAGATGATGCAGCTGTGCGTTATAATATAGTACTTTGGGTAAGGGTTAGATATACCGTGTGTTATTTCTGAGATGGCAAATAATTTATTAAAAGCTAAGGTTTTAAAAAAAATACTTGGTTTTTTTACTACACTTAAAAAAATTACAAACATTTTCGCCTTTGAAAGAACAAAATATTTATGAAAAGCAAAAAATAAACAAAGCAAACGCAGTTTGAAATATTGAAAAAATGTTTTTATTTCAATGTCTGTGTTTTTGGTAGTATACAGTTTAAATCATAAACAGAGCTTAGCTTTTCAACTGAAAGGTTGTTCTTAAAAATTAATTTAGAAGTTGACCTTAGAAGCTCAATGAAGTGAATGTTACAAGAGGGGGCTCTTAATATATATAAAGAGAACTTCGATATTTTTTTGCAATTAATTTCTACTTATACTTGTATATAATATATCAGATATTATATATCAGAAGACATCGAAAGCAAAAATGTGAAATTGAGAGCACGCAAAAACGAAAACGTATAAAATTTGTTCGTTTTCGTTTCCTGAATGTGGCTAATTATTCGGTTTTTAAATCAACTTTTTGCGTTTTATTTTTAGTATTATATATATACATATACATGTATAAATATACATTCTCCGAAAAATACACATAGATACCTTTTTAAAACAAAATATTTTTTATACCTGCAATAATTTTGGTTAAAAAAAAATATGTAAATTTTGAGAAAGATGCACATACATTTTTAGTTGCCAATTTTAATTATTTTTTTTTTGTAGAAATATAAGTAAACCAAAAAGTTGAAGTTTTTACCTCCATACCTCTCCACTGCATCGGACCCACCAAACAAAATTAAATTATTTTCAAGGGTTTTTGGATACCTGTTAGTTTTGTTTTAAACTTAAAGCTTTTTCTCTTTAGTTATAGGCTTCTATAAATTTTGACATTTACAAATTTCGATTATCTTAATTTTAAGTCCAAGAAAAGCAAAGACAAAAGTTAAGGCTGGCGAGATTGATTTTGAAAAAAAATTATTTCAATTTGGGCCCGTAAACATCCAAAATTCGTCTCAGCCGTCCTAATGATGGCATACACATGAAAAGTTTTTCAAAAATATATTTTCAATGCGTTTCCCATATTTTTAGTACAAAGACTGTAATTTTGGAAAAACGGAGGGAGTTATGGGATTAAAAAAAAACCAAAGTAAAAAGAGGGTATTTAAAAAAAGGGTTTTTTATTTATTTTAAAAAGATTGAACTCTTAATTTGTACCTTAAGGTATATATTAGGGTGGCCATTTTTGCAACATCTCACGATTTTAATAACACAGCCCCCTAAAAAGTTTGACCTATTCCCGCGATCATCAAATACATTCGTATCGTTTTTAAATTTTAGAGGCGCTATATGCAGATAAAAAGGAAACTTTTTAGGGGGTGGCGGTTTTGATATCGACGGTTTAAAAATCCTCCATACCAGCGGCGGCCACCCTAGTATATATATTATAAAAAGTTTATATACATATATTTTTTTATTGTTAATATTTCTTTTTATATAAGCCCGACGATGAACTAAAAAAAAAATTATTTTTATAGCATTTTTAACAGGCTAAAAACTAAACTCAAAATTGTAACTAGAAAATAATAATAGTTTAATAACAATTTTTATTAAATAATCGCAAAATTTGCTTTATTTTTTTTTAAATAAAAAATTATGATTAACACTATTTATTTTACAATATTTTAGAATAAAAAAAAAAAAAGTAAAATATATACATATATTATGAAAAGTAAAACAAATTCTTAAATAAAAATAAAAATTGAATTTAAATAAATTTTCAATATTAAGCATCTCAATTATGAACCAAGGCTCAATTTTGAACCAAGGCGCTTATTAAAAGGATGCCACAAAATACAGATCGAAGGAAAGATATGGAAATGAATATATTATAAATGTATCAGCTATTGTTTCATAATTTTTTATTTCTAGGTAAGCAGTTTTTAAATAGATTAAAAATATAAATTTATTGTTTTTTGCATAAAAAACACTAATTGATCAATAAATAAGAATTTTTTTTATTTTAAAAATTTGAATCGTTACGATTTCTGGAATACAAATCAATTCAAAAATAAAAATGTTTGTCTACAATTTCCAAATGTTAGATATTTCCTTCGCTGTACTGTAACTTAGCTATTAAACGGGGTGAAAAAAAAAACAATTTTAATTCAAAAAGAAAAGGACATGGAACATTTGTAACCGCCTCAAATTGAAAGACATTTCTACGCATTGCATAATTTGCGCATTTTTTAATTGAAAGACTCATTTTTTATTTGAAAAATGATGCTGACCCTGAAACGGACGACTTGAGCAGGCCGTGTCAAAGGAACTTGATTAAGTATGCAAATGCGCGAGCGAGATGGCGCATTTAAGTATCCTGCCTGAGGATCAGCTTCGTCTTTCAACCCTTTTGTCAGCGTCCGATTTCGGCAGGACCGCGAACGTGTTGTACATAAATTAAACCCAGCCCGCACTCTAGTATGCCTAGGCGCTTGCCCCTGGCATTGTCTGCCTAGCTTCACCCTTTTCTTATATGATCCTTGGGCTGCTTTCTTATGCTTGTCTTGTGCACATGGAAATGAGGCAAAAAATCCGGATTTTTTTTTTTTGACTGAGTCTACAGCACTAAGCTGTTGTCTCTGGCCCAGCGCTTTGTGTATGTAAATTTTTTTTTACCATATGCATGCTGCTTTGGCTAGATCGTCCTTTTATTATCCCTGATCGTCACCCTGACACAGCGTCTGGTCTGTGGGTAGTCAGTCAGTCTTGAAAAAAAGCAGAAAAAAAAATCGTGAGAAAATTTCCAGCGCCAAATATTTAAATGAGTTTTGGCATATCTTGCATTGCCTACTTTTTTGGGTGGTTTTTTTTTTTTTTTTTGGTTGACTGAAAAAAAAAACCATCAGGCTGTGAGCGCATCCTTTGCGACTGCGCCGCGCATCTATTGTTGGGTTCAGCGTTTTTTTTAACCCATTTTTTTTAACGAAAATTTGAATGCTGCATTTTTTATGCTTGACTACAGAAAAAAGTCGTTTATAATTGGGCTTCATTTTTTTTGGCGCGAGTTTTTATGCGAGCAGGCGCACCTTTTATAAGGCTTGTTCAAATCCTGTGTGACAAGTTTTTTTTTTTTTTAATTTTTTGTCGTTATTTTTTTTTATGATTTTGATGATGGAATGTAAATTGTATATTTGTTAGAGTAATTTTTTTGTTACGACTTTTCATTGGGTATTTTGTTTGGATTTTTAAAGTTTTTTTTTTTTTTTTTTTTTTGTATTCAAAGCAAGCGTGAAAATGGTAATTAAATTTTTCAGATAGTGCGTCATTTTGTGAGCTTAGGCATATCCTGCTGGCCAAATGGCGCAGTTCCTTTAATTAACATTTATGAAACACGTGTGCCTTCTCACTCGATTACATTTTGTTAGTTTAGATTAGATTTTGTGTGCAAAAAAAAAAGATATGCGTTTTTGATTCAATTACAATGTATGACAACTTTTGTGTTTTTAAGGGGGGAAAAAAACGTTTGAGATTAAAAGAGTTGGAAAGTATCTTTTTTTTGTGTACGGTATTGTTTACACAATTTAAGGGAGCTTACTAAAAAATTATCATTACATTATTATTTGTGGTAAAATGAGAGAGAAAGCTAAAATAAAAATATTGTATTTAAAAATAAATAAAAATATTTAAAAGTGAACATTTAAAATTGTTTTTTTTTAATAAAGTTGGGATATGTTATATACTAAAAACTTTATTTTCTAAGCTATTTTTTTGCTAAAAGAATTTCTAGAAATATTTCTTTAAATCGCAAGGATGCGATTTTTTTAAGCAATTAAAAAAAAAACAATATTATCAAAGACATAAAAACTTAAATTGGGAAATGTGATAGCATCTTCGAGAATTAAAATATTAATAAAAACTTACAAATATCAACAAATTGTGATGGGAATCTTCGAGCAAAAAAAAAAATGTTATTTCCGTTTTTTGGGGCTGCAGTTTTTCTACGGACAATCTAATTATCTTCAATTCTTTTATTACCTTTGTCGAGATTTTTGATATACTCGTATTTTGGGGATGTGGTTGAACGAAAAATGGTAAGTGGGATTAGGGGAACGGAGGGCTTAAATTAGAAAAAGTCTGTATTTTTTATTTAGTGAGCGCACATGATATAAAGGGTCATCAATCTTGAGGTTTTTTTTCAATAGGGTTTTTTTGATGAACCACACGGGAGTACTGTCAAGTTGCCATGTGTTTTTTATTCAAGATTTTCCGATTCATTTGAAATTTTTGTTTTTTGTTATTTTAAACAAAAACTTCAACATTGATGACCCTTTATATGAGTACAAATCAATTTTGGAGGCTTGTACAGTATATACCAAATTATATGTGTTCAAAAACCATACCTTAAGGTATAAAGTTTAGAGCAAGAGTGTGTAATTTTGAAAATTTATGTAAAATAGAGGGGAATGCGACAGAAACCACCCAAAGTTGACTAAAGTGTGATTAGAAGTCGATTAAAAAACATTTCGGTAAGTTCGTTTGAACGCAGATCATAACTTTGGATTTAAACCCCTTATTATTTTAAAGAAAAAAACTTATTTTATTTAGTATTCTCGATATCAACTTATGTAGCTCCAATAGTTTTAAGCAAAAATTTTAAGGCAAAAAATCGCTTTTTTATAAAGGTATACAGTCCCTTGCCATATTATTAGATCCATGCTCAAAAATTAAGCTTTCCTTACTTATACCATGTAGTTAGGTATTTAGAGGGCTATTTTATATTGAAACACCAAAAGTGATAAGTAATACATTGTACATATACTTAAAAATTTTATTTTTTAAATAAATAAAAATTTTATTTTTTGCGGCCAACACAACTTGAATGTGACAAGGCATCTCTAGGTTGTGTTTCCAAGTATCAGTAAGGATCGTTATTAAGTCTCGTTTGGTTGTAGGGGCAAAGGGTTCTGTCCATCATGCATAAAAATAGGCTTTTCTGTTTTCGTGAACCATTTTTTCATTTGAGGGAACAGCTAGGTTTTTAAAACTTTATAGTAAGTAAAAATAATAATTTATAATAATTATGATAAAAATAATACATTAAGAAGCATATCGAAAAGCAAATTTACAGCATGGATCTAATAATATGGCAAGGGATTGTAATAACCAAATGTGGCTGGCTTTCTGAAAATTTTTGTAACAAATTTAATCAAAATTGGTAGGACGTCGTATCGCAAATCAGGGAGACGGCCAGAGCTCTGGCGGAAAGAGCACTCTGGCCAAGGTATAATCCAAAGCGAACATCTGAACTCCTGCACTTCCAATAAAAACAATAAAAAGGACAAGGAGGGTGGTAGGAGTTGTAAAGGGCCACTGCACCATTGGCCATATGGCTGAGAGGCTGCACGTTCCCCATCACGACTTCTGCCGCAGCTGCCGAGACGAGGAGCCGACAGAAAGCATCCATCACCTGCTATGCGATTGCCCGGCGCTTCTAAGAAGACGAACCCAGTTTCTGGGTAAACCGCTCTTTGAGGATCTGGGTAGTCTGGCTTGTGTGCCCATAGCGGATCTGGCTGCGTTTGTCGAATCCTCAAAATGGTTTTGCAATAAGAGAGACTTAGGTGATTAGGGATGCCCTACAGTTTTGATCCTCCTGCACCCCTCCCCTTCTCAAATTCCTTTCCTCCTTCTCTCACAATTAGGCAACACAATGGACCTCATGGTCTCTGGGTGATATCAGTTAGTGACTGAGCTGCCTACTCAACCTAACCTAACCTAATCAAAATCGGTTTACTTATCATGTTGCCCTCATAGGATCGATAGCTCGAAAAAAATATTTTTAATATCATAATTTATTTGTTTTTAAAGAATCGTTACCAAATTCGATAATCATAAGTTTTTTGGAGCACTGCGCCGAACTCGATTGATTGTAGGTCTTTCATAAATTGATTTACAAATAAGTGGATTTCAATGAATCTTGCTTCTCGCCGAAATAGGTTAAAATTTTGAAAATTTTGCATATAACTCGCTCAATTGTAATATTGTGTCAAATTTTATTGGGTCTTCAGGGGTTGAAAGGGATTTCGTTTTTGACAGAATATTATGCTCCTAGCCCTAGTATGTTTTTTTAAATATCTCTATTATTTATTTGTAATTTATAAGTAAAAGTCTTACGGATAGTTTTTATTTACATTAGTCATTATTCAAAACCCATATTATTATGAAACTATGATTTTATGCATTTGAAATTTATGCAAATTAAAATTTTAAAAAATTAAAGCTTATAAGATTGGTAATAAGCAAGTTCGTCGGCAGGGCTCTGAAGAGAAAAGGGCTCGTGAACTTCTAAAACCTTTTAATTTTCATATATGTACTGAGAAATAATAGATTGGTTCAAGTGAAAAGAAACAAGACTTAATACCATTACCTTACCATTTTTATTTTGAGTTCCAAAATTTCTGAAACGTTTTTAAGGTTTCTATTAAAAACGCAGATAATTCGTATATATACCACTATATGAAACTTTATTTTACTTTATCTTTTCGGACTTTTAAAATTCATTGTAATTTTAAATTCATTAATTAAATTCAATTAAAGTTTCTCGCAAAGTTACCTTTTGGTCAAAGTAACCCCAAAAAAATGAATAATAAAACCGAAATTGCTGTTGAATTTTATTCGTTTTAGAGTGCTCCTAATCGCAAAATTTTTGTTGGCGATATCCTCTGATAATTTCCTTACTCTGAACCATTTGGTTGCTTCATACCGTTTAATGTAAATCGTTTGATTCTAATATAGCTATAATTATACCCTGTACCTATAGGTACAAAGGGTATACTAGGTTTGTGCAATGTATGTAACGGACAGAAGGAGGCGTGGCAGACCCCAAGTCCTTTATACCAAAATGCTTATCATAACCTCGGGTAGCGATTGAGCCATGTCCGTCCGTCCGTCCGTCCGTCCGTCCGTCCGTCCGTCCGTCCGTATGAACGCCTAGATCTCAGAGACTATAAGAGCTAGAGACACGAAACTTTACCAGCTGGTGCGCATATTTCCTAAGCAGATGAAGTTTGTTGAATCATGTCAATATCTTCCCCCGTTCCCCCGCAGTAGAGTTTCGCGGTTTTTAGCCACACCGTTAAGTATTTTCACCTGAAATTTAACAGAGCAATGCGTTGTAGCTACATGCATCTATGTGTAAAAAATGAACAAAATCGGACAAATACAACAGAAGTTATAGTCAAAAATGTGAAAATTTCACCACCCCTAGCCAATAAACTGCGTCAATATTTGACTCTACGCAATTATGGCTACAACTGACCTAGAATCACAATTTTTGGTAAGCTCATTCATGTGGCTCTAATGAACAAATCCACATCTAAATTTTATCGATGCGGTCCCCCCACCCCCGCAATCCATTTACCGTGTTTTCTCCCACACCCCTCAACATACCAACTTGAAACTTACCCCTTATACTTTAAATAAGTTCTTTGTTGTAACATTCGAGTTTTATTAAAATCGGTAAAAATTTAGGGAACTTATAGGTATAAATATCGATTTTCACCAAAAAAAAATAAATTCCAATTGGAAAGTTCTTAGATGGAATATGCAGGAAAAATTTTTTTGACACAAAAGGTACAGGGTATTCCACTGTCGGGCACCGCCTCGACTGTACCACATTTTTTTATTATTATACTATAGCTTAGGCAACAATTTTTATTGAAAGTAACCACGATTTAGCTATTTTTATTACAAGAAACATTTTTTTACGCAAGACATATTCCTTTTTTTTTTTTTTTTATTTTATTTACAATCTATCCGTGGATAATAAGTAAATCAGATTCAACAAAATCAGCCAATATAAAATATACCATTTATACAAAAAAAAAATAAAAAATTCGTTTTGAATTTGCCATGCTTACTTATTTATAAACAGCTCCTACTTAATTAAAATTATAGTACGAGATAGATTTAGCTTAAGCGTGAGCCTTATGCTATATATTTTAATATAATATAATATATAATACAATTTTTGATTAACTAATATGAATTTATTGCTTATATGCTTCATGCTTATATTTTTCTGGTCAAATCAGAAAAAAATAATTACCAATAAATATCTAACTTGAAATTGGCATAATACCATCTAAGAATGTCAAAGTATATTTAAAAAATTATTTCAGCTTAAATTACGTGCTGTTTTGAACCTATTTTGCCAAATATCAAAAATTCGTTTTGGTGAAATTGGGAGCACCAAGCAAGTGGTTTGAAAACGAATCCGACTAAAATATTCGGATTCGTCATCCGGAGCACACCCGAATTATTTCTTTTGTCAGAAACAATGTCGCTCTCGAGAAGTTCCGATATCCTTTGCTATCTTGTTGATACGCAGACTTTTTTATTCAGATCTGACTAGAGCAGCAATGCTGTTTCCGAAGAATGCAAAAAAGGAATTTTCTTAATTTCGGCCTAGATAATAAGCCACTGCAATTCCTTTGTGGAAAAGACTAGTATTCCTGGTTCACTATCGGAATACAAAACCGAAGCCCGCGCAGCTTTTAAATTTTTTAGGCTCAAATTAAGAGGAAAGCCCGCTTGAGACTCTCTTAAAAGTCTTACGAGTTCAGCCTTAAACGCCATGTTTTGAATTTTAAGGAAACTTATTTTTTGCGCCTTATATGAATTAATATTTTCAGACATATCTTGGAACATCTGTGCTTCAAATTATGTGTGGAACCAATGAATATAAAAAGTCTGCTCACATGGAACTAAAGATATTAAAATATTAAATCATATCTTTGCTAATTTGCTAAGTTGAGTGTCGAGCCCATATTAAGTTGAATTGAGCAAAACAAATGCTTAAAAGCCTTATAATAAATATTTATATAAAACTAATACAATTAATACAAAGTTACTAATTAAAAAAATCTCACACTTAAGTTAGTAAATATGGTTTACTTCAAACATGAAGTTCAACTTGAAAGTCTGCTAATTAAAACTAATTAATAGCAGATCTTTTAGCAAAAACCGCTCAATTCACCAAAACAACAATATCAAGAATTTTGCAATATGCCAATAAATAATAAATCGTTAAGTATCAATTACAAATCAATTTAAATGATAATCTGTGAACCAGGCCTGCATACAAAAAAACAAAACCTCAACAAAACCCCCATTGTATGCCATAGATACTTATTATGTACCATCAAAGTGTGCAAAATAATAAAAGCCGATGCGGAAGGGTGCAAAAAAAAACAACGAGCTACTATATAAAGAAAATCGCATCAAATTTCACAATATCGCACCTTATTAGAATCGCACAATAAGCGGAACACAAGATACAGACAAAGAATTTTGGGTAACCAGTATGCAAAAATTACCAAAAGAATGGAACCGAACTATGATCTACAAAGGCGCATGCACACACAGAACTAACAAGAAGTTATGGGAAAAACATACACACCTCTTTCGTATTATATGATCTTGGGTTTTTGCTCTTAGTCGAGCTAATCAGAGCACCCCACTCAATATTGTTAGGCATTGTGTAATAATTTCATAAATAGTTTATCCAAAAGAATCGCTCAATGGAGTCGCTTTATTTTATCCAACAATGAGGACTAAATGGTTTCGCAAAATGCAAATAGTTGAAAGAAATGTTCGAGCATACAATCGGCTTCACACGCAGCCCGATCCTTTCTTATGCTAAGAAGCAAGTCCTTCAGCTAGAAAGGTTAGAGAAAGAGCAACACTTTTGGGTGCATGCCGTCATAAAGATTCTTGCTGCTTTCGGTTTGCAACCCCTATATCCAATCCCATGGTAGATCTTAAGCAATTCTGTGTGTTTTGATTTGGTTCGGAGTTTAGAAACCATAAATCTATTGATGGCATTGATGTCGCCTTTCTGCAGCATCAAATTATCTTTTGGCATTTAAATCGCATACAAAATTTAAATGAAAGTAGTTTTTCATTTGCATAATGCCCAAAGCAGTTTGATTAATGAAGCGCTACACTGAGAGAAATAGGCTACATATTAGATTTAGATCTTCTTAGAAATAAAAAGTATGTAGCTAAATTCTAAAAAAGAAAATAAAGTTTCAGCTTGGGATTTAAACATAGCCAGAAAATAAAAACCGAGTTTTGCATCCAGTAGTCAGACCTGTTTATGAGTTCACTAATTCCTAAAGCTAGCTACGTAAAACCCCAGCACGTCAGGGTTCTGACATTAACTCAATGAACTTCCTTAAATGATGTATTTTTTAGGTTTCCTTTGAAACCTTACGTGCTGGGGGTTTTTCGATCTCGAAATCGCACTCAGCAGCCCCAAAAACGTATAGAAACCATATCCCGACAATCGAACTCCGAAAATATTTTTTATATGCAAGTTATTCACAACGGGCCTATTCTTGTCTTAAGGTGTACAGTAAATCTGCAGTTTCATCTGGAAAAAAATACTTAATGGATGAAACTTTCAGGGATCGTTAGGGACCTTGTTCTAAGTCTAAAACCGAGTTTTCGTATTTGTGGGTGGGGGCGTTGCACCGCCCCCTGACATTATATGTTGCTACGGTTTTTGCATGATATCTTTTTTTCTATAAAACTTAGACTCATGGTTTAAAGGTTAATATTGTTGAAAATAAAAGTATCTATCCAAAAAAACTTAAAACAAGATTGTAGGTTAATTGGTTCAAGCACAATACTTGTTTAAATTTAAAAGTTGGAAATGGTGTTTGGTGTTTTACGAATAATTTGCAAATATCTCAAAGCAGGTAGGTTTTTACGGAAATTTTACCCATTTTATTTTTAAAAGTCATTGAAATTATCTACAAAATGAGTCCTCCATCGCTTTTCTACGATTAATTTATATGCAGTTATTCACAACGGGCCTACTCTTGGCCTAAGTGAGTTGGGACGCTACGTTTTTTATATGATGTTTTCAAGGCATGTGTAGTATAGATTTTTGGTGGCGCTGAATCAGAATCCGAGGTCCAAGAACCCCAGCACGTCCTCAGCACGTCCTCCTAACCTTAAAAAACCCCATAAAATCAGGTATTTTGTAGGCTATCTCAGAAATCTTAGGTACCGAGGTATTTCGACCTAACCATAAACTCAAAAGTCGCCGTAAAACTATGTTTTTTGGAGGTTATCTCAGAAACCTGACATTCTGAGGTGTTGGAATTGGTGCTCAGGCTTTTCGAGCTAACCATAACATCAAAAAACGCTATAAAACGGGGTATTTTGGAGGTTATCTCAGAAACCTGACGGTCTGAGGACAAACGGGCTCAAAAAAAATTTTTGTCAAGTTTTTAGAGGTCAGGGAAGTACCAAGACCCGCTTGACCAATTCTGATAGCGGATTCGGATTCAACGCCTCAAACTCCATTAGAAAACAATGGTTTAGAGATTCGTATTAGTTCAAAGCCATTTTATTATCTGTCTTTTCTATATCAATTTTTTATACTCTCAGGTCAACTGACCTTTTTATTAGAAAAATAACGTCGATGCTAAATTAATTTCCGAAATAATTAAGAATACAAAATGGACTGATGTTTATTTTAATCATGAGCTTCATAAATGTCGTTGGGTGTTTCTTAATAAAATATATGGTATTATGTATCTACTGGGGGCAAATATATAAATTCGACGATTTCAACTATTTTTAGGACAATCGCTGTATCTTCCTAATCGAAGAACTTGGACACATTGGTGCATCTTCGGTTTTTATGAAACTAAACTAAGTAATAAAAATTTATTTCTATATATATTTCAAAATAAAGCTTTGAGTAATTTTTAAATCAATTTATTTTTCTTATACGAAATTATTCAGGGTCATCGAAAGCAAAGTAGGAGCTCGGTGGTGACTACAGACGGGTCTTGCGCCAATGTTTCCGAAGAATTTTAATGTCTAGGAAATTTTTATCATAGCCCGTTTAGAGAACGTTGAACCCGGTGGGAATCATCCCGTTTTGCACTCTAGAAGTTAAGTTAAGTTAAATTCTACATATGGATGAAAATAAGTGTACCGGATCACTTTTCTAATTGATCTTTTCGATTTTTATGTTTTTTGCATGTTTTAGCTCGTTCAACTCGTAATTTGTTTTAAAGTTCCGATCGCTCGATAGAGTTTTCGATAACTAATATTTAGGTAGACTTTTCTTTGACAAGATATAAGCGAATAAAGCTGTATATATTTGTTTTTTCAAGGAAAGATACAATTTTGAAATTATTTTCAAATTTAATTTAAAATTTTTTTTCAAATATGTAAAAAATTTATTTGTTTTTTTTAATTTAAAAGTTATCTCAACTTTCCTCCAAAATAAGAATGACCTTGAATATCTTGAGACGCGATCATGTTATTTATTGTTACATTTAAAATCTATCATGAAAGTAAAAAATAAATTTCATGGAAAGCTTAAAGTTAATATCTTTCCATTCAAAGAAGTTATCCTTATTTTTCACTACTACAAGGCAATAAGCATTACTTCCTAAACATATCGATTTTCCATAGTATCTACAGATCTTACCCTCTTTTGAAGTACTTAGGCTCGAAGTGTTCGTAAAAGAATTATCTTTCAGCTCAAAGCTTAAAAGAATTTTGTTGTTAATAAAAAAAGAACTAAAATTTTGCAATTTTGAAAAATTGTCTTTTTTTCGACTTTGGTTGCTTGTAACTTCAATAATTTTGACTTTATCTTCACTTATCGTATATCACCGTAAAGCCCACATCAATATCTTTTGAACCAATGGTATTTTATGTCGGTTAAACATTTTTATACACGAATAACAGTACTCAAAAAACAGTTTTTTGAAAAATTCTTGAAAACGGTTCTTAAGAAAAAAAAATGATTGTCATTTTCGTGTTTCTCGAAAAAAATTTTCTAGACCGTGTTATTTCAAAACCGTATAAAAAAAGACCAGGTAAAAACAGAATTGGGTGTAATTTAAAAAAAAATGTATTCACAATTGAATCTAGAATAACTAAATTGAAATAGCCAATACCTTGAATATTGTATAGCTCTAAACCTAAATCTATCAATCAAATCGGCTTATTATTAACCCTTGGAACTAACCCCTTACTTACTTTATGCTCAATGTTTTCTTTGCAGTGTAGCTTGAAAAAATAGTATCTATAAAGAAAAAAATTCTAAGTTCCAACAAAACAGATGCCTCACATTTTTTATCTTCTTGAAAACAACAAGCATCTTTAACCTCAGGCATTGCATTCAAATTATCATATCGATCATCCATCTAAGGCCAAGAAGCAAACAACACAATCAACCCGGTGCGACAAGTAAAAGTGACAGTCAGCCAAATCCTTTAGGAGCAACCATGATCATTACAGGACACCATGTTGTGTAGGGGACGTTTTTTTTTTTTTTAATTTTTATTTTTTCTCATAGTTTACATAACAAAGCCTGATGACGCGACGACTTTGCCTTCGTGATGATTTCAGCACCCAGAGACATGTCAAAGATCCACCCCAGGATCACTGATCAGGTAAACAACAAACAAGAGCTGAGATAAGGCCACAGCCAAACAATCCCATGATCATTAGTGCATTTATAATAATATATTGATATGCTAATCAATGACTAGATACGATGAGCCAATGAAGCGTTTCTTTTATGATCGATCGATCGAACGATCGATTTGAACGCGAATCATTTATGAAATCTCAAATGGTGCAAACTAATGGCATATGGGGAAAACCAAAAAAAAAAAAAAAAAAATCAAATCATTTATCAATTAAATTATTGGCAAACATTGCGTTGTGCCTCTCTTTATAGAGAGATCATGTTCAAGAGGGTTGCGCAAAAAACCCCTTTGTCTACTCTTTTTTTTTTTTTGCACACAATGCCAAAAACTGCCAAAAGATCGATTGTGCGTTGCTCCATAGCTCTTTGTCTGATCTTTGTCTGCTGTGGTATGCTGCCAATTCTGGCGATGATTTGTAGGTTTATTGTCTGTAATCCGCTGCTTAGGGGTGCTCATTTGTGCAAAAAAAAGGGTCAGATTTGTGTGTGCCAACACTGAACCCGTGCCGATTTTCGGCACAATTATCCTTTATTTTCGCATTGTGCGTCTTGGCACAACGGATCTTACCCAGATCTTCGACAGCATGTTGACAAACACACAATAACTAGATAAAGCCGATTGTCTGCTTCGCGTCTATTCAAGTGGCCTTTTTTTTATGTTTTTATAAATTGGCAGTTTCATTGACTTTTTGTGGGTGCTTTTCTTTTATTTCTCGACCAACTTTTATTGTTTAGCCAATTTTATGAGCTCATAAAGAGATTTTTATGTACCTCATAAAAAGATCGTTAAATTATTTTTTTTTTTGCTTTTACCGATTTTATTGCCTGTTTTTTGTTGTTGTCTTTAGCACAATTCGTTGTTATTAATAATTCTATTCAAACGACTGAATGAGTGGACTGAGTGTTTATATGTGAGTATTACGAGTATTTGCAAAACACCTGCTAAAAACGAGTTTTGCTCTCAGTTTCTTTTTGCTTCTTTTTTTTTAAGGAGGGGAACACTTTTTTTTGGGTTGGTTTTTTTTTATTAATTAAGCATGAAATTAATTCCTGCTTTTTTGTAGGGCTCATTTTTTATGCAAAGTTTGGGCTGCTATAATATATTTTATTTTATCAAATTAAAAAATCAATTTCGTCGAATTTTGTGCACTGCCAAATTAAACGTTTTCTCTTAATATATTATGTACATTACATTAAACTATTTACGAAATCTCTATTACTACAAGTACACTTTATGAAGCTTTATTGCAGAGCCAGCATGGAAGCATTTTTTTTGAGACTAGAACCAGTTGAAAAGGTGAACCTTCTCACATAATCTGCTTTGGGTCACATTCGAAAAAAGTGACTGCTGCTGTCCTGCTGCCTGGAGAGCAAAGATTGAAAGCAACAAACTCTCATCAGTGAGAACCAACTTATTTTTTTTGAGTTTGGTTCATATAACCGATTGTCTTAGCCTTATCTGCGTCAGCTTTTCCACCGTGTTCCACTAAATTTGACAATATGCATACTTGCCGATCCGGATCGGACCACTAGCCGAAAAAAAAATGATATATTTATCCTCACAATTCCACTCATTGCCACAGCAGCTGAATGAATTTGAATTGAATTTCTCAAAAAGTTGGACATTTCACATCACAAGAGGGAAAAGGCTCGGGGCCTACGTACCAATTTTTTGCAACTCGCAAAGTTCCCAACCGATTTTAACAAAATTTGCGTCCACAGTTGGATATTCAAAAAATAATAAACAAAAACAAAAAGTATAATTACACTTTTTTTTTTAATCCATAGATTCTAAATTAAAACTAAGTCTGCTTAATGTTATATTGGTTTAGCTCATTGGAGTCAAGCCAATCATGTAAATATTTTTTGTAAGATGTTATAAAATTTGTTGAATGCCCTTTAGACAGATTACAAAAAAAAAAAAAAAAAAAAATTTTTTAAACTATTTTTGTATGAAATTGCAAGTTTAAAAATTGCCAATAACCTCTTTGGTATATTAGAAAGTGAATCCAAAACAATGTTGGCTCCTAATTACATACACCTACATTTAGAAATTTGTCTTAATATCCGCCAGACTGATTATTTCTCCCACTGAAGACGGAATATGGCAAAGGAGCGGGCGGTTTCTTAGAAGAGATAGTGAGGCAGTGTTTGTTCCGTCTTCCTAATTGTTTTAAACGGCGGGGTTTATCATCGCATGCCACGAAAAGTAAGCTTATCCTTATCATTACTCAATTATCCTCTGCTGGGTGTTTGAAACTTTGACATACTTCGTAACGAGGGAACAGACGAACGTGCTTCTTCAAGATGAATTGTTTCAAATCTTTCCCAACTTTACCCAGCCTTTCCCCGCCATTCTCTTAATTCTCTCTTTTTTGAGCCAAGCACTCTCGCTCAACTAGCATAATCTAAATTTAATATTTTCTGTTTTCTTTTCAATATCTACCAGCTCTACGCAGCGTAGTTTCTCAATGGAAACCCTCTTATTCCGAGAGTACAGACCCCTCTGAAACATTTCATAACCAAGTTCAAAACCCATGCTCCAACCAGGGAGGAGTGGAGTATCGGTGGACCAGGCCCAACTGGCTCAATAAAGATCTTCATGGATGGTTCCAAGATGGACGAACGTGTAGGCGGAGGCGGCTATATTGAGGAACTCAACGTCAGAACAGCTTTCCGACTCCCGGATCACTGCAATGTCTTTCAGGCAGAGGTCATGGCAATCCAGGAGGCTCTCACTATAATAAAAAACTTACAAGTAGGTAACAAGAATATCTGCATTTACTCGGACAGACAGGCGGATATTAAGTCCTTTACCTCGTTAACATCGTGCATGAAGTCAGTGAACAATTGTCGCTCGTCTCTGGAGGAGATGACTGAGCAGTTTTCCATCCACCCCGTCTGGCTCCCAGGACATATGGATATCGAGGGCAATTGTATTGCGGATGAACTGGCTAGACATGGAACTACCAGCATCCTCCTTCAGGACAAGCCCATTGCCAGCTGTAAACTGAGATTACGAAACCATTTCGATCTCACTGCAAACCAAATATGTAATCGGATATCGAACACGTGCTGGATCTCATGGAAAACTTGGCCGATATACTGCAGGAAAGGAACTAAGGAACTTTGCTGTCTTAACAGAGCCCAATGCTCGACCGTAATCCGGGCTATCAACGGTGGGAATCCACGCATCCAGGTTTAACTCTCCCCATCATGACCTCTGTAGAAGCTGTGGCGATAAGGAGGAGCTGGAGACGGTAGAGCACCTTTTCTGTCACTGCCCTGGACTCTGTAGGACAAGGTTTCGCATTCTTAAGTCACACTTTTTACTGACTTATCTCAGCTCTCAGTCCAAAATGCCTCTTAGGGTTCATTCAGGCCACCGGATGGCTGTGACTTTATCTCATATAGGAGACCTCTTGAGTGGGAAAGGCCTATTCTTGGCCTAAGTGAGTTGGTGAGTCCCAACTGCCGCCCTAACCTAACCTTTCAATATTATCTAATGATAATGAATTAGTTCCGCAATATGGATTTTGCACTCTACTTTGAGAAGATCACGCCAAATGCGGAAAAAAAGTGTTTGGTCTAAATGTTACTGTACATAAACATATTCCATCTCTCGAAGATCCGAGATTGTGATATATGCTTTAAAGAGTCCAGGCAGGACTGGATCTCACCAGAGGTTATAAAAATGTATTGTTCAAAGACTAACTGTATACGATTTCAAATATTACCTTTAAGAAATCGAAATGTTACATCCCAAATGAAAGACTATCAATTAGTCGATAATGACCAATATACTCTGATTATGGGAGTCAAAAATAAATAATTTTATTTCCCGTATCTTAAAAAGTTATCAGCCGATCTTAATAATTATATTTTTTTCTTTTCGTACAAAATTTCGACCGGGTATCTTGTATAGTGAGGGGCAGGGCAGATGACGAGAAAAATCGAGAAACTTCACCTGTTTGTAGAAAGTCCGATTATTTTATAATTAAGAAGTCGGAGTTGCCCAAGTACTTTTTAATGTGCATGAGTTTGGGTATTCTAAGTTCGAGTTTTCAATTTGCATTTCTTCCATGGTTTCTTATAAGCTAGTAAATAGTAGATAGTAAAAATGTTTACCAAAACTTTGTAATTTTTTATGGCTGTCTGGGAATTTGAATTTTTAAGTTGGCCCTTCGCTTAATGTGACACAGACGTCAGTGGTCCCACTCTTCCCAGTTCGTGTCCCTTAAATCTCGTGACTAAAAATAACGCTACGAAGTTCATATAAATTTACGTATAAAATTAGTTTTATTATAATTCCATTTTCAAAGCTTTAGACTAGTAAGCTTATTTACAAATCAAGCTTGCGTACCATACATACAAATAAACTTATATATTTTATTGAATCTTTTTAAGTATTTGACTTTAAAAATAAATCCAACGTAACCAGTTCAACTAAAATATGCACTATTAGATTCATTTGCTTCTATTTAGAAGATCCAGATTCAGGCTCTGACGTATTTCACGAAGACAATCGTACTCGCACGTCACAAACTTCTTAAGTTTTTTTTTTAGCCTCAAGTCTTTTCAAAGCACTTAAAAACTTTCAAGATATATTTCGTGATTCAAATGTGGCTCATGCAAAATGTGGCTTAAATTAATTTGTGCCTAAGTGTACTGCCATCGATTACATTTCCAAATAAGATTTGTTTTTTTTTGAATGAGTTTTTTATTTGTAGAACAAGATGAGCTTTGAATTACTTTTTTGGTCAATTATTTTGCAGCTTCTTCTTACAGATCTTGCTATTTCGACTGGAATAAAGTATATAGGGTTGTTTTTTGTAAATTAATTTTTTTCTAAATTAATTGTTCGTTTAATGCTTAAATTAAAATTGTTAAATATCTGACTACCCGCTAAACAAAAATCTCTCAGATTGCATTAATTAATTTCTCACTGTAAAACATTTAAAAAAAAAATCACTGAAGAAGATCCTCTTTTTTGCAAAGTTATAGGCTATAACTAAGTTCCGAGAAATTGAATCTATCGTCTAAAAATACGATGTTTGAGTTAAAATAGCTAAAGATCAATTTTTTGTTTAAACTTTGGAAGTCCCTTCTGATGATGATTATTGACTCTTCAAGGAAATGTTAGGTATCGATTAAAAGGTATTGCAGTGTTGGTCACATAAATGCACCACCATTATAATGCGCCCCTTGCTTCAAAATGATTAAATTACATATTTAAATAGAATTTTTATTTTTGATTTAAAAAAAAGGTCATAAATAATTTTGATTAGTTTTTTTTTTTTTTTCAATTTATAAAATACAAATTTTGGAATAACTCAATTTAAGGCCTATACGCAGTTCGAAATATTTCGCACGGAATATCCCCCAAATGGGATTTTTTTTTTATATGAAGTTTTGTCATTCCGTGCGAAATATTTCGAACTGCGTATAGGCCTTTATAAAATAAAAATTGACCAAAAAATTTTATTTTTAAACTTGATTATAAAACGCACAAACACTTTTTTTTTTTATAAATATAGAAAAATGAAAGTTATTTCGCGCATTAATTTTTATTTTTAAGTAACAACATAAGTTATTTTAAAATTTTAATGAAAAAATTGATATAGTTTAATGATTTTATACTTTAAAAGTTATATGAGATGCGATCCCTGTTAAAAATATCTTAGAAATCGTCAGGAATATTTACGTCGCTATATGCATATGTACAATTCTGTATCGAATGGGTATGTTAGCCAAGATTCTCCAGGTTATTTTTGGAGATAGAGCCGACTATTACAGAACAAAACTACCTCCAATGATTTTGAAAAACTTTTTTATTAGTTTTTAATTTTATTGCGTTACGGCTGATTTAAAGGAAAATTATTTTTAATTTTTATTTGATTGTGACAAAAAAAAATAATAATAATATTTTCGAAAAAAAAAATATTTTTTTTACAATTAAAATGAAATATTTTTTAAAATTATTTTTTTTTATTAAAAAAAATATGAAATATTTTTATTTTTACTATATGAAATTTTTTTGTTAACTGAAATTCTATTATGTTCAGTAAGTATAAAAAAAAGTACCACAAATAGTTTTAAAATTGAATTTCAATTGACATATTCAAAAACAAAAAACTTCACTTTAGTATAATCGATGTGTAATTCAATTAAATTAATAATCAATCAGTTTGCACGACCAGAGATATTTGCTTTTAAGTACACTTTTTTTTCGAAATATCTCGAATCCGAAAAATTTATTTACTCAATTTTCGGATTTTACGTGCCATTTTACTACGGAAACGAGTAAAACATGTTGAGAATACATTTTTCTGTAAACTAGTGTAATCAGCTGTTTACAACTGTCATATGACGTACTTTGCTTTTTTAAATAAAAAGTTTTTGTGTTAAAAATGTTATTTTAAGGTAAAGTTTTTTTTGTATTATTTTTTTCAAACACTTTCTATGTATATTAGGGTGGCCATTTTTGCAACATCTCACGATTTTAATAACGCCACCTCCTAAAAAGTTTCCTTTTTACCTGCATGTATATAGTCCATATAGTTTTATTAGAATATTAATTTAAACATGTACATTTTGATTGTTAAAGTTTAGGTCAACACTTTAGATAAAATATGGCATACAAGTGTTTATAATAGTAATTATGAAATACTGATTAAAATAATAAAAAAAAATTTGTAATAGTCAGTACAGTATATATTATTTGATCTTCAACTGCAGAGCAGTTACAACTTCAATTATATATAAAAATATTTTGACAATTTTTACAACAAGCTTTTGGATAAGAATGCACTACTTAGCGTATTCAATGGTCTGACTCAGGCATAAATGCTAAAGTTGTTGTTGGACACTTTGCCTTTATGCATTTATGCCCGAAAAAGTGAGTAACCCAAATATTTAAAAAAAATATAAATTTTTTAAAACAAAATTAAAAAATATGCGTACATTTTTTAATTTTTTAAGAACCATGACACAAACCGGTAAGCCTAAGATCAGCTACGTTCCAACGACACCAAAAAAAAAAACCCCCTGTAGCTAATGCCAAACGCCTATTTATCAGTAAAATCTGCTCCAGACAGAAATCTACAAATTGGTTGATTTTCTGTCCAGCAGTACATTAAATTCTAACCCAACAAAAATACAAACCCAGCTTAAAAAACATCAAGTCTGACCAATTTCACCTCTGAGTTGTTTTTTTTACTTTTTTGGCGGCATAATGTAATATCTAATTTTAAACTTATTCTAGTATAAAATTAATTAAAAATTATGCATGTCAAACCCGAATACAAATTTTAAATGTCCAATCAAGTAAACAAATTAATCATTAATCTTCAATTGCGACGTCATTGGAGACGGCAGCAGCAGCAGCTGCTATTCAAATTTTTGTTGTTTTTGTTTAATCCACTCGAAGAGATCTTAAACGAGTCAGTCAGTGAGTAGAGTACGGAGTACAGAGTACGGAATCGTTTTCTCAGCCATCCCATCCTCGCTGCCGCTCTCACTTTCTTTTCAAAAGTATCTCTTTCTCTTCGTCAACTAATAGAAAGTGAGTTAACGTAGGTATATATGTATATACTTTCCACACATAAGAACATAAATCTCTTATGTCGCCTTAAGCATAATGAAGTATCTTGACGTTGTGGTGCTGTTTTATGCTCTTTCCATGGGCGTCACTGCCGAAATTCGTTCGCTTTTGGCGCTGTTGTTGTCCAACTTAAGCGGATTAGGTGAATTTTTCTGGACCGTTGCACCTTTTGATCCTTATTTTGATAAATTTAATCCTTGCGGTTGTGGTTGCATGTTTACAGCACTCATATGATGCATATGCTAGAAGGGGCTTTGAGTTGTTCGTTTTTTTTTTTTTGTTTTGTTGGTTAGGTAAGTAGCTGAAGATACTTCAGAAAGCGAAATATTATTGGAAGTGTTTGATTTGCCAAAATACTCGAGCAGTCAAAGCATATTATTTTCGTTAAAAAACGTTTTATTTCTAAATATAGTCTCCTTCTATGCATTTAGTTGTATTTTATGTTGGCCTAAATTCTCCAAATCCCTCAAAATGGGCTTTTGTTTCAATTATAACCACTTTATTCGAGCATAATATCTTACCGCCCAATCATTTCTAAGGTACTGATTTGGAGTGTTTGGTTTATGGAAAACAAAATTCGTAGACTAAAAAAAAAAAGACTCAATTTAACATTTCTGCTCATAATATCGTGATTATTTTTAGTTGTCAGTTTTGGAATTCCGATTTTTATTCAATTTTTGAAGCATGTAAGCCCGAAAAATCTTGATTTCAGTGTTCTGCAAAAATCTAAATTTTAAGTTTTGTTTTAAAATAAGATTTGCTCGCTCATTTAAAGCATATTTGTTAGTAATTATCAAATACACAAGGACCTCAACATATGTTATGTAAATTATGAAATTAAGCAACGTACAGAAACATACATAAACAGACTAAATTTTCATGAAAACTCATTAGCTATAAACTTATTAGATAATAGCGCAGATACTAGACGATTGAAGCGATATCATATCCTAGATCTTCCCCATAGAATCTAAATTAAAACTAAGTCTGCTTAATGTTATATTGGTTTAGCTCATTGGAGTCAAGCCAATCATGTAAATATTTTTTGTAAGATGTTATAAAATTTGTTGAATGTCCAAATAAACAAATATAAAAAAAAAAAAAATTTAAAGCATAAATTTAAAACATAGTTTCTACAATGTTAGGGCTACTTTTGAGACTACAATCTTGAAATAAGAATTCAAAGAATAAATTCTTTGCATTTTTAGAACAAAAGAACTGCTTTTTAGGCAACAAAAATTTAAGATAACAATGCTAAAATTAAAAACAAAACTGGAAAAATTCTCAAAACGTAAATCTAATTTTTCCATTTCTAACAATTTCGAAAAAAGACTATATAAATCTTCAAAATAAAAATTTACATTCTTGAAAAATACATTAACAAAAAAAAAATATTCTAGAAATAAGAATATAAGAAATCTTAACTATGAAGTTTTAAAAATTTTTGGTCTTGCTATAACATAGCAAAATAAAAATTTATGTTTTTAAAATAAAATATAGAAATCTTAGAAATTTTTGGGCTTGTTATAAGTATATTTGTTTTCTAGGAAGGGCTACTTTTGAGACAACAATCTTAAAATAAGACTTCAAAAAAAAATTCTTTGCATATTTAGAATGAAAGAACTGCTGCTAAGGCAACAAAAAAAATGTGGTACAGTCGAGGCGGTGCCCGACAGTGGAATACCCTGTACCTTTTGTGTCAAAAAAATTTTTCCTGCATATTCCATCTAAGAACTTTCCAATTGGAATTTATTTTTTTTTGGTGAAAATCGATATTTATACCTATAAGTTCCCTAAATTTTTACCCATTTTGATGAAAATCGAAAGTTACGTCAAAGAAGCTATTTTAATTATATTGGGTAAGTTTCAAGTTGGTATGTTGAGGGGTGTGGGAGAAAACACGGTAAATGGATTGCGGGGGGTGGGGGGACCGCATCGATAAAATTTGGATGTGGATTTGTTCATTAGAGCCACATGAATGAGCTTACCAAAAATTGTGATTCTAGGTCACTTGTAGCCATAATTGCGTAGAGTCAAATATTGACGCAGCTTATTGGCAAGGGGAGGTGAAATTTGCACATTTTTGACTATAACTTCTGTTGTATTTGTCCGATTTTGTTCATTTTTTACACATAGATGCATGTATTCACAACGCATCGCTCTGTTAAATTTCAGGTGAAAATACTTAACGGTGTGGCTAAAAACCGCGAAACTCTACTGCGGGGGAACGGGGGAAGATATTGACATGATTCAACAAACTTCATCTGCTTAGGAAATATGCGCACCAGCTGGTAAAGTTTCGTGTCTCTAGCTCTTATAGTCTCTGAGATCTAGGCGTTCATACGGACGGACGGACGGACGGACATGGCTCAATCGCTACCCGAGGTTATGATAAGCATTTTGGTATAAAGGACTTGGGGTCTGCCACGCCTCCTTCTGTCCGTTACATACATTGCACAAACCTAGTATACCCTTTGTACCTATAGGTACAGGGTATAAAAATTAAGACAACGATGTTCACATTTAAAAAAAAAAAACTAAAAAAAAGTCTCAAATCGTGAATATAAGCTTCAATTTCGAATTTTAGCAATTTTGAAATAAGACTATAAAAATCTTTAAAATAACTTATAATGTTAAGATTACAAGAAATCTTAAGTATGAAGTTTTACTACCACAAGAATTTTTGGTTTCAGGAAATAAATTCTTTGCGTTTTTAGAATGGAAGGAGTACTTTTAAGGCGAACAAAATTTTAAGATGTTAATGTTCAAAATTAAAACAAGTCTGGGAAAAATCTGATATGGTGAAAAAAAACTTATTTTTCGATTTTTTACAATCTTGAATAATCTTTAAAATAAGAATTTATATATTTAAAAATTTGGTTGCAAGAAATCTTGAAACGAGATTTTAATAATTTTTCGTAATCGAATTTTTTTTTTTTTGTTATTTGAAGATATTTAATTTAGTTTGAGAATTTTGTGAGACTTGTTGGTGTTACTTCAATATATGATCTTGTATTAAGTTTGACATTTTTTTATGCTTTAATTTATTACGAATTTTTGGTCGTGTCTTAAGTTTTAAAATTTTGTTTTCTTAATCTTATTTTAAGATATCTTGGTCTTATTTTTAGAACAATGTTTTCAACTTAAGAATTTTGTTCTTTTTTTTTTTTATTTGAAATCAAGAATGCTCGTAATATTTATTAAGGGTTTTGTTTTTCATCATGATGACTACGTTTCTGATAGAGTATCAGCTATCGCGGCATCCATCGCGAGGATAGCTTTTTCATGTCAAAATATTCTCTGAAAAAGCTCCCTTACTTCTATGATCCGATCGTACAGTGCCAACACAGCTTGATCAAAATTTGCGGGTGACTTGAGAAGAGCATGTTTGCTTTCAAAGCTGCTGCAAAAAATTTTTAAAGTCACTGACTTATAAAACTGCCCTCGTAAATGCACATGGTTGGCAACTCTTTGGGTTTTTAAAAGTAAAATGCCACACCATTTTTTTTTTGTATAAATAGTATTTTCAATTTTTATTTTAATAAAAATGCTCGAATGCAATTATTTTTGTTTAACTATTTGTACAGCTTACGTTACAAATTGTATATAAAATAGATTTTAGATCATATATACGCTTTATTATATCTAGTTGTGTGCTTTTGCATTAAAGGGTGATTCAATAAGAGGTTATTAATAATGTTTATTTGCAGACGGAAAGTAAACAAACAGTCGCCTATGATAGCACAAGATATATAAAGCAAACAGAAACTCTAAATGATAATATGTTGGTACTAAATAAAAGAAATTGAAAAAATCAATGAGACAAAATATAAAAATTTGGCGCTTTGTTTCATATTTTTTCAAATTTGATAAATTTCAAAATTTTTGGGAAAAATAAATTAAATTGACTGTAAAACACGAGTTATCGATGAATGATTGAAACGAAGGTGTTTCAAGAACTTATTTGATAAGTCTAAGAACTATATTATCAAGCGATTTATTTGATCATCTCAACTTAAATATCATACATTAAATAGCAGTTTTGAAAAAATCATTCTGGTTTTCAACCGGTTAGTGATGCCATGGGTTGATAAAATTTTTCGATTAATCCATTGTCCTCACTAAAATAGCGATTTTTTGATAACGATGATGAAATTCGGGACAAAATTTGTCTTTGCCCGAAAATAGAGATTTTTGGATGAGTTCGAGATTCATTTCATCAAAATTCGTCTTAAAACTGCACAAAAAAACCTTCTTCGCAGCACTTGAAATTTCGAAAAGAAGTTTCGACATTATTCCAGTGTTACTCTTTGCGTGCCGTAGGGGTATTAAAAAGTTAAACAGGCGTAATAACTTGTTAGAGGTCACAAGTCCTTGTATACCTACCCAAATACAATAAAAAAATATAAATACCTCCACATGAATCACCCTTTAGTACAGTTTATACGGCTACAAATTTGTATTAACTAAGTTGATACGTCTTATATGTATAGCATACATTTAAATACAGCTTATATAAAACAAATGTAGGTTATACATATATTACAAATAGTAAATATAGTTACAATATCGCAGTACTTTGTACGGCACCTATGATATTTATCAGATATAATTTAGAGAGATTTACACATTAAAAAATTAGTACAAATAGCTCAACACAAAATATTTGAAATACTTGAAGCCGAAAATACGAAAATAATTAAATTTTCAAGTATTTCAATATTTTGTGCGATTCAATGTAAATATTGCTTATGTTTTAGGAGTGCTTAGCTTAGGAATACATAAATAGTTACATATACTATTATATACTTAATTAGAAATCCTGAGTTTGCCTAGTTACAACTTTTAAGAAAAACAGCTCCAAGGCTGCATAGGGCCAGAGTTGTTGTGTGGGGAACTTGCTACATTCGCTAGCATTTGGTTTCTATTGTTAGGAAAGGCAGTGAGAGTGTTGAGCCTAGGATGCAGGCTCGACATTGGTTACACAAAACCTAACACATAATTAATACAAAAGTTAGCTTTACTTTAAGCACATCTGGGGTTAATTTTTAAAAATCGTATACACATTTTTGCACACTTTAAAAGCAAGGGATACAAAGTATTGCGAGAAACCAAAGGCTAACAACACACGCCAGCAACCATGTCAAGCATGTCAACCCCAACTGTGTTGCCCTAACAACTAACCCTAACTTACAATTAACTCTAATGCTATTGTCGTCATCGTTGCTGCTCTGGTTGGGTTTGTCCTGCATGTCGTGCCCGCCTCTTTCTATACTATTGAGCCTTCTCTTTGCCAGCGCCGCCGGCAGCCACACTGAGACCCAGCAGATGATCGCCAGCTATGAGTCCGGCAGCAGAGGCACCTGGTTGATGCGCATAGTTACGTATCTGATGCAGTGAGATGAGCTGGTTGGGAAAAGTGTTGGCATTGTTCTGGCTGATGTTCTTATTGGGAAAGCTTATAGCATCGTACAGATATGGATGCTGCGCCATGGGATGATGGCTCAGTGAGTTCAAATGTGGCGGCATAGAGTTAATGGGCATAAAGGCTGAGTTGCTGCTAGTTTTTGCTAGCGCTGCAGCATCATAGGCACTTGCCGTGGCTGTAGTTGGAGTGGAGACTGTGGAAAGACAAATTAAAATTTATGCAATCATTAACTATAACTAAAGCTTACCCATCTCCTCACGTCCCGCATCCGTCAGCACATTGCCCACACCACCTAAGCTTTGCGCCGCATGACGCTGCTGCTGTTTCTCCGCCTTTTCCACATGTTTCTGCAAATGTTTCTGCAGATATGTCTCCTGCGTATAGGACTTGCCACACAGATTGCATATATGCGTCTTCAGATGCTTAGAGTCCTTATGCTTGGGTATATGCTCGAGCAGCGTCATTTCATCCGCAAAACATTTATAGCAGGAGTTGCATTTAAAGGGTTTATCCGTCTGATGGCAACGCGAATGCGACTGCAGATTCGAAAGCTGCGAGAAGGCTTTGGGACAACCAGCATGGCGGCATTTATAGGGCTTGTCCCCGGTGTGTGTGCGTATGTGCTGCTGCAGGTGCGAGAGCTGCGTAAACTTGCGCTGACAAATCTCACAGCGATAGGGTTTAATGCCCAGATGAATGCGCGTATGCTGCGAAAGGTACGAGGAGTTTGCAAAGGATTTGGTGCAGGAGTTGCACTTGTACGGTTTGGCTTGGTCCCGCTGTTCCGGCGAGGCGCTGCTATCATGCTGGCGTGATGATTTATGCGTATGATCGATGGCGCTATTGGGATCATACTGGTGAATAGTAAAAATGGAAATTGTCATATCAGAAGCTTGATAAATAAAGTTCATTAGGGAGGGAATAGACTAAGTTTATGGTCGAGGTCAAGTTACATACAGTAATATTAAGAAATGTTCGCTAAAATATTAATTTAAGATTTGATTCTGATGTTTTATTGGAAACATTGCTTTATCTGGCCAAGACGATATTTTACCAAGTTTAAAAACCTTAATTTAATTGGCTTTCAAAGGTTTTAGCTCACAGCAGTCCCGCATGGGTTTGACACCCAATTTTTAATTCTGCCACGCATTAACTAAAACTTTCATGACTCAACGGGTGAGCACATTTAAAGTTAAAGCATTTGAGTAATTAAATTTTAATTTTCAATAATTAATCATGAAATTTGGTAATAGCTAGTACTCAAGAACTATTATTATCAAGGCAATTTTCATTGATGAAACAAATAGTTAAATTCGCCGTGGAGACACCATATCCTTAAATCTGCACCAAGCTAAGTGGAGAGTGTGTAGAAAAGCAGATTAGAGTTACAGATTAGAGTTTAGATTCACCTTACAAAATTAATAAAATGTTCAAATAAACATGGTTTTCGCCATTTATGGTTATTTATTATTATTATTTACAAAAAGTAATCATTGTGTATACAAAACTTGTCAACTTACGAAAAGAATTGGAAGCATTATTTTTGATTCTTCGAAATATCCGCCTTTTGCTCGAATAACAGCAGCGCATATTGAACCTAAACTTTTGACCGGCAGTTTATGTCAACATTTTTTTGTTTCTTTGGCTCACATGAGTCTCTATATATATTAATATTTATATATATGCAGAAAATTAAACAACTGCACATTTTTGGTGTAGTGTTTTCTTAGCAGATGCATGAATGTGTCAAGTTATAAGCCTTGGAAGTCTTCTCCGGGGAGATATCAACATAAAATGAAACACTTGACAATTTAATTTAATTTTCTAAGCCTGGCAGTATTTTTTGTATATTTTAGACAGCAAATTTTACAGGGCTTAGTTTGATTGTGGCCTTATAATCGAAATTTTATTCTAGCTGTCTACCATATAACTTCATATTTCATTCCCAGTGTAAGTTTCTACTGAAACATACATGTTTAAAGTTTTAAAGAAACATAGATACTTTTTGATTTACATTGATATTTTTCCCCGTAAAAGAAATTCAAAAGATATAAGCAGAAAATGTAGAAATTTTCGATCGCTTAATATCATAGAAACTGCAGCAATATTCCAATTTGTTCTATTAATAAGCAAGCTAGGGCCACCAATATTGGTGTATAGACTCATGTGAGCCTAATAAAGATGGAAAGGTTGACATTTTAAGAAATTCTCTGAAATACGCTTTCGCTTGAAATACTAAACGTATCAATGCAAAAGAGATGCTTTAAAAACAACTCAGGTTTTTTATAATTTCATTTTATAAGTTAATCTTGTAAACAAAAATAAATAAAAGGTTTTCTTTCTCAAGGCAAGAAAAATTAAGATGGGCTACAACTTTGCGTGAGAAAGGCTACTCCTCTGCGAAAAAAAAAACGGAGAAGGGCTACTTCTCTGTGACATTTTTCCCAAAAAGATTATTTATTTTTCTCGTTAAATCGTTAAAAGGAGATCAAAATACAACTAAACTTGTTAGAAAAACAATGTACATCAAAAAAAAAATATTCTATTAGGGCGATGTTTGTTGAAAAGGCGTGCTTTTTCGGGAAGTTCGGTTGGGTTGTTAAACTTTGTCGGGCAGAAAAGCAAAAGTGCCAAACAATTTGTTTAGTTCTGCATTAGTACCCAAACCATCTTTTGACTATGAAAATACAGTGCGCCAACATCTACCAGTGCTTACATATTCTTAGCAAAGTTTTTGTAGCATGATGGAAAATTCAACAGCTGTTTATCAACAACCGCCCAAAGTAAAATCTGCTTCTTAAAAATCTTTTCTTGCAGCACTTTATTGGGTGCACCTTTGCACTTGGCCTTATATTCTGCCCAACCAAATGAACCCCTCAAAGTTGTTTTTGTTTTTGACCTATCGTTAAGGGCAAAATCTTTCTAAGTTGCTTAGAATACGATCAGCGAACCAAGTGCGTTAAAAAATCTTTTTTTGCAGCCCTGATAGATACACTTATTTCCTGTCTTTTCTTAACCAGCTTAAAGAGTGTTTTGATTAATTGCTTCTTACACTCACCTTTTGTTCGGAGTGCTCGCTCATATGCGTTGGCGTATACGGTGAGTTGGGAGCACTGTAGTTGGTGTTGTTGGCCTTATGTTGTTGTTGTTGCTGTTGCTGCTGTTGTTGTTGCAACAATTGTTGTTGTTGTTGTTGCTGCTGCTGTTCATGCTCATGCTGTTGCTGTTGTTGCTGCTGCTGTTGTTGTTGCTGCTGCTGCTGAAGTTGATCCACAACTATTTGTTGTTGCTGCTGCTGCTGTTGCTGCTGCTGATGATGATGATGATGCTGTTGCAGACCAACCAAACCATTCTTTAACGAGTAATCCAAACGTTCAACGTTCTGACGGAACTCGTTAATATTAAAGGGCTTGTAATCGTGCACCAGCTGTGCCGTGCGTAGATCCGCCGATGTCAGATGGCTGAGCGAGGAGAGCACACTGCGTTCGTTCATGGATCGCAGCTGATCAATTGAACGATGCAGGTAATCACCGCCGCCAGCCGGGCTCGGCGCTGTCGGCAGTTCTGCCATAGGCGGCTGGCCGCCAAGATTTAGCGGTCGATAGGTAATGGTTCGAGCGTCCAGCGTTAGGCGTTTACTTAGCTGAGCTAGTGTAATCGGTGGCACTGCTCCGACAACGTCTACGGCTCAAATGAACTGCTCGATGCGGCTTTCACAACTTTTTTGCTGTTTAGTGCTGAAATACACAAAAAAAAAAATTGTAAATGTTACTTTTTTTTCGCATGTGCGCAAATTTCTGTTTACTCGACAAACTGTTAAACTACTTCGTTTTTTTTTGCAACAGAAACAGAAAACATCTAGATTGTACATTAATTTCAGCTTATTAACATTATTATGCATGAATTAATTAATTGTTTATGAATTAAGACGTGCAAATAAACAAAAACAAGTGGACAGGTCCAAAGAAGTTTTGCCTCAAGAAGCAGCGCAGACAAAAACGCAAACCAAGCGAAAGAGCAAAGAAAAATATCACTAGATAAACAAAAAAAAAGGGGTTTGGTGCCAGCAAAAAACAATACACATGCAAAATAAATAAATACTACTATATGTGTATCTGTGACAACATAAAAATAAATTAAACCTAAAATTCGCTAGAGTACAAAACGAACAAGTTAGCGAGTATAAACTCAGGGGCGCCATCGAGTCAACGACCTCCAAAAATGCACTTTTAAATGGCACGCATATTAGTCGCGTTGCATGCAACTAATAAGTTTTTTAGATTGCCTAGTAAGTTAGGGTTTATATACGGCCTCATCGCGGTAAATTGAGTAAAAAAACATTTTTTTTTAATTATGTATGATGGTTCTTTTCGCAAAAGGCCTTTTTAGCTACCGGTAATCACCATTTTCCAGTAGAATATTGCAATCTCGAGTTAGTCAACGTTAGATTCGGAAAAAATCTTCGTTTTTTGTAAAAAGCTACAATATTAATGAAAAGTACATTTTTAAGCTTTAAAATATCTAATTAAGTTGATCGAATTAGTATACTCTAAAAAACTTCCGAATGCCAAATTTGGTTACGATATCTTTGAGATATAGGTGTTTATACAGACGCACAGATGGATATGGGTATTCGAAGGGGGGCCCAAAAAAAACGGGAATTATGCTGTGGTGGGGAGGGAGAGTGGGGGAACCTATTGTTTGACCACATGTCCGTTAGTGTCACGCCACCTGCGTCAGCGTGCAAAGTTTTTACATTTCGGCGAAAACGTAATGGCAGATTGTCGAGAACAACGCACGGCTGTGAAATTTTTGACCTTTCCGTGAAGCAATTTTTGACCAAAAACGCCATGACACAGATTGTCCACCCCCATACTCACCGGAGCTAGCGCCCTGTGACTTCTTTTTGTTGCCCAGACTCAAAAGGAATATGAAAGGAAAGCGTTTTACTACTGTGGAGGAGGTAAAACAAAAATCGCTGGAAGGCTTAAAGGACATCCCGATGAGTGAATTTAAAAACAGTTTTGAACAATGGAAGAATCGTTTGGAGAAGTGCGTTGTGGTCAATGGCGAATACTTTGAAGGTGATCAAAATTTGGTGTTAAAATATTAAGAAATAAAAAAGTTATGACGAAATTCCCGTTTTTTTTGGGTCCCCCCTCGTATCTACTTCTTCTATGGGTAACTTTGGGGGATCTCCGACGTCTGCTTCTTTCTATATGTTACATACATTTTTGGCTTATACAAATTTAATATACCCTTTATACCAAAAGGTATAGTCTATAAAAATATTTAGATGACTCCGCAAAAAGGACAATACTTTTGAAAAAAACACTACTTCGAGATAATCGCACCTTTCTCCAAAGGCGGTACGAGCTATAAATAGCCGTAACATTGGATCTACTGCTCTTTCCTACGTATAATTTTGTAAATCCTTTTTTGATACTATTCATTTCCAAAATATGTCATTAAAAAAATATCAAGGTATATAAACCCTTAAGTTTTAAGAATTTTTAAAACTTCCTACACCGCTAATGGTTGAGTTAGTGTAAAAAGTCGTTCTGGCTCCACCCGTTTGGACTAATTAATCAATTAATTAATCAGACAGGTCAAAAAACTCTGCGTATATTGAGACTAGTGTACTTTGCCTCCTGTACGCTTAGCTCAACAAACCCCACCTCATACAAAATTTCACTTAAATTATTAAATGATGAATGCAACAACTACCTTATGCAATTACTACATAGGAAAATATATGATGACAGGTACGAAAAGGTCAAAAAAGTTTTTTATAAAATAAATAAACTTAGGTTTTACCGAGACAACTATTAAAAACATCAAAAATATAAAAAATAAAACTTTTATCAAAATCTAATGGTTTCGCTATGTCTAACTTTTATTTATGAGATAATTTTACACCACAAATTAAGCTTTAAATAGCTTTGCTTGTTTAATAACTAAATTTACATTGTAAATAAAAGCTCTGTAAAACTTAAGACGTGAAACCCGCACCTTAATAGTAGAACCCATTCAGTGTCTCATATAAAAATATAAAGAACCCAATTGATTATGCATCTATTTTGAACCTTTTTTATTTTGGTAATGAGTCATTAGACTTTTTATTTAAGAATAAGCTGATTGAATTTATAATATTAAATACATTTTTTGTTAAGTTGACAATTTCTAGTTGAGGATTTCTTGTAAAGCTTCTCGCGCTTGGTTAATATTTCTTCATTCGATCCGAATCAGTCTTTCAACTTTACAATCATGCTGATAATTTGTATATCAAATATTTCGGAAATTTGGTATATAGGGTTACTCGGAGTATGATTTGAAGAGTATTTTATAGGATTTGCACATTTTTTGCGTTTTACGTCGGTTTTTTTTCGAGCTAAGCATTATTGCGGCAGTTTTTTGATTTCTCCTTATACTTAGGTTATATAACTACCATACAAAAATTGAACTTTTGATCTACTTTTCAGAGAGACACGAATAGCGGACCTACGTTATTTTTTAATTGTTGGATCATGACCTGAACCGTGTAAGGTATAAAGGGTGTATTAAGTTTGTGCAAACCAAAAATGTATATAACAAAAAGGAGACGTCCGACACCCCAAAGTTATCTTAAGATTGATCAGGGTGACTAGAGAAGTCCATCTATGCATATGCAACTATCCGTCATAGGACTGATCGGTCAAAAAAAGTTTAAGTGAATAATTCGTTTTTTAGTGATGAAGAATTTTCCTCTCGAACACCCCAAGAGCAGCTGCATCTGATTGTGTTACTGTCCAGGCTTCCGCACAATATAGAAGCACCGGAAGAATGAGCGTCTTGTAAAGTGTTGTCTTCGTCTGTCGAGAGAGAGCTCTACTGTTGATTTGCCTACTGAGCCCATGGTAGCACCTGTTGGCAAGTGTTATTCTCCGCTTAATTTCCAGGGTGACATTATTGCTGCTGGACACAGCAGTGCCAAGGTAGATGAATTCCTTGACTGTGTCAAAGCTATAGCTATCTGCTGTCAGCTGAGAATAAAGACGCCGCGATTCTGTGCTAGAGCACACCATAAACTTTGGCTTGTCCATATTTACTGCCAGTCCCATTTTAGCTGATTCCTTTTCGATAGCTCCAAAAGCGTCAATTACATCACGCATGGTGCGACCAATGATTGTGCCCGTCCAATGTACACCCGCCTTTCTTATAATACTCTCCATCAGGAGATTGAAGAGTATATATGAGAGCGAGTCACCTTGTCTGAGATCTCGCTTGGTGTTTAAGGTTTCGGATTGGTCATTTCCTACCTTCACAGAGCTGGTGGGTTTGCTCAACGTCATTCTGCAAAGTCGCGTTAACTTTGCAGGAACACCAAGTTCAGACATGGCGGCATATAGGCAATCTTGCCGTGGGCTATCGAAACAGCCTTGTAATCGACAAAAAGATGGTACGTGTCAATGTGGTTTTCATACATCTTTTTTATGTACATAATTGTCAGAATTAAAGGAATAAGATCACAAAAAGAAGTCATCTAACGAAACAGGTTGGTCCCAATCATAAGTACAAGCTGTATTCAAAAACATGAAAAATGTTATGCCTTTGTCCTAGAATTTTTACTAAGTACAACCTATTAAAAAATCTCTTTATGAAAAATCTTGAGACTTCATGCAAACAATAAAATGCAAATATTCCAAACAATTTTTTAAAACGCTTGAAATCAACCGAAATCTGTTGAAATAAGAGAGGGTACAGGCTACATTACATATTTCCCTTGAAAGTAATGCATATTCTTCGACCAAGATTCATATTCGATTGATTATTAAGGCTCTGTTTATACTATGAAAGTCAATTTGAAAACTGTTTGCCTACTCAGTGTTGCAAAAGGAGATGCAACTTTTTACACGCACGTTTTTGGTTTAATACGGTCTAGAAAAAAAATGTACACAACTTCATTCGATTTTGCACGATTAAAAAAAGCTATTTGATTGAAATTTAATCTTTTAGAAATTTAGTTACGGTATTCCCCTTTCTAATTTATTTTCATAGCAGCTTAAGGATGTACTTCATGTCTTTTTTTAAAAGATTTTTTTTAGGAACGTATCTACCGTGTAAAAAAAGAATTAGATTTACTCTTTTAAATTGTATTTTTAAAGACAGCAAAAATCATAAAATGCCTAGCAAATTAATAGAGTACCTACATATAATAAGTATATTAGAAAATTGTTAGCAATTCTAGCTAAATTTATTCGAATTTATTATTGCATAAATTCGCCAAAAATTACCAACGCGCATACATCGTAAATATCAAATAATTGAAATACTCAACGATTATAGATAATAATCTTGCAACTTAATCAAAAAAAAAGTTGTTGAGAGATGTTGTAAAAGGATCGGAGTTTTTTAATAAAAAAATTCGACATTTATTTGTTTATATCAGGCTCACGGGAGTCTAAATACAAAATTAATTAGCTCTAGTGTATAAAAGTGTTAACATTTCTACAGATAGTAGATTAATGGGAAGGGGCCTGAAATTTATATATTTTTTTGCCAAGTCTTTGTTCAACCGAAGTAGAATTGTATTCTGAGTAACTAGGTGGTTAACGTCTTGAATGGATTTTTTAGTGTCAAACGGATCACGGAAAATTCGTGTTCTTTTTAACGTTTCGTGGCCCTAGTACTTATGGTGTTCACGTACTGAAGGTGAATTCAAAACACAAGCTGGTCCTACATCTTGAATGTATTTTATAGTGTGAAAACATTTGGTTCTCCAACTCTAATGGTCTCCGAAATTTAAGTGTTCATACGTACGGAAGATAGTTGGACATACTCTATTAATACCGAAGGCGATGTAAATAACTTCAATATACAAATACTCATGCACTCCAACGCCTCCTACTGCATGTTACGTACATTGTACAAGCCTATAATACCTTTTTCACCTTGGGCACAGGGTATGCATTTTAAATTGACTACTCTTTTATCCTGCACCGACACACACTACTGACCCAGAAATGCAAACCAATCGAAAGAGGGAGAAAACGCTGTCAACAAAAGTACTCAACTATTCAAGTTTTTTTTTTTTATTATTATTCCTGCTACGACTTTTTATTTTTACTTTTTACTTTTTGGTTTGTGGTCAAGCGGTACGAAAAAAAATCAATAAAGAAAAAAAAACACAATCACAATTGGCGCGCATCCCACGGAACAAAATAAATTGAGTTATTAAAAAGCCAAGAGAGCGAGCACCAACAAGAGAGTTGGTGAGTGAGAGTGTAACTGAGATACGAGAGCGCAACGCACAGAAACCCACACATATACTAAACGTACTATATGTGTCGTCGGTGCGTTATTGTTGTTTCTGCGGCGCAGTTGACGTCAGAGACAGATTCTTTTTTTCTTGGTTTTTTTGGGCAAAAGAACCGGTTGTTGCTTGGCCCCCGCTGACGATGACGGTGGTTGGTGGTGGTCAGAAGTCAAGCGTTTTAAGGCCCGACCGGCATACAGGAGGTGTATGAGTTAGGGAGGTACACAATCGGGAAAGGCTGGCCCACGTTTAAAAAAAAAAAATACTGTGCGACCGACCGCTTGTTGCGTGTGTCACTGCCTAGGGAAAATAATCATTTCGAGAATTATAGAGGCACAGTTCTGAAGATTATTTTGCCATTTAGAAAGTGCTGGCAAAGATTATACTACATAAATGTTAATAAATACATGCGATATGTTTGATTTATGTAAATAATTGGTTTGCCAGCGTACAACGTAAAAGACTCGGTCACTTGAAATTTATTTTTGTTAAAAGTAGCGTTGAAAATATTCATACAACTATTGTACAACTACAATTTGAAGCAGGCACACGTACATGCTTACATATGTACAGACAGTGAGACCAGAGATTAATCGGACACCTTTAATTTTGTAGCTTAATGCTCTGTCGGCATTATATGTACTGGAGTGGAAATTTTTCGTTTTTTTGACCACAGCTGCTATGCTATCAAATGCTGAGCATTTCGAGTAAAATTATCTTTGAGTATAATTCATGTACAGGAATGGTGAATTTATTGTTTCAAGAAACTTGAATTGGTTCGAAATTGAATACAGAACCACCAAATTAACATATTTTGAATGCAATAAAAATATAAAATTTTGATAGAATATTTTTTTTCAACTTCAATAGTAAGAGAGCATTAAAATTAAAGTTAAGGTATCCGAATAATTTTTATGCTCACTGTACATGCTCAAGCACTTGATAAAGCTAAAAAACTTATGTACTACATACAAAAAAAATACTCAGCAGGCCCCAAAACACGCAGCCGCCGCCAAAAAAACATGTGAAAAAATAGTATACATAAAAAATTCAATCCACACACACACAAAGCAATGGTCGAAACAAGTCGGTGTGTGTGGGAGCAACTAAAACAAAGAGAGCGTGAGTGAGCGCGCAACATAAACAAATGAAAAATGAGGCAAGAGACAAACAGCAAAAAAGAAAAAAAAATACGTTGTGTAAAGCAAATAAACGAAAAAATGGGAGAAGGCATGTGCAAAAAATGCTGCGCGGGTGCAAACGGCGAATTTGATGAATAAAAAAAATGTAGATATAAAAAGACGACGCAAACCGCCACCGAATGAATGAACAGAAAAAAAAAGTCAAAAACGGACTGGCAAATATTGGTGGTGGGGAGGCACAGTGTGACAATTGTGGTTGGTTAGCTAATGAAATTTCAATTTTGGACAGGCAAGTTCAAGTAGAGTTCAATTGAAGGGACCATAAGACGGGAAATTTGTTTTAAATTAAACATAAAAGTTTATAACGTAACTGAATGCTATATACCCTACACTAGATGCTATTATACACGGCCCTAAGTTAAGCCCAAGACTTAATTGACTGTTGACATTGAAGAGTAAGCTGTGCACAGTTTTTCATTGGAAATTTTATTTTTATGAGTAAAAATAATATTTAATATCCATAGGTTCCGTAAATTTTAGTTCATATTGTTGTGGTTAAAGCATTCGATACCAGTTTAAGTTTAATTTGGTGCACGTTTTAAGCACATACGTTAAGCACTGTGTGAGCAAAAATGGAACATCACAGCCGGTTAAGGCTCTCATAATACTACAAATCAAAATTTAACTCTTGAAGAATTTGAAATTGGTACATAATACCAAGGTGTATGCTGCTTTGACAGAAGGTCAACAAGGTTTAGTACGTAAGGCTCACATATGGGTACATATGAAAATCAGTGACTTAAGCTTATAACTTGCAAGTTAGTTGAATTTTAAATAATTTTAAGTTTTATTTGATTTTTATAACACACGCATAACTCTACCGAGATTTGGGTTAAAATTTTGAACGGCAAAACTAAAAAAGTTCGGAATTCTTCTAGGCGGAAAAGAGCTCTAAATATCAACTCCATTTAACAAGTTTAATTTGTTGCTAGACTAGGCGCATTTTTCAGAAAAATTGCATAATTAAGATTCGACTAATCATGCATTTCAGAAAAAGTTTAGTAAAAATGAATTTAAATTATATTCAAATAATTATTTAATTCAGGGATCAATTCTTTAAAAAAGTGATGTAAATATACTATTGTTGATAAGAGTAAAAACTGATTTTAAAAAATAAACATCTTACAAAAATAATAACCTATTTTGTTAAAAAAAAAACTAGAGGACCAGCCTTTGATTTTTCGCTAATGTTTAAAAAACTTAAAAAATTGTTGGCAAAAAAACACAGCATACACTGAAATTAAATGGCCAGCACCCGAATTTGGCAAGCGGATAAAAAAAACTTTATACAAATTTTTTGCCAAAAAAACCCAATGTACAATAAATATATAGGGGTCACTGTGCGCTGCACAAGGGCGCAAAAAACGGTTCGCCCAATGAAACAAAAATAATAAAAATAAAAAAAGTTGAAGTACTAACCAATTGGAAGAGTCTCTTTTGTTGTTGAAATTGCCTGGCGGCGGCTTTGTCTATTGCTATTTTGGTAGTAAAAACCACGTGTTTTGTGACCGGCTAAAAGGACTTTGTTTTTTTTAAAGCACCTTTTTGGTTTAGCTTTTAGCAGGTCAGTAGTACAAGCTTTGTGACACGTTTTTGCAAGTAATTTACTTTGCAGGCATTTATTTTGTTTACTTTTCGATTGATATTGACTTAAATTTCCTTTTTTATATTATAATTGCATATCAATGTGCAACGATTTTTTTTTTTTGGTCGTTTTGCCTTCTTACTTTTTTGCACGAATTTCGAGAGTACCCACACTCTCACACATACAAACGTTAAGTGCAATCGAAAAAAATGGCCGCGCGCACATACACACGCACACAGATACAGCAACAACTAACACACTGACACAGACGTGCACTTGTGCTGGCCCCCTTTTATTTTTTTTTTATGTTTTACTTTTCGTTATTTAGGGATACACTAGTTTTTCGCGGTTTAATTTCTGCGCTGTTTTATAATTGCAATTTGGTGAGCGAAATTTACAACGCACAAGTTTCGCTTTTTATGCTCGGCAATAATCGTTTTGGCTCTTCGCGTTGTTTACATGCCCGTTCCTCACACGAACCGTTTGAAATCACAGCATAAAAAACGAAAAGCCGAATTGCGTTTGCCTTCTTCACGGCAGCGCAGCAAAAACTCGAATGAAAAAAAATCACTACACTAGGCAAAGTTTTTTCATGCCGCCGTCTGCCGAGAGCAGAGCGCTCAAGCAGCTGTGTGCGTGTGAGAGCGGGCTCTTCTCTTGCTCTCTTTCCACCACAGTTAAAAAAACGTCGTTTATTTGCATGCGCTTGCTTGTTTATGTTTTTTATAAGCGTACTTTTGCACGTTTCTTTTGCGGCGCTCTCGCAACTCCACTCTCTCGCTCTCTCTGCCACTGACGAAGACCCGGCAACATGCTCTCTTGGCAAGCTTATCGTGTTGTTTCTTTTGTAACCAAGTTTTTATTCCGGTTTTTTTTTCTTACTGGCGCTTTAATTTCTGTTTTTGTTGGAGGCTTGACATGGTTTTAAATGTCCATAGCCTTTTGTTGTTTTATTGTAACCAACCAATTAATGCACTTTAATTTTATGGATACAGTATCTATTTGTCTATTTTATTGCTTAATTAATTAACAATTGCAAATTATTTACTAATTTTCCATAATCTTGCTTACTAATTTTCTTCGTGGCTGAGATATTAAATTTTATAAAAGAAAAAAAGACCGCTACTTCGTGGGAACTAATCAAAACTCAAATAAGAAATATAAACACAAAAAATTTCTTTTAAAGTTATATTTTCTTTTTTTTCTATATTTGATTAGTATTAGTTTAATATTAGTTTAAATTAACCATATAAAAAAAAAATGTTTTTGTCATTCCGTGCGAAATTTTGTTGCATTCTGCGTATAGGCCTTTAATAAGTAATGAACTTCCATTGTTCAAGGCAATAGACAATAATGTACTATTAAAAACCTTGGCCCAAAAGGAAACTGAGCTAATTTACTTAAGGCTAGGTTAGCTTCGTGAGTGCTAATCGAAACTTGGATGACAAGAGAACAAACCAAAAATACTCTTAAAATTCAAATTTTTATACCCTGTACTCTTATGCAGAAATTGTTTATAACAAAATAATCAATATTGATTCGATATACTTTAAGGAAACAGCAAATAAGGAATCATTGAAAATGGCAATAGCTACGACGTGAGGCATGATTGACCCCGAAGAGATCTGTAATTTGGTGAAACTTATTGAACATTTTTTGAAGTCGCTTATTTATGTCAAAGCCCTCACCATAAATTTTATATTCAACTATCCTAATTTTTTAGTAAATAACCTTGTCTTAAAGCTTAGGAAAAAATGTTGTGAATACAAATTTATTTTTTAAGTTTGTTTTTACAAGAAGTTGTTTTTTAAACTATATGTATATTGAAAAAATGTATAACTCAGAGCTGGTTTACAGCGGCTTACCGTTCTTGGATACTAGAAGAGGGGTAGAGTCGCAAAATTGGTAATGCATCGTGATTTTTAGTATCTGTGGAAGAAAGTTAAAAAATATTGTCTAATGTATTATATATAACATAAAAATTTATGTATCTATAAAAAAAATAGTTATTTATGATATAGAATTACTACATTAGGTAAGCCTGTAAAAAAAACAACAACTCGAACTTTTCTTTGTAGTTGTTTTTCGTTTTTATATAAGCTTACCCTAAAATCTATTCCAAAGGCCGATCATTAAATTTTTTGATTAAGTTATGCTCATTTGAAGAGAGAGTGGTGAGAGTTCTTGGACAAATGGTTTAAATATTGAATACCAACTCGGTCATTATATGCAGAACGCCTTACTAAATTCCATTTTTAAAGTTTTACCAAAAATCTCTTTTAACCAATGGCGGCTTTATTTATATATTTCTGTAAATTAAGTATGATTTGAAACAAATGCAAGTTGGAATATATTAAATTGGAAAGTGAATGAAATTCAAAATCCCCTGGATCTGCTACTGCTTTTAGCCGAATGACATCTTTGTAATCGAATTTTAGACCAAACACAATCCGCCAATTGATTATTTAAGCTAGAAATACGAATTATACAAGATATTATATGTATATATGATATATATATATATAATATAATTACAAAAAATAAAAAAATGTCTGATGGAATTATTTTTAGGCTAATATAAGATTTATAAATAATAAAAAAACAAATTTTGACAATGAACTAAGCCTATTTAAAACGTTTTCGTTTTGCAATTTGGGAATTATAAAAATCTAAATTAACATTTTTAATCTCAGAATTGACTTATCGAAATGATTTATTATTATTTAATTGATGATTTGGTTGCTTTTTCAGTTACATTGTGTACAAAAATATTACCAAAATTGTTTTATTTATTTCAAATAAATAAAACGTTGCCAACTCAGTTGGCAGTACCGACCTGCGCTCAACTTATCGATTACCAAGTTCTTAAAACGATAACTAAACCAAGTCGGCGACTATCGCTGCATTGACACATCACCATTGCACGCGCAATGTTTTTGTTTTGGCGCTTAAATTGTTAGTTGTCAATTGCTAATTGTGTAAATATCTATAAAATTATGTCCGCATTATACCAAAGATTCCTGAAAGTTCTTGAGAAGTGGCCAGCTGATAAAAGCAAAACCGGCAGGTAAGTTAAGCAAATAAAAAGAAACAAGCAGCACATCACACACATGGGTTTATGTCCCTTGCAGTTCTTGTTATCTAACACAAAAGTTTACGCTTTTCTGTTTATTGGCCTTTATTAATTAGGAGTTAATTATTGATTGTTATAGCTAAAATTGTGCATGTATATATTTAAAAACACAAATATTTAATTAGAGCGTATTAATACATTTTTTGTAATTTCGTACTTTTGTGGTCTGCCGCAGTCAGCTGTTTGTGGTGCGCAACAAGTTCCACACTAAATGTGGACTCTAATGCCTTCTGTGGAATTCATTGTTTGATGGTTTTAGGATTACTTTTTATATCCCATAGCCAAAGCTTCGGTGTTTTGAGATGTTGTAATGGAATTTTATTTGAAAAATCAATATATGCTTCCTTTATGCATGGAATATAAAATAGTTCTAATTCGCATCAAGTCTTCTTATGTTTCATAGCGCACAGATCCCGCTGAATTTCAGCTATGGTCTGGATTTTATTGGCTTTAAGTGCATCAGGCGTTCCCGGCTTATTGACATAAGAAAACAAGAAAAAGTTTAACAGAGTCAAACCGCACGATCTTGATAGCTAATTTATGACAGCTGTGCTTAATAGCGTCCTCTGTGTGGCACGTAGCGCCGTTCTGCAGCCACATTCAATTTGGGGCAAAAAAAACCCCGGTTAACATCGGCCTGGGAAAGCATCCTCCTCCATGCCTTGTCACCTGGTGTTTGCGGCTTTTGCTTGTCAACATAGCCAGCCCCATCCATAAAGATGCTTTTTCGCCCAAACGTTTGAAAACTCAGTTAGCGCATAACTTTGAGCTCCTGCCTCAGTTGGATCTAGTACGGATGTAGAAGTCCTAGTCCTTTGTTGCCTGATTGTTTACCCCATCGATTATCTCAAATTTGGCCAGCGTTGACGTAAAATGGACGCAACGTTTGTACTACCAAATACTGGTACTGCACAGGACGCCAACATCTATCTGCGTCAATTAAAAAACTTAAAAAGTTCTCAGTATTATTATTTAAGCAGCAGATGCACAGTTGGAACGTTACGGGGGTTGCGCAAGATGGATTGTTTTTTTTTTTAGATGTTGCGTTCAAATTTAAGGATCTTCTCTAAAAACTACCTATTCCAATACCAACTACCTTTCTACTACTTTCAGACCTTCTTAAATACATTTTATTAATTTATAGATATTTTCCATGACATGTCCGTCCGTCTGTCTGTTTGGCTGTATGTCCGTCCGTCTTTTTGATATCGGGGTTATATTATATAGCTACCATAGGGATGTTTCAGAGAACCTCGAAAAAAATGAACAGTTTTAGATGGATAATTCGTTTGTTTATGAAGATATCGTAACCAAATTTGGTGTTTAGTAGTTTTTCAGTGTTCCCCAGCACTGTACCATATTTGATCATTTGATCGGTTGACTATATCATATAGCCCCCATAGGACCTATCGGTCAAAAAAACGTTTTTGAGGCAATGTTCAACTGTTTTATGTTTGTTTATAAAAATATCGTAACCGAGTTGGGCAATCAAATATCTTTTGGAGTTCTTAAGCAATACACCGGATTTGATGGCAATGTGGTGGTACGTACGCCATCTTTTTTAATATGTACCGTGAGAATCCTCGAAGTATGCTCACGATTTCAATCGGTGCAACGGCATAACCCTTCTCAATTTTGAGGTAGCTGATCCGTTGCACCAACTACATAACATTATGAGCGACCATTACAAAGTTGCCTAAAATGACTTCTAAACGAAGTGAATCAGACCAACACGTCTCTGTAGGGCCTGGGTCAACTTCTAGCTAATCCCACAAATATGCAGCTCGGGTATCGCATTCTTTTGATTTTTAATTTTCAATTATAACAACACCAACATATCTTACAATCACTTAAAGAGCGTGTAGAAAACCAATAAATATTTTTCTTCATCCAAGGGATCTCGGCGAGCAAATACGCAAGCAAGTGACGCTTTTAACTGACGCTGGCAGTCTAGACAAGCAGCCCATTGTGGATTTAACTAAACAAATCGAGTCCTTGGAACGCATCTCCAATAACGTTTACGCCAAAAAGTATCCAAGGCGCAACGCATCTACAGCAACTGGTCTAACAGCGGCTCAGTGCAGTCAAGTGCTGTCCTCTGAATTTCTGCAGTATCTGAATGCGCCGCGCAAATAAAGCATTCACAATGTTTAAAACACTAAGAAGGCTAGATCCCAGGCATATACAAGCAGTTGCCTGCAGCTCATTAGCTGGAAGTGCCACACCAACGACTACCACAGCAGCCCATACGCCCGTGCTCTGCCAAACCGCCATTGATTATCTGCAACCCACTAGTAACTGCCGCTACATTGACATGACTTTTGGCGCTGGCGGACATACACGTCGATTGCTGGACAGCTGCGCCGATTTGACAGTTTATGCCTTGGACAGAGATCCGATTGCCCATGAGCTGGCACAGCGACTGAGCCAAAGCTATGCAGGCCGTTTGGTGCCGCTGCTGGGCAAGTTCTCAGAGCTGCCACAGTTGCTACAATCACATGGCGTTGAGCGGCACAGCATTGACGGCATACTCTTTGATTTTGGCTGCTCTTCTATGCAGTTTGACGAGGCCACACGCGGCTTTTCCATCTCGCACAATGGTCCGCTTGATATGCGCATGGATCGTGGACGCAGTAGCGCGGACATTACCGCTGCCGATGTGCTGGCACGCGCTGAAGAAACTGATCTGGTCAGAATATTGCGCATCTATGGTGAAGAGAAGGCGGCCAAGAAAATAGCGCGTGCCATTGTAGAGGCACGCGCCGCCTTGCATCGCATAGAAACCACCAAACAGCTGGCAGATCTGGTTGCCAGCTGTCTAAGCGACAGCGCGCCGCATCGTCTGGACAAGCTGCAAAGACCTACGCATGTGGCTACCAAAACCTTTCAGGCGCTGCGTATTTTTGTCAACAACGAGCTAAATGAGATCAACTATGGCATGTTGCTAGCCTATGAATATCTGCGCACCAATGGACGCCTGGTGGCCATAACATTTCACTCGCTGGAAGACACTATAGTGAAGCGGCATATCAATGGCAATGTTATTGAGGGTTTGGCCAATCCGCTGCCACTCAAGTATTGTGGACACGATCTAACCCATGATGCCGAGCTGATGCAATCCTTTGTGCAATCCAAATGGCAGCAGCTTCATCGTCACGTTGTGCTACCCGATGAGGATGAGATTTCACGCAATAGTCGCAGTCGCTCCGCCAAGCTGCGTGCGGCAGTTAAGCTTAAGTAGAACTAATATTTAATTTGAAACAAATTGTTAATAAATGGAGACACTGTGGTAAGTGTGGACTAGCCTCAAAAATTGTATTTGCTATCTGCAAGTGTTTTTCGTTATCTATGGAAATTTATTTTTTTTGGTGACTTCGGAATCTCTCGTGCAGTTCTATGTAGCTATTTATTTATATGTTTTGTATTTGTTTGTTGTGTTTGTTTCTTATCGCAGTGATTACAGAATTTTATCTACGATTTGTTGGTGATTGTTTGTTTTTTGGTAGATTTCGAATTAAATGTTGAGCAGCAGGTAGATACATAATTGTTATAGTATATAGGAAAATTGGAAAATTTCAATAATTCTGAATGCTGTCGCAGTTTTATTTTTTAAATAAGATTGAAAAACTATATCAGAATTTGGGCAAAACTATAGCCACAAAAAAATTCAAGCTGAGAATTGTCGACAAAATTTTGTTTTCGAAAATATGTTTAAAATTAAAGCGGTTACTATTTACTAAAAGGTATTGCTCCTTTACCCAGATTGTTTCTCGTTTTTTAAATATTAAAATTTTATTCTATAATTTATACTCAATTAAAAGTATTCCTTCCATTCCGTCCAACACCTTAACTATTAGAGCTCATTCTTTTACTTTTTAAAGAGGCATTTGAATATAGAAAAACGGCAAAGATATTCATTTAGCTTGAGTTCAAGACTGCCTCAAGCCAACAAATAGGCAATCAACAACAATGAGAGCATACCAAAACCATTGCAGAAATCTCGGATCACATTTTGTGGTCTAATGGTTATATAATAAATGCATCTACATATTATTTACCAACACCGCAAAGCGAAAGTTTGTTTGTCAATACGCGTATATGTGCTCGTGGCATACGCATTGACCCTAAGAAACCCAAAACCGATAATCTTAAAAAAAGTGGCTGATAAGGCAGCGCTACTCGGGATCAGCACTATCGACGTGCCCTGGCCCACCTAGCTACCGCTATACATAGTCGCGCCATGTGGGCCAAACGCTCAGTTGCATTTGGCAGACGTAGCGAACCAGTAGCACTGTTTGGTCTGGCGTTTAATCTGGACGCGTGCGGTATTCCTAACGAGATTTAAAACTTTTGAGCGTTATTTCAGTCGAGACGAGTGCACTGTAGCAAAGCCGGCGGACAAAATGAGCGAGGCCAAGATTATTTCAGGCACACAGGTAGCCAAGTAAGTTATTATCCACTACCAAAAATCTATTTGCAACTAAAAAAAAATATTTTTACAGAGAGATACGCGAGGAGCTGCGTCTGGAGGTGCAGCAACTGGTTAAGCGTGGCGCCAAATTTGTGCCGGGACTGCGCATTGTACAGGTAGGCGGACGCGAAGATTCCAATGTGTACATACGCATGAAGATCAAGGCGGCCACCGAGATTGGCATCAATGCCGTGCATGTTAAGCTACCGCGCTCTATCACCGAAATTGAGCTGTTAGATAAGGTAAGCAAATCAGCTAGCCAAAGTGCCAACTATACGTTATATAATCTCTACCTTAATTGTGTCACAGCTTAGCGAACTGAATGAGGATTCCCAGGTGCATGGCATCATTGTGCAAATGCCACTGGACTCGGATTCGCCAATTGATTCACATCGCATAACCGATGCTGTTTCGCCTGAAAAGGATGTAGATGGTTTGCATACAATGAACGAGGGACGCGTTGCCACTGGTGATCTTAGTGGTTTCATGCCCTGCACACCCTGGGGCTGCATTGAGCTGATCAAACGCTCTGGCATTGAAATTGCGGGTGCAAATGCTGTGGTACTGGGACGTAGTAAAATTGTAGGTACACCTGCGGCGGAGCTGCTAAAATGGGCACATGCTACTGTTACGGTTTGTCACTCAAAGACACGTAATCTGCCAGAGATTACACGTAGAGCGGATATACTGGTTGTTGGCATTGGCGTAGCAGAGATGGTCAAGGGCAGTTGGATAAAGCCCGGCGCAGTTGTGATCGACTGTGGCATCAATGTTAAGCCAGGTGAGTGGAGCAAGAAGTGATGAACTATAGAGAGCTTACTTTATTTTGAATGTGGCACCTGTTTTACTAATGCTATTCAGGAATTAAAGCTATTATAGGCTTGTGAGGACAAATACCAGAACTAAAATTTTCGTGCAGCTAATCAGAGTCAAAAAAAGATTTTTTTGGATGAACGTGTTTAGAAAACAGCGTCTATTTGGGAAGTATCATCCAAGACATGGAAACAGCTAATATTGAGAATCTAGTTAGACAACTCTGGCTAGAAAGATGAGGGAATATGAGTAAAAGTAATATCCTTGCCAAGACTGTATGACAGGCCGACAGACTCGACTTTTCCGACTTGTCTTTTGAAAGCGCGCTTATAGAGAGTCCAAAACTTTTGCTTTTTAAAACTTTTTATATGCGATGCATATATTTGTCAAGCTGTCATCAAAAAAGGAGCTCCAGCGCACTTTAGGACTTTTTAGATCAAATCTTGACGGGACAAATGAAAAATTTTTTCTTTACTTCTGCGAAGGTTAAGGGTCTACATGCCCAACGTGTTTTTCACATATCTGCGATAGTCTAGGTTCTTTAATAGACTTTATAGGTTTAGGGTCTAAACTAGGGGGAATATCTTATCTTAAGGTAAAAGGGTATAATCAGCACTTTTGAGCTTTTTTACCTCATATAAAGGGACATACTTTGGTATACTTTGTTCCTATCTCGTTTAAAAGTAGTATTGATACGGCAATGTTTGTTTGGTTCTACGGTTTCTATGCAAATAGCTCGCTGCATTTCAAAATAATCTCTTAATCTTCTTTAAATCGTTTGAATAAAAAGTATGTGTATTTGTTTATTTATAGAAGATTCTGTGTGCATTTAAACTAGTTGTATTGACAGAACAGGCACAAAAGTGTGCGCATTTTAAACTGAAATAATTTTTTAAATATTCTTTGGTATTCTTAGATTATATTTATGCCAATTTAAAATTTTATATTTTTTTTAATAATTATTTTTTTCTAATTAAACTCAAAAAACAGCATGCTCAACTCAAAATGAATTTTTGCTATATATTTCATACACAAACATGGTACATGTCTTGCATAAAACAAATTTCCCTTGTAATAAAAATAGCATAGTCGTGGATAATTTCCCTCGAAAGGTGTAAAGCTTTGCTAACAAAGAGTAAGGGAAATATGAGTAGATAGCGGCAGCAAAAAATGAACATAATTTATTTTTGTTTTTTAAAAAAAATTAACATCGGTTAGATACAAAACGATGCGTACTTAATTTCGAATTTTAATGCAAAAAATCAGCAGGTATAGAGGTTGAACTATAAATTTACTTTGTGTCCATAGTACCAATAGTTTTATAAGGACTAGTAAGCCTGTCAACTTGACTTGAGGAGCTAGATATTGGAAACCATAAAAGCTTGGGAACCCAAAATATGTATTTGCATATTTATGCCATAACGTATCAAAATCACATCCCTATAAACTACAACAACTTGAAATTGTAGTAGCTACGATAATATATAAACTAGATCCATCAATACTTATGTGAACCTAATAAACAAAAAACCAAAGCAGAAGCCCTGTTAGGGTTACAAACTGCCTAGGCCTCACAGCTCGCCGAAGAAATATTTTTCAACAAAAAAGAAACCAGATGTTAATAAAAGCCAATGATACTCGAATTTTGAAATACTTTTAACAAAGAAAACGTAATTCCCCGGAACGAAGGAAAATTTAATACTTACTTCATGCTCTCAATAGTTTTTTTTAAATTTTGTTCTTGCGCAGTGTCGTCACTATGAAATTTATAATGGGGTGTATTTGAATACTATGGTCTCATACGGAACAAACTTATTTTTTTATACCCTGTACCGTATGGTACAAAGGGTATATTAAGTTTGTGCAAGCCGAAAATGTATGTAACATACAGAAGGAGACGTCGGAGACCCCCCAAAGATACCCAAAGTATGATCGGGGTGACTAGAGAAGTCGATATACCCATGTCCGTCTGTCCGTCTGTCTGTCTGTATGAACGCCTAGATCTCAGTGATGGTAAGAGCTAGAGCAACCAAATTTTCAGATTTGAGTTATTATGTCAGGGGATGCAAGTTATATATTATATATTATATAGCTCTCATAGGGGTGTTTCAGAGGACCTCAAAAAACCCCAAAAGTTTTAGATAAATAATTCGTTTGTTTATGAAGATATCGTAACCAAATTCGGTACTCAAAAGTTTTTTAGAGTTCCCAATCACTGTACCAAATTTTATCAAAATCGGTTGAATATATCATATAGCTCCCATAGGACCAATCGGTCAAAAAAACGTTTTTTGCACAAAATTCGTTGTGTTTCGTTTGTTTGTGAAGATATTGTAACCAAATTTGGCATTCAGAAGTTTTTTAGAGATCTTCAACACTGTACCAAATTTTATTAAAATCGGTTGACTATATCATATAGCTTCCATAGGACCAATCGGTCAAAAAAACGCTTTTTGTACAAAATTTGTTGTGTTTCGTTTGTTTATGAAGATATTGTAACCAAATTTGGCATTCGGAAGTTTTTTAGAGATCTTCAACACTGTACCAAATTTTATCAAAATCGGTTGAATATATCATATAGCTCCCATAGGGCCAATCGGTCAAAAAAACGTTTTTTGCACAAAATTCGTAGTGTTGTTATTGTACAAAATTTGTTGTGTTTCGTTTGTTTATGAAGATATTGTAACCAAATTTGGCATTCGGAAGTTTTTTAGAGATCTTCAACACTGTACCTAATTTTATCATAATCGGTTGACTATATCATATAGCTCCCATAGGTCCAATCGGTCAAAAAAACGTATTTTGAACAAAAATCGTTGTGTTTCGTTTATTTGGCAAAGAAATATCTTTTGGAGTTTGTAAGCAATATATCGGACTTGATTGCAATGTGGTGGTACAGGGTATCCCAAAGTCGTCTGCGCCCGACTTTAACGTGCGCCATCTTTTAAACTTAATTTTATTAAAAGTTATTGTTGTAGATTGACTTGGTAGAGAATTTTTACAATTATTTTTTTAGATTTTGGGGCATAGAAAAATACTATATGCAAAAACAAGATTTTCGTGAACTTGTGAAAACTAAAATTTATATCAAGTTTTAGCTTATTAACTTTCCATTCCGAGGATTTTCGCTTTTTTGATACTAACTTCCTAATTTAGAGGAGCTCCAATTTTTTTAATTTTTTGCGTTTCTCAGTAAATTCGGGAATCTTAAAATTAAAAAGAAAATAAAATAAATTAAACAAATGTTTTTTTTAATATAAATTTTTTTTTTTTTTAAATTCAATATTTTTTGTATTAAGTTTAATATTTCATTGTAAAGAAAATACATTTTTAACAGAATATTTAACAAAGTTAAGTCCAACTTTATATTAAGTTATCCACAGCTCGGAAAAAATCGGAGTTTTCGAAAAATATATTAAAAAAATCATTAAAATCGAAAATTTTAACTAATTTAAAAAGTGATTCATGTAGAGTGCAATTAAAAAACATTGTGCATCCAAAAAAAGCGCATCTTATTGAAATTTTTGAAGAAAAATTTTTCGATAAACGAATTCTTTCATAATTTATCTAAGCATCCAGTTAGTTTTTTTGTAAACGTAAGGAACATTTTATGAGTGCGTCATTTGTCAATGGAAATACGTAAAGTGAGCTTTCACAAGAAGCTGCTAAAGCTGGAACTCGGATTGAATCAATTTTCTTTGCACTTAAAGGTCTTCCGTGCAGTCACATAATTTCAGTAAGTTTGTGGACAAACATGTTCTTCAATATTTGCGAAAATTTTAAATTTCTAAGCCCGTTGCCCACACGGCTGCGACGTCGCTCTTGTCGCTCATTTCTAATAGAGAATATGCAGGCAACGGCTTAAACTTTCAATATGTTTTGGTTTGTTAGAAACATTAGTGTGAAAATTATTTTCGTATTAAACTGATATAAAACGGCTTAGTTGCCTTGTCGGGAAATATTTTCTTATTTTATATATTTTAAAAAATTTGTGACGAATTTTTTCAAAACTTCAGGCAAGTTTTAACACCAAGAATTGTCAAACTAAACTTTTATTATAAAAACGCAATTAAAATTTAGCAACTTAAAATGAAGTTAAAAAAAAACAATGCAGTGCAAAAGGATTCGGACATTAAAAGTTCTAAAAGTCATAATGCAAATTTTTGTTCCCCACCCCGAGCATAAGACTAAAAGTTAAAGAGCCTTTAATTTAGCAAAACTTCATATAAATTCATTTTTTTTTTTATATGAAGTTTTGTCATTCCGTGCGAAATATTTCGTACTGCGTATAGGCCTCAAGGAAGGTTCTCAGGATGTTTCGAAATTAGTGTAAAATGTCCCTAGTCTAGCTAAATATAGTGAAACTTAATTACTAGGTATGTTTACCTAAAAAAGTTTTTTTTTTAAATTTGTTCTTTTCTGTTTTTGATATATAAAACTATCGTGACGCCACAATATATTGAAAAATAATATTTTAATTATATGTTTTTAAAATAAAAAAAAAATATCAAAAACCAAACAATAAAAATTTAAACTTTTTTCAATATAATAAATATATAAAAATTTAAAAAGTCCAAATATCTTTAGGTTTTTCGTTTTATTGGTTTTTTCTTAGTGCTTATAAATTTTAAAGTTTTTTACTTTTAAATAAAAAATATAATTAAAATGTTCTTTTAAATTTCAAAGTGTTGGAATAATTGCTGGTCTCACTGTACATAGATACAATGAACTTAGCAAATCTTTCATAGTCAACATAATTACTCAAGTGTTTTTTGATTGTATTTGATTATTTATGGCTTCTAAAAACAATAGTTATTATTAATTTTTTTTTTGCGAGAAATAGTAAATAATTCACTCAATGTAAATTATTATTATTGTAAAAAAGGGGAAGAAGCAAGAAATAAATTTAACGTCACTTATTAAATTCGTAGAAAAATTGAAGCTTATTTAAAATGTTTAACCATAAATATTTAAAGGAAACTCCAATGATAATTTTAAGTATACCCAGAATAAACTTAGGAAAAAAGTGCAAAATCTCCAATATCTTATAGATATATACAGAACCATAAAATTTTTGGTTTTAGAAAATTTCTTTATACCAAATGATAAAGTTCGAAATATTTAACTCTAAATGAATATCATTTTGCGTCTTATCTCAAGATTTGTTTGTGCATTTGACCCCTGTGTGACCTAATACTCAACAGCTGATAAGATGCATGCTGTTCTAGTACTTTTCCTTTCGATATTTTCAATTTACACGTTTTTAAACTACAAAAACTACCGAAATTTTCCAGCTTATTGATACGCTTAATCATTACAGATCCAACCAAAGCCAGCGGCACACGCTTAGTGGGTGACGTGGACTACGAGCAAGCTAAATCTGTAGCGGGCTACTTAACTCCAGTACCGGGTGGCGTAGGACCCATGACCGTAGCCATGCTTATGAAGAATACAGTGCGTTCGGCGCTGCGATCTGCCGAAAGACAAATGTGTCTGCACTGGTCGCTGACGCCGTTGCAAATCAAACCGCTGAGCCCTGTGCCGAGGTAGCTTCATATAAAATACTATAGTAGCTAAATTCTTGTAATTAATGCCAATCTATTCCCCACACAGCGATATAGATATAGCACGCGCCCAGAGGCCCAAGGACATAGCTGTGCTGGCCAAAGAAATTGGTTTGGAAGCGCGAGAGGTGTCATTGTATGGCAACAAAAAGGCAAAGATCGCCCTTAGCACACTCAATCGCTTGGCTGATCGTGAGGAAGGTTTCTATGTGGTAGTGGCTGGCATAACACCCACACCTTTGGGCGAGGGCAAGAGCACGACACTTATGGGCCTTGTACAGGCACTGTGCGCACACAGACAACGCAATTCCATTGCAGCACTGCGTCAGCCCTCGCAAGGTCCCACATTTGGCATCAAGGGCGGCGCTGCGGGTGGTGGCTATGCACAGGTCATACCCATGGAAGAGTTTAATCTGCATCTAACTGGGGATATTCACGCCGTCAGCGCGGCCAATAATCTTCTAGCAGCACAACTGGATACGCGTATATTCCATGAACGTACACAACAAGATAAGGCACTTTACGAACGCTTGGTGCCCAACATTAAGGGTGAACGTAAATTCTCGGCTATACAGCTACGTCGTTTAAAACGTTTGGGCATTACCAAAACTAATCCCGATGAGTTGACGGAACAGGAGTATGGCGCCTTTGCAAGGCTTAACATTGATACTGATACGATCATGTGGGAACGCGTAGTTGATATCAATGATCGCTATTTGCGCAGCATTACTGTGGGTCAATCTCCCACAGAGAAAGGTATGGCGCGTCAGACTAGCTTTGCCATCTCGGTGGCTAGCGAGATAATGGCTGTGTTGGCCTTGTCTCGTTGTCTTAAGGACATGAAAGAGCGCTTGGGTGCCATGGTGGTGGCTTTTGATAAAACTGGTAAACCTGTCACAGCTGATGATCTGGGCGTTACGGGCGCCTTAACTGTGCTGTTAAAGGATGCACTAGAGCCAAATTTAATGCAATCGTTGGAGGGCACGCCTGTGCTGGTGCATGCTGGACCTTTTGCAAACATAGCGCATGGTTGCAATTCCATCATAGCCGACGAAATTGGCTTAAAGCTGGTGGGCAAAGGCGGATTTGTGTGCACAGAAGCTGGCTTTGGTTCTGATATAGGCATGGAAAAGTTTTGCAACATCAAGTGTCGCACATCTGGTCGCAAGCCAAATGCAGTGGTGCTGGTGACCACTGTGCGTGCTATTAAGATGCATGGTGGTGGTGCTGCAGTCACTCCGGGCGCGCCACTCAACAAGCAATATACAGAGGAGAACCTAGAGCTACTCGGCAAGGGTGTGGGAAATCTGCAGCAGCACATAGCTAATGGACGGGCCTTTGGCATGCCTGTGGTGGTGAGCATTAATGCGCAGTTAGCCGATACCAAGGCTGAGCATGAGTTGCTTAAAAAGGCTGCATTGGAGGGTGGTGCATATGCAGCTGTTGTGTCCACACACTGGTCCGATGGTGGTGCGGGTGCTACGGACCTGGCCGATGCAGTAATTAAGGCCTGCGAGGCGGGCAATCAATTTAAGCTTTTGTACGAACTGGACTTGCCATTGACTGAGAAGATAGCCAAGATTGCTACTACGATGTATGGTGCAGGCAAGGTGGTGCTTTCAGAGCAGGCACAAAAAAAGGCCGAACGTTTGACCCAAGCGGTAAGTAAAACATAGAAATATATGCGCTTTATATTGAAACTTATGCGGTTTTTTTAGGGCTTCGGCAAGCTGCCCATTTGCATGTCCAAGACATCCTCCTCCCTTACGGGAGATGCCAAAATCAAGGGTGCGCCCAAAGGTTTTACGCTTGATGTTGAAGATGTGTATGTGTCGGCTGGTGCTGGCTTTATTGTGGCCATGTGCGGTGAAATATCTAAAATGCCCGGACTAACAACGCGTCCCTGCTTTTATGATATTGATCTTAATACGGAAACTGGACAAATAGAGGGCCTGTTCTAAATGTATATGGTCTTACATGCTTATACCTATGACAAAATTCGTAAAGAAATTTTAATTTGTTCTGTTTGTTTTTGTAAACTAATTGGTTATATGTATATACCTATGTACTGTTTAAATTGAGGGCCTTTTCAATGTGGATATGGTCTAATATTCTATTGACAAAGTTCTTAATGCAATCCTAAATTGTTATATTTTTTTTAAAGCAACCAATTGATTGTATAAAAAATTATTTGAATATTTAGGTTTAAGTTTTAAAGTGTAAACGCAAATAAAACGTGATAAATGTTTAATAGAATCCCACTGGACTTTCTCCGCTTAAGATTACAAGTTTAAAGTTCAATAAGGACACTCACGTAAAGAGATAATCCGATTGCTGAAGTACAACTGTTGCTCCTTTTCTATGTAAAATGTCTGTTTAATAGTCCCTTTGAGGGTTTAGTTTTAAAGCTGAATTCGGAAACTTGTCAAATTATGGGCCTACTCATAGTGGAAATGGTTTTAGTTTAAAATCGTTCTATGACGTTTGGCTTTTTGTAGTTAAAGTAATCTTTGCTTTCAAGAGCACTTTACATACGTATAAATTTGGCAGAAAATGTTGCCCAAAGTTTCTAGTTGAAGATCGGTCTTACAATGTGCTGTAGGATAAGCTAAATTAAAAACAATTTAGCCAATGAATTGAAGATTTTGATTAAGTAACTTAAGCTGAAGGTGCAGCGCCCTGCAGGGATATGAGTCAGGCCAAGATTATTTCAGGCACAAAGGTGTCCGGGTAATTTATAAAAACATAGCAAAAAGCTGCCTTTACTTTAGTATTTTTTTGCTCACAGCGAGATACTTAAAGAGCTGCGTCAACAAGTGCAGCAACTGGCCAAGCGTGTGCCAAATTTTGTGCCTGGACTACGCATTGTACAGGTGGGCAAACATAATGATTCCACAATATATATACGTATGAAAATGAAGGCGGCCAAAATGATTGGCATAGATGCTGCACACATTAAGTTGCCGCGTTACGTCACCGAAATTGAAGTTTTGCAAAAGGTAAGCTTTAATGTATTCAGATTAGAATATACATTATGTCCAATTTACTCCACAGCTCAGCGAACTTAATGACGATCACAAGGTACATGGCATCATGGTACAAATGCCGATGGACTCGGAATCACCCATTGACTCTTGTCGCATAACCGATGCCGTTTCGCCTAAAAAGGATGTGGATGGTTTGCACACAATCAATGAGGGTCACGTAGCCATTGGTGATCTTAGTGGTTTTTTGCCCTGCACACCCTGGGGCTGCATTGAGCTGATCAATCGCTCGGGTGTTGAAATAACAGGTGCAAATGCTGTGGTGCTGGGACGCAGTAAAATTCTTGGCACACCTGCGGCGGAAATGCTGAAATGGGCAAATGCTACTGTTACTGTGTGTCACTCGAAGACACGTAATCTGCCAGAGATTACACGTAGGGCAGATATACTGGTTGTTGGCATTGGTGTGCCGGAAATGGTGCAGGGCAGCTGGATAAAGCCCGGCGCGGTTGTAATTGACTGCGGCATTAATCTTAAACCAGGTGAGTTGAAAAACAGCTGTGGCGTAACTATAGATAGAATGAAGAAGGCAGGAGCTCTTGTGGCTTAGCTTCGAACTTGATGTAAATCCACGAATGCCACAACGGGTGTTATATCATCAATCATCTTTCATTCATGGATGGAAGCTTTCTCTTTTATGACGCTTTTAAATTAAGTGCCATAGTTAAATTTAGAGCCAACTAACGCGCTGATTCATTGCAGATCCGGATAGACCAAACAGCACACGCTTAGTAGGTGATGTTGACTATGAACAAGCCAAGTCCGTAGCTGGCTACCTGACTCCAGTACCGGGAGGTGTGGGACCCATGACAGTGGCCATGCTTATGAAGAACACTGTGCGCTCGGCGCTGCGAGCTGCCGAAAGAAAAACGCGTTTACGTTGGACAATAACGCCATTGCCAGTAAGACCGCTGAGACCCGTACCCAGGTAAGCAAAATATTAAGTTCATCAACTAATGCTTGACTAATGCCTTAAATACTTTCAAAAGTGATATAGATATTGCACGTGCCCAGAGGCCCAAAGACATAACTATGCTGGCCCAGGAAATGAATCTTAAACCAAGAGAGTTTACGCTGCATGGTACAAAAATAGCAAAGATTGCGCTAAACATATTTGATCGATTGGCTGATCGTGAAGATGGTTCCTATGTGGTCGTTGCTAGCGTTACACCAACGCCGCTGGGCGAAGGCAAATGCACCACATTGATGGGGCTTGTACAGGCACTGTGTGCACATAGAAAACGCAATGCCATTGCTACGCTGCGTCAGCCCTCGCAGGGACCTACCTTTGGCATTAAAGGAGGCGCTGCAGGTGGCGGTTATGCCCAGGTGATACCTATGGAAGATTTTAACTTGCATCTAACTGGAGATATTCACGCCGTGACCGCGGCCAATAATCTCTTAGCAGCACAGCTGGACACGCGTATATTTCACGAGCGCATGCAAGAGGATAAGGCACTTTATGAACGCCTGGTCCCTAAGATTAAGGGTGAACGTAAATTTTCGGCTATACAGCTACGTCGGTTGACACGTCTTGGCATTACTAAAACAAATCCTGATGAGCTGACAGAACAGGAGTATGGCGCATTTGTAAAGCTTAACATTGATCCTGATACGATCATGTGGGAACGTGTAGTTGATATCAACGATCGTTTTTTACGTAGCATTACTGTGGGTCAATCCCCCACTGAGAAGGGAATGACGCGTCAGTCCAGCTTTGCCACCTCGGGTGCCAGCGAAATTTTATCTGTGCTGTCCTTGTCTTGTTGCCTTAAGGATATGAAAAAGCGTCTCGGCGCCATGGTGGTGGCTTTTGATAAAACTGGTAAACCTGTTACAGCCGATGATCTGGGCGTCACTGGTGCATTAACTGTGCTATTAAAGGATGCACTACAGCCAAACTTAATGCAGACACTGGAGGGCACGCCTGTGCTTGTACATGTAGGACCCTTTGGAAATATAGCGCATGGGTGCAACTCCATTATAGCCGACGAGATTGGCTTAAAGCTAGTGGGCAAACGTGGCTTTTTGTGCACGGAAGCCAGTTTTGGCTCTGACATAGGCTTGGAAAAGTTTTGCAACATCAAGTGCCGCAGATCAGGACGCAAACCTAATGCTGTGGTTTTAGTCACTACAGTGCGTGCTATTAAAATGCACGGTGGCGGTGCGCTAGTTGAACCGGGCATACCGCTAGACCCACAATACAATGAGGAAAACCTGGATCTATTGGGCAAGGGCGTTGCGAATTTGCAACATCATATTGCCAATAGCCGTCTGTTCGGAATGCCTGTAGTGGTGTGTATTAATGCACACCAGTCCGATACCAAAGCTGAGCATGAGCTGCTGCAGAAGGCAGCTTTGGAGTTTGGTGCTTATGCAGCTGTGGTGGGCACGCACTGGTCCGATGGTGGTGCTGGTGCCATAGACCTGGCCGACGCTGTGATCATGGCGTGCGAAGAGAGCAATGAATTTAAGCTATCATATGAACTGGAATTGCCATTGATGGACAAATTTACTAAGATAGCTACGACGATATATGGTGCAGGCAAGGTGGAGCTTTCAAAGCGCGCACAAAAGAAGGTAGACTTTTTGACTAAGGCGGTGAGTGCAGCATCAAAATGCATTTACAGTTTTATACTTATGCTAATTTTTTTCGTTATAGGGCTACGGCATGCTGCCCATTTGTTTATCCAAAACGCCAGTCTCATTGACGGGAAACTCCAATATCAAAGGTGTGCCTAAAGGTTTTACGCTTATGATTGAGGATGTGTATTTGTCTGCGGGCGCAGGCTATGTAGTGGCCATGTGCGGTGAATTTTCTAAAATTCCTGGACTGCCAACGCGTCCCTGCTTCTATGACATTGATCTTAATGCGAAAACTGGACTTATTGAAGGGCTGTTCTAAAAAATGTCGTCCAAATTCTAAATTTAAATGCAGCGTATTGATTTTAAAGTATTTTTAAAAGTATAAATCTAATATGTGACAAATTTTGGAAGAAAATGTTAGTTAGTTTATTTAATGATCAATTAAATTGATAAACCAATACCCATTGCAAATAATTTGGACCCCAAGGCAGTGTTAGAATTAGTATTCTAAACATATATTTGTTTAAGCTTAGTAGTCTTTGCTTAAAAGTTCAAATCTATTCGAGCATATTTTGTCAATACATTACATACATATATATTTGGATTAATAGAGTACTCCAGAATGTCATTTAAAATACACAAAATTGCACATCCCGTGATACGCCAATTCATTTTGCGCACTGCTGTGGTCAGCTATTTGGGCAATAGCCTAAAGCTACAATGGACACATTGGCAGAATCAGCTAATGAAGATGTACACTTCAAAAGTTCCAGACAATGGGAATCATGATGAGCCAAATAATTGCATTGCAGAGTTAAGAGAGAAAGTTCTTAAGGCTTATGCGCTTTTAAAGCGGGAATCCTTAGAGTTGGAGCAATACATTAGAGACAAACCGGAGCACCGCGATTGCTCGGAATACTTTAAAGCAAAATCGTCATTAAACATGGCATCAATATATTTAGAGATATATGCTTTGACAGAAGGCTTGGTAATCAATGAGCTTAAACAAGCGCCAAATTAAAAAAAATTGTTAATTAAATTTAAATACTTGTTATAGGAGAATAAAATACTTATAACAAAAAAATCTAGCTTCATTTAAGGAGTGTAAAGCTTCCGAAAATGCTTTCAAAAAAATCATCTATGTAACAAATTTATGAGATATTGCAAAAAAAAGTATTTTTTGTATTTAAAAAGTATCCAATACGTCTAGAGTGAAAAAAATGCATTCAAAAAAATCTTCTACGTAACAAATTTTAAGATACATATTGAAAAAAAAGTATTTTTTGTATTTAAAAATGTGGTACAGTCGAGGCGGTGCCCGACAGTGGAATACCCTGTACCTTTTGTGTCAAACAAATTTTTCCTTCATATTCCATCTAAGAACTTTCCAATTGGAATTTATTTTTTTTTGGTGTAAATCGATATTTATACCTATAAGTTCCCTAAATTTTTACCCATTTTGATCGAATGTTACAACAAAGAATTTATTAAAAGTATACGGGGTAAGTTTCAAGTTGGTATGTTGAGTGGTGTGGGAGAAAACACGGTAAATGGATTGCGGGGGGTGGGGGGACCGCATCGATAAAATTTGGATGTGGATTTGTTCATTAGAGCCACATGAATGAGCTTACCAAAAATTATGATTCTACGCCACTTGTAGCCATAATTGCGTAGAGTCAAATATTGCCGCAGTTTATCGGCAAGGGGAGGTGAAATTTGCACATTTTTGACTATAACTTCTGTTGTATTTGTCCGATTTTGTTCATTTTTTACACATAGATGCATGCAACTACAACGCATCGCTCTGTTAAATTTCAGGTGAAAATACTTAACGGTGTGGCTAAAAACCGCGAAACTCTACTGCGGGGGAACGGGGGAAGATATTGACATGATTCAACAAACTTCATCTGCTTAGGAAATATGCGCACCAGCTGGTAAAGTTTCGTGTCTCTAGCTCTTATAGTCTCTGAGATCTAGGCGTTCATACGGACGGACGGACGGACATGGCTCAATCGCTACCCGAGGTTATGATAAGCATTTTGGTATAAAGGACTTGGGGTCTGCCACGCCTCCTTCTGTCCGTTACATACATTGCACAAACCTAGTATACCCTTTGTACCTATAGGTACAGGGTATAAAAAGTATCTAATACCTCTAGAGTGGAAATCTTCAAACTAAGCAGTAACATCTTTAATTTGTGCTGCACAACGGACTTTATGTTCCTTAAACGACAGCCTGCATGATCAATCCCAACCTTTTAATAATTCAGCAACAAAAATGGATCACAGCTGTTCAAATCATCCAATGTAGAGGATGTTTCCAAATAGTAGTCGGTAGTAGTAGTTACTAATTATAGCCGTATGGCACAACCCGCGTACAATTTTAAAGCAAATCCTAGTGAAGGTGCTTTTTTGGGTGCACCCTGTCATCGTGAAACATTACATGGTAAGGTTTTTCTTTAAACTTTCTCACAGAAATGAATCGATGGTTCGATTAGCTGCTCTCAAGTTCCCAAGTATTTTCTCGAAGACAAGTCTCTGAGATATTATGTTTTAGATATTAAATAAGTATTGGAAAAATATATTTTAAGCGAAAAACTGGTGGTAATTTTCACATATTTTCCTATTTAAATCTTTTCTCTCTCCAGGACATTTTCTTACTATTAGAGTTCATATATACATTAATTCAAACAATGCTTCACTTAAGTTTAGTTTTTTTAAACGCAACACTAAATACTATAGAGTGACCGTATAGAAAAGATAATATTTTCAATAGTTTTATATCTCAATCTATCAACGTTTGAATGACATCGGACTGTGAAACAGGACTAATCAGGGATTAGTGCATGGTGAAGAAAATATATCGGATAGAAGCAGAAATTTTGATTCGGTGCCATGATGTAGTCAACACGGCTTATTTTGCGATTGGATTTGGACCTACATCAGTATAAGATTGTGCTGAAGCCGGACGACCATAGACAACGCCGTGTGTCCACTGCCAATGAAGCCGAGACAGCCATTTCTCTGAACGTTGTTGATTTAATTGAATTTATGATAGTATCGTTTCTATCTGGTCACTCTGTATAACAAAACACAAAATGAAAAGTCCATCTAAAATTAAACAAAATTTGGTTTATAGTAGTCAACATTCAGAGCTACTATTTATAAAATGGAATTTCAATACGACCGCATTTAGAATTGACCGCCTCCCAGCAGCTGCATATAAAAGTTGAACGATCCATATGATCAGTATATAGTTTGCCATCCAAATGATCCATTTCATGCTGCGCTATACGTGCATTCCAACCATTAAGTTGCAGTTCATAGCCGGCACCTACTCTGCCAATGCCTGTCAATTTAACGCCCGCATAGCGCTCCACTTCGGCGGAGAAACCACGCACACTCATACAGCCTTCAGGATGTTTGTGCAGCGTGTAATCGGTAATTACCATTTTAGGATTAACAATCACCTGCGGTTATGAAACTTGTTTAAGTACAAATTGTTACTGTCTATGTAATATGGAACTCACCGTCAAAGGCAACTCGGACATTTTGCGCGCCTTATATGTGTGCTCCGGCAGCTCGTGTTTGAGGCTGCTTTTAACCTCCATTGCTATAATGCGCAATGAGACTCCTATCTGAGGAGCTGCTATGCCCACGCAATCGTACTTTCGCATCACCTTTATCATTTGATCAATTACGGCATCGACCTCGGCACTGTTTGCATGCTGCATAGGCACCTCGCTGGCGACCTGTCGCAAAACTGGATCTCCAATTTGTGTAAAGTGATTGTAGGGTGGCAAATTGTGGCGCTCGGCTTCCCAAAGGCTTTGATACCATTTTTTAAAAGATTGTGCTTTTGTTTGGCTACTACTAAAACATCGTGCATGCAATTCAGTTAGCTTATGCAATGCGATACGTCGTTTAATATGCATTAACATTTTTCTGCGAAGTTTAGCCGGCGAAATTATGCAAAGCCCCCAAAATGCACAAACAAAACAGCTGATTATGCATGCACTCTCAGTGGCAACGCCATGCCAACAGCTGTCAAACAATAATATACAGGGCTGGGCAATTAGTAAATGAGCGTTTTTTTTTTTCAAATATTTATTTGGCGCGTTAAAATTATTCACGTAAAATTTGCGAATTTTCTTTTTGGTCATTTCCTCATTTGTTCTATTTTCCAATTGTCCTGAAATTTGTATGCAAGGTTTCAACTTTCAGTTTCAGAAAAAAGTGCTACTTATTTTGTGCGCAAAAAAAAATTGTATGGGTAGAGTTTGTGACCAAACAGTCTGTGCAATTGACATGTAGATGGCGCTACAAACAATAGATGGCGCCAAAAAGTAAATATACAAATCAGCTGTTTCTTCATTCTGTTTACAAATGCATAAAATAATAAAAAGTGATGAAATGAATCGCCAAATGAAAACATTGCTTAGTATTTATTTCGACAATAACGCCATTATTGCCTATTTATTTGCCAAATAAAAAAAATTAAAATAATATTTTATAAATAAAATAAAAAACGAAGAATGTGGGTAAACTCATATTTAATACGCAGAGCTGAGTGTGGAAGATCCTTCATTAAAGCAATTTTCTGCTCTTTAGTAAAATTTGAACAACTAGTTTGCCTACGCGCCATTGCTGTTGCTATCAAAATAAGTTGCAGCACATTATAGTTTCGTTTTTAGCGCGCAAAGCGAACAGCTGATTTTTTTTTAGCGCCATCTACTCGTCATATGCAGCGCTGCTACTGCGTACCAATGATTTTGTTCTTGGCGCTAAGAATTTTGACAGCGTTTTTTTTTATATGAAGTTTTGTTTTCTTTCACGCGGTTTTACACTGCTGCGTACTAGGCTTTAAACATCGCAAAAAAGTTTTAAATCGAATGAAAATTTCAGAAATTTTTTGATTTTTTTAAAAATACTTAAATTGAGCTTATTTTAAAACTTTTTGCGAAGAAGCTTCTGTCAACAAAACCGGCATGTAGACTCATGAAGACTAAAATATAAAAGTTTTTTTTTTTCTGTCTAACCAACTCCCCAGTCCGACAGTTATTTACTATTTATTCTTCATTACTCATCCTTTGTGCTTGAAAGCTTTATTAAAATCTGACGACCATAGAGCTCCAGGAGCCAGTGCTGAAAAAACATCGACGTTTTCGATGCTTTTAACTGGAAAACATCGGTGTATTGATACATCGAAGTTTATATTAAGATAATATAGCAAATGAATAATCTCACAATTTAAAAAGACAAAAATTCAGGACGGAACAGACTATTGATTCCTTTTATTATCTTACCAAATATATAGTTAATTATACGTAGACTCAAAGTGTGTATTAATCTGCTAAACTCAAAAACAATCTTTTCAAAAAGCGGGACATAAAATAGGAATTGACACAACAAAATTTGTAACAAAAAATATCAAAAAGTACTTTAACGTAATGGCTTTCTATTTTAAGCAGTTGTGAATAAACAAGCAGTTCATGAACAATCCAACAATAATAAAAACACAATCATTGGAATGATTCCGCCAATAGATTAGCTGCGATTCTATTTATTAAAGCAAAGGATGGCACGACCAGCTGTCGCATTAACCTCTTGCCAAGACAAGTATCTAAAGGTAGACACATCCATACGATCTACGTAAATAATTCCATTCAGATGATCCATTTCGTGTTGCGCTATGCGGGCGCTCCAGCCTTCTAGTTCCACCTCTGACGGCGTACCTAGTTTCCCAATGCCAGTTACTCGTACACGATCATAGCGTGCCACTTCGGCGGCATAGTTGCGAACGCTCATGCAGCCTTCGGGCTGTTTGTGCTCCGCAGCATTTAGTATCTCCATCTCCGGATTGATAAAAACCTAAATGAGTTTATACATTGTAGATAAGCTAATCCCTGGATAAACAGCCCGATACTTACAGTCAGCGGCAAGGTAGACATTTTCCGTGCATTGTAGATTTCTGGTGTAAATTGCTGCCGCTTGCCCTCGCGAAATTCCATGACAATGATGCGTAGCGGAACCCCAATCTGTGGGGCTGCCACGCCCACGCAATCATAGTGCCGCAGCACTTGTACCATACGTTCTATAACCTCATTGATTTCCTTGCTGTCCAATTGATCAGCTGGCACGGCTTGTGCTTTGCTCCGTAGCACTGGATCCCCTATTTGTGTAAAGTGTCTGTAGGGCGGTGAAGTTGGTAACTTGTTGCTAAAAAACTGAAGCCAGCGGCTTTTAAGAGCTGTAATAAAACGCACAGTACTCGTGATTAAACCGTTGGCAACCTCACTAAATATGACGAGCGACATATTGCTGATAAATGCAAGATCGCGTTTGCCGACTATCGATAGTTTACTGATAACAATCAGATGTTGCCGCTTGATAACAAGACATTAGCAGTGTTGCATAACAAAAAAAGTACCCAAGACAAATAATAATCAGGCATGTTCCCGATTTCGATTCCGAGTAAAAGTGTCGGAATAGAAATGAATGGTGTTCTGGATTTCGATTCCGACAAGAGTCGAATCGTTTTGAAAAGTTTGGCTCGCAGCTGTCGAAATGAAAAGTATTCGGCTTAACATATGTTAAATTTATACCTTATGTCTTGTAATTCTTGTTAGATACCTTCAAAATCATACAAATTAGATGTTTTCGCTCAAATTCAGTATTCTTTGATACCTTTTTGTAAATACTTTGAGCAATTATAGAATGTAGTACAGGCGCCTTGGAACCGTATATTACGATTCGGTCCACCTCACCTTTTTACACTACATGCAGTTTAGTAACAATAAGGATTGATTCCGACCTAGTTTTTTTGAAAGTCATCATGTAATAAGTATCCTTTTTTTTTCAAAATTGAATAAGCTACATTGTGTCAAAATTTCATATCGATACGAATATTTTTTGTCAGGAAGATTGATCTCCGAGCAAAAAATGTCAAATTCGCGATTTTCGATTTTTTTGGGGTGAAGTGTCCAAAATTATAAAAACCGCCATAACATTTCGTCGCACACATTTTATTTCTTTATTTTTGGTAAAACAAAAAATTTGGAATAAAAATAATTGGCCTAAGCCTTACGGATGTTGGTTTTTAGAACGACAAGAATTCGAGGATTATCCGCATAAGCCCGATTCTTTGCGTAGCCCCACACGAAAAAAGTCATGTTGTGTGTCTCTTGGCACCGTCTTGTTGGAACCACATTTATTCCAGGTCGATGAGTATTGACGGCGTTACTCAAACCGTCGTCATTTTAAAAGCAGTACGGGCCAATCACACCACTAGAAGAAATGGCGTGCCACCCACTGCCCAAAAGTTTGCGGGCTTTTCATATTTTAAAATTGGAAAACGAACGCTGTGCTCAGATGTGATTAATTAATAAATTAATTTCCAATATTTATGGTTCGATTATAATAAATAGTAGTAGTATAAGTTTTTCTACCTCGTATAATCTCCGACTGACCATAATCGACATAATCTTGGAGTGTCTCTCAAGTCCCCTACTATATGTTACTAACTCAAAATACACCTAAGTTTAGGAATAGGAGATCGTGAGAAAATGTTAGGGTACCTTTAAAAATGTAGTGACTAAATAATATTAATCACCAAAAAGAGACAAATTAATCGGCCGCTCTCCGGAAAACGAATCCAAACATTTTATTCGGATACTTTTTGAAACCACATGCACCTACCCAATTTCACCAAAATAAATTTTTTATGTGTTTTGAAACCGAATGTTTTGTTGCAAGAGTACATAATTTAAACTAATGCACCACTAAGGACTATTTAGTCTATGTGTGACACCCACGGGGTCTACCGGTACAACCTAATTTAAACTAATTGTCAAAATAGGATTAAAAGTGTACGCATTTTAAACTGAGATAGTTTTTTAAATATTCTTTGATATTTTTAGATTCTCAAGTTAAGTAGTTATTGGTGAATATTTTTTTTTCTGAATCAACCCAAACAATAGCATGCGAAACTCAGAACGAATTTTTATATGGTCCATGTCTTGTAAATGGTTCATGTCTTGCATAACAAATTTTCCTTGTAATTAGAATAAGATAGAAGTAAATAATTTCCCCCGAAAGGTGTATAGCTGTGCTAACAAATAGTGAAGGAAATATGAGTAGATGGAGATAACAAAAAATCTGGAATCGGGAGCACGCAAAAACGAATCCGACTTATTATTGTCGTTCGTTTTTCGTTTGCCGGATAATATCGAAAGAATATCTATTTCTCACCATTTTGCACCTTTTTATTATTTATTTTCTACGTTCTACAGAGTATTTGTATGTTTTAGAATCGCACTGTTTGTTTAAAGTTGTTGGTTTAGTGTATAATGTAACTTAAATTTTAAATTAATAGGTACTTATTTCAAAATAATGTGCGTTAAGTTTTTAAGATGCTTCTGGCTGTCTTTTTTCGAAGTATGAAAACTTATGAACTTGTAACTATTTTGTAAACGTCACTTAATTCACGAAATAATGATCATCTCTTAAATTTTTGGGCTTTTTCTTAAAAAGGTAAGATGCCGAGCTGGCCTGCGGTTTAAGTAAAAGCATCTCCTCCAATGTAAGCGAATTCCATTTACGCATCTTTGCAATCTTCTTTTCGTATTCCATTTTGATTTGCTTGACACTAGGACCCAAAGATTTGTTTTCAACATCCTTCTTACAGCGTGTCCAAACATTCTTTACAACACCGCCGCTGCGATAGTATTCGATAATGTCATCGCGCTTAAACCATTTGTTCAGCATGCTATCGGAGATTGGTTCGTAAATGCGATAAACCCTGAAGAAATGATCATAGTGTTTGGCCATTTTACGAATGTTGGCTTCATCAATGCTAGGTATGCGTATTTGCGGCTGTCTAATAATATGATACGGATCGTGTTGCTCTGAATAGTTTGAAAATCGCACAGCTGACCAATCTAGCTCGAGTATGGTATTGTATAGACGCTTAGGATGTCCCAGTATGCCATGAAACACATTGATCATACGTAGCTGCGGTCCAGGCGTAATATACTCTAGTTCGAGCTCTGCTATGCGTTCGTCTGTGCCGCGATATTTGCGTTCACCTATCCATAATATGGGCTGATCCTCCTTGGATACATTCTTAAGCTCTTGCATTAGTGGTGATATTTGCGCGCGATAGTTAACAATCTTGTTATTACGTCCGTAGAGCAAACTTTTCTCAGCCGGACTAAAAGTCAGATATTCCGGCTTTCTTTTTATAAAATGCTCCGTACGAAACAATCGATCTATTTCCATTTCAATCACGTAATACGCACGACGATGCATGCAAATCCATACGATCTGCGTGGTTACGGCAAAGAATTGCTCGTAGAACACTCTGTCCAAGGTAGTAGCCGATATGTTGACAATGGGCTTAATATGATAAAACTCTTGCATCTCACCCTCTCCAGTGATTATTTCGGCGTAGTTGCGTGCCACCAGCATGCGATACTGACTTAGGTAGATGGAAAACATGCGCTTCATATCGTTGGTTTGCTCGCTCTGTATCTGTCCATTTTTGACGCCCAGCTCATCTCGGCGTATAAGCAGAAATTCCACCATCTGTATAAAGTACTCAAAGTAAATAATCAGCGCATGCAACAGGCGATGCACAGCCGGCCTATGCATAAATTTTAAGAAGCGTATGCTTAGAAATTCCTGTGGCATCATAAAAAGTACCAGGTCACGTATATCGTTGATTACAATAACATCCGCATCAAAGGTAAGACTATGCCTAACAAAATCTTGACGATATATCAGCTCCTCCTCCTGATTGAGGGTGCGCAAAAACTTATGTCCATGCGTGTATATATAACGCTCATTGGTTCGCACCAAATCCTTAAACGGCTCGTAATTTAATTTTTCCTTCTTACTGTCCCAAGACCATTTACCGTTCTTGTATTTGGGTTCACTGTCGTCTTTGTGTATGCGATTCATTGCGTGTGTCTGTGTGGTGTGACCTACCTACTTTTTTTTTTTTTTTTTCGTATTTGTTTCGGAATCTAAATGTGTATCCTACTAAAAGTGTATATTAATTGTGTGTAAACTATTAACTGACATTGAATGAAAATATTTCGCAGCATGCTTTGGTGTTGGGATTGACTTTTTGAATAAAATAAGTTTTTTCTCTCAAATATGCGTTTAATTTCTCAGCTTATTTTCGCTCTATCTCTTCTAGTTTAGCAGTCATGGCCATTTAAAGTTTAGAAAACAAAATTTCTCCGATTGGCTTCGTATTTGCACCGAATACAGATTTCGACGCGACTGACACAAATCTGGGCTTATTTTTGTTCTAGGCCTTCTGATTTAGAAGTTGGGAAAAAAGTGATCACAGATTAAGCTTATTTTCGCACTATCTCTTCTAATTTAGGAGTCATGGCCATTTAAAGTTTAGAAAACAAAATTTCTCCGATTGGCTTCATATTTGCACCGAATACAGATTTCGAAGCATCTGAAACGAATATGGGGCTATTTTCGCTGTAAGCCTTCTCGATTAGAAGCTATGGGCATTTAAAGTGGAGAATATAGTGATCACAGAGTTATATCCATTTAAAGTTTAGAAAATAAAATTTCTCTGATTGCTTTCATATTTGAACCGAATACAGATTTCAACGCGACTGACACGAATCTGGGCTTATCTTCGCTTGGCTTAGAAGCTATGGGCATTTAAAGTTGAGAAAAAAGTGATCACCGATTAAGCTTATTCTCGCTTAGAAGCTATGGTCAGTTAAAGTTTAGAAAATAAAATTTTATCGATTGGCTTTATATTTGCGCCGAATAAAGGCTTTTTGGCTTAAAAGCTATGGGCATTTAGCTTATTTTTGCTCTAAGGCTCCTACTTTAGGAGTTAAGGCCAGTTAAAGTTTACAAAATAAAATTTCTTGGATTGGCTTTATATTTGCACCGAATACAGATTTCGACGCGACTTGCACGAATCTGGGCTTAAAAGCTACAGGCATTTAAAGTTGAGAAAAAAGTGATCACAGATAAAGCTTAGATTATTATTGGAAAAATATGTCAAGTTACATTAAAGAACATATTAAAAACTTGCTTTCTACAGGTCTCTTAAAACACAACTTAAGCAGGATGTGGTGGCAATGTCATCAGCAACATAACTCCAATCATCAATCATATTTGAAGCCCGTTTAAAATTTTGTTTATCGTCTTGCTATCATGCCGTCGCAAAACTGGGGTGCGACATATTTTCCACCTGAACACTTAATATTAAATCATGTCATCATTATTAAATGAAACTGAGAAGCCTTTATTAAAACCCTCTAAAGTTTCTTGAAGTTAAATGACTTTGTTTGTAATATCGTATTGAGTCAAACAATAAAAATTGCAATCAAATTAAACTTTATAGCTGCTTAAATATAATTTTTGATCTCTTGATCAATAACGAACAAATAGGCAATAATCGAAAATTTCAAAAAAAAAGCACAAGTACTTTTTTGTGTTTTATGGTGCTCTTTTACGAGGATTTTTTAGTCTTAAGAATTACACAATGTTTGAACTAATTTGAAATAATAGCTCGTCACTAATCAAATATTTTTCCTACAATGGATCTTCTTAATAAATATTTCTTCAAAATTTTTGTTTATTTTAGTTTGACTTTCTAAAAAATTTTAATGCAATTATATATTTTTTAAAAACCTTTACATTGACTTGTTGCCAGATGTATTCGCTAAAAACGTGCTGCAATATTGGTGAATAAACATAGCAAATCGACACAAATCTAGCAAAAAGCTGATTGGTACAGCACTTTAAAGCGAGATTGTCTATAGATGGCGTTACTGAATGTGGACATTTGTTTTTAACCATGTTGTAGCTCCTTTTTTCGATGTATTGGTCTGGCAGCTGCTGATGAATGTAACGGCCGTGCAACAGTCAACATTGGCGGCAAATAATTTATTGTCATTTTGCTATTACGTACTATTCATATATTTGTATAGTATTTTAAAACGTTTTATATATTTTATATTTTGTCTTTTCGATTCACCAAAGAATATAGAACTACTATAGTTCGTAGTATATAGTTATATATTCTTTGATAACACGTATATGGTTTTAAAAATCTTTGCATAAAATTATTCCTTCTCTTCAAGTGCGGCCATATACATTTAAAAACATTTTATGCACAGTACTTTCAAAAATTACTTGAATTGATTTATATTAAATAGCGAGTAGGACATGATTCCTCCATAATCTTATGCCTTCTTTTAGCTTCAAAACTAGCAATTGAGTAAATAAATGACATTTTTGCAATATTTACAATTTTTTAACAAAAGGCAGTCAGCTGGTTAAGGCCCATATTAGTGTTGGGTTGCTCATGAGTGAGTGAGCAAAAATGAGCAACTCACTAAAGTGAGCAAGTGAGTCAACTCAGCAAAGTTGTGCTTTTTGGCTCAGTTGCTCACTACTCACTTGCTCACTATTCACTTGCTCACTACTCACTACTCACTTGCTCACTACTCACTTGCTCTGTGGCGTGAAGTTGTCACATTAATTTTTGTTTTCAAACGAACAGAATACATAATTTGTCTTATAATTGAATTAAAGATTTTTCCTTGTAAGGTTCCAGAACGACACATATTGCACCAGCGAAAATCAACATTTTCTTATTATAAAAGTCATTGAAAAACTTTACCAAACAACAGCATTTTTTATTTATTTTTTAAGTTTATTTCTCAATAAACAAAAACTGTGTTCAAAGTAACTGGGGAATATTTGAATTTATCGATAATTTAACTGCTGAGAATAAACAAGACTGCTCACCGAGTGAGCAGGACTGCTCTCTGAGTGAGCAACTGAGCAAGTGAGCAAGACTGCTCACTGAGGGAGCAACTGAGGAAGTGAGCTACTGAGCAAGACTGCTCACTCACTTCAAAATGAGCAACTGAGCTAACTCTTTAAAGTGAGTCATGTTTACACAACACTACTGCGTATGGCCCTTTACACCACAGCATATGTAAATTTATCGGAAAAAATGAGGGAAATTTACATATTTATCGAAATTAAAAACGGAAGTTATCGAAAAAAAATACTGGCGACTCAGCAAGTGCGATAAAAGATAGAATAAATGCTGCAAATCGCAACGCCTAAGATGGCTTGGGCATGTCCTGCGAATGAGCGATGACAGCGCGCAAAAGAAAATTTTAAAAGGTCGGCAATACGGACTCAGAGCGAGAGGTCGTCCTAAAAGCCGCTGGCTGGGTGCAGTTGAGGGTGATCTCTATAAGATGAATGTCAGAAGCTATGAAGCCAAAGCACAGGATCGGGCGGTTTGGAGAGGCAGTGTGATGGAAGCTTTGACCCACCAAGGGTTGTAATGCAAAATAGATAGAGACCTGTGCTTATGTGTGTTAGTGGTAATTACTAGGTTAAAAACCCCTTTTTGATATGCTGTATTTCCTCATGAACTATAAATTTCTTTAGAGTAAAAGTAACATAATGTCGGCTGGGTCCGAATTGATTCTTGGTTTTTTTTGTTAGTACTGTCCATCTTGAATGTAAATTATCAAACATCAGCTGCCACTTTTTGCCGGTATTCAAATAATTTTGGTTTTTAGGAAACATGTCGGTGCAAAAGCAAGTGCTGTTTGAAGTTTGACACGGAGAGATTACTCAAAGTACAAAGAATTTAGCTCTTGAAAATTATACGGTAATGACGAACACAAAAAAAATTAAAAATCAATTGGCGAATTTCACAAAGAAATTGCATCAAAAATGTCGAAGTTGTAATAAAACGTCGTCATATTTTCAAAAACATTACAAAGAATGGCTGGATGAAATGGGGCTCTTGGTTGATATTCCGGTAGTGTGTTTAGGGAATACAAATACGAATACTGGAAATACTGCCAGAAGGTTTTTCTAACAACCCATATTAGTAGCAAAAATAAAGGGAGTTAATGCTGATTTGATTAAAAGACTGGGAATAATTTTGCGTACCATGGCTTGCGGGTATGAAGTAAATTCCAAAGATTTTCACGTATTTTCGTGGGAGACTGTTGAGCTATTTGTATCTGAATACCCATGGTTTTACATGCCTCCGTCCGTCAACAAAATCCTTATCCACGGAGCAGATATAATTCAAAACGTCTCACTACCCATAGGAATGATGTCTGAGGAGGCTAAAAGGAGGAGGCGCGAAATAAAGACTTCCGCGAATATCGTCGAAACCATACACGCAAGGACAAAAGAGCACACACTATGGTAGACTTGTTTCATGGCTTGTTAATATCGTCGGACCCATTAATAACATCAAAGAGCAAATCACGGCTTTGAAAAAATAATACTGAAGAAAAACAACTGCTTTCAACCCAAATATGAGACTTTTATTAAACTTTTGTCAAATTAAAGTCATTTATAAAAAAATTAAAAAAATTATTTTAAATTTGTAAATTAAAAAAAAAAAACTCACCAAATTACTTTGAGAAAATAAAAAACAATTAAATAAAAAAAAAAAAAATGAAAAAATTTTTAACATTACCCTCGCCCAGGCACATGGGCTTGGCCAGGCCAATTAAAAAAAAAAATTTGTATTTTTAATTTTGTAAATTAAAACAAAAAAAAAAAAAATTCACGAAATTACTTTGAGAAAATAAAAAACAAAAAAAACAAATTAAATAATAAAAAAAATATATTTTTAAAATTGAGTGTTTTCTATTACTTCGGAGCAGCAGCTTAATAATTTCTAGTATTTTTCATGTTCTTATCGATATGTTGTATCAATCAACAAATTATTCATTTAGTCATACATCTTATACTAGTTTTTACGATCTCTAATTAACAACTACAGTTAGTTGCACTTGTATTGTTCTAAGTCAGTTCGCTTTTCGTTTTCTATACCAACTTTTTTTCTATACCAACTATTTTTCAGAACTTATAAAACATTGTTAATTGTTTGTTAATTGCATTTTATTCGTATATTTTCCTACAAAATTGGGCAAATGTATATACCAAATGCAAGTTTGAAACTATTCATGTACAGATGGACCAACCTATATTTTTATAAGTATATCGTCTTCAGCATATTTAGTTGCGCCAAGCACTTATAGTATGGCTACACAACAAAAATTCACACTGGATGTGGGTATGGATAATGTGCATCCTTTGGCTAAAGGTTCTGTCTCTACCTTTTATAGTCTCTCAGATCTTTCATACAGACATAAGCCTTCTATCGTGTTTTATACAAATCTATAATAGACTTGACCGAATGGTACAAAATATAAAAATGCCACATCCAGTGCAAGTAATTTGGTAAAGGCTCAAAAGTGACTTTGAAGACTATTTGATGCGAGCTGACAAAGAATTATTCGAATTTCTTAGAACTACTTAAAGCTTTCATATTTAATAGCTATCCACAAATAGTGCCACGGTTCGTACCTTTAATAAAATGTACACCTATAAGTTCGTGTTAAGAAAGTCGTTAACGTATACATATATATTGTTATATGAAAAATCTTGTTCTTATGTAGAAAATCATAAAAATGAAACGAAATGTTTTTAAAGATACGAGGGCAGTTTGATTATGATAGAGGACGCTTTTAAAGTTACGAGTGTAGCTTGATAGGTCAGTGATTTTTTGCCTAATAACATTTTCATACATTCCTTTTAAAATTTTTCCCAAATTTTGTTATTAAGTTTTCTCTTATCACCGATAGTTTATACCGATTTCGTTTTCACTTCAGCGTTCGGTTTCATTTGTGCTTGTACAACCACAACGAAACTTAGTACACTATCTCTAAAGCATTGAAATTGTTGGTACAGAATATTTATCAAGTTTTTCCTTAGTTTCGGTGACGGTTTTTGACACAAAAAATAATGCTTAATCATTAAGTGAAAATCCCTTTTTCCTTACTCGTTAATTTTCTTGAGTTTGTCTACTTTGAATGGCTGTACAAACTAAACGACGGAATCTATTAACAGATGGCACTTACTTAAGACGAGCATAAATATCGTTAATCGAATATATTCAAAAATTTAACCCATTTTCGCTGTTTTCGCGAAAAAATTTTTTATTGGAATGAAATCAATGTAGAGGCGTTACATATGCCTTAGACAAGATATTTGCAAAATTTCAAAATTTTCTGACACCTAGGAACGCCGTGACGTCATGTTGCGTGTACGCCTCGCTGGCGTATTACTCGACAAATGGATAGTCTCGGCATCATATCAAATCGTATCATTCTTGATGATCTATTTTACCAAAAATTATTAAAAAAAAAGTTGTATGGGGTTCCATTGGCTAAAAATAACATAAAAGTTATTTTTATTTATTAATGCAATGATAAAATGGCGGTGTCAATAACTGAAAAATAACAGTCCTACTGGTGGCAAATTCGAATTCATTTGTCGAGCAATGCGCCAGCGTTGCGTGAACGCAACACAATCTTTAAGCCTCATATAGAACTCGCACAATTACTTCTGCATATGTCATAAACTAATTTAAATTCTTCGTTGTTCATTTGTCAACACATTTTGATGTCGAAAAGACAAAGAATTTACATTCAGTAATTTTTCGTGTACAGTTCAAAATGTGTCTAAAAAAGGTGTGTACACATACGCAAGTGATTTTGTCAGTGTGTGTTTTGCATGGTGTCGGATTATGAAAAGGAAGAAAGTCTAAAGATATATCTTAAAAAAAAAAAAAAAATCATAGCGATATATCATACACAGGGCTCATAAGAATTTTTTGAAAATGGTGTTGCGTGTACGCAACAGAGGAAGAAAATGGGTTAATCTTAAATTGTTTTACTATATCGTGTAGCCCCCATAGGACCAATCTGCCATAAACGCGTTGTCAGAGCGTAATTCGTGGGTTTTTCTTCTGCTTATTTGAATTTCAAATTTATATTAATCAAAATCAGTTTACTATGATATATAGTTTCTAAAGTACCCATCGGTAGCAAAAATCTTTTTTAAAGAATATATCGTAACCAAATTGACCAGTCAAAAATGTTTGCAGTAACTAAACACTAAGTCGAATTTGATTGAATTCTATAGATTTTTGTAATAATGAAAATTAATGCTTGTTATACAATATTAAATAAGTGAAGATTACATAAAGGAATTTTTATGCCTCAGTCATTGTCAGCAACATTGTCGATAAGAAACTTAAATTTTCCGCTTTCTATTTAAGTGTTGTTAACCGACGAACTGTGCTTCGTTTCGCAGCACTTATAAATCCTTAAGCAGTTGGCAAAATAGAGAGACCATTCCAATTTAAGTTGCGCATGCTCCAATTTTTTAATTTTTACCAATACCAACAATGTATCTGACGCAGCTCCAAACAAATCATGGTCGTTAAAGTTAATAAAAAGGGTATTCATTTATCCATTTCATCTAGAAGGACAAAAAAGACTTCAAGATTAATTGCCTAGTTTGCGTGAACAGGTTTTTAGTATATGTTCTTTTTTTTCTCATAAAAAATTCACCAATTAACTTTGCCTTTTAGATAGACGCTGTGACAGGCTACACCAGACAACAAAGTTTCTAGTTTTTGAAAGAAACATTTTTCCTTCAGAGAGAAAATCGTTCTGTGCACGAATAATCATGTTTACCATTTATAGTTTTTCCATTTGGTTAATATTCAAGCCATGATCTTGCCAGTAGATGGAAATGTTTTCGCCTCCTTTTATAGTCCATTGTTTTGACTCTTCCTTCGTCTTGGTCCTGAAGTGATGGACACATGTTTCATCCAATGCACTATGGGCCCGAGTGGCCAGATTTTTGCCAAAACCCCCAAAATAAAGTCAAAATTTGGACAAAATGACATTTGAGTATGATTTTGCACATATTAAGGTATCCTGTGCAAAAAAAAATATTAAATTATAAATAGTGGTTTTTAAGTTATTGGCAATCAAAGTTGACATTTTGTATTTTTTGAGCTTTCACGATAATTTACTGGCTACTTTGCTTTAAGGGTACCTCCGACTACCACTCGATATTTGATCGAAAAAATGTTTATAAATTTGTTTTACAACAAAATGTAACTCCTCCCGATTTTCGGAAATTGAATTTTTTATCTAAGAGTTTTTTTTTTTTTTATTTATTTATTTTTTTTTTTATTTATATTTCTATTTGCAATCTGTCATATGAGACAATCAGCAAACTTTATAATTGAAACTAAAACATAAATGGCAGGATTGATTGTGCTCTAGTGAGTCCAATCAATATACAACAATACTATTTTCTAAATGTTATTATACAACTATTATAAAAATCGATCTGGAAGGTCCAGAATATGAAATCTTTTCAGACGTCTAACCTCCATACTATTGTCTAGTAGGTTAATTGCCAGCGAGTTTTCATGCTTAGAAAGTCTCTCTAAATATTTTCGCGATAATTTGCTTATTTCATCTTTGATGTAAGGAACATTTAAGTCTTTGTGTATTTCCTGGTTGCTTACATACCAAGGAGCGCCTGCAATGTTTCTAAGAGGTATCGATTGATATCTTTGCAGGATTTCGATGTTTGAGGTGCTAGCCGTCCCCCAGAGCTGCATGGCATACGTCCAGACTGGCTTAAGGACTGCCTTGTATAGCCGAACTTTGTTTTCTAGGCTTATCTAAAGGTTGAAATTTAAAAATTGACCCCCAGGAAATTTGAAAATTTTATAGCATTCTTACAAAGATGCAAATCAAAAAATGTAAAAGTTATCAATCTTGGCGAAAAAACGTAAAAAATTAAATATGGATTTTTAAAGTTTTTTTTTTTGGAAATTAAAAGAGCATGCCAAAAAAATTATAACTTTTAAAAATCAGATTGATTGGTGGTGTCGTCTTTTTGTAATTGACTTGGAAAGCTGAAACTTTTGGGGCTATAACTGGGTATAGGCTATTTTTTCAATGTATATGGAGCTCATATCTACCTCTGTGTGAAATATGGTCCAATTCAATCAACAGTTTTTTTTTTAATTAGTTCCAATTTTTTTTTTTGTTTTTTTTTAAATTTTTTCCAGATTTGGTCTGGGCTATATCTATATCTTAAAAAAATCGGAGGATACTTTAACTTCCCAGAAAAATAGTTCAATCATTTAGGAACACGTGTGTAAAATTTCATATATATATAATAATTCCCTGACTGACAATTTTTTTTTGTCAGTCGCCCCTGGGCGGGACATGGGGATCTCTATTAATAACTGTTCAAAGAGAACAGGGACCTACAGTTTATAGCCGAATCCGAACGGCGGTGTCTTTAATTAATAGAGACTTTCTTTGGCAAATAGCGTCTTTGAGCTAGCGATGCCAGTGCTAGGCAAATGTACCAGTGCTACTGCGGGGATTCGAACCACCGACCTTCGGTTTGTAAAGCGAGTACGCTACCACTACGCTACGCTACCGAAAGCCACATATTTCATCACTTTAAAAAAATTATTATGGCAATGACAGATTTTTGGCCAAAATATGAAAATGTGGGACGACAGTGCCATGTTGTAAAAATATGAAACATCGTCAAACAACACATGACGGAAAAATTATCCGTCAATATATGTCCGATTTACCGCCCTTTTTCGAAATGCCTACACATTTAGCTAGCTCACGAGTTATGATGATGATGATGAGGTTCCTTTAACTCCTGTTGGAGCATAGGGCATGCACAAAACATTTCCATCTCGTTCTGATTCTTGCAATTAATTTGATTTCGCCCCATGATTTCCCTGATTCTTCAATTTCTTTTTGCAGGCTTCGTTCCCATGTTGTTTTGGGCCGCCCTTGCTTTCTACGGCCTTGAGGATTCCATTCAAGAGCTTGTCTGCATGTTTCGCTAGAATCTTTGCCCCATTTTCGGGCTTTGATTTCTGTTGGTATCGGTCGCACCTCGCATCTTCTGTAGAGATCGGCATTTGATATTGTATTGGGCCACCACATTTTTAGGATGTTTCGGAGACATCTGTTTACGAAGGATTGGAGCTTAGTGCTTATTAGTCGACTAATACTACTTTGTGAAATTTTTTCAACATTTCTGGAATGCTCACCTCTTTTAGTAGACCACTGCGATTTTCATTAATTAATCGACCTCTTTTAAACTCTGCCACCCGATATAAACTATCTAGCTGAATTTCAGAGAGTAGAATCCAGTTCGGTTTTAATATTGGTTGAACTAAGACCATTCAAGTGACAGTACGATGACTGATTTTTTCCATGTTAGAAAATTATTGTAATAAAGACAAACTACACAACTACCACACTTTTAATTTCCTTTGGACTTTTACCAACACTAGTATTTAACTACTAATAAGACCTCACAAAGGTCTGTATTCTGATCCTGTTGATCAGATTGTATTTCCAGGGTACCCATCTAGAAAAGTCGTTAAAATCAAAACAAAAGTACTAATGTAACCCTAAAGTACACATTATTTTTACAGTTTTTGTAGGTTGAGGGGAGGTTCTTTCAAATTTGGCCGAAAAGAAGGCGAAGTTTGGGAATTATTTGTGGCATGATGAAAAGACATACAAACTTCCTGTTTTGATTGTTAAATGCGATTTTTATTGTACAGTAAATGGACATTTTTTACTCGACGAAATTCATCGTCACCTTATTTCAGTTTTCCAGCCGCTTGTAGTGAACAAAAATTAAAAATGTTTTTTGTTTATTGAAATTAATGAAATTCTCTATGGCTTATATTAAATCAGAATGAGTTTTGACGAAAAATTAACTGAAATGTGGACGTTGGAAAAAAAATTTGTTTTTGTTTTTTACTTTTTTTGTGATTTGACCTTGCTTAAAAATAACAATTTAACAATTTTTCATGTATATTGTTAGTATAAAGTTTATATACTATAAACCATACAAAAAATTATATCCTTTCAAAAATGGTTTATTTGAAGGGAATCGGAATAATAGATCAAGAGCTATGCTTGAAATGCGAATGAAAAACATTCTTCCGAGAAAAACGCGTTTAATGTTTTTAGAAAGTGCGCTCAAGACGCTCTATTTCTATAAATATCGATCGCATCGGAAAATCCTTTCGTACACATATTCTACGAATATGTAGCTTTAATTTTTTGTTGCATGCCCAAGGGGCGTTGCAGACCATATGTTTGTAATGCCAAAACACTTGTTACAACCTCGTGATTGCGCCACGTTCTTTTTAGTCAAAAAATTTACTAATAAACTTATCAATGTTCATTCTGGGCAAAAAAAAGTTGGACATCATCGAACGGTAGCGAGCTCCTTTGACCGTAACGTTGTTGCCATCATCAGCTTTGAAGAAGTACGGTCCAATGATGCCACCGGCCCATAAACCACACCAAACAGTACATTTTTGTGGATGCATTGGCAGCTCTTGCTATGCTTTTGGTTGCTCTTCGCTTCAAATACGTCAATTTTGCTTATTGACGTAGCCATTCAACCAGAAATGCGCTTCATCGCTGAAGACAATTCTTCGATAAAAAGCGGATCTTCATCGATCATTTCCAAGGCCCATTCACCGAACACGGAATCAGCTGTATTTTGTATGGTTTTAAACCAATGTTCCATGTGGTCGAATAAAGTAAAATTGGTGCGAAATTTGGCCACAAAAGCTTGAATAGCCTGCTCAGAAGGTCGATTATGACGACCGTAAAATGGACGCAGTGCTCTAAACACATTTTTTACTGAGCACTATTTTTGGTAATAAAATTAAATAATTTGTAAATGTTGTTCGGGCGTAAGTCTTTCGATGATGAAATGGCAATGCTGAGTATTTTTGACTTTGACATACTATGTCATGAATCACGCGTGAGCTGTCAGAACAATCAGGTTGAAAAACCAAATAGCAAAAAAATCACCCTTTAAATCATTTTCGACTCAAATTTTGAAGAACACCAACGATGAGTGGTTTGGACTTGGAAAAAAAGAAATAGGCGTAACGAGTAAAGTTGTCATATTAATATTTTTTCCTTGAAAAATGGTACGGGATCTCGTACTATCAGGCAATATAATTCCGTGCGTACAAGAACGAACTTCATACAACAAAAAAAAAAAAATAAGTATATAAAATATAGTCAGCAAATTTTGTCTACAACCGCATACGTAGACGTCCAACGAAAAAAAAAATAGGGTTTCCTTCTAGTTGGAAGAAAAAGGATCAGCCAGAGCCGTCGAGAAAAAAGTATGTGCCCAGTGGTGACTATTGTCGGGCCCTTTTCCCGAAGAACTTAAATGTTTAATGCTTTTTTAAAACTAATCCTTTTAAAATATTTATTGCATAACCGTTTATTATTTGTTGTTTCTTGTGAACCGTTTGAGGAGTAGATGCCGCTTCATTAATTAATTTAATTATTTTTTAAAGTTTGGCGGACAACATTTTTATTTAAATGGGCGTCATCGTTATCGCGTTGTTTATAAAAAATAACACAAGTAATAGAAGGAAACTAAAATTCATGCAACAAAACAAAAAAATCCGAAAAATAACACATAAAAAAAAATACCACATTGCTTTAGTGTGTACACACTGTATGGTTTTAAAGCAATTACGTAGCAGCTCTTGTGCGGAGTCATTTTTGTTGGCTAAAGCCCCAACAATTAATATTTTGAGTTATAGCCCAAGGCCTTTAGCTGCCAGTGCTGTCTAGTAAGAGTTAACGTAGTTTTGTATATCTACTTAATCTTTAATAAATAAATAAAATAAATCTTTTGAGCATATCTTCTTTGAATTTCCTCTTCTTTCTCTGGAATCAACTTAAAAGGTAATAACTGCTGACAAACAAAATGCGTTGTTTTCCATAATATATTTTTGTTTATTACTTATAATTAACACTATTACTTTATCACAAATATTTTAAGCATTTTTACATAGATAGTTACAATGATGTATAGGTGTAGTTATATGTACAGGACATTTCGATCGAGGCTTTTCAGTATTTATGTATGTATATGTCTTAGACTAATGTAGTTACTTTATATGTTTTTTTTTTACGATCTAAATGCTTTGTTTTCTTTTTGAAAAATTCAACTACTACTTTGTATCTACAGCGGGGTTTATTAGTTTATAAATCGTGAGGAAGTTTATGTTTTCTATTTAATAATTAACTTAACATAATTCAGACAGAAATTGCAGATATGCTATACATTTTTCTTGATCAATTTTTACTCGTTTTTTATAATTTTTTATTTTTTTTTGGATTTTACATCTAAAGAATTATGCTGCATTTTTATTGATACTTATAATTAGAGGTAATTACTTAAGAGTACAGGTAAAACTTATAGCTCAAGTTGGGGACAGGAAAAAACATATGATATGACAAACATTTGAACACTTTTTGTTGTTAAGCGCTTGCTTCTGGCAATGTTTTATTTTTTTTTTAACGCTCATATTTAGCATAATGATATGCAAATTTATAACAATTGTTTTTTGAAGTATATTATTTATTTAATATGTTAAAATGCCACCAACAACTATTGGAACTGACTGTACGCGCTCAATATACTTTTATATTATAGATACATATAATAATATCGTTGTGTCATATACTAAATTATAATCATACCATTTATATGTAGTAAATTATCTATACAACCCTCAAAAGTGCTTCTTAACCTTGACACTGGACACTAAATAATAATTCGTTGTATGCTCAGGTCCAAACTTGTGTAAGCGTACTCAATCCAAATCGTTTAATTAAATTTATATACTTAACTTGTAGAAAGTTTTTTAGTACATAACTTGCAGCTATGTATGGGTATATAACAACTTGTTCTTGTTGTTGTTTTTGTTGTGTGTGTGTGTGTTTATCAAAATGTCAGTACCAGCTGGTAAATAATGTGGCCTGCAACAGGCCAATTGGCGTCTGGCGTTAGACCGTCACAAATTCAGATCTATAGACCGGTTAGCCGCCCATAAACCAGTTAAGCACCCCGTGGAGCAGCCGAGCTAAGCAGCCAAGTCGAGTCGAGTTCAATGTTTGCTACATAAATCATTTTATTAGCTTATTAAAAACTTTTCCATTTATTGTCATCATTTTGCGCTATCGTGCGCACAAATCTGCACCAAAAGTCCAACACAGTGCGGCAAGTCCGGGCCCAGGCTCCAGACTAACCGTGTCCTCGTGGCTTAACCCACAAGCGCCCACATTTATGGTGCTTTATGCCCATTCAATCGTTCGTGAGCTTATTATGGGGTTTCGTTTTCGTTCTTGAATATTTTGTATTTCGTTTGTGTGAGGGTTGGGGGAAGGGTCTCTTTTTTTTTTTGGTCGTGGGGGGGAGTTTCGCATATTTTTCTAAACTTTTCTTTATTGCTCACTTGTTGGTCGCTGCCATTGTTGTTGTTGTTGTGATTGTTGCTAATAGCAACGACGACAGCCTCAATGGCGGCTGGTCATATTTCCGCCTTGGACATTAAATTCAAATCTGCTTCATTGCTGATTTTTTTTTTTGAATAAGTTTTGTATACTCTGCAGCAGTAGGGTCAAGGGTATTATAGATAAAAGCAGACATGTTAATAAGACCATCGATTTGGATATCGACTGAGACGTGTTTGTCTGTTCGAAAGTCCGTCTGGTCATCTGTCAGAGGCTATAAGAGCTAGAGACACTATATATAAACAAATTCATATAAAAGTTTGTCGATGCATATTGATATCGACAAACAAAGAAGACTTTTATTTAAGTAACCATCTACCACCGAGTGTCTACGCAACCCCTACTCAACAAACTGCCGCAGAAACTGAATTTTTTTGTATATATGCTAATATAAGCTTTGTCGATCAAATTTGACACATAGACCTGTGTGAGACCTGTGTAAACAAGTTAATAAAGACATTTTTCTAAAAATTTCTCTACCACCGAGAGTTGCCATTAACCTTTTAACATATCGAACTTTCTTTGGTCAACATTGCAGGGTATGCCGCAGTCGTGCAACACTGCGACGGATTTTTTCTTGTTTCCTTTGCTATTTTTAGCGCGTGTTTAAAAGTTAAGTAATAGCAGCCAGTGCTGCATAAACTGGACACTGTGCAACGGGCGCTGAGCACGCAATGGCGTAGGACGTGTCCAATATAACTTTTCAGTACGTCAGAGTTTTATGGGCCACTTGGCATTACACGCAGTTGAGCTATTTGGTAATTCGATATGCTTAGACTGTTGCTTTGACCTGGCTTTGATCTTGGGCTACATTTGCATTTATTTGGTCAACAGCAGTTCCAAATAGTTGTGGTTTCTTGGGTTGGGTTTTTAGCAATAGAATGCATTAAAAAGAGTGTGTTTGTGGATATGTGTTGCCTTTTTGGTAGCAAAAAAAAGTAGGCGCTATAGATTTAACAACTTGCTTGGAAGTACGCGTTACGTACGCCTAGGCGGCTAGACGACGGCTTGTTTACATATATACTTTATATATAAAGTTAGCTTATTAGTATGTCTGTGTATATACTATAGCAGCTACAGGCGTTACTTGCTTTAGCATTAGTTTACAACTACAATTACAATTATGCTATAACATGTACAAACAAACACATACACTCACATAACATCGACAAAAACATCGACTATTTACTAGTACATTTCATTGTCAGTTAGGTCTAAGCGTAAGGCTAAAAGTTAATGCTAAATACAAATAATGCAGTCGCCATTTTGGCTGCTGCTGATGCTGTATGCACACAATACACGGTGGAGTTGGAAAATTATCGATAGATCGATTAACATCGTTGTCCAGCAAGTTGATGCTACAAACTAACGATATATTATAATGGCATGGTGTTTCAAGTTGCACCGATATGGTTATACTATCATTAACTATCGATAGTTTCATCGAATTAATCGACATTTCCTAACATTGGTTTTTCCGCATGTCTAATTCATCGTATGACACCATTAACTATGAAGTCGGTATTGTTTTTGTTACAATATGCGTTTTAGTATAGTTGCTAGTGTTAATTATTAGTTTTTAACTATTATTATCATTGTAAATAAATAAAATAAATAAAATACATATATGACAAATCGGTGGCATATTATGATAAAAATGTTGGCGATTTCACATTGTGCCAATATGCAATCTAAAAGTACTTGAAATATGACACTTGAAGAATACTAAGAAAATGAAACAATTTAATTTTAATTTAACAATTTTGCAGTCCTTTGCTGACACCATATGACAGAAAATTTTCTAAGTGGCGACACATCGTATGTAAATGTACAAATAATGAAAGAGTACACAAATAGCCATAAAATGACGACAAGCAATACATTTCCAATATGTTGCCAGTGGATGAAAAATGCTGCCACGATATGACAGCAAATTTTCTTAAATGCTGAAAGGGAACAAAAATGTCAATGTGACAACCTTAGCAAAAATTTTACTTTCATTTCTATAGTGTCAGAATAATCGATAATCGCCATCGGTAAGACATAATTGAAGTGATGACAATCACTTATAGCCTCTATGGCTAAGAAACAAAATATTCTATCAACAGTTTTTCCATTTTCACTTGCATCAAATAATAATCAAAAAATATTTCAAACAAACGCTTTTCTCTATAAAGCTATCGATAATTCTCCCGCTTCAATATGCTGTACATATATCTCACTAAATATGTGTGTGCTCTCAATTGTTCTAGTTTGTGCGTAGGCTGCTCGCTCTACTCAATTGGTTTTTTTTTTTTGTTTTATTGGTGCGCCAGTCTTTTGTTTATGCCAGGATGCTCAAAGCTCCATTCAGCTAGTTTGCTAGCTTGCCTTAGACGCAGCTCTCCGGTCCGGGCAGCGTGTCCGTAATAATATGATTGCGTCCGGCATTTGATTTCTGTGTTATGCTGTTCAATTGCGAAGGCGACAAACCGCTTGTGCCCGCAGCAGCGCCCGCACCTATGCCCATAATAGAACCCAATCCCATGCCTTTGGGCAGCGTCATATGCGTGTGCAGCGCTGGCGACATGGCTGCTGCCTTGCTTAGATTATAGTCAATCAGACTGCTGGTGGTTAGATAGTCCGCTATGGTTAGCTGCTCACCAGGCACACGTTGCTGCAGACTATGTGCCGCGGGCTGCGTAGAGTTAGCAGCGCTGTGTGGCAGCGTATGATGCAAGTGTTGTCCATAGTGCCCGCCGCCATTGGCCAGCAGCGGGTGACTATTAGAGTTATTGGCAGTGCTGCCGCCCGAGCTGAGCGTGCTGCTGCTGCTGCCTGCACCAGCTGCTGTGGCATAGCTGTTGTTGGACATGCTGAGACCCAGCTGCTCATAGCGACTGAGTGAGGGCATGGCATCGTAGAGCAGTGGCGCCGGCTGATAACTTTTAGCGACTGCTGCAGCAGCTGCTACATTGTCGCTTTCCAGCTTGAGTGTGCTCGATTGCGAGGGCGGACTGTTCAGGTGCGGCGCATTGACATCCTGTCAAGGAAGTGTTGCAATAAGTTAAATGGTTGCAGTTGTTGTTGTTAACTAAAACTTACATAGTCCGTTTGGGCCACAGCCGTATAGTCCGTTTTATGGCTACCTGGCTGTGTATTGACGCCGGAGCCGCTCCCATTGCCGCCCATAAATAAACCACTTGGCCGATTTCCCAGCGGCGATGATGTGTCACTGCCAGTTGCACTTTTTTGTGCGCTCAATATGTCCGGCTGCTTTTCAATGCCCTGCTTCAGCGTATAGGCCACGACAAGTCGCTGATGGCCGGCACCTGTTTCCAATGGCGCGGTGACAGTAACATCCATGCCTGTAAAAGCGTAGTTTAGCACCTGGTACTTCACAGCTCTGGCTAAGTTTAATGCCACTTACCCAAGTGCTTGTCCTTGTCGTCGCACATATTACGCCCGCCTTGACAGCGGCGTCGACGCACGGCTATGACCACCACAAAAAGCACGGCTATGCCCACGGTAAAGAGCGTGCCGGTTAGTAGTGCGGCTAGTGGCAATATGGATAGACCCAGGCGTCCATCTGCAAATGTCAAGCATAAATATTGTTATACTAAATGTTATGAGTGGCAGGAAGTGTGTGGCACATTCGTTGGCAGCTGTGACAAGCCAATAAACTCGTCGATGCGCACTTGAAAGTTGCACGCACAGCGCTTTTGCTGCCAATGCTAACAATTTTATGCCACTACGCTACATGCCCCACTACGTAGCATTTGGCTCAGTGAAGTTGCCAATAAAACGCATGCCGCATGTCAAGTGGCTAACAGCAGCTTCAACTATTTATGTGCCCAACTGAAGTTGTAAGTTCTGTTCTTGTTGTTTTTTTTGTTGTTGTTGCAAGGGCTTTAATGTAAAATTCAATTAAAATCGCTTTGCCACCCGCTTTGGGTGGCTCTGAGAGTGGTGTGACTTGTACGTGGAGTGTTATTGAATATGCATTACGATTGCCATAAATATTGCGTATACGCCGCATGTCTAGGTATTTAACATGCCACAAATCATGCGCGCCTGCGGCTATGCAATACAGAATTTCAATGAAGCAAACACACACACCAATACACACAAAATTTGTAGCCTCCTAAATGTTTTTAGACTGCATTTGGCTTAACATTCAAATAGGGCATCAGATTCACATTGGGATTGGCGTTGACGTCGTCATCGTCGTCATGCTACCGCTGTTCGACGCTTGCTAATTTATAAACCTGTGCTGCTACTCTGCTCCTCGCCTGCAGCTTCTACCAAGTCCACAAAGTTTTGCAAATCAATAAATATTATTTTTTTGTTTTTTTTGTTTTTGTTGCGCCAAATGTTGACGAAATGGCGCCGCGGGTAAAATTGCTCATTTATGCATGGCTGCGTTTAGACACGCATACATCCATACATATACCAGGACACAAACAGAGGGACGTACACACAAGGACATATATTATTACGTTGATTTGTACATGTGTTGTAATTGTTGGCACATGACTTTTGAAAAAAAAGTTCCATTTCAGCCATATTATATGGATTCCCTATAACTGCTTTACATAAACGCCATGCCGCAGCTGTTGCCCCTTAGGCTGTTAGAGTTTATACGAAAAAAATCTCATATTAATTGTATTTGGAGTGTCAACGAACTAATATATAGCACTAGTTCGGATTGTTTTTCATACGATTTATAAATCGTTTGGATTGTGAGATTAAAGTTGGCATAAAATATTTTCTAATTAATTGCATTTTATAAGTCAACAAAATTTTCATCAAAAAATTACTTGTACCAAAAAACTTTTGCTGGCAGAGCATATATAGCACATATAATATATTTGCGCAAAAAAGAAAATTTTGCTTTTTTGTAAAAGTTCTGTAAAAGCAATTAAGTAATATAGTTTTTTTTTTGTAAAATATTACTTCGTTTTGAGAACTTTATTCGTTTGAACTTGGGGAAAGAAGAAGAAGAATACAAAATCTTTGGTTCTACTTATGCAGGGGATGCAAATGTTAAAAACAAGCCAAAACACAAACTTTAAACACAATTTTTATGCATTATGGCAAAAGTATTCACATTTTTTTAATAATATATTTACGTATAAATATAAATATATAAATTAATTACATTTACATTACATTTTTCGAATGGACAAAAATGAAAAAGAATAAAAAAACTTTCATTATACTGTTTATACGTAAACAAATATGGAACCATGAAAAAAAAGAAATATATATGGTATTGTCGATCGATTTTGATAAAATTTGGAACAGAGCTTGAGAACTCTAAAAAACTTTCCAATGCCAAATTTAGTAATGATATCTCTTTAAAAACAAACGAATTATTCATCTAAAACTTTAGGTTTTAAAACAAATTTACATTTTTCACTTTTTACAAAAATTCCTTTTATTTTCCATTTTTTTCTCTGATTTTGATAAACAACAGCTCATTTTCTTCGTAATCGATCAAACTTTACGAGCCATAAAAAAAAAATGTATGAACAAGTTTTTTAAGATTTTTGAATTTACGTTCGATACAGAATTTTTTTTTAAAACTGCTAAAAATTACGAAAAATTCATATAAACATAAATAGCGTCGAAGCCTTAAATTTGACTAAAATATGATTCAAGCATAACCGATGTGTAATTCAATTATCAACAGTTTAGTAATCAAAATCAGTTTAGTACAACCAGAGATATTTGCTTTTAAGTAAAGATAGTTTTTTTTTAATTTCGAAAAATGGATTTTTCAAAATATCTCGAAATCCTTTTCATGAAAAAATTGTTGGACTTAATTTTGTGGTTTTAGCGTGCCATTTTACTACGGAAATGACTAAAACATGTTGAGGATACCAAAATTTTTTAAAATTTTTAAGCTAGTGTAATTAATCTAAAAGATAGATATGTCAAGGAAAACTGAGACTTATCTGGGATTCAAAAAGTACAACTCAAAGCTTATAGTATACTGCCCCAGCTTTTGCCAAAATAGGAGGCAAAGGAGCCTATTTTTCGTTAAAACGAAGATGTTGTATTTTTGAAGTACATAGACTTTTATAATTTTTGCCTATTTTCAAAAATTTGATTTTTTTACATTTAGCGAAAATCTATCATCCAGAATTTTGTATGTATGCGAAAATATTAAATATAATTTGATAAAAAAGGGTTGGTCTGGCAAAAATAATTTGTTGGGTCATTTAACACTAAGTTTTTTTTTATTATTTATTCGAGTTTTTGTTATTAGAAGTACTGAGGCGAAAAATTTTGTCTAGCAATTTAATTACTTCAGGTACGACCAGTGTGTCTCTTTTAACGAAATGTGGTATTTTTCTGGTATGTCTGCTATGCTTGTGGTATTCTGTCAAATTTTATTGTGGTAGAAACGATAACCATAAAGCTTAGCTTTTCTGGTTTTAAATTCCGAAGGTTTAAAAGTGCAAAATTAGATATTAAATTGTCATCAACGTCTATCATAAATTAAATGTTGTGTAAATACCGCGATAATCGTCACAGAGCAAAAGTTGGAATATCTGGGAGAACCCAGATAAAGAAGAGCAAATTTTTAAATAAATTAATATTGCGCCACAAATATTTACAAATATAAATATGTATTTACAAAATATCTGGCAATTTTAAAAAACAATATTTTTTTATAATTTAGCTTGTATTGCGGCACCCTAAAATAAATAATAAATAATTAACGTATTTATGCTAGTAAATGATTCAATACGATTCTTTCTAGTCGTGATTATTTTTGCTTTCAAAATTGAATTGAACAGCTTTTTAAATTTTTCCCCAAAATTATAGGGCAACACTGTTTTGTTCGGAACACTGCGTACAGCTTTAGTTAGTGTACGAGACAGTTTTTAAGATATTTCTATAAAAGAAATAAATGTTTTTGCTTGAAAGAAAATAGCTCGATGAACTAAGAGACGTTTGCATTGACGTCAACTTGTAGAATAAATTTAATTGCTGTTATAATGAGACAGTTTTGCTTATAAATGTATTTTTTTCTGTATCGTTGACTATGAGTCATTCATACTTTTTCAGCTGAGCTGTCAAAAGAAATAAATGATTTCTTTTTGAATTAATTTTAAAACTTAATAAACTAATCAGCAGGTGTTGCATTCATTATAAATGCATTCAAATTGATTCACACACACATTCATTGGAATTTGTACGGCAACTTGTCGAGCTTAACTGTTAAGTATGCGAAAAGGAAATGCGCGAAACAAAAAACAAAAGTATGCAATCAATTGCCAAATAAAATGTGCCAACAATACACAGACAATTGAAACTGATAGCAGCCCAGAGCTGAAAATAAAAAAAAAAATTATTATATAAAGACGAGGTAGGAAAAAATTTAATTTAAATATAAGCAGAGCAGCGTAATGAAATTTTCACACTTGTGCAAATATTTACCAATAAAACGAAGATGAGTATGGCAACGATGAGGACAAAGATGTGGGGTAGGATATGAAGATGGCTATGGAGCAAGGACTTTCGGGCAATTGCAGAGGCGAGCATGGTGTAGCGAATGGGCAGCAGGGGAATGCATTCACGCATGCCCCCAGTTAAGCAGATAAGCCAGCCAACCAGCGAGCCAGTCAACCAAGCAAGCAACCTGTGCAACACACACGCCATAACATGGCAACACATACGAGCATAAACAAGGGTCAGGTTTGGGGGCTATGGCACAGGCTAAAAGGTGGAGGTAGCAACGAAGTTGTCCTGCGTGTTGCTCATAAGCCAATTGTTTGTATGAGCTCGATCCACCCGCCAGTCGTACTTCCGGTATACGTAAAACCAGCGCCTTGCCCCTTTCACCTGCCACCAAGCGCACCAAACTCCGGCTGACTGCGTCTTCTTATAAGCTTAATTCGATTTAATGCTCCCGTTTGTGATATAAATGACTCGTTGAAATGATGAAAAAGTGGATTGGTTAAAATGTATTGGGAATAAGCGCGTCTCATACTCGTATGTGTTTATGTTCCTTCAGCGCTGGTGTTTGTTCTTCGGTTTCGGTTTGGCTGAGCGAGAATGCGTTTACGTTTACACAAAGTAAGCATAAATAAAATGTTGTTGCCATATATATATACGTGTGTGTGTGTGCGGCATTCCACTATGCCAAACAATGTAAGAGCCAACAACAGTCGAAACATCTATCGCTTCAGTCGCCATTTTCATCATGGCGGCCGCTGTTGTTGCAGCCATCATGGCGGCCGCATTTCCTGCCACTCAGCCAAGAAACCAGTCAGCCAGGCCATGCAGCCAGTGAGCCACTGAAGCAACCAGCCAGCCATCTTCCAGCTTTCCAGCTCATTCTTTGCTTCGATCTGGCTTGGCTCTTTGTGTGCATATAAAAAAAAATGTGGTACAGTCGAGGCGGTGCCCGACAGTGGAATACCCTGTACCTTTTGTGTCAAAAAAGTTTTTCCTGCATATTCCATCTAAGAACTTTCCAATTGGAATTTTTTTTTTTTTGGTGAAAATCGATATTTATACCTATAAGTTCCCTAAATTTTTACCCATTTTGATGAAACTCGAAAGTTACAACAAAGAACTTATTTAAAGTATACGGGGTAAGTTTCAAGTCGGTATGTTGAGGGGTGTGGGAGAAAACACGGTAAATGGATTGCGGGGGGTGGGGGGACCGCATCGATAAAATTTGGATGTGGATTTGTTCATTAGAGCCACATGAATGAGCTTACCAAAAATTGTGATTCTAGGTCACTTGTAGCCATAATTGCGTAGAGTCAAATATTGCCGCAGTTTATTGGCAAGGGGAGGTGAAATTTGCACATTTTTGACTATAACTTTTGTTGTATTTGTCCGATTTTGTTAATTTTTTACACATAGATGCATGTAACTATAACGCATCGCTCTGTTAAATTTCAGATAAAAATACTAAACGGTGTGGCTAAAAACCGCGAAACTCTACTGCGGGGGAACGGGGGAAGATATTGACATGATTCGACAAACTTCATCTGCTTAGGAAATATGCGCACCAGCTGGTAAAGTTTCGTGTCTCTAGCTCTTATAGTCTCCGAGATCTAGGCGTTCATACGGACGGACAGACGGACGGACGGACGGACGGACGGACGGACGGACGGACGGACGGACGGACGGACATGGCTCAATCGCTACCCGAGGTTATGATAAGCATTTTGGTATAAAGGACTTGGGGTCTGCCACGCCTCCTTCTGTCCGTTACATACATTGCACAAATCTAGTATACCCTTTGTACCTATAGGTACAGGGTATAATAATTTTATTTTACTTGACTGTATGTACATTTCTGCTTATATTTTAATACTCTTTGCGTACTTTAAGGCATTGTAAATTATTCAAGCAGTTGGCAACAAGCTAAAGCAGTTGTTAAAGAGATAAGAGTTGGTAAGTTTTCTCGGAAAAATCTATCTGTTCTTTGAGAGAAATAAAGCGTAAGTTTTTAAGATTTGGCTTTTAGTATTTCTCTGGATTACTGAACATTTATACGCGGACCACTCCCTATTAAATCATTATGTAGGTAAAATTTTTTTTGCGGAATATTGTAATTCAAATTTTTTAATTTTTTGGTTAAGCGATCACTCAAGTATTATTTGATGATAAATGACTTACTAAAATCTTACATTTGTAACAATAGCATAAAGATACAAACATTAAAAAAATTTTATTTAAGTTTTAATTTATGTCTGTTTTTAAAAAATTTTAGCTTCGAATATAAGCAGGAAAAAAAATTCCTAAATCACAGATATGCAAAATTTAAAACCATTTTTTTTAAATTGAACAATTTGAATTTATTCACCTGCAGTTTACTTCGGGACTGCTTAGTCCATAACCCTTAAACAGTAATAGAAAAAAAATTTTTTAATTTTCCTTTTTTTTTTTATAAACTACGACGATAGGCAAACACGATAACCAAGAAACCTATCAATTTACTCAATTCCATTGTTCAATGATATAAAATATGAAAACTTGGACATCATTTTTTTTTCCGAGTTCGTTGTATAGTAACTTTAAGAAATTAAACTAAACTAAACTAGAATGTATAACTCAAAAAAAATATTTTGTTTTTTCATAAATTTTATTTTCATGTGAGTTGGAAAATAAATTGTTTCTGTAGAGGATAGAGAACATGCTTTAGTAGTCACTACCCTGCAGTTTGGTCGTTCAGGCCTGAAAAATTCAGACCTGAATTCAGGCATGAAATGTAACTGAATGCTCATGGCTTTGTATGAGAAGCAAGGACAAATATATAATTTCTATTTCTATCTCTTTCTTTTGACAGACAAGCAAAGCAAAAAAAAATAAGCGAAGAAAAATATGAAAAGTCAACGGCGTGTGCTTTGTGTGCTTTGACTTAACATTTGCCGATTTTTTAAAAAATTCATGTCTGATTTCAAACCTGACTTTTCAAAGTCAATCTGCACTGAATTCATAGCTGATTGTTACGGCTAAGGTTCAGACCTGAACGCCTAGGACATGTATGTGTTAAATTCAGTGACAAATGAATGCGTAGATTCATGGCTGGTACTGAAAATTCAGGCATGATTTCATGACTAATTCAGGACTGAACCGAACTGAAGGGTAGAGATAGAATTTATTTTCTCTACGTAAATTTTAAGTAAATTTAAATTTTTAGATTTTAAGAGACTCAAATCACGCAGAGATTACAAAATTTTTATATCTTTCGTTTTCTTCTCTAAAAACCACAAAAATGCATATATTAAATATTTTCGGTAAATTGCCGAACAATCAATATAACTTTTCAACAATATTTTTGACACATCTAAAATCGATACTTCAAATAATGCGAAACAACATAGTTTCGCAGAGGTGTGCTGTTTTGCCTTAGGATTTTTTTTTTAAAAACTTTTGAAAAACTCTCTCTCATATTGAATATGAATATTTCAAATAACGCGAAACAATAAAGCTTTTCAGGGGTGTGCTGTCTCCCGATAGTTTTGGCTTAGTATTTTTTATAAATTTTTTTGAAAAACTCAGTACAAAGATGCATTTTCAAAGATTTTAGAGATCTTTATTTTTGTATTTTAAGCTGCTCGCAGTTTTGAAAACTGTTTATGGTAGGGTAACTCTAGCAAATCGCTTTAGGATTGAAATTCAATTTAAAGTGGTTTCTGCCACAAAAGTCACCACTGAAATATCTAAATTAAATATTTATGCCAAAGTACCAATAAATAGATGTAGTTTTTTTGACTGTATTTTTTTTCCAACTATCGAATATGAGTATTTTAAATAGTACGAAAAATTCCATTTTAATGTTTGATGAGCAATTTCCAAAGCCCTTAAACATTATTTCTTTTGGGCTTCTTCTTCTCTTATTCCCTTAATTCCTTGAGGAGCATAGGGCCTCTGTAAAGCATCTAAATCGTATCCGGTTTTGTTTTTCTTTTGGGCTTAATTTTTTTTGTTAAATGCTGTTTGGATCATGGTCCCTCTAGCACATCGGTGGTTTGCTTTTGGCCTAATTTTCAATTGAAAAAAGTAGCTGTCACAATCTTTTCGAACTTTAACGCGATTATAAATAGGATAACTCCCTTAGGCTCGATTTACTATGGATAAGTGACCAAATTACATTCTTGCGTGTACTTATGATGGAAGGAATTATTTCTTAATTGATAAATTTTTAAATATGCACCTTCCAACAGTGGTATTTAAATTTTTTCAGTATCAATCAAAAAATGTAGGCTCTGCCTAAAATTGGTATAGAACTATAAGCACGTAAACGAAGCTTATTGGATCCCAATTTGTTGCTTGATTAGAGCATTAGAAGTTCGTTGAACCCACAAATTTTTGCCCTTATTTTGTAATTCTTTATTTTTTCGCACATGCTGCCTTGCACCGTTGTCTTTTGGGATATTTTATTCAGATAAGACATGTTTAATGTATTTTATTCTTGTCTTACAGTAATCGTTTATATTTTGTGTTGTTTTCCAGCACCGACACCACATCGACGTCCAAACCCAAACTCGAACCCAATATTCCAAACCATTGCCTGCTAGCTGTTTGGAACTGTCTGGCAGTTGGGTTCCTTGGTCGCTGGCTTCGTTGGTTGACTGGCTGGCTCAGTGTCTGTTTCGTTTCCGTTGGTGTCGTGTGATGTGTTGTTACCTTGACGCCGGTAAGTAAGTTTCAGCTGCTGTGTGTGTCTGTGTGTGTGTTTGGAAGCCCTGGCATGCTTTATATGGCTGGGATAATGTAACTCCTGGGGAATCTCTGTGTGTCAGTTTAGCATAACAAGATATTTCTCTCACTCGCTCGTTTTTGTTGCTTTTCTACTGCTTGCATTTTTTTTTTTTTTGGTAAAACATGAAATTGATTATATTTACATTAATGCGGCGTCAACCGTTGTAAAATGTTGTAAAATGTCGGTGCTGGCTTAGGTGGTAGGTACCCCAGATCCTCGCTACCCTCTAATGCTGCTATATACCCCCGCTAGTTGTCGACAAAAAGCTTTTAAATTTGCCATGGCGCAAATATTGACACTTGGTGAATATTGCATTTTTACTCTATATTTAGGTCGCACATATACACAGATACTCACACACACACGCACACAACACACTTCTATACATGCACATATACTTATACACAGATACAGCTTAGGGAACTCACACATTATGCTAGCAGATTTAATCGAGTCCTCTGGGCATACATATAATATATATATATATGTATATATATAATGTGACCAAATAACCGTTACTTTCGTTTCGCCTCCGCCTTAAATAATAGCCAAGAAACTAACTACAATGTACAAGTATGTGTGAGTGTATCTATATGTACGTTTGTATCTGCGTGTGCATTAAAGAGATGATTGAGTGGATTTGTTGTAAGCATCAATTGATTGCCTGGGCCGAACACAAATATGCAATGGTAGAGATAAACATTATTGTCTTGCCAGGATTTAAACATAGTAATTCAATAGTCATCTTACACTTAGGTTGACTGCAGTAAGTTATTAGTGGCTTAGACTGCTTGAAACTGGCCACTATTTATAAGTAATGAGAATTTATTCATTTAATTAAGAAGAGTTAGTTCATTTAAGGGTAAAGTGTGTGAGATGTAATGATTGACGGGTAAGACTGGATGGAAGTAGAATAGATAGGTCCTAATTATGCTTAAAGATCGTACTTGTAGTAGTTGTGGGCAGGGGGGGAATCCATAACGAAGTCTAGTGCACTGGCCTTCTTCAGAGAGATCATGGCTTAAAGAGCATCAGTGAAGAATGTCCAGTAAAAAGAATTACTGCCTTTGGCATAGAGGAAGCAAAGGTGGGTAACTGACGAAGTAAATGGTGGTAGTAAGGTTCAAGAGAGAATGTAGGGCACAGGCGGAGTAGTTGAAAGTAATGCAGTTTCTTCTTCTTCAGAATGGTGGGTTCATAGTGACCGCCAATGGTTTGTAATTAAAAAATATCAACATGACTTTGTTCATTAGCCTCACATGAGGCACTTGAGAAATTTTTTTATCTACTGCTAATATGAAATTCTAACAAACTTCACCTGTACCAGGAATATGCGCAGCTTTTTGTCCAACTTGAGATCACAGCTCTAGTGGTCTCCGAGAAGGTTGGAAAGACAGATAGATAGACTTCGTTATAAACAATTTCAGGACTATTATGTACTCTTTTTTCTATACCCGTTATATAAAACTGTTTGACCGGACTGATTCATTTATTTATTGGCAAACACAGTCCAGATAGAGGTCTGAAATTTTGCATGGACTTTTGATTTATGCTAAAAAGGAAGAGATTTGTGTATTTAATTGTGGAATTCTTTTTGTCATTACATCGACCACAAAATTAAATAAATTTTGAATAGCTACACCACTAAAAGTGGAAAGGGTATCTAGTATCCTGCAATACTCTGAACAGCAAACAATTTGGTTAACGTTCTTGGATGAGGAAAAAAAATTTGAAGCTATTTCTTTGGCTGCATAAAATTTGAAAATCGGCTTGAAAATATCTTAAAATCAAATAAATTACTGCCTTTTAATAACAAGTTGTCCGTTTGGAGCTTCTCAAAGTAAGGTACTGCTGGAGAATCATTGTTTGTTTAGTCTTTAATATTTTAACGAAACTGTATTGTTATCTTTCCTAAAAGGCTTTAAAATTGGAAAAATATTATTGAAAATCGAGGCGTTAATGTTGACTTATCGAATCATGTTATCTCTATCCATTGAGCTCATTTTGAGTTCCGTGGTCCAATGCATACGCTGAATAAAGTTTCAAGGGCTCCCATATCTCCTGTTTCTCGTCCTACGGTCTACTTTTTCACTTGGATTCAGTTTATTTTTTGTTTTTGTTTTATGTTGGGCCTCCGTTTTAGCCAACTGAATTTTGCAGTTTAATCCCAAATTTTGTAAGAACCCAGGACTTTGTGATTAGGGACGTTTTTCGTGGCGCCACCTATATGTGGCTATAGGCTTCAAAAGATACATCCTTTGCAGACCAAATTTCAGTCTAAATTTCATGACATTTGGAATTATGGAAGCGGAATTATCGCGTTTTAAGTGACAGTATGTTTGTGTCATAGGTACAAAAATGAGCTTTTGACTTCTCAAAAAGAGATTTCTCCATTCGGAACTAGGGAAATGGAATTGGGAATCTTCAAAGATTCGATCCATCGCATTTGCGGCGGATTTGGAGGAATGCGCAAAGAATCTGGTTCCAAGAAGAATTGTTCAGCTCTTGAGCATTAGAAAACAAATATTTGGCAGAGATTAGCTCGAAAATGCGCAGCAAAATAACATCGAATATAGAATCAATAAAATAATGACGAGCAAAAAGTTTATTTTTCACATTTATATTCCATGACTAATGTTGTAACAACAGGCTACAAAATGAAATACGAATCCGAAAAATATATGTTAACTTTCCGACAATGAAAGTGGATAACCCTTTATTATATTCAACTTCTGCTCATTGCAGTGCAATTTATAAACTAAAAACAATCAGGTAACAATGCAATTTTTGAAAAGCTGCATCAAATTGCTTGTCAAACAAGTTTTTAAAACGCCGCTCACATACAGTTTACACTTTTTACCTCGTCTACATGGGGGAAAAAAGATAGAAAAAAAAAAACGCCGAGCAAGAAAGTTTCAAAGAAAATTAGCGTCAAACTTGAATAACAAAGCTTGAATAAGAAATCTTTACAGTGCTTGGCACTACTTTGCCGAAGAATGGAAAGGATTGGGGCCGAAAGGCAGCTAGCGACCCCAACGTAAACAAAACTCGTTAAATAAAAGAACAATTGTACTTGGAAAAAAAAAAACAAAACTAAAACGGTTAAGAAGAATATGCAAATACTTGAATGACTTTTTAAAGGTGAAATGGTGCTTAAAAAGCAATGAATGTCCCCAGTGCACAAGTTTTTTCCAGTGTTGCATACTTTCAGGGGCGTCCAACAGCTGGCAACAACAAACACAAATACACTCAAGGGCAAAAAGCAGGGTTTTAAACCGAGCAGACCAAGTAAAAACTTTGCACACGCTGCTGGTGCCATTTGCATTGCTTTTAAATAATTAAATACAATGCAAATGAAAATATTAAACGCAACAAAAGGAGCAAACATAATTTACATGTCTGCCATATTTTTATGCCCACTATGGCTGGCTTACTGAACTCACCTGAACGCTTGTCCGCCTCATTAATGGGCACATTTTCCAACACTATGGGCTCCGAGCGACCTTTTTGATTAACACTGTAGACCACCAGATGCAGCGCCGGATGCGCATCGGGATAGTAGTCCATGGGCGTAAGATCTGTAAATGGCAGACAATGCACATTAGTCATAGCGTAGTACATAGTTAGTTGACCTGGCCATTAATTTAAAACTTTTGCTACAAACTTTATTAAGTAAACATGCATTTAATTAACACATCCACTGATGACTCCCGACTGGACATTTGTGAATTGTGGGAGGTCCAAACTTGAGCCAGCAGCGCATAAAATGAAAAACTTTTTTTATATACGCGCTTACATCAAAAGTTTTTGTTGCCACAGAGCTAGATAAAAGCAGCTCATTAAATGCCATACCATGTGAAATGTATTGTCTGTGTGGCAGGCATTGCCAATACGCAACATTTGGCTGCCACATAGCTGCCAGCGTCCGTGCAACGTCGTTAACACGCTTGTCTAACTAATCGTGACTTTACGCTTCGCTTGACTTTGCAAATAAAATGCACGAGCGTTGTTTGCAGGGGAAGCGGCGGCGACAAGAGGCAAGAGGCCTTTAGTCATCGATAAGCAGCACAAAAAGCTGCTGCTGTTGCAGCTTTTAAGGGAAGATTGCTGGCGGTTTGGGGCAGCATTGGTTGCCTGCCAAGTTGCAAGTTTAATAAGCCAAAATTTGGCTCATTACCTCAATGCGCAGCATCAAATCTTTATCAAAAGCATTTTATTTTTTTTTTTTAGCTATGTGGCAAGCCTAACCTATCAGCTTGCTATTAAGGTGTTTTAGCTTTAACATATAAATCTTCTGTTTTTCAACAGCTTAATTCAAATTTTTGGCACTGTCTTCGTTGCCAGACGATTTAGTCATTTGCCGATTTGCTGGCTACCCCTGCTCTGCGTTTTCCATTGTGAGTTCCCAGTGGTAGCAGCATTCACCCAACTCCCTTTGGCATAAAAGTTTTGCTGACTTGCTAAAATTCATTACAACAAACAACAAGCAGCAGCAGGAGCAGCAGGGAATATGGCTAAGTCGCTGCTAGCCTCAACTAATTAATCTGCGTGGCGTTCTATAGTTGGCTTGCAACATGCCCCAACCCGTGTACCCGTACCCAGACTCCAGTCGAGTAATTTGGCTTGCTTAACTTTTTGCTCAGTTTGTTACTTTGATTTGTTTTTGTTTTCTACGCGCGCTAACAATTTTCATGCCTCGACACCCCAACCCACTAGGCTAGACTATTCCTAGTCCCACATAAAAGTCAGAGTCTTTAGTTTGCGGCTTTGCATAGTGGTGAAAATGTTGTAATGCCAGCGCCTTAGCGCCCCCCCACATCCTCTGGCGCTGGCAAGTGGTAGCAAATGTTCCACCCCACTCTTGTCGCAATTTGTATGCAGAGCTCAACTAGCTCAACAAGAGGAAAAAACGAAGAAGAAAATTTGTGCCGCCTCATTTAAATATAATAATTTATAAGCGCATGTAATAAACACCAACGCTACAGTGAGTTACGAAAGAGTTTTGTTCTCGTCCGGTTTGCTCTGGACTCGACTGGTCAAGCCAAACACCCGCCTGACTTGGAGTTGGTCTACGTTAATTGCTGCAGTTCTTTAGTTCAACACTGGGAAAAAAGGTTTCAAATTTCTCTCGCCAAAAATTATTTTTATACCCTGTACCGTATGGTACAAAGGGTATATTGTGTTTGTGCAAGCCGAAAATGTATGTAACGTACAGAAGGAGAAGTCGGAGACCCCCCAAAGTTACCTAAAGTATGATCAGAGTGACTAGAGAAGTCGATATACGCATGTCCGTCTGTCTGTCTGACCGTCTGTTCGTCTGTCCGTATGAACGCCTAGATCTCAGAGATGGTAAGAGCTAGAGCAACCAAACTTTCAGATAAGATCCCTTATTAATCCATAGGAGACAAGTTTATTTTATTTTTTTGATATCGGGACTACATTATATAGCTCCCATAGGGGTGTTTCAGAGGACCTCGAAAAAAAGCAAAAGTTTTCGATGGATAATTCGTTTGCTTATGAAGATATCATAACCAAATTCGGCAATCGGAAGTTTTTTAGAAACCCCCAGCACTGTACCAAATTTTATCAAAATCGGTTGACTATATCATATAGGTCCCATAGGATCGATCGGTCGAAAATTTGTTTTTTACACAAAATTCGTAGTGTTTCGTTTGTTTGTGAAGATATTGTAACCAAATTTGGCATTAAGAAGTTTTTTAGAGTTCCCAAGCACTACACCAAATTTGATCAAAATCGGTTGACTATATCATATAGCTCCCATAGGACCAATCGGTCAAAAAATCGTGTTTTGTACAAAATTCGTTGTGTTTCGTTTATTTGTGAACATATTGTAACCAAATTTGGCATTCAGAAGTTTTTTAGAGATCTTCAACACTGTAGCAAATTTGATCAAAATCGGTTGACTATATCATATAGCTCCCATAGGGCCGATCGGTCGAAAAAAAGTTTTTGATTAAAAATTCGTCTGTTTTTGGTTGTTTATGAAGGTATCATAATCTAATTTGGCAATCAAATGTCTTTTGGTGTTCTTAAGCAATTTACCGGATTTGATTGCAAGCAGTGGTACAGGGTATCCCAAAGTCGTCCGCGCCCGACTTTAACGTACGCCATCTTTTTGTGTTGTTGTGTATGTGCCCGCTCTGTGTCCGTCAGAGCACTGTATGCCTTACTAGGCACTTTGCTCTCTACCCTGTGCTTGTAAGGAAACTATATGAAAGAACGAAACGGCACCTTTTGGGCGACACTTTCTTCTCAATCTACGTGAATGATTTTCGTATCGTATTAGAAAAATAAATCTCATTTCTAATTTTTGGCCTTTGTCTTTAGTTTCTTCAAAGCACATAAAAGACTATGATCTAAAAGACCTGAAGAACCAACTCTTCCAACCAAAAACAAATTTTCTATAATACCAATTGACTCGGCAGAACTTCTCCCAAACATTGTCTGCTTTAAGCGATTTCCCATAAACGCTAGCTGAAGGAAAAAAAGACAATTTGGGGTAGGTAATTTCGAAAAAATACAACTCACGGTATACATAAAAAAAGGACTCTCTGGTTCGAGGATAAGACCATGTTAAGTATTACATATATTTTTGGTATGACTGAATCCGAATACAAGCTCCAAAAAAGCCCCACACATCATGCTTTTGACTTAATTTCAATAAAAACAGGCATTTTGAAGGTTGCATCAGACTTGTCTCGTGATGCGGGTTTTTAGATCTTGGATTCGGATATATTTTATGGGGTTTATGGAGGTTATGCCATGACATTGCCACAATACAAAAAAAAATAAAAAGATTTTCTGGTTCGGTGCTTAGACCATATGGTCTTGGGGTCGCTTAGTCCGAAAACAAAATCCGAAAATTCTATCACGTCAGGCCTCTGACATAACCTTCAATTTGTGGGGAATTTGAAGTTATGTCAAAAACCTGACGTGTTTGGATTTTCCCGACCATGGCTCTATTATCAGAGAGATAAAAATTTCAAATTTTATTAGAAACAGCCAAGGAGTTTTAGGTTGCCTCAAATTTGCTTTACGGAAATATTTTTGGAATTATGCAAATATTTTTGCCATCCAGCTCGATTTTGTAACTAATGTTCGCAGGATGGGCTGGACGAGAAGAATTCCCAACCAAATCGGAAGCTCTTTTCTCAAGTAATGGAATTACAAACACATTGTCGTGTAAGCTTTGTTTTTTTTTTTTTTCTTTGTATAGGTATATACAGAATAGTCTTTAATGATTCAATATTTAGTCTTGAATAAGTAATAATATACTATCATTATATGAATTTTTGTTAAGACCTAATCAATTGTTTTTGGTATCGGAAAGTGGCAAAATCTTAACCTTTACAAGTTCTAGTTCTAAAATTGCTTGACTTCTTCAGGTCTAGCTCTTCAAGTATAAATGGGTTAAATTGGATAAGATCAATCTTGTGTGGAAGAGGTTGATATTCCTTTCTATCTTATCTTAGAAAAAAATCTTTTGTTAAAAAAAAATTAAAAATCTTATAAAATGATTACATTAACTTAGAATCTCCTTCTGCATACAAATTTTTAGTTACCTTCGAACCTTCTTAACTCTAAATCTTACAGCTGAGAGAGGACAGTACCAAAGTTGGTAACTAGCATCTTCGACGATAGCACATGCTCTTAATATATATATATATACTTTATATACTTTAATTTTTAATTCATACTTATAAAGAATAAATTCCTTTTTAGCCATAATTTTCAGCTTTCTTGCAAAAAAGAATACGATCCCAATAATTCAATTTTTTCCAATATTGGTCAATATGTTTACCATTTCGTTTCCTCAGTGTACTTACCCGTCAAATCGATGCGAAACACTGGCACATCGGCGTACGTGCTGGTTGTGTTTAGTCGCAACTTTTTGGTCTTTGAATCGTAGGCTTCCAGATAAAACTGCTGCTGTAGTCCGCCATCATAGCCGGGCATGCACTCTAGTTCCATGGTGGAATATATAACATTGTCATAGTTATCAAAATTAATGGTTCCGCCACCGCCGCCACCCGCTGAGTTGCCATCATAGTTATGTGCGCCACCAATGAGACTCTGTGTTACCACACCATTGTTGAAGCTGTACTCCATGCGAGAATAATCAAAATGCGGATGCTGCCACTCACTGGTGGGCATGGGCGTGGGCGTTGGCTCCGATTGACTTTGAGCTGTGGTTAGCACAACACTGGCCACAAAATCATCATCGCTGACACTATAAACATCGCCATCATCGTCCTCGTCTTCGTCATCGTCTTCCAACGAATCAGCGTCTAGTTGGTCCACATCAAGCGGTAAGCTCATGTGCTTATGTTCAACGCTTAGTACCGGCACATGCCCCTGCTCATCCGATGATTGATAGTTGATGGCAAAGTCAGCTAGGTTTGCTTCATCTGCCATATACTCAGCATCTGCTTCCAAGTCATCCTCATCTTCGTTCTCCTCCTCGGCATCGGCATCGAGCTCTGCGTCTGTATCTTCAACTGCCTCAGCTTCGGTGTCTGCATCGGTATCTTCGTTGTGCTCAGCTGCCTCTAGATCATTAGAAGCTGCCACATTTGAATTATTTGACTTGTCCTTGCTGTCGTTGCTCTCGCTGACATCTGCATCTGTCTCTCGTGCCGCATTGTTGCTGCTAATTGCTGACGTCATTTGTTGCTGCTGCTGCTGTTGTTGTTGCTGGTTGTAAAAGGCTCCCACAGCCGGCTTGTTGCTAATTTGTGGCGCATTTGGTGGCGCACTGTGTGGCAGCTGCATTCTGCTGCTGCTGCCGCTGTTGCTGCTACTGGCATTGCCGTTGCCAATCATAGTCAAAGATTTACGTGTGCGTCTTGAGTCCTGCGCCAAGTCCTCGGCTAGGCTGTCGTCACTGCCGCTGCCAATGTCGTTGCTGCCGCTGCTGCTGCTGCTTCTGCTGTTATCCTGCTCCGACTCGGCTTCTGCTGCTGACATTAATGTTGCTGCCGCTGCTACAGTTGACTTTTTGCTTGCATTTGTTGCTGGCGAGGATGCTAGAAAGGAGGAGGAGGTTTGGATTGCTGCTTCCGCCGTCTGAGACTTGATGTCAGTTGTTGCTTGGCGTTTTCTGCGACTGCTGTTGTTGTTGTTGTTGCTGTGCCCGGCAGTCGTTGACGTTGCATAATGATGGATTATGTTTTGCTCATTTACCTCGCGCGTTTGCAACAGCTTCTTGCCCAGCTGCTGCTGCTGCTTTGGCTTTTTCCAGCGCTTTAGCTGCTGCTTTTGTTGTTTGTTCCTTTTGTGGTTTTTGTTGCTTTTCTGTCGCTTATTAAAATACTTGCCGTTGTTGCTTGTGACATGGACGCTAGTAACTATTTCTCTTGCTACATGTGACAATGATAAATTTGATTTTGACTTTTCCTGCTTTCCTGCTTTTCCAGCCAATGTTGATGATGACGATGTTGATGATGTCTTCTTCAATGACTTTTCCTTTGCCGCTGCTGCTTGTTGCAGCTTCTTGCCTGTTATTGATGTTTTTGGCCAGTTGCTGCCACTGATCCTGCTGCTGCTGACTGCATCAGTAGTTGCACGCTTTGTTCGTCGCTTATTGTCCACTCGCTGCTTGGCCAATAATCCATCAGTTTTGTTATTGATGTAAGCCAGTCCAGTGGGCACTGCTGCTGCGGCAGCTGCTGCCCCTCCAGAAACTGCACCCGCCTCTTGCCGCTTGGCCAACTGACGTTGACGTTCGATTGCTGCCAATGTTTTTGACGGCGTAAATGATGTTCGCTTTTTTAGATGCTGCAATTGTTGTGGACTCAGATGGTATCTTTGTTGCTGACCCTGCTGCATCATGCTCTTTGCTGGCATATCCTTTTTATGTTGTTGATTATTAGATTTAACATGACCAGTGTTGGGAGTGGCCAATGTCCTGCCACTGCCACTTTCATTGATGTTTTTCATATTTTTATTGTTTGACATTTTATTGGCTTGGCCAGCAGCATTGTTCTGCTGCTTGCCTCTGCCTTTGCCACCGACTCCGGCTCCAGCTCCAACGCTGCTGGAGTTATTATGGCGCTCACGTACATATTCCATATGCGGGTAATTCGAGTCGTGTCTGCCGTATTGTGTTTGCAACATTTGATTGCCATGCATTGTCGTCTGATTCGATGAATTCAGCGAGGCGGAGGTCACCACGTAGGGCCGTAGTGTACAGTTACGCAACGCACCGGGCTTGGCTGCAAGAACAACCAAAGAATAAGCGTAATGCAAAGCAAATCTACAAAATGAATTGTCATGTGCAGAAAAGAGCAACTCATTTGGGAATTACGCGCAAGCTGGAGTGCCGAGAGAGGTAACTCACCTGCTGGTACCACCTGAAACAGACACGGTTCCGACTGCTTGCCAATCGCATTACGTCCCCAACAGGCCAGCGTGCCATAGTCCCTTTCGCCCTTGGGCGTATAGATGAGCTCGCTGACAGTCTCCACTATAAGTAAACGGATATATGGATATAAAATTCAATAAAAATGTCAGCCAAGTACAGTGCCACAACAATGGCAGCAATAAGTAGACTGTGCAACAGAAGTGCGTCATAAAATTGTTGTTTAAATAATATTAAATTTCCATTAAGTTACAGCTCGAGCAGCAGCAGCAGCAGGCCAAGATACACTCCAAAGATGGCCTTTTGTGTTGGCCTTTTAGCAAAGTTAAATTAAATAAGTTCTGCTCGCTCAAGCAGCCAGCCAACTGGGACAACAGATAATCCAATTTATGTGCATGATATTGATAAAAACTCGGCTTCCCTAGTGTTTCGGGCTTGACAAAAATTTTAATTTCTAAAAGATTGCTCAAGTGCAAACACATGCAAATTTTTCCATTACATATGCATGGGCGCAAGTTGCACAATGGTAGCAGTACCACACAACAAAGTTGCAACAAAAATTGCAACAACAAAGCAAAAAGAGCTGCAACTTACCGTAGCTCTCAAAGTGTGTATCATTCGACTCGACTATGCGTCGCACATCATTGGTTGTTGTTGTTGTCGGCTCCTGCATAGTAGCATAGTGTCCAGATGGCACCTCAAAGTGCTCTCCGCTGCTCGAGAATGTCCATTCGAAATCAATTTCAGGCGGATCGGAATTGACACGGCAAGGTATGGGCACTGCCTCCTCCAGTGATGCTCCAATGACGCTAACAGTGCTGCTGCTGCAAACAGGCGCATCTGTGGCAGAACAGAACAGAGAACACAAAGTGAGTACAAAAGCATCAAATCGAGTAAGTAGAATGCAAAATAATGAGCTTCAGCTGGTTCGGAATCAACAGCAGAAGCAGCAGCTGCAGTTGTTCCATCGGCCAGGCAATGCGCATAATATATATATAAAAAAAAAGATTCATATGGACGAGTATATATAGTAAATATATCTATAAAAGTAAGATATTTTCTGTATATTTACTTTTAGCTCACACACAAATACACTCGCTACAATGTACAGTGGGCCGCATATGAGAGTTATCGATAAAAATGTAATGTACGAAAAAAATTTTTTTTCGATTTTTTAAATAAATATTTTTTTAACGAGGTATCGATTCTTTATAAGCTTTTCTTTCAATTCATATCTCGTTAACGAATAAAGAAATTTTAATAATAATTAAAAGATTAATTTTTGAATTGAATAAAAATTACTGTTGAATTAAATTATTGAAAAACTTAAATTTAAAAAAAAAATTATAGATTTAAAAAAAATTTTTTTTTTTTAAAAACTTTATTTGGGCAATGCTTTCTTGAACGTAGAAAAAAAAATAATATTTTAAAGAAGCCCACAAAAAAATATTTCTACGAAATCTTGCGAGTAGATTTCCAGTTTTGGAGTAATATTTGCAAGAATAGTGCATTTTTTTTTTTATTTTAAGGTGTTAAATAAGCTTATTTATTATTTTTCACACAAAAACAAAAATAATCATTTTGTAAGCCAAAGCATTTTCAATCCTTACACTTTTTATAAAATAACGAACAAAAAATAATGGAGTAATAACTTGGATAAATAAACTTGGCTTTAATAAAATTAGACGCATGTACAAAAATGAATACTTCTATCAAACATGATTTTAAATTTTCTTTTAATTAAATTTTAAATATATTGTAAAATTGAACTATATTTATTTTTCAACTTAATTCAATTTCATTTATTAGTACCTAGGCTCAATGGAGACTAGCTGCTCCTGTTATTGTTTAAATAATTTTTTATAATTCACTAATTGTTTTTGTACAGATTGTAAATAAAATTGGAAAAAAAAAATATATTTGTCTTGATTGTACTTTCATGAAATTTGCGTATGAAAATTACTGTGAAAATTGTAAAAAATTTAATTAATGCTTTCTTAGTTCTTAAAAAAATAAGCTTTAAGTATGTACAAAATGTACAAAAATGGATATTTAAAACTTGATTATAAATTTTTTTGTAATGAAATTAAATGAAACGCATACGTAATGTGACGCCTTTACCATTTACTTATTTTTTTGAAACTGTTACAATAATTAAAAAAAAATTAAAAACTAAAAAAAAAAAATAATAATAATAATAATTGCCTAAAAGGGAATTAATTTAATTTAACAATTTGCTTTATTTGCCGAAATGATAAAAAAATATTTCTTAAAGCTAGCTTAACGTATTGAATCAGAGTTTAACTTAAAAGGGAATATAATTTAAAATTATTCTGTAGCTCTAACTTTTTTAAATCAAAAAAAAAGAGTTGCAGCAATAACATTCTTCGTCTCTTAATGACTTATAATGGGAATATTTGCAAACAACCAATCCAGGCTTTAAAAAATACCGATTTTAAGCCAATGCATAAAGAAACTTGCCCCACTGTGCGTTGTAGCAAATCGTCGCTGCAAACGTTGTGCTGACAGTTGTTGTAGACAGAGCTGGACAAGTGAATAAGACTGAACAAATTGACAGCTCAAATTTGCAATTTTCAATTTAAAATAAGCAGCTGACGGCCATGGGTCAACTGGCAGTGGGAGCATCCGAATATTTGATTGCGTTACACTACTGACAGAAACATTTAAATCGCAAATTTAGGCTGTCACATTTACAATTTTGATGCAAAGAACTCCCTTAGCCCATGACTTATTCAAAGTAACTCATTCTGACTGCTTACAAGCCATTGAACACACACACACACACACACACACACACACATGCGCGCAAACTTACGCCTAGATGTATGCAAGCAAAAAGTTTATAACAAGCGCCACCTTGCGGTAGAAAAGTCTTGTCATAAACAATACAACAATCTTTTCAAGCCAGCAGCCCCTGGAGATTAACAAAAACAACAACAGCAGCAAAAACAGCAGAGTTATCCGGAGACAGTACGAGAGCAAGCGCTGTAGCAAGTTCGCCTGGGGCATGCAACCACTTGGCGTATTTATGGCAGGAAAACATTTTTGTTGTTTTTATTAAAAATTATTCGAAAAGTTTTAGCGTGTCATATGCATAAGCAAAATATTCTACATAATATTTGTTGTCATTTTTGCAGTTGAAGCTCCTCGTTAGCTACCATGCCCACACAACAGTCGCCGTTACGCCCACAATAAGCTTTTACACTTTTGGTACAAACGCACACACACACACACACACGGCATTTGAATATTTCCGCACAGTTTTGGAAAACTTTTCAATTTTTGTCTAAAACAAAAAGAAAAAGCCAAAATTCAGCTGATAAAGTTTGAGTTTGTGTGTGTGACCAAATGTTTGCCTTTTTTTTTTTTGGAGCGGGGGACTGCTCATAAATTTATATGACAGCGTCAATTGTACAATCATAGCTGCCACTTTGAGCAGTCGTCACAGCTGAGTGAGTGAGTCGTGAGTGACTGAATGGGATAGCCGCAGTTGCATTTACAACAGCAGCACTCACTATGACCAATATGTGATTAATTTATGCCATGGTATCGTATGAGTACGAAGCTCTCTCTGTCTGTAAATCCATTTATCAATCATAATCATTGCAAATATCGGCATGCTGTAGTATATGCAAATGTTTACGCGGCGTATGCGCAATATTGCCATTTGCCATGGATGACGTGGCGCAGCTACGTAGCCTGCCGGATAGCCTTAGTATTTGCACGTGACGCAGCTCTCAATATGCCGGTGTATCTTTCGCTGTATTTACTTTCAATTATCGTAATTATGAAAAGGGTAACGGTAAACGGTAACGCGTATTGGTAATGGTTAACGGCAACCAGCAAGGATAACGATGCAATGCAAACAAACGAAATCAGTTTACTTTTGCCAATGTTTTTGTTCTTATACCATCGCATGATTTTTATACACTTTCAGGGGTTACATTTCATGGGGTATATTAATCATAATGTATACGAGAACACTTGAAAGCGTGAATATACCGATAAGTATAAGTGCTGCTACTGATTTCGAGAAATTTATAATGATTAAAAAGTAACGCTGAAAGCTTGAATATACATAGGTAAAACAGCTTTTATAAAATACAAAATTTTAAGTATAAAAATGCAATGGTTTTTGCTAAATTTTCTCTACAGAATTTATTTACAAGCTTTTGTTTGATTATCAGTTCATTATCTATACAGAAACGGCTTGTAGGCTTATTATATTTATTTTTTAAATTTTGAGGATCTGCCAAATAAAGGAGTCTAAAAATTGAATTGTATTAAATAAAATTTAAAATTTTTTTTTAATCACACTGTATTTTTTTTTTAATACTTTAAAAAATTTTAATTTTTTATGACACAAATAATTTTGTTATGAGGTTTGATTCGCATCATTCATAGGTATTTCATTGTCCCACTTAAAAACTGTTTTTAATTTGATGACGACCTTTAATTTTAAACCAAAAAAACACATTGAACATTTACAAATTTTATTTAACGTTAAGAATCCAGTTCAGCGCACATTTATTGGAGTAATATAGGTACTATGAATATAGTGTGTATATAATTTTATTGAACATTAAGTGTTTAGTGGTTTTAATATAAGTATAATATCACGTCTAATTTATTTGATCGTGATCGAAATAGAGGAAAAATTCAATTTTTTTTTCCTATTTCCTATTAGTACAGTAAAAATAGGTTTTGACCAGGAAGAAATTGATTGCTGAAATTTCTCTTGCTTAATGTAGTATTAAGGACCATCCAAAAAGTCTAAAACCAAAAAGGTGACTTCCTCCCCCGTAGGGCTTACCGTAATTTCGACACATGTTTGAGCCCATTTATCTCGAATTCTATAAGTCGTACCCAAAAATATGCAAGGCAAAAAATGTTCAAAATTGAATTTAAAATTTTATTTGTAATGGAAGGTATACCCTGAAGTTCATATTTTAGGCGGTAGACGGCGCCAAAATTACTAAAACGCAATTTTTCCTATTTTTAACCACGCTCTTGCCCTTTTTTGTTTTTGGTGTGTATCAAAAAATTGTAGATCCCAAAAAAGTACACAAGACTGGTTTTTGAATTATGTAAGAATCTGTAGTAGTTTCCAAGTTATAACGCTTTAAAGTCTTCCCGCGCCTTGAAAAACAACCAAGCGCTTGTCGAAAAAAAGTGTAATTGTCGACCATTTTTTAAAATTACAATTATTCTATGTGCTTTTTATAAACGAGAAAATTTTTTTGAAAATTATGTTAAGTTGAAAGGGAATTCTTTTACGAACATTTCGAGTCTAAGATCTTCGAAATCGGATAGGAACTGTAGATGTTATGGAACCAGGAACGAATAATCACGACTACTGCTGCATACAAATTCGTGAAGACGGAAGTGAACGAAAACAAAAAAGTTTGAGTGAAAAATTTTTTTAAATACAAAAGTGTGATTAGGTAAAGATTGGAACTTCCGTATATGGTTCCATAGCATCTGCAGTTCTTACCCGATTTTAAAGATCTTAGACTCGAAATGTTCGTAAAAGCAGTTTCTTGAGCTTAAAGCTTAATATAATTTTTAAAAATTTGTTTTCGTTAATAAAAAGCATACCGAAAATGTGTAATTTTGAAAAATGGTACACTTTTTTTTCAAATTTGGTTGCCTATAACTTCGATCATTTTTACTTTCATGTCGATACAAAATTTTTTTCACGAGGTATTGGGGAATAAGTGAAAATAGTGCCCAAAAACATGTTTTTCGAAATATCTCAAATTCTAGAGTGTTATCTATAAGTACTTGAGCTTAAATAACACCAGCTTTTATAAACTTTAAAATATTTTTGATTGTTTAGAAAACAGCAAATTATGACTTCTTAGCTAAAATGGCTATTGCCTATTAAATTTATTAAAAAAAGTATATTTTTTTTGGAAAAATGTATATCCTAAACCACAATCCTTAAAATAGGCAACAAATTCTAGTTTCCACTTTTTTCATAACAATTATGCTTTTCTTTACGTTTTTCTTTGAAGGAATAAAAGCTAATGTGGAACTTGCGTTTGATTTGGCTATAAATAAACGAATTAGCAGAGCCTAAGCCTCTGGCTAATCCCAACCAACCTGCTAGTTTTAGAGCACATTTTATTTAATATCTTAATATATAATTCTTTTGATTGTATATAATTAGAAAAACTTGTTAGTTGTTGTTTCAAAGACTGCATAAACTCAAGAAACAAAGCAGCTAAATCTACATTTAAAGCGATTTTCAAGAGTATGCAAACTTTGATTATCATCTCTACCAAGTTTTTTAAATTTTATTGGCTAGATGATTTCGTGAGTTTTATTCGCATAGCTTAACATCATGCTGATAGGGCAACTTTTATAGGATTATTTATTTTGTAGCTAATTTACGTTTCGAAACCACATTTATAAGTATAAAAGAAATGAAGCGTATTTAGGGCAGGGTTGGATTGGATTGGGTTGGGTTGGATTTGTATTGTGCTTTGGGTTTTGTTTGTCTTCACGCTTGAGATAGTCAACCCTTGCTCTAGTTATCTCACTCTGACACTAAATATTTGTATCTGTCTCTCACTCAGTGCACGGCCAATCAGTCAAATCACAAATCGGCCATGTAATCAAATTTATAGCTTAATAAACCAAATAATCTCCCTTGCTCTGCATGAACAACTAATTAAATAATATGCCTTAACTTTGTTATTATCAAGCAGCAAACAAAAAAGCACACACATACACATGTAAACACACAGATACATATACATACACGCACTCATGTACATGAATATTTGCATTTAAAATGCTTTTTTGCAACTGCATTAAATATGCAAAATAAAAATTGAATTTACACACACACATACACATACATATAAGAAAACACACACACACAAACACACCAGTGGCGGATTAACCATAGAGGCAAAGCGACAGCCCTTAGGCGCCCTTTCTTCGGTTAGGGGCCCAAAATGCGAATGCGAAAAAAAATTAGTTTGGGGGTTTTTCTGTACGCAAAGTTGGCCAGTATGAACAGATTTTTCAGTTCTTATACTAAGTTTTAAACTGGGCATGTCGTATGTCAAGCGGAAAATATTTTTAAATGCAATCTTTCCGATACAAATTAGACAATTTTTATAAATATAAAAAAATGGTAGGATTGATTGAGCTCCAGTGAGTCCAATCAATGGTGCAACAATACTGTTTGCTAATAGTTTATACTATAGAAATCTATCTGAAAGGTCCAGAATGTAAATCTTTTCAGAAGTCTAAGGTCCTTAATATGGTCTAGTAGATTAATTGCCAGTAAGTTTTTATTGTGAGACAGTCCATCTAGATATATTCGCGATGGTTTGCTTATTTGAATTTGTGAATTTTCTGATAGCTTACACAGTAAGTAGATCTCCAAATTTCGATGTTGGAGATACTCACTGTCCCCTAGTGCTGCATTGCATACGACCAAACTGGCCAGACTTTATTTTCTAAGTTAAATTGCGGCCGTAAGGGGAATATGTGACCAGAGTATGAACTAAATCTTGCTCACGTCGATTCATCAGAAATTGTTTACGATCATCTATGGCAAAAAAGCGTTCAAATGTACTATTAAAAAATATGCATTGAAAATAAAATTTTTCAAATTAAAGATTGTCATGTGCTAAAAAAATTTTGAAAAAAAACTGAAAAAAAATTAAATTTACAAAAACTTTCCGAAAATTTTTGTCTGTCAAATCAGCCACACCGCCCTAAAACTTAAATTTTTAAGATAAATTGAGTCTTTGGGTTTGCTTAATTGTAGTACGCCATTTTGTAATTTTGAAATTCTAACCCCAGATTCGTGAAACCAATATTTGCATACCCATGCTGATTTGAGAGAGAATCCCCATATATAGGTAGGTACTTATTTTCCATTAGTTTACTTTTAAACACTTTTAAGAAAATTGTTTAGTATTAAAAATGTATTCTTCTTTGCCAAGGTGCCCCTATATAGCTTAATCCGGCACTGACGCACAGCTCTGTACAAACACACATGTTGCTTTTGTTGTTGTTGTTTTTACTATGGGTGTTTCAGTCGCCTCGTTGGCATTCATTCAACGTCATCGTTTTCATTCTCGTGCTCATTGGGGTCCTTGTCGTTCTCATACTCATACACATTGTTGTTTTATCCGGTGCTGTTGTTTTTGTTGTTGTTGTTGTTGTTGCTGCTGTTGTCGTCGTTGGGCCCATAATTATAAATGCTTTAATAATGACTATGTGTTTCAATAATAAAAGCAGATCATTCATTTTTATTACCCACCCAGGTCACGCCGCCCTCTCATTGAGTTTTGTGGCAAGCCCTTAAATAAAGTTGCCAGCTGTCCATTCATACACACACACCAACACACAGTCACTCACACCCATTATCACACGCATCTATATCTGTATCTGTATCTGTACAACTGTAGTATGCATTTGTAAACATTTACACTCATTCATTCACACACACTTGTTTACACACCCATACAGAGGGGCCCGCGCGTGCCTTTAACACAGTTCATGCATTCATTTTGTATTTAAGCATTATTAATTATTTAGAAAAACAGTCGGAAGTTATTGCCCTATAACGGTAATTGAGGCATTTTCAATAAGTTCAAAGCCTAATATTTTTTTTCGCCGCATTTTAACGCCTTGTAAAATTGTTGCGTTTGTTTGTATGTCAATATACAACGATAATATTATGATAAACAGCGTTATAAATAAATTGAAATGAGTTAATTGAGTTCGAAAACTGGCATAAATGAAACTCTGTATGACTAAAGAGCCATTAAGTACTTATTTGATGCAAGTGATTGTGGCAATCAATTGGTAAGTACTAAATCTTTGTGGGCTTGTGTTTGTGTGTATGTGTCTGTTCGTGTAAGTTGTCAATTATAAGTGCAATAATGGCTTAATTGAAAACAATTTAATTTGAATTGTACACAAAGTAAAGCTTTTCTAAAAGGATTTATCTTAAATGCCTTGCCAAAGCAATCACAGAAAGAAAGCTGGCTAAAATAGTTTAGATATCTATAGGATTATTTGCTTGGGCTATATACACTATATCTATATATATTTAAAGAGCTATTACACTTGGCACTAATACACTAATAAATATTTAAGCAATTTAGTAAGGCAGTCTTTAAAAAGGATTTGTGTACTGACGATAACCTTAAATAAACTTTTTTAATAAAAAAAAAAGATTTCAAATAATATTAGCACCAAGTTTGCCGTACTGAAATGATAGCTAAGAAAGTATTTGAGGCATTCGAAAAATAATTGTTCTGTAACCACATCTGTCATACCAAAGGACATTTTTGCAATATTTTTTGTTTTTTTTTTGTATTTAAAAGTCTAGTTAAAAAAGGATCAAAAGGCAAAAAATCATAAAAAATTTCAGTTATTAAATTTGACTCGTTACGGCTCAATTTAAAATAAAATGTTAATAAGGCTTTATTTTTTTAAGTACTTACTTATTTTTTTTTAAGTATGTTGACATTTTTTTTAAATCTTTGCCTTACATGGTTAAAAAAAACAAAGGTTTTTAAATATTTTTTTCAAGAAAATATTTTTTTAATAACGTCCAAAATTATAATAAAATTTTTTAACATTATACAAAATACATATTATTTGTTTATATGAGGAACATTTTTTTAGATAAATGTTGAAAAATTAACATAGCTCAAAAAAAATGTTCATGTGTTTGTATAAAATGATGTATTGTCCATGAAAATATATCGGTTTACCATGTAAATAAATATCGAAATAAAACTGACTGATAACAATGTTATTATTTAATTACTTAATGCCGAATTAACTGAATTAATCAGCTAAAGTGACAAAAATTTTAAAACGTTTGGCTATTTATTTTCTATTATATAAAAAAAATATGCAAAAAATCTTGTTCTTCTAACGGACATTAAATATTTAATTTAATTTGATTTTTATACCTGTAAAGTACAAAGGTTTATACCCAAAGTTTGTGCAAGCTGAAAATGTTTATAATATAGAGAAATATAATTTAGGGAACTCTCTTTAACTAAAATATGAATGAAGGCATGTCTGTCTCTCCGTCCGCACTAACGCCCAGATTTCAGAGATGGTTCAGCTTATGAGGGTATTGTAACCAAAGGTGGCGATCGAACATTTTATAGTGTTCTTAAGCACTCTATCAATTTTTAAAATTTAAAATCGGTTGACTATAGGTTGAATATGATGTAGACGGATAGGTCAAAAAACGTTTTTAATGTTTGTTTTTCATTTGTTAAGGCCTATACGCAGCACGCAAAAAAATGAAAACTTCATATCAAAAAAAGAGTCGCGAAAAATTCCAATTAAAAATTTTTGACAATGGGACGCAGATAACAAAAAAGTTTTGTCTTTTAATTTTAAAAATGCTTAACTTTAGATGGCGCCACTACTTCACTAGGTGTAGTAATACTAACAACAGCTGTTTGGTTTTTGCCGCTTTGGCGCGAATCAATATACATGCATATACATATTCACTATATTTTGGTCGAAATGTCAGTTAGGAGAAAATGGTGTGAATCATTTCCACGAGAAGAAAAAATAGCTCTTATAAAAGCAGTGGAGAAGTATCGAGTGTTATGGAATATAACACACAAAATTTTGCAATTAGGTAGGCAGTCATACACGCATTGTTTACACTAAGTAATGTTAACAATACTTGTTGATACAAATCCATGCTTGTTTTAATTATTTCTTTGTCTTATTTTGCGCGCTTAATGAGCAGCTGATTATAATGTGATGTCGATTAATACAAAAAAAACAATAATTCGATAAAAAATAGCACTTTGTCTTACTATGCACACACTGGTGGGTCTTTCTGAAATAATATGAATTAATTTCCATATGGACATTTTCGAACTGCGTAGACGCCTATTATGTAGATATCGCAAATGAATTTGGAATCGGAAGTTTTTTAGAGTTCCCAAATACTGTACCAAATTTTTGTCAAAATCAGTTATCTATTTCATATGGCCCCCATGGCATGGATCAATTAAAAAAGTCGCTTGTTTACGATATCGATATGGTAAACAAATTTTATAATCCTACGTTTTTCAGAGTTCCCAAATCGGTGAAATGTGTCATAGAGCATCCATAGGACCGATCGGTTGAAAAAAGTTTTTAGGGTATTACTAGTTTGTTTATGATTATATAAATAATTAATAAATTTGTCAGTCAAAAGTTTTTTAGAGTGTCTAACCATTGATTTCAATGGTGCAGAGTATCTCAAAGTCGCCCGCGCTCGATTTTTTTACCTATTTAAAAGAAACTTTTAATTTTTTTGCGAACACAAACTTCGGAAGCAAGCAATAAATATATTTTATATATTATACATATTAATCATTATTTAAGTGTTTTTGTTTTTTATTGAAAGTATAAAAAATGTTAAAATTTTAAAATGAAATCAGATAATTTTTTTGTTTATTTGGGCAGCGATACGGCAAGAATACAGACGTTAAACGAACTGATAACGTTTATATTTTTTTTATTGAATTGTTGGGCGCGGCCCAACATACATATATTCAAAAATAATAATAATGTTGGGTATGCTGCCCTGTGACCCTTAGAATATTGCAATATTACATCTGCTTAAAAGCAATATTTAAAATAAAAAACTATCACACACTAAATTTTATTTTTTTTTGTGTAGCGAATAATTTTCATCAATATTGGATCATAACCTAATTTGTATCGGTTGATTGCCAAAAAAAAAAATAAACAAAAAAAAAAAAAATTTTTTTTGTCCCGATATGGTATTGAACCGTGGACTCTAGAGGACTGTAAGCTTTGAGGCTTACGCTCTACCAATTCAGCCACCCTTAAATATGCTTTTAAAGCGATTATATCGAATATTTATGGTTCGATTATTATGATGTTTGGTATTAATCGAAAGATTTTTTCAACACTTTCCTCACACTGTTACTTTTAAATAGTATAACGCATTAAAATTATTTAAAGGTTAAAGAAAGGAAGGTGGTAGATGAAAAAATAAATAAATTTACTTTACGTCCTGTACATATAAAAGGCCTAAATCTCAAGTTTGAGTATCGCAACTAATATAATTTAAAAGATACAGACGTTGATAAGGACAGACGAACAGATGGACGAACGCACGAATATGACTTAATCAATTTCTTTTGTCCTTCTGATCCTGATCATCTTGAAGCATACTTAGGTGATTCCTCTGCGTCTGCTGCTCTAACACAAGTTTCATAAGTTTGCATAAACCTTATATAGACTTTACATTTAATAACTCGAAGCTTCGAATAATTTTTCTCTTTTTGGACAGACCGCAATGTATTTTATTTCTCAAAGTTATTTTTGTGCAAAAAACAATCCAACGCACTGAATTTTTAAAATATGCGTTTTTTCCATTACTTTATTTTTTTGATAGATTTCGACAAGACAAAACGTATTTAATTTCCGAAATTTATAGTACTATAAAAAACGTGCACATAAATGAAAACAGAATACAATTTTTTTCACACGCAAAGCTTACAGTATTAATAAGCTTTAGCTTCAAATAGAATGCTTGTTTAAATAAAAAAAAAAATAATTTCTATTTAAAGCAAAGATGTTTGTTTGATATAAAACTCCCACTAGATGGAGTGTTCACACCTACGCCTTGTGTAAAAGACAAATTCGACTTATGTAAAAGCTATTTGAGTCTAATAAGAGCGAGAAACCAATTTTATATTGATTTAAAAACACTTCAAAGCGGATATTATACTATTACAAAAGGCAATTTGAATATTATTGAAGTAATGTGTTGTACAGCTTTTTAAAATGAAATGCTATGTATTAAACATTTCTATGTATTAAGTGTAAAAATTTGTGAATTTCTGTCATTTGTCGATAAATTGCAAAAGCCCAAAATGCAATACACACAGACACAGTCACAATATGATATTATAATACTGTATGGGTATCTAAAAGTGTTTTTGAGTTTGTTAGTATCTGTTGTAAGTGCGTGTATCTGTGTGTGTGTGCATTACGGCTTTATGCACAAAACATTTTTGTGTCATTTGAACATATTTTAGTTTATTTTTCGTTGTTGCTGGTTGCAAGTTTTTGTGATTTTGTCAAGTGGACTGCCGTATCCGCCGGCTCCCTTGGTCAACATACAGCCACTACGTAGTACTATTGTGAACCAACAGTGCGTTATCATTGTTCAAGTCCGTGTGTGTGGGTGTGTGTGTGCGTGTATGTGTGCATAAATTTACGCATATGTATTTTTAATGCTCCGCTCGACTGACATCAACTGTCAGCATAATTTTTGTGCAAATTTGTTTTTGTCCATATAATTTGAGGAGAAGCTCACGAAACGAAAATAAAAACTTTCTCTGCCATTGACTGCACGAGGACAAGGTACAGTATAGGTCAAAAATATGGATACCCCTACAAAAGATGAATTTTTTCGACTTTGTAATCATGATTCATAATGAAATGTTATCGCTTTTTAATTTTTTCATTTTTTCGATACAAATTGAAGTTTATTTACCTATTGGAAGAAAATTCAAGTTCAAGTGAGAGTTTCAATATTCAAGCCGAGAAAAACCATTCAAAACAGAGAATATCCACTTATTATTGACCTGACAGCTCGCTCCAAAACTGCCGCCGAAGTCAGTTAAATATTCGGCGACGATTTCTTTGAATATGGTCAAACGGAGATTTCTTTTGTTGTGATGGAGTTGCCCAAGTCAAGAAAATTGATGGAAAAACGACAAAAAAATCATATTATAGAACTCCACCAATGACAATTTATTCCACCTGGAAATGATATGATTGATCGCAGATTCATTTCTCAACAAAACGATGCTTCGGGAGTTTGTACTGGCGATTTGAAAAAGAAAGAAGACCTTGGCGTGCTCAAGATCACGGGTCTCGTGGCATCAATCCTAAAGAGCTTCTATTGGATGAGGTCGAGAGAGATGGGAGAGATCTGCGACCAACTAGCCTTCCTCAAGGATATGTCGCAAAACATACAAGTGAAAACACTTTACACACTCGTCCAAAGAATGTCAAAAATATGCGCCACAGTGATCAAAACCAAAGAGGACCATTTTCAAGAAAATCGCCTTAAGTGATATTCTGCTATTTTTTTTAATATATGCTCCAATTTATATTAAATACATGCAAACTAGTCACAAGAATTAAATTCGCAATGACATGTACCTAGTAAAAACAGATAAAATGATTTGTTTTCGTTAAAACGTTGTTTTGTTAGTGGTATCCATACTTGTGGCCTGTACTGTACGTACAGACTGAGTGAGCTTCAGGTTTAATCTATGCATTTTATTTATTATAACGCATTATGAACATAGTTGACATAAAATATTTAATACCAACATAAACTCCAAACTCGCAGCGGGTAGTTACTTAGTTACTAGTAGGTAGTACTTACAGCGTATTCTCAAGTTGACCAGAGCACTTTGCGTCTCGCCGCGATCATTGGCCGCAGAGCAGGCATAGTAGCCGGAATGAACGCGTCCCACGCGCTGCAGCACCAGCGAGCGTGTTGAGATGATGACACCCCAGGACACATTCTGGGTAACGGGCTGACCCTGCAACGGCGGGTAGAGAGAGTTGCAAAATTTATGAGATTTGGGCCAAATACATTTGCATAGCCATAAACTTGGCCAAGTTATTACTTATTTAGGGCAACTATTGTACGTACATCGTGGGACCACATGATGCGATGCTCCTTGGGATTGGCCTTAATGTGGCACTCAAAGTAGACATCGTCGCCCTCCTTGATATCATCGGGACGCAAAGTGGAGCCCAGCGATAAGGTGACTTGTGGCGGATCTGCAAAGTTAAAAACACGATAAGTACCCATGTAATTAAAACCAGTCAAAATTTATACATATGTACTAAAAATATTTTAATTGCATTTTTGATATATCTATCTGTACACGTTGTTTTATATGCCGCATGCTGCAACTTTGAAATTCAAATTGTTATTATCATGGTTGTTGCCACAGGCTATATGCCAAGCATTTTGTAGCCCAATTCACCACGAGTTGTAAAAATAAAATCGGAAAATATTATTGCATAATAAAATGTGGAAATGGCGGCATACACAGCGAAACAAACAAGCAACATAAGCGGTGACAAAGATGTTCCAGGAATGCCATAAAAGAAAACAATGCGGGTAATGCGGCTTGGGCCGCGGCCGGGGAATGCAGCGAAGGGGTATGCAACGTCAACCAATCAATAAGTGTAACAAAATTTTTAAATTAAAATCGCTGCCTGTAGAGCGTAACCGTATACGGGTATATTGATGATGGGATCATAACAAAAATTTAGTGCAATTTTATAACATAATGGGAAAACGTATATTGTATCCATATCGGAAGTAGTATGCGATTTAGTGCTGTCAGCAGCGATGCGTAGCAAATGTTTGATTGCCACATATAAATACCATATATGTACTATGGTATATAAAAGTTGTCGCTGGAAAGTAATGCATTCTATTGGGCCATTTGACAAAAGAGTTGAATGCCAACTTTTTTTTTTTTTTAAATTTTTACCCTGAACAAAGAAATATAAATTTTATAGCACATATTGGCAAGTATGATTTTCTACTTTGCTTTGGCCCATTAAAAAATTGTTTTATTAATATTTCCTATCGGGACTAAGTGAAGCTGACACTTTGAAGTAAACAACAAGCTACTAAATTTGAGAACGTAGCATTTTAGTGTTGCTTTCAGGTAAATGGGACTGAGTTTGGGTGAATTTCAATTTTTCTATTTAATTTTTAATATTAAAAAAATTTTCACCAGCAAGGGCCTGTGTCGAGTTTCCATATTACTTCTTAAAATACGTGTGAATAAACAGCTCAATTCTATTCCATTGCATGAACCTAGCGTTTTTAGGGTTCGAGTTACAGCAAACAGATAGACAGATTGGGGATTGCGGTCAAAAACTATAGCTTACGCTATCAGGGTGTTCACGAAGTTGTGCATTCATGCACTGTTGCAAAAGTGCAAGTATCTAAAAGATTGCAGCTGTTCGCACTAAAATAGTCTTGCGCTAATTGATTAATCCAAATCATTGACTTTTGCACTAAAAAGTGCTGTAAAAATCGCAAATATCTACAAGTGTGTACCTTGAGTGTATTTTTTTGTTAAACTGTTTTTTTTTTTTTTTTACAATTTTATTTACAATCTGTCCAAAAACAATCAGTAAATTATATAAAATTATTTAAACAATGACAGGAGTAGTTAGTCTCCATTGAGACAAGGGGCTGTATGTAAACTAATAGTTATTAAAGGTATAAATAACAAAAAAAAAAAATTCTGAATTAAAATCTACTTGAGAGATCAAGTACGTGAAATCTTTTAGGTCTTCTATAGGTTTGACTATTATGTGTTAAATTAAGGGCTAGATTATTGCTATAGTCCAATAATCTTTCCAAACCTGCTTTTGACACTTTAAACAGCTAATTGTGCACAACTTTGTGCACAAGGGTTGCTCACGCGTCTAGTCTGGCAATTCTGCGTCATTACATAACCTTGTACATGTTTGTTTATAAGAAAACCAAAGTTATTTAAAAAAAAACAGCGATATGACTTGCTTATTAAATTAAATTTAAAAATTTTTTTTTTCAAATACATTTTCTTGAACACACGCGGTATTGCATGAACTATGAAGAACATGTTTTTATCGTTACTCGTATATCGTAGAAAGCTTATAAGATTTATTTTAGCGTCTCTTGAAATATTGTTTATGTGACCGTCTAACTGTTATTCTATCTGCACTTTATGACGACATCGTATATAAAGAAAAGTGTTTCCCAATTGCAATTGTTCTCACTTTTTATGGAATACTACTATATTTCAGTATCCTGGTTTTACGATGCTTTCAAGTATTTTCATGTCTACGTGTGTCTGTGTTTGCTTGAGTGTGTGCGTAAGCAATCTTAAAAACTGTATTTTTATCTGCGACAGTTGTATTTATGGAACTTGTGTTTTATATTATACCTCTAGTTGAGTTTACACGCATACATGTATTATTTACGATTCTATTTCTTTTATCGTGGTTTTATATAAGCAAAAACGAATGCGACTTTAAAATTCAATAAATTTAAGATTATCCGTATGAAACACATAAACAAATATACCATGCAAATATGAAAGTGTCAAAGCGAAAATTTGTTGTAAAAAAAATGTTGCGTATACAAAGTGTGTATATGTCTGCATAAACTCTCAATTTGTTTATGACTGGTTTTTATTGGTAAATTTTGCTGCCCATTAACTAAAGGCAGCGTTGTGGGCGTGGCAATTGTTGATTTTAAATTGATAATCATATAAAGCACAATTTATGGCAATGCATTTTTTTTAAAACATTATTTCGCTTTTTTTTGGTATTTTTTAAGTCAACCAAATGAATATTGACATATGAGTGGAAGCAAAGAGCAAATAATGCTGCATAATTTAGAGTTATTTGAGCAAGTGGATTTGATTTGTGCTACGCCCCAAGGTGGGGCATGGCTGTCAGTTAGTTGGGCGCTTCGTCGAATTGGGAAATTGCATTTATGAAAATTAAAGTGAATTCTATATATACATAGGTACGTATAGCAGACTTTACTTACACATCACGTTCAGCATGAGCGAATCCTCAATGGCCGAGTTCTGTAAGCGGGGATTGGAGCCCTCACATTTGAGCATCGTGCTGTCGTCTTCAGGTTGTGGATAAAATGACAAAATCGAAATGACGCGTCCATTGCTTTGGCTCGTTGACAGCTGTAGAAAAATACAAGTGAAGCGCGAGAGCGAGAGAGTTTGGAAGAGATTGGTAAAAGCGAAATTGATTAGAAAAGTAGCAACTGTACAGAGTCCGAGTCAGCAGCAGCAGCAGTGGCAGGCAGCCATATTCGCTATCCATGTCAAAAGAAAATTCATAAATAAGCAGCCACTTGACACCTGAGCTGTCCGTCGCTCCGTCCAAGCGTCCGATTGACTGTCTGACTTACCATGCCCCGCTTAAAAGGCCGATTATTCTGCGTCCATCTGATTTCCGTATCTGGCACTGAGCCAGCCACAATGCAGGTGAGATTGTACTGGGTGCCCGATGAGAAGACCTTCAGCTTGTTGGTCAAATTGACAGACGTGGGTTTGACTGTGGAATAAACCATGGTTAACCTTCGGCTGCTTAGCATGCACAGTTATTGGTTTCCAGCCAGGATACACTTACGTAACATTTCGATGCGTATATTGCGTTCCACAGGCGCCACCAACTTGGTGTTGGATGCTTGACAGCGGTACGTGTTGTTCAGAGCCGAGCGTGTTATATGCGGCACCTCCAAACGATTGACGGTTACGTGGCGGCCCATAGATACGCCACTCCCGGCTTCCAGAGGCTGTGTGCCATTCAGCCACGTTACCGTAGGCTCTGGACGTCCTGTAAGCGTAAGTAAATTTATGTTAATTGAAGGCAGTTAACTGCGAAAGGCTCTTGAGGCACCTACGAATAACAAATTGCACCAAGTTATGCACACAGGCACACATAATATGTTTCTGGGTTGGTAATATCACGAAATGACAACTCGCGATTTGTTGGAATTAAGGATTAATAGCTTAAAAAATTTCTTCTTTTCTTTCAAAGATATTTTTTTTTTTTAAAGAAATGTAGAATTTTGTTGTTTCGGCTCAATCCATTCTTCACTTAATAACCATTTAAAATTCGAATATGTATTTGATTTTCCTAGACGGGAATGACTTAATGTTCATTTGAAATTATTCAAATTATACGTTGTTATCGAAAATTAAAAAATTAGGTAACATACAAACTATTAGAATTGATAAACTGGGACATATTTAACGTTATACCACTAGGATCTACGTTGTCATGGCTTAATAAGAAACTGTGAAGACTCGGAAATCTGCAATATGTGATTTATCCCTTAATTCAACGTAATTCTAGATAATTATAAGGATGTGACTGAACAGCTATAGTAACATTTCTATACTGAGAGCCGTAGAAGAACAGCAAAAGTGTTGTATATCTGTTTTATTTTTTAACTCAATACTACAGATAAAATTCCAGAGTGTCTGGATATCCCCTACACAATATTTTTGATACGAATAATTGCAACAATTCTTATATAAAAAAAAAATTTGGCGTTTTGAGATTCTGAAGAATCATCTTAAATTGGGCAGGACTAATAAATCAGAAAATCCAATAACGGGCACTCTATAATAAAAAAAAAATATTGATGGTAGAGATAGAGTACTGTGTAAAAAGAGTGTATGTATATAACCTCTAAGATAGAGGATTACCTCTTGCTGGTAGGTTCATTATTTGAGGGGCAAGCTGTTTGGTAAAACTTGTTCACTAAAAACTTGTGATTTTTTAACATATTTAAAAATCTTGCTTGCAATATTTTTTTAGAAATATGGTTCGTTAGAGCGTAATTTAAAATTTTAATTAAGCTGGCATTAAACGAAGCAAATATTTGCTCTCTTTGTTAAACATTTTTTTTTGGCCAAATATCGGTGCTGAGCAAAGGTGTTTGCTTACGGTATCACACTATAGCAAATATTTCCTTCAAATGTTCTTTGGCAAACACCTGAGAAATGGTGGGCACACCTTAATTTATAAATATTGGCATCTTGTAATACCAGCATTAGTGTTCTAAAATTGTCTGTGCTATGAAAAAATTTCAATTTAATGATAATTACATATTAAATTCTAGTTGACCGACTTGAAGTGTATCTAACCGCGGAAGTGTTATTTTTTACGAATTTTTAAAATTTCACCAAATGGCTTTAGTGGCTTATCTTAAACCGGCGCCAGGTTGGGCCCACCACAACTAGAACGGTGACCATTGCTTCATACGGTCAATATCATGGACATAGTAATTAATTTTTTGTTTTTCGTAAAACTAGTGCGCAATGAGGGCAAAAAAGTTGATTACTGTTTTTGCAATGTTTCGAAAATTGCAACTTTCGCACGCATAAACCATTTCACATACAAACTCATAGAGCGCACACTTAAAATCAAATTTAATGTTTAATGTACATATTAATTTTTAAATATTTTTCGAATTGTTTTTTTGCTTGAAAACTTTTTACTTCATGCATTATTTACATTCACGCCGACGTCACTGTCGAAGCTGAGAGCGAACTGAAGAAGAGAGAGACTACGCGGTATAACCGCAGCTGAAATTTATGAGCAAAAACAACTTTAAACATTTTAATGATAATGCGCATTTAGTAGTGTGTAGTCAGGACTTTGGAAAAAGGCTTAGCCAGCTTAACTAGCAAAAGTTGCAACCGGGTGGGGCAGAGAGCCGGACAGCTCTACTCGAATATATCAGAGCGTGCATATTGAATTAGCCAAAGTAAAAAAAAAGGCCGAAAAAAGGGAGAGTTTTGTAGAGTAAGGGTAATTTATCAAATAGCTCAAGTTGAGAAAAATTTGCGCTACGTTTTCAATACAGTTGTACAGCGGCAGGCTTATTGATTTTTTGCCAATGTTTGGCTGAGTGTATGCCAATTGTAAGTAAAAGCATTTTACTCCTTCTTACTCACATATCAAATGTACGAAATATTTTTAATCCGTTTAAGTGCCCAAGGCGTATTATACTGTAGGGGGTGGCCTAGTAAGTACTACGCCTAGGGGCTATTAAGTGAGCCAAGTAAAAGCTGCGGAAATGAGCAACAATAGCAACAAGCAGCTGGGTCTGTGTCGGGGTACGGGGGTCTGGGCATAGTTAGAGTGCTAGTAGAGAGTTGCGGGTAACAAAAGTAGCTGAGCTTGCGAATTTACTGCCTGGGCCAAGTAAGTAAAGTCCCAAATGTTTGCTGATTGCAAGGGATACGTAGTGAAAACACATTTGGCGACAATAAGCTAGCCCGAGAGTCATTGTAGCTTAAGTACATATATGTATATGTGTACACACATACGCAGACAATTATGGGATACTGTGAGTACGAGTGCGAGAACAAAGAATGCAAGCATAATAGACAAATAAAAGTTTCCTTTTGGCAGAGTGTGTGTGTGTTAGCTAAGCCATACTTAAGGTTGTTGACAATTGCCTGGACTACTTGGGCCAAGAAAATATTCAAAGCTGTGAGCGGGCCATAAACTTTATGCTGGAACAAAGCACAGCAAGATTAGCTTTTTATTAGGGGTGCTTAATTGCTATTAGTCCAAGTTAATAAAGTTGATAAAGCAATTTGGCATTTGGCGACGGCCTGCTATGATTAGACTGAGGCAATAAAAATGGACGCTCGCGATTTGAATTTGTGCTCAATCAGTCTGGCAAGGCGCACAGCGGGCGATATACGCTATTTACTTATGCGACGACATGTGGCGCCGAAATTGCAATGTTAGTTAATTTGGCTTAGCGCCCAACGTAGGGCGCTGTTTTCAGTTGGCTGCCAGCTGCCTGCAATGTCTTGAAATGTATGCATTTCCATTTCAAATTCACGGACGATGTATGACTGAAAGACGTTCTACCAACACTGAGTTTAGAGCGTCGACTGACAGACGCTGTGCAAAATATTGCATACAAATCAGCGCAGGCGTTGGCGTTGCTCCAGAGCTCAGTGCTTGCCTTTGGCATGGTCGCCACCTGCCAAGAAGCGTGTCGCTCAGCAGGTGTCAAAAGCAAATGTCGGCGGCAGCGGCGGTGACGGTGATGTTGGTGAGTTCACCCCCTTTGGCAACGCCCACACCACTCTGCCAACACCCAGCTGTCGTCTGCCGGCTGCCGGTTGCCAACTGCTACCTGCTGGCAGCTTAGCTCATTCACATGCGGCTAGTCAAAGCAATGTACGCTTGAGTACGTGACGCGCTTTCAAACCAAAGCAAACCACCAAATGCCAAAAGTAGCAAACAGCAAATCCTTTGCAGCTAACCAAAATGGCGCACGTAAGCAGCAGCCGGAGCAGCAGTTGTCAGCGTATGCCAATGATGGAATCACTTTCCCTACACGTGCATAAACCATTTCAAAATAGAGCACAAATTCACTCGATTTCTGGCAAAAAAGCCTCATTCACGTTTGGGATTTCGTTGCCTGGGTTGCTTTTGCAAAAGCAGGCCTCTGCATGCTAAATTCGGAAATGTTTTGCCTTTAGGCTCTTTAACTTAAACTTAACGTGAATATGTTGCCACTGGGCGTATACGCAATGCTTTGTGGCATGCTTACATAAATTAAGCGATTTTAAATGCAAACTTGTGCGCTATGATTGAGCATGATTTATATGAAGAAGTGCCTAAAGTATGTGCGCTATTTTGTAGTACATATGTATGTATATATATATACGTTATATATTTATTAGGGTTGCACCTATTTTTTGACATCTTAGTTTCGTCGCCCACAACTAATAATTTTAACGCCTCGACAGGGACAAGTTCGCCTATTTCCCTGGCTGTTCCGTTGTATCTTATAAATGTTATCGAAACCATCCGTTTTAAGGTTTCATATGCTTTTTTCATCGCCTAAGTGCATAAACAATGCACGACAGGATTTGTACGGTTTGTTAATTTTTTATGGTCCTCTATAGTGAAAATAAAAACTATTTTTTGTTAAGTTTGAGTAAAATAATACTTCAAATACATATTTCTAAACAAAATTTTTTTCTTCGACAAACCGGACCGAATAGGAAAAAAGTATAAGCATATGGGACACCCTAAATACTGCAAGGCTGGCTTTTAGGTTTTTTTTATTGCTGCAGCACGAAATATATCGCACGGAATGACAAAACTTCATATAAAAAAAAAATAGCCCAAGTGGAATATCCCAAATGGGAAATTTTTTTTAATATGAATACATATATGAATATGAAGTTTTGCGATTCCGCGCGAAATATTTCGTGCTGCGTATAGGCCTATAACTTGAATTAACAACACAAGAGGTAGAGAGCAGATCGAAATAGTTTCTATATGGTTAAAAAAGTGTCACAATAGAAAATACAAAGTGACTTTTGGTATCAAAATTCATAATTCGAAACCAAGGATACCCTAATATAATTTTTTTTTTTTTCTCATTTTTTTATTTGCAAGCTGTCTGTTGACATTTAACAAATTTGGTAATAATATTATAAATTTAACAGGAGTGGTTACGCTCCAGTAAGCAACACCAATTTATAACCCTAATATAATGAAAGATTTATTTTTAAATTTGCTTTTTGTTAAGTAAATAAAAAACGAGTTCCGTAAAAAATGATTTTTGATACATGGCCAGCATTTTAGCGTTTCAGGTGTAATATTTTGGAGACAAAACCTTGGAACACTTAATTTCCGAAAAACAGAGAATTTTTCAGGGTGGATCGGTAGTTCTGGGGATAAACAAAAATGAACACACAGCCTCAATAGCTTTCCTTGAAAAACAATTTTTTTACAAAGCACGTCTTGAAACCAAAGCTTTTTTGTTACACCGTAACTTTAGAACTACATCAGCTAAGCTAAATCTCCTATATAAATTTTAACTTCTTAGTATTCGGACAAAATTAGATAATATTCTTAACCACATGTTATAAAATCCTGAACAAGTTTCATGTATTGCTGCTCATTTAATGATTGAAAATAACAGTTTTTTATTGTTTTACAAAAAAATCATAAAAAAAAGCACGCTATACGAATAAAAATCGTTCCCACAAGTTTCTGATTTATTGTTTTATTTATGTGATGTATTAAAAAGCTAATAAAGACAAGCACAGAACGTATTTTTAAAGAGACATAAACGCTCTATGAAAACTTTAGGAGAAACTTCTTAAATAAATTTTGCCATTTAAATGATATTCGAAATTAAGCTCAAAAGTATATGGCAACTCATGTTTTTCTTTAACTTTAACCGATTTTTAGAACCTTCAGTAGTTTTCCATGCGGCTTCACATTTTCTTTATATAAAAGCAAACTTTTGCTACCCGCCACTGATTGATATGAAGTGACTTGCCTTAATGGTCCACCCTAATAGACATATGTATGGTATGTATATAAAAAGCGGAAGTTCCGTGCCGCACTCATTAAAGTTGTCAACTTAGATTCAAATTTGTTTAAAAGCATTTTGCTGGCAAGGCACCAAAACAAAACTTTTGCTTTCCCATTTTTGGGGCCCAAAAAATATTGTTGTCAAAAAGTTAATGATTTATAATGGCTGGGCAAGCACTAGGCACTAGACACAAGACACTGGGCGCATGCCGGCAGAGGCCAACCAAGCATTGAGCCGTGGCCAAAAGCAACTTGTACAAATTTTTCACACTTGCCAGCTAAGTTTTTACGCTGCGCGTTTTTCTTTAGCAGCTTCTACGGGTTTTTTTGGGGTTTTACCTTGGGGAGCTCTTTAAAGATTTACGATGCCGCATATGCCTACAGGTCATAGGTAGACGCAGTGCAGCGACAATGCGACAAAAGCCAGACGCTGGGAAATTGTTGCATTTTTCAAAGTAAAGTGGCAATGACAGCGCCAGTGATGGGTAGAAACACTACCAGGACGACAGAGCACAATGCCATGCCGGGGGTCGTCTGGCTGGGTTTGTTTGGTTCACTGGCTTGTTGGCAAGTCGTCTGGTTGGTTGGCAACGGCACCGCAGAGACGGTTAGACAGCTGGACGGACCGCAGGACCGACGGGCAGACATTCTCGCATAGACAGAGTCAGTTTGCTGTTCGCGCTCTGACATACATTTATTTTTATTATTTACGACGACTTAGGCCACCTACAACAACAAAACGCCCCAAATGGGAGCATGTGTGGGTTTGTGTGGGTAGGACCTATCTGCAATGTCTCATCTTTAATTCTTTAAATAGACTGTCTGGTTGGGGCAGTTGCGTGTACACCAGCTCCCTCCGCGATCTGTCTGCTTCACGCATTTTGATAGCCTTTTGTCTGAGTGCTACATTTAAGTAGTAGCCTGGTCTATAGGTATGTGCGTGTGTGTGTGCCTGTGTGCTTCTATGTCGTTTATCATGATTTACTTACCGCCACGCACTTCACATGTCAACACAATATTATCGCCCTCAAGCAATGGACCAACTGCACCGGCAACATCACGACCCGAGGCATCGTACACAAGTATTTGATGTGGAGGAACTGTGTGGATAAGCGGGTTACAGTGTGATTACATTGTTTATACAACACACTCTTTTACTGCGTCTCTCTCTCTCTGGGCCTATACTTACCAATAACCGTTAAATTAATTCTATGATTTCGCGTTGGCGAGTTTTGAAAGTCCACGCGACAGCGATAAACCTGTTGCAAAAGAAGAGTGAGAGATAAAGATAAAAATACTGAAGAAATGCAGTCGTTAAATACAATAAAATATAAAGCATACTTTGTTGGGCTATACAATTGTTTGTTCTAGAGATGGACAGACTGGATGACTAACGATAACAAATTGTAAAGCATTAAGGTATGTGAGAGTAATTACTCAAAACAAAAAATCACGAACCAAAACAATGTTTGCAATTTTGTAATTTGTTTTTTTTTTTGGTATAAATAAAAAATGAAAGCAGTTTTTTTTCAAAAATTATATTATTTATAAAAATAGTTTTTTTTTTATCTTTACAAATATTTTTTTTTTATGAAATTATATCATTTAAAGCAAATAAGTAGAGGAAATTGAGGTGAATTTGGATGAATTTTTTTTTCAAAATTGAAAGTTCAGGGCATTGAATAAGCTACATTGTCTCAAAATTTCAGATCGATACGAAAATGTTGTATCAGGTAGATAGATCTCCGAGCAAAAAATGCCAAATTCGCGATTTTCCATTTTTTTGGGGTAAGTCCAGTGCCCAAAAATGATAAAAAACGGCACACAATTTTATTCCTTTATTTTTGGTAAAAAAAAGTTTGAATAATTACCTTAAAAAGAAATTATGCGTTTTTTAATTTCCAAGACTTTTATATACAACAAAATTTGTAATTTTTGTCTGTATAAAACTTTTCCATTTTTCTTCCTCAATTCAAATTATACGGCTCCTCAGCTTTAGAAACGTTGGAAAATAACGATTCTTTTTTAAGACATTTTCAGTGAATAATGTTAACTTACAAGAAAAATGTAAGTGGTACTTTAAATTTATATATACGGTATATATTACCTTTTGCTCGTTATAAATTTTATTTAAAATGCGTAACGAATTATAATTTTTAAAATTTCATAAAAATTTACTTAAAAAAAAAAATGGTATAATGTAAGAAGTCCGGTAGAGAGAAGTTCCTTTTAGGGAAATACGAGCGTGTACAAACTATTATAATTTTACTATATATCAACAATTTATTAAAAAAAAAAACAAACAAAAATTTTGCTCGGACTCCATTAAAAAAAAAACAATAAATTTTTGGTTTTCACCAAATTGATTTGTTTTATTTTTACACTATTTTGGGAAGGGCCTAAAAGAAATTCTTATAAATGATTAAAAAGAAACATGCCTCATAATTTTTATTATGAAAATGAAAATGCTATGGTGAATACAAAAATTTTAAAAAACCTTGTTGATAATTTAAAAAAAAATAAATTGTTTTTAAAAATGAAGTTTAGTCAGAAATCAATACATAGTACTTCTTTTTTTTTTTTTTTAAAAATTAAAAATTTACAATTTTGATGAAAAATATTTTTTTATCTACATATTGATCTGCTTCATTGCATTTTAAATTTATTGGGAGAAGTTTTTTGTTCGTCAACCAGCTGAACCCTTAGTCGAAACATAACATAAACATTTTGCATAATTCCTAAAAGACAATCCATCCTCAAAAAGGCTATCTTTTTTGCAATTCCTAAGATATTGCCATTGATGCCTTTATCTCACAATCGGAAGTCTGCTTCTCTGTTTCTTGTATTTTTTATCGAGTATACGTATCGAATATAGGTTTGCTAAAAAAAAGTCAAATCAATGTGTAGAATTTTTTCGCTCAGTGAACTTCACAAACAATGCAAAGCAATGCGGCGTGAAGTAGCTTCCATGACAGCGTGTTGAAAAATGATTTAAATTTTTCTCTCTCAGCAGGCAGCAGGCCGCGACTTCGGCATGCGTTCGGTTGTGTCTGTGAGGACAGTCGAATGTGCTTCGCACTAAAGTGTAAACCCAACATTTTTCTCACTATAGATCGTTCAATTCTAAACTCGATATATAACGAATAAATGACATCGATTTATGAAGATAAGGTGGCCTCCACCTATATCGTATATATATACCTACCATATATTATGTTCTTTATCATAAGAAATTACTTGAAAAATGATTTTAACCGTCAATTTTTCCCAGTTCCTCACAAGTAAAAAGAAACCGAAAGCATTATTATATTAACTGTTGATTTTATATTGAAAATTATGTACCCAGTTAAGGAAAAAGGCCTAAAGTTTGTATGGTCACAAATTTGTGCCTCTTCTTTTAACTTCCTAGAATTAACTACCAATCTTAAATACATTTACTTTGAGCTGTACGCTTAGCCCAGTCCTGCTTCTGAAGGTGCTGCAGGGTTTCGTCCTTTAAAGTTTTTGCACAGCGGCAGAGCTTTGGCTTAGCCGCAGCGTACTTTAGGTAGGTTTTGCATATTTTCCTGCACGCGCTCTCAGTAGATTGCTCCTCAACAGAACTACTTTCTTCTATGATATGACGGGCCAGCTCCAGCTTGTCAATATTGGCCAAAGCCTGCAGCAGACACTCCAACTTTACTTTATATATATTCCGATTGTTCAAACGCATCAGCATAACCATGAGATATTTTTTCTGAGCGTTCGTCAGCAGTTTTACCAAAAACATCATACGCAAGATTTTCGTTATATTATCGGGATCCAGTGGATTAATCTTAAAGCCACAACGATCATACATGCTGTCATGTATTTCATGATCATGCAAATCGCTGTGAGGTACCTTGATATTAAGCATTATGGACCAATCGCTGTCTCTTGGGTATCGATCAAGCGGATTGCATTCTTGATATGCCAATTTTATGAAAATATTCATCAGTGCATACTTGGAGCATCTGAATAGTGTGGACAGTGCCTCTACAATATTGTGATGGCGTTGTTTGGTTAACTTGAAAGCTTGCTTATAGGTTGCTGGCCTAAAGTGGCAAATGTTGCTAGGTACTTCGAAATAGGGCTCCGGGCTTTTACATCCACATGTAGCAAACTTGCAACACGGCAGGCAATAGCCACCACATGGAGCACAGCAAAAGCGCCCAGCCATTTCGAATAAATTTGTAATTTGTTTTTTTTTTTTAAACTTGTTGATTCTCTTGTGAACTACTTTTAATAGGGTTCTTTGATTAGTTTTACTAGGCTAAGCCAATAAGATTGCCAAACGGCAAAGCTTTGAAGTTAAAAAATTATTGGCTACACTTGTTTGCATAACAACTAAATAGTTGCACTTTTTGATATTGCACAGTGGAATGCACTGTATTTTTTTTTGGCATAAATTCAAATGAAAATATGATTAACAAATATAAACTGGGTTTTTCCGTTTAATTTAATATCTTACTGCTTTTCTAAAGTTTTTGTGAAAGAGTGCTAACGATCCTTGTGAAATTATATTCGGTAATCTGTGGTTTGTATGGTTTATATTCAGGCGTGCTCCGGAATCAGAAAAATTCAATCCGAACAATTTTATTCGGATTCGGTTTTGCGTGCTCCGGAATCAGAATTTTTTGTCGATAATTTCCTTTTTTGTTCTCGATAAATGCGTAAATTTCCCTCACTTTTTTCGATAAATGCCTTTTGCTAAGAGGCATTGCAAAAATGTAATTTATTTTCTCAATGGCTTGTTTTAAAGCTAAAAGAAGGCGTAAAAAAATGGAAGAATCATGTCCTATATATTGTACCTAATGTTTATTTGTATATTTTTTTGCATTAAATTCTTTTGATTAAATATGCACCTACATTGTGTTTCTTGGCGCGAAATGTTTTTTGTTTGATACAAAACAGCTGACAAGGCTGCCGCAGCTTTGCACCTTTTTATTAGTACATGTTGTTTAGATTTAATTTTCATTAATATATTGCTAGTTCTTTATTATTTCATTTTTTTAAAATAAAATTACACAAAAATATTAATTTAGCAACAATGTTTATTAAATTTAAACACGATTTAACTATTTTTGTTACAAGGGAAATTTTTGCATGTTTGATACACACACACGCACCAACAAAACGAAAGTTCGGTTTGGCTTGTATATGCTATTTTTGGGTTGAGTCAGGAAAAAAATTATTAAAAATAGTTAGCAGCTTATATGCAAATTAAAGTTAGCATAAACAGAATCTAAGAATATCAAGGCATATATAAAAAATGACTTCAATATAAAATTTGTGTTTTTTTAATACTATTTTGACGATTCGTTTTAATTCCACTTGCAACAAAGCAGTCGGTTTCAAAGCACATAAAAAATTCTGATTGGTGGAAATGGGAGCACCAAACATTCGGATTCAAAACGAATCCGCAAAAATTATTCTGATTCGGATTCCGGAGCACGCCTGATTATATACCTACTATATTAAATTTTTTTTACGAAATTTTCTTGACTTTTGAAGCTCTAAAGATATTACGGAGTTGGTAAGTTTATCGAATTATTGATATTTTTTTGCTACCTTTTAACTAACCTTCCTTCTACATAGATAAAAATTTAACTTGACACCTCTTTAGTGGTTATGTAAGCTTACAATGGTCAACATCGAAACATTTTATTTTTGCATTATCCTAGGGTGCGTATTTTTCTCTTGAAATCTATCTATATATATAAAAGAGTAGCCTCAAAAATAGTTTGTAATAGCGTAAGTTGACAATGCGTCTACAGACTTTATCCGAACCACTTTTGAATTAAAGGTATTTTTATTCTTTAGGTTTTTAAGAAAAAAAAAACGAATTTTGCACAAAAACACGTTTCTTTAAGCATAAAAAAAATTGATAAAAACGCCGTCTGGCGACTCTCAAAAATCAAAACAAATGTGAAATATGGATTTCCCGACTTCAAAATCTTGCGAATACACATTTGGGTAAAGAAAAATTTACATTTTGGGACTTATGAATGGCATATCTAATTCGATTTTTTAATACTTTCAAAAAAACCTATTTTGACAACCCGGCAGTGTCGCGTCAGTTGACATATAATTATTCATTTGTTATTAATCACAACGAGGTGCATGCAAAATTTGAATTTTACGTGTTTTGTGATTGTCAAAGGTTGGTAAAATACTAAAAGAACACATTGTTCTGAATTGCATGTGTTACAGTGACAAAGTTTGGACCGTCGAACGATTAATCGAAATAAATATATGTTTTTTAAATTTTATTTATGCGTGTTAAATTTCTTGGACCGATTTACTATCTTCGTCCACATGCACATTTTTTTGACAAAAATTTTTTTTTGTAATATAAAAATTGTATTAACCAATGTGGTATTATTTTCAGATCAGAATATTATTTTTTTTTCATAATGCCGAGAAGACGCAGCAAAATAGGCAACTAGAGCATCTTGATCTGTGGAGTCTGATGAAGACCGGGAGCGTGGTTTAAACATTGAAAGGGAACGTTCAGCAAGGTCACGTTCTAATCGTTCACGAAGAGATGAACGAGATGAAAGCAATGAAAATGTGGTAGCAACGAGACGCGAAATTGAAATTCAGCGTCCAGTTACTGGAAAAACAAAGCTACTCAATATTGCTTTCCATTGTACTAGTCGAGATGACTACAGTTCGCATGGATCTGTTGACATTGGAGCGATGAATATTATTTGTGTGCAGTATGGTGCATTTAAATTCAAAAATGAAACACCTGGATTGTGCTGCATGAAAGGAAAAGTGGGTTTGGCAAAACTATTAATATGTCATACTTTTTAGCGTATTCTGTAGCTTTGAGCTCCTGGAAATATCCTGCTTCATAAATCACTTTTAACAAATGTCAAAATATGCGTCAGATGACTGTGCGGCATAAGGGGTAAGCGTGCGAAGCATGCAGGGGGCGGATTCCAAGAAGATGGGAGCTATCCATATCGCGTCATCTACGTTTCATTTTTTTGAGTACGATTACCTTAAATATTTTTTTATTGAGCAAGGTTTCTCAATAACCGGTGCAATGGTTATGGTATCAATTTAATTTTTTTCAGGCTGCTTAAAAAACCCACAGCATCAGGATATAAGTGAAATACAATTTTTGTGTTTATTGATTTTAGATGAAACATGCTCCTTAAATCAAGCTCACCGTAAGGGAATGTGTGGAAAAAAGACTTTCTGCACGACGCCCGTATTAACGCATAAACTTTTTTTTTTAAATCGTTTTTTGGAAGAACTTTTCTGTATAAGCTCGTTCTTATCTGTTCTGCTCTAATTGTTCTGGCTTCGGGTCAGAGGTCTTGGCAATTTTGACTTTGCTACCAGCGTTACGTCTATTTGGGAAGAATGCGATTTTGCTCTGTCAGACAAGACTAAGTCTGAACTGCCTACCGATAAAAATTTGTTTACTTTTCTTCTTAATATTTATATAAAGACCAAATGTAAATGCCAAAAAAATTATTTTGAGCCAGCAGCATTTTAAATTGAATTAAATTAAAGCCAATTTTGGTTGCGTTTACATCTTGACCAAATGGCCAAATGTTTGTTGTACCGTGTCCATCTCTAGTATATGCTAAAATTTAATACTTACGCCCTCATCGTCTAGCTGTATATTGTCCACGGATAACTTGGCTGGCTGTTGTCCGGTCACAAAGTAAGCACGTGGTCCAAATGAATTCGTATCCGACCAGTAGAGTGCCTTCTCGAAGGCTCGCCCACGCACATCGAAGCTGCAAGTGTACGAAATGAAAAATATTCGCATAAGTAATAAAATACATAAATGTTTCAAAAAATTACTATCTGCCAAGGGGAAATGCCAGGAACAGGCAAATGTTGTCGATAAGTTTTGTCGCTACAAGCGGCAAAAGGCAAATGTGAAATACGAAATACCAAATTTTTTAAGGTACAATGTTGGGAGTTAGAAAGCGAGCGAAACAGAGACAGTCAGTCGTCCGTGGTCCGTTTGCCAATGTCGTAAATTTTTATGCGCACTTCTTGGGGCAATGGCTGCCATAACCGCGGACTTTGGTCGTGTGCCTTATGTTTTGCGTATAAAAAAATATAAAAAAAAAGAAAAATGCCGCTGCGCCCGCCTTAATTTCAACACATTTTTCAATTGTGTGTCTGCAAGGTTTTGCGGCTGGCCCGGAAAAAAGCAACATTAGCAACGTTTACGGGAACGTCAGCCGCGACGTCAGCTTTGCGGTCGGAGGCATTTTTCTTGCCATTTTTTAGCTGTTGTTATTTCTTTAGGCGTCACTGTGTGTAATCGTCAACAAATCGACAAAAAGCACAAAGGCCTGCGGTCTCCATACAAGCTGCTATCCCCTGCCCCTCCAACAACCCTCAATTGTCGCTGTTTGGTTGCTTGTTGTAAAATACACAAAAAAAAAATACAAAAAAAAATAAAAAAAATAAAGAAAGAGCTCCAAGTAAGCCGCTACAAGCTAATAAAAAATGATATTAAATTGTGTTTTCAAAAGTAGCTCATTGTGTGGCAGCAACTAGGGTTTGAGTATATAGTAAAGTTGTTTTTGGAATTGTAGGGTTCAGCAATTGGCAGGGTCTGAAATTTCACGCGTCTACAAAATGACCCTTTTCCTGTGCCATAGCTGTTACTCTTCTGCTGTCTTGCAGCCAAGCGACGACCTAAGCATAAATTTACACGCAACTAATTTCTTCCGTTTCGCATTATTTTGCAAGGCGCCCAAGTTGGGGCCCATACCCCAACAACTACTGCGTTTGCAATTTTTCGCATTAAAAAGCCTGACGCGCTATCTTTGGCGCTTTTATTGTATTTGTTAATGTCTGTCCGGCAGTTGACGGTCCGTGCCACCAAGTGGCACAAATGACTTGGCAAAGCAAAACAGCGAGTCAGCCAGACACTTGGCCAGCTTGGTTCTCCGCTGCCCGCAAGTTTTGTCCCTTTGTTGTTTCCGTCCTCATCGCGTCAGTCGCGACTATCTTTGCTTGCGCCCCTGCTTGGGCGCTGCTTGCGGTTGGCCAAGCGGTTTGTCATTGTGTCCTGCTGCCTGGCAGCCGTATTGTTTGCGCCTTTAAGTGGTTTTTTATCATTTTGCCGCTGACACAATTTATATCCGGTGCTCATATTTCTTATGCTTATCACGCTGTTTCTGTATGCGTGTCTTCCTCTATCTCTCTTTCTCTGTGTATGTATGTGTGTTTGTTGGCGAGCGCCCAGGGGCCCAGCCTCGACTGACCCCGCGCATGATGAGTTGCTGTTGTTTTTCTTGTTCTTGTCTTGGAATTGTGACTCACTTTTATGTGTATTTACATTCGCTTGACGTTCTCTTGCAGACATTTTTAATTATTTCTAAAGTGCATTAACCCAAGCGGCCCATAAATTATGCCTTTTAAGCCCCACTTAAGCCAGTTCGCGCTCAGCATCTAAGACGACTGAGTAACGCTAGTTTGGGGCAGCTTAAGCGGCTTTTTGCGCGTTTTGAAGCACGACCCGTAATTAGCTTAATTAAATATGTGTGTAAATATAAAAATAAAGAAAATAAATGCTCACAAATCCAAAGACAAAGCAAGTTGCGTCGTTCGCTGCGATTTTACGCACTTTCTAGGTATAACAATAAAACTTAACGGGTCTTTCCCTTTAAAACATTGTATTATTTAATTTTTATTTCAAAGTGTTTTTGTTTCACAACAATTAATAGAAAATATTGTTTCTAATGATTTAAAACAAAATGTATTCGAAAGATTAACAAATGTCGTCAGGCTTGGCCAGTATTTCGACATTTGCACTTAATTTAGGTTGGAAAGAGAACTATCGTATTGTGAAAAAAGCATTGCAAAATTTTAATTGTAAGACTTAAAAACATTCTTTCGAGCTTGGTACTGAGGCCCAAACTGATCATATCCATCTTTAGAAGAATATCGCGGTTAACACCAGCGCTATAAAAGCCTAACGATCAAAATTTTTTGCAGTTATATGCCTTTATCTTCGGCATACATAGTGTTTTAGACCTATTCCTCATATTCCGAAACAATGTTCAATTTTTTCATTAATAAACCACCTGGAATCACCAATCTTGGTAAGTAGACTGTGAGCCTAACCAACAATGAAGCGTTGATTTTTCCCAAAGCAAACCCTTTACGCAATCGTGAATGCAAAATGTGTTGCAAAAAAAAATCTACTCTACCACCGACTGGACTAATTGATATATATTTTTTTATTTTACTTTTGATTTCTAGCTAATATTTTCGCACAATTAGTTAGTTTGTTAAAAATGTGAACTTTCAAAGCAGCTGCTCAAGAGGCCCCACGTTGGGCGCTGCACCAATACTCTATTCTAGCTCGGTTTCGCTTTTAATTTTGCGCATTTGCAAACAATAGAAAAACGCCGAATAGTAAACAAAGGCAGCAATAGCTCGGAACTCGGAACTGTGTGTAGACCCTAAGAGGGCCAGGGGCTGAACGCCCAGTTAGCGGTTAGAGCTGGCTGTTGACGTTGTGTTTTCCGCTAGTTGTTGTCGTACTTTTCGTTGTTGTTGTTGTTGCTGGCCTTAGGAAACAATAATGCCAAGTTTGCACAATGAGCAAAAGAGGCAGCAAGCAAGAAAAAAAAGAAGAAACGAAACGAAAGGCAAAATGCTAGCAGTAAAAATTGTAAAGAAAATGGTAGAAAGAAAATAAAATGGGCCAAGCAGTGGAAGACAACATTGTGGCAGTTGCAGAAATGTTGACTGTCGTAGAACCCAGACCCCAACCAACTAAACGTGACGCACGCAGACAGCCGATGTTTTGAAGAGTTTGCCTTGGGTTTTTCATTTGTGTCTTTGTTTTAGTAGGCGCGTCTGTTGTTGTACTTGAGTGGGTGGGTGCTGTGAGGTCTGTGGGACAGCACTCATTTTTTTTTTTTTTCAACAATTAGTTCAGTTTTATTTATTTTGCGTTAATTGGTAGCACTTTATCTTCTGCCTGAATGAATGAGCCACGTTGCTTAAACAAAAAAAAAAAAAAAAAAACCAGCCCAAATCCCTACACACACACAATGACTCTGGGCAGGATAACTGCTTGGTTGGGTCAGCCATTGGTTGGTAATTACGCTTTGGTTAAGTCTGCTCATTTGTTTAGAGTTGGTCAGCCAACTATGTATACAAGCTGACGCCCGGAAGACAACATAGCGCCGACCCAAGGCAAACCCGTAGAGCGCTTAAACCTTACTCAACACATGCTACCCAAATCCAATATAAAAGATCGTCCGTTTTTGTTGCTTGTGTTGTCATTTAATGTTTTGCCTTTTCACTTTGTAACGCTTACGGAATCCTATTGAAAAAATTGCAAAAGGGCTAAGTGCGGAGATAGTGGGGCTAAAAAAAAAAAAAATAAGACCCGGAACGTGGCAAAAACGTGTGCAAAATCCTTGGCTCAGCTGAGCTGGCTGTTGTTGTTGTTATGGCTTGTGGAACTCTCTGTGGGGTACTGTGTGTGACGCTGACAATAACCATTGAATAATTTTATGACAATATGTGTCAGGGCAAGCCAATATATATGTGTATGTGTGTGTGTGGGTTAGTGTGATGGCATTTTTTGACAGCTTTAAACACATGCTGCCGGCGTCGCAGTTAGCGTCGCTGTCATTGTCGTTGGCAGCGGCGAGCAAAAAAAAGTGTTGACTTCAATTATGCAGCGCATGACAAAAGGTAGTAAACTAGTATAGTATGTGTGTGCGAGTGTGTGTGTGTGTGTGTGTGTTAGTGTGTGTATATCCTAGTCAGGGCTACTGTAAGCTGCTTCTGCCTTGGCGTAGGTCGCTACATAGCACAGTGGTCGATATGATCTGGTTAAATTAATAACTTTCAATATGGAACAATTTCATAAAAAGAGAAAAATGTTGCTTTGTATTTAAAAAATATATAAGGTGTATAACTTTGCTTCCGCCGTTTTTCGGTGGACTACTGTAGCGGCTTGTGCTGGCACAAATACGTAAATTAAATTGGTTTAAAATAAGCTTAGTCATCTGCCAACATAACGACTTAACCAAATCAGTGAATCGCTAATCGAAGATGCCAAATTCTCGTCATCATTTTAAAGAAACTGCTGCTGAGGTTCATCGAAAACTCCAAAACACTTATAGTGAGATTGCTCTTAGTGAAAGAAAACGCGTGGTTTTGACGTGGAGGACAAGCATAGCGGTGGGCCAGAGAGAGTTTTCAAAGACAAAAAAAATATCATTGGGATTTATTCAACAAGCGATTTGGAAATGCCTTAAAATTGGGCTCCGTACGAGTTGAAGCAGAGAGTTGTTGAACGGCGTTTCTTCACTTGTAAACAGCTGCTTGAAAATTGCAATCAGAATTTGTATATGGAATTGTGATCGGCGACGAAAAATGGGTTGACTGCGATAATCCCAAGCGCAAAAAAACATTGGGGAATGCCTGGATATACCTCCACTTCGACGACCAGTTCTAATATTCCCGACGCTAAGGTTATGCTCTGTATTTGGTTCGACCAGCTAGGTAGGTATAGAATATATACTATGAGCTTCTGAAACCAGGTGAAACCATCACAGGTGATCGGTATCGAAAACAATTCATGCGTTTGAGGGAAAAACGACCAAAGTAGACGACACATGTCGCCAGCCCGGTCAAGACATAGCTGGACACGCTTTAATGGGATGTCCCACCTCACCCGCCGTACTCTCCAGATATTGCTGCATCGGATTACCATGGGTTTCGATCCTTGGGACACAGTCTAGCGAACCAGAAATTCCACTCTTATGAAGAAGTTAAAAAATGGAGCGATTCGTGGGTCGCCTCAAAAGATTCACAGTTTATTCGCGATGGTACCCTTTAATTACCAGGAAGATGGGAAAAAGTAGTCGCTAACGATATAATAAATATGTATACTTTTTTACAATAAAGCCTCAAACATTGGGAAAAAACGACGGAAGAAAAGTTGTACACCTAATAATATAATAATTTTCAAATTTTTATTTTAGAGTTTCGAACTAAAGTGCTAAGCGGAACAAATGAGGCCTAATAGATTTGTCAGCGTTTTATTTGGAAACTATTAGACCATCGAAGACTTTCGCTTTAAAACAATGTTTATTTTTATTTTCAAAGAAAAGTATTAAAAATTACCAATATGGCCCAATGCACGTCCACATCTCATTCCCTAGACCGTCATCTACACTAAGCATGGACACCACAGTTGATGAGGTTTGCTTTCAGCCTAAGAACTTCTCGTACGATGTTTGTTCAACGATGCCAGGAATTAAGTACCTACGAACTTCTTGTCATATCTGGTCATTCAGCTTGAAATGTCAGATCAATTGAACAAATTGATTTATCAGCTTAAGCCCAGGTCCATAGGGTGTTTGGTAGGTGCAGGATTTGATATGCTCATACCGTTGCAGGTGTCGGGAATCTTTACCATAATTGTATTCTTCCTCCTCCTGAAGCCTTTAGCCTTTTTCCTAGTCCTTTTGGAATATCATATGTGGTAGTATCATAATTTGGACTTAGTTTTTGGGTAAATACTACTATTCTCTTAGGTATCCGATCCCTCAGCTGAATTAACCTTCTTTATTCCTTTCTTTCTGTCCGTAACGGCTGTCTCTATGTGCTTTTAACGCAATCAATTTCTTTTCTTATTGAGTCTTTAAATTTTCCGACTAGGTCTAAGACGATTTGGACATAAGCTTCGTTGGAACTGCCACAGTTGTACCCGGAGGAATTACGTTTGCGAAGAATATGAAATGCTCGATTTCCTTTTCAAAGTTATTTTAGAGATCTGTTCATGTTTTCAACTGCTGCGGTAGTTATAAGTTCAATGACATGGTGCTTACAAAGTCTCTGAGATGGCCAGAAGTGTCTGAGATTACCTAAAAAAGTTCGGTCGACAAATATTTCCACCATAGCCCTCATGATAATATTATAAATAGTTTGCAATAACCGAAATTAAAATCTTAGAAAAATTAGAAAAATCTAAAAAGCAATTTTGGCTCGCCAATCAATTTATGGAAATTTCAACTAAGTTCAGCTGGATCGATCATTTTGCCCACTGTGCGTAGTTCCAAACTTCGTTTATTGCAACATTAGGCAGGTGGGTAAAAACTGAGTGTATGTGTCATATATGTATATGCACCATATAAAAAAAAAAAATGTCTGTCATGTATATATTATATATACATACCTATATATAGACCTGTATCAAATTATATGTATAGCATAAAGAAACAGTATCAAAAGCAGAGCAATTTCGCAGTTGAAGCGCCAAAAAGTATGTTACGCAATATTTCATTTCCGTTTCAAGTGTGTGTGTGTCTGGAAGTGTGTTTGTATATCTGTTTCGGGCAACTCACAAAACTCGCAACAAATTTTAAATTGGTTGTTCGAAAACAACAACAACAAAAACACCAGAAATATGAAAAGGGGTGTTTACGCTTCCATACATATGCAAATGGTTTTACTGTCTTTTGTTTTTGCCCCAATGTGTGTTTACGTGTGTGTTGGTGTGTGTGTGTGTGTATGTGAGTTTGTGTATGCTGGTGTTATTATGGAGCCCTGCTGTGTAATATCTGTAAATTTCTTTTGTTATTGCCAACAACAGTTTTTCTACAGTTGTCGCTTACCTCAGACCTACTCCTTGCTGGCCCAACCATAGATCCTACTGGCTCTCACTACAATCCCTACTCATCTGCAGCGTGTTGACATTTGTTGGCATCATTCCGCACATTGTTGGTGTTGTTTTCTTTGCTTTTGCCATATAATTTGTAGCATATGAATTCATAGTACACGTTCACCATGTGGCATGAGCGTGCGGGTCAAAAAAATAAATATATGAGAAAAAAAAAAAAATAGCACCAAAACCAAAACGTAAAGCTCACAACGTAACTGTGGCCAAGTTCAAATTTATGCAGTGTCGTCCAATAAATTTGGCAATAAATTCGAAATAAAAGTTTCATCTTGCCGCTTATTTGTATTTTTGGGTTAGTTTTTATATTTTGGCTGGTTGCACCTTTTCTTTGTTTGCCTTTCTTAGTTTCCGACCGTGGTTAACTATTTCCCATGTTTTTTTTTTTTATATTTTGCTGATATAGTATTTCTGTTTCTAGTGCTTTTTATGGCAGCTATATACCTTGCAAATAAAAAATACTTTTTCGTAGTTTGGTGCACAGTTTAGCTTTATGGGGCGTGCACTTTGAGTTTAGCTAAGCTACTTAAATACAATTAAGTTATCTTTAAAAAATATGCTTTCTTAAAAACGTTTGATGGCATGATGTGGAATACTAAAAAATTGGAACAAAATTGTTTTCCGGAAATAACAAAGTTACAGCTAAGTACGCTTCTATGAAAGGATCTGGGCTATTATAGAAATCTGAATAGGGTCTAGCTGGATAAGAAACAAAATACTGCGCCCAACAATTATAAAAAACTATTGATGCAAAAAAAAAAAAAAATTTTCCTAGAATTACAGTTTAAAAAAAATAATTTTTATTTCCTTCTTTTTTTAGATGTCCTCCTTAATTATGTTAATCATTATTTGCTTATATAAATAAGGCTTGTAGTCCCTTTCATATACAGTGTAAATATGAACCAAATCGATTTGGTGCAACAATTTTAAAAAAATAACGCAAATTTTTTTTTGTTTTAAAAAAATATAGGGGGCTCCACTTCATGCGTGCTTTGCAAGCTAACCGACGGCGTACGATAACGCCGGAACATACCGTCATCCCATACCTACCATGTGCTTCCCTTAATTTCTAAAGTGTTCCTCCAGATTTAAGGCGCATGCATTTTTTAGCATATGTTGAATCAGCTTTTTAGGTGGGGTTTCGTCATTTTCAGCTATAACTACTGAAGTTACTAACCTATATTAGAAATTGTTTGCTAAATAGAAGGCCTGTTTCGAGCTTCAAAATTTGAAGGGAAAATGTTTGGTAGCATTCCAATCACAGATGCTTTGAATAAAAAATACGAGAGAAAACTGCAAAATTCCATAGGAATATAATGAGAGTGAAGAACTAAAACATAAGACGTATCTTGTGGCCTTTCAAAAAAAATGTATACCGTAAACTTTTTTAAGCCCTATTTTCTTATTTATTTTTTTTTTCAAAAGACGTAAGAAATTACATTAGTCTATGATGAAAAATCTCCAGAGATGAGACTTATAATGTGCAATGTTTCAGCATTCAAAAACTGATTTTTGTTTTATCCTCCCATGGCTTGTTTTTTTTTTTTGTCTATTTTTGTGAAAAAGGACTTTTTCCAAAATACGGTTCCGTATATGAGGTCTTCAAAACTGTACTAATGCGAATTTTTTCATTATTTTGGAGTAGACTACTAATCACAAAAATTGGGAACCTTAAGAAAAAACTATAGCCGAAAGTGTGTGTCCAAAACCTCGAAAAATACAACATTTTGGTTATTTTTCGTACAAATATCGCTATTTGTTTCAAGAAAAGTCTTAGACACTTGAAAATTTGCTATTTTATGTTATTGGTCATGATATGTAGATACGATTTCTGTATAGTGTCGTCTATTTATGATACAAAATGACTGATTAATTTTTTTTATGCGACTCTCAACTGCATTTAAGCTTTGAAAAGTGGTTCACTCTTCTATATTTGAATTTTTTATAGAAAGTCGGAGTCATTACCTTTCAAATAAGCTTTTTTTCATGAAATTCGAACTGTCCATTGAACTCCAGTAGCTGAATGGATCACCATGAGTACACGAAATCTCAAGATTTCACCAAAAATATACGAATTTTTGTTAATGATGGACGTAGGTGCAGTTGTATTTTAAAATTTTATTTGTTCCAGTTGACCAAGCGACTGACTACCTCCCCTACTTGTCCCATCAAGCTATCTCTATGGTAACTAACTAGTTTGTGTCTATGGTTAGCTATAGACAAAATTTTCGACGAAACCTAATTTCAGTACCACATCTAATAAAAAACAATTAACAGTAACATAACATAACACAACACATCACATAACATAACCACAATGTAAATAGGCTAAGCTAACATGTGGAAGAGAACAATAAAGCATTCTGTGATCGGTAGGGATGGGCATCGCGTACTCGAATATCGATATTCAGTATCGATGTGTATCGGATGAAACCGATGTAAAAAATCGATATATCGACCAAACAATATCGATATCTCGATATATCGCCCAAAAAATTTGTATGAATAAAATCAGTTTTAAAATAATAAGTCATACATAAATTCAGACACATACAAATAATCAGTTTATCTGGATTTCTTACAATTATTCCAAAAGGCTGGTTTTTAGTTTAAATTAGAAAGGCTCCAAAGAATCGTCTACACAAGCCAAAGGCCGGTTCCGTTCGTCGCTCCGAGGTAACAGACGTCGCAACAGCCGGAACAAATATCCTTACTAGTTTGTAAAGATTCAAGAATTGTGTCGACAGGGGCTCCCATATGGTTAGTGGATTGGAGTCCAGCGGAGACTGTTGGCGGAAAAAAAAACTTGCATCTCCGTTCTCGCAATACTTTTTGGACCTTCCATATCTAAATGCAACACAGGATTTCTCACGGCAACAATGTGCTTTCTCCACAATGATTTTTCTGATGAAATGGTAATGTGCAGCGACTTAGCCAGAAAGCTGTTTCCCGACGTCTCCAATTTTTTCCTCGATGCAGTCAAATCTTTTTCTAAGCCCAATGTGGCCATTCTACCTTGTACGCTTTGTTTTGGCGCCGAATTCGTAAATATCGTCAGTATCGGAGGAAAATATCGATATCGGATACATCGTCGAACATGGATATCGATATGAAATAGTCGACTACCAAAGAAATAATATCGATATTCCGATATATCGATACACTATCGCCCATCCCTAGTGATCGGCCGTTGAGCGAACAACACGCGTTTCATTGTATTACTGGCCGTGCTACCTACACTTTATATTTAAATATATTAGTTAATTCTATTATATATTAATTTAATTAAATTAATTTCAAATTTTACTATTAAATTTAAATTTAACTCAATTAAATGTGTTTGCTAGCACGTTAATTTTATTAATGTAGTAATATTGGGAGAGCAAATACATATAAACAAAATAATATGATATAATTTAGTGCTAGCTGAAAAGATAGTGGTACACTTTTTCAACCTAAAAAATAGAGACAAAAGGTGGATAACGTTTAAGTACTAGCTCCAAATGCTTCTGGGGAAAAGTGTACCTGAGCTACTTCAACAAACTTCATCTGTTCTGGCACCCTTGTGCCTATGGGTACAGAGTATAAACATTTGATAAATCTGCGAAAAACTTTACCTACAAAGCTTAGTATAATATAACTTTTAACGTTAAAGCTTAAGCCGAATAAAAATAAAAAATAAAATCTTAAGTTTTGAAAATAAAAAGTGGTCCAGTGTCGTTACTTAATCAAAGTCTTCATTTAAAACGAACTAAACTGTCCAAGTGTTATTAAAACTTTTTGCATTTTGCTTGCATGTAAATTCAACTCATTTTGCAATTAGAAGAGAAAAAGTTCAAAGCGAAGAAATTAGTGTTTTTTGTCAAGATGGCATTTGGGGACAAGAGAACCACACAAAACCCCCACCTCCCAGAAAAACCGCATCACCAAGCAAAAACTTAACTCAACCGAAAAATGCGAATGTGTCTGTGACAGCAGATTTAGTCAGAGGAGAGCAATGCAAACCAAAGTTTAGTGGCTAAAATCGATTTCTATGCGCAACTGGCATTTCAGTCATTTGCAACCGTCTCCCAGAAACGCATACAGCCAGTGAGGGGAGGCAGGGGCAGTCACATACATGTGCGACTTAATTACACTTTTAAATATACCATCTAACCTGAAATTTTGTGCAAAGTGCCACAGTTACCGTTGCTGCTGCAGGTTCTGCTGCCGGCAGCAAAACTCGTAAAACCCCGAAAATGCACTCGAGTTAATTGCCTCTGGCTCAACTTTTGGGCTCCACGAGACCCTTGCAGCCGTTGCTCAACACTCGCCACTTGGATTTTATTGCCAGCCGTTGGCAAGCATTGCCAGCCATTTTGAATACCATTTCGTGGTTTATTACTTTTGCGGCGGTTGATTCTCAAGTTGTGCGCCAAGTGCTTTGCACACTCGCACACATACACACACACATACATCAGACTATATGACTATATATATGGACGCAATACATTTGTCTACGGTCTAAAGTGAATGCACTTTCGATTGCAGTCCCCCAAAAGTAGACTATATTTACTGCCAACGCCAGACGAGGCCGCCACAATGGCCAACACAGCTGGCGATTATTGCGTATATTGCAGTTAGCGGGTGGTGCAACATGGATTATTACTACCCAATCGTAGTACACCTTTTGAGAATGCAGTGTCCAGGAACCCCTCAAACGTCGAGCTGCCGTCTGTACATATATAAACCTGAATTTAAAAGCACTGTTACGTCTTGTAAGCCATATATTGCGTACTTTATGCCTTGATGCTGCGCTGATAGAGCCTTTCTTACCTTAACCCTGAGATGGCCAAAACGTATATTATGTACTTATTCTATAGTAGCGTAAGATGCATACAAAAAGTATGTTTAGCGGACGTATGTTATCTTATATATTTAGTATTTTTTTTGTTGTTTATGAACAGCTTATATACTAGTAAATATAGGAAGCTTAGAAGCTTATTGAAGCTATAGCGACAAGGCCTTAAGCTTACTTTTCTAGTATACTCCCACAGGTATATTATAAATTTGTATCTGTGCATTTATTTACAAAGTCTGTATTGTGAGATTATTAAGAATTCGAACATATGTAGGATTTGTGGTATAGGGCAGGAAGCCTCTCAACACATATTTTCAGAAAGTGAGGCTATAGCCAGAAGAAGCAGCATAAAACTCTTTGGCGAGTATAGAATATCGATGCACGATGCACGATGCTACACGACCAGAATCAGCCACAATAATTTAGTTTTTCTCGGATATTGGGCTAGTTTAGCTTTTTCCCAACAATATTATTATCTTAAAGCAAATGGTCATTTTTGAAGAAATATGGACCGATGATTCCACCGGCCCATAAACTACGCGCTGGACGAGGTCTATTCGGTCGAGTGTTAGGTCAGAGTAATAATTAGAGTAATAATGAACATTGGGTCTCAAATTTGTTGATGGTATGGCGAATAGTGGTATCAGTAGGTCCATTATGGCGACCATAAAATGGCCTAATATAATTGTACGATTTGTAAACGTTGTTCGGGTGTAAGTTTTCCATGATGAAATGGCAATAAAAACTGAATAAAAAACACATGACAGCTTGACAGTACTCACGCGTGGTTACCTTATTGAAAAAAAAAACCTCAAGATTGATGACCCTTTATATGATATGACACTAAGATTTCATTGAATCTACGTATAAGAATTTCTTTGCTTTTTTTCTTGGCGTATTCAGCACATGTCTTAGAATAGTCCGTGAGACTCAATACTAGAACGGTGAAAGGATTCACGTCGCTGCACAAGTTCCTTTCCTTTAATTTTTTTTTTTTTTTATGACTCAATTTTAAATAGTGGGTAATATGGCGCAGCTGAAGAAATTATTTTCTCATGCCAATTTTAAGCCTTTAAAAATTAAAAAAATTAGTCTTGCCAACTCTATTCGTTACGTGAGGATTTTTCTATCATATCACGCTACCTATCAGCTCCATTAAAGAATCTCGTTCAAAGGAAATGTTGAGAATACATACTTAGATTGAATTGTATAAGCTGCTTGTTAGATATTTCTCATAATTGGATATAACTACATAAATGATGATAAATGATGTTCGCAAAATATTCAAGAAAATGCAGTTCAGCACCAAGAAACAGCGAGACTGAATAACTGTGACCGGTTGTCACATCTGCCAAGACGTCTGGCCAAGATATAATCCAAAGCGAACATCTGAACTCTCGCATTTTCACAAGAACAGGACCAGGATGGTGGCGGGAGCTGTAAGGGGCACTCTACCATAGGTTACAACTTCTGTCGTAGTTTCGGAGATGAGTAGGAGATAGAAAGTATCCAACACCTGCTGTGTGACTGCCCTGCAATTTTTAGAAAAGGCATCCAATGTCTGGGAAAATCATTCTATGAAGATCTGGGCTGTGTTGTAACTGTGTCCAAAGCAGACCGGGGGGCTTTTTATAGAATTCTCAGCGAGGATAGAAATTAAGCAGATTACGCCTGGATAGTCCTCTGCCCATTATGCTTTTTTTTTACTTCCCTCTGTTCAATTAGGCAACACAATGGACCACACGGTGATCTCGGCTAGCAACTGGCAGCGTATCTAACCTAACCTAACATCCCACCTCAACTAGCCTTTTAGAATTTGTATTTTAGAATCTTTTAAAATAAAAGGGGGGCACACTACTCGTAAAATAAAATTCTTCATATATTACAGATTATCTGTTAAAGCAGGTAGACTTGGTATTAACATGTCTTTAGTAATTTACAGGCTATAAAGCTATATTAGCAGATATAGGAGCAAATCGGAAGGCATAACAGCCGATACAGTGATAAATAAGAGAGTTACCCTGCTCAAAAAGAATCTTTTTTATGACAGGTCATTTCAAGGCCTAAAAAGGCCAGGTTTTCAGAGACTTTAGGCTTAGTGAGGCATTAAACCTCTTCCCTACTGTAATAATCATCATGCGGATTGTGTCTGTTTTTATTACTATGTAAAATTCAATATTAAGTACGAAACTTTTGGGTTGCTCAAGATTTAGTCTTATAAGAATGTATATAACAAAATAAATAAAAACACATTTGGTTATATATTTTCAAATATAATTCACATATTTCATCGACTTGGGCCTAATAAACACAGTGCGATTTACTTGGAGTATATTACAAAATTTCAAGCAAAAAAGCTTTTTTAATTAGAATTTATGTTTGCTCCTTTTTCTAGACTATTTTCTCGATACTCGTAACTTATGCTTATAAACTAAACTAATTTTAATTTAAATGTTAAGTGTACCTAACAATTAATCCTATGGATGACACTCTTCAATATTGACAGATATACCAATATAAGCTCATTTAAAATGCTTATGCAAATATAAGCATAAGTTTGTTTTAGGCGCAAACTTTTAAGCTACCAACTTATGCAAAGGTCATGTAAAACGTGAATTTAATTTGTTCAAAAATAGTTATTGCACTACAAAACCATAATTTGTCTGTTCAGAAGAGCAAGTTGCCCATCCGAGGGTTAAGAGCTCGCTCAAACACAGCATCAAAGAGCGTAGGCGCTACGTTGAGCTCTCAGTCAGTCGCCCACTCAGTCAGCCAGGTGGGCTTTAAAAATCAATTAACCTTGGTGCGCCTCGACATTTCTCGGCCTTGCTTTGAGGCACATTTTTATTGAATCGACGCTTGTGTTTTTTTTTTATTTGTTTCAGGGTGTTCCCTCGCCGCCTTTAACTTTGTGCTGGGCTGTGAGTATATTGATGGCTTGGCATATTGAACGTGACAGTTGGCATGTTGGCCATGGGGCTTTGACATTGTTGGCTTTTAAGGCTGACCTAGGCCAATGGTTGAAATGTTAATTTTAATCAGGCCTTAGCCAGTGGCATCAGGGCCTACAGGCATAATCGCATTCGATTCATAACAAACACATAAATATATAAAAATCTTATGAAAATCGCATTTCAAGGGTCAAAGTCAAAAAAAAGAAGAAGAGAGAAATCCCTGCTAGGCATTTTTCAAGCGTTTGCCAACAACAACAAAAATCGGCCTAAAAATAAAAGTAAGGCAGCAAACCCAAAATGTAGCCTTAATGGGTTTAGCCCTTAAACAAAAGTGGAAAATGGAAGAAACAGGCAGCAACCAACAATAAAATATGTATACTTATCAAAAATATGAAGAAGAAGGAAAAAAAAGAACAAAAGAGCTGAAAAAAGCCAAGTTAACATTATAATTTTTAATATTTTTGCTTTGGCCTAGCTCAAACATTTATGTTGTGTTTGTTGTTGTTTAAGTTGCCTTTTTTGGCAATGGATTTTGGCCTTTGCCGCAAGTGTGAAGCTGTCAAAAGCAGAGTTAAGGCGGCGGTTGTGGGGTGTGTGGATTTGCCTGCCTTAGAAGCAGCTATGCTTGTCCAGATTCAAGTTTTGGCTGCTGGCTACAAGCTGTGCAGTACCTCCTATGGCTACACAAATGTAACTAAAAATGCTAAATTTCCTGCGCTCCCACACACACACACACACACACCCAAAGAGATCCTGCCACATGGCTCTTATGCTTTTTTTGCTTTATTTTTTCTTGGTTTCAGCTTTTTTTTTTCTTTTTCTTTTAACCCAAGCAAACCTTCGATTTCACGCAGCGTTTGGCTGCTTCGGCAATTTTATGCCCCAAACCTCTCTAGGATGTTGTCGCTGCTGTCTCAGTCTGCTTTTGGTCGCTTGTTTACTGTCTTTTATTTATTTGCTTGTTTTATTCTCCACACATTGTCTATGTGTGTGTGTGTGTTTTCTTAGAAAGGAAATCGAATTCGAATCACTTTCGGATATTTTGGTTATAAAGTCGGAAATTTTTGCGACATTATTGTTTTCGACATTTTCCTAGTTTTTGGGGCAAACATTTTTTCACCTTATAACATGCACTTACTCTTTCGCACACATGCTAAATGCATTGCGCTCGCTCTCTATCGTTCTCTCTGTCTCTTTCTGTCGCGCATTGCCTGTACGCTAGCAGTAAAATTTATTGCTTCCAATTGAGTGCACTGACACAAACACAGCATCAGACACACAGATACATACAGAGATGCAGACTCACAGACGCACACACACACACACACACAAACTCTTACAGCCCAAGCAACAGCGTGAACAGCTCGCGCTTGCCCTTGATATACACTTGTGTCCTATCTATACTCGACCAACACACACACAAAGAGTGAGCGAGACACACACAGTTACACACACAGACATTCTCATATGTTGGGCACTTTGGCGCACGGCATGGCAACATATTGAAAAAGGAAGCACATGTAAGCAAAATTGACAAGGCTAAAGGATATCGATGTCTGCTTATAATGTGCAACATATTAAACCTAAGCACAAGTTGTTGCCTCCAAATACTTACCCCAGTTCCCTGGCCCTATATACAGAGTGCTACCCCGCTTTGTGCTCTATAAATAACAGCAGCCCACGCCTTTGGGGTCCACTGCTACCCCTACCAGGCGCTCTAATAATCAAAGTTGCCACCAAAAAAAAACTGTTTTCAACCGAGTTGCTATTATTTTCTTGTTGATATTTTGCTCAGGCACCGTGTTCATAGGGTTGCCTAGTTCTCTCAGTTGTCGTTGTCGTTGCTGTTTTTGGCGCAATGTCCTGTGCCACACGTTGCGCCTGGTTTGGTTGACTGCCTGACTGCCTGCCTGCCACGTTGCCTTGCGGCTAATATATGAGCCCATGTCGCCGTTTTGGCCTGACCTCACTTTTGTTTTGTTTTGCTTTGCTTTGCTCTTGGTCTTTGGGTCTTCTAGCTATATTGAGCAGGTAACTAGTGGCAGCTGGAAAGTATACTCTCTTTGCCTCTATGAACCATATGAACCAACTTGAGTTAATATTGATGATGTTATTAAAATAATAAATTATTTCAAAATTATGAACTGGCGCCATTTCTCATGATGTGCGGCCGGAAGAGCATAAATCAAATGATGGCATAGAAATAAACTGCCAATTGGCTTTAAGCGTTGGCACTTTAAGGCAGGCAACAGCCACGCCCAGTTACTGAGTTAGCCTTTAACCTGGCTAGCAGTTGACGCAAAACTGTCAACTCAAAGTGAGATAAGAACTAATTTAGTTAAGTGTTTTTCATAAAAAGAATTTGTTCGTTTGAAGGCAAACAGGTAACAGGTATGATTTTATTTCTGATTCAGGCTCCACCCGAAGCGTTCTAAAAACATGAATTGTGGAATTTAATTAATGAGATTCAAAAAAAGGCTGAACCCAAAAAAGTCTGCATTGTATGATAGTGTTTATACAATACATATTATTATGCAACTCTGGGCAACAGCGCCAGAACTGCATGGCGTAACTTCATAAGGGTTAAAGATTTGTCTTTGTATAGCCAAATTTTGCTCTCCAAGCTTTTCCAAATTATTTGAACAAGAAATACATGAAGTACTTAATACTATTTTTTTGAATAAATTCAGTTAACGTTGCAGACCGCCATCGAAGCGACTCGGGTATAAATCAGTCCATGTCATTAAAGTATTCCCCTTGACTGGAAAAATATACTTTTATTAATGAATAATAATATGAATATAACTTGGCATTTTTTTTTTCTTAGTGTAACGTCACGCCAAACTGTTTTTCCTTATACATCGGAAATATTTTTTATAAAATATAAAGCTGTTTAATTGCTGCGTAAGCTTAAAAAGGCTTTTTAAAAATATAGCTTTTCACGTCATGCCCCTATTGTCCCCTAGAATTCTATTAAAAAACTATCATGAAATTTACGGAGGATTGCTAACGAAGTGAGGATTATTTTTAACAGGAAAAGTTTGTGTAAGGTTAAATTCAAAGTTTCTTCTCATGCTAACAATTTCGACGTATTTTTCAAATTCTATGTATCATTGCATTTGGCAACATGATACAGCTATTTATAGTGCTTTAAAAAAGTATATGCATTTGCTCACCTGTAAAGCGGTTTTCCAGCGCTCTCTCTAAACCAAAGCACCATGTAGACACGGTCGTCCTTTGCCTCCGGCTCAATGTCACATGGCAGTGATGCGGTGCGCCCCAGAACGGCCTCCACAGCAACGGTAGAAACTGCAACAATAGTGGAGAGAATACAAAAAAAAACAATATAGATATAACGCTTTTTATTCGACCACAATTACATACAAGTACAACAAGTATAAATGAGCAGCAGCTTATGCAAGACATGCCGACTATTAGGGGGTTGTGTAAGGGGTGCTGAAGACAGTGTTGTATAAGGGGTGACTAAGTGATGGCTGGTTGCCATTTGCATTGCGACAAGTTTCAAATGTTGCTGTCAAGACACGAAAAACTATTGCTAAAGTCATTAACACAATATTAAAATGTGTTTCAATGTGCATGTGATTATTGTGTGTGTGGGCGTACTTGACTCCTTCGGGCTGTTCGATTCCTTAAACATCTACAAATGTCAACAAAACGGTGCCTTTTAACTGTCACGCCGAGCGTTGGCGTTAACGTTGGCGTCGACGTTGACGCTCCAGTTGGCGACACGCAAAGCAAACCGCACGACAACGAACCTCAAAGCTCAACCTCAGCCAAGTTCTGGAGAAGCCTGTTCCCAAACCGCGGTTACCAGCAACTCCTCTACTGCTAGCTAGTTGAAGTCGTCCTTGCCGTGCTCGTCATCGTCGTCGCATAATCACAACCAAGTACGTGAGTGGGAATATTAATGTTAAATTGACGACGACGACAACGACCACGATGACTACGGGAAGTATGTACAGGGCAACAAGAATGACGTCGACAATGTTAGCGACGATGAGGTGGCCGCTTCTGGTCTATGGGCTCTTTTTCCGTACTCTGTGTTCCATGGTGTATGGTCTATGGCTGCGATTCCATTGCGGCCTCATCTTTTGCATTTAAACTGCCAATTGATGTCAGTGAAAATAGATAAATGCTAAGGGCGCTTTTGGTATCGCTGCCATCGTCAGGGGAGGGGCAGCAGCACTGAGACTGTGCACGGATAAACGTAAAGCCAATCCAAGCAAATGACAATGGTTAGTATGCCGGATTAAAGGCGGCTGACTAGGAGTATGCCAGCTATTGGTTGCATGGTAAAATATTCCTTAATTGCCTATTTGCTTTGCATTGCTTTACAGCATGGAGTTAAAGGGAGTCCCTTGGGCGGGTATCGTAAATTAATATAAAAAATATTAAGCGCAAAATGAATTGCAAGTTATGACAAAACTATTGAGGCTTAGAGTTTGATGGTATTATGGATAGTTATGGCACAGCTGTTTTGTGGGGGCAAGGAATGTTGAGCATAGTATAACTGATTCGAACTTTGATATAAGAATCTTTTATACGATATGTTTGATGGGTCAATGGCTACTTATACGTATACGTAATATTAGTTTCTGCCAAGCTCTTTGCTTGTAAATTGTTTAGCAACTTTTAGTAATTATTAAAATATAGGGTGGGCCATCTGTTGGTTTGTTTGTTAATTGCATTTTATTCGTATATTTTCCAACAAAATTGGGCAAATGTCGATATTCTCGGCGACTCATCCACACTAGCCTCAACTATGTTTTTTTCACAGAGCGACCATTTTCGCCTTGTTCGTATTGGGTAGTTTTGAAGTTGACATATGTCGAAGAGCATCCACTTGGGATGTGTATGTTTCGAATTATGAGTGTTTAACAAACAAACCAACAGATGGCCCACCCTATACAATGCAATTTTGTGGATTTTTTACACCAATTTTTTCGCACTAGTAGCTTTTTAGCTCTGGGACGGCCTTCGTGACACGAAGCGTGTGCACATCACTTCAATTAAGCATGCCACAGTAAAAATTGTTTAAATAAATTGTTAAATATGACTGCAGCTTTTTATTAAATAATTAATTTATAATATAAATTATTAAAAATTGAAGTTCTGTCAAAACTTTGGCAAAAGCTTTTGTTGTAGCAAACATGGAAAAACATCGGTATACAGTTGATGAAACTTTTCACTACGTTAAAAAAAGATGTTCGTGGCAGTACGCTTGTGTTCTAAAAATATTTTCTACTCTAATATATTACTTTTCAATGACATGTACAAATTAAGCAACTTCTTAAGATGCTGCCTGTCTTTACACGAGTTAATGATAATTAATGTTACTTTAGTTACAACGTTAGTAAATATGTGTATAACTAATATATTTTATGATTTTAGGAAAATAACTAAATCAAACTGACATAGACATTCCCAAAATAGAAATGAAGTACAAAATGATTGATGTGTTCTTTTGAAGTACAAGTAAAGTGGGTGAGTGTAGAGAACCTTTGGCTCAAATGCATTTGGCAGTCATTCAGTCATTTGAATGCCCACCAGTAATTTATTATAAGCCCACACATGTATGTATGTACACACACAGCACATATAGCTATGTCTGTGTGTGCTTTGACAGGTTTTTCAAACTGATGCTCATTAATATAAACGAATAGGCTTCACAATCAAGTTACGCGTAATTTAATTTTAGCCTCAAATAAAAGTATAGGAAAACCGAATTTCTTACGCATAATTTCAGTTAGGCTGGCAGTCGTTGGGGACGTAGGTTTCCAAAATTGTTGACATTTATTTAATATGCGCACGTTTTATAGAAAAGCAATTCCCAGTCGTATAATTTATGGCACACTACAAAAATTTGCACATGAAAACGCCGCATGAGCAGATACACGCGCGGCTGCACACACACACACACGCCTCCGTGCACACACAGATACTCTATCTATGTGCTCTGCATATAGGCCAACTGCTACAGTATCTGTGAGTGTGTGTGATTGTGTGTGTGCAGCCAGTTTCGTGCGTTTCTTTTGTAATTCCCATGTAAGATGTCAAATTCTTAACCAGCAGCAGACAGACTGATGCCGCCCAGTCAGCCAACTCAGTCTACTCTGCCCAACAATCTGGCAACGCTACAACCCTCCTTCAGTTACAGTTGGTTTCTTCTGTCTTTGGCGACTTCAACGATGGCAAATTGACATAATTTGTGATGTGTGCGTTGCCATCAACCCAATGACGCGTCGCTGCGAACTTCTTTGCCCACATCTCTGCCAGCGTCGCTGTGCGTGCAAGCGTGAGTGTGTAATGAGTGATTTGCCCGTAAGGCAGCAGCAGCAACAGCAGTAAGTTGCAAAGTATAGACACTGTCTACTTCAACGATCGTTATGCCCCAAACATTTTTACACAAAATCAGACAGTCTGTGCGAAGCAGGATGCCCTAGAAGGCGTTTGCTAGACTTATTTGGTAAGGCGTGGCGCTGATTGCTGTGATATGTCGTAGCAGGCAGCAACAGTTGAAATTGTTACGTCTAGCCTCCGGGCAAATGTGACGGATATGGATACAAATAAATTTCCGCCTCAGAAAACGAGAGACATATAGAGCAAAAAAATATAACCCAAATTTAATCTGACACAATTTATTGGCCAAGTCAGTCTGTCTCTGGGCCATGCAACTTGCAGTTGTCTTTTAATATTTAAGCAACTTTTGGCAACTATTATTTATTTAGGCACAGTATGTGGGTGTGTGTGTCCAAAAGTTTTGTGAAATGTCATTTTAATTTTTATTCATGACATAAAAGGCAAAAAAATGGCGCAGGTAATATAGCTTCGTTAAAAAAAAAATTCTGACACTGATTTCTTTATCAAGCAGAGGAATCGGAAATTCTCAATTTCAATACATATTGGCGATTATAATAACCTATAGGTACAAAGGGTATACTAGATTTGTGCAATGTTTGTAACGGGCAGAAGGAGGCGTGGCAGACCCCAAGTCCTTTATACCAAAATGCTTATCATAACCTCGTGTAGCGATTGAGCTAGAATCACAATTTTTGGTAAGCTGATTCATGTGGCTCTAATGAACAAATCCACATCCAAATTTTATCAATGCGCTCCTCCCACGCCCCGCAATCGATTTATCGTGTTTTCTCCCACACCCCTCAACATACCAACTTGAAACTTACCCCATACACTTAAAATAACTTCTTTGACGTAACATTCGAGTTTTATCAAAATCGGTAAAAGTTTACGGAACTTATAGGTATAAATATCGAATTTCACCAAAAAAAAAATAAATTCCAATTGGAAAGTCCTTAGAAGGCATATGCCTCGACTGTATTAAATTTTTCTAATAAACATCGGGTTGTTTATTATTTTTTTATAGAAATTGATAAATGTGAACATGCTGATATAATATTTAAATATAAATTTTCATTTAAAAATCACAAAATATCTCTTATTTGCCAATTTTCACTATTAAAATTGATAGTAAAAATAATTTGTCAATTTTTATTTTAGTAATTAAAAAAAATTAAATTCTCTATTTTTGTTTTATAAATTCGAATTGATATGACAATAGTTGATATATATTTCTGATTTAAATTTCAAAATTTTTCTGTTGATACTTCGTATGTCCCTCAATGATTATTATTAAGCATCGCACCAACTAAAGATTAAACTTAGCTAAACTTTAAGTAATCACGAATGATAATAAGATATTTACTTTTTTATGGTAATCTCATTGGAGCGCCCTAGCTAGCCAACTAATCGATTAGTCATTTTCAAAGAACCAGATAGCTCCAAGTCCAAGCGTTTTATTTTTTTTTTGAGCTATGTCTTCCTATTCAGGACTTAAAATCAGTTTTAATAAGGTTGTTTAAAACTTATTGAAAAAATGTATGCCGAGGTGCGAGTATTACATAATAGACATAACTACGAACCGCAAGCCTTAAAATATGCACAATTATTGCAGAAAATTTTTTAACACAAGCTATAAGTTTAATAAGAGTTAATCAAATTTTACTGATTGACACCATATGGATAAATGATAACTAGAAAATAATCCTTGCGAAGATAAATGCATGAAATTTAAAACCAATTAATATTCGCCTCTTTTACAAAAAACTATCTACACCACTGGCTAGATGTGCGAGTATGTGTGGCTTATGCACATAATATTTATTTTTATATAGCTCTACATAAGCAACGAAGCTGTGAAACTTATGCAAATTGCATTTCAGTGTCTGCGCCAAAGGAAACTCAACAACAACTACAATAAGTACCAGAAGAGCAGAAGAATAAGAGCATCTCGCACACCTAAGAGTATGCAATAGCAAAACGCGGCAAAGGCAAACGGCATTAAAAAAAAAAGTAGAGAAATAAAAGGAAAACAGGCGAAATTATAAAGAAAACATGAAAAATAAGAAAATAGTGGTAGAAAATGCGCATAATGAAATCCATTGCGAAGGCAAGCTGCAGCTTTTTAACTTGGCCTGAGCCTTGCTATACCTTGCCACTACTTCATGCCCCTTAGTATATACATATTCTGATGCTGCTTCTTTCTACTTTCTACTACTTTCTTCTGCCTTTCAACGCCGCTAAGGCAGCCATTGCTATTGTTGTTGTTTTTGTCCTCACTCATGCTGTTTTTTGTTGTTGTTGTTTATATGCGTGTAAAGTTTTTATACCCTTTATTCCAAGTTGAAGTGGGTATTCAGTTGGCGAAAAGCAATATGGCAATACCTGAAAGAAACCAAGTCTTTCAACTGACGGTTCAATATCTGATAATTTTTGCTAGATCTTTATACTTAAATTATGTGGTGACGAGTAGGTAGGTAGGAAGAGCTGGTAAGGTAAGTTTTCTTCGATGACAACGATTATTGGTTACTTTTATTTCGGATTTCTTTTCAATTTAACACGATTTATAATCGAACTGCCATCTTCGTAAATGTACCAAAGTAATTTTAGACGCCAAAAGTTGTATTTGTTCAAATAAAATGATTAGAATGAGTAACAAAAACGAAAGTACCTTACAAGAATATAATAAAATTATTATTAAATACTATAGGTATAATTAATAATAAACATTTTTTTGACCTTTGAGCGATTATTGTGACTGATTAAAGTTGATTGACATTGATCTTGAAAAACAATAAAAAATTGTAAAAAACTAATCAAACACACATATTGCTACAAGTGGTGAACTTCTCCCCACTCCGAATATCAAAAGTCGGTCTTAGACTTAGAACAGTATCCCAAACAATTCCTTAGAGCTTTCGCCAGTAAAAATTAGCCAGCAGAAACTATTTGTTCACTGTATATAAAAAAAAGATGTGCTTAAAATAAACTTATTACATAAAAAGTACTTAAAAGATCATTTAAGGTCCATTAGTAGAAATTAAATTAAAATTGTTTAACTAATGTTTATTATAGTTTAAAATATTTACCGAATAAAATTGAATTAACCAAAAAAGATAAAAAATAAAATAAAACAAATATGCAACAACTAACTAACGCCATCTTGCGTCGACAACTTGCTTGCGCCATCCAGCGGATACACTAAACAGAAAAAAAGCTTAAGGCCTTATTAGACGCACTTTATAATTCCAATCCTATCTCTTAAAAAAAAAATAAATGACGGTGAGGAATTTTAATGCCTTTTCTGAATTTATAGCTAATTGCATTTTCGCAATGCTTTAGTTATGTGAACTAAAATCGATTGGGATATTTCCTATAAGCCAAATTGTCAAAATTTAAACAACTTCCGCATAGAAACTTCACCAAACCTAATCGAAAAGAGCTTGAAATACACATTTTACACTTTACACCTGCAAAATCGGTTTTGGGTGCGAAATTCAGTTTACTCAGCCGCATAGAATCAAAAAAATGATGAAATTATTTATGAAAAATAAATACAGATTTTACAAATAGATAACCAATTAAAATAATATGTTTTTTTCAAGTTTTTTGGCAACACTCTGAATTTGTTAGCAAGTTAAATTATTTATTTTAAGTTATAATATAATAAAATCGAGCAACAATCGACGGTAGGAGTGGCTCAGATCGTTCAGAAATTTGTATATGTTTCACTTTAATCAACTGTAGCGAATTTAAAGTCTATAGCTTTAATTGTCGAACTCGTGCTTAGGGATCTTTGTGCGGTATAGAGTTTACCTTTGCGTCTAAAACTACTCTTAGGTGCCAAAATTTCTGAAATGCAAATTTTCAAAGCAATTGTTTCTTTTTTCTAAGCATAAAGCTACTCTATATTTGTCATGCTGTGACTAGTCGCTTTGATAGTGTAACTTATAGTCGTCATATCCCGACTGTAGTCAACTCACTTATTCTTCTCATTTTACGCTACGTACAAGTCATTCTCTGTGTACTCTGAGCATGGTAATTTTTGTACAGTGCAAAACATATACACAACAAAAAGCCAAAGTGTGTGTGCGTTTGTGTGTTGGTGAGTGTGTGCTTGTGTGCGTGTGCTTAACAGAGTAGACACTTGTAAAAATAGTGTGCGAAAATATAGCAGCTACTATACCAATGGCTGCTAGAAAATCTTTGGCAACAAAACCTGGCGACCCTGGCCAAACTGGCAGCAATGGCGGCAGCGAGAGCAAAGCAGGTCACGTGTAGCATAAACGTGCCATTGCGGTAGTTGTTGTTGTTGTTGCTGCTGCTGTAGCATTGTTTTTGTTGTCTTGAGTGTAAAAATTTCTTTAAATAAATATGTATGTAATAGTTTATGTATGTGCAAGTGTTTGCTAGTAGCTTTAGTGCATGCGTGTGTGTGTGTGTTTAGTGTATAAGTGTAATTGAGATGAAAGGTAATGGCTGTGCCATAGCATACTTTGCAGCGCCAAAATCGCTAGTGAACAAAACTGCAGACAATGCCAACAAACATACAACCACACACAAGTACACACACATAGATACACACACACACACACACGCACATACAATCGCGCATTATGTCTGCGAGAAAGTGAACGGCACAAAGCGCTTTGTATGCCCTGCGTTGTTGTCTTTGTTGTTGTTGTAGCAGTTGTTGTTTTAGCCGTTGTTGTTGTTGTTGCTTCAGTAGTGCCTAAGTGGCACAAGGTAAAGTCGCTGGCAGAGCTTTTTTGCCTAGCCGTAGGTGTTTTGGCCCAACCCGCTACCAAACACACCCGGCTTCTTATGTGTGTGTGTGTGTGTGTGTGTTTAGTGCACACTATTTGCACTAATTTAGTTGAAAACAAACAAAGTCCTTTGTTCAATTTTCGCCTTTAGATCGAGGTGCAGAATGAGACAAAAAAACAGAAGCACGTGTGACAGAGCAGCGCGCATTGTAGCTGCAAAGTGTTTGAGATACTTAGCCGCTGGCTGCGCTGTTTTGTTGTTGCATTGCACAAAAAACAACAACTACACAACATAGTACTACCAACAAACAACAACTATAACAGCCAGCAGCATTAGCTGCGCAAGTGTTAACCCATTTTTAGAGCCATCAATGGCGCCTAGCTTTAGATCTGGCTACTCTACTTAATTAGCACTTTTGGCCAAGCAATTTTTAGTTTTTGCATTTTGTATAAACTGCAATTAGGCGCATCACAATGTTGTTAGCCTTGTTTGTTGTTGTTTGCAGTTATGAGCCAACTTACGTGCAGCCAATTAGCCAACACACTCTGACGTTGCCAAAAAACAATGCCGACTAGGCCAACAAATGCCCTTAGGCAAACAGTAAAACAAATGGCAGACAAAATCAACAAATTCAAATTCAATTTTGGTATAATAAATATGCTTGGCAGCAACGTTGAAGGCAGCGTCAGCGGCAACTGTCAGGACACAGCACAGACGACAGACAACAAAAGCGACAAACAATGAATGAGTGTACAAAAATGAATGAATGAATGAATGAACGAGTGGCAGGCAACTCAACAGTAAAACGATAAAAACAAAAAAAAATATGCATATATATATTTAGATATATATATATAAGTGGCACAAAGTTATAGACAGGCACAGCAATAACTCAAGAAGAGTGAGTGAAATAGCAGCAAAACAAAAAAGGAACAAGATAACGCGAAAAGTTTACTTTGGCTTGACAAACTTAAGATACTCTCGTGGAGCAACTGGTTCTTCCTATGACAGCTATTTATTATTAATAGCAGACTAGTTTTCTGTTAAGGTTTGCAGCTATATTAAAACGTTGAAAACTTTTTTAATTTAAAAGCATATGCTAAATGATATATGCGTGCAAGAGCTTAAAAATAATTTTAAAAGGTAGGCAACATATTTATTCAGTTTCTCTAGATCAGACTTCGTCAGTAGTGTCACTCGCGGCCTGCTGCTTGCTGACAGTGAAAAATTTAACTCATTCGTCGACACGCGTTCATCGAAGCATGTTTACGTTGCTTTGTGTCGCATACACTGCGAAAAAGTTATATTGCAAGCAGTGCTTTATTTACACCATTCGTATTACAAACTTATTTTTTTATTATACTTTACTATTTTATACGTTTGTATAAACCAAAGCTTTGTCGATAATTATTATCAATAACCAAGAATATTTTAATCACATTATTATGAAAAAAATTAAAATATGTAAACAAAGAAAACAAATTTATTAAAAAAAAATGTGGTACAGTCGAGGCGGTGCCCGACAGTGGAATACCCTGTACCTTTTGTGTCAAAAAAATTTTTCCTGCATATTCCATCTAAGAACTTCCCAATTGGAATTTATTTTTTTTTGGTGAAAATCGATATTTATACCTATAAGTTCCCTAAATTTTTACCCATTTTGATGAAACTCAAATATTACGTCAAAGAATTTATTTAAAGTATATGGGGTAAGTTTCAAGTTGGTATGTTGAGGGTTGTGGGAGAAAACACGGTAAATGGATTGCGGGGGGTGGGGGGACCGCATCGATAAAATTTGGATGTGGATTTGTTCATTAGAGCCACATGAATGAGCTTACCAAAAATTATGATTCTAGGTCACTTGTAGCTTTAATTGCGTAGAGTCAAATATTGACGCAGTTTATTGGCAAGGGGAGGTGAAATTTGCACATTTTTGACTATAACTTCTGTTGTATTTGTCCGATTTTGTTCATTTTTTACACATAGATGCATGTAACTACAACGCATCGCTCTGTTAAATTTCAGATGAAAATACTAAACGGTGTGGCTAAAAACCGCGAAACTCTATTGCGGAGGAACGGGGGAAGATATTGACATGATTCAACAAACTTCATCTGCTTAGGAAATATGCGCACCAGCTGGTAAAGTTTTGTGTCTCTAGCTCTTATAGTCTCCGAGATCTAGGCGTTCATACGGACGGACAGACGGACGGACGGACGGACGGACGGACATGGCTCAATCGCTACCCGAGGTTATGATAAGCATTTTGGTATAAAGGACTTGGGGTCTGCCACGCCTCCTTCTGTCCGTTACATACATTGCACAAATCTAGTATACCCTTTGTACCTATAGGTACAGGGTATAAAAAAATACAAAACCTGTAACTCGATCGATTAATTTTTATTTGAACTTCCTTTTTTGCACTTCGTTATTGTAATTCCTTCTCTCAGGCCAATTTTTGATGGGAGTCGGTGCATATCATTACAAAGTTTACCCTACGAGCTAGTGCCGCGGATTAGTTCTTATCTATCTTTTTGCCTCGTTCTATTTTTCAATACATAATTCAATTTTTTTTTCATAATTTAAGGTCAACTGCACTTTGTTGTACCCCGTTAAAATAAATAAATAAAATTCGTGGTGTTTTTTAGCAGATTCAGAATTCGTTTTGTCGGCTCAAAATTATAGGAATATCAAGTTCCGACAAGAAGAGCGGTACAAGCATAACGTTAAGCCGTTTACAATTTTATATGTTTCCAAAAATTATACCTACATGTCGTTAATATATGGTAGAACTGTCTCGAGTTCTTTGTTTGGTATGGTATGGTATTCTGATTATTTATACGCTGCTCTAATTTATAACTTAAGTTGTTAAAAAGTTCACCCATCGGTCTAAAGAAGCGGATTGCCTATTTCTTCAAAAAATTCAATTTTTATAATCTAAGATGAACTGAGCTTTGTTGTATGCTATTAATAAATATAACAAATAATTTAGTTACACACACTTGCAAGTGCCAATTAGACGAAACCGTTGAACAAATATCATCGATGGGTGTTTTTTTGTCTGAGAACTGGCAATGCTTTCAAATAGTAGAAATTCACAATAAATATAAGTGCTAACACAATAAATACAAGGCACCCACGAACTATCGATAAACATCGAAAAAGTGGCAGGAGCTACTTTAAAAATAAAGATAAAAAAATAAAAAATTTTGATTCCGTGTAGTACCGCGCAACGTTTATATGGCAGACCATGATTATATGTCATGAGTGTCTTCAATATTACGAAAATAAAAACTTTTCTTCCAAAGTTTTAATTTTTGTGCCCAATTTTTCAATAATAATTGATAATATATCAATCTATATATCAATAAAAGCACCTATTACCAAGACACTTCCAGTTCTTATCCTAAGTTCGTGCAAGTCCTCTGACAAAGTTAAGGTACACTCTAAAAGAGACTTTTAAACAAACAAGCTGAAGCTCAACTAAGGCCAACAGCAAACACGCTTATCCACATTATTATTGACCTTCAATTGGTCTCTGCCAACTACAGGACGACAGTTATTGATTTGCCAGCTGAGCTACTTCCATATTTAGGGCGCCGAGGGGCTGTTGGGCTAATGTTAGCTGAAATAAATCAATACTCAAATAACGGCAGTGTCTTTAAAACCAAGTTGGTCTAGAGATGCTGAATTCTTAAGCACTTGGAACTTTATGCTTTGACACCTTGGATTCCCAGCTTTGGCTTGACAAGCACAAGTCTCCAAACATTATAGCTGGATGGCTCATATGACCATATGGTCAAAGTTAAAGACCAGGAGTAACCACACACACATATACTATGTACATACTTTTTATATGCACTAAGTGAGAGCGACTTCATGTTACATTGCGTTAAGGTCAGAGGACAGCAGAGAAAATCCATAGCGCTGCAGCTGCTGGTCACTTGGCTTATGACTCTTGGCCAGCTTCAGATGTAGTTGGTTAGGTACACGACAAAAGGTCGTACACACAAATGCACACATACATAGGTATTGGGGTTTTTGTGTAGTTTGATGCCTAAGCCTGGCCAGAAATTACATCAATTACACGGACATCGAGCAAGCCCAACGAAAGACTAAGAATGACGACCCAGCTGCTATACTCAGGTGTTAGACTCACAAGACTGGCCTAAAAATACCCTAAATCAAGGAGATTTTTACTCTGTACCCTTCCTGGATAGTATTAAAATTTTTGATTAACAATATATGGCTGTATTCCGTTGACGATCACGGCCTTTTGTGTGTCACCCCTTAGAACCTATGTATGGGTACACAAAAAAAGTGGACTGAACAGGGTTACCATTAAGGATTTTGAGACGCTAAATCCGAGCTCCAAAAAATAGCGACACACACGCTTTCTGAAACAACCTCTTAAATCCCATACAACAAAGCATTTTGGAGCTTATCTTTGGAACCTGACGAATCAGCGAAAAGTTTTTTCAGGGCTCGGTGAGTCAAAATCCGTATGGGAAGACCTGTCACATGTAAAGTTTACACAAGTTTTTTTTTTTGGGCCTGTGTAATCAGATTAATTTGCTGCCATACAAACATAAGCAAATTTATTTCAGTTTTGTTTTGCATTAGTTCCCGAACTTGCAAAGTGTGATCAATATCGGTCCACTATTTCATATAGCTTCCATGGAAAAAGTGAACCAGTGACGTCATTTTCGGCACTATGTAAAAGTTGTACAGTTGTAAAGCTTTTGTTGAGATCTAAAAAATTTACGGAAATGCGCCTTTCTGGGCACAATTTGTTGTTTCCAGCTCATATAGTCAGAAAAATCTAGGTATTCATACGGACATGGCGCTATTTGCCCTGCTAGTCGATAACAACAAAAACGATAGACAATAAGATACGTTTTCCATAGGGTACAGAGTGTAAAAACCATTTTAGCGGTCCAAGCCAAAAAAAAAAGCATCTCGGCAAAAGCTTTCAAATAGCAGTTGGTGCGTTTTTTTTTGTTCTAGCCACTTTAGTGTATATACACTTCCTCAGCGAAATATACTTTTTCCAGCTGCTTCAAATCTTACATTTGACCTATGGACATACTCCCACACACATAGCTCTACTATATGTGAAGTGCATTGGTCATCACGTGTGGCCATGTGTCTGCCTTTGAGTGCACTTTGGTCAGCAATTATTTTATGTTGAGGTCGCATTAGAGGTGTGTGCCGGAGTCAGCATTGGCGCCGTAACTTTGTTGCTTCCTAGCACGTGTCCTTACCGTACACGGAATCGTTGCCGTTGCCATATCGTTTTGCTTTTGCCAGTTATTTTCTTCTTTTTTTTTGGCCCTTGGCGCTAAAAACTAGTGAAGGCATAAAGTGCGAGAGTGCACGATGTTGGCGTTTATTGTTGCTGTTGTTGTTATTGGCAGTTGCCATTGCCATACCTAATGGTAGTTTCGCACACATGGGATCGAAGAGCAGCAGAAAACCACAAGCGAACAAAGCCAGAGAGCCAGCGAGAGAGAGAGAGGGACCAGAGACGTGTAGACGTGTGACGTCAAGCGACAGCCAACAGCTGCCGGCAGCATATTGAAGTGAAGTGCAGTTCAGTTAAGAGTTCGATTCTCTATAGTTCTCGGAACTGTTCAGTACAGTTCAGTTGCCAGCCAGAAAGGCAGCCAGCATTTTGCAGCTGCATTGTCATGTCAACCGATAAATTTACACATACGTGCGCAATACACACATTCACATAGATACACACACGCACAAATAGACCAACAAACAATTGGCACCTTTGGCAATCTCTTTTTTGGTCATGCCATGAATTCGAGTTGAGTTCCAGCCGCAGTTGGTAGCTGCAGTACGTCCAAGTTCGTCGAAGTTCAATGTGCATTCAGTCGACTGTTAGTTATGGTCGCTTTGGAATGCAGCGTACACAACTTTGACCCGGCTCCGGCTCCGGGTCACATACGTTACATTTCCGCTGCTTGATGCCCGTTCGACAAATATTTCAATGAGGCATCCCTCAATTGGTGCAGCCATGACATTAGATGCCAGCGGCTGTATGCCATCTGGCACTTGGCATGATATTAATGCTAATTGACAGCAGGACTGGCATACGATACTGGTACTAGTTTATCATATTCTTGGCGTATTCCATTGCCAAATTACGCGATTTTGGGCGTTACGCTAAAAATTCAAACAGCCATTTAGTAGAATAATTGCCACCTTGCAACATACACAAAAACGAAAAAGAACTCTGTTGGCAATTGTAAGGTGAAAAAAACTTGCGGCTGTTTTTTTTTAGTGTGGCATGCTTTTAGTCACCATATAGCTGCCAGCAATTTAATGCTGGTTTTTATTCAAAAATTACTATGGTAATAAAAAAAACATGTGAGCCGCTTATGTTCCGACTATAATATACCCTTATTGTTTGAAATTTGTACTCGATTGAGATAAGCCTTGATTCCAGGTTCTTAACTATCATTTTGTGGTTCCAAATTTGAGCTTAAGTGAAGTTTCTAAATGAAGAGGAACTGCATGTAACTCAGAAATCTCTCAATTTACTTGAATGGATTAGAAAAAAATATATGAATTAGAAGAAAAAAATGCATTAGTGAAATTTCAAGTTTCAGCTCTAAAATGTGAGCGTTTTCTGCAAAAATCCTTTTTCATGAAAGATAGATATTCGGCCGTGCTTTGGAAAACGAAAACGAACAATTTTATTCGGATTCGTTTTTTGGTGCTCCAAATTCCACATTTTTTGCTGTCGCAATCTACTCATATTTCCCATACTTTTTGTAGATTTATTTTGCTGATATTGGATGTAATAAACATGTGGTTTTAAAACAATTCAGAATAAAATGTTCAAATTTGTTATCCGGAGCAGGGCCGATTAATTAAAAAGACTGATTACAACACCATAAGGCACACCTACTGACAATATTTTCTTCGAGAAATTTTTGTTATGATATAAATTTTTTTGAGTCTTGCCCGTTTCAACCCAGGTATAATATTATACAAAAAATGTTGTTGGATTAACTTAATGTATCGTTGCAAGGGTATATGATTATAAATAAGAAATAAGAAATTCGCAACTTGTTGAAGTAAAATAAAATTTTTAAAATTTGCTATTGTAGGGGACTTGAGCAATCGGTCTGAGATTTTTGTATTTAGTTTTTATTGTCATAAATAGTAAATAGGCCAAACCATTTTCTAATTTATGTTAGCAATATAGAATTTCCAACCAGTGTGCCTTAGGTAAAGTGTATAAAAAAGGTTGCAGCTAATTACTCTTAGCCACACAACTAAATAAATTTCATATTATACTAAGAATTGGTTAATAAAAACCTTCATTATTTTAGTGGCTTGTTTTTAAGCCCCAATGTTTCTTGATAGCAGGAAAGCAGATATAAATATATAAAAATAATACTTAATAATACTAATCCTATGGTTCCTTAAAGCATTGCTTTTATGAAACGAGGAGACATTATTTGCCGTAGCAGCCAAGGCCCAAAGCAAATTTATAATACTTAAAATAGTCAGAACAACTTTTCAAAGCTTTTTTATTTTTATATGGAACCGAATATATCACCTTTTATAGTGTATCGTGAAATAGTATGCTTGGAAAGAACTCACGTAAAAAATCATCAGTGCACACTGATATGCGCTAATTGCACACATGGTCACAACTCACAAATAGCCAAATGGCCGATTCATTGTCAATGCGTGGGTGGATGTGGCTTTTATGTTTGTCCATTTTAATCAATTTTAATTATGGGGCTGCCAACTGAATTGCAGCTACAAGTTAAATGTTTTATGCATGTCAAATGGCCAAAAATACGCATACAAAATGGCCGTATTCACTTCATTGTTGCATTTTGCATTCTTGCCAAAACTATTGCATACTTACATGGGCAAAAGTTTTTGCAGCACAAACCAAAAATGTCTATGCCAAACATTTGGCAAAGATTTTGGTAAAGCCTAGCGATTTGCAGGCAGTTAGACAGTCCAAAGTTTTGCAAATGTATGCTTTGGGAGGTTTTTTTTTTTTGTAGGTGGGTGGTACAAATATTCGAAAAGTGTGCGAACCAGCCACATATTCTTCGTTTGCCTCTCGTGGTACTACAGTGGAGTATACTATGAACTCATAAGAGGAAAAAGGCATGAAAACCAATGCTACATTTTCATCTACAATTCTTGTGTTTTGTATTGCTGATCTCAGTAGCCATGTTGCTTCTAGCAAACTACTTGTTTGAGAATTGAGCAGAATATCCACTGGGATTCGTGAATTCCAGACAGCGTTTTGCGTAAAGTATCCAATTTCATGCAGATGTCTGACTCAGTTGTATAAATACTGCACTACTACATACAATGAAGATCCTAAAATTTTTAGTTAAATTTAATATTCCTTATTTGTAAACTTAGCCGTCTGGAGTTCATAAAGACTTCACTGACACTTGCAATTTAGTGGCCAACGCAGTTTTATTAGTTTTGGCACAATCTGCTAAATGAGCCATTATTTTAGCAATTATGGGAATTTTTTGTATTTTATATTTCTCAAAAATATAATCTCGAACGAACTCCTGTGATTTCTTCTAATCATTCTCAAATTATTAAATAAAAATCTCTTCAGAATGTTATTTTGGAAATTACAAAGATAGTCAGAACTAAGGCAGAACGATAATGGGACACTGCGTCCGGTAGTCCCATCTCCCGAGCACTCTGGCCAAGTTATAATCCCAAGCGAACATACGAACTGCTGTGATTCCTCAAGAGCAGTCTTACTATGGTGACAGTAGTTGTAAGTGGACACAGTGCCATGGCCTAATGGCTGAGAGGATGCAAGTACCCCATGACTGACTATTGTTGCAACTGCGGAGCTGAGGAGGAGATAGAAAGCATCCAACAATAGCTATTATATATACCCTCTTACAAACAGCACTGCTACACATTCTCCACTCCCACAGCATTATGTTCTTTATACATAACTAACCTAACCTAAATTCTATCTACAAAAAAACGCTCCTAAAATAAGAATGCTCGATTTTTATTTTTCAGTGTAGCTTTTTGTTATCGGGTAAAATTCTGAAGTAAAGCGTATCTACAGCTTCTCGGCTTTAAAAGCGCCTTTTTAACTATTTGATATTAAAGGTAGCTCTTTATCTGGATCTTTTATATCTTCGGCGGGCTCGTAGAGCAACAACCTCGGAGTGTTTATAAATATAAGACAGCTCATAGAATTCATAGTTCCATTGAATAGTCCAGATCAGTGCACACTGATCTGAAGTCCAAATTTAATTGGCAAAATAAAGTTCGGTACGGCATAGACTTCTCTTATATGGTAATAAGAAAAACGCTTATTAAAAGAAAATGCCCACTGTGCCTGATGAGCCTTTGTAGGAAATCCTACTTAGTAGAAGGTTAAGTTGAGGAAACCCCAGCCACAAGTTTTATAGGAAACTGACTGGATGGAGTGAGTGTTCATGTGTATGTCGGATGTGTCGGTTGCAATGGAATTTGCAATTATTATTGCCGCTTAGCAGAAATTCTTGGCATGTTTGGCGCCTTGAAAGTAGCAACTCGTCGAAACTATTGTCAAGAGTTTTTAGGCTAACACACACACACACTTAAGCCCGCACACACGCACACAACTGTAAGTCTGTAAAAGGCAATGAATGACAAAAATGAATTTTAATATACTTGCAAAAATATTTGCATATTGTTGAACGCTAAAAACTTTCATTGACAAACTTTTGCGATTGCGATTCACACAGACAATAAACCAATTTTATGCGCTCTGGCATTACATTTGAAAGGAATTTCCAAAAAAACGAAAAGATTTTTGAATTTTAAATGCAGTTCGCAGTTTTGTGGCTAAACAAAAAGCTAACAAAATTTTGCAAGCATATCTGTTGATGTGGGTCAAAACCTAATTAGAGCAAGGCCCAAAAAAAAAAAACTACAAAAAATAAGTCAATATTATTTATTTGACTTTGTAAAGATTTGCTTAGCTTTGTCTTAGCCAAAAGCGTCTAAAAGTAACTTTAAACTTGCTTAAGAAAATCAATTTTCCGTAGCCCACGCGCCGCATAATAACTTTAAACTGTTTGAAAAGACAGCAGGAAAAATTTCATTACCACCTTTTGCTTAAGGGGGCTGGGCCTTTGGAACCTTTTGGCGTTACGTTGGTTCAAAGTAAATATTTGACAAGACACAACCAACAAATAACGTCGCGCTGAAGCACTTAAAACCTAATTAAATTTGCATTACAATTTCTTTTTTTTTTTTTGGTTGTTGTTGTTGTGTTTTGCTTTTAATTTTGTTTTGAAAAAACAGCCAAAAGCGTGCTCCGCCGAAGGCATAACTTGAGCGGCTAGTTGACAGTCAAGCCGGTCAGCCAAGTTGGCCAAGTTACGCAAGAAAAGCAGATTAAAAGACGAAAGAGTGGCTGAGAAAATATAGAAAGTAAAACAGAAAGCAAGTAAACGCGTGTAACAAAACGAGAGTCGACAAAAATACTCGATAAGCAAATTGTTTGTTGTATGTGACAGCTTTGAAGTCACGACTGACTGACGTTCTACGATGGTACATCGAAAAAAAAAACAGACTCTTGGCTTTTCCGGTCTCTCTCAAGTCGACTGACTGTCTTTGAACTAACTAAGGTGTCAGAGCATCATGCTTTAGCTCCAGTCAGACATACGTTAACAATTATAAGTTTCCATTTGTGCCAACTTGAATAAACCAAAAATCACAATTTTTCTGCTTCTTCTGTTATTCACAGGACGAAAATGTAAAAAAAAAAAAACAGTGTATAAAAATAAACCGCATAACATTTGCATGATGGATGCTGCTTCCATGGGGTTTTGTCTATGTATTTGCTTTCGGTGTCGTTGGCTGCTGCTTTTCTCGCATTTTCAAAGAAAATGCAACTCGACTTTGCGTTGTTTTTATTGCTTCTTTTTTTTTGGTATACACTTTTAAAGGTTGTGTTTGCTTTGATTTGGTAAAAGGCTTGGGAACTTGTCGAAAAATGTATTTCGAATTTTGCAAGCCAACCATTAGGTTGATCCTAAAGCCAAAATACTTATTCATCAAGACAAATAATCACATATACTCGTACACGCATTACATAGCTAAAAATATTATCATCCTAGTTGGAAAGAATGCGTGAGTTTGAAAATAAATATCTAAGGACATGCACTTCACCTTACAAATCTCCTTACAGCAGCTATACAAAATTTCAAAAAATTAACTCCATATCTTAAGAATAGATAAGCATATTATCAAACTTATCCGCAAGCACACTATCAAATTAATCCGCCGTCATATCAATCCTACGATTTACAGAATTTCGCGAAAACAACTTAATAATAGCCTCATATACGCAATACTTTTAATTCAAGATTTATTCCACCACAAGCATTTCTTCCGCTGGACAAAAAAAAAATGTATTCAAAAGAAAAGGATCGCTCCAATCTTTTATCCAATGTTCAGACTAATAAAACCAAAAGAAAATTTATTACAAGTATAAAATTGGCGCTGCAGTATCAGCATCCCTGAAAAACACTCACAACCGAAACACTCTCAATTCCAGTGGCTTTCAGCAGAATCCTCAGATTCCGTAACCCCAAATACTTATATACAACCCCTTCCTAATACCATATTTTTTTTTTTAATTATTGGTTTATTTGACTTTCATTAATTTTTTTTCAGGACGAAAAAAAAAGATTAGGGCACTTATGAAACTTTCCCATATAGATACTTCCACCGCTAAGATAAGGTGATTAAGAAAAAAAAAAACGTTTAGTGACGATGATTTTTTGGTTTTGGGAAGAAAGTAATTCAAGTGCCTCAATTGCACTTGGAGAGCCTGACTATGTGGTGTAGATTTAAGATAGTGACTCTTTATCAAACGACATGATAATATAAATCAAAGCCATGTGTCACAAAGAGTTTATATTATTAAAATCTGAAGTTTTGACATTCCCCTATAAACGAAAAACGTAAAAGCAATTTGCTTTAAAAAACTTTTTACTTAGGTTGAGAATTCATGCAAAATACGTGGAAATCAAGCTAAAAAAATTTTTCAAATGGATGGTTCAAATTTTGCATCAAAATTATTAAACTGTTGATCCATTGCCGAAAATAAAATTCAGACTATAATTTTGCTTAAATTTCATCCCAAGTTCCATAGAAAAGAAATCGACAACGAGTTGGAAATTAAATTATTGTTAAATAAAAGAAGAACATAAATTGAAAATAATAAAAAAAAATGCGTAGGATATTATATAAAAAAAATTACAAAATGTATCTTGTTTCTGATTTGAATTAGAGACGAAATAAGCAAAATATCTCAAAGATACCTTAGACAGACTGTAAATCTATCTAATTTAAATTTTGGAGCTTGCAGTTCGATTTGGATATGGGTTGTAAGCAAATATTGGATTGATTGGAGCAATATCTAACATGCAGTGTTCTTATTTTTAAAATGGTTCACAGACGGATTGCAACGAAAAGTAGATTAATAACAAAACAGAAAGTTTATCTTTAAAATGCAGCTGAGTCGATGCAGATACTTTTCCCCAACAACTTATTAAAAATATTAAAAAAAAATTATTTTGCCTTATTTGCTTAAGAATGCATTAATAATATAAGTATTTTGCACAAAGCGATAGATCAAGATATTCTTGAAAAAAAATATTTTCAAAATTTTTTGAAAAATCTGCAAAGCTTTAGCAACTAGATTTTGCAACATTCAGCATTTTATCATAACGTCACTGGCTGCAAGTGTATTAAAACTCCGACACGAATAAACCTGTCTCCATTTCTCAATTTTTCCTATTTTGCTCCGCATTTGGTTTGCTGACTCTGTTGATTTATATACATATTTTTTTTTCCTATTTTTTTGCTGGCAGCTCTTTCAAGCATTTTTTAATGCAACATCAGCAACAGCAGCTGCTCTGTAAAGCGAGTTGCGTCAAGCTAAACATAACAGAAGCTAAGATTTTCGCAGCTATTTGTATATTTATGAAATATTTGCTTGGTTACCTTTAAATAGTAGTTGGTTTGCATTCAGCAAATCGGCACCTTCAAACTGGCATAAAAAAATAAATAAAAATACCATACAGACCATAAAGGCAGCACGGTAGTGTGGCAGTGTGGGTGTGTGCTTTAGACATTGATGAAGCCGCTGCTGTGACGCCATAAAAGTCATTAAAATGTATTCGAGTGCTCGTTAAAATGTCAGAGCAAACAATAAGCAATAAAAAAAATGCCAGCAAGTGACTGCCAATCGAGTGGCAGATTATGATAATGTTATATATACCTAGTGCTTATATTGGGCAACACGCGGCGTATACGCAATACCAGTTAGTAGCAAACTTATATAAGGCAGACAACTGGCCAACTGCACGCACTTGTGCTAGCCAGTTGGAACTAGTACAACGTACCCAGTGTAATAAAGCAAAAACTTCAAGATTTATTTCTTTTGCAACTTGGCCAAGTTGTATATATGTATGTTGGCTAGGATATTTCACGCCAGGCTCTGACAGCACGATGAGCAGGCGGGCAGTGCATATGTTGCGTGTGTGTGCGTTTCTTTGTAAAAATCACAGTAGCTCTAACATCACCCAGTACACTCATTCACTCACTCACTCACTGTATATATGGCTAACTAGCACTAAGGACGTTGTCTGGGCCAAAGATGGCGTTGGTCTCCCGTCTCCGGTCTTTGGAGCAGGAAGTTGGCAAACCAAAAACGGAAGCGCCAAGATTTATTATAAAAATGTTCATAGCTCAGGCAAGCTGGCAGCATATTACGTTAAAAGTGCACAATACTCACTCACACAAATACAAACACACACAACCAAGTATTTATTGCGTGTGTGTGTGTGTGCGTGTGTGTACTCCAAAGTTGGCAGCAAATTGTGCGGTCCAACGCTAAAGCAAGCAGCTCTTAATTGCGCATTTATTTAGGTTCGCCATTTTAGCGCCAACACACACACAGATACACCCAAGCATACACAGATACACTCACGCATACACAACTAAACGGACATACGTTGTAAGAGCCTTAGCACTCTCGTCTGCTGCTTAGTAGTTTATCATTCTCTGTACTTAAATTACCCCGACTAAGGTGAATTCGTCCTTCGGCTCTACCTTCTTTCGCTCTGCCACTCTCTCACTCTCCCTCTCTCTCTGTATTTTTCTCATATGTGAGAAAACTTGTAGGTAAAAAAAAAAACAAAAGTTTTCCCACTGTTTTTCTTTGCGGCGCCGGCGAAAAGTTTCGCCTCTTGACGCAAAACGGAAATCTGTATATTAAATGACTAATTATAGACATTTTATTACCTTGAGAAAGATAAATGGTTACAATGGCCTGGCATGTGTGCAACTTTATCATCTAGTATAGACTCTTACGTACTTAGCTCTTTGTTTTAGTGTTAAAAAATATAACGAAGCAGTTACTTAGCACTACGGTCTAACAAATTACAATAACAAAGCGGCCTTGTGCTTTGCTTCAAACATTTTTGCAATTAGAAGACCAGATTTTCGGCCAGATAGAAGCTATGATACTCTTCAAATGGAAATTTGTTAAATTTTTAGAAGCATATGATTTTTGTAAGCATAAACTTTAAGAAGCAATCTAAGCTTTTTCTTCGTTATCTTTTTTTTTTAAATAAATAACCGCATAAATGCAAATAAATCAGTTTATTATCTTCTTCCATTGAAAATAGTTTAAATTTTTTTATGCAATTCTTTTTACTATAAAAATATGCAAACTACGTTTGTTTTGTACAAACAAATCTTTTCATTGTGCAACCTTTTACAAATGTCTTTTTATTTCAATAACCCAGGTTTTTTGCGAATGTATCGCTTGTAAGCAAATACCCTATTTTATTAGTATATCCCCCCCTCTGATTGCTTTGCTCGCCAACCAGCGCAAATGACTTTTTTTGCAAATACCCCAACTTTTCTGCAAATAATTGCTTATTAGCAAATCCCTTTTGGATTTTATTTTTTGAATTTTTTATTTAAGTTGAAAGTTTGCACAATCGTCAGGGCGGCTTTGAACATAATTTTTGTCTTTGTAAAGCATTTTTAAAGGCCAAGAAAATGGGGTGTCAACTTATCAAAAAATGTGTTCCGAATCAAGCACTCTTTGAGGGAATGTTGGTTGAAGCAATTCCTTTTCAGTCTATTTACTGGAACAGCCTCATTGAGGCAACATTTTTTTCTTTAAAGCTAGGGGATTCCACCCTCTGATCTGTTCCGTTTTACTCTTTTCCATTTCTATACAATTCGTAACGTTATGTTAAATTCTCCACTTTTCTATTTAAAATACTTTTTTTTCATGCGTGATTTATTTGCGAAAAAGAGCATGAACAACATTTAGGAACAACGCCATGTTCCACAGTTGCCTTCAAGGGAATGCGAAATATTTAAAACAAAACAAAAATATAAATAAATGATGAACGGAGAAAAAAATAATTAAGTATAAATATCATAATATTTTATGTACATATGTATTATAAATAAGCATTTTTTATGGAAATAATGCAAATTTATGCAAAAAGTATGCAGTTAACTATTTTTATTTATGCAATTATAAAAAAGTTTATAGCCATCGCAATAGAGGCCTTCAGGCCGACAACATTTATTAATAAGAAAATGTATAATAATAAATAATTATTTTTTATGCAAATAATTCAATTTTATGCAAATTGTATTCTATTAAATGGAAAACAGAAAATAAACTATTGGAGTGAGTTTGACCAGTAAAACATTAGTTAGTTGACGCTTGACTCTTTCCACAAATCTTAAGAAACCCAATGAAATAGAAGAAGTATCAATAGTGGGGCTCTTTGACTTGCTCCCTTTTAGACAAATCGCGAAACTTCTTTAAAAGACTTCAATTTCTTTTACGAAACTCGAGCGAAAATTATCAAAGAAACCTAAGACGCGCTTCAGGTGCTCTACAGTAAACCCTTGAAAACACAACAAACTTGTTCACAAACCACTTATACCCGGGCATATAGTACCGTGCTTCAGTGCATAAAAAAGCACTTGCATTTTCCGTTCTGCCCGCATCCGATCCCCGAAATGCAAATGCTACAAATCCGCAAAATTAAAATGACAAAAACGCGACGTTTACTTTAAAATGAATTGCCTTGCTGTGGCAGGAACGGGTGTAGGGTGAAAGTGTCGTCAGGGGCTGCTACTATATCCCTTCGACAACCCAGTGCCCCCCGCCAATTGTTGGTGTGATGTCGTTCTAGCCGGCAACTGCAGCAATTTCCACGTTACATTTTCGTTTCATTTCAGTTAGTGGCAGCTGCTATGCAGTCGCCTTGCCTCAGCGCCTTGCCTTTTGTGTAATATGCAGAAATTTTCCAGGCAGCAGCGGCGCCCATGTGTGTCGTTGCCAGCGACCACCCCTGCGCTGCGCGTACTGGCAAACCATTCAACTGCAGCCCCTGCTCAGCCCCAGCTCAGCCACGTTGACAGGACGAAAAAAAATTTTGCAAATGCAGCAAATGAATTTTTTGTAGCTTGCTTCTATCTCTTTTTTTTACTAGCTGGCTCTTGCTACACTTTTGTTGTTGTTGTTGTTGGTTTGTTGCTTCTTACGCCCTTTCATTGCATTTAGTGGCATCATGAGATGCTATTGCAATTTCCTTGCTTGTCACACATACTAATTCGCAGCGGCAGCCAGAGAAACACCCGGAGTACCCGACAACCGCATGCCGCAGCTCTGACTAGTACCGTATCCGTGTGACTTTGGGTATTTTGGTATGTAAGTCCCGCTGTCTGTCTTTCTGTCTGTCTTCGTGTTTTTCTGTCGTTGTGTTTTGTATTTGTTTATTTGTGGTGCAAAAAAGTAGTGCATAAATGTGTTGTGGTATGTATCTGTGTGTGCGAGTGTGTATCTGTGTGTGCTTGCCTTCGATGTTGGTAAAGTGAGTGCGCTCAAATGCTTTGCATAAACGGAAAGTAATAATTTAACGCAAAATTTCCTTTTGCTGTTGACGCTTACGTCGACGCCGACGCCAACTGCCGCCATTGCTGTTCCTTACGCTTCAATTGCTGCGCTTATATTTAAGTGTATGTGTATTTGTATTTGTATTTGCATTTGTGTTGATGCTGGTGTTGGTGTTGGTATTTGTGTTTGTTACTGCCGCCATTGCCATTGTCACCGCCATTGCGCAAATTGAACTTTTAACTGTAGCACCAGCTTCGTGCTGGTACCCACAGCATCCGGCCCAGCTAACATTACTGACAAACCTACTAAGTAGTTGGCCAGAAGCAACTGAAGCGGATAACGTCATGACCTTGACGGTATAAATTTGTACAACAAATGCTTCCGCAACAATTTTCATAAATATTTGTTGTCCAATGTCCCGAACTAAAGCTAAGCACTTACTTTAGAGCATTTTCACGTAAAGCCTTTAAACAAATGCAAACTACTTTAGACTGACTGACAGTTGTTTGAGCTTATAAATCGCCTGCAATGAAACATATGCAGATGCGTTTTTTGATGGCTTGTTATGTTTAAGACAATTTCTAGTTTTGAGCAAGTTGCTTGTTCCCATGCATGTTTACACTTGAGATAAATGGCATAAGACACAAGCACATGGGCGTGGATACATAGGGTTTGCATATATCATTGCATTTTTGGAGCAACCTATGAATAAATGTACCATAAATCCAAAGTAGAGCGCTGCTATATGATATAGTAGCTATCAGGAAATTGAAAAGTGGGATGTAAGGAAAACACACTCAATTTATTTTGCTTTAAAAAAATAATTCCAAATTTTCAGATTCCAAGCTATCAGCTATTTGGTGAATATGTTTGCTTATATTAAATCAATAACAAATAAGTAATAATAAGTAGACGCTTTTATTTTTTTGCACCCTCTCAAAATCATCGTATTACGAACTCCTATCTCTCAGTTTGCACAAGTACGTGGCAAAGACGTATCGTTATCTTTAGTGTGATTTTTTGTTTAATAAGATATAAGGTAAATTAAAACTTGTTGAGTTATTCTCTCTCGCGATTGTCACAGCACGAACTTCTTTCTCTCTCCGTTTGCTCAATCGGTAGCAGCAAAATGTCGATGTCAGTCCTTTTATCTTTAGTTTTATTATGATTTTTTGTTTAATGTGATTTAAAGTAAATAAAAACTTTTTAAGTTCGTCTTTCTCATGGACGTGACATTGCGATTCTCTCACTTCTCTCCCACTTTGCTCAATCTATGCAGCTCGTCTATGGTAGTTGTATATCTGCGGTGAGTTGACTTGTTGCTGAGAAATGCACAAAGAGTTCGTTGTATCGTACGCAATATGATTGAAAAAGTAAATTAATCACTTAAAAACACTTTGGTGTTAAGAGAATGAACTTGTGCATATTTATGAGTCAGATTAAGGCATTCCATCGTCAAACGATTGAAAAAATTGGGGATGGTATACCATAAATTAAAAAGAAAAGAAATTATTGTATATAGGTCAGAAGTGCTTTACTAAAATGTAAGTTTTTAATGGTTTTACAAAGCAGAAGTGGTTGCAAGGGTCTATCTGGATAAGGTACTGGAAGCTGCCCCCAGCCATTTGGAAACCTAATGATGTACTTTGATACATAGGGTAAAAATAAAATTTTTCGCAAAATTTCAGTTTTTAAAAAAAAAATTTTTCATACATATTCTTAAAAAATAATTAAAAAATTATATATATGGGTAGTTTGAAAATCGTTATTGTTTTTATTAAAATATTATATTGCATATTTAAATGATGCTATGATCTGTCAAAATTTACTTTAAAAATGTAATTAAATGAAGTAAAAAATATGGTAAGTCGGTCAGACGATATCTTTACAAAAAATAACATATTTCAATGGTTATTAATGTTAAAAATATATAAGAATGAATGTGCATGGGGCATGACTATGGCGATAACAGCATTCAATCGAATTGACTATGAATTGAAATGAGTGTGAACACAGTTTGAAAAATATTGGGTTTTTTCGATTTCTTTGTGCATTAAAAATATTACACACAGAGTACAGTGAATATTCAGCATTGTGAGCTCCCATTGCTTCTATCAAATTCGTTGTGTTCTGTTCACTTAAATCCAAAGCATTCAATTGGGTTATACGCAACTATAATTGCGTATAAGTTCACCCTATTTGAATTCGATTCAAAATCCTGACAAATTTTCAAAAATTGCATGCTAAAAATCCCCTAACATACTTCCATAATGGACGCCACTGTCGAATGCGAAACTCATTTTCATGCAGCCAGCAAAAAAAAAACGCAGTAGGAAGGAAAAGTTTATACCACAAGCAGCTTGAAGAAGATTTCAACATGTCCAAACATTCCAAACATGCAAATTTTCCAGTCTGTCGCTGCTCTTTCTTTTCATAGAGAGTTCTTCTTGTTACGCCATGTTTTTCTACTCTTATTTTCTTTTTGGCAAGTTAAAGGGCAAAGCAAATAAGACAGAGTCACATAGGAAACCGGAAAAAATAGAAAGCCCGGCAAGCGGAAAAACGGAAGCAACGTGCGTGCATGCGTGACACAATTGAAGCGCCTAAAACTGTGCTAAGCAATGGTGAAAAGAGAGAGAGAGGAATTGAAAGAGAGCAAATGGTAGAACGGGAGTCGAAGAGATGCAGAGAGCGCACGCTTATCTTTCAAATGTGGCTCCAGCTATCGCACTCTGCATGCCCCAAAGGAATCGTTAGCTTCCACTTTTGGTTTGCCCAAACCCAAAAATAACAGCAAAGGCAGCAACAATAAACCGAACCCAGGAGAACAAAAAAAAATCAAACAAACAAACAAGTGAGCCGATTAGAGTCGAAATTAGCCGACTTTCATATGCCCTAAAAACTGCTTTGTTTACAGAGTTTTTTTTCACGATTTCATCGTACCTTATAAAAAGTCACAGCTTTTTCTTATAGAAGGTATTGGACAAATATCGTGTAAAACCAATGCGGAAACCGGATTGTGGTATGCCCAGAAACTATACAATTTTTATATACATAAACGACAACCTATAAACAATTTTTTCGAAACGAGAGTCCGATGAGAAAAAAAAACAGACCAGGTCAGACCGTTTGTTCCATATGTTTTTGGGCTCGCTGAATCAGAATTTAAGCTAGAAAAAGCTAGTTGTTGGTGTAGCTCCCTAGACAAATGTGGTTCAAATTCGGTAAGATGAAATTCTTAGGTTTTTTCGATAGGATATAACCAAAGGAAGCATTTGAATTTCAAAATGATAAGGTGAAAAATGTGAAAGTAAGCCGTAAAGTTGCGGTGGCGAATATGAGTTCCAAAATCGAGAACGAATGAAAGTACAGAACCAGAAGATAAGACCAACTCTTTGGGTTTTCAAAAAAAAAAAACAGGTAATACGAACAGACAGAAACATGGCTTAATCGATTTTTTTTGTCATTCTAATCAAAATGATGGAAACTTGTGTTCCTCACCTATGTTAATATGCCCCTTACCTTCTAGCTACAGGGTATGAAAAAGAAAAGAGCAAAAAAGAATCAACTCAGTGGCAAGGACTGCGAACGCACTTGACTGATTTGACGATTGATTTTGCTGTGCTTTTGATTTGCTTTTATTTATTTGGCTTTTCTTTTCATTTTTGTATTTTTTCTTTTTTTATGTCAACGATTTTCCATTCATTTTTTCAGTATTATTTTTAGAGCGCAATGGCTGCCAAAAGGCAAGCGGAAAAGAGCATTGCCCGCAGCCGGCGACAAGTGCATAAAAACACATAACACAAAATGGCAAGGACAATGGCAACAACAAAAACAACAACGAGGACAACAACAGCAGTAAAATTGTTCGGAAAATTGATTTTTCTTACATTTAACTGAGCATTCAATTGCTTATTTTTGGACGACATTGGCAAGGACTACGTGGAAAATGCAAAGAAAAGCAGTGAAAAATGAAAAAATAAAATGAAAAGGAGAAGGCAAAAGAAAACAAAGCGCTGCGCCAACTGAAGTGGAAATATTAAATTATTTAGTTGCATTGCGTTATGTTCTCTACTTCAGCTCGTTTGTATTGTTGTAAGAAGATCCCCGTCTCAGGAACCTAGAAAAACCCCGAAATGGCTTGCTGTTTGCGCTGTTTGCTAATTTCTCTGATTGTTTTTCAGTTTTGTTGCTGCTACGGCTTAGTTTTGTGGCATGATGTTGGGGCGCATGTGATTTTCTTGCCTCGTGCCATTTTACTTGCTTCACTCTTTTGTTTACCATTGCTCTATTTACATTGGTGTCTCTGCCCAGTGGCACTGACAAAGGCAGCCAAAAAGGAAATAAAGGCCAAGGCAAAAAAGGCTGATAGCAGTTGGCAGTTGGCAAGACAAAGGCCAAGACAGCGAGTTACTTGAAAATTGGCTCAAATATTTGTGTATAAGCAAAAGTTCGTTGCGAGTTACCTGCGGTTATTTGGTATTTCTATCTTTTGCCCTTCATAAAGTATTCATAACAGCAACTCAATTAATTAACTAAAAGTAATGTGCCACCATCAGATGCCACTCTATATGCAACCTTTTACCATTGTAATATGACAAAAATAAACAAAACTACTTGATGCTAATTATTTTACATTGCATTAGGAAACAACAACACTGCCCCTCACACAGAGACTGTCACACTTTCAATTAAAACCCAAGTTGCCCTCTGGAACCCCCAAAAAAAAAGGCGACGCTACATTTTGACTTGGGCAATGTGCTGGCAACAAAATGAATAATTACCATTACCAGTTCTGTCCCATAGAGCCAACCAGTCATAATCCAACTGGAATGATTTTATCTAGAATGTTAGCCACTAACTGCAAAGGACGGCACACAATGGTGGCACAGTGGGGCGAGCTCAAAGTAAAAACCATAATGTGGGTTATGTTTCAGGCACTCCAAATTATATATGTTGCAATGTACGAGTACCTCGGTTAGTAGCTTTAATTTATTTCTTCTATGCTTAAATTTTTTATGGTACTAAATTTAAGCATAAAAATAAAATGTTAACAGTTTTTACCATACTTTATTGTTATACTAACTTGGTAAGGGTTTTTGAAGAAGTTTAAAGAATTTACTCTCTAAAAGTTGGTTTGTGCCAAAAAATCCTATGACTAAATTGTACGCTACCATTGCGAAAATAAATTTGCAACCTATGGTTGCAAAACAGGCAAATATGTTCTAAAAAAAATCTACATAACTTATACTTAAAATGCATCCAGCGGATTTTGAACATAAATTCGTTAAAGGCGCCTAGTAAAATTTATATGATCTGGAAAACCTATTGCTCAAGGATTTTCATGATATTAGCTTACTGGGGACCTTCTCGAAAGTAACTGAAACGACGATCTTATCATTATTTCCGAAACCAAAGAAAAACATAGAAGCATGTAAAAGAGTTAACGAAAAAAGATTACGAAGATGTTATATTCAATATTAATATATATTTTACTTTTAGATTGAGCGATGTGAAAGCTTAACCCAAATAAGCAGGATGAGAAGTTGAACTAGGAGAAGAAAAGAAAGATGGTGCCCTATATGGTAAGCATTCACATATATATTTATTAACTTTAATTTTAGATTCTGCGATTTTAAGACTTAGTCCAAATTATCAGGAAAAAGAGTTGGGCAAAGAAGTGGAAGATGATGGCCTGTATGTTATTCATTCCATATTTACATATATTTAATATTGACTTTACTTTTCGGCTCTACTTTGTTGAAGCTTAACCCACATTATCTGGATGTAATATGTTTCCAAACTACAAAAAGTCCATATAAATGGACATTCATTTTTTTAAGATGTCTTTTTGTTTTATTTATTTTTCAATCTGAGTTGGTAGAGCATTGGTTTTTCTTATACTTTAAACTCCCCTTAATTGTTCAATATGCTATACAGCAATCGTTTGAACTGGAATTTCTGGGGAACAAGAGACGCTGAGACGCTAGCTAAGGATGCGAATAAACTGCATCCATAAAGTCTAAGGTAAAGGATGTCAACATAGATGTGAATCTCATGGCGGTCTCATAGAGCCGAACCCAGTACTAAGGAAGCAGAAAAATTCCATTCAACGATCAATCACCGGTAGTCCGCGCAGCGGGTTACTTTTTTGGCCAACTTCTACAATTTTGATGATTTTTTAATTATTTTTTTGCAATTCAAAAATGATCTCCCACTTAAAAAAAAAGTGTTAATGTCATTTTATTCGTGTAAATTCAATGCGAAAAACAAAAAATAAAAAGTTAGTAACTCTTATAGTTAAGGAAGTTATGCTTATTTTAGTGATGACACCTCGCATGTTCGCCACAATAAAGAGTACCTAGAAAAATGACAAATAAGCATAACTCCTCGGAATTGAAAGATAAAAGTTTCAATCTTGATATGAATGTACGTTTTGAGATTATATGATAAATTTGAAAAGTAACAATGGGAATCATGACGCCCAGTATTCAGATATTTAAGGCCAAAGGTCGATATATTTATTCGTTTGGGAGATATGACTTGTTAAAGAAAAGTCTAAAAATGAAAAACCCAATATTCAGTTATCAATAACTCGATAATGAATCGATCTCTATCACATAAGTAAAAATCATCAGAATCGAAGAGGTTGACCAACTTTAACTTTTTTTGACCCATATACATATTATTTTTTATGCTCTTGTAAAAATTGGGTTAACAGTATTGTAACGATGAAAGTCAAAGTTATTGGTTGCTTTTTTACCGCTTTACAAACTTTCTACTAGTCCCATCTGCTTGCTAATGTTCTCTCTTACGATCTATAAAAAAGTGTTTCATTGAAAAAATTCAATTATAAAGTTTGTTTGTAAATTGTTGTTTCCTTGATTTTTTTAAATATTTCTTTAAATATTTTTTAACATTTTTCTCAGTGTTGACTGCGAATATAATTTGACGCATATAAAACTAAATAGCTCGCATTATTACACATACATACATATTTCTTTTAAGCAAATATTTCCGTTCCACCAACTAAAAATCCAGATCAGTTGTTAACTAAAAATTTTTCCAAAAACCAAATTCAAATTTTCTGCTTTATTGAAATATGTAAAACAGCTGGCAAACAAATTCCTACTCACCGCATAAAGACTCTCTTTTATTTAATAAAAATTTTTGTATAAATTCTTTTTACAGATTATAAATCAAATCAAATCTCTTTAGCATAACTTTCCATCCAATTCAATTCCCACCCACTGTGCAACTTGACCCTTAACAATGCCCATAGTTTCCGGTTGCCAGGACTTGTCTGAAACGTGGCTTGATTTTCCATTTTCCTTTGAACATTTATTGATGCTGTTTTTCTTGTTTTTGTTGTTGATAAATTTTAAAAGTCGCACAAAAGCCAAACGTGCAACTTATTAAAGGTTGCTCCGCTGTTCATGCTGTGCGACATTTTTTAACGCTCCTTGACGTTTTTTTTTTGTTCTTTGTTGTTTGTTTTTTTTTTTTTAAGCAACATTATTAATTTTAATAGAAAACTTTGCAGTACTACGCTATGTTGCTGGCACAGCGGCCAAATTAATGAGGGTTGTCCACTTGGCGCTTGTTGAATTTGTAATTTGCTGTTCTTGCTGTTCCCATAGGAATAAGAAATGAGCTGGCAGCACCAAGCAGCAACATTTTTTAGGAGTGGGCAGCACTTCTTTGTAGTTGTAAATGTTGCCAAGAGATAAGCGACAGCCCAGCGACAAAATGTAAGCAGCGCAATTATTTGGTGATTTTTCAACGTGCCCAAGTGCGCTGGCCTTGGCGCAGGGTTTCCTTTTTTTTTTTGGTGTAACGCTGGAACACTTTGGAGTGGGTTACGAGAGGATTGTATGCTGCTTATAATTTAAACTACAGACAAAGGCTTGGGCGCTGAGCTGCTCTGATCCCAGGCATATCGCGGCACTAAACTTAATTTAATAGGCACTTGGCAGCCGCGACCCAAAAGTGCGCATCAATTTTTAAGCCCTGGCACTCTAGTCAAATTGCTGCCAGCAAATCACATAAATAAGCATAATAACTAATGTAAGCAATGGCCATGACTACGCCGGAAGGACTACGGAAGGATGGCTAAAGCAATGACTACTACCAACCACTACATCTGCATTTGTGTGCGAAAAATTGCCGCAATAAATTGCGCCGTAAAAACACATCGACATATAGGTGAAATGCGGTGAAAAGCGGGCTGTATGGTAAATGGCGGATTTTTTACTTTTTTTGGCGTTTTTTTTTTTTACTTTGGCTTGTTGTGGCCTTAACGTCAAAGTGACACGAAAGCGCATTAAAACCCCAAGTGCATACAATTACAGAAAGGGGACGAAAACGAAATCTGTGAGACGCTGCCGCAGCACCCACACCACCAAAGTGAAATAAATGTGAAAACTTCAAAAAGCGCTTAAGGTAATGCAAAAGAATATAAAAGCAGTTGGGAAGGCAGATTTGAAGTAGTCGAAATTTACATACTCTACATGCGACAATGTGCAACTGTTAAGAGTTGTGGTTAGTAACAAAAGGAACTCTCATGTGGGCTAATACTAATTTTGTAACTTCTGGCTATATCGTGTGTGCTTAGAGTAAAGTTAGATATCTCATTTTGCGTTTATTTAAAACAAGGGGGTTCCACTGCCTGCATGCTTCGTGTATATGGATTAATTAAGGTAGATGATTCAGTGGGCTTTTGTTATCTTCTGATCTGTAAGCACCAAAAAGGCAAATGTGCCAAGTTGGAAGTAGATTTGAAAAAAAAATCTTGTTAAACAACATTTGCGTCACTTGGAAGCTGGGTTCGAATTATCAATAATACCTGCTTAGTGCTCACCTGCGCCATAAAAAAAACTCTATGCAAAATTTCATACCCTTAGCTCTCATTATTTAGGTATATGTGCCAAGTTGTGAATCGATTTAATGAACAAAAAATTATCTTTCAAAATCCTTAGATAACTACTAAATAGAGAAAGAAAATTTTAGAGTTATGTCTTCGATTGATGAGATAATGAATCACATATTTGTAGCGACGAAAAACATTTTTGGATGAACGGCTATGCTAACAAGCATACAATCCTAACTTCAGCAGGTGGCAGAAAATTACGTTGACAAGAGAAAGATCAGATGACAGATTTGTTTAGTAAAAGCAAGAAAGTAATGAAATAAATAAACGCTTTCCCCAAAGCTTGGTTATCAAGCTTTTTAAAAAAATTGTTTATGAATATATTGGAGCACAAATATTTTGAACCAACTTCTATAAAAGAAGAGTTAAAAGTATCGCATGAGACTTGTCAACAAAGGAACAGTTCCATGGCCTGCTGCAAAGCGTTACAAACCGCTTAACAAATTTGCAATACTATGCACTATAAAAAGTGTATTAAAAAAATGTAAGTTAACGCCGCTGAGCCAAAAGGTACAAATGTGGCCAATATAAGTTTTCCATAGCAGCGTGGGGTGCTGCCGGGTTTATTTGGTGAACGTTTTGAGGTTTCGCCGCTGTTTGATTTTATTACACTGAAAAATGGCATAGCCGGTTTAAGCCAAAGCCAGCCAGGCAACATGGCACGAACCCCTTTCAGAGGCGGCTAAAAAAAAAAAACAAGAACAACTGAAGGGAATTTGAATTTCAGCTTAGCAAGCGGGCAAACACACACAGATGCAAACACACACACACACACGTATATGAGGTAACTGCTGGTGTTCAATGGTGGCCAATGCTGCTGCAGCAGCTTATGTAGCATACTTTTGGGCTTAGCATGTAACTCGCATAAATCGTGGCATGCTATTTCTTTGCTGCTGCTGCGACATGACAGGCGCTGGCAAACCACACACAAACACAAGCTCACAGATATGCCCACAGACACAGATACGCCCACACACACACACATACATATATATCTAAACATAGATGTAGATGTTGTAAATCCATTTATTAGGTTTGTTAAAATTGAATAAAATGCCGCGTCTATGCTGGGCGTTCTAAAATTGCGACTCAACTCTGGCGCACTTTCAGTGTGTACCTAAGCGCAATTGATTTTTTGCGACGTGGCAACACTTCAAGGTTATGTTTTGCCCAGCAAAAAAGCTGACTTTACAGCCTACGCGGCGCTGCCTTAATTTGGCCCAAGACAAAGGCAGTTAGAAAAAGAGAGATACAAGTGCCAAAGTTACAGATACAGGACACAAGCAGCGTCTCCTGCTGCTGTTGCTGCTCCGGCCTTTGTTGCCATGCATCAAATTTTAAACAGCAATCTACTTGGCAATGTAAATACAAACCGCGCGCCTGAGATTACGCTTTATGATACGTGATAACGCATTGCGTAACCTTTTCACAGATAATCTTGTTATGCGATGCCGGTGTAGGTGTCACTGACAGCACCAGCATCAGCATCAGCCTTCAGCACTTGTCGCCTTTTGCGTTGATATTAAGTTAATGCAAACGTTTAAGCTTCCCATCAGGCAGTTAGGCAGACAAAAACAGTCAGCTGGCAAAAAGGGATAACCAAGCAAAATTCCTTGTGCTTTTTTTTTCTTTTTGCCTATCAACGGGTAGGGTGGCCCAAAACGTTGTCTTTGTTGACATCTTAACACTTTACGCTTAAGCTTGCCACGCGACATTTGGCATCGGTGACAGGTGCCTTTAGTTGGTTGGTAATATGCGTGGCATACATACAGCATAAAGCTTGTGTCATCAAAAATGTCACTCAAAAATTTATGAAAAAAAAATGAGTAAAAATAAAAATAAAAGAAAAATATGGGAATAAAAATGCTTGCAAGACCAAATACAAACAGACAGTTATAGCTGTGAGTGTTTGCGTGTGCGTGTGTGTGTGTGGCTATACATATGTACGACAGTGTGCGTGACGTAAGGTTATGTGCTATGTGTAAACAATTTCTATCGCATATAACCTCACTTAATGCGACTGCATATTGATAAGCGAACAAAATGGCAGCAGAGGGAGAGAGCATGACTGTGTAAATAAGAGAGTGACAGAGAGTGAGACACAGTCTGCTTCATATCAGCTACAGGAAGTGCGCTTGAATGTGTTACCGGATAAAACGTTAAGCCTTTGCAAGGACAACGCATATGAATTATTATTGTTTGGCTTTAAGAAGCACAAACATAGTTACATACACTCACAAACACACATACATATAGCTACGCATTGTATCGATTGCATTTGTCAACACACTGACACACTTTGGTCATACCAAAACGCTATACACAACGTGACGCCATTTTGTGGCGCTGAAATCAATTTTTGATGTGCTCTCAATAAGCCGCCACTTCCTGATTATCTGCTCTTCTTGTTATTGCTGTTTTTGTTGCTTTGTATACACTATTCCCAATAAGTAAGGTGCACATAAGGTAGGCAACAACAAAATGCGTAAAAAACATAGAAGATAAGAAATAGGTTCCGGAAATTAGTAAAAATTTTCCTTTAAGTTTAACAATTTGCTTTATATTTATAATATATGTAAGTTTTGCTTAAAGCTAGCCATTAAAAATTACAGAGTTAGATGTTAAAATCTTTTCAGCTGAAACAGGAATATTTTTTAAAGCTATGAATTAAAATTTTAGGTGTATTGTCGTTGTGTAATCAAGGAAAGTAAATTCAAAAACCTTGGTCCATAGAAAAAAAAATAAATTTTTATTTTAAATAAATTTACAGAAAAAAAAAAAAATGCTATATATGGTAGTCATTGATGATTGAGTTTCATTAATTTTTAAATTAAATTTTCTATATAAGTTTATCGATCATGTCAATATTAGCTTTTATATGTAAATATTTTGTTGGATAATAATAAGGGAGGTTCAATATCATCTTCAATATTTTGTTTTGGGCTGTTTGTTTTCCTTTCAAAATCATTTTGTCAATTTTTTTTTAAAGTTTGAGATAAAAGTTCTTACAGTGAAAAAAATTTGTTTATGTAAAAAAAATGTTTGAATCTTAAGTTCTTTCAAAATCAAATTAAAGAAAATAAATTGGTTTATTTTAATATTAAAAATAACAAATAAACTAAAAAAAGTTGATCTCTCAATCAAAAAAAAAAACAAAAAATGTATTAATGAACAATTCACGTTTCTTAAAATAATGCCCATACTTTCACTATTTAAAATATATATTTTGTATATAAAAAAATGTTTTTAAAATAATTTAGAATAATGATAATAATATTTTTTATTAAAACAATATTGAGTTCACATATTTTATTTATAAATTTTAAGTTTAAAAATTATTTTTTTTAAAGAGACAAAAAAGAATAAATTAAAAATTAAATATTTGAGAAAGTGAAAAAAAAATGTTATTTTGTTTCAATTTATTTATTGTTTGTCTCTTTAAAAAAAATATTTTTTAAAATAAAAGTTTCCTAATAAAGCAATATTAAATTCACATTCCTTAATATTCTTGACGTAAAAAAAAAAATGTTATGATTATTTAAATATTTGATATCATTATTTTATATTAATTAAAAATTTTACTAGCTAAAATATTTTTTTAATAAAAAAAGAACAAAATGAAAATTTATTTTTATCTATATTTTTGCCAAATTCATGAAAAAAAAAAGAGAATACCTGATTTTGGATTTTATGGTAAATAATTACTACAAAATGCAGCAATTGCGCAGGGCAGTGTATTTCATAGTCGTAATGACACGAACAGGCAACCGATCCACTTGTTATTATTTTTTGGTTGTTGCCACTGCGTTTACGCAATATTTTACATATTTTTGGCTTTTTACATTTTAAACACGTTTACGGCTTTGGGCACGTGCGTTTATCAGCGTTGCCAGGTGTGCGTTCGTCTATAGATCCATCCATAGTTGTTTGGGGTGTACGCAATATTTTGCAAGGCAGTTGTATATATTTATTGGCAAACAGACTACGCCTACAAAAAGTAATCAAATTATGTTTCACACACACACACACACACACACACACAAACACACTGTATTTCCAACTTGCCCTCTGGCTGCAAAAGTCATTAAAAACTTTAGCCTAATTAATGTTGCCTATCTATGGGCGCACATGCAGAGAGTAGTGCGCACATCTTAAGCTCAAGTCAAATAAATACTCTTGCAAAAACAAGCAAATAAAAAGAAAAAAAAAAAAACAAAGCGACAAAGCAACAAACCAACAGACCAAAAACAACAAGAACAGGAAGAAAAACAACAATAACCTCCGCCTATCAGCAGCACATATGCAAACATTTGAAATGTCTTTAGATGCTCCCACTTCCGGTTTCCATCTCTTTTTTTTGTCTCTTTTTATGTCTGCCACACATGCTCTGATAAGAAACTTTTAAGGCAATTGTCGAGCTGGTTGCAAGCTAGTAAGATGCTGCCGCCTGTAACTTATACTCAGGATTATCGCATATTTTTCATAAGTGCGACGTGACTCCATTATTAGCCTGTGTTTGAACTCGAGCTCAAGTACCGATGGCAATGCCTAAACGCCATTTTGTAAGCCATCTCCCCAACTGTATCAATGGATGTGCCATGTTTGTGTTTGGGGGTCAGCATGAGCGGGTCTTGGCATGTCTGTGTGTGCCGTATCTATTGATTTAGCTAAGTACTTTAAACATAATGTAAGGCTTAAGTTTGGCAGCTAAACATTCTCACAAAAATAGCTCGCATATAAAGTTTAAGCAAAAGTAACTTTTAACAGAAGAGCGTAATCCTAAAGAGACTGATTTTATGGTCAGTCAAAGGGATTACAAATCAGTTCCATATGGCTGTAAATTCAAAAAAAATGCTTTACACTATTCGATAGAAAAATACTAGGATAACTCACTTATGTATTGAAGTTTAAAAAGAAATATGCATCGGTGAGAATACCATTCGACCTCTTTTTGATGATTATATATAAATATGTAAAATATGTGATAGAGGTAGTAGCCAATATTAACTATTCAATTCAATTCAATATTGATTTAATATCCATATCTCAATGATCAAATATTTGCACCAAATCTTTGGCAAAATATTTTTGATCTCGTGTTTGCCAAATAAAATTTGTAGGCAATATTTTGCGCCGATATTTGGCCAAATAAAGAAAACAAATATTCGCTGCGTCTAATGCTGGATTTACAAGCAATTTTTCTTACCAACATCATTTTTATTGCTGACTGCTCTCCAGTACTAATTAACGATAAATTTTTGAAGAGCTCACTAACTACGACTACTGCTTACTCGGTATTCACTAATTTAATATGGCGGGCGTAATCTGTCTTAACAGTGAGCCAGAATTTGCGAGTAGAATAAAATTTTTTATTGCCAGGTTTAGAGTCTCGGTGCTTAACGCAACCTGTTAAGAACCATTCCAGACGACCACAGGTATATTGGTAAAAAAAATTGGAGAGCACCTCACAACAGATTCAAAATCTGCTTGCTAAAGAGCATTAGAATTGCAAGTTTATTAAAATCGGAATGTTGTGAAACTAAGAGGATTGAGCGAATATTTAATATGGGTAAGCCAGCCTTACTAAGAATATTTGACATAAATGGCATAGTTTTTCATTTAACAGATCTTGTTTCGAATAATCGGTACCGAGTTTATATGTTTCAAAATCTAAAGGCTTTGTATGGCAGATAATGCAGTCAGCTTGCAAATAAGTGAGGAAAAGTGAAAACCACAAAAGTTGCTATATTTGGCGATAAAAAACAAATAAAAATGAATGAAAAAGAAATTAAATAGAAAGAGTGCACACAAAAGGCTCAAGTGCATTTAAGATAAAAAAAAACGACACTTGTAGCTTTTAAAGCTTAAACAAAAGCACTTCAAACAAGGAAATGTATTGACCATTTTACACATACGCCTTGTACACCAAGCTTATTACTTTATAATAGATACTTGCCCTATGCTCCACAAGAAGAAGAGGATTACAGTAGGTAGTAGTAGATACTTGCAGAGAGAAAGGGGAATGGTAGAAATATAGAGAGAGAGAGAAAGAAAGAGAGAGAATTAGAAAGAGGGACTAGGGCGTGCAAAAGCTCCACAGGCCTTTTCATATAATAATTAAACAATTACGCATACGCCTAGATGCCTGCTGTGAAATCTAAGGCTTATGGATATTGTCATATTTTAACTCTGCACTGACTAGGTCAAATTTTTTGCCGTTGCATTCAAAGTCAATATAAAGTTATGATAATATGCTGCTGCTTATATACTATATTGTATGTAGTTGAGCTCATTATTTATGCCCCAAGTTATGCACCTAACAGCACATAAACTGCTGCTCTTGTTGTTGCTGTATTTGGTGAAGATGTTGTTCTAGATGATGTTGTTGTAGTTGATGTTATTGTTGTTGTTTTTATCCTGCTGCGGCTGCTGTAAATAAGCACTAAACTTTACCACGGTTGTCTATGCCGTGCAGTTGTCTTCCATGTATTTTTTTTTTCTTTGTGTTGCTTCTGTTGCCTACGTTAAGGCGCAAATGTTTTGTGAAATGTGCTCAAGTCATAAATTTTACACTATACTAACAGCCAGGAAAGTCAGCCAGCTGCTAGCTGGTTTCCCTCAGAACACCCCTAACCCTACAAATAAACCGGGTAGCTAGTCAAGCTTTGGCTGCCAAGCCATCATTGACTTGCATTGACTATGTTTGTCTATGTACTTTGCTTTTACGGGTTTTGCCGCTTTTTATTTTTTATTTACCAGCGTGCTTGCAGGCTGTAAACCAAACTATGTATATATATAAATATATAGAGCGAACTTAAAGCAGACACTGCCGCAAGCAATTCGCTTTTATAGTTTATTGATGCCAAATGGAAAAAATTGCAAAGTATTGACGTTGAAATTATGCACGCTGGTGGGCATGGGTTAAGAAGGGTAAGGTTAAAACCCGGTTTTAGTTATTTATATAGCTGTTTGTACTTCATCAGGCAGCTCATAATGTTTGTTATTACGATGCGCTTACCGAATTGAGCGGGAGTAGCTTAAAATTTTTGGAACTAGGCAGCAAGGCCATGAAACATTAATCTGTGGTCAGTTGTGGATGTACGTCAAACTCTGTGGCAGGCCACAGAAGCTGACCAAGAAGACCTTCACTTTGGGCCAGGAAATGAATCAAATAAGCGTACTACTGTGTGCGCTGTGTGCTCAACTGTGCAGTGGCAGTTAAAGAACCCACAAACAAACATGAATCCTTCATATGAGTTTTTGACCACTGTGAGAGCATGTGCATTCAAAATTTTCCAACTAATCGGATTCTAATGGCAAAATAATTATCAGAAGACTGCATAGTGCTACACACACAGACATATATACATTGCAACATCCACACACCCACACACAATTTCAGACTGACTCAGTGCATTCATAAATTTAGGAATGCCATTAGTTTTACATTTGCGGTTAGAGCTGAGGATAACCGCAAAGTGAAAAGCCGCAAAAATTTTCAAGTTTTACGGAAATGAATGTTGCGACAGAGCCAGCACTAAGGATGTAGTCGGAAGGCCAGAAGCCTGCCAAGGCAAAGGCCAACAAAATTAGAGAAGACAGCCAGATAGAGCTGTTGAGCAAGGAGGTGTGGAGTTCGGCAAAGAGACAGTCGGACATTGCCAACTGCGTGTAGAACTTTTGGCATGCCATATGTTTCCACACGTACACATACACGTACATGTATATATATATATATATATGTATATGCGTGTTGCAACATTTTGAACTCAATCAGAGCTTTCAATTAATGCAACATGCGGTGTCTATGGAACAAAGTTGTGCAGCTATTTGGCCAAATTAATGAAAAATATGGCACTACGTTCTACCAATTCAGTATAATTTTGATTTGTCCTAGATTTTGTTTGTTGTTGCATACCAAGCATATTGGCAATTAAATGCAGCAAAGCGAATTAAGACAACAACCACAATACACAAACCAGGCTCAATGATCACAGCCAATCAGTATCAACAGTGTCCCAAATCCAGCCCACAAAAGATAAAGACACAGCAAGCAGATAACTAGCTGACCTCCAGCTAGAACAAGCGCTGCACAGTATGACAATATATATGTTTGTTTAAGCACTTAATGACCAAATAGAAAAAATTAATGTTTTCGATTCTGCTGGATCTAACTCATAAGATTGTTAAAAAAATGTTGAAAAGGTTGAGTTTTGGTTTTGGTTTAACGTTTCGCATTAATTTTTGAAATATTTTCGCGGAAATACTTTGGATCAACCAAAAAATGGGTAAACTTAAGCTCACATTTTTGCCTCTATAACTTCTAAGATATTTCATGTTCTCTCTATATAATAAACAAAGTAAAAGATTCCTTCAACCTAAAATGTTCAGCTTAAAAATTTGAAAATATTTAGAATATCTCATATTGTCCTCAAAAGACAATCACATTCTATCCACAATAATATGAATTTCTTTTACGCTGAAATATTTTGGTCATTTTTTATAAGAGTTTTCATTGTATACTGTATAGGAAATAAAAGAAGAGATTCCATATACAGAAAAAAAAAAAAATTGTTTCGAATCTGAACAAAAATTGTTTACCATGAATAAAATTTAAGGTTACGTACCGGCTACGGAAATCTGGTTTATCTGGTATTGTTTTTTTTTGATATTTGAGGCTATTCTGCCAAACAACACCTTATTATTTCGGGTTGATTGTATAGGATTTTTCCTACCAGCTATTTTTTTACAACCAAAATTTACTCGTTGCACTTTGGTGAAGGTTGCGGCGGCACAACTAAACAGCTGTTTCAATTTTTCCATAAAATTATGTGGCAATATAATGTTTGTTCTGTTTTGTGCGTACTGGTAACGAACGCTTTCGCAACCAAACCTAATAAAGTTATACGGGCTACGTTTTCGCAGCCAAAACTAAGGAAGTAAAATGAGCTCATTTTTAAAATATTCAATTGAGCTGCAGTTTATTTTTCCTGACGATTTTTTTTACTTTAAAGACTACTCTATTTATTTCGAAAGCATTTCAGAGCGCTTCTAAGCAGACAGCGCGATCTACAGACTGGGAAACAGGACCATTGTGAACTGAAGCTGAGGAATAATAATGCCACTTGGCTCGTGGCAACTCAACTTTCGATTTGGAGAAAAAGGAGTCAATTGAAGGAATCGAATAAAAGTCAAGAAGTAGCTATACCACAAGCTTGCCTTATCTGTAGTCGAAACTATTTCATCCAGATTGGTAAAATAACACACTGTGCGCTGCTTGAACTGGCGTCGCGTCGCTGCTTGCACAGATTTTGAATAATATTCAATTAAATATTTAAAACCGCTACATAAATTCAAACATTTGCATTGCGGCCGAGCTCGGTTTCAAGTGTAAATAATTCGCACCGTGTGTGGCATGCGTATGTCTGTATGTGCGTTTGTATCTATGTGTGTGACCGATTGGGTAACGGCTGCGATTTGTGTGCTTGTGTGTATTTTGCGCCTCATGAACTTTGACAAATGCCACACACGCGTCCCAAATGTTTGTGGACTTGGCAACTCTGAAATGAGGAAACTCTGCATCACTTGACTTAAAGCTGGCCATTTAAATGAGTTTAAAGCCTGCCTAGTGAGCGTAGTGTAATTAAAGTTGCCTAGCAAAAATCAATAAGCCTAGCGCAAATTAACTCCAACACACTCTCTTCCTCACACACAGTCTACACACAGATACATACCAACACACACTCACGCACAATTACACAGCGGCCAGCAAATGAAGAAAGCTCTTGGACTGGCGCTTAATGCGAAAATTCAATTAGTGGCATAATTAGTTGTGGCAAGCGTTGAAGTTCAGATTTTGGTGAGTGAAATGAATGAGAGTCGTCCGCCAGCCGAATGAATGACACACAAAGGCGCACTTCACTGAAAGAAAAAACTAGTTAATTAAGGTTACGCAGCATACAATGGCTCCTGGTTGTGTATCCGAAAACTTGCTTTTTTTTTAATTCTATACCTAATGCATATAATCAAAAATACATAAATTTTTATGAATAGCAGTTTTCAAATTATTGATCATTATTATTTTGACGGTACCAAAAAGAAATTTATCTAAATTGTTAGCGCTTAATGGAGCCATTATGAAACATGTTGCTTTTATATGGCTAAAATTTATTCTACAAAATTTAAGACAATTTTCCATAAAATTTTAAATTAATTCGTCGTTTTAAATATGAAATTTATCAAAATTGTTGGCGCCTATAAATTGGCAATATAAAAACATATTATGGCTTAAATTAATTTATACATTTAATGAATTTAAACTAGCTGAGAGCGAAACGTCAAAAATAATGCATAAAATAGCTAATTTCTATGCTAATGCTTGTCATTGATTAATATTTTTTAGTAAACCAATCTAGAATTTAAGATAAAAATCTTTTTATGAATTATGCCCACTTAATTAAAAGATTTCAATTTCCGATTCCGATTACACAGAAGTCGTGTTTTTTGGCCGGGACAATAATTCTGGACTTGCCTTAGAATTTGTGGAAGCAATAATAAAAGCCCATATTTCTCGAAATCAAGAAAAAATGTAAAGCAGTCGAAAGCCATTTTTCGAAGGCAAAAATAAAAGCTATCAAACGTTTTTAAGAAATATATTTAAATGACGCTTTAAATAAGAAATTTACAAAGCTTTTTAACAAGTAGTGTTATAAGAATTTGTTTTTTTTTTATACGAGAAGCTATTGTCACTTCTACTCTCTCAAGTGAAGACGCAAACATAAAACCAGCATGACTAACATTTTGAGGGATCCGCAGTTCAGCTTTCCCCAATAAATTTAACTTTTAAAATATTTAAACATCTTTTGGAATTCATCGAAACTAATTTTTAGCAACGGTAAAAATAAAATCTTTACAAGTCAAGGCATTAAAAAAGCTTTTTTTCAGAAAAACGAAAACGCTATTTTTGAAATATATATTACAAAATTTTATAAATTTTAAAAGAAATATCTACCACACATAAAACATATGGGAAACTTTAGGCTACTCCAATTATTTCCCCAATAATCGAACATAACGAACACGAAGAACGGCAACCATTTCATAATATAATATAATTATTATTATTTATTGTGCTTTATTCCCTTTAGATAATATAATATAATCTCCACATATAATATAAAAACAAATAAAATAAGACTTTAATAATAGTGACAAAAATACCTACATATTTTTTAAGTATGCTATTATGCAACTATAATCGAGCTGTGATTAAACCACTTGTGAATTATAAGCTGATGGTTACAAAAAACCGCATGTTTAGCTAGTAAAATTCGTGCAATTTCGGGTTGAAATATTGTGTCTAGTAAGTCGGCCTTATGCAATTTACTGATGAAATTCAAAAAGACCATCAAGACGTCTTCGTCGACAACCACTTTGCACAGTTAAATAACCAAAGATTCTTGGTGTTCAAGCTTTAAATGTTGGGTCACTGGTTGCATCTTGGAAAGTGCGATATTTTCATTTTTTTTCGGATAAAGCACATTTTAACTCGCCTGCTGCGCAATGAAACAAATTCGCTGTTTCGGGGGCTCTGAAAATCCTAGATAATTTATGGAAAAACCAATGCCTCCAAGAAGAGTGGCTGAGATATATAATTTCGCAAAATGGTGACTTTAATTGGCCGCCAAGGTTATGTAATTTCACGCCATTTTTTTAAGGCTACGTTAAAGAAAACGCCGACACAAATGATCCGAAAAAAATTCCGGAGCATGAATGCTGTGACTTACGGGATTGAATCGAAATTAATGATAAGAAATTGGTTATCTCTTTTGAGTAAAATTTTGTTTGTTTGATTGTATTATTTTAGTTTTATTATTAAAAAAATCTCCTTGACGAGTTCTTTTAATGCTGTTCTAAAAATTAAAAATTTTTCAAGTTTTTCGTATTTAAATTTTCTGGCTGCAGTTTTGTTCAAGCACATAAAATAGGCTTTCCAAGCTATAGCATGCATTTTTTTTTCTGTATTCAATACAGATGACAATAGTCGAAAATATAATTTTTCGAAAGCAAAAAATACGTAGAACCAGTTGGTCAACCCAACATATATGAAATAAAAATTGATTTGCTTAAAAAACGCTTATTTCCATAAATTTTGATATTTTAAATCGCTTTACATATATAGAAAAAACGAGGTTTGAAAGTGGCGCAATATGTATGTATAATAAGCTTAAAGTAAAATTTTTTGAGTACATAAGGACGAGCGCTAATGATTGAATGCTGCTTACCTACAGGCAAAAATTGATCAACCAACACACTTTTTCGTCAAGTGTAGTGGGTAGTGCCTGTAGCCGGCCTAGTTGATGTTATGAAATGCTGCTGATGACTTGTCCTAGCCCCAACAAAAACTGAGCATCTTTTTTTTTGTACAGTTTTTGCTTTTATTTATAAGTAAGTATATATATTTTTTTTGTAGCTGATTTCAACGAAACTTTTGTGGTAAAAAGAAAGCGCTACGCCCACACCCACACACACACACACACAAATTGTAATTTACTCTCTCCTACGGCTTGATCTCGATTAATGTGCATTAATTAATTCAAACTCATTTATTCAAGCTTTTTCCATCTTGAAGCCATTTAAACCACAGCCAAATTTCATTTGCCCTGCTCCAGGCAGATTTTGCCTATTCCAACGTCCCCCCCCCCATTAAGTGTCCAGGCGCCCCAGTTCCGTTCCATTTGTCCATTCCTACAATCAGTTATTCATTCAGTCAGTCCATTTTATACGTTTGTTGGTCTGTTGGTGTTAATTAACTAAATGCAACTGCAATAAAATTGATTGTTTTCACTTTGTTTGCAATGCAAATTGCTCTGCACGTTGCCTAATCCCAACTGGCCATCACACAGATACTCACACACACACACACACACACACACACACACACACTTATGTTGATATATTTGGGCCAGCGGAAATGCAAGGTTGCCGTAAAATTGTTGACCAAAAAATTGTTTGCCATTTGCAATGACAATTTTGCCAACATATGCGAGCACTTTGTGAGCACGGATTCGGGTTCGAGGAACGATTTGCAATTGGGGTTTGGTTTACGTTTGGTTAAAGTGCAGCGCGGACAAATTTAATTAGAGTTTAAGCGCGATACGCAAACATGCAGAGACGGACAGATCCGGACCCGGAGATTATGAGACCGAGAGAGGCACGCGAAACAAGTCAAATAACGAGTCACGTTTCAATGGCTAATGAGGTCATGTGTAAGAGCCAATGGCGGATGCTTGTTGCTGTTGTTGTTGTTGCTGTTACTATTGTTGTTAGAACGTCATTGCTGTTTGTGTGTGTGTGTGTGTGTGTGTGTGTGCGTGTATCTGTATCTCTGTTGTTGCTTAGGTACAGTTGTCACTCACTGCGGCTGGCACGTTATTATAATGACGCTGGCAACAAGCACGCAGCAAAAGACGCTGAGCACGAAGAGCATGACAAAGAGAGCAGCACAAGCACACACACACACACGCACACACACTTACACCGGCAAGAGTAAAAGGAAGCGAGGTCGTCGTCTGAAGTGGCAGCGACGGATATCTGGCTGAATGACTAAAGTTAACACTAACTTGGCAAACAAATAAACATGAAAACAAGGCAGGACATGCCGAGGCAACAATACCAACAACACCCACAACAATATGTCAACACACAGATACACTCTCACTCACACAGTTACAGCCACGTGCACTTAAGGTAATGCCAGGTCCTGGCTCCTGGCTCCTGCCTCCTTCCCACTGCCTCTGTATGTTGGTTGGGATACATAGGCATATAATTTCAGCTTCCGTTTGTGTCCTTAAACTGTTTGCGTTATTACTGTGGTTCATGTTGTTGTATATTTTATTGTTGTTGTTGTCTGCTCCTTTCATATTGTTGTTTTTGCTTGAATATTTGTGTTTGTTGTGGCTGCTTGGCAGTTGCATTACAATTACAATTAGAAAAGTGTATTTTGTAATTGTATATTTAGTAATTTGCTCTGTACATGAACATACAATATAACTGTGTGACAATAAGTTTGTGTGTGTGTGTCTGGGTATGTGTTTGTATGGCTTAGAGATGAGCGCGTGATGGCAAAAAAAAAAACTCTAACAGTCTTGAGACTTGATGAGAGAAAACGTTCTCAGAATTTCGCAAAAGACACATTAAATATTTATAATGATTCACATTTACAAATTTTTTAGTTGAAGCAGAAAGAATGTTTAAGTCCAGCTAAGGTACTCTGTACGATTACATTATAACGCACTCCTGGAATAAATACTTAGGTGTCAAGACAAAATTGTGGAAAATGTAAGAAATAGATTTACTCGTTTTACAATCTAAAAACTTTTTTTGCAAGTAAAATATACTTTTTGCAATATATTACAGCTTCTTTATTAGCTCCGTTTTTTCGAACGAACCGATTTTGATCAAATTTGGTAAAATGCTTGGGAACTCTGAACTCTTTGAACACCAAATCTGTATTCGATATCTTCACAAACTAACGATCTATGCACCTTTAACTTTTTTTTTTAAAGGGGCACTGAAATACTCCTATCGTGCTCTAGCCCTTATTATCTCTGAGATCTACTCTAGGTAAATTAGGGGCGTCTTCGGCATCTTCTTCTGTATGTTACATACATGTTCGGCTTGAACAAACTTTATATGCGCATTACAATACAGAAAGTAATGTTAGTTGACCGGAAGGACAATAATTTCAGAGCGGAAGTGGAACCATGTGGTAACGGACGGTTTTTTGTTGCATGTGGAGGTCCGATACATTAAATTGACGGCATAATGAATATATTCGGGTAAATGGATTTATAAATCTACCATGTTCCGAGAATAATACCCAGTTTTTGAGGGGCAGGGTATTGCTCTTAAGCACTCATCACGCTTGTTTCAATGATGGTCTCAAAAGCATAATGTGAACTCTTCAATACAAACACGGTTTGCCAAACCAAAACCAAGTATTGAAAAATATTAAAAAAATTTGGTGCAACATTCCTTTTGAAAACTGCCGGAAGTTGATACCCTGAAAAGCTATGGGTTTATGGGCCTCGTATATAAATGAAATCGACTATCCTTAATACATATACATACACATATACATATGATCTGAGCTTTCCTATAACCTTGCACAAATTTACAATTACCTTGACTATATAATAGAGTACAATGAAGCTATACGCCTCTATTTTTCTGTTCAACTAATCTCATAAAATTAAAATGTTAAATGGCAAGGGAGCATCGTACTTAGAAATCTATTAGTAAGCGAGAGAGTGAAGAACACACAGCCAAAAATTATTCACGTTTCCATCTCTAGAGAGAGTGCATATTACCCACATTGTTGGGCATAACCCTTTCTTCTTGCCTGTTACATGGTAGAAGTACCAAAAAGTGCTCAGTATTTAGCACTGAGTAGCTCTGCTGCTGTTTACATATGGCACAATTTTCAAAAGGTTTATATACGTAAATATATATGTTCGTATGTACAGAAAGGTAAGCATATGATGACCAGCTGGTTAAACTCTCATTCCAGCCTTTAAAATCCATCCATCAACTTGGTCACAGTCTACCAATTGTGGCACATTCGTCTTAAAGTTTTATACATAAACTTATTAATTAACTTATATGCAAGTTGATTTATATTTCATTGGCCAGCTTTGAAACTTATCTTTTTGTCATTTTATTGGCCAAAAAACTTTTTGTAAACGTCTTTCTGGTCTTTGAATGCTAATTATAACTTGTTTTTATATGCGCATTCAAGAACTTTATCTAAGCCCCAATGCAATGACATATATGAGTATACATAAATATGTTTACGAGTATATAAATATATTTGTTGGCTTTTGTTTAGTCCTAGTCATATTGTATATGCATGTATATATGCAGATGTATAAAAAAGCTGAGCAATGTTTAATTTTAAAACCATATGAAAAGTTTATCCTTTAGACAACATACAGAACATGTCTCTTAATAACTTTTTCCCATCTTTGTTTGCCGGCATTTTTGCTGTTTTTGTTGCTTGGTTGTCAGTGGCGTCGTTGGCTTTTTGAGAAAGGGGGTTATCGAAATTGACTTGGTATTTAACAATCTTGGCATAATTCTTGCAGAACATAGAGATGGCAGTAAGCTTTTGGGATTATTTCGGAAACACTTCTAACTCTTCATAGTTTTTAGAGAGAATTCGAATTGAGTTGAGGTTTAATTGCATAATTTTTTCTTCAAATGACACTTACACCCGCAGTATGGCTAGATGGCCAGCCCCTCATCATTCAAAGTGAAGCGAAATATCTTGGGGTGATACTCGACAAGCGGCTAACATTTCGATCACACATTAACCAAACGATCAAAAGTTGTCGCTTTAAAATGACCAAAATGTATTGGCTGCTAAATAAAAAAAGTCCTCTTCCTCTACGATGTAAAAGAGCGCTTTATAACACAATAGTGGCACCTACTTGGAGGTACGCTATCCAGATCTGGGGTATGGCGGCTCGCTCGAATCGCTTACGTATACAGACGTTCCAAAATAAGGCATTGCGGCTTATTACTGGTTGCGATTGGTACGTAAGAAATTCGACCCTGCACCACGACCTCAATCTGGATACCGTGGAAATCCAAATTAACAAGCACGTTAGCCGATACAATGAGCGTCTAACCAGACACACAAACAGGCTGGCGAAAAACTTACTGAATGAAAACCCAATAACAAGATTAAAAAGGCGATCGTTGATAAATTTATTCCCCTAACAACATTTCCAACATTGTTTTAACGGCCTGATTTGGCCTTAAGGCAGTTCATGCCCAATGATGGCTCCAGCTGCATCCTGGATTGGCGAGAATAAAACATATGATAAATGCAATATATAAAAATACATGAAATACATAAATAAATAAAAAAAAAAAAAAAAAAAAATGACACTTAAATGCGAAAAGATTAACTTTTCAGAAACTAAACAAGATAGCCAGTTTGTAGATTTGAAAATATTTGTATGCCAGCAATTTTATAGGCTGTTTGAGAAAGGATGTCTTCGAATTGGATACCTATTTTAGTGCAATTCACTTTGTGGAATAATTCCTGTAAAAACTAGGGAAGACAGTCAGTTTTCGGGGTTGTTTTTAAAATACTTTTATAACTGCATTTTCGATACCTTTTTAAGAAAGGGCCTTTTTGAAATGAATTTTCTACAATCTTAGAGTATACAGGAACTACTAATGAAAAAGAAATAAGTTTTAAAAAATGTTCAAAATGTAATAAGTAAAAAAGTTTTTTTTTTTTTTTAAATTAAGCCATAACGCTTTAAGTTCAAGATTTGAAATTTTGGGAAAAACTGCACACAAAAAAATTCACTTTTATAGGAAAAGCGTTCTAAAACTAACACAGTTTTCGCTTATCTTGTCATTTTGAGCTCTACTATTGAAATTGTTCTTGGTTACAAGTTGTGAAAATTTTGACATAGTAGCTTTAGGCAAGATATCCTAATGAATTAAGACACTTATTTGGGCCAAATTTGGTGTAGCTAGCTCTTATCTAGACACAAATTAACCATACGCCATGTGTTGATAAAATTTAGCTAGGTGAATCTTACTCCTAAATCCCATTCCATCTACGTCACTGTTTATTACACATTTTGGTTTGCTGCTTGAATTCCAGCTCCAAACAGCCCGTCTTGTTAGTACGCCAACAAGCCAGTTGACTGGCCCGCTCGCTTCCTTTGACAATGTCTAGGTCCTTGTTGGCGTCTCTTTCTCACTTGTTTGTCCTTATTCTTTGCTGGTGTTTGGTCTGTTTGTGCCGCTGTCTTGTGGTTTTTGTTGCCTGGCAATATTTTGTGCAAATTAACTTGTTTCAATTAATAATCCTCGAGCAAATATGTCAACCGCATGGCCCAGGCAGCGCCATTGGATGCGTCCTCGCTTTCCAAAGTCAAAAACTATGCAAACTTTTGGCTGACTTTGACATTTATGGTTTTGGGTGCTGCCTGCAGGCTCAGCTTACTAGGACACCATATAAAAAAAAAAACAAAAAAAAAACTTTGCTTTTGGCTTGTTTGATTTTTCGATCGCATACTGCTTACCCCCAGCCCCCCTGTGGGCTGTCTAAAGTTTGGCAATACTTTTGGTAAACATACGTTTAGTTTTGCTTCATTTGGCTAATGAGTTGACCTCTTGGCAAGAAGTTTTAAAGCTGCGTCAGGATACGGCTGCATTTAAATTTTCGTTTACATTTGTGCGCATTAAAAAATGTTTTGTATCCCTTTCGGGAGTAGCTCTCCAAATGGAAAGAATAACTTAAGGAAAGTGAGTAACAACAACAACAGCAATAAGAGCTAGCGGGACGTAGCAGGAATACAAAACTAAGTTGGCAAGTTGTGATGCTGGCCTTATGGCCGCTCTGGTGCCATCTTTTTGGTTTAATCCAATTTATTTTGCTCGCAAACTTTTGTAAAACAACTTAAAAGTTTTGTGCTTAAATAGCGTCAAGTCAAATCGAGGAAAAACAAAGTATGAAAATGACTTTTCACTCACTCATACACACACACACACACACACACATGGTATTGCCTGGGTATGTGTGACTAAAAATTAAATAAATTGCGCATTTTGACACATTTTGCTGCGTTGACTTATTTGGCCAACACTTTTTGGCCAAGCGTAAGCCTTTTTTGGCCGGACAACCATTTGGTCGTTAGCCATTTCCCTTGTGTGCGACCTTCCCCCCAACGTCAACGCTCTCCATTTTGTAAACTCGCTCTCACACACATACACACAACTAGCTAACTATATAGCTGCTTCTATAGCATAGTTTTCGGCGCTGACGCCTGCTGCATAGTAATTTTCTTAGCAAGGACCTTCTACTTGACCAGCTTCAGTGTGTCCATTTTCCTTTAGCTTATTTATGTGCTTAGCATTTCTGGCACGCCTTCTATTTAAACCCTTTTTTTTTTTGCTATAACCTTGTTATTGTTGTTGCTGGTCTTTTTTGGCTGCTCTTGTTGGGTCAAACCTAATAAAGTTGTTAAAAAACGAAATAGGAGAAAAACCATATTCAAGAATAATCATATGCTGCCGATCAATGGTATTAAAACCATGGCACAAAATGTTGCAAAATTGAACCAGTTCACGTATGAAAACAACTTTGTATCAACGTGTAATATCGACTCAAAACATTCATGACGACAACTGGCACGATAAATGCCAAAGCAACCCATACTCCAAGTAGACTATATAAATAAACATTAAGTTCTGCTCCGAAAAATAATTGTGCAAGACTGATTCAAAATTTTTTATTAACTCATATTTGGACACGGAAATCTGTAATTTTATATGGAATTGTAACAAACACTGTTACAGTTTTTTTTTTATGCACATTTAAACCCAAGATCATATCGACAAGTCAAAAATGTCTTCTTTAATACAATTTTATAAAACTTTACATTTTCTAATTTTTCAAATATTTTAAGGAAAAAAAAATACAAAATTTTTACCTTGACTGGAAATCGAAGCTTGGTCTCGAGAAAATTTTGGAGTCACCACTCTACTAATTACCAAGCTACCCTTATATAGTTTCGCCATGGCGCAAAGGGCAAATTTTTGGAAATAATCCGAAAGTTTCCATGGGCGAATATCTTAATTTTTTAGTTATACATATATTCTTAAAATCCATACCTAAATTACAACAATTCCATTAATAAAATTTATGTGATGACAACCCTAAAATTTGTATAAGCTAGCAAGCTCTGATCAACGATGTTAACGCAAAAAAAGAACTAAACTTAACCTCAACTTCCAGAGAAGGCCGAAAAAATTAAAAAAAAAATATGTAGTAAAAAAGATGAACGCATTAATAACAAAAATAATATAAAGTTACCAATTAATATTTGTTAGATGCATTATTGTGAATTATTTTTGCGTATTGTGGAGTAAACAAACTTTCACCTTGTCAAAAAAAAGCATGCAAAACCACAATATTATTTACATAATAATAAAACTAAAAAAAACATTAAGTATATTTATTCCAATATATAAATTACCCACGCACCTATGATTTCGATCCTGACTTTTAAACTATTTCATAATTTCATAAATAACTATTCAATTTTTCATTTTTTTTATTTCCTTGATAAATTAGTTATCGTTCCTATTGGAATATAGGGCGTTAAGCAATAACTATTTTATAATTGAAGTTTTTTTGTGCATTTAAAAATTGTGAGAATTTAAAAAAATTACGTATACGCCATGAATGAATTTTGAATCGCACCCATGCACGTTGGGAATTTTTATCGATATGGCCACGCTTACATTTAACGGCCATATCGATATGGTGGTGCGATTCAAAATATGCACTGCAATACAAATATATTCAGATTTTTTTTCGATATTTATAATCCGATTATAATGAAGTTTAGTAACTATCGAAGGATTTTTTTATTTTCACATATTTCAAACTAAAGCTCTAACACTTTGAAATTATTTGGAAGATAGAAAGGGGCGTTGCGGCAGAAAACAAAATTGATCCGTCTTTACTTATAGGGAGTTCAAATGTCGAGTTTGGTTATCCTAGCTCTAATACTCTCCAAGCGCGACAATTTCTTTTATACTGCTGACCATATTGGTCTCCGGCTGCTTCTATATGCCACATTAATTTGCAAAAACTTTAAATATTCCTTGCATTAAGGATTGCAATTTTTCCAGCAAAAACGTTTTGGTAAATGACTTGCCCTACTATCAGAAAATTTCAATTATTTGAAAAATGATTGTAAAAAAAATGAGAAACATCAAATTTGGTTATGATATCTTAATAAACAAACGAAACACAACGAAATTTGTTCAAAAAACATTTTTTTGCTTGATCGGTCCTATGGGAGCTATATGATATAGTCGACCAATTTTAATCAACTAACTACGATATTTTTAAAAACAAACGAACAACGAATTATTCACCTAAAACTTTTGATTTTTGTCGATCGCCTCTTAAACACCCCTACGGGAGCTATATAATAGAACCCCGATGTCAAAAAAATAAAATAAACTTGTCTGAAATCTGAAATTTAGGTTGCTCTAGCTCTTACCATCTCTGAGATCTAGGTGATCATACAGACGGACGGACGGACAGACGGACATGGGTATATCGACTTCTCTATTTTTGGGCTTGCACAAACTTAATATACCCTTTGTACCATACGGTACAGGGTATAAAAATTACCATTTGAAATATTCGTTTTTTTTTGGGGGAAGATTAAGAATTAGTATACCAAATAATTAAAAATGAAACCAAAAAACTTTACAGCTTCATTTTTCAAAATGTATAGGGTGGGCCATCTGTTGGTTTGGTTCGGAGCATACCCGTCCAAAGTGGATGCTCTTCGATTTATGTATGTGAAGTTCAAAACTAGTTGTTTTTGAAGGAGTTAAGCTAAATATGTTGCATATCGTCTTATAAAAAAATGCCCCAAAACCAAGCAACAACTAACCAGACAATTTATAAAGCAATAAAAAAAATGAACAATTATTTATTATTAAAAATATTAATTTACCAAATTAATTTTAAAAGCCTATGCGATTTATTTGGCTATATTAATATGATTTATTGATTTTCGCTCAATATCCAGCAATTGTTTGTGAATTTTAATTGGGTTAATTACTATTTTAGTGGCATATTTTAGTCAGCCGTAATCGGCAAGAGTTCACGAACCGGAGCTGGCATTTGTGCAGAATTCCAATGCTTTGTAATTGCAGCCTTGGTATTAACCATTTAGCTGGTATTGAAATTCCAACGCAAGAAATCATTCGCTTTGGTCATGCACGGCCACAGACCCGGTTACACCCACTTGGTCAAAACACTTTAAATAGCCTTGGTCTAAGTTTTTGATAAGTTGCAAAATTAACAACGCTTGACGGCACAAATTGCGGGCCCAAGAAGAACTGGAGCTACAATCAGAGAAAGAAAACCAGAACTCAAAACCGCATTTGAAAAAGTCAAATATGCAAAAGTCAAATGCGCTGAGCTCCATGGCGGTCATGCAAGCAATCATGTTACAAATTTCTAACATGGAACTGGACAGTGTCCAGTGGCCCAAGTGGCCAGCCAAGTCGTCATCGTCGTTCTCGTCGTCCTCGTCGGGCACAGTGGGCGCAGCTGCAGCTACAATTTGTATACATATGTATCCAGCTCGCTCACTTGCTTTTGCGTTGCCGCTTCCACTTGCACTCTGTGTATATTTGTTTGGGGAAATGTTTTTGTCGTCCTGTGCCCTGGAACTAGACGCCAGTTGTTGAACGTGCTGGAGTGTGTATTGCTGTGTATTTTGTATTTGTATTTGTTGTTGTTTTGTTTTTATACTCTTACACTTGGGGTTAAATGGTATATCAAGTTTGCCGAAATGTGTGCATGTCCCATCAAAAAAAAAATATATGCCAAATTGACCAACATGAACAGGTAAGTAGATTAAAACCAGTCTGTATGAGATCTCGAAGACCTTAAGAGCTAGGATACGAAATTTTTGGCTTAAACAAAGTTCGTTGAAACATGTCAATAACTGCCTTCCCAGCAGTGGGCTTTAGTCATGATCTCGCCGTAGCGTCGTAGTTATATGCATTTGTATTTTTAATTAGAAAACTTTTGCTCGCGAATCATTTTTTAAGTATGTGAAAAAAAAAAAGTGTATCGAATCATCGATGGTTTGTTTTTCTTTTACGAAATATATATATTTATCTAATTAGGATATTTGAATAATTTTTTTTCAATGAAATTTACAAAAATGTTTATTTAATTAAAATTTTTTTTTTATTTTAAAATTAAAAAGTAATGTACATTTTGCTCAAATATTTAAATGATCACATTCTAAGCGATTATTTATCGATTTAGCGATAACTAAATATTTAGATATACTTTTCTTTGACAAACGAATAAGGATATTTGAAAAAATATGTTTACTTTTGATTTTAAAAAAATTTTGTATGCCTATTTTTTGACGTTGCCCCCAATCGTCACTATGATAACCTTGTGTTAATAATAAAAATCATTAAACTTTGGAATAGAGAGATATGCTGAAAATGGCTCAATGTCAGATGTCATATCTTATGTACAATCAAGACTGTCAAGATTTTCTAAGCCAAAGTCACAAAAAGCATTTTTTTGCAAATCGAATTTTTCGGTTTTTTATGAGAGAAAAAAACATGTAAGTCATAATGCTGTTGTTTAAAGATATACATAATTTGAAAAAAAAATATTCAAATTTAAATATTAATTTATAAATATTCAAATTTAAATATTAATTTATAAATTTTTTGAAATTATGTGTTTCAAAATGAAAGCTTATAGCCAGAACAATATGGCCTTATGCGAATAGTATTAACGGCTTAAGTTAAATTTAGAGATGAGTTTTGTAAAGTAATTAATAATTGAGATGTTGGCCTAGGAGTGGGAAATCATTTATATTTATGGAATTTTTGATGGTTTTTTATGTAAAAATTTTAAACCCTTTGATTACTCTAGTATTCTTTCTATTACCCTGATTTTAAGTTAAGTAGTTTAGTATTTTTTTTTTTTTGGACCAATGATTTTTCCTTGGTCCTTGGGCAATATAATATACAGATATTCATATTAAAAAAAGTTTAATTAAATTGATATTTCTCAGCTTTAAGCAAATGTCTTAGCTCTGACTAATTTCTGGTGGATAACTTAAAGAAAAATTATTGTTATATTTTAATACGGCTAGCAAAAATTTTTTAATACTGCTAATAAAAAGTTAGTACTTGATGTCTGGCAAATCCTTTAGTATCGTTAAAATTGAGCGCCAGAGAGAGGAGAGAAGGGGGTAGCTTCTTTTAAAAATGCAACATAAAGTTGAAAATTTAGAAAGAGATTCTTTTTGTTAAAAATAAGCATCAAAACTTAGCTTTTTGACATGCTTAAAAAATTATGAAGAAGACCAAGTTTTTTATATTATCATTATGATTTACCTTAAGAGAAGAATTGCAGTAAAGAAATTGGTAGAAAATTTAGCAGGTTGAATTTTTATTTCTCTACAGTTTATTATGTAGCCTGCCAAGCATATATCTTTAAAAACCTTTTCGATTTCAGGTTTACGAAATTTTCGATAGAAATATAAATTGTGTCAGAATGAGAGTAGTTTTTTAACTTGTAACTGCTGATTAGACTGAACTACGTTTTTGGGGTGTACAAGAGTACAGTGTATCTCGGTGTCGGTTATACAAAAGTCGGTCACCCGCAGCATTTTTTTTATATTTGGCTTGCAGCTGCGCTTGCACTATGTCAGCAATGGCAAAAATGTTGCATAAAGTGCGGCATCGTTGCTAGGTTTGCTTCTGCTGCTCCCAGCTCCTAACCCCTCTGCTGGCGATTAATCAAAAATTGTTTACTTTAAATGATGAATGTGCAACATGGTTTTGACTTTCAACTCGCCAGCAAACGAGTGGCTAAAAAAGTGCCACCAAACACGTCAACTAGCAGTTGCAACGAGAAAAAGACTAAGCAGCGGCTTTTTTGGCATGCCCCACAACAACAACAACATCTGGAACTAGTAGAGGGTTTTTTTTTGGGGGTGGGTATATGATTTGAACGGGCAGCCACTGACAAGCAACTGTGGCAAGACAGCCTGGTTTTAGTTATAGGCTGGGATCAACATTATTTATATGCTATATATCCAGTTGTATATAATATATAGCAAAGTTGAAATCTTGCAACAGTGCGGAACCAAGCACTGACAACAAATGATTTGACGCGCTGCAGTTGTTATTATTGTTGTTGTTAGTTTTTGCAACGCCAGAAGGACTATTGTGTGTGTGTGTGTTTTTTTTTTGTTGCAAGCTGCAGCAACTGTTTGACCATTTGTTCATGTACAAGTACGAGTATCTAGAGACTGACTACTGACTACACGCTGACTTCCTTTTCATTTTTCCATGTCATGTGTCAGCGTCTCGTTGCCTTGATCCCCACAGAACTAGCCCCCGCTCTGGGCAATCACAGACGCATAGTACACCACATTTGACGCTGGTCGTTGTATGCAAATGTGAGTATAAATGGATAACTCCATCATCGCAATTCATGCCACAGCAGAGTTGCCACCATACCAAGTAGCAGTCGCATTGTATGTGTGACAGAGTAGTCGTCCGACCGCGATGAGTCTGTCGCAACAATTGTATTTGCTGGCGACTAACTCTTACTATTCCCAGAACACTCTTCCGCTACTCATACCCCCCCTCATACCCCCAATCGCTTTCTACCCTATTCAGTTGGCCTTGTCTGTTGGCTGCAATTTTGCTGGCAGCACAAATTATGCAAAACGGAAAAAATGGCATGCGAACTTGGCATAAATCAATAGAAAATTTATACGTTTCACAAAACTGAACAGTTTTAGTCCTCCGCGTCCTATCTGCTGCAGCGGCAGAGTTCCAAAATCGCAGTAAGAGTCTAGAATCTCGCGTGATGTGTATATAGTATGCGGTTGAAGTAATTTTCCGTACTTTTTTTAGGATTCTCTTTTATTCTTTTTTTTTTTTCTTTGAGATTTTGTGTGCCTTCTCTTAACGAGACTTTGCATGATGTTACAAATGTTTTTCTTTTGAAGATGAAATGTGGCGCATTGTGTGCGTGCAAAATTTGAGTCTCTTAAAACTTTAGGCTGCGATTTTTGTTGCTATGTCAAACTGTGTGGCAAGTTGTTATGTGGCAAGTTCTGTAAGTTTGTATGAGTTAAGAAGTGGTAAATCAGTGTTTGCTACGTGAGAAACTTACTCGAGATGAAATGCACATAATTTTACAACATATTAAGTTAACTTAGGCATACCTCTTGTTAGCTCGTTTAAGTCAGTTTCGAAAGAGACAGGCACTAGTATATTGCCATACGTGCAGATGAAATGAAATTTTTAAAGTTTAAATGAGTAAATTTCTTTGTTTTTTTAAATCTTATCCCGCTGTTTTTAGTTCAAACTTCTTTATATATGTCATTCTTCTTTGCTATATCTTATCTGTTTCCCGTTGGTAACACAAAATCTGTTTTCTAATTATTTTAAATAAATTGTAACAAAAAAAATAAAATTGCTGCAAAAATATCGATAGTAGCGACTATCGAAACCAGTCGTTTCGTGTATGGCCTGGGTTAGTAAAGCAAATATTGGAACCTAGTCTCGATAAAATCATATTACCATTTTGCGACGAAAACTGCATCTTTTGGGTTGATGAGAGTAGTTTCGAGTACATCTCAATACACCCAGGACCCTATCGATAAATCATGACCAGCTAGAACGTCTTAACGATGTTTTTAAATTGTCAAAGATACGATAAATGCTCGTTTTTAATTTAAAGAAATTAAATTTATAAAAAAGGACTAGATAGAGGCCACATGAAATTGTAATAGATTTAATATTTTTTATCCTAACCCTCGTCATGGAAATTCCGTTTCATTAAGTACAGCGTTTAAGCATCTATAATTATGTTATTATGTCCATATAATTATATACTTTTTTATAAACAAATACCTGTAAACATGTCTTTACTGATAAGTAAGTTAAGTAATACACGCATTCTTTAAGTGTTGTGTAACTAATAAATTCATAAGTTATAAAAAAAACTGTTCCAAAATTCATAAGTTGCTATAATTTCAAAATAAAATAAGGCCGAGAAAGTTAGTCTTCGAAATCACTAGACTTTAAAGTTTAGAGCATAATTATTATGAATGGCATTTTGGGACTCATTTATTTTAGTTTATTAAACATTATTCCATAAAAGATAGACATATAAAGCAAATCCCTTAGAGCTACTAAAAAACACATGAAAATTAAATGTGCTGCTTCTGTCTGCTTTCTATTACTTTTATTTAAAGGCTTATTATGAGCTAAAGTCTATATTATAATATACATAAAAGACGAGCTACAGTAAAACAAGTTCCCACTGTCATATCATTAAATCAATACAAAAAAAATAAACAAACTTACTAAGCAAAAACTTTGGTCTATGTCTTTCAATCCTTTACCTTGACTACGCTAATGAGTTACAGTACGTTCTAAAATAAGCCATAACATATGTATGGAAAAGTACCTACTACATATGTAAATACACATTGCTTGGTTATGTAAATATTAAGTGCATTATATTCTGACAAATGACAAATTGCCTCTGGTGTACAGCGGCGTCTACTCACACATATGCTCCCTTCCTTGCCTTGGGGAACGATAAGTTTTTGTTTTTTGACACATAATTAGTACCTCGCTACTGCCAGTAGCAACAACAACAATAACCACAACAAAAATGAGGAGCAGGACGACGACGCTGGCATAGCAGCACCATATAAACACCCCTTGAGTTTAATTTTTCGATGTAACCCCAAATTTCGGCAACACTTTGGCCCAGGTCATTTATCATTAAAAATAACCACACAGCGAAAATGCGTAATTATTGGGTTGATGCTTGGAACTGGAGCTCCACGAAGTTCGAAGTCAGAGGAGCCTAGGCGTTGAGGCAGACGCTGACTGGCAGGCGAGTGATTGAATGTGTTTCAACAAAAATTACGTATACGTAATATAAATTATAATTTTTACATATTTGCGGCCACGTTGTCGGCATATGTAGTTACTACTAAAGCTAAAGCTAGTATCTAAAATGGAAAATATCGCGTGTTTAAAGCAAATCCAACATGGTTGATTCGAAAAAGCGGGAAAAGCGACTGTGGCAATAAACGACGAGCGGCAGTAGGTACAACGGCAACAAAATGAGCTATATAACGCGTTCCAGAAGTGCCGATTTGAGGTTTGACTTATGTATATAATGACTTGCAGAGTCAACTAGGTGTATGACTGAGTATAGATAACTGTGTGTGTGTTTACTGAGTGTCTGCAACAGCAGCCTGCCTATCTACATTGTATGCGTAGCCTACTCTACGCTCTAAAGTTTGCCACTTGTAAGGATTTGGGGCATAACGCACTCAACACGGCATAAATTAAAATTTTTTTTTTTTTCATTTCTTTTTTTTTTTATGGTTGCCGGGTTACTGTAGGTTGCTCATGTTGTTGTATTGTTGTTGTTGCAAGGATTTCACAGTTTGCGTGGCAGTGTGAAACACGCAGTGCACAAGTGAGCCGGAGCTAGGAGTAAGTGTATATATTTAGTCATAGTCATATTTTACTGACTGCTCGAGTCACGTTATGATTTGCCAACAGGCTGGTACAAAATTTTTGATAATATTTTCGCGCTGCCGGCACTTATACAAACACAAAGCCAGTCACTGAAAGAAAAAATGAGTATATGTATTATACTCCGTCCTCGATGCAATTTAAGAAACTGAAAGAGAATTTTTTTCAAGAATAAGGTAACATATTTTAAAAATACTATTTCTAAATACTATTTAAAAAATACACTTGTAGACATAATAGCCATATTCATGTGGCTTGAAACTGTGGTGGGAACTATTACCCAGACCCCCAAAAAAAATTGGTATTAATTATACATGTGGCAGGGCTACGCATATGGATTATTAGCCGCACCATCTGAATCCTATGTCAAAAAATAGCCAATAATAATAGCCTTAATAATATTCGTTCTTTACTTGATTATCCACTAAATTTCTAAACGCAATATTTCTCTCTGTGTACGCACACGCACATGAAGTCCTAGTAGGAGTAGGGGCACTGTATAGCTAGACTGTTTTAGCCGGTATTCATTTGCTAATCAAAACAAATGAAAACAACATGAATTATAGCAAAAGGCAGCACGGGCTAATAAGGGTTAAAGCCACACACTTACACTCACTCACACACACATACCCACAAATACACGCCAAAATGGTTCAACAAATGAAATTTTTGTCAAAAGCATCAAAAACCTTGCCTGCCGCCATTTTGCCCCACACTATATGCATGAGTGTGTGTGTGTGTGTTTGACTGTTTGTATGTGTGTGTGTGTTTGACTGTTTGTGTGTGTTTGTTTGTATGTACAAAAGTGTGACACATTTTTAATGAAATTGTTCAAATGTGACTCTTTTGCTGCGACATTATGTTGGACTGCGTAATTTGAATACAATAAATAGAGGGTGACTTTTTTGTTAAAAAAATTAAAAGCAACATTTATGATTAATCATATTTATGTGTCAAATACTTGGGTTTTACTGAACATTTTAAAGGTGTTTTATAGGTGTTATAATAGATTGTACACGCAAAGAATACTGTTTATATATAAGAACAATATAAGAACTAGTTTCAGAATTTTTAGGGGAAGAATCAGCTCGCAACATCAGGGTCTTTTACATTTTTCAAAATGCTTAGTAATATTATGAAATTTAAGTTTTGTAAACATTGTGAAAAAAATAAAATGTGAGACCTTCATGAGCATAACTTTATTACTAAAACTTTATTACACTAAAATTCAATTTCTTGTGTTTTCTTGTAAATATTTTTCCCACCTCTATTGACTCTAGTTCCTTTTTATATAATCTTTAAAATGTACTTTTTTTTTACTTAACAGAAAAAGTAATTAGCCTGAACTCTTTAGGTTTAAAATATCATAATGCTTAAGATTTTGTAATTAAATTGAATTGAATGACGGTAGATAATATTACTAACACAAATGACCTAATGTTAAGTCCTTAGCCTTAAAATAAGTTGAAAAAAGTTAGCACAATGGAATTTAAAGAAGTCTATGCAATTATTAAAGAAATTATACCTGAAGCTTTATTTCCTTTACCTAAAATCGCCAAAAAATAAAATGGCTAAAAAAAGACAACAGTAAAAGTTTAACTGATAGCATAGAAGATAATCATAATTCTTAATAAAATTTATCCGCTTTTCTATTCGTTCTCGAAAAATATTTGTTTATTTATTTGCGAATAAAGTACAATCGAACTTATACATACCAATTAAAGACTAATAGATTATATAAAAATATTTTTTAAATAAATCCCAAGTTTAAGATGTGGCAAGCATTCTACTGTCGACAATATACCAAACCATTGCCTTTCGTTTTTTATTCTGGCACCTTGGCTATTTCAAGTTTGATCATTTTTATTTTTCAAACTTATTAAGAACTTAATATAACTTTTCTTTATAATTTCTTAAAATGAGCATTGAATGCTTTACTTTTTTTTGTTGTTTTCGAGAAATGTGGCTCTATATTTAATATTATTGCTCCCACAAATCCTGAAGCCAGCAAGGAATTATTGTCTCCGCCAGAAAACACGACTATTCTGTGCAATCGATTGAAGACCAAAGTCTGTTTGTTGAGGCTGAATTTATAAAATGATTCAAAAATCTAAAGATAGATTTTTATCTTAAATTCTAGATTGGTTTACTTATTCATTAATCAGCAAAAATAAAATATTACCATTATCAGCCATAAAATATCTTTTATTTTGATGTTTCATTATGCAATTCAGATAGTTTCACTAGAATTAAATTTTAGCAATAATATATTATAATATGGCCGACAAGTTTGATAAATTTTTCATTTAAAGCGTCGAAATTATAATTTTACATTTTATGGCAAACTGTGTTTTAATTTTTAGAATAAATTTTAGGCGTATAAAAACAACATGTTTCATAATGGTGTCATTTAGCGCCAACAAGTTTGATAAATTTCTTTCTGGGTAGGCGTCAAAATAAGAATGAGTGTCTAAAAGCATTTTATGGAAAATTGTGGTCAAACTTTTAGCATTTTAGGCACATAAAATGGAAATGTTTCTATTTTATGGTAAAAAAAATGCTTTTAAATAAATTTTAGGCATATAAAATCGGCATGTTAAAATCAGTCTTAGTTTTATCAGCAAAATCAACGGCTTAGTTGAACTAAGCTTAAAATCTTCGACTCGATAGAAGGTAGACTCACATATCTACGAAAGAGGACTGCCATAATGTTCCAATCGACCATGTTGGCCTTTAAAAACCAAAATTCGTTAAATCATCTCTTAAAATCGTTACAACTATTACAATTATCGTCACATATAAATCTTTTGCTATAATGCCTGCCATAAATCACATAATGTGGACTTCACCAAAAGCCATAACCGAAAAAACACCCTATATTTACTAGGTGGCATTGAGGTTTTAACCCGGCAGCGATTTGCCCTAAACTTTACTTCAACTCTTCAACGGGTGGCACGCTCTTTGGCATTTTCCTGGTGGCTTCTGGCTGGTGGTGGCACGATAGTTTGATAAATAATGAAGTCATATGTCCAAAAGTTGAGTTGAATTTTATGCCATCACGCAATTGGCAACGCTTCTATATAACTATGCCTGTGTCTGTAACTGTGACAACTCTGTCTGTGTAAGTATATAGAAACACATACACACACACACACACACACACATTTTCAAATACAAAGTAACAAAGTATGCGCAGCATTTTTGCAACTTTTTATGTAATCGTAAAAATACTTTTACGATTTCATAATTTTACAGTGTTGGCAGCAGTTGTTTATGGCCAAGTCACGGTCATGCTATCATGCCATCAAGCCATGACTATGACTATGTCCACAATGTTCAGAAATGTCCAGACTCTTTGCAAATTTGTGGCCGTTTCATTTTTATTTGAGGCGCCCCTTTTGGAGCTGCTGTTATTTTTAGATCCCCAGCTGAATTTTTTTTTCTTTGTAATTGCTATATGGAGATGTTGTTGTTGTTGATGTTGTTGTTGCGTTCATTATTTAGTTTGTTACAAAATGGCGCTGTAAGGCACAGCTCTAGCGGCAGCTCGCTAGCAGTTTATCTTGGCCTTGGCTCATGTCGCAGCATATAGGTAGGTATATATATATATATTTGAATTTTTATGCGAAACCATATTTTCCAAGTGTAAAACTTGTACACGGCTGGTGAAATGGAATCACAGCGTGTCGTCCTGTCTGCTTCTATCTCAGCTAAAAGCAATGCATATACACACAGATACACACACACACACACGCACGAAGATACATTTACTGGCACACGTGTTATTCGCTGGGGGTACCACACACTGTGCTTCTGTCTGGGGCTGGTACATAAGTACAGCTGTACTTAGGGAATGTCTATGAGCGTGTGTGTGTGTGTGTATATCTGAGTGTATGCGTGCACTTGTATTTGTTTAAGGCGGCTAGCTGGCATACAACTTGCTACATAACAAAATCAAGGTAACAAAAAAATAACAAAAAATAAATAAGAGGAAGCAAAAGTGGGAAGCTTCCAGCTATGAGGACGCGAGCACAGCTTGAAAAATGTTTGTTGTCAACATTTTCAGCTTGCATCGTTAGCTTAAAAGCACACGTTGTGCCCGGCACAGTGGGTGAGAACCATTAAATGTCAATTTTAGTCTGGCGTATGCGTATTCCGTTTAATAAATGGCGAATTTGAAGCGTGCTGATACCCCAATGCAAGTCATTTAATGTTGGCCCTAAATAATGATAATAATATTACCAAATTATAAACTTATCTAGATAGTTGAGATATCGATAAATAATCGATTGATGTTTCATTTGCAGGCATGTTTCGCTTCAGACTTTTGGCCGGATTGTGCTAAACTGAGTTTGCTCACAAATTCCAGTGAATTGCTTAGACCAATAATGGAAAATACTTTTGACAGTTTCGAAATTGCACAGTCTACGTTTGCGGATTTAAAAAAAAAAAAACCAACTCTAAACGAGTCAGCATTCTACCATGAAGCGAAACTGCTTCATTGAAGTAACTGGAAATGTATCTAAGCTTTTATGATAAAATATCTCAGATTCAGGAGGGGTCAGCATGGCTGGCTAAACAACTCCTCGGTTCTTAGGATTTGAATAGAATAGAAAATGTGTAATTTTTTTAACATTAGTAATTTAAAATAGCCAACATTTTACCAAGAAGCGCAATTGTTTAAATGAAGGATTTAAGTTTATTATTATCTTTGTTGTCCCTGTAGATAGGCCTCTATTGCATCCAGAAAACCATACCATTTGGTATGTAATTTTAGGACATATTTGAATAATAATTATTCTTCTCTTTGAAACGAAAAACAAATCCAATAGTTTATTAGATTTAGTGATTTTTGCATTCGTTTTTCTTATTATTTTCTAAAAACCTTAGCTGCTACGGCAAAAAATTATAAAATAATTTAAAAAAAATTCAAGAAAAAGCTTTACAGAAAAAATTTATTTTTAAAACCGTTTCATGTTCCTTTTGGATGTCTAGATGAATGGAAAGATTATTTTTAAAAACGTTTCACTTTGGTGCTCTACAGCACTCCAATTTCTTAGATATTCTAGTTTCACCTCAAACCATCTTCCAAACAATAATAGAGCGATTGATAACTGGGCCCCAAAATATTTTGATAGCTTCATGCCAGAAGCTAAGTAGGCCCATAACTCTGCAAAATTCATCACAAATTGCTAAACAAAACCCAATTAGCTCAGATATTTTCAATAGCAAGCCATAAAATCTATAATAAAATGAATGTTAAGTATTGTAAATCTATCCCCAAGCAAACAAACACATTTACATAATTAAATGTACTATCGCAAATACCAACAGCCAAACTAACCTAATCCTCTTAAAAACACGAAGAAAAAACCAGCTGAGTTTTCCATATATACCATTGTGCACCCTTGGCTCCAAAAAAAAGATAAAGGGCTGGGCTGGGATTGGGGTTTACGTGTTCAAGCACACAGCTGCACTTGATACATAACAATTGTAAACACAAATAAGTAAGATATCACCTACAGGTACAACGCTTCACCCAAACCCAACTGGCGTTTCTTTTCTTTTTCATTCCTTCTGCAGCTCTTCAATAGCTTTTTTGCTTTCACCATTTTCTATCCCAATCTCACGCTTATCTTCTGCATATTTTGCTTTGTTTTTCCATTCACCCCAGCCAGTGCTTACTAGGTTTTTGTTTTAACCCAAGGAATTTCTTATAGTTTGTTTTCTTTTGCCCTAACTTGCTTCTTGCTGCCTCAAACCCTCCCCAAAACTTGTCAGAATTATGAATTCATTAAATATTTTAATTGTAGCTTTTGAATAATTAAAATTCCATTTATATAGAGCCACATACCTTGAGCAATAAATCTGCGATTAATTAAAACCCGCTCACCTAGCGTTCGACTCGGCGTATACGTAACGGCAATTAAACTTAATTACAAAAACATAACCAAAGCCAAATGTAAATGCAAAGTATTTGCTCTCGGTGTATTTTGGCTTAGCGATTGAGAAGGGCTTTATAAAAGACCTCTCCTCAAAACTGCCCTCCCCGCTGGCTGCCTCTGGGTGCTAGCTATCACTTTTGTTTGCAATTTATGCAAATCACTGCGCTCAAGTCAAATGCTTCACTAACCAACTGACTGAATGTCTGTCAGACAACATTGTTGTTGTTTGTTTTCAGGGGCGTATCTAGTAAATAAATTTCGGGAGGTGGTATAAATTTTATTTCGTATGATTTTTAGTTAAGTATGCTTGATAAGATTAGGATAATTATGCCGCGGGACTCGCATATGTACAAAAAGAAAAGAAACAGCCAATATTGTGACGGCCGAAATTTCAAAAATTCTGAAATAATTTATGCTTCTTTTGGGACAGGCGTAGCGTAACTGAAGTTCCTTGATCTCAATTGTATTATGTTTTGAAAATTAGCTAAAAAAAGTAAATACCTACTGTCAGACAATCAGTCTGTTATAAACTCGATGGCTGAGCATTACCGGACCCTGAAATTGGCTCCAGGCTTCGAACTTTTTTCAAACAAAATATTTTGGTCAACATTGGAACAGGTGACATAAAGTAAACAAATTAACTGTAGAGACGTGAGAAATTTTAAAAATAATGACAGGAAACCGTCAATGCTTATTTTGGGAAAGTCAGAACGCGAATAAATTTCCTATCTTGGACAATAGAATAAGATCTGCCTTAGATAAATTCCAAGATATTGGTAAATTCCCATGAACGAATTAGCTGATAAGCTGGAGAGAATCGGTGTAACGTAACCACTCATAGCGCCGGAGCCCTTTCTTAGCATTGACAAGTACACTACCAAAGAGGCATTATGAGAGGAGAAAGATCCAGATGAGACTCAGACGAAGCAATAGATTACATTGTATGGAGGTGCAATCATTTTTAACTTTCTTACAATTGTATTAGGAACAATATCTTCTTTTTCTTTGAAGCGTTCTCCAGATTTGCCACCATTTTAAGTAAATTTTTTGATTTATTGAATTTTAAAGTCATGAGTCATAGCTTCATAAAAATGGTAACATACGAGGGGCATTCCTACACCCCGTTGGCATAAATTTAAAAATGTCTGGAATGGAATTATTGCTTTTTTTTTTAAAAAAAAAACCCGGCAGGAGGAAATAAATACATGTTTCTATATGGGTGATATGGAACTAAGTTTCCTGAACCGTTCCCATCTCTGACAATTATATGTATAAAAATAGTTTAAGTAAGGCTGAGTATGGAAATTCCGCGAAACCCCCAGATTTCGTAAGATGCTATCGCATCGGTAGGTCATAAATGGATCTTAGAATATGGTGTTGGTAGAATATTGTCTGATCTTGAAATTAGCGTGTGACCCGAAATTACTCCCGGGTTTTATTTTTATACATTGACAAGAAATGGATTGACCGAAAGAGGCATTGTACTGAACGTTATAAATTTAAACAGAAATTTCCCTACCCTTTCCCATCTTTTGAGTAATGTAAGCGCCTTTTAGAAATTTAAATACACGCGAGGCATTTGCCAAGCAGCCCCCTGCGACACTACGCCCCAGTGCATGTTTTGTTATAGACAAAGTGCCACTCACCTGGATCATCATCGTCATCCCAATCGATTTGACCGGAAGTTAAATTGATATGCGCTGCTAACACCAGCAGCGTAAATACCGCCAAATAGCAGCGCCACAGTGAGCTGGAGGCCAGGCTGTTGTAGTAGCTGCAACTGAAGGAGCAGGTGTAGGTAGAGGTGGAGTAACTCGAGTTGGCAGCACCATTCGTAGCTGCTGTACTGGAAGTCGTTTTTGGTTCGGAAGTGCGCGTACTCGTTCTAGTTATAGTTGCAGTTGTAGCTGCTGCTGCTGCAGCTGCTCCTACAGCTTTCAATTTAAGCAAATCCATTGTGTAAAGTATAATAATTTATTCGCAGGTATATTGTACTGAACTGCACTGTATACACACGTACACAGCATGCATATGTGTGTGTGTGTGTTTATATTACTCGATTTTCACGCGGTTTCGTTTGTTTTATGCGGTTTTTCTTAGTTTCGTTTTGAATTTCGCTCGTGTAGTTTTAAATTTCACCTATATAAACACAGATACACATGCAAACAAAAATCTAACACTCACGCACACACACATATATGCGCCCAGCAGCAGGGACTTTGCGGAATAACTTTAGTTGCTGCCCGTGTTGGCCATGAGTGTTGTTTTCGTTGTTGTTGTTGTTGTTGCTGTGGATGTTGCATTAAGCATGTTGCACACACTAATGAAGCAACATGAGTAGAAATATTTCTTAAATTTCACTATAATGCCAACTTGTGCTTTTGCCAGTTGCAAGTTACCAACTGCCAACTTGCCAACTATGTGCCAGCTGTGTGCCAGTTTCTCTCAAAGACCGCACTCTGCTCTCACTGTTGCCCTCCCTGCGTACTTTGCAACTTAGTGTAATAATACACGGTACTCGGTGCTCGGTAATCTGCACTCGGTAGTCGGCTTTTGGCTGCTGCTCCCGGGTCTTACTTATACTACTACTAATTAAGTTGTTTCATGTACATTTTTTGCCTTTGGCATAACTTTTATGCAGTTTCCGCTGCTCCTGCTCCTGCTGCTGCTGCTGCTGCCGCGGTGCATTGAGGTGTGCTATGTGCGCAAATTGTTGCATTGTTTAGTTGAGCTTTTTTGATGAGCAAAGCAGCCGGAGATGGTGACGTAGAGCGCCACACGCGGTGTTGTATCCTTGCTTGCACTTTTTGCACCGGGAATTAGCTGCAAATGAGCAAAAGCGAAAGAGAAGAGAATGTTAATTAGCATTTGCTTTCAGTCCAAAAAAAAATTTCAAAAAATAAAAAACCATAAAAATGCTAAAAAATATAAAGAAAATATTAAGTGCATTAATAAATTAGCCAATTGCATGCCAGCTTGGCAGTTGGTCTACAAATATGCCAGAGAAACTGGGGTACTACGCAATTATTTTAACTTGGGGGATTAATAAAAGTCATAGTATAATGTCAGAATTGAAAAATTGACCAAAGGGTGCCCGTTTCGTTTATTTTTATATAAGTTGATAATTTATGTTTTTTAGATTGAGGACTATGATAAAAAAGGGGTACGAAGATTAAGAATGCAGTTTAACGTCCCTATAAAGAACTCCTATACAACGAAACTAATCATGTTACTGCGAATTTCTGAAAAACGAATTTTCTATACAACGAATTAATATTTTGGTCCCCTGCGAATTATCTATACGGAATTTCCTTGCGAATTTGTTTAGGTGAAATGGGAGCTGAAAGGTTTGGAATCATAGTGAAGTCAAATATTTGTTTTAATTTTTTGCTCTCTCCTTCACCATCGTACTATTATTTTACAGCCGAACTAAACTTAAATCTGAGAGATGCAGAGACATATCGTTATATTTTGCGTAAGTTTCGATATTTTTTACCTGATGCATTTTTGAGATAATTCATAACTTTTTAGGTGAAAATAATAGTTACAAAGACAAGGTCAGAAGGATGTGTTCTCTGCTGGGACACTCGAAACGAAAATATTATCAGTTAAGGAAAGCGAACACAAGTAAAGCAATGTGAGTGAAAGCAAAAATAAATCCCATGAAGTTGACATGCTTAGTACCAACGAGTATTTAGTATTTATGTGTGAGATAAGGGAATACCTTCGTTACACGAATGACAAAAGAGAGAGGACGAAAGTCGTTACAAGGCCTATCAAATTTCATTCCAATATTAAACCCTAGATTAAGGTAAGGCTAATATTAAAATCTCAGCGACTATGTTAGATAAACCGAAACTTTCTTAAGAGCCAGTTATTTAAATCCCATACCGATATAAGAGCCTTTTGGCTCATCAGTTAGCAATGAGTGTTTTAGACAACAGTAGGATTGCTAGACGCCTCAAGCAATTTCAAATACTAGATCTCCCTGATTTACTTTGGTATTCATTCCACCAATTTTTTTTTTGTTGCTGCTAACTACTTCTAATTCAATCAATCTTGTTAAAAACGTAATATAATATATAAATAATTTGTTTTTTATCCTAAGATGGATCGAAAAATTAAAACGAAAAATTATGTTTAAATGAAATTTATATATTAGTGTGAACTCCAAAGGGCAACAACTTAAGTTCTTACGCCATCTAGCGGGCACATTTAAACGATAAATAAATGATGACGCGAACGTCAACGTTAAAAAAGTTTTATACAAGAGAGAGAGACATGCATTTTTTTCGCAGTTGATCTCTCTTTTATGACAGATTTACTAAAACTAACTAAATGCCTAGTTTTCGAGTAAAAGTGAGTGTTTAAAGTTTTCAAAACCAAGTCCAAGCAAGCGAAAATTCTAGAATAAACTCAACCTGCAGCTTTGGCACTACAATTCTCCATGCATACCGTCAATAATTAGAGTTAAAGAAAAGCTAATGGGCTTAACTTTTTCACCATAATACTTAACTACAAAGCCCAAGTATATAATTATTAATTAACCCATTTTCCGCTATAAGCCGCAGTGGCCGGATCATATAGCAAACACTTTCGTTGCCTACTTTTTTGGGCCAACTTGCTTCATGGCCAACTCGTTGTCTGCAGTGCCTAATTTGCTGTATTATTATTTCTTTTTTTTTTGGGTTTATTTTTTTGTTCTTTTTTTTTTTGTTTGGTTTGGTTTGGTTGCAGAGGCAACTTTGCAGGCAGCGGACTGGCTTATTATGCGCACTTCAAACTTTAGACAACGCTATGCGAATAAAAAGAATTACAAGCGGCAACAACAACAACAGGAACAAATACAGATATAACAACTGCTACAGCCTTTTTGTTGCTCATTTTGCAAAAACGCCTTCAGCCTTGCAACAGCAACAAAAACAACAACAAACTAACCAACGAAGCACTCACTCAAAATTTTGAAGTGTGGCAACGCTGCTGCAGTAAATTTTTGTATACAATTCGTTAAATTTGAGGACGTTGTTGTTATTTCATTTGTAGTTGCTGCTGCAACTCCCCCCCTCTACGAAAAAGTTAAGCGACACAGTTACGGTTTTTCAGTTGTCTGCGGGATTGCCGCCGAAATCAGCGCCACTTTTGCCACAGACATTAAATGTTGCATGCAAAATTACCAGCGAGTGGTTTGTATTTCCACTCTGATTGTTGTTTAACATAGTTACAATGTCCTTGGAACTGAATTGCATTGCATGTGTGTGTGTATCTATGTATCTTATGCTTGTGTATCATGTCATGCTCTAGTTGCAAAACTTTTACTGTTTTTGGGCGCTGCTTTTTGTGTTTATGCTTGTTTTTTTTTTTTCTAGAGTTTATTTATATGCATATGGAACAAGTGGCAAGACAAACGAAAACCAACAAAATACTAAGTTATTCTTTACTACGAATAAAAAAAAAAGCAACTAATATAATAAACGAAACTATAAATTTATTTTATGCACAAAACAAACTTTTGCTATTTGTCTAACGAGAAAAAAACTAAAAGAATAAATTGAATGTAATGTAAAACTTAACCACAGATACCTTTTGTTGAGTTTGACAACTTTTAGACAAAGGGTACATATGTATAGCACAGGGTGTTCCAGAAAACTTTAAATTATGGAATTTTGATGATTTTTACACATGTGGTAGATCTCTAGCTACTAGTAACCACGTCAAATTTTATTGCAAAATTCCGATTATTTATCGATTTATCGATAACTGAAAATTGGATTCTTCGTTTTTAGACTTTTCTTTGACAAGCCATATCTCCTAAACGAATAAAGATATTGACACGAATTTTTTTTTCCATGATAGATAAAATATTCGAATTTTAAAAAAAAATTGTTTTTTTTAAGTTTTTGTTTTTTAATTTTTTATAATTTTTTTTTTTGTAATTTTAAAATTGAAAAGTGAACTCCTACTTTATTAAAAAAAAAAAATTAATTAAATTTTATGCGTGTTAATTCACTGCGAAAAACAAAAAAATACAAAGTTAGTAACTCCTAGAATTGTAGAAGTTTTGTTTATTTTTGTGATGGCACCTCGTAAACAGTATCTCGAAAAATGACAAATAAGCAAACCTTCACGGATTTGAAAGATAATAAGTTCAAACTTGACATGATTAATCGTTTTGACATTAAAAAATCAACTTTAAAAGTAACAATGGTTATCATGACCCTGTCTTTAGATATTTAAGGGCAAAGGTCACACAAACATGTTTTTTTTTTTTGGAAAAAATAACATTTTACCAGTATGTACCTTAACATTTCACCAAATGTTCTAAAAAGTTTTAGGGCATAAAATCCGCTACATCGTTATACAACATTATTGCATACAACTGACCTATCAAGAGAAAAAGTGTTTAGAGTGCAATGCCAAAAGACGCATTTTTATGGAATTCGCATTAAAGCACTCCCCACTTTCCAAGCTATATCTTAACAACGAATATCTGTAGAAGATTATCCCGTATACCGATATAAAATTTTACGTGGTTACTATTGGCTAGTAGCTCTACCAAATATGTAAAAATCATCAAAATCGAAAAGGTCGTTGGAAAAAATGGCCCTCTTCACTTATTTTCGACGATATATTTTGTTGAACACATATGTATATTCTAACACTCCTTTGCGCCATCTAGCGATAAAAATTCGAGGCATCTAAGCTCTAAGGCACTTGATATCATTTTCCACAAAGCGGCAAAATGTTAGGTCGTAATATACGGCCACACTAAACAAGAAATAATTGATGACTGATATTTGATATTGTTCAGCCTCATTTTATTTTTTATATAAAAATAAATACTATATAGCAAGAAAAGAAGTATAAAAAAATTGCTATGACTTAATGTGGGACTGAAGCCCGATGGGTGAACTTTACTGGTCTCCATGAGGTTTATTCTTTTCTACTCGGTGACTATTACTGTTTAAATGATTTCTTGATTTCTTTTTTAATTAAAACCCGATGGGAGTCAAAAGTGGAGACGGGTAGAGCAGTTAATCGCTTGTTATAGAAATTAGCCATTTCTGGACAAGATATGACAAAAGCTTGGGGTCCATCTCTGGCTTATTTTTGGATCCTGGTCTATGTCTATTGATCTTTTAATGATTCCCTGGATATTGCTTGGAGATGCCTTATTTTTGTTTTAATCAAATGCCTATGGGATCAAATTGTAGAGACATTAATTAATTAATTGCTTTAATAAAAAAGATTTCTTGCTTATACTGAAAAGGGAAGGTTAATCTCAAAAAAGGAGAACGTATTGGAGAAGTAAGTTTTGAAGTTTTTAGATTCTTCTTGAGGCAAGTAAAAAAAAATTGTTTTTCTTTTTTTTATTTCTGGCCATCAGAAGTAACTGTGTTTTATGGTTTTTGATGGTAATTATATTTCCGGAAAGGAAACCTAAATCCATTTTTGAAGCCATTTTTATTTTGACTCTGCAACAACTTAAGATCAATTTCCAACAAGAAATAGGCGTCATATCGAAAGACTGGACAAAAAGATGAATAAAGTCCAAAAACGTGCACGCTATATCATATACAAATATTTATGTTAACAAATTTTTTAGTACATTTTTTTTAATGTCATTTTGACCTTAACAATTATTCTTTAAAATCATAAAAGTCACCCTGTTTTTAGGGCGACCAATTCACTGCAGTGGTAAAAAGTTTGCAGCTAATGCCAAACACGGCCAAACATTCACTTGACATGTATAACTAGTTTGCGGCAGCGACGCGTTCGCATGTGTGTATCTACGTGGGATAGTAACTATGTGTGTGTGCGTGTGTGTGGATACTTCATCAACATTTTACGCTTGAGTTGGCCAACAAAAAAGTAAACACAACGAAACCAAACAGGTCCAGAAGAAAAACTAAAATGCCAAGTAGAAAAGCACGCAGCAAAAATGTGTGAGATGCCAAGCAAACTGAGCTTGGTTCTCCACACTCATGGCTGCTTCTATTTGGTGAGTGAGTTGCCTTGGTCCACCTGGTTAAAGTTAAGGACAGGCATAGGGGTTGGACCTAACTAGACCTGGACAGGCAACAAAATAAACTGTACTCAACTCAACTGTTGAAAATCAACTACTTACTGGCACAGCAGCCCTGGAGCCGACCTAAAAGCGTACAACAAGGCACGTGGCATAAACACATACACATAAAATTAGAATCATGCCATAACACATACACACACACCAAGGCACGTCGAATTTAACCATCATTTGTGTACCCTTAACTTAAGCTTTGGCTTAAAGTTTGCAACCCTGCGAAAGAATATAAACGTCAGGCCTGTTTCAGTCTTCTATTGTGTTAATAGCAAGGACTTATTTTTAACAATAAATAAAATAATTTTATTTTATTTTTTTTTTGATTTTGTGAACAATTAATGTAAAGGGCTTTAACTCATTAAACATGCTTAACGAGTTAATGAAAAAGTTTATTTAGGTTATTTGTAAAAAAAATTAAAACAGGGGAACATTAGATTCATATTTTTAAATTACGGACGTTTTTAAAGCTTATTATTCTAGTCATGAAAGGCTATTCAATATTTGCCAAGAGCTGGATACGACACAGCCATGACTTTTGAAACTAAACAATACTTCGATTATTTAAATTATAAGAATAAGAAAGTAGGACTAGTTAAAGAATAAAAAAATCCACTACTTTTTTTTAAAAATAATAATGCTGATCGATGTAAAAAGGTTTTTAACAAAAAAATATATTTTTTTTATCTATTTTTGATGGTGCCTAAATAACAATGTCAAATAAAATAAAACAAAAATCTTCTAAAATAATTTAAAAAAAAATAAGTTAGAATAAATTTTTGAAAAAAATGTTTAAAAAAATTATTAAGAATTTTTGGAATATTATGTTGAATATACAAGAAAAAAGTTAACCTAAGTTTTGTAGAATAAAAAAATATGAAGAATATCGTGATCAACTAGTTAATTAAATGTAATAAATTTAATTAATTCAGTTACACAACTTAGGGCAATGTAGTGAAAAAACGTTTGTTAATACAATATTTCAAGAACGCCCAAAAAATTTATCAATTTGAATTTTCACTTTGTCAGGCATTAATGCCTAAATGCAAGAATGCTCCAGTAACGAAGTAAGCAACCCTAACCTCGAGGCAAAATGGTAAATATACCCGACTAACAACGTAAGCAAAGCAATCAGCTGTTTACAAGTTTGATAATGAATGGTTTGGTTTGGTTAAAAATATTTCTATGAGAAAAATGTGATTTAAAAGCATAAACCATAAAGTATTGGATATACTATGATAGTTAAGTATATATATATGTAGATACAAACGTATCAATTGAAGAATTTCAAAATATTCTTTTTGAAGGATACAACATCAAATTTAGTATGTAGAGACTCATGTGAGCCTAATCACCAAACACAAAACATCCCTACGGATACGCCTACACAACAATACCTACGTATCACTACAAAAAGTGAGGCAAATAATAAAAAGTTTTTCGGAAAAGTGTTGGCAGGCTGTTTCATTGACCAGCTTCAGCACAACTAATTCACAATTTTTTCTTTACTCCAACAGAAATGCCCTATACAAACACATGGTGAACAAAAAAATGCGTGTGTTGGTGAGTATTAGTTTTTTTGGTGTGTGCGTATATAATCAAGCATGAATTGGTCAAAACAGTTTTTGTTTTTTAGCCAGTTTGGTATGAGAATTACGCTGCCTCCGCTCTACCGCTCTAGCGTTCTTCTTTTATTTCCACCATTTTATTTGTTGTGACAGACTGCGTGTGTGTGAGTGTGTATGGTGTGTTTGTGTGTGTGGGAATTACATCGGCTTCGTGGTAGCCTAGTTTTCTACTGTTATTTGCACAGCAAGTTAAAGTGTTTCGCCACGCACTTCAATAAAAACACCTACACGCACACACCCATAGTACACACCCTCATACACAGATACACACACACGCACACACACATCCAAGTACACGTTTAAGAGGTTTTTGTTGTGCCAGTTTCGTGACGAGCCAGTCTGAAACCATGTAACGCCAAGGCTGCCAAATAACCAGCACGGATTGTCAGACACTGAAGTGCCTTGCTTGTATGTATGCGTAAATATATTGCATATATGTGTGCTTGTATCTGTGTATGTGTGTAATAGAGTGTGAGTCTGAGGGCTTGGCATACTGTATATGTAGGTATATATATTATATTTACCTAGCATTCAATTTGGTACGTAACTTTCTTGCTCCTATGCTCACTTGGTCGTTTGGGTCCAATTCGTTTTTGTATGCCATATGTTCAAGTATTTAATTGCTGAATGCTAAGTGGAACACCCGTAACCCACCATAAACCTCCGTAACTATGGCATACCAAGCATTGGCTCATCAGTCAGTAGAAAAGCTTGGTCTGTCAGTTGATTGGCGCTGTGTATCTCAACATTTTAGGCATTAGTTACAGTCTGTTGAGCAATGCTTTGAGCTCCCCCCGCAGCTCACACACTATGTTCGTTTTAATAAATACAAATTGCATTAATATCTTGCTAATTAAAAACCAATAACAAGTCTACCGTGCACATAGAATGAGCACATACGCACATACACACACAAACGCACTACTGTATATGAGAGGGTAGGCTGAAAAGTATTCGTTAAGAAAACACATAAGTAATCAGGTTTGATTACGATTTATCTGAAAGTTCTTATGACATCTATATGTATGTTATAGTGTTCTGTTCTTGGCGATCTTGGCAATCGAACTGACCAAGTCACAGGACCGGTTTTTTTGTTTTTCAAACTTCTATCATGTATAAATCGAGCCTGATATTAAATCATTATACATGGGACAGCATGACTTTAGCGCGAATGAACAATAATTTTGTTGAGGACCATCTAGATCGACCAATAATTAAAAATGGAATTTCTAAGGTGTTTGACAAAAATCTGAATAAATATTATCTTCGCAAAGCCATTTACTTTTCAGCCTGCCCTCGTATTAATACACACGCATACCGCGTCTAATATGCGAGTGAAGCGAACAAAGTTAATGAGCGCGCCTCAAAGCATGCTACAAAAAAGCAAATATTGGCTAAATTATACATATACATATGTGTGTATATACTAAGCACTAATATATGAGCAGCGGTTGTGAGTGGGTGTGTGTGCAAATTGAGACCTAGCCCAAGTCAAATTCTAACGTGCATCTTCAAGTTAACTTTAATGCACACATTTCTCAACATCTTTATGCCCAAGTAAAAGTAAAATATGTCAACGTTGCTTAAATTTGTTAACATTTAGCCAAAAGGCACCCCCCACACATCCAACCAAGATCCTGAATCCAAACGCTCATTGCAGCTGTCAATGTCGTAACCCCTGCCTGGTAATTGCCGCCATTGGGAGCTTTGTGCCGCGTGTGTATCTGCTTGTTAGGGCAATTTGCAACTGTATGTGTTTGTATCTGTACAATGTTGGTAACGTATCCTAGGCCCAGGCAAACAAGGCCCAAGTAGCAAATTGACGGCGACATTGATGGCATTGAGAGCGAGAGGATACGAGAGTCTGAAGAGAAAGCGGCTGGCTTCAAGGCAGGAAGCGGCAAACACACATACAAACAAGAATATCATCGACATTGCTACAAAGTACACAAAAAGTTTTCTAATTATTTTGTCATTAAACGCACATATACAAACACCACACACACACATACACGCCCACATACACACAGATACACCCAATGCCTTGTTTACCAGCATACACATGTTTGTGTAGCTATAAAAAAAAATAAAGGGTTACGTATGCAAGGCAAACCCAAAATGGAACGATCTGCCCACAAACAAACACACGCATGCCCCCCTACAGATATAGATATAGGTATATATATATAAATAGAGAGAGAGAGAGAGAGAGAGAGGAAGCTAGTAGCAAGAGCAAGAGCAAGAGCAAGAGATACTTCGAGATAAGCGCAATGCGAGCAGAAGGCACAAACTTTTTGTCCTAATTGTTTCATTTCATGAAATGAAGGTAAGAAATTTTGCCAGCTGCGCATATTGCCGTAGGTTTCGGAGACCCACACAAACACATAGAGCGAAAGAACCGAGGGATACCCACGCATAAACCCTACATTAAAACAAGACATCTACGAGCTGCATATAAAGCGATTAACAGCGTTGGGTGACAATGGCCCACTTTAACTGCCACTGCCAGTCGCCTGTCTCTTCTTGTTAAACAACAATTTGTTGAATTATTATCGCACACACAGATACAGGACGCAAACACAGATACTCAGATACGCACACACGTAGCTGCAGCTCACCGTAAAGTATGCTTCAGTTTCTGTTCAGTGTGAGCGTGTATTTTGCTCACTTTGACGACATGTCAAATATGCTACATAGTCCCTACTATATACACATATACACATAAATACATATTTACAAGCAACGATATGCGTGCCTGCGTGCATGTGTGCGTTATAATTTTGGCATTGCCTTGGCTTGGGCTTAAAATTCCCAAGCCGTTTTTGGGCTCAGTGAACACCATTTTCCCGCGTTCGGGGACCGAATTTCCAATGTGTATGAAAAGTTCTACGTAACTGATTTGCAAAGTCAAAGTCGCATAATGGAATAAAATGAAAATTTGTAAGCCTGAAGCTAAAGCTGATTAAACAATGACACTGATGACATGTCATTTATGATAAATAGAAAGCAGCTGTAGTGCACTCCGAAAGGCCTATCACTGAGATTCGTTGACCGACTTTGAGCTGCAAATATTTTATCACTTGGTCTTACTGACCGATTTTCAGTTGGAAATATTCTTTATTTATATGCAGTCGTGCTCTAAATTTCACAAAATCAAAACGAATAAATGTTATTCGATTCCGTTTTTGCGTCTTACCAATTTCACAGTTTTAATTATCGATAACTTCTCATATTTCCCTTACACTTTGCGGTAGCTTATTGCCACAACACTGAATTTTTCGATTATTTATCGTTTACATTGTAGTTTGTTAAATATATTGCTAATACTTTATTAATATGTCAAAAACATTTACACATCACGCTATTGTTTGTAATGAACAACAAAAAAAATTAAAAGCAATTAGCAATGAATATCTACCATAACTTGAAATTGACATAAATAAAATCTTAGAATATCAAAGAATATCGAAGATTAGCCTATTCGTTCTGATTTCTCTTGGGACTAAACAGTAGGATTCAAATCATATAAAAACTTCGTTTTTTTGAAGCAGGGAGCACCAAACGTGTAAAATCGAAAATAACAGAATATATACCGTGAGCATGCCTATATATAGGTAAATTTTAAGCAAAGATCAAAGACAAAAAACAAAAAGTTTGTTGGCTAAAATCAATAGATTCAAAATAAAATGTTCCATAAAGAAATACAGAAAAACAATAACTTACAAGGTTTCTGGTAAAAAAAAGAAATTGAATGACCCACTGTAAGTAACTGTGTCGTATTTGATTTATTCCTGGCTGAATGGCAGGAGCTTGATTTTTTAACCCTTTCAGTCACTTATTTCACCCGATAGCGATAAAAATCTGAAAACTTGTATGTTACCTAATTTTGGCTAGCTGAGTACGAATTGGGAATCTTTTTTACGATGGGGAGGCTCCTCTGGCCTCCACCTGTTGTCCAATAAGTTGGACAATGTGACACTAGGTAACATACTTTTTTGCTTCACATGTAATTATTTCTGAGGTATTAAACTGCTTTTAAATCAGAATTTTTAATGAATTATCAATATTTTATGTTAGTTTATTTAGAATTTAGAATGAAATAATGAAAAACAAGTTTTAACATAAGAAAATATTTCATTTTTTACAAATAACGAAGGATTTCGAAGTAAATAAAGGCATTTTGCAGCGAAAAGTGTTATTTGCTGCTACTACCTCCGGCATATGCGTAACTGAATCCAAGCGTTTATCTTATCATTTTTGGGGCTTTTTGTAGAAGAATGATCTTCAGTTTTGAAGCTAGCATCAGGATAGCATGAATTAAGTGTCCATTGAGTCCAGGTACTTTTGGAGTTTTCACAAAGTCAATTTTATTGTCATATGAATGTGCATTGGCTATTTTAATATTTATCTTCTATTTTATTGCTTCTGCAGTCTTTTCTGTATGCTATGTAAAGTCAATAAAATTAATTAATATATTAAATAATTAATATGGTAGTCTATTTCATGCTACGAATTGAAATACCATGATACTGTATCATTTGATTTTCAAAATCCACGCATCCGCTCGCTTTGTAGATATAAGCGAATCTTTTGACGATCAACTTCAATGGGCCTTTTTAAGCCACTATTCCTTCTAATTCCTTCTTTGTTTCCAATTCCAACACAATTTGAACGCAAATTGACCACTTTCTTTTACAACCATTCTATAAATATCACTTTTACATATGCACCAAAGTGATACACCCCCCTATTTAGCATCAGTTTTTCACCTGGCAATGGAAGTTTTCCATATCGATTAGTTTTAACAGTTCATTGTCTATAGGAAGATCAATAATTGTCAATTAAAAGAATGTGTCCCATTGCATTGTAAGGCATTTGTTTGGCCAATTCCACTAAAAGAGCGCAACTTTTGGTATAACATCGTAATCAAATAATTTGCTCATCAACACACAGGATATATTCTAATGATAGCTGGTGAAGATGAGATCGCACGCTTTTGTTGATAGGTAATATGTAAAATGCTGAAGGACAAAATTTTTCCGATACTAAAATAGACCATATAGAATCAAAATTAATTAATAATCGGCGAAGCGAATCACCGTATACGGTAAGCAATAACGCAACTCTCCCACTAACATCTAGGAGAGACAATGCGCGCTTGCATCAAAGAAGCTTAACTTTATCATACTGAAAACATTGCACTGGCCCTTCTACGAGTTCACATATCTTGTACTGGGTTATTGTTTGGTCATATGCATATTTTGCAAAAAATCGTATACGGTAATTAATAACGCAAGACAATGTGCGCTTGCGTCAAAGCAGCTTAACCGTATCATGCTGGACACATTGCTCTGGCCCTGCTACGAGCTATCTTGTACTGGGTTATTGTTTAGGCATATGCATATTTTGTAGCTTCTAATGAGAGCTAAAGCTATAATAAATAGGATCATTTGGCAAGAGCCGCTAGACGTCTTTTGAAGTGATGATGGGAGCTACAAAAGGCAAGCATAGTGGACGTACAAAAATGTTTGGTTTCAACGCGTACGATTTTTGTGAACTTAGTTTTTAATAGCATCTAAGAATAGATCGGCAAATATGTGCATAAGACAATCTTTTATACTATTATTTCCTTTTTTTTGTGGGATGAATATTTTGATCTCTGCGATATCCTCGTTGAAAATTTCGCTTTCCGCTAGTTTAATATTTTTTTGAGACCCATGTCAATCGTTACCATCGCATTGCGATAGATCAGCTAAAGCTGCATAAATTTTATTCTTAGTTAATGCGATATTATCTAATGTTATAACAACTCAAGAGAATTCAGAGAATCTCGCTTTAAAAAGCCGAAAAGTTATAGTTACAATACTACATGAGTCGCAAAACGGCATACTCCCGGTACTTTTGTGCAATGTGTTGGACAACATGTTTTGAGGTTGCTGAGCTTTACCATTTGAGCTATCCTTTTTAAAAATGTTTTTAATCGTATTTCATACTCTCAAATTTTTATTTGGTTATATTATATAAAATACTTCACTTTTATAAGCACTGAATTTCAAAATTTTTTCGCGGACCAAAGTTTTGAATTGAAGTAAATGCCCCGGTATAATTTTATTATAAAAATACAACGAATTTTCATTTTCATTTTATATTGGACAATTCTTAAAATATATCCATCAACTGTTTGTTCAGTTACCGTGATTTCGATAGGAAAAATCGGGAAAATAAAAATTGTCCAATGTATTGGACACAATGACTGAAAGGGTTAAGCGGAGGTTCTTCAGTTTCGTAAACGCAATTCAGATCAGGCAGTTTTGTAAGTATTTCGGGACCATAAGTTTTAAATTAATTCCTAGAATGTTTCGATCGTTATCAAGATTCTTGAAGTTTATTTAAGGCCTCCTTAAGTTACTGGCTTATGTTTTGTTGAGCTTCGAAAAACTCGTTAAGATAAAAACTGCAATTTATTTTGCGAGGAAAACGAATTGTGTACCCGTACAAATAGTATGAGATCTTTTTTTTTGGTAATTTGTGTTTTTTTTTTTAGGGTTTTTTTTTTGCATTTGTGGTATTTGTTGAACAGAATCGATCACAATAAAATCAGCTGTACAGCTTCTAAATTCAAAAATGTTTTTGTATGACGGCGAGTAATAATTATTTCAAAAATTTCATTATATTGCAGCGCTATTTAAAATCCTTTAGCGGCTCAGAATATATAATAAACATGGAATTTTCTCTCCCGCCAAGTATTTTGCTATCAAACACATTTCTTTTTTTACACAATTTTTTTTAAATAAATTAAATTAATCCAATTTAACTTTCCAGACGACAGTTATTAGTTTGCTGGCAATATCGATTTCGAGACTGAATCTTGTGTGCCTGGATACCACATTTACATCAAAGGTCAAATTCATTAAAAATGTCAAATTCAATACTTTTTTCATAAAGGTCTCGTATATTATAACCAAATTGCAGCTCAAATGTTTTTATTAACAATGAAAGGTCATCCAAACATTATTAACTATTTGTACTTGAAACTCTTCCATCGTACAACGACCTTCGACTGACTCTTCAACTTTCTAAGCCTTAATAGCAGCCATTGTTGTTGATTTTACTGCTGCCTAAATTTGGGCTAATGATTTTGGCTGCCTTGTTGTAAATATTTAGTATGTATTAAAGGATAACATCAACGCCAACGCACGTTCCATAAACGTTTCAACTAATATTTATATTTAAACATTTATTTATTTATAGCTCATAGCATATTGATTCGTAGCTAACAAGCTATCTATAGTATATAAATGCATATGTACATATATGGGTAAAAATATGTGAAGCAGGCTACTTTTTTCTTTTAAGGGGTCTACGCAGTACGAAATATTTCGCACGGAATCGCAAAACTTTATATAAAAAAAAATTTCCCATTTGGGATATCCCATTGGGGACTTTTTTTTATATGAAGTTTTGCCATCCCTGCGAAATATTTCGTGCTGCGTATAGGCCTTTAGAAAAGAAAAATATTTTTTGTTAAAAAAAAAAATATAGATTTTTCCCAAAAATTTCTTGAATCTATTTGTAAAGTATTAAAAAAATGTTTTATATATTTGGAAATATATAGGAAGGGTAACCTTTGAAATCGCTCTATTATTTGAAACATAACAAAAAAAATTTACTTTATATCTAGAATAATATTCTGAATAATAATTTCTCGTTTGAGCTATTAATTTTTTATAAATTAAAATATTACATAAAACCAGAAAATGTTCATTTTGCTGAATTTTTCTTTATCAATTCACTTCTAAAAAACGAAAAACAATACTTTTTCTTTTTCAAAACAAAAAATGTCGATTTAAAAAAAAAAATATTGAATTTTTTTCAAAAACTATAGAAATTTATTTTTTAATAATTTTTTTATATATAAAAACTTTTTTTTTATGCCTTAAGCCTCGAATAAGAATGATATTATGATTTCTAAATTCTACTTTTTGATATAAATTCTTTATAAATTAGAATAAATTTTATCTTTTAATTATATAAATAAATATGGAAAATGATACATATTTACTCAAAATATAAAAAAAAATAAATTCAATACATTTGAATTTTGGCCAAATAATTATTTAATTTTCTCCATAAATTTTTGAAATATATTTATTAATTAAGTTTTAATAATTAAAAAAATTTATTTTTTAACTTATGATTCGTAATACAATAATATTCTGATTTATAAATTCTGTGCTTTAAAAAATCTGTTGTTGAATTCCATGTAGACCGTAAAATTCTATATAAAGCCAGCCTGCAGATACATTTTTTATAGATTGGCTTTCTCTAAATAGAACATAGATATGCCGTAGATGTAAAGCGAGGCTTTGTAGCTCGAAATCGACTTGAAAAAATTGTACGTTAAAAATTTTTAAAATTATACAAAATTTTAATTTATAGTAAAATGAATTAAAAAATAAATAAGGCATGAAACTTTACATAAAAAAAGTATGTATATACATAAAGTAAAGTATAAAATTTTATGCTACATTTCCAAAAAAAAAAATAGTTTTAAATTCAATGAAAAATCGGTATTTGCGAAAACAAAGCAAAATAAAGGACATAAATAGATATATATATTTGCGAAACCGACTTAAAAATTACCTAGGATCCCTCAAAAGTGTCCCGCTTCACATATTTTTACCCCTATGTTGTATTAGCCCTATACATAAGCGATACATTTATACATATGTCTGCGCTGTAACAGACACAAATACAAACAGCAGAACGCAATCCGCCAAATTGCGCGTTGGTAAAGTGAAAAAGCTGTGCAATTACTCAGGAGAGTAACTTTCTGATTCAACTGCAACAACTGCTGTCAAAATGTCATAAATTGAAGCGCTGGCGGTTTCTGTTCGGCAGCAGAAAGCCCGGGCCAAAACCATTGTATGAAATACAGCAACAACAAATTCGGCACACACAAACACACATACATACACACCCACACAAAGGAAAACAATCATGGTATACGGACGGACACAGTGCTCTGTACACGCCCTTGTGCGCTCTTTGTCCATTGCTATACTCTTTCGAACTCCCTTCTAGGCACACAAACAATTAAAAAGCTCCCGAGAATACAGCGTCTATTCGACTGCAGTTTTCGAAATTTGCTCGGAAAATCTCTAGGGCAGGTCTATGGTTGTACCATGATTTTAGTTTTCGGTTGCGTCCCATTGGCCCAAAGCGCAGGAGGCATGAAATTATTTTTAGTTTTCATTGCCGTCGTCGTGCTATGTTTTCAGCCGTACAACTCACATTTGATAAATTTTCAGCGCCCAGGCCCAAACTTTTGCTTATAGTGGTTCCAAACCACAACTGCACATTCGCACATACGTCTAACGAAACATTTGCCAAAACCAAAGCTATATACATATAGACCCATTCAAGTGGTTGTGAATCCTTTGTAGTCGTTGCAGCGTTCTCCCCATTTGCGCCGCAGTAACTTTACTCAATTACGTAGCCGCCGCATTGGCCCAACGTTAGCAACTGCCTGCGCTCAAACTACTTGGACAGACTTTCTGAACGACTTGAGCTCACCTCTCAGCTATGAAATCAACGACTTTAGTGAAAACTTTCAACAATTTGCGTTTTGGCCACGGCCTGGCACGGCAGCAAATCGAAAGCGAAAACTTTTTTTTTTTTTACCTCGTCTAGGCAGCGGCAACAGGCGCAAAGGTGAGTTAGCTAAAAAGCAAGCCGTACATATAGTTTGGGGTGGCATAAGAGCGGCACACGTCATCATAGACGTTGTAGTCCAAAGTTTACCAAAACTGGTCGTGCACAAATACCCAAAGGGCTGCTTGATAAAAGTGTGCGCTTGCTTTGGCCCTGTCCCAGGGGCTGCAGCAGCGAGGGCAGCATTGCCGTATGGCAACGTTTACATCTACATTACCGACGACATCCACATCGACACTGATATGCAAGCAAAAACAGCACTGGGAATGGCAATCCCGTATGGAGACAGGGTCTGGCGGCGGCGGAGAGCGGTATGTCAGGCTTATATTGAAATTTTCAACCAACTTTGATGAACTGTTATAATAATATAATGTCCGAACTGTCGTTCGTAGTTATAAAACATCAGCGTCAGTCTATAATATGTGTGTGTGTGTGTGTGTGTATGGTGTCTGCCAAACAGTTGGCAAAGTTACAAAGTTTTCGACATAACGCCGGCTGAAGTTGAGGTGGTAACTAAATTATTTTGATTTGGGGCGCGAGCTTAAGCCAAGGTGTGGTCCGCCCACTTTCAGTTTGTCTTATTTCTCTATATAGTGTAAGTGTGAATGTGTGTGTGTATATTTAATTGTGATTGTGTGTGTGTACATCAATTAAAAGCAACTTGCAATAGTTTTGTGCAATGCATGCGATATGACGTATACGCAACGTTGCAGTTTACATGTTTGGACAACTCATTACTCATTCTCACTCTAGACATGTCGGAAGAGAAAAACGAGGGAGTTAGAAATTTACAAAAAATAAATGAGTTTAAGGAAAGCTGTAAAGTTGTACAAAGAGAAAATGAGCCGGCTTATAAGCATAGCTATTACCCGACAACAACGAAACAAGAAAATAGTATACGATTTGTAAAGAGTGTTAATATTTGGAAACATAAAACACCTGAATGTATGGAAAAATGGCTTCACCAACGGTTTGTTTTTAAAAAAAAGCGTATTCAAGCTTTTTGTAATTTCCTATACCTTTTGGCAAATTTTGGATTGTCTTTAAACTAATCGATGAATAAGACTAATTACAAAACATAGAGAAAAGCGAAATACAAAATTTTTTACAGCTACAGTGATTCAAAAAATATTTTCAAAATTTTTAGCTAACTCGAAAATTTCGGGCGGCGGTCTGAACCTCCTTACGGACTATATCATAGTAATGTTCATGTGACGAATAGAGATGAAATATCATTATGGAGATTTTAATGTTGTATATAAAATATTTTTACTGATTTAATGTAATTTTGGAGCAATTGCGAAAAAAAATCTAAATTAAAAGTAAGTAAAATTAAAGGAAAAAAGAAAGAAACTTTTCGATTTATATATTTCTGGGATCACCTTTCTATGGTTTTTTAGAAAAAAAGTAAAAATAAAACAAATAAAACCTAAAGGTTAGGTTAACTAAGAGAATTGGGTACCAAAGAAATAATGTTTTGAAAAATCTTATAAGAATGTATAAAAACTTGAATGAGAAAATGACGAAAAAAAAAGCCAAGATTCGGAGGGGAAACAAAAAACAGTCTTTCTGCAGAAGATTGGTGAAGACATTTATTTTGAAAGCAAGAATACACAAAATTTTACAAGAGGAAAACTCTACTTTTTGCAAAAGAATGATGTAGACATTTATTTTTACTGCGAGGAATAAAAATGAAAATTTAAAATTCTGTTTTCCAATCAAAAGCAAAAGCAACAGAAACAATCTCAAAGACAAAAAAGGGCTACCAAAACAGACTTAGCAAAGAATCTTTAAACAAAGAACTTTGCTTGAATTTTCTTTTTATACATCATTTTTCATTTGCTTTTTTGCGCACAATAATAACATTTCAAATAGTTGAAAGTTTTACTTGATTTGAATTTTATATTTTCTTCTTTTGTTTTTCCCTCAAACCCTTTTTAAAATTCTAACAATGCTCAACTGTTGGCATTGCCATTAACTTTAACGTTGTTGGCAACGTTTGCATTGTAGCTTTGATGAACTTCCAGTCAATTTGAGTGATTTACCCAACCAACAGAGCCAAAAAGTAAATTAGCCACTTTTGACACTTACTAAGGTGCTTTGGCCTTCATTGAAACCTAATAACTTTATTTGCGTGCACATAGCTACCTAAAATGCCAGTATACATTACAATACCTCAATTAATTGGCCAGTTTGAATGCAGGACACAACGACAGAACGACAGTCTGAAAGTCTCAATTGCCTGTCAGCCTGTTGCAAATAAGCCTTATCAGACAGTTTCTCGATTCACTTGATATTTCCAGGAGAAATCGCTGCACGAAACTCTGACGCACATTAATAGTTCAATAAACCGAATAGAGCAACAATAAAAGTTGCTCCGAAGTTGTGTACACCCCCCACCACCACTCTCTCGCTCTCTTTTAACTGGTATTAGCTCACAAACTATAAACAGAAACAGTTAGAATAGCAAATGGCGCATAAACACCTTTACAAAAAAAACGTGCCACAAAACGGGCCCAACGTGGGGCGCACCAGGGAACTGCCATTAGAGACGAGTATAAATTTACACACAATAACAAAGCAGCGACTAAAATAAAATAAAAAGTGAAATGCAAAAGTATAATAAAAAGGGATACAATTATTGAGGCATACGAACGTGGCATACCCTGTACATTTTTTTCAAACAAATACTGTTCCTGCATGCTATAAAGCTGAAAACTTTGGTACTTACACTCGATTATTCAAGGTCTTACACGCAATTTCCTTTAGCTACAGATAAGTAAGTCATCCATAATCTTCCTCTGAAACATAGTCTCATTCGGTAAGCCAACTTGATCAATTTCATATACGCTTTATACGCTCGATAATGATTGCTTCTGTCTATGACGAAGATTTGGACAAATTTAATATACCCTTTTACTTTATAAGTGAAAAGAAGAAAAAACGAAGAAAAAAAAAGGTCGATGGAATTCCGAGACAAAGACCCGTGCAGTGAGTCGAATTGAGTCAGTTCGGTTCAGTCAGTTTTGTTTGCTTATCAAACGCTATCGATCTATACAATTGAGTTATTACTGACAACTCAATGCGGTATATCGGTTTGTGTTTTTATATGGCCAATGAAACCTAACCTCACTTTAAGTATGAAAATCAAAAGCAAACAAGAACAACAATGACAGCATTGGCGTTGATGATAGGGTCTTGGGCTGTCCACATTGCGTGTCCAGAGCTCGTTGTTAACGTGCCAACAAGAACAACAACAACAATAGCAACAATAAAGCATCGGGTTGCCCCACAAAAGTGAGTATAACTTTTCAATAAATATCCAAACCACTCTATATATAGTAGTACGTATTGAGACATAAGATACATTTGTATGTTCCTGAATAGCGACTGATTATGACACACTTGACTCGTCGCTTTGTTACCGTTTTTACCATTTACCGTTTAGTCGTTTTGGCCATCTAATGTCCTTTTGTTAATAACTAACGGCCCGTCAACTTTCGCCTGTTCGCTGCTAAGTCCCTTGTATCCTTTGGTCTATTGTATAATTTATAATTTCTGTCGCTTGATGTGCAATAAAATTTTCAAATGCGCGATTTTGATTTGTATCACAATGTGGGCAACTTTAGTATCATGCAACACCTTCTGTTCTTCGTGGGGTTGTGAGGGTGGAGAGAGAGAGAGTGGTAAAGGATTGGATTTCGAACATGCAAATGAATGGGGTTTTACTGTACGGACGGGGCGCTGAGCTCTGTTGCCTGTCAGTCGTTTGTTTACACTTTATTGTTATTGTTGTCGTTGATGGGATTAATAAATTTTCTTTATCAAGATTTGTGCGCTGAGCTGCTTGTCGTTTTAGTGGCAAATAATTTTCTTTGTGGCCATACACTGTGTCCTTCTGTGTATGAGTGTGTATCTGTGTGTGAGTTGCCCAGCGTCTTGGTCTTTTGTACGCCAAAGATACTCCGATACTCAGTTACTCGCTGTCTGTCCTGGACTGAGACTATTTGTCTATTGGCTTGCGCGCATTATTTTCTGGCTTGTTAAATTTATATACATGCATAATGCATATTAACGAGTCCTTGTTGTTGTTGTTTTTATTGTTGTTATCAGGAGAGGCGCGCATAATAAATTTTTGGTAATGTTGACTGGGTTAAGGCTTAATGGCAACAAACATAATGATTATGACTAAGTAGCAGTTGAATTATACACTTAAAAGATAAAATTTAATCGCCAATTGATAAATACAATTTTCATTTATGAGGTTTACCTAATAAAAAGTTGCAATACTTTAGGCATACTTATGATATTGGTTAGCTGTTACTTGATAAGCATCTTAATTTATTGAGTCTTGTGGAAACAGCTTAGGGTCAAAGTTTGTCTCAAATTATCGTAATTTTTCGGCTGCTCTTTGGAAAGTCTAAAAGTACAAATGAAAAATAATTGAATATTGGTTGGAAGCTGCGGCTGGCTATTCTTTTTAATATGACATTGAGCACTTCATAATCAAAAGAAGCATAATACCTGCTTAAAATCAATGGAAGCCAATATAGACCCAAATTTTCCTAAAATCTTGGTAAGGGAAACAATTATTTTGTAGAATTAAACTCAAAAAGCCGTTTTTTCATGTTTCTTATTTTGTCTAGAACGAAATCTAGGTGGATTTTGAATCCAGGTACTTTTGTATGGTTTTGACAAATTTGCAGCAAGGCTGGCAGCGGCTCACCGATAAAGTTGGCAACGACATGGATATACGTTTCAGCTTGACTGTATATGTGGTCAGGCATGAAAATTTCATATAATTTGAAATTTAATAGCCTATTCACACAGAGCACATCTTAGCGGAACGCATGGGATTTTTTGGAGATGTGAAATTGGTGTTCGCACTGTCAACATCTAACATCTTGTTGACAGGCTGACAGGTGAAATAAGCAAATTATGAAAATTTATTAAAAATGCATTTTAATATTCAAATATCAATCTTTTTATGAGTTGTTTTGTAGTATCAACTATTATTAAGGTAAGGTTTTATGAATTTATGTAAACAACATAAATTAATTGGGAGTACATATTAATAAGGACGACGGTGCTGACTAGCACATAAACACATATGTATTTATGTACACATGCATACACACATACTTATATGCAAGAGCCGCGAGCTGTTTGGATGTTTGTTGGTGTTGTGCTTAAGTGCTTCGAGTCCATTGGACTCGACTAAAAGCCACTCGGTTACAATTAATTGTAAATTCATTATTTAAAAAATGTTTGTATGTATATGTAGTTTTTTTTAACTATTTGTTCAATTCGATGGGTGCTACATTAAAATAAGGTCACCCGCAGTAGGAGTTATTAACCACCATAATTATTAAGTTGGTTTTTTAACAAAATTAGAACTTGAGCTGCAGATTTAATTATGTCAATCATCGCCGTGCTGACATAGGATGAGAAGTCAAAAAACAATATGCTGATGTTTTAATGAGCCACAATTTGCCTTTGTTTATTAAAATGTAATAAATAAAAATACAAATTAAATCTATAAAATCGGTTTCTACTTTTTTCCCTCATCTCCCTAGAAGCTCCGACTGGAATGCCTGTTGGCTCACACTTTTATGGTTTAGTTAGCCATAAATTGCCGCACATTTTAAATTCTGTGCAAGTTCCATAAACATATGAGGTTTTGGCGCCTTGTTTCGAATTGAAAATTGCCAGTCTTTTTCGTTGACATTGCTTACATTTTTGCAGCGAATGACAAAATTTAGAGGTGCACAGAAAAGTAATCGAGTAATTTCTCATCGGGACACAATAAGATAGGAACATTTCCACAAGATGTTGGAATGATGTAGAAATTTTCGGAAAAGCAAATTCATACGTAACATCTTTGACAAAAGATGTTAGATGTTAGATGTGCTCCAGTGTGAATAGGCTATAACAGCTATAAAAAAAAAGCTGTTTATTGACCAGTGCTGCCACTATCTATAGCATGGAAATGCTGCCATCGACATTGACAACAAATCTAGCTAGCTGTCAACTGGTGAAAATGAGATACCCAAATGAACTATTGCAAAAAAAAGAAACTTCAGAAAGCGGCACAAAGAAGGAAGAAATAGGTTTGTGTATTGGATCATAAAATGAAAGAAAGAAAGAAACTTGCTAAATTTTGTGGAAGCCCCGTGTAGCTTCAAAGACTTATTAGTTACGAAAAGAAAGATAAGAACTCGTGAAGATGAGAAAATATATGTGACTAAATCCATGTGGATTACAAAAAAATGAGCCTGGGGGAAAATGCCCGAAGTCATTGACGGGAAGAAATAAGTTTATGTATTGTATCTAGAAAAGTTCTCCTGGTTACCATGAAAAGAAACAGTCAGCTTTCTGCCGCATCTCAGCAGTTAAGCACGACATTATCAAACGATAGTGCAAAATTAGGACACAATATTTAAAATTTAAACTATATATTATACTTAATATATATATATATTTATTTAAAAAAAGTAAACTCTGTCTAATTTGAGTTACGAAAACCAGGGTAAGGGAAAGATAAGTGTGACTAATTTTCTATAATGTAACTCTCAAGTGAAGAATCTTGGAAAAGTGTCAAATGAGTGAATCAATTTATTTCCACGAATACATAAGGAATTTTTTTTTTAATTTTTTTAGTTTTGTTTAAAAGATATGTCGTAATTAATGGTATGAATAACATTTTATTAATTTTTTATAATGCAAATTTAAAGGAAAGAACTCTCTTCCAATGCTCCTGATATAAGGAATGACTGAATCTGTTTTGTTTGTAGTTGAAGAATATGCCGCAATTCTCCTTCTTTACATTTTAAAAATATTGATGTGGGATGTCCGATGCGACTTTCATATGAATATCCAGGGTAAAGTGACTGAATCTGTTATTTCCTTGGTTGAGCGTAATAGAGCCATGACGGCATTCGCATAAAAATAGAGTAAAAATTCCTGGCAGCACATTTGGTATTCCTTAATGATTTCTCTTAATAAAATCATTCAACCAAAGTTGCACCATTTTAGGAAGTTTGAGATTCGAGTATTTCTGCATATCTTAATAAGAAATTACTCTTTTGCATATAAATGCTAAGCTAAATATTTACTACTAACGGCTGTTGCATATAAACAGCTTATTATTAGCTGTAAGTGTAGGATTGGGCGTGTTCTTGAATTATTAAAGAATGTATGGTGGTAAAATAAATGAAATCCTTATCCAATTAGCTTGCTTTAAGGCCAAATTTTATTCGTATATAAGTTTTGTTCATATTAAATAATTCAACGCAGAGCTTTTGAGGTATTTATTATACGCCAATCTATATGGGATATTATAATTAAGTTTTTATAAATACATTGAGCAGTGCGCAAGAATTCAATGGAAATGGTTTGCATGGATAGAGAATGGGTTTTTTTAGTCTTCACATCAAAAGTAAAATTTAGCTATGGTATTCACTTAGCTTCTAAATTGTATGATAAGCCGTGAAGCTCTTTTATGGGGCAATGAGGTTGGACATCAATAAGATTTGACAAGCTTTATTTGCGTCCCGACAATATTCAAAATTTAGGTGTTCATGCGGTCGGACGAACAGAAAAACATGGCTAAACCTGCTGCATACATTCCACCAAAATAATCTTGTTCATCACATACATATAAAATTTCATTACGAGCTAAATCGTCGCACTATTTTAAAAGCAACCGCTTTTAAAAAATGGCTACATAAATAACAAGTTTCTGTTGTTTGTGTAAAGCCTAAGGCCACGCTTAGAAGTTGCCTTTGTTTAGCTTGCCATTTCCAATTACAAGTCTACAAATTTACAAAAAACCCTCAACGCATTTCATTTTACTCCTAGGTTTGTAATCCCAAAGAGTACTTAAATCCTGTTGCTATAAATTATTACATTAAAGCGACTTATTTGCCTTGATTTACTTAGTTGCTCTGCTCGTTAACTCGTCTCATCATCTCTCTGAGATGAGAGCCCGTAGTTTATTTCTGTCACATCTCTAAGCGACAGCTAATGGCTTAAATCACTTAGTAAGTTGTCCACGCACCCAACAACAACAACAAAAAAAGAGCAACAAAAAACTCTATACATACATACATATATAATACTCCGCGTCAACGTTCGCGATGTTGCCTCCGGAGAGAGCTCTAATGCAATGTTGGCCGGTAAGGGGAGAAGTGTCAGGAGAGGTTCATTTAGCTGGTTGTTGTTTGCTGAGAAAGAGAGCCCAGGCGCTAATAGTTTTTAAGTATAATGCAATAAAAATGAAAATCCAAATCATGCTTCATCAACATCAACGTCAACAATATAATCAGCCAACTGTGCAGCGTGCCGGGCAATGGCAACCAGAACGTAGAACGTGAAGCGCCGGCTGTCAAGGCTATGCGTAGAGAGCAGGGCGGAATAGGCCAGGCAGCAGAAGGCGGGAACGCCTGGACAGTCACTCTGCCAGGCTGCTGACAATTCAATGTCCTGCTCAATTTGTCTGCATGGAATATGCACAGAATGGGGGAGGCGTAAAGAGTCGAATGAAGTCGAGTTGGTTGGGTTGGATGGATACCATAATGGCTGCTTGTGCTTATTTGTCAACAGCTTTGGCCTGAGTCCTCTACAGACTTGATGTTGCAGGAGGTGTTGCTGGGCAGGCTTTAGCTGCGGCTCAGTCGTTCAAGTGCAGAACAAGAGTCGATGCCAGAGTCGGAGCAAGAGTAGCGTCAAGCGGCAGATACTCTTTGTCTCTGTTGTCCACTGCAAAAAGCGCAGCTGGCGGCGTTTGTTGCTTGTCGCTCTGGCTGTCATTGTGTGGGTGGGTGTGGGATCCAGTAAGCGTGTATGTGTGTGTGTGTGTGTTTGTCTGTCAGTCTGCCGGTGTCATTGTCGACTATGCTGCCTTGGCTGACTAAAAAAAAGCGGCAACGAGCTCAAGGGATCTGACTGCTCTCCAGCTGACCCGGAAACATTAAAGGCCTGCCTGCTTGCCACTTTGTGGCGCCACATTGTTGCTGTTGTTGTTGTTGCTGCAACTATATATATATATATATATGTAAGCTAAACTAAATGTCACATGGCAATGGCATTTCGGCCATCTACATAATTCAACGACATAAATATTTATAGTTGAAAATTAATCAAAATATTAAAAAAAAAATAGTTAGGGCCAGAGCAAACGAAGGCCACAACCAAATAAAATGCAATGAAATGAGCCCAAAAGCAAAACTATGCAGTTAATTAGTTTTCGTCCCCACATTCTGATACACAAGTATACAGTGAGTGGGTGAGCGTGCATGTGTGTGCAAGCGAGAGCGACATATGTATGCAGATGTTTTATAGCTGCTACATAAAATTGGCTGGCAGCTGCCAACCAGTCTAAAGTGGAATGCCATGCATTCGTTCGCCAGCTCTTGGCCATTACTGAAATATTAACAAACTCAATTAAAACGAACACTAATTTTGCAAGCAGTCAGCTGACTGACATGCACACAGATACACTCATTCACACACACACACACAGTCAACTAACACACATGTAAAGTCATTTTTGTAATCAGAAAGAGAAGCTTACATTGAAATTTAAATACGCTTAAGGAGTATTAGCTGAAAATGATATAGGAAAGTAGAATTTGTTTCGAACATTTTATAAAATGCTTTTAGTTCTCTGCATATATCAATTTTTTTTGTTGTTATTTATTTTTCTATTGGCAATCAGACAGTTAAAAAATAAGGCTATAATCAAACGAGAAAACTTAATCGCAAAACACTATACATAAATAAATATATATATAAATAATATATGTGTTTCTGAATCGCATAGAAACTATCGAGTTATCGATAACTTAAGTTTTTATTAGACAAAATATAGATCGTAAACAAATAAAGATACAGTAGAACATCGCTATAGCAAAAGCACGAAAGAGAAAAAAATTAGTTCGTTAAGGGGTGCTTTTTTGCTTGTCCGATCTGGCAATAGTGATAATTACTATAAGTCAAACCGTAAACTAACAATTGGTTTGACGTATCTTTTCAAGTTAACATTATCGAAATTAAGTTTAAAGATCAATGCTCTGTTGGCGTTTTGGAGCTCTTCGTGTATTGCCCAAAATTGCCCAAATATGGAGGGAAATTAATTTAAAACATTTTCACGACACCATTGCATCAAAAAAAAAATTTACTGGTGCTGTGGAATATCATATCATATCATATCATCTTCGGTCCACATTTCTTTCGAAATAAGGAAAGAGCTGCCATTGTAGTGAATGGTGTACGTAATCGGTGCATGCCTAATTAATTTTGTTTTCAAATCTAAGCGTCAATAACTTGTGGTCTCAACTGAATGGAACTACGTGCCATGCATCTCACGAAACAATCGAATTATTGAAATGTCATTTTGGAAGTAACTATACTATACTATACCATAGGTTTTAGGGGTCACTGAAACAGAATCCGATTTCCGAAAATCCCAACACCCAAGGGTTCTGAAAAAATCTCAAAAACTAGAAATTTTGGAGGTCAGCTCAGAGTCCAGACGTGCTAGGGATTTTGGGCTTCGGATTCAGATTCAGCGACCCCAAAAACAAACTATATAAACAAACGTTGTTGTAAAATATAAATCGAAAAATGTTTGGTGTTCTTGAAGATTCTCTCAGAACTCTTGGGTATTAGGGCTTTTTTGGACTTCATTTTTGTATTCAGTATCTCAAAATCACATTTTATGAGAAATTTTTAATGATAGAATGAACATATTCAAAGTCAAAGTTCACAAAAACAAAGTTTTGTTTGTTTAATTATGTGAGCATAATAAATAAATATTGACTTTTTCAATAAAAAGGCTTCCATCCGCTAAGTAAGCTCTCAAAAATGGCTGAAGGGTATCCCAGCCCAACGGATTTTATTTTTTTAAAGGATGTTTTAGGAAAATACTCAATCTATCTATTGGTCAATTGAAGGTAATTTAAGTGGGTTTTGCTGCACTATTTAAAAAATAGAGACTATCAATATAGCTTCGTAAATTAACTTCTTACTTTTAAATCAATTGTATTTTTTTCAGGATATTTTGAGTAAAAGGCAAAGTTTTCCTATTTCGTTTTTAGTCTCTCTAAAAAAAAAAAAATATATTTTCATATCAAACTTGATAGTGCACTTTGGATGAAAAATTCATAAAATTTAAGGATATCTTTTTGCAAATCAACGCATTACTTTTAGTAGTGAACGTACGAGAATGTAAGAGCAGTTTTGCAATCATGTAGGTTCTTTTATATCCCATTTTCTTATGTATGCTTTGTAGTTTTTGAAATTGAAAACAAAGTCAAAATTAATTGATGTGGGAAAGCTTCATACCAGAGCCATATTATTAAATTTTTGTAAAGACTAGAACTGTCGACCTTGCTTCATACCACATAGCACCATCCTTCATATGGAGTAATCGTTGCTGATCTCTTCACCTTGCTGACCCAGCTCTATATCTAATGCTATGTAACTATTGATAAACCTCTTAAAATATTACGAATTTCTTGACAAAATTGCCATAGTTGCTAATAGAGTTACGTGTAGAAAGCAACATGCAACTGCCAATTTATGGTATCAAATAAATTAACAAAATTAAATTGAAATTTTGACCAGATGACCGCAAGCAAATTTTCTAACACGCTGCCTAAAATGAAATTATATTTTGCATCAGAGAGAGAGAGAGAAAAGTTAGTTTTAGCTGGTTCAATAATAATTGCACATGCCTCGGTTGTTATTAAGCCAAGTTGTAGGGCTAAAAATTAAATTTGACTAAGCAAATGTTTGCATCATAAATGCAAATTTAAATGTTAGCTGCATGTGTGTGCAAGGGTATGTGTGTGTATGTGTGTAGGTCAAAGTGCATACAAAATGGCTGCACACACCCAAACAAGACAGCTCAAGTTGCCATAGTTTGTTGACTTTGATAATCCTTCAAGTTTGTTGACAATATGGCTGGCGTTGCCACTCTGTCTGTCGTTCACTGCGACTTTTGGCCTCAAAAATATGTAACACATACGCCTCGTACGCCACACTCTCCACATGCATATAAAAAATTACGAAATTCTGCAAGACATGGCCACAAAAAAGGCAAGAAAACGGACTGGACTGCACCGCAAAGAGCAGCACTTAATAATTACTTGAACATTTTGATGTAGTCATAAGGCAGTGAGTGCCACAGCCGAGTTGAGTCGACTCCAATCTGGCCTCCAGCGTGTACACGCTCTCTCGTTCGCTTTCTATTCGTACGAGGGTCGCTTTATATATTTCCAAAGAAAAAGCATTATAATGGTTTTACTGTTTTTCGAAAATATGCTTCAAATATTTTCTCTATGGAGCCAAGTTTTGACGCAAGGGGCTTTGCAAAAGTTTTGCACTAAACATGGTTCTAAAGCTGTTAGCATGTATTTATATATATATATAAATTGTTTATTCATCATCATATTTATACATTAGTTTATTTATACAATTTATAGAGATTAGCTTGAAAACAAGAAGCTTTACAACTAAGATGTTGTGTAAATTTTTGTTTATGTAAAATTGAATTTTAATGGAAAAAATGTGAATAAAAACCTTAAAGTAAAAAAAAAAGAGAAAAGAAACTAAAACTAAAAACTAAGACTATAGTTAGTATGTATTTATTTTTCTTGCTGGTTTTATTAAGTGTATTATGTATTTTAAAGTTTAATAGAAAATAAAACAGCAGTTTGTAAGCAACCTTCACAAGTATAGCTCGTTTTGAGAAAAAAAAAGAAGGTTGCTATATAAAGTCAATGAAAATCTCATTAAAAACTACGATCCTCACAAAAATATTATGGTCGACGAGCAACTCTTTCCGTATCGCGGCCGAGCAAAATTTACTCAATTCATTCCATCTAAATCGGCAAAATACGGCATCAAGATTTCGAGTCGCGTCGAAGACCAAATATTCTTTGCAAGGAAAACTGAGGGAAAAAGAAACGAAACCAAAATGTGTTTTTTTTTTTACATATCGAAAATTTCCGGTAATTTTTTCTATTTCGTATGTCTATATGGTTTAATGAAATTTCGAATATGGGTAAAACCCTTGCAGATCTCGCCAACAGGAGGCAAGCTAACCACTTGGCGAAATGCGTTGAAAATTAGCAAAAGTGGAGAGAATATAATAGTCTGGATTTTTGAAAATAAATAAAAGAGATCTGACGCAGGTTGGCTGGAGCTGGAGCTGGAGCCCACTGGTAAATAAAGAATCGTAAATAAATAAGGTTTGCCTTAACTGCATGTCCAGATAAATTTTTAAAGAAACGATTAACAATAAACAAGATGAAAAGGCTCCTAAAAGAGAAAGTTATAGCTCGAGCAAGTTGGTGCTAAAAAATGCCAAAAGCTTTTTAATGAAAATGTCCTAGTCTTGAAACAACTAAAGCAGCCCTCGCACATGCGTTTGTGTGTATAAGTGAATATGGGTATATGCCTGTATGTGTAAACATGTGTTTGGCATAGTGTTAAGCAAGCGCCCAAAACTTGTTTGTCAATTTTGTGCACTTTTCTGTTGCATACGAAAAGGCATATGGCAGAGTGTGTAGGAGTGTATGTATACATAGATTTATATATGAGTGTGTGTGTAACTGTGTGCTTGCTGTCTGCTTATATAAGCAAAAGTACAGCCTGTTGTTGTTATTGTAGTTGTTGTTATTGCGCATTGGGCGTTGGTCTAATGAAGCAAAATTAATTTGATTTGCTTGGCTTAGTTTGCTAAAAGCATTTTACATGAGTAAGAGTATATACAAATGTATGTAGTAGAAAGTAAGTAGCTGTTTTGGTATAAGGCTTTTTGTGGCAAGTTTCACTTTTAAATCAAATTGTTGGTTAGATAACTATTTTGAAGATTCCATTCAAGTGTCAGAAGCTTGCCTGGCAATTAGCATAAATATTTTACTAGCCTGCAATTTTCATGGCGGAAACAGCAGGCAGCACTTAGATTTTTGCTCGAAACTTGCCTTGTAAAGCTTTTAGCTTATTTATTTTTAGTTTAGTCACATTTTATACACACACACAGAGTTACACATATACACACACACAGATACACTGAGCCAGAACTAAGTCGCGCGCTCAAAACGCGGCTATCTTTTTGTGGGATTTGTCCTTTTTTTACCAGGATTTTTTTTTTTTTACCTGCTACAGGGCAGATGACTTTGCTTGTTGTGAATTTCGTCTGGCTCGTTGGCTGTAGACTTTACAATTTTCTGTTCTATTTAGTTTGGTTTGTTGCTGTTGAATAAAACATTTTCACGGTTTGTAGATTTTCGCCGCATATAGTCAGTCAGTCCAGGGTCGTCTCTCACCGCTCGTTTTACCTTTCCATCACATATGTATGTATCTCACACATACAAAGCGTATACAAGAGATAACCATATGCTTGATGTGTTTTTAAAGTGTGTGTTTATGCGCCATACAATGGCGCCAGGCGTGTGTGTGGGTGTATGTATCTGTATCTGTAACTGCCTGCGCCTGTTTAACTGTGGGAAAGTAACTTTGTATGATGTACGAGCATGTACATGTGAATGAATGCCTTTTGTTTGCTGGCATCTCCAGCTCTATAAAGTACCACATCTACACCGAAAATTTGCTGTAGTGAAAAACCCTTTTCATGGCTGTTTACAGATCATTGACGTTGATTGTTTAAATGAAATGTTTGCTGTGCATTATTTGCTCTTTATTTTTATTTGCGCTGCAAATTTGTGGACTACCAAGGGCAAGGCAAAAATTGGGGGCAAAACCGGGGCGTGGCAGTTTAAGTCAGGTCGAGGGCATAGCATATTTAGTGTGCAGTTTGTGGCAGCTTGATTGGCAGTAACATAAAAATGTTTCAAAATTGACGTATCTTGTGGGTTGACTAATCGAAATGGCACTGTAGGCTAAGTGGGGTTCACCTGAATTTGGGCAATGATTGGTACCTTAAATGTGCAATTTGATTTCATTTTGATTAAATGTGTGCCTTGAATTTTGCTATACAGCAATGGAATACTAATATTTACAAGAATTTTTCTAAGCTGGAAATAGAGATTTCCTGGCAGTCAAATGGTATTTTCACTTTAATTGCTGAAAAATCTACATTCGGTCCGAAAAATCAATACTTAACGCAGATGTTTTCTAAATGATACAATCCTTTGTAGATGACATGCAGATGATATGAATTTAGGAACTCATTTACAGTATCAAATACAAAATTTCTAAAGTTATAAAAATTGTAGACAGTGTCATTTAAAAATTTCCTTATTAACATATGAAATAGTTTTTCTTATTTATAAACAGTGGTCATTTATTACACCTGAATTTAAGCGAATATATTACGTTTCAAAGAAGAAATTTACTTATGGAATATTTAGATACCTGATAACCATTCTCAAGTAATCATCGCTTACGAACTTTTAGAACTGGCCAACCCCTATTAAGAATTGCTGCTCCATAAATACTGCTTAATGAAAAAACATCGATTTTTTACGGATTAATTTTGGTGAAATAACGATATTTTTTTAGTATAAAGCTCCGTATTTGTTTTTATATATTTCTAGCTTCCGACTAGAAAATCGCATAATTTTGCTCTAATTTTTTTTTATCAAATTACTCTAGTACATCTGGTTCTGATTATAAACTTCATCTTTGACGGAAACCATTGTGCTTGGTTTAATCAACGAAAAATTGGTGTCCATTTTCTACAATTTGGAAGCGTTGCTCAGATTCAAATTCATAAATAAATTATAGCTTATACTGAGTACAAAACTAAAAAAGGAACACGTGTAATGTCTTCTTAGTATTATATTCAAATTTTTAAATCGGAAATGAACTTGACAGATCGAATTTACGGTATAGGCGATAAACGTTAACTGAACTTTTCTTTCGAAGAGTGTTTAAATCGTAAAAAAATTAGTTCTTCTCTACTTACAGTTTGTTCTACTTACTTCCCATTTAATAGCACTCTATTTCATCAATTAAAACTTCGAATACCATGATTGCCGTATATACGATATAGTGTTGGAAAGTAAATTTTTAGGAGTTTTGAAAAATTCTTAAAATATTCACATCAGCTGTTTCATTTATTTAATAATTTTGATTAGTAAAACCTATAAAATGTAATTATGCCTATTCTGGATTTTCAATTTATCTTTAAAGCTACTATATAGTTAACTATATGACGAGAAACTGCATTGGAATTGGAAAATTTTGATTTCTGGACTACTAAGCGACTTTATTGGTTTGTAGACAGGTCATGCGCCAGAAATGGCAATATTATTTCAAAATTTACATAACTTTTTAATTCTGCATAGAGCGGATTTCACAAGCTCTTTAGATTATGCTACATAATGCTTTGTACCCTGCCGGGCAAATAATTATGTAGGATTTCGCAGCTGAGCAGAAAAACAAATTTAATTGCTTTTTTTAATACCAATAAAAACAATAGCGGGCAATTAGCTCAAAGCCTACTCTCGCACTCAATCTCTGCAAACCCCCCAGTAGGGGATTCTTGGCCCTTGGTATTGCTCAAGAGAGAAAAACCGAGTACAATTCTTGAAACATGTATTGTTATTTAACCACAGTAAGTGCTCTAATAGATATATTACAATATACAATTTATACTTTTTATCTTGTCCGTGTTTAACCATAGTACATATGTAATACTTTACAACACTACGCTGTTTATTTGGAGTTAGAGTAAATTTTCGCTGTCGTTTGAGCAGTTAGTGTGGGTAAAAAGTTTTGCTTGTATATGCATTAATTTCCATATATGCTTAATTTCCATCTGGCCTTTTCATCTCACAATTTTAAATATTTTCTCTTTTTGTTGTTGTTTGCTCTTTTTTGTTGTGCTGTTTTCCGTGTGTACACATTGTTTTGTTTTGTTTTGTTTTGTTTTGGCTTGGGCACAGAACGACCTATAACAACAACTACAACAACAGCGAGGAGGACAAAAGCAACAGCAACAACAACAGTAACAGCGACAACAACAAATACAAACAAAAGAATTCATTATTTTACTGTTGTGCATTTAAATTTGATACAATACACGCCATTTTCACACACACACACACACACACATACATACCAATACACACATTCACACTCTCTCAAACACACACACACATCGCGCCATTTCGTGCCAAGAGAAGTTGCTTGCAATATACATATATTTCATTCCGTACTTTTCCTACGTTTTTTGAGTTTTGCATAAATTTCCGTCTATTTCATTTTGTTTACTTTGACCTGGTTTTTCGGTTTTTCGGCATTTCTGTTCGTACGTTGTTGTTGTTTTTTTCACGTTTCCTCATTTTCGCTTTTTTCAACACTGTTCTGCTCTTTGCGCGAACATTTTTGCGCTCTCATTAAAATAGGTAAACAAAATCGCATCAAATTTACTGATCAACAATAGATAACGCTTAAAACGTTGCGCAAACTAAGTTTTTGGGCGTGTATCTGTGTTTGTGTGAGTGTGTTATGCGTGTGAGTATCTATGTGTCTATATGTATCTCTGTGTATGTGTGTGTGTGTGTGTGTGACTGAACCTTATTCAGCAATTAAACAAAGTGAAATGTTGTTGAGTGGAACGAGTTTTAATGGAAGTAAATGCAGCAGGCAAAAGCTTTGTATCAAGGATTACCCTGCTGAGCGTTAAATGTGGCAATTAAATTCGTAATAAAAATTGCTAAGATTACAGTCAAACATTAATTCAACATATAATTTTATTAAGGTAAAATTTTACTTAAATGACCCTAAATCTGATAAGTGCAATAAACAAGTTACAGGAATACTTTGCCTGTTGACTTTGCAACCGGAATGCGTTTACATTTACACGAAGCCATTTTGTTCATGAACATGAAGTCATCGTGCTATTTAAGAAATTAAAGCTTAAAGATATTTAAATGGTATTTTTAGTTAACAGTTGTTATGTGTATCAATTAATTAGATAAAGCCGCAGTCGGAGACTATTGCAAATGTAAATAAGGTTCATAGTGTTTTAACAGTAATAAAAATATTAGCATTATTTTCAATAAAATTAAAATCTATACGAAAAGTATAAGAAAAATGTAGGCTGCGTATCAAAGTGTTTTTCGCTCATTCTTTTTCAAGAAAAATAATGCTTGTTACATTTATTATTTGAGAAGAACAATTTAAACGAGGCAATTGAATGAATTTTTGAGTATTTGCAAATATTTATAAAAAAAGATGGCGTACGTTAAAGTCGGGCGCGGACGACTTTGGGATACCCTGTACCACTAATTGCAATTAAGTCCGATATATTGCTTAAGCACACTAAAAGACAATTGATTGCCAAATTTGGGTACGATATCTTCACAAACAAACGAAACACATGGAATTTTGTGAAAAAATCGTTTTCTTGACCGATGGGTCCTATGGGAGCTATATGATATAGTCAACCGATTTTGATCAAATTTGGTACAATGTTTGGGAACTTTAAAAAACTATTAAGTACCAAATTCGGTTATGATATCTTTATAAACAAACGAATTATCCATCTAAGACTTTTGGTTTTTTTCGAGGTCCTCTGAAACACCCCTATGGGAGCTATATAATATAACCCCGATATCAAAAAATATAATAAACTTGTCTCCCGTAGGATAATAACTGATTTGAAAGCTTGGTTGCTCTAGCTCTTACCATCTCTGAGATCTAGGCGTTCATACAGACGGACAGACGGCGTACAGATAGACGGACAGACGGACATGGGTATATCGACTTCTCTAGTCACCCTGATCATACTTTAGGTAACTTTGGGAGGTCTCCGACGTCTCCTTCTGTATGATACATACATTTTCGGCTTGCACAAACTTAATATACTCTTTGTACCATACTATAATTAACAATTGAACATAAAAAAGTAATTTATAAATTATACGAAGAAATACTAAATATAAAAAAAATATAAGTTGTCATATAATGTTTTAGAACAAATATTTATGCGAAATTAAATACATTTTAATTAAAAAAAAAATGAAATTATAAATAAATAAAACTAGATCAAATAAATGTTAGTTTAATTTAATGTTTTAGAAAAAATATTTATTAAATACATTTTAATTTAAAAATATTATATACTTAAATCTAAATAGTATAATTTACTATTTAAAACAAAAATGCACGGAAAATTAAAAATTATACGCAAAATAAAAAATAACACAATATAAATTTTAAAAACTAACGACTACTTAAAGTTTTTAAAACAAAGTTAGTGCTGTTTAGGCTATTTTTCTTTTCTTATTTAAAATTAAGTTGTCTGTTTTAAGGAAGTGCCTTTATATAAAATAGCAAACAAACAATTTGTTCATAGATAAGTACTTCAAATACCAATCCCTTTAAGTGTCAAACAAAAAAAAATTCTTTAATTAATTAATTAACTAATTAATATGGTCGAAGCCTCTAAGTGGAAAACCCAGCGCTTCCAAACAAGGCACTGCTTGAGGTTTGGTGTATTCAAGGCAAATGGTTTACGATGGTTGAGGCCTTGAGAAAAAGACAACAATTCTTTGTTTATACGGCTCACAAGAGTCTTTATTCCAAGTAAGGGGCGTATAGTTTATTTTTTAAAATAATTACTATTTATAAAAAATGTTATATAGTAATTTTACAATAATCTTAATGGTAGGATTTTGCAGCACTAGCTAATTTTTTGCTTAAACAAGAAAACATAATCTTAATATTTCAGCTTTTTACAAAATAAAATAACAAATGCAAAGCTTCACAATTAATTGTATTCATAGTAAAAGCTACACAAAGTGAAAACCAAATAAAAACCAATTACGAAAATAAATTTAAAATCAACATGAAATAAAATACCTTTATTTTAATTACCACCTTATAAGCCATACAATTTAAAACATGCCATATTTCGATTTTTAAATTTAATTGCATTCAGAAGATGCCATATTTCACTTGCAGCTTAGTTAAATTTGAAATCCTAAAACAAATCTCAGTATTCAAAAGGCAGAGAGAACAGCTGCTTGATTACAAGGAAAACTAAAATACAACTCCCGCCTGACTTTTGCCTGAATTTATAGAATTTTTTACAAGCAGGCATAAAATCTCTTTCAGGCGCTTAGTTTTCGTATATCAAGCATACACTGAGAGAAATACGCAACTTAGAATATTAATAACTATGTCAATAGTGAATCAAAAGAGTTAAAAATGTATTCTTGAAATTTTCGGATTTCCCCATTCAACACTAATTGTCTACAATTTCTTAATTTTGACAAAATCAAATTGTTTGAGGTGATACTTTTTTTAAAATTTTTTAATTTTTAATTTAGGTGACAATAATTGACATCCACCAATGCCTATTTACTTATTTATGTGGTAACAAATATAAAAATGCTTTTTATGACACTTTTTGCCACACAAACTTGCCTATACAAATTGGTACGGAGGAAATAAATTGCTTCGCCATTTAAAAAATTCTTTACAAAGAATTATGTATTATATTTTCTTTGGATCGAGGTTTCTTGTATTGATAGAAAAATCGTCACATTACTATATGAGATGTCGAACTAATTTTAATTTATGTCGCTGCGAACTTTTTTCAATTTTGAAGTAATTTTTGTTTTAGTAAATTACTTATGTAGAAAATTTTGCCTTACCTACTTGTAAGCTTTAATCTTGGTACAAAAACTATCATATAGTCATATATGGCGCTATATGACCAGCAGCATCATGTCCTTCCTTTATTTCCAATACCTAGGAAAGCCATTTTTAATTTTTATTTAGCAATCCTCCCACTAGAGAAACGGGATTTATTTTACACTCTGCGAGACGGTTTTTACAGTGACGTCATAAAATTTTCGACACCTAGTTTTTATAGACCTGGGCTGTTTAGCAACGATTAGGTTTCTGGCTTTTTTATGGACTTTTCGGGACGGTTTTCAAAGGAAAAAGAATAGAACAAGTTGCATCGAGTTAGTGTCTTCTCTGCATGGTATTGATTCCAATGTTCTATGATTTTTCTCTCCGTGCAGAGCATGGAAAAGGCATTACAACGAGCTTAAGCGTCTGCCAAGGCCTACAACAGAGGAAGAGTGTAAAGAGGACGAAGGTAGAGATCCTAGCTAGTTTATTTATAACTGCATGGGGTAGGCACTTAAGGCACAGCATAGACAGACAGACAGTTAGGACTCACCTTTGGAGAGGATGCTGATATAGCTATTACAACTACTCCTACAACTACAAGTTTTATAATATTTATGCATGTGCCTGCCAACTGGACCGGCACTCAAGAGATGGCACGGGAGCGGGGACGGGTTTCAGTTGAAGAGTTAGGGCAGACGGCATGCATGAAAAAACGCAACTCTTAATGTGGGTTCTGAAGGGTTTTTCTGAAACGTGTGCCGAGCCCATTGCCAAAAGTAACACTCCAAAACTTAAGTGCAACTTCTGCTGTGTTGCACATACCAGTGGCAAGCACTGCACTAAAAAATACATTTAAAGCTACGTGCGTGTGTTTTTGAGAGTGTGTTTGTGCGTTAGTTTTTGAGAGTGTGTTTGTTGCTTGGCATAGAATAAATAAATATAGTAGTATGTATGTATGTCTATGTTTATATGCATCTACTATGTAGATATGTTGTTGGCTGGATAACAACAAACAAACATTGAAAGCAGGCGACAGCAACAGATGCTAAAACAACAGCCTTTCGGCTGTAGCATAAAAAGAACACATAACAGAAAAAAGAGCAAAGACAAGTGCAGCAATGAACAGCATACATAGAGAAAGCGGCAAGAAGACGAATGCGTGCTATATTTGGGGATACTATTTACTCAGAACGAGGGTGGACTTAGAAGTTGTTTAGTTGTTTTTTGTTGCTTTTTTTCTAATCAGCTTTCTTTGTCAAAGTTTTGTGAGGCTGTAGACCTCATGTGACCGATTGGAAAATATATTCAAATCAATTTTAATTCCCAAGACGGTATGTTTTATAAATTGATTAAATTAAGAAAATATATTCCATCAATATTTGAATGCTGGGTTCCCAGGTGAGTTTCACGATTTGTCATATTTGATGAAAAAGCTTATGCACATAAGGAGTAACAATGCTGATTGGGATAATTTGACAATTTTGTGGAAAAAAAGTCCAAATTTTTATGAGCGGATATATTTATTTTAGTAATATTTTCTTAAAATGCAACCTTGAAAATTGGTATGACTCAACCTTTCTGCATTGGTATAAGTTCTAGAAACAAGTCTCTCATATGCGAGTGTTTTTTTTGTAATTTTTTTCCCGCCGCATATAAATAAATAAAAATTATGTGATGGCAACCCTGAAATTTTGATTTTTCAGCTCTGATTACTCTAAAAAACACTAAACTTAAGCTCAATTTTAAAATAACAACAAAAACCTGACTTTGAGTGGGCGGAAAAATTTTGAAAAATATAGAAAAAAAGATGATGCTATTAGTAACGAAAATAAAATCGAATATTTGTTTAAATTGAATTTTTTTGAAATGTTTTTTTTTTTGTCCTTACTTTGGAATTTTAAACTTTTATTCAAATTAATATAAATTACTAGGGTAACTGTCATAATGCTATAACTATGTTTAATATTAACTTTTTTTGAATGTTAAAACTCAATTTTTTTTTTAAATTTCGAGGATGCAATAAATTGATAACAAAATACGTATACGCAATGGCGCCTTATATGGGCAGTAATTACGATTATTATTTAGATCTGTTTTTTCTTTTTTAAATATAAAATAGTATTTTGGTTTTTTTTTTTCGATACCTGTCAAGACCGACTACTTTACAATCCACTCTTGTATGGCACGCATGAAACTACTCAGCCATGAGATGAGTTGGAATAAAATGTAAATGGCATATAAAACTTAACGCACAGACTTGACTCGTTTGCATGACCAAAAGTGCTGCAGGCCCCCAATCTCTGCCAGCCGCCTCCCTTGTGTGTTGTTGTGGAGTTTTGCTTGTTTAAGCAGCTCAACATTTTTGACAGTGTATCATAACAAGACCAACAGAAACAGAGCATATAGCCTCAGTCGGAGCAGCTGCACAAATTGATCCATAGCTTGGCATTTTAACTGGTTTACTCGTAAAAAACTTGGTTTATAAACAATGCTGCCACGCTCTCTGTCCCCAGCTCCACTAGTAGCTTGGGGCTGGTCCAGAGCTTTTGTCTTATGCTCTATGACCTATGCCACTGTGGTCCCCCCTACTGGTTGTCGTTGTTGAGCGTTCCCAACTGCCGAGTGGCCGTTTATTTTGCTTATTCCTATTTGTTGCTTGCTTACAGTTGTCAAAATTTATTACGGCCAGTGTTGAAAAAATGAAAACTTTCTACATGCCAGCGCAACAACAATAACTTTTTCCACGTTTTTCTTTAGTACCCCCAAAGTTCCTTTTCACAATTTTTTTGTTGTTTTGTTTTTATATGGGCTTTGGACATAAAGCTTGAATACATAAAATGTTATTGTCTGATAGTTGCAGCTTATGCTGATTTGTGCTGACCTAGAAAACTTGCAACTTTCAGAGCCGTAGAAGAATCCTGCCAGCGTGCCTTTTCCTCAGTTTTTTTTTTGTCTTGTCATAAAAATGTTCACATTTTATGAGCAATTTAAAGCGTTTGTCCAAAATGCATCAACAAGTAACTTTATTCCGGGAACAATGGCAAGTGTAAGCAGATTTTTGTATAAATTTAGATTTCAAAGTGCTTGCCATCTAATACAATAAAATTGTCATAGAATAGGGTTAGCTTTTATATACAATATATTATGTAGAGAATAAAATTGATCAAATTAGGCTGTGGATACAACACTTAAAACGAATAAAATCTGCAGAGCTGGTACAAAAATTAAATCTGAGATTTTGCTCAAAAAATATATAAAATTCATGCGGAATCAAAGAAATATTTATGGCATTAAATATGAGCCAAATAAGTTTTTAAAATGGCAGACAAGCAGTGCAGTCAAGACAAAGGCTTAGCAAGGATTTTCTATAGCTCCATTTATGTACGAAAATCTCGCAAATAAATTTCTAAGATATAAAGGAAAAAAAGTGGTGAGAGTAAGAGTACAAAAAAAATGGAAAGAACAATAAAGCCAAGACTTATCTTGCTAAACCGAAAACATGAAAATAACTTAGGAATTAATGAGATTTATACTTATCTGGGTTATTTGTATATTAATAATATGTATATGTATATGTAAAAAAAAATATGAGGTTATTTTCCAAATTTATGAATACTAAGAAGAAACTCATACACAATACTAATGTGAAGGATGTTCACTTTGGCGTGTAGAAATGCATCAACAACTTACACTAGAAACAAAATGTGCCTTTCTGCCCAACTCAGACCCTTGAGTACGAAAAGTAACGCATCTCTACACAAAAATTTGTTGTAAAAAGCTACAATGTCCACCAGTATGTAATATTAAAAGCAATGTCAAGTTTATGCATGATACAATGAATTTTACAAGGTGCCGCAAAGAAGTTCGCGAGTTTGGCTACACAGAAAACTGGTTCAATTTTATATGGTAGCTGACCAAATTTGATCATACTTCATACAAATGTTAAGTCAAAAATAAAAGACAAACGACATAATTTTGGTCGCCATTTTTAAAATAAATGAAAAATTTTTTCTAATATGTATTTATTTTTTTCTCAGCATTTTTTAATTTTATTCTTAAGAAAATTACTTGCTTCAAGTCATGAGATATTCGTATTTATTTTAATTTTTCAGTGATCCATTTTCATGTAAAAGCTCTATCGAAAATAAAAATATTGATGTATCACTATCGATTCCTATCAGTGCACAGTGGCAGAAATGGCCAATCTAGCTCCGTTTTATTCAAATTTCAAAATAAAAATTGGCTGCAATATCGTTTTGTATTCGATTACTAATATAGCCGATAGGCCAAAAAAACTTTTTGTTTTCTTATTCTCTCAATACTCGCAACGCTGTAAAGCTTCAAACACAACATTTCTTCCACCAGCTGCAGCCAACTGCTTTACCGCCAGTTTTGGGTATGCAAAGGTATTTATTTTTTAAAAAAAAAGTGTTTGTAACCTGAGCTTGTGTTTCGTCCCAAAATTCGAGGTTGATTGTAGTGCTAGTAAGAGGTGTAATGCTTACAAATAAACTAATCTTTCGTAGGGCTGAACTTTTGAGGTTCGACCGGGTTCGGTATCAATCCTTTTTTAAAAAATAGTTCAATGTTTTGCGTTGTGAAAATTTCCAAAATTAGCTGCGGCTTTTCGCAATTTATTTTTTCAAAAAATTTTTTAGCTTTAAGTGTCCAAGCGAGTACTATTTCAGTATAGGATATGGAAAATTGCATTTCCAAACAACTTTTTGCTTAATATATATGACAATATTATTGACGAAAGCAAATATGGAAGAAGTGAATGCGTTTAAATAGCCAAGCAGATTAAACATTTCACCAAAAAATGTACGTTAAAATGGAGAGAGAACTATCGAATACGTAAGAACTTTTAAAAAAACAAAACGGACTGGTGAGATAGTGAGCTTATATTGGTCGACCTAAGCTCAAATGCTGAAATTGATTTTGCAGAGTGTAAAAAGAAAAAAACAAATAATAAAAAGTTTCTGACATTGCTAAAAAAAATTCCGTGCGAGGAGCTCTTATCAGCGAACAGTACCAGTTTGTACAATCCTGGCCAGCGAAGTAAATCTAGGATGGTATCTTTCTTAAACTCCGATGAAAGTATGCCCAAAAAATTAAAATCAGTTATTCAACCCGATGCTAACCAACAAAATTAAATAAATTAAACACAGCAGAGGAAGCCTTATCCTTATATATTGATGGCGGTTACACAAAAATGGCGATTACACAAATTCGAGTAAAATCACCATGGAAGGCTTGGCACATATACTTTGTATTTCATTGGATCCATTCATTACGAAGCTATCAAAACGATCATTTACCTCTTCCAAAACGGATGAATTTATAAATAAAGACGGTATCGGTCGTATTTTAAATAAAGATGCGAATGAAAACTTATCAGATTATTCCTCATCAGATACCGAGTAGAGATAAAACTGCAGAAATATAATAATAAATAAAATGTTTAATTAAAAAAAAAAATATTTTTATATTACATATTTTTTTCAAAAGTTATAAATAAATTTCTGCTAAATTGACCATTTTTCTTAGAAGTACATATGCGGGCAAAATGGATTTCAGATGTATATTTTGAAATTATGTAGTTGTCCGATTCATACCAAATTTTGTAAAGATGTGTATATACATTTCTTAAACATTTTTAAAGAATAAATTTTATGAGAATTGGTGAAAAAATGTCTTAGATTCGGGCGCAACCGTCCAGATAGCAGTTTTAACAGAAATTAAAAAAAAAAAAAATATTTTAGATAAAACTAAAAATTATTTCTTTATTCATTTTGATTGGTATGTTTATCTACATAATAAAATTATCCATACAAAAACAGCAACATTTTTTTAGAAGTTATTAATTAATCGCAGCTTAATCAGCCATTTCACCCACTGTGCAGTGTGTACAAATTTTTTTGTTTTTGGTATTATTTAGCGCTTGTAGTTTGATTGAAAATTGTGGGAAACAAGCGACAAATGTATGTAAAGACATTTATAAAAAAAAAAACATAATAATTGTTGTGATTTCTAAATATATATTGTACTCCATTTAATAAAATTACATAATATATGTTGTAATTTCCTTAATATATATTTCTGTAATATATATTGTGTTCCTTTATAAAAATTTAAAACTGCCTTTTATTAGTTCAGCTTAGGTTTGTTAGTCTGTGTCCTCATTGAATTATTAATTATTAATTTTAATTAAAAATATATTAAATACAAAATTTTTTATTTTTTTTTTCATTTTTCACTAATACAAACAATGTTGTATATTTAATGAAGCAGGAAATTTGGTAAACACAAAATCAATTTTTTCAGTCAGCTGAAGCAACAACTCTGAAGGATACTCGAGTTGATTTAAAATTTCTGATGTTCCGAAAACCAAACTAACATTTTATCTTTATTTTTCAATGTTAATATTACTGTCAAACACTTTTTCAAAAAAACCTTTTATAACGATGTAATCTCGTCTTAATGGCCATCCGTTTTTGGTTAATGACTTTGCGATTTTACGTTTTAGCCATTTTGATACGTTTAACATATTGTAAATTCCATAATATAAATAGCAAAGTAAAAATCGCTCCGGCGTATGTTTTAATAATGCAACTTCCATTGTTTTCTTATTTATTTATTTTGGTATTATATTTTTTTTTTCATTTTTGTTATATATTTATAACATTTTTTACATGCGCTGTTAGCGAGAAAAAAAATATTTGTTTTTGTACTCTTAAATAAAACCTTTATTCGCGTTTACAGCAAAATATATGTAATAAAAGCAACAACAACATACAATTCCATTGCTACTCATTTTTGATGTTTTAACTCATATATTATATGTTCCTTAAGCTTTATAAGTGGTTGAATTTGGTTCAAAGCCAAGGCTTAAAACTATACTGAGCATTTGGAAGGATGTTTGGCTACTACTGATTCTATTTGGAAAGTCTCCAAAGCAAATAAAGTTAGGAAACAGTCTCTCATGTTATATTCGTATTTACAATTTTTTTTTTAATTTTTCTTTTATAAGCCGATTTTATCTCAATTTTGTTAGGCACATTTATGGTAATTCCAGCTTTAAGCCACAAAGTATGTTTTTTTTTTATTTATAAAATAAAAAAATTGAATTTTACAACTATAAATTTGCTGCTTTATTAATTAATAAACAATCTCTAACTAAAATAACCTTTCATTTCGCCTCGATAGATTAATTAATAATAGCTTAGGTTAGGTTACACCGGTTGACTCCTGGGGGGGCGTCACACATAGACTGCAAAGTCCTTAGTGGAACTGCGTAATTAATAATAATAACTATTCATTTTTTTTTTTAAAATCAAACAAACATGCTTTCAATGAATTTTTCACTATACGTATATAAATAAGTTGGCTCTAATGCTAAGCAAAATAAAATATATCAATTTGGTTTAATATGCAGCAAAAAGTCAGTCAAAAAGTCTAGTTTACACTAGAAAAGAATAAATAGCTTTTAAAAGTTTTTCATATATTTATGTTGCTTTGTTAATAACAACATAATCCCTACAAAATATTTTCTCTCGTACATTGATAGCTCTATTAAAACGCTTTCCTTTTTATTTTAACAACCAACTTAATTGTTTTAAATGAATTTTCCGCGATTAAAAAAAAAACTATTTAAATATTAAGTATACGCTCAGAAGTTTACACTAAACTCTGCTAAGCACTTTGCATTTCAACATAATTGCAACGCTACAAATTTTTCATGTATTTTACCTATTGGTTTGAAACAAAGTTCAGCCTGCTTCATTTAGCGTTAAATCCTCTAAATCAAAACTTGAACAGAGCAACAATGGTTTCGTTCAGCAGAACTCTGTTTTAAGGATATGCTTGAAGATTTTTGCTGACTGAGTTGAACCTTTTTTAGTCAAAGTGTTCAGGACCTATCTTAAGTTATTCGCAGATTTTTATGTGAATTATTATTTTTAATAAGCATGGAAAAAATTCGTAAAAATCTTAACGATTTTGATCTTGGAGTAGTGAAAACTTATTTACAAATGGTATACTTTAAGTGGAACCAAGCAAATGGGGTTCAAATTTCGACATTTGCATATAACTCCTAAAGTTTGCAATATATATAATATTTTGACATGACGTATGAGAGTAATATGAAAATGAGTGGAAAGAGGATCTCTTAGCAAAACTAATTGTAATAGTGATAAAATTTCAGATTCCTTACTTTTTGGTCTTTGCGAATAACAGGTCATATGAAGAGCCAGAAAGATGGACATGGCTTAACGAATAACGTAATATACTCTTTGAATACAGGATATAAAAATTTTCCAGAAATTTTCAAAGACGATGCAATGTTTACGCATCTCTTCTTCTTATATCTATTGTCACCGCAGTGTGAATGATAAACTTTTAGGGAAAAAAAATATGTTAAATATAGTCATTAATATTCACGTTACAAATTTTATATACTTTAACAAAAAATAGATGTTTTCACGCTCAGTAAACCTAGACTTCAGCAAAAATGAAATTTAAATACATTTTTGTATTGCCAAATAACACAGCAAAATCAGCTGCTAAGCAGCAATAAAGCAAACTATTTTCCTGCCTGAGGATAAGTTGCGTTTTACAAGTTTAATTTTTGGTACATTCGTGTTTTAAAGCCAGTGCTCCAAGCACCAGTTCTGAAAAACAAACTCAATGCCAACTATATTTTGCAAATCAAATAAATTTATCACAAACAACTCTGAGTTCTTGGAAATTATTTGTTGCTACAGCTGGACGAACGCAAGCATACAATGTTCGGCAAAAGTATTTTGACTACATAAAAAAGTCGCCCGGAGGTCGTTGAATCTAGAACCATCCTAAATAATAAGGGTTATTTCAGGAATTGGAATATTGGATTGCAGCTTTGGCAACATTATTTTTAATAGGCATTGTACTGAAAGATCCTCGTTATACTTCATCACTATCTTAGTTCGCATATTCATATATATATTTTTTTTTTGCACCGAATGATTTTTTAAGTATTCCCAAGATTACAATCACTCAATTCTGTTTTTAATCTTTTTGTTTCTGACTAATTTAATGACATTTGAGTAATGAATGGAGTTCGGAAATTGTAATGGATTTATATATAAAAGCTACTTTATAAATTGTAAAGAGTTTATTAAAAATCTCAGCAAATAAAATATTGATTTAAAATACTTTTAAGTTAATAAATGCATCACGTTATAGAGAAAATACATTTCGTCATAAAAATTGTATATAGCTCTTCGTTTTAAGCCATAGAGATTACTTTATCTAACATAGTATTTAGTTTTGTCAAAATACTATTGTTGCCTACTGTACACACACGCTTGGCAGCCAGTTGCTAGGCCTGTTGTTAGCTATAGCCAGAGCTCAGCCAAAGTTAAACTTGGCCACTCTTCATCAAATGTTTATGCATATTTGATTTCAAGGCTAAATAACTTTTGACATATAACTGACAGAGCGCCAAAGAAGTCAGCCAAGTGACAAGCCAACTTGACACTCAGTTTTGGCCTGACTTTTAACAATAAACATGACATACTCGTATAATTATTTGGTGTGTAGGTGTATGTATTTATTATAGCCTTGTGCGTTTTGTTTTTCTAGAAAATATATTCGCAGAACTCTCTAATACTTTGCAGATTTGTGCCAAAAAAAAAAAAAAACAGTTTAAGTCAATTGTAGCTCTTGCGGAGACTGTACCACTAAAAAAAACAAATTCCACAAATTCGTAAGTACTTTTTCTTGAAGAGCTTAAGCCGTGTGCTTTGATGTAGCATTATTTCTTAATGTGCTTTCCAAGAGCCCGATAGCTCGTTATTCCAACATTCTTGTTTTTTCTTTCACTCTTAACTACTATTCTACGAAGAAATCTTCGTATGCTTTGTTGTAGCATTATTTCTTAATGTGTTTTCCAAGAGCCCGATAGCTCGTTAGTGTGTTGCAGTTGAGAGGAAGAAAACTTTACCAATAAAAGCCAATCATACTATAGTGTGAGCCATCTGTTGGTTAGGATATATCAAGCACTCATACTCAAAACTCAATTTTAGTCATGGATCGTTTAACAACCGAACAACGCGTAAAAGTGCTAAAAGCGTACTATGATAATAGTCGTTCTATAAAAAAAAACATAGTTGAGGCCAGTGCAACAATTGAAGCCCCAGACCACGAATAAAATGCAATTAACAAACAAATCAACAGATGGCCCACCCTATCATTCTAAAGTATATTCGTTTTAAGCGACTTAAAGCGCTTTCAAATTAAATCTTGTATTTAATACTAAACTTAATATTAATTTAACGAACACTAGCTACTGTGGCCATCGTTATTCCAACATTGTTGTCTTTACCTTAGCGCTTAAAATTAAAATTCTATGAATAAATCTTCGTATGTAAAAAATAATACACTTTTTTTTCTTGACCATTTTGGAGCGTTGTCAACACAGTCCGGACGCTCTTAGATAATTTTGTACCACTTGAATGCGTTTGCTTCTAATGAAGTCTCATCGTCATATGGTTTCTGCCACATCTTAGCAGTAGAAATTTCATGTAGGAAACAAAATTGATGAATCGTTGAAAATACGACACTATATAAATCTAAAGAAAATGACAAATGTCAGTTCTAAAGTTCGTACAATTTTAGCGTGAAATTTCTTAAAATTAATAAAGGATAAATTAGCTCGCTTAACTCTTACGAGGAGTTCCAGATTGCTCAAAAATTATTGTAGAATTTCCTTCAAATTTTCATAATAATCTTATAAAATGATTGCAAGTTTGGGTCCAATTGCTAAGTGAGTTCAGTAAAACCCTAAGAAAAGTCGAAACATTTTTAAAGGGTCTCTTTTTATATATCTCTTAGTTAGTTTTATTTTTACCCATAACTTTGGTCACATTTATGCGATGTTCATGAACAAAATATCGTTTGAAATCATCGTCATCATCATTTTCTGTTTCGCCCACTGAAGCATAGGGGCCTCACCGTAGGAAATAGAAGAATGTAAATAAATTATGGGCTTTGATCATTTCGAAAGCCTATAGCTGAGATTTTATAACTTTTTACTTAAAACATATGGTCCAATGAGACTAAAAAAAAAATAAAAAGTTTCTAGTACGTAAAATCATTTAAGGATTTTTCTATACTCAGCTAGCATCAACAATTGCACCAATCGACTAATCATAACATTCAAATTTCAGTTTCTAGTTCAAATTTACTTTTATGTCATAATAGTTTAAGTATTTCTTTGTTGGTTAACAGGTTTGATTTTCGTATATATGTAAACAAATATTTATTTAGTTATTTATAGGGTTGGGTATTTAATATGTGAATTACTTTTTTGAGGTTTAAAGCAGAGCAGTACAGGGCTCGATAGTGTAAGCTTCTCGGAAATTTGTTCAATACATACATATATAGCATTTTAAGTAATTGGCTGTTAACTGCAATTAAGTCGATGGCCAAAAAAATGCACCATTTAAAGGAGCTTTGTTATAAATTAATAAAAAAAAAAAACCAAAACGAAAACGAAAACCAACAAACAAAACATGATGAATAATTATGGCAACTTACATGAGCACTTCATTAAAAGGTGATTAAAATGCCTGTTGTTTTACTCTTATGCATGTATTTTTCTTTTTTATATATATATTGGCTTTAACACTAGAACGTTAAAAAATTGAACGTTTTGACCAGCCAGATGTTATTATTTATGATTTTGCCAGTATACAGGGACTTTAAGCCGATATGTTAAACGCAGCTATTTTATATGCAAAAATATTTTATTAAATTACATTTTTTTTTCACTGCACAATAAACGATATATGAGCATATAGTTAACGCGATAACAACAACAATAAAAAGCAGCCCGCGCGCTATATCATATGGGGTCAACAAGCCCGGCCCGGCCCGTACCGGTTGCCGTACCGAACCTAGCCAACATGTACGTTAACTTGCCAACAACAAGCGAGGCGAGAATATTTATTAAAGTACACAAACAACGTGTAAAAAGCAAACAAGGACGCTGTTTAAACACGCGCGCGTTTCCCAGTTTCTTGTAGGAATTTTTAAATTTGTAAATAATAAAGTCATAAACACACGCACGACGCGACGCCTTGACTTTTTAACGCTTTACAACACTTAAACGATCAGCCTAGGCGGGCTGTAGACTTTAACAATACTTTTTGATTTTAAGCAAAACACAATTTAATTAATTTTGTTTAATTTTTAATTTGTGTGCAATATTTGTATTTTACATAAAAAGCGACACTCGCACACACAATGAAGTTGTTCCGATTTTCGCTTGCTACTTCATATAATCTATTTTTTTTTTTATATTTCTTGCTGTGCTAAACCAACTGCTGCCTGCTGCGTTCGTTGTGCGTATCCTTGAGCACGTTGTTGCGCCACGTTCCGACACGAATACGAAACTGAGCTTAGCTGCTGGCAAAAACTAGCACGAACTGTCTGTCCTAAGGATATTTTGTTCGCTACTCGTGTGTCGTGTGCGCTCTCGCGAGGAAATTTTTAGTATGACGCTCGTGCTGCAGCTCGTGCTCGTTTTCACTCAATTACGAATGAAAGTAAAAATGTGACTTGAGCCGAACGCTCTCTTTGTTTATGTGTGTTTGAGTTTGTTGTGGGTTTAAATTGCATTGGCTTTGAGTACGCTTGAGGCCAGAAGTAGGCCTATCCAAGCACTTTTTATGTTAGACTCTTCTTCTCTGCTCCTGCTGTTGCTCCTGCTGCTGCAGAAATTGCTCTGTCAATAGCAAAGCCCTTGAGTCAATGCAAAATGCAAATACTTAGAATATCAGCTCAAGTAGTTTCAACTTAACTTAAAAGTCTTTGTGTTTACAACTAAAGCCATTGCAACTGCTCCTGACAGCGTAATCAGGCTTGAAACTTGAAGTGTGGCCAATAAACAACTGCAACTGGTTTGTCAATAAAGTTACAACTATGCTGCAACTTTAATACAAAATTACCATAAATTATTATTTTAAGCTATAAGAGCAACTTTCTCTCATATCTGCATATAACACGCACATTTTGCACGCATCAATTTAATATTTACTTAAAAGTTACATGCAAAAAAAAAAGCCGCCAGTGACACACTGAGACACATTTGCCTAGGCAAGAGAAAATTTCCCTTGCGCTTTTTCTGCTCTTTAATTGAAGCGCATGCTCCTTGAGCGCTTTCCAGTCAGCTCATAGGTAATATAAGAGATTTTAGGTACTTTTGCGCTTTATTCAGCGCTTTTTTGCCTAACGGCAATTTATCGTTTGCCATAACTTAATAGACTGTTAGAATTTATATTTAAAATTATGTATTATTTTAAAAGATCATCAAAGCACACAACTCTTGATTAATCAACATCCTTAAAGACGTAAAATGTTCGACAAAAATATGGTAGAAGTTCAGAGTAATTCTTATAAACTTAAACTGATAAGCTAATACACTTTAAAGACCGATCGGACCCAACCGATTTTGTTTAAATTTGGTACAGTAACTCTAAAAAATTTCCAAAACAACATTAAACTATAGCGTTGTCTTTTTTTTAATTGCTATATTATATCCATCCGGAAGCTGTATATAACGGCGATATAGAAATAATAAAATGAACTTGTTCCCGTCACACAATAGGGCGTTTATCAGACCTTTTGACCAACATTCGGTATTTTCAAATTCTGACAACCACAGCCAAATACAATAGGCTACGCAAACCCATTTTTGCCTTTATATACCTACTTTAAAAGAACACAAAACATTTCAAATTATTTTTGTTAAGGATTCCATGCATAATGCCATACTATGCTACAATAAAAGTATTTTGTAACATTACCAAGACAAACAATCATTCCCTAGCCGCTCAGAAATTTGTTACACGCTTAGACGTTTGCTTGCAATGAAAAATTATTTTTCATTGCATAGATGGCGCCAGTGGTCTTAAAAAATAGTCGTAAGGATTATAATTTTCAAAATAAAAATCTAGATAACAATATTAATATTTTGTTTTTATTATATAAAGCTATTGTTATTCACACCATGGTTCAAACAAATTTATATTAAATTTTCATGTTTATTTAAAAAACAAAAATAAAATTGCTACATAACTTTTAATTTCGATTTATAAAATAAAAATTGATTAATATTATATTATGAATATTATTCTCGAAAAAAAAGTGTATTCCTTCTAAGAAGTTTCCGCATCAATAAAATTTGGATTACAGGGTACTATCACACACTAAGTATTGTTTAGTGTGTAGCGATTTATTTTTGTGTCAATATTGGATTATAACCTTGTACTTATCGGTTGATTGCCAATAAATAAAAATATAAAATCAAAAAAAAAAAAAAACATTATTATTAATTCTTATGTAATGTAAAAATTGAAAACTTAAAACTTTTAAAAATCAAGTTGTTTCGTGATTTTTTACTGTTGATACTAAAAAAAAAATGTTCAATTGAAAAGATATTCAAACGAAAAGGATGGAATAAAGTATTCAATGTATTCAGATAAATAATCTAAGATTGCCGACGCATATTATGTTGAACAATAAGTTGGAATTACTTATCTGCTGCTTGATACATATTAAAATGTCAACCAACGACATTTTGAAATTTCAGGTACAGCGTCGGCATTTTGAAATCTGTTGTAATTTGTTGTAATTTAGATTTATTTGTGAACTTTTATGCAGAAAAGTAAAAAGCAATAATCGATATACAGGCTTGCTTAAGTCTATGGATAATCGATAAATTATATTGTATGATCGGTACACGATAATTTGTTTACATTTCAACAAAATCTTATTTTTTTTAGTTTTCTTCTCATATTTTCGTGGTATTTCCGATCATAGTAAAAAACATTGATTTTCACTCCATTCAAAAATTACTTCAGCTGTAAGAATAGAATTATTTGGCTTTGCAGTAAGAGTTGCTTATTAAGCTCGTCTTTTAAAGCTTGCACCAACAACATGAGCGAATCAATATTGAAACCGTTCTTATGATAAATTAAATTTGCAACCTGAAATTTATTTTTAAAGTATTGTTAGCTCCATCAGTAACGTAAGTAATTTTTTCTTAATTCTTTAATTAAATTAAATTTTTTTGTACACTATACACATCCGCAGTTTAGCCTCCGCCATTTTGTAATTTTGAAATTTTAATATCCGATTCGTGATTAGCAACCCTGAAAACCCGTATTTGCATACCCAACTCGAATTATAGGTAAAAAAAGTAATTTTTTATGTTTACGGCTGCCATTTTGTAATTTTGAAATTTCAATATCAGATTCGTGATTTGCGACCCCGAAAATCCATATTTGCATACCCAACTCGAATATAATATAAAACTAATAAATAATAAAATATGAACAAAAAAATGTTTTTTTAGCTTTTCAGCGGCCATCTTAGATCCTCCATTTTGAAATTTTTTAAAAATTATCAAGGTACTTATAATCAACTATATCAAAACTATCTTAATAACGTAAACCAGGGGTTGCATGCAATCAAGTTTTTCTGAGAATAAGATTGAAAATATTGATGAAGTTTTGGAGTAACTTTACTTTGGCGGCCATTGTAGCTCCGCCATTTTGAAATATTAAAAAACACCATACGGCTTTAAGTAGAAGAGAAGACGAAAATTTTAAGCTCAAAAACGTTGATTTATCTTAAAAATTCAAGCGTTTGGGTGGGGTGGCCGGTTTGGCAGAGAATGACCCATATAAATATAAATTTGTATTATTATAATGGTTCAAATATGTTTTTGTAGCTTATAACATTAGCTTAATAAAAGATTGTTGTTTTAATATTTGCGAAAACTTTAAATATATATTTTTTTTTTACAAAGCATGTTCGATGACAGCAAAAATTCGTTGTAAGCTTTAATTTTAGATACCTACATATATGTAAAAAAAAAATATAGTTTAAAAAAACTAAAAAAAAAACACGCTTTAATAGTAAACCGAACTAAAAAGTAGAAAATAATTTTGATGATTTGATTATTTCAGTAGTAGCTGTTTATAAAATTAAGGTCATTATGAAAATATAGTAAATTGCAACCCGCGCTTTGTTTACTACAATTGTATTATTTTATGAATAATTTAATTTCTAATTTAATCTTATGCCAAATTAATTAGTCGTAATTGATTGTCGGAATTTTCTATTGCTGTAATACAAACTCTTGATTCATCAAAATTATTTTCTACTTTGTAGTTCGGTTTACTATTAAAGTGTGTTTTTTTAGTTTTTTTAAACTATAATTTTTTATTTTAAGACTAAAAACAAACACGGATTTTTGTCAACAAGGCTACTAATTATTTTGAAAAACTTTGAAAAACATACTTTTAGTGTACATTTAATTTTTTAAATCCTGATGATCCTAAATAATTGTATTGTCATCAGTCCTTCATTTCAAGATGATCAGAAATTATTGAAAATTAAGCCGAATGATTTCGTTACATACATACAAGTCAAGCTAATAAAATCATGCTAAAAAACTTTGCTCTTAATTTAATAATAAATGTGAAACAAAATAGAACACATTTTGAGGGATTCCCAAAAACTTAAAAAAGTTGCAGTAAATTCAATCACAAACATTTTTATTTTAATTTATCATTGTTCGGGGAAAAAATATATTTTCCTTAAAAAAATATTGCTAAGTGAAGTTGGAAAGGAGCAGTAAAAAAGGACATTCCTAGACAGTATAGAATTCTTCGCATCACATAATCGAAAATTTGAAAGAAAACATTTTCTAAAATTTACGCTGCAGCGAATTAATCCTTTAACCCGAAAGACTCCGTATCTTTGGTAGTAAAGTATCTCGTAATGTGTTTTACTCGTTCTGCCTAAGGAAATTTTTAAATAACAAACCAATACAAAAGCTCTTTAGGGAAGTTAGACTTCAGTGTGATATTTATTAACTTTATGTAACTGTGAAGATTTATTTATTTATTTATTTCCATAAAAGCATTTTAGTAAATGTTTTTTGCAAATTTCGCGCTTCGCAAACACAAAATATTTCTACGGATTTTAAATAAATCTTGATTTTACTGTATCGGGTTCCCTTGAGGTCCCGCTTGAGACGTGGAAAGAGGACACGGTGCCAGATCTGTCTGTAGGCGGGTGAGGCAGCCCTGTGATTGGTCACGAACTCCCTTAGCAACAGCATGCAGTCTTGGAGCACACATCTTCGGTAATTTTTTGGACGCTATCGTATATAATCCATAACTTATACTCAATCAATTTGCTTACTTTTTCATCAATTAATGAAGTTGATAGGTAACTTTGGCGAGCTCTTGCCGCTTCGTCCCCCACCGCTGTTCCATGTTCGGTTGGGTCCTTAATCATTCCGAGGATCTCAATCGCCGTTTTTCCGAGTTTGACGCAGAATTCTACGGCGTAGCGCTGCTCGCAATTTTTCTCCATATTGGAACGAGACGAAACTTCTTAATAGAGCTGTACGGAAGTCAACGTCCTCACTTTGCTTGGCCGCAGGCGATTAATGAAAATGTCGGTCTCGTCGGATGGCTCCCCACTACCTCGAAATGCAGTACTACTACGATTTAATCAAGCCCGGTACAATATCAATTTTCATAAACGCATATAGGATATACTTAAAAGTTATTCAAGCAGAGTTTTTTAAGAATAAAAATAGTTATATTACTAACACGTAGGTCGTTCGCATCCATAGGTCTATAAATCAAGAAATGAAGATAATGTGTATTTCAATGTTTTGTCTTGCTTCCATATGCATCGGGAATTTCATATATATGTATATGCATAAGGGGAAAAAAAAATCCCAAAAATGTCTTTGTTGCTGCTTAGGTGTACGCGTCATTCCCAGTATTAAGGCTTATTCGTTTGTGGACTAGCCAGCTTACATTTTCATAATCTTCCAAATCTAGAGAGACATTCTCAAAGTGATGTATAGAGCTTGAAGTTATTTAAAGCTCAACTTACGCGATCGTGCTTTGTGGACAGCGGAGTACTTGGTGGCTGTTTGGCATTGGGTTTATTCTCCTTGGTCGTTTTATTGCCCTTCACCACTTTGATGTCCTTGCTGGCCTTGTCCTTGGTAGGATTTGTTTCTTCCGGCATTTTGGTAGCTTTTTTTTTCTTTTTGCTTTTGCTCAGTTGAGTATAACTTCCTTGCTTATAATTGAATTTATTATTTAGATTTAGATTTACGTTTGCTTTTATTTACATTTTTTGAAATTTATATATATATAGCCTGCTTGATGCCTAAAATTATGTGCATATCAGGTGAGAGAGAGAGAGATTGTCACAAAGGGCAGAGGTAATATGTTATATACCGGGGGACTTTTGGTGTGGCCTTCAGAACACAGACGACAGTCATACATTCGTCACATGCTCACATACATTATATATTATATATGCTATGTAGTACAATAATACATCATAAATGTCAGCGGCTGAAATTGCGCATAAAGCCATATAAATGAGTCTACTTTAAGGCGCACTATATTTATGTACTTTTGTGCCCCGAATAAGCGCGAAAATTGTCCAAGTTGTGTGAAAAATGTCGCGCCAAGCATTTGACAGAATGCTGCCTTGACTTGAGCTCTAGGATAGGCTGGTTGGTCTGGGTCTAATGATGACTTGCCATCGCCATTGCCAACTGACTGCTCTCTTTTTGTTTTTTTATAAATTAATTTGCATAAATTATGGCATATGGAGGAGCCTTTAGCTATTGCCTATTTAATGCGCGGCTTTTGCGTCCAAGATAGCACTATTTATCATTGCGAAGTAGCGCTTAAAAGAAGCGAATACGGATGTGACATTTTCTGTCTATATTAACGTATCTTTAACACACGCTTCAACTGCGACAGCAATCATTCATTCATACAGTCTTTCATTCATTCATTCATTCATTCATTTGCTCGTTCCAAGCTTCAACCAAGCATTCGTTCATTCGTGCAAACATTTCAACAGCTACACTCCACTTGTAATTTGCATTTTTTTCACGGGCATTGTCCGCCTTACGAAAAAAAAAAAACTCCGGCTGCCCCGGATTGCTGCTGCTCCCCACTCGTCGCAAAAAAAAAAAGTTGATTGTCTGCTAAAGAGCATAAAGTCGTAATGGAGTGAAGGCAAATAAACATAAAATCCCATAGAATTGCGGGTACAATAAAAAGAAGAAGTACTCGTAGCATCCAGCCCGGAAAAACTCACGTGTACGCGCAAATGTTACGCCAAATCACTTTATTTCACTTGTTTTCAATTTCCCAACCATTTGACGTTTTCGTATTTTTCTATTTTTACTTTTACTTTTATTTATTTTACTTGCGTTTACTACTATGTTGTATACATAGTGTCAGACCTCTTGGCACGTAGCGCCTTTCCACCTTTGAGCTGGTGCGAAGTAGGGAGCCACAGCTAATCAGTGACAGCTGCTCAACGTGACTGTTGTCAGGTGTCAGCTGACCTGAGTACATAGCTGTCAAATTTGATCTACTTTAGCTTGACTACAGCTTCAATTTTTCCTACAGTCAATGTCTTTGTCTGTCTGTCGTTCTGTCTCTCGATTTCCGCCGCAACAAACCCAAAAGCCGTCAAATAATTAAGTCATAAAATGTATGTGCGGCGGCTGTGTGTCTGTGTCCGTGGGTGAGGGTGAGGATGGAGAAGTCTGGCACACCCCTACAATAAAATTTTTTGGCTCGACGCTTTGACAATTAACCAAAACTATAAAATGTTTAAGTTTGAACACCTAAAAGCGCTTCCTGACGCAGCTCCGAAATCAACAATTTTGAATATGTAACAAGGAAAATACTTTAGACACCTTCATGACGAAGATTTGATACTCTTCCACAAAACACATTTTTTGTGTTTCATAATAAAATTATGTTAGACGTGAATTTTAACGCCATCTTGTGGTTAGTAACAGCAGTTTACTGTCGAAAATCGGTTCACACTTTTTTATTCGTTTTCACAGAAAAATGGCGTGCTAAAAAATTTCAGTCGGAGAAATTTTTTTCTATTGAATGGATTTTAAATAAAAAATTTAGATTTTTTTTTAGGTTATATCAAAGCCCAGGGCGCTATGGTTCTTACAGCGAATTCAGCGACTCAAAATATTTGTTATAAACATTGTATGTCCTCTAAACCTATCATCGCTGAATCTGAAACAAAAAAAAAAGCATGCAACATTTTCTTCTAATCCGATTGCGCAACAATGTTAGTTATATGTCTGTTTCCAAGGTCAAAAAAATCAAAACACGTCCGGGTTCTGAAATTCATAGTTTCTACATTTTATATGACGCTTTTTACTACTTCTTTTTTGTTCACATAATTTTTATATTTTCTATGCGTTCACTCATTACTTTCGTAGTCGATTAAGCCCCAACATTTTCGAAATAAATTCAAAGTTTTTTTTATAGATTTTTTTCAGAAAAATTCAAATTTTTTCGACAACGGAAATAAGTAGATAGAAAAAACAGCTTAAAATCAAAAAATATCGAAATTGGTTTCGTAATGTAAAATTTCAAAACCCGTCGTCCCGTAGAGAAAAATTTGTGCAACTAAATTTTCGGTTTTAGCCTGCGATTGTACTTCGTATGTGTATAAGAGATCTTGAGAATACCAAATTTTTCTAAGCTTTGTAACCTTGTGTAATTTTCTAGAAATTTTCAATCGAAAGTGAATTTTAATTTTCACAAAAAAGTTTGCTTGCTACAACTTAAAAAAAACAAACATTTTTGTCATTCCGAATGCGACATGCCGTTGTACACCAGGACAACTTTTTGAGATGACAAAAAACGTTAAACCCTCAACTTGTTTTGGATGTACGCAAACAAAGAACAGACATTTAGCAGGGTTACCCATCAATAACAAAAGTCTCTCATAGGAACCAATTTGAGCATTGTCTTGGCAAAGAATGGGTTCGTCCTTGGCGCTTTGTTTCAAGTCGAACACTTTTTGTTTTTGCAAACAAATGATTGTCTATCATTCTACGCCCTTGTCTAGTTTTTGCAGGCGACCATTTGCTTCAAAGCGCTCCATCCGGAAAAAGCTTTTGTGGAATTTGGCTTGTTTACGAATACCCACCGTTTGAACCGTTTATTGGTTCAAAGATGCAGTGGCAACTTTTTACGAATAAACAGACCATATTTTGCTTGGAAGTAAGTTGCTCGGAACAAAAAATGTTCTTGGATTTGGTTTGTTTCTAAAGATCCACAAACTTTACAGTTACCAGATTTGATCTGACGAGAAGAGACTTTTTAAGAATTATCAGAAGCATACCTCGAATTAAAAGAAAAAAAAGAACCTGATTACTACTACTACTGTTGTCCTCTTCTCCTCGTGGAGCATACCTGATTAGAGTGGAGCTTATTCTTCAACAGCTTTTTCTACTGTAACTTCTTCATTTCTGCTTAAATTTTTCAAGCAGTTTCCATTTTCACTTTTTGGTGATATTAAATGAAATACATAAATTTGGTAGACTTAAAGGACTTTAAATTATTATGGAAACTTGTGAGGGTCTTATTATTCCCAAGCGTCTACAAGCGCATCAACACAATCGAACTAAAGTCTCTTTATTTTTTTAAATATTATACAATATTTTCACGTTTTTTTATCCTTAAATTAAACAAAAATGGAAAGTAAATAAAATTTTAATTTTAGGATTACAAGTTTGAACAAAAAAGCAAAATGTCTTTTTCTGTTGCAGTGTTGCAAAATGCACTTTGTGTTGCATGTTTAACAAATTTTTTAATCAGCTTTTCAAGTTAATTAATTACAAACATTTAGAGAAATTTATTGCTTATCACAAATAAATCACCTTTTATTATAATTGAATATATGATGGACAATATTTTAATCACTTTGATAATGTTCAGTCACACTTAAAAAATATTTTGCATAAATAAATTCAAATTAGCGATAAAATCAAATAAACTGCAAATGTTGCACGAATTATGTGCATATATGAAAATTTAATTGTAATTTTTAATAAGTAGAAAAGACGCTAATTTTCAATAAAAATGCATACTAAGTTTAACTGTTTCTTTACGCTGGTCTTTGAACATTATAAATTTTTCTTTTAAACTACAAAAATTTGTTTATAACTTTAACTTGTTACTTTGCAAATATTGATTTTTTATGGGGCCCTGAGAGTTTGAGTGGTTTATGATAAACTAGATACCTGCATATGCAATAGTTTTTCGAATTTAAGGTCTTAACCCTTGAGGCAAAGAGGATGGTTTTATATTTGATGTATGTTTATCTGTTCGCTCTTAATTTCTAAACCGCTTATAGTAATTTGACATATGAGGGATCTTTGGAAGCGCCTTGATCGTCTGCTAGTTATAGGCTATGACGTCGCTTTAAATAGAAAATGGCACCATCATGAATTGAAAAATGCTGTAAGCGACGCTAATAATGATCCGTAGGCTTCAATTGTTGCATCATTTGAATCTAGTAAGCGTGTTCTCGGCGACTCGTTGACACTGGCCTAAACTATGTTTTTTTCACAGAACGACCATTTCCATAATAACGATCCAGAACTAAAATTGAGTAGTTTTGAACTTGACATATATCGAAGAGCATCCACTTTGGACAGATATGTTCCGAGTTATGAGTGCTCAACAACCAAACCAAAAGATGGCCCACCCTATACAAATACCTTTCTCGAACTTATTTTAATACCTATACTTAAATCACATTTATAATGATGCTCAAAGTATGTCGTGATCATATGCCATAAAACATTACACCTAAATCTTAAGGATAAGCTGCTATGAAAGAAAATATATTATGAAGGGCAATTATCTAACTAAATTTCTAAAAGATTACGTTAACACAAGCTTTTTTTAAATCGAATTAAATTCTGTGACCATTTTGTTTTCTAGACCGTGTTATTGTAAAACCGTTTAAAAAAGGACCGTGTAAAAACAGAATTGGGTGAACATTCTAAAAGGTAAGTAATCATACCTTTAGGGTAGTAGAAAACTTCTGGTCTCCTCGGATCCTGTCGCGCCCAATCTTTGTCTTGCATCGCTTTACCGGCATCCATGAAATGGTCTGTAAGATAAGTGATTACAAAATGGAGTTATTCACTTTGAAAAAACTTTTACATTTTCACAAATTATCACATAATTCAATCGGAATCAAATTAACTCAAACTGAATATATAACAAGTCAACCGCAGAATTATTTTCTTCCAACAAAATCACGGGATAGTAAAATCACATAAGCCAGCCCATAAAAACTTTATCCCTTTTATACGCTTAACTTTCCGAAATCAAAAAGGTTTGAAAGTAGAACGCTTTAACAGCTCTGAAACTCTTCAAAACTAATCTTGAAGCATATTATAATGAGTACCTGTAAATGCTGTCCTGCCCGTATGTTGGCTTGTGTGGGTACAGCAAACATTTTTTTCTGGTGTAAACCGAAATTTTTCAAATACTAAAATTATACTATTTTGTGTTTTTCAGTTTTTAAATTTTTTCTTGGAATTTTAGTTGTATGGGACTGCCGAGAAGAACAACAAAAAAGTTCCCAAAAAAATGGCAGGCTTCGTTCCCGAGTTATAGAATGAGAAACATATTACGCGACTTTTTTGTATATATAGAGTTTTCCGATGTAAGACTCTTCCAAAAGCTTATAATGTATCTGCCTTAAACGATTTTAGATACTCATTTCACTGCCACTCTAGATACAAACAAATCGATTCAAACAAACTCCGTTGAGTTATTTTCAAAAAGGGCTTAGAATTAGTCGAAAAAAAAAAAATGAAATTGTTACACGTATTAAACATTCCTTTGCACAAAGAATTTGCAGGATACGCTTTGGTTGCCTAAGTGAGTTACCAACTTTTTGAAAAACTTACCATACTGTGTGCTACCTGAAGAGTATGAAAAAAGTGGAACTGTTTCCCACATATGCGGCAACCAAGGGCGCCGGCTTGGAGCGAAGCACACACACACACACACATACACCACGCACACACACACATTTAAGCCAATTAGCATTTATGTGCGACGTTGGCAGCGAGGACGACGGAAAAAGCACAAAACGCGTTACATTTTCATCAAACGCACGACACTTTGTTTTAATTTCAGCAACCACACGCTACACACACATATACATATAGACGCATACTTACATAGCGCCCACACACAGATACTCACAAACATACACACACTGAACTAACGCCACAGCAAAACATACCAAGAACGAACCAACACACTGACTGCTTTGGTTTGGTTTTCCGTCACGGACTCGAAACATTTACAAATTTCTATTTGTTTGTTTGTCGCCTGTTGTTGCCCCCCAACCACTGCAGCGACGTTTGTAACAACCCCCCTGCCTGCTCAAGCCTAAGCCTCTGCCAAAGCCGCTATTCCCACGGGCCTATGCACGGTATATTACATTGTTTTGGGCAATTCACTTTTACTGTGATTAATTTAAATGTCTCTCCCCGCACACCATCCATCCAACCCGCACCCTGTTTTTATGCTTTTTTATGAACCAGTTTCATAGTAACGAAATAGAAATCCGGGAGCAGGCACGGCGACCGTCTTTTATTTATGCGCACATACGAGTATTACGTGCCGTGTGTGGCTTTCATAAATACGCCTCGAACCCCCAAAAGTCGAATGTTGGCATTTTAAATCGAAGCAGACATACTAGATATGACTAATACAATTAGCGGGGAAGACAACGCCTAGATCCTTAATATATGCTAATGATGAGCAAGAGCGAACTGTGACTGCTGGGAGGCTTTGGGAAGGGCATTGCTAAAATGTAAAGACATTAACAGTCTGATTTATGTTGAAAAATTGATATATAGTACCAACCTATATACATATCCACTTGATGATTTTCGTTAAACGTTGGAGCACTTGAAATACTTTGGGACCGCTGAAGTTATTGTACTTTATTAGCTTACCTCCACATAACACTTTGCGACGGCATATTTCCATATTTTAGAGAAATTCGTGAAATTTTTCCCAAGTATCCTGAGCTAGGTCTCTTGGTGGAACGATAATCGATATAAACTATGGCATGGACATCTCAAATAAATATTGCCAATGACTTTTGGACTAACAGGCCCGTCTTGGTCTGCTTTGGTGCCGATTTCTGCTCTAACGGTTCCTTGGGCTCCAACATGGGGATGGAACCAACATTTATAGACAGTTTCAAAGCGATCTTAATTTTTCCTTTAAACAACGTCAAAAATAATTTTGATATTCTCCATTGGAACAAAGTTATGCTAGATTTTATGCAATCATGAGGCGTGACAGACCAAATGTTCTTTACACTAAAACTAGGGGGCTCTGCCACCTGTGTTGTTCCCACTTCAACTTGATAAAAATATATATTCTCGTTTCCTCACATTAAGATAGGGGATCTGATGCTTATTTTTCTTACATTCCAAAAAAAAGCGTATGTACCAAGTTTTAGATTGATTGAGTTGTAAGTTGATTTGATAAAAAAAAAGAAACTATCCCAAATCCTTCCCTACCTCTAGCTTCAGGGCTAGTCGATGGCATATAAATTTTGGCAATGCTTATAGCATGCAAATGAAACATGTTTCCATTAAATTACAAAATATGTAACAAGTTGAAGGTCGATTTCATGAAAAAAAATAATCCATATCTTAGTGTACACATAAGCCATAAAATAAAAATCAACCTTCACTAAATATAAATAAAAGATAGATAAGTTGACATTTTTACAAAACATGTCTATATGTCCTTAAAGCACTTCCCTTGAATCCTCAGCTGTTCAATGTGATGAATGGGGTCAAACAATTACTTTCTTTTGCGAAATATGGGTGCACTGTCATAATGTCAATAATGTTCAAGAAAATAATCCAATCATTACAACTGCCAAATTTTATTTTATCTGATCTTTTTTGGGTTAACAAATCGTAGATATTTATTATTGATTGGGTCAAGAATTTTTATGGATTATTAATTATTAATTCAAACTGATCAAAGAACTCTATAAAAAGTAGTTCCAAACTTCACAATGTACAAATAGATCTTGATTTACAAAATTCTCATTAAACAAAATTTTTTTCAAAATTATTTAACAAATTTATAAAAAATGGTCTGCCGCCATTACTATGCTCCATGTGTCCCCTGCTGGCAGCCCAGATGCATCTCGTTCCAGGACCCAATAACACCAGCCGTTGTGGAGTCTTGTAAATTCAGCAAACAGCGCACTCGCGACATTATCCAGGCACTAAGCGCACTGTTTAGATGTTCTCCTTATGTTCTAATAAATATATTCTTCAAATTGGCGTATCTAGAGAACTTGCCAATCACTCGGTATCCACGCGAACGCATCTGGTCCGTGATGGCTAATGTGAAGGCGCCTTATAGCGAGAAACATGATCTTGAAATCTATGACAGCATGTACGATCGTTGTGGCAATGAAATTAATCCACTTGATCCCGATAACATATTAAAAATCGTGCGTATGATGTTTTTGGGTAAAGTGCTGACAATTGAACAGAGAAACTATCTTGGGAACATGCTGCAACGTTTGAACCAGCGAAACATATATCAAGTGAAATTAAAGCCTCTGTTAAAGTATATGGCCTATATTGACAAACAGGAACTGGCCTGCCATATTATAAATGAAAATTATTGTGCCGGCAATCTGTCCAATGGACTCAAATACAGACATCTATGCGACGCCAATGGAGACGTTTTTGAAAATGTACCCGAGCCTGTGCCGTCTCCCGTAGGCATAAAAGACAAAAAGAAGCCAAAAAAACCAAAGCCCCAGCAGAAGCCAAAGGTCTTCTGTACACTACGGCCTCATAATGTGAATGGTGAGCTACATGCAATCGTAGTACCGCGCGCATCCATTAACCGACGCGCCAAAAGCAGCACCTTTGGCTCCATGACAGCGGAGACCTGGGCGGCGCGACACTTGAATATGGGTAAAACCCACGATTATCGTTACAGCGCAGAAAACCCACGATCCACAACCTGGAGCTACAAATTCAGATCTATACCACCCAGCGACAAATATTGGCGCACGAGTCCTGATAATTTGGTTGGATTGAAATTAAAAGGTATTACTGTGAAGGATAATAATCGCAATAAGTAAATTTGTTAAAAATTTTACTTTGGGCAATTACCTATATATTACCGGCATCTAAATTTTAAAACAAAATTATATGTTTTTCTGCGTTGAATAAAAAATAATAAGGATAGGCAATAAGTCCAAGATTCAGAGAACTTTATTAATGCTTGGTGCTTTAATTTAACTAACATTAGCTGAAATTTATTGATGAGCCTACTTGTTAGGGGATCATTCATAAACTACGTGACGCTCCAGGGGGGGTCTGGCAAAGCGTCACGATCATATGGAAAACCTTCAAAAATATTCAGCAACACCCTAAATGGCATAAATTCCAACATCAAGTACCTAAAACTCAATCTTATCACTAAACAGACAGACAACTTTATGTACTACTTTATAAAGGGTCATCAATCTTGAACCGGTGAATTGGCCACCAAGATCGTGTGATATCACACCGTTAGACTTTATTCTTTATGGCTACGTGAAGTTTAATGTGTTTGTGGATAATCGAGCTACGATTGAAGCATTAGTGGCCAACATTACCCGTGTTATTCGCGAGATACCGCCGATTATGCTCGAACGCGTTATCAAAAATTTTAACCTCTGCTTGGAGGAGCTACGGCGTAGTTGCGGCCAACATTTGAAAGGGATTATTATTTAAAAAGTGAATGGCAAGAGCAGTTCTTTCTATTGATAATAAAGATTTTCCGATTCATTTGAAATTTTTGTATTTTTTTTTTAATCTAAAAAAAAAACCTCAAGATTGATGACCCTTTCTTAAAACAAACTTTACAGATTTAAAATGCTTTTTTGACATCGGGTCAACTCGTCCGATATGCCAAATTCATAGCTTTTTACCCACGCTGTCATGTTTGCCCTATTTCAAACTTATGTAAACAGATTAGACCAAATTAAAATGACAACACTTCGAGTAACAAGGCACTCGACTCACCCATGCACATGCCAACCTGTCCTACCCGTCAATCAGACACAGATTCATGGCATATTACAATAACCCAAATATTCGTTCTATTATCCTCTGCTAAAATCTTGGAAAATCAAGAAAAAAAAAAAACAATTACAAATCATAATCCTATAGACATCCTAGCAACAGCCAACAAAGAAAATATTAACGCAATATTCACCTTTATAAAAGAGTTGCATGTTTTTCGACACCAGAAGTGTCTGCTGAAGCCTAAAAAAAGGATTAACCCACTTCTGGCTGGAGAATGCATTTAAAAAAAAAAACAAAATTCGTTGGCTTTATCTTCGGAATGAATTTTTAGTCCGCAAATATATAAGTCAACCCTCGTATTGTTTATTCACTTACACTTGCACAGTAGTTGACATTCCAAAGGAGTCAACATTTGCAATTTGCACTTTTTACCAATTGATGAACTTTTGTACATATGTACATGTGACTATAAGCAACACTATATACATTTTAAAACTATTTATTATCATTTCTTTCTCTTTACTAAACACACACACAAAAAATAAGAAGAAATAAAATGCACTTGCTTTTTTAAGACTCCGGCGGCTAGCGCTCCACTGACACATAATTATTAAAAAAATATTTAAGCCAGCTTATTTACTATTTGCACTATACGCTTTAAATTTTTTTAATTACATATAAAACATTAAATACACTTTTTATAATTGTACACTTGTTGCAACGCTTAAATTAACTAATATCAATTTTTTTAGGCGGCTTACAAATACATATTAGGCACGCTTTTTTTTCCGACTCTCTTTTATTGCATTGCCAGACAGTTGCCATAGAAGCAAATCATATTTTTAGTGTAACCTCAGCGTCTGGCAGCTCTGTCTCTAACGGCTAAAATGTAGTAAGAGAGAGAAACAAAAAAAAAGGGCGCCGAATATAGTTCAGGCCATGGTAGAATAAACAAGGTAAGCTATTCACTCCACTGAAACCTTATTTTTAGTCTGAGTGATAAAGTGAGAGAGCGAAAAAGTGGGAGAGCGAAAAGCAAACCACCCCCATTGCTGTTGTTTTGCGTAGACAAGCATATTTAAAAATTTTTTTTGTGCAAATGCTTGCAGCTACAGTGGCTTTCTCGTGTAAAACAGCAACGAAACTAAAAATAAGGTTTGTGTCGCGAAAAATTTTCGGGAATAGCTTACCTTGTTTATTCTACCATGGTTCAGGCCATGGTGTAATAAAAAGGTGATGTCGTCCTAACGCTCACTCTCTTGTTGGGGTCCTTATCGTCAGTGCAAAGTTTGCTGTCAACGAGTAAGGTTGGTCGCCGACCAAAATTTTTTGTAGCGTTTTGCTTACCAAAAATATATATCTATCTCATTCACATTCACCAAGCAATGCCACGAGAGCTTTCCTAACACAAATGCTTTTGATCTCTCACTCGCACTAACACGCTACAAACAATAAGGGTCAGCTTTTACGAACGACACCACCTTCTATTATTCCACCATGGTTCAGGCATACCGACTAAAAATTGTTTAAATGTGTTAAACCAGTTTGTTTAATTAATAGGGTGGCCATTTTTGCAACATCTCACGATTTCAATAACACAACCCCCTAAAAAGTTTCCTTTTTACCTGCATATAGCGCCTGTAAAATTTAAAGGCGATCCGAATGTATTTGATGGGCGCGGGAATAGGTCAAAGGTCATAAAAAAGTTTCATATGAATGCATAAATAGCGACCAAACCGTAAGTTTGACAAAAACATGTTCCAAATATAATCAATGGGTAATTCATTTATCTACAGTCCAGTAAAAAAATTATCGAAAACACCTAAGTATAACCAGAGATATTTGCTGTTAAGTAGAGCGACTTTTTTTTTTTTTTCTAATTTCGAAAAATGTTTTTTTCAAAATATCTCGAAACCTGTTTCATGAAAAAAAATTTGTTACTGCATTTTCGGTTTTAGCATGTCATTTTACTACAGAAACGACTAAAACATGTTAAGGATACAAAAATTTTTTTTTATTTGTAAACTGGTGTAATTAGTCAATTTAATCAATTTTAGAGCTTACCAAATTTATTCAGGGCGACTCAATATTTTTTTTAAATTATGTTTTGATAGATATGAGACCTTTTGAACCATAATTTGTTTGATTGGAAACAAGATTTTAAAGTTTATGTACAACAATACAGTCAAAAACGGAAAAAGTTAAAGTTATCACCTTTGACCTATTCCCGCGATCATCAAATACATTCGGATCGTTTTTAAATTTTACAGGCTCTATATGCAGGTAAAAAGGAAACTTTTTAGGGGGTGGCGGTTTTGATATCGACGGTTTAAAAATCCTCCATACGATAGTTGGACAGTACGCGCAATTGTTAAAGTAGTTACTTAAAGAAAATTAATTGATTGCGTATAAAAGTTGGCAATGAAATGTGTGAAAACGCAGGGTATGAAAAGGTGAACGGGCTGCTATATGAAAATGTTTGTGGTTTTTTTTTTTTATGTGCAGTGAGTGCTTCAAGTGCAAGCGTGTGTGTGAGTTTGTATATGAAAAGCCTAGCTTCCTTTCGGTTTATATTTCTATTGTCTATTAAAGGCAATGAATGTAATAAATATATATAATAAAAATGTCTTTGTTTTTGTTTTTTTTATATGCAATGAGAGTAATAGGTGCAAGTATGTGTGTGTGTGTGTTTGTGTGTATGTACACAGTAAAAATTGCTCTCTTTGCTTTCTTTTTAATAATATTTTACTATTGTCCACTGAAGCCAAAAAGCGCCAAAAACGACGTGACAAGTCCGCGTTTTTAATTTTTTCCTTTTTACAGATAAATTAGTCCATCCTTCTTTTGTGTGTCTTTTTTAAGTATTTTCAGTGCGTTGTTTATTATTTGGCATTGTGAGCAAAAGAATCTCGATAATACTTAAATAATATTAATTTTGATTGTGTTATTGAACGTAAATTAATCAAAAAAATTAAATAAATAAATGTTGAATAAATAAAGCAGTTATGTTGGCATATTTCTTCACATACATAATACATAGTACATAATATGGTTAATACAAATTTTATGTAAACAGTTTTTTGTAACAAATAAATTTGTTTGCCGTCGCAGATTTTTATGAGGCAACTGGAAAATTTTATTTAATTTTTTGTTAAAGTTAAACCATAAGATATTTATTAAAATAACATAATTTAAGGCATAAAAATTTAAATATTATTTGCTGAACAAGATTAAAATTTAATTTTTTCTTAGTCGACATCGCTTAAACTCTGCTACCAAATATTTTACTATTGTTAATGAAGGAACCGAAGCACCTAGCTTTAATATTCGTTACCTGGCTTTTGGGACGGCGGTCGCAACTCAGCCTAGAAAATAAAATAAGGCTTTACAAGGTAGTCCTTAAGTACCTCAAACATCGAAATCCTTTAAAGATATCAATCTTTAACTCTAAGAAATATTGCAAGCGCTTCTTGGTATGTAACCAACGAAGTAATACACAAAGACTTGAATGTTACTTACGTCAAAGATGAAATAAGCAAAACATCGCGTAGATACTTAGAGAGACTATCTAATCATGAAAACGTACTTGCGATTAACCTACTAGACAATAGAATGGACTTTAGATGTCTGAAAAGATTTCACATTATGGACCTTCCAGATCGATTTGTAAAATACTAACCTTTATTACTACTAACCGATTAATATTATTTTTATTGGGATTCGATTAAAATAAACTCGAATTTGGTAAAAAATATCCGACCATCGGAACACTAAAATAGCTATCGACTCACGTAAATACATACATACTCTTCTTTTTGACCAAAAAAAATGTATATAATGGAAATATGCTAAAAGGTTAAAAATTCTCTCACCTGGATTTAGTTCAAATTTGAACTATATATTTCTGTCCTTTCTAATGCAAAAAAAAATTTTTCCAAAAGAAAATTTTTCAAATTGTATATTGTATGTTCTCTTAAATAAAATTCATATCGTATCACTTCAGTACGTTTTTGACCAACTATATCAAATTTTAACCTAGATTAAGTCTTAAAAGGTGATAGAGTAAAGATAAGAGCAAGGCTTGTTTAGCAAATCAATCGCATCAAATAATTATATCCTTCATTGTGATTACGAGTGGATAGCAAAATGCAAGAGTGTTTTGGATCTACAATTCTGAAGCCTCTGCGGCTACTTAATGGGAATCTTCCATGCTGAGTTTATTAGTAACGAAGATCCAATCGAAATATTATATCTTTCTGGTGATTTTCGCTTTACCCTTCCAAACGTCACTCTTATCAAATAATTATCTATTGCTCGATATTTTCGCCCTTAGCTACTGGTAATAAATAAATGAATCGCATTTGGACATTTGAGTGGAGCAGAGAATAATTTTCTCACCTGAAGTGTAAACACACACATTGATGCACGGATGGGCAGATACTCTTGGCCATACATACATATGAGTGCGTGCTGCATAAATGTGCGTGTAACAAAATATATGATCATGCATCATAATCCAAAAACCAAGCACACACTTTCACAATGGTGAAAGAAGCAACAACACCCACACACACACAGAGTTGCTTAGGCACACACAGATACACATCAGCTGTTTTGTAATTAATTACTTCACACATTGACGCCGGCCAACGTTGGGCACTGCACCCTTTACAGACACCGACACATACATGAAAACATACTTAAGTACGCAATGTGTGTATAATGCCTAAGTCGATATCCTTTGGTGTTTACGGTGGTTAAATGCCACCGTTTAGTCCTTTTGGGTGCATTGCAAAAATACTCACGAGTTGAGAACTTCGGCGTCGCTCACGAACTAAAGTCAACTGTCACCGCTGTACTACCTTTTACACTGTTTCGTATTTTTATGTCTGTTAGCCAAAGGCGGATCAAGTTAAGTTGAAAAGCGATAAAAAAACATTTATTTTCATGAACTATGGTTTCCTTTTATTAGTTCTTTTGGTTTTACCAAATTCAGTTGATATACTGCGTCCATCTTCTTCCTGAATAAATTCCGCTAAGTAAATTGTGAGTCCATATATTTTGAAAGTGATAATATTATCGTCCCGAAGGGAGAATATTGTCAGAAGAACAGCTAACGAAAATTTAAATTACAACATGGTATATAAGTTTTAAATCGGAGATATTTAACTCATTGCATGTATTTTATAAAATCAATCCTGGAGCCCTAGCTGAAATTTAAAATTTTAATCTGAAGTTGTTTTTTTTATATTTTTTAGTCTAAAATCACAGTTAATATGAAAACTTCAGCTCTCGCAATTTTTTTATGGTCAAACGCCCTTTATGCCCTTTTTGGCGTTACGTTACATTTCTACAGACAAAATTTGTATAAACTTCTTTGATATATAGCAATTAAATAACGCAGTATACAGTACAAAATTTGACAATAGGCTGTACTGATGGAAAGATATATGTAAGAATAGAAGTTAATTTTGATTTGTATTTCAAAAATCGCAAATTTTTACGAGTTGGGGAAGAGTTTTTGTAAAAAACCTTTGGATTACGATTTAAAATAATGTAAGTTAATTTGACTATCAAATTTTAAAAATTTCTTCTATTTTTTTGTTTTTTATTGGCTTAATATTTGGCGTCACGTTACTTAAATTTCTATTGTACATTTTTTGTAATAATTAGCCCTATATTTAAAGGGCAGAAGGAGGCATGGAAGACCCCGTAAAGTATATATATTCTTGATCAAGATCAACCGCCAAGTCGAGCTGGCTATGTCTACCTGTGCGTATGAACAAAAGGATCCTAGAGACTATACAAACTATAGAGCTCAATAATTGTTGATGAGCATAATTGTTAGGCAGATGAAGTTTTTAAATTTTTGTTGATATCTTGCAACGTTCCAACGTAGTAAAATTTCGAAGTTACATCCATACAGAAAAAATAGCGTATATGTTTTTTAACCAAACAAAAACTTCAAAAGTTAAAATGTGTTTAAATAATATCAAAAAAAAAACTATATTTAAGACAATTTTTAAAACTTTCACTAAAATCGTTTCATCAAATAACATATCTGCGATACAAACTGATCGAAAATAGCGAAAAAATTGTTCAATACACTTTAAAACTTCAACATCCAATTCATAGCAAAATATAATTTCTTAACAATTTTAACGAAATGATCATTAAAGTCATTGATTAAACTTTTTTTTTAAAACAGATAGCAATTAATTGCATTTATGTAGCACATATTTTTTTTCAGTAACATTCACGTGTATTTCTTCTAAAGCCTTTCATTCTTAAACCATATGACGAAAATTTTAGCAACTTTAAACTTTACTTTTGAAATATTTAAAAAAATTTTAAAAAAATTCTGAAAAATTATAAAGCTATCGTATTTTATAATTATCAAGCTACATGATTGCGTTTTTAGTTACCACCGTTATCAAGAAATTTTTTGTCAATAAAACACATCTACTTTAGGGTTCAGCTGGTCCAAAGCACAATCTTTCGAAATCGCTCTAATATAAACACAATTCACATTTAATATAAACATATATTATATATACCTTCAACTTTATTTTCCATATTTTAGAAAATTGGCTTTCTGCCAAAAAATTTTGATGACCAGCATGCACGCAATGGACATTTCATCTCCAAGAATTTCCTGTAGGCACTAGTTCTTCTTAGTCCAGTCGCGGACTAGTCCATCGTACTGAATGGCACGTACCCCAAATCAGTATCACTGTAAGTGAGGCGTATGTAAAGTACAGATTGTTGCTGCCCGTGCTAACTAATATTGTTACCAGCTTTTTGGGATAGTTAGCTGCATGTTTGGTTAGCTTCTGCCACTTTACTTCCCTTCCATTCCCTGACCCTCTCCCTCTATTAAAGTAGTTATTGTTGTTTTCGGCGCTGCTGCTGCGTTCTTCATATCGTAAATTATGTGTCATTTATGTGGCATCGGCTTGAAATGGAAATTTGCCCCATTTGCTGGTCTACACACACACACACAGAGTCCAGATATATATGTTTACACATATTTACTGTTGTCCTAGAAGGCAGTGGCCCAATTGAGTATTCATATGGCTGAGAAGCTCGTTGCTTGGCATTGATTTATGAAAGCAAGTAAATTTATCTAAAAATTAAATGAAACGTTAAGCACGACACAAGAGTAAACATGCTTTGTAATGATCATAATCATTTTAACATCATCATTATGCAGTAACCCAGAAAATTAATCGAAGTGCTGAAATTACTACCATATGAGAATCAGAGCCCAAAAGATCATTCAACTCAAACACTTGGGCTCTCAAAATATGACAGCTACTATTAAACTTCTAAAACCTGACTTCCAACAAATTCTCCACCTGCTGAAATAGAATAAGAACCCGAAATAGAAGTACAACTAAAATTACGCAGAGCACTGCAAATTAATACTAAGTTCTCGACTGCAGGTTGCATCATTCACCTCGCCTTTAGGGACTACGATAAAATTCTAGAAATTATTTTATGGCCCAGAAAGTTGGTGGACCAAAACTTAAGAGCTTAGTTGAAAGATGTCCTGATTAACCGGTACCATAAAAACTTTATATTTATATATACATATAGAGGTAAACAAGGTCACAGGGACATCATGCATATTATATGTTTACAGTGTTACTTAAATTTTTCTTGACTCATATGCTGAACAATATATTTTTTCTTTTAAGTATTTATTAATATGTTATTATTATTGATATGTTATTAGTTATATAGTATTTACAAGTGTACCTTTAAAAATACATGTGTTTTAAAATATATCCAGTTCTATACTATTTTATATAATGCCCGAAATAATTAACAAATAGATCTCCCCAAACAGATCGCAAGGGCGAAGTCGTTTTAAGCGTATTCTTACCTGATATCCAGTATGATTATGCAATGCATGAAGAGCTTTAAAGACGCCTTGGAGACACCTAGGATAGGAAACCTGGGTCTAAAACATGCAAAAAAAGCTTGCTTAATATCAAAAAATTCTAATATGCCGACTTGCACCATTGGGTGGTAGTTGATAGTTGGAAGGATAGTTGACGCGTTTGCTAAAGCCAAAATACTTCAAAGAGCAATCTTTCCAGAAGTTTTGAAAATGAAATTTCTTCGATTTGCACTGAATTTAGATTTCAACGCGACTGACACGAATCTGTGCTTATTTTTGCTGCAGGCCTTCTGGCTTAGAAACTATGGGCATTTAAAGTTGCGAAAAAGTGATCGCGCTTATTTTCGGTCTATCTCTTCTAGTTTAGGAGTTATGGCCATATAAAAAATCAAAAAAGTTATTTCACACTTTTGTTCTCTTTTTTGCTTAAATTTAGTATAATTTCTGAAAATATACTCAACTTGGAGATGCTGCAGCAACTAAACTATTCTTTCGCATTGTTATTATACAATCATGCTTCAGAGAGAGCATGCAAAACATTTTAGTAGTTTAATTATGAGCTCTAATTAGGATTATTTTAAATGCTGTCTCAAATGCAGAGAGAAAAAAGAAGCAGAAATAAAATGAAAAATTAACATTGTGAAGAGAGGGTAGAGAGAGTTAATCAAGCAGGAAGTTGTCTTATTACAGTGTAGCAACAACAACAAAGGCTAAACGCAGCAGAGTGTCACATTTCAAATGGTGTGTTATATGTGTATTACGCATACGCCATGTAGTGCACTTCAACTGGCTTACTACATATATATGACTGATTTAATGCAATGGAAAAACGCTTGTGGACTTTGGTATTTTGACCTGTCTCGTTTTGGCCCGCAAGGCAAACGCAATAGTTGCACTTTTTGAAAGCTTGTGAAATTTCTAATTAAACTTTCATGTGGTCGCTCAGTACGTAACCCCAAAAAGTTGAACATTTGATTATGTTGCTGACCAGTGAGCGCAATCATGTGCAACAGCCACAGCCACAACATGGCCATGCCAACAGCAATAGCAACATCAATTCCTACTACTTCCTCTACAGAGTCATGTACAATTAACAGGCACATAATTGCAATAGAGAGTGTGAGCTGGCCAAAAAACAAATTGTTGGCTTAAACTCAAAAGCGGCAGCAATTTATGCACAGAAAATATACCCAACAAAAACAACACAAAAAAACAACAAAAGTGAAAAAAGTAAATACAAAACGTTTCGAGGAATGTGCATATGAGCATGAAATGTTGCGAAATTTCTACAGTGTTCGAAAAGGTCTATTTAGCTATAATAAAAATATTAATTGAGGACTTAGGCAACAACAAAATACACAGGGTTGAGTTTCGATATTTCGCAGAGTTTTCTATGCCACGTTTTTTTTCAAGTCGAGTTAGCAAGATATTATTTAATAAAAAAAATAAATTTTTGCGCCAAAAAAATTAAGTTAATTCCAGCCGGATCGACAATTTCGACCACTGTGCATTGACGTTGCTGTCGCAGCCGCTGTTGGCAGCGCTAGCTACTAATGCGGTTAGTACAATGCTGCAACAACACAAAGCTCATAAACATGGCGAACTTTTTGTTGTGTTGCAATTGTTGCCAATGTTGTTGTTGTTGCAGCTGACAGTAAACAATTGTTGGCAACCTTTTTAAGCGAAAAATTTGAATCTAACAATTAACTAATATTTAGAGTAGATGATTTGTTTTGTGGTTCGCCTGTGGCTGCCAACAACAAAGAGACCCCAAGTAACACATACAAGTAAGCATAGGTATGTATGTATTTGTGTGTGTGTGTGTGTGTGTGTATGTTTTTTGCATGCGGTTGCTCTTTGAAATTATAAAGTATGGATTGTGGCAGCAACTTGCAGTAGTTGCAACTAATTATGCGACTAGAAAAATAAAAAATTAAATTTTCAATTTTTTTCATACAGCATGTGCAGATTTAAATATTATTAATATTGAAAAAAAGTGTTGCATACCTTTTTGCTGAAGTTGTTAAGAAATTGAAAGCTGAAGCTTTGAAGCTTCTTTGTGTTGCCACAAAACTCGTGCCAAATCATTAAAACCTTAAGAAGGAAATTAATTCAATTTCGAAATCTATCTTGTAGGTGTCACTTCGATCTCCTAAAGTGATTTTCTAAGAGAGTAATTCTTTGAAAACTGACACTGGGATATCCGGTGCTAGTCAATTAATTCAATTTCGAAATCTATCTTGTAGGTGTCACTTCGATCTCCTAAAGTGATTTTCTAAGAGAGTAATTCTTTGAAAACTGACACTGGGATATCCGGTGCTAGTCAAGTATGACTTTTGTTTTTCTCGTTATATATTTTTATCATAGTCAATGGGGCCTTTGTTCATATTCGGTTCACATTTTATGAAGTAATAATAGTTTTGAGTAGCGGCCCTAAGCTTGGGAAGATAAAACTCGCAACTCTTCTTTTGCATTTCTAGTTCCCTTAAAAGTCATCCAAAGAATTTTGGGCCAGAAAGCCAAATTTTTACAAACCGATCCGACCACGCCCAATCCTACCACCCATATAAGGTGAACTATTGCTGATTGTGATTTAACGACGTGATTTATGAATAGGGAAAAGGCTTGTAAGTTGGCACACCATAGCTTTATTAGCTTTATCTCGACATTGAATACACATAGGCATCAATGTTAAAATACCGTTGGAAAGAGAAAAGAAAGAGCTATAATCCACAATAGGTAAATCATTTGAAATTTATGAAAATAAGCATTTTATAGACAATTTTCAAAAGAGCTTAAAAACGACCACAAAAAAAAAGGCTTGTATGTTGTCACACCTGCAAAAATCGCTGAAATTTTGAGAAAACTGAAATAAAAACGCATGATTGCTAAAATTTCCATTTCCAAATTTACACTTTTTATTTTTGAAACTCAGCCTGAAGGCCTACGTTGCTCTGGCTACAAACCTTTTTATAAATTAGGATTAACTTCTATTTTATAATTATATAAATAAATAAATTTTTGAAACTGCTTAAATACGGCTTCCTGTAATTGAAATATGCGGCAACATGGGTGATCCAATAGGTTTTGCAAACTGAATCAAAGCAAACGCGTCTATTTCGGTTCCCAAAGACCTACATTAGCATTTGGCTTCTCTTACTGCGATAAAAATCGAATGATGGGCTTTTGTGAAGCTCACGAATGTTGCCATATAGGTTTTTTGTAAAGGAGTTTTCAAGCAAAACCACCAAAGCCTCATTGGGCGTTAAGGGTATTCGCTTCGAAACAAAAAGGGTTTTCTTTCCTCGTTTTGGCTCATTTGAAGCAAGCAAAGTACTTTTTCTCAATAGTAAAGCCGTGTCTTTTTCGTTAGATTTTTTGGTCGAAACTTTAGCAGCGTAGTGAGTTTATTATCTGTCAAATCGAACTCCAACTTTCTTTTCAAACGTGGTCCAGTATTACTAATTTCCATCGGTGGACGTCCTACTGAAGATATAGAAGTTAAGCTATCAAATGAAAAAATAATTTTTAATAATAGCCACTTGGAAAGCTGTTCCTTAAAGCAAATTTGGATATGAATGTCAAAGTTTTTTAATTTTATTTCTTACTTTTTCTCTGCGCTTAAGTCATAGTCTTGAAGTTGATCAAATATCCAGCGCGAAACATCGAATGCCTTTCGATTTTTGTAAATCCAGATTTAACAGCATTGCGTAGCAGAATTCAACCTTAGCTATAAAATTACAATACCCGAATAAAGTATTTGTTTAATACTTTAATGTTATATTAAGACTTTTTGCAGAAGCTTGCAGAAAGTTAGTTTTTATTCCATAATAGACCGGCAAGTTGGTCAAGTTTTCTCTAAATTAGGACAACACAAAAGAATACATGCACATAAACATTCTACATACCCACACCTTTATTTTCCTATATAAATATTCACTTATTATTTAAAATAAAAAAGTCAGCAATATCGTAATTGTTAAATATTCGATTATTAGAAATATTTTTGACTAATTTACTCATCAAAGCATCCTTGTTTTAATAAAAAAAGAAGAAAAAACTCTATTTTGTTTAAGAGAACCATTTACGATCTGGCCTTGAAGCAGAATAACTTCAACGGCTTTGATTCTTTGATTTAAAAAATTCCAACTCAAGATAAGTGTGTACGTTCTTCATTTTTTACATATATACAGATTTTTTATAAGGTCAACAATTGGCAGCTAGCAAAGTAAAAAAAAACATATACAAAAAAATTGTTAACCATTTTCACTCCACCTAATTTACATATATGAAGATTTTTTCTTTCAGTTTGATTGCTTTTTGCAGGAAAATAAAAATTCCTTGTTAAACATTGCGTGCATTTTTCTAGGAATTATAAGACTGCCTTAACTTACTTTTGATTCAAGGTTTCGTTTAAACCAACAACTTAGCAAAATACAAATTAATATTTAAATATACCCGCCCATTTATGCCTTAACTAAATTTAAACTTAAGTTAATTTTGTTGAAATAAATATTTACACATTGTACGCAATTAGAGTCAATAAAAGAGAGAGGGAGAGAGAGAGAGAGAGACTTTAAAAATAACATAGCTTCTTCTTCCCCTGCCACATCATCATCATCTGCTTCTGCTTCTTTAAATACAAGCATTAATTTTTGCGCTCATTTTTGTTGTTTTTCGAGCTATGCTCAGCTGTCTTCAAATGTGCCACTAAAAATATTTTCACACAAAAATTGCAGACTACAAATGGAAAAAGCAGCAGCAGAAAAAAAAAATTATGTAATTTTACATTCAAGTGAGCGGAAAATATAAATAAGCAGCAGGTGCTCATTTCCGGATCCGCTGCAAACATGTACAGACGCGCACTTACATGCACACGCACACACATAAGGACACGCAGCAGCTCACATGAACAAACATATACACATGCACACTTGGCCTCACTTGTAGCAACAGAGATGGCAGAAGCAGAGACGAAAACAAAGAGGGAGTGCGAGAGAGAAAGACAGAGGAAGAGAGCGTGCATATAAATGCATGTGAAGTATGGCCAACAAAACTTTATTACGACGGACTAGTCCGTGATGAATCGTAAGTTCTTTTTTCTACAGTACTAGTACTCTCTCTCTTTCTCTATACACAGGCAATGCTTTTACGTATTTACATATTCGCCAATCGTTCTACAGTCCTTTGGTAGCTTCAATAATTTTGATTTTTTAAAGGAATATTTTTGATGGATTTTTATATCTTAAGTTTAGGTGTGTTACAAATATAAATGCAATCTGCGTTACAAGTAGAAGAAGTCAAACAGATTATAATATTTAGAGCGATTCAGGTAGCTATTGAGCCATGCTCATCTGTTCACTAAGATTAGAACATCAAACTTAATATAAAGTTGCGAATTTTAGGTAAGCAGGCCTGTGTGACTATTTAGACAAAACATTAACAAGAATACTAAAAATTTTGAAAAATATATTGAATTCACGCAATAAGCAAAAAAATCAAACCACCATTCATATGTACAGCCAAATAGTCCACTTTCTAAAAAAATTCTAATAAAGGGTGTTTTATTAATGGGGTCCGGTTTTCCGAAAGGGATATCTCTGAAACCGGTTGTAAAGCCTAACAATTCATCATGGATAGATTTACACCACAACAACGCCTTCAAATCTTTGAGATTTTAACAATTTATGGATAATCGTCCTTCAGAACGTGCTATTCGTCGTGATCTTGATCATATTCGAACTCATTTGACATTCCACGATTTCCAACCACCAACCAGAATGAGAACAGCACGGTCCAAAGAAAATATCGCTGTTGTAGAGGCCAGTGTAGAGGAAATGGTGATCGATACAGAGCGATGATCAACGAATATTTGTTTCCGAAATGTGACATCGATGTTGAATGGTTTTGGTTTCAACAGGATGGCGCTACGTGCCATACGGCGACCGCAACCATTGATTTACTGAAAACTCGATTTTGGTGAGAAAGTTATTTCAAGAAATGGGACCACCAACTGACCGCCGCTGTCGTGTTATTTGACCCCTTTAGATTAATTTCTTTAGGGACACTTCCAGTCATTGGTTTATGCAGACAAGTGTCACATCAGAGTAATACGGCCCCAAATGCTCGAAAGTTTGGTTAAACATTGGACTGACAGGATGCGCTTCGAAACTCGTAGTCGTGGTGATCACATGCCAAAGATCATTTTCAAATATTAAATGATAATAAATTATCTTTCTAATAAAACCATATTTGGGATCATTACATTAATTTTTCTATGTTTTATTTAAGTTTGAAATCCGGAAAACACCCTTTATTAACATATTCATATATGGTAAGCTGAAAATTTTTATTAAATTTCTTTCGTATAATTACAATAAAAAATATATAGTGTCAAGCTTTAGTAGTAAGAATGACACGACAGATTCGATGGGAAAACGAGTGTAGAGAACCAAGTGCGATCTATGCTTTCAACATACAGTCGAATTTTCCCACAGTCAATTCGCACGGGTGCAGAACATTAGTTCGTTATAAAGAAAATTCGTTGCACAGAAATATACGGGCATGATGCGGAAAAAGAATCCGAATATTTATCTTTTATGTTTTATTGGGATTCGTGTGAAACCACATGTTTGGTGTTCCCAATTTCACCAAATCGAAATCAAAAAAATAATAAAAAAGAATTTTTTGGCGTACACCATCCAATGGATCATGTTTTGCATTGAAAAATGTTCATATCTTGCATAAACGGTTCATGTCTTGCATATAAAATTTTCCTTGTAGTAGGAATTGCATAGTAGTGGTTAATTTCAATCGAAAGGTGTAGAGCTGTGCAACAAAGCATAAGGGAATAATAAGGAGATGTCGACAGCAAATAATATGGAATAGGGAGCACCTGTGTGTACCTATAAATATTTTTTTTTTTTTTTTTATATTTACCATATTTAAAAAATCAACTAAGGACTCTGCAGTCTATGTGACTCCCTCCAGGGGTCAACCGGTATAACCTATATTTAAAGAAATTCGTCACTTTTCCTTTTTTTCTTTCTCATCAATCAACTCCCTCATCTTGTTAATTGGCATAAGTGCTTTCTCCAAATGAGGTTTACTAAGCAATTGGTAATTTCGGTGGCTTTTTGTCTCATTAGTGGCCAACATAAAGGGATATGTAAGTTTATAAACATTGTTCTACAAAATTTGCTAGTTATACAGGAAAATTCACTGTGTAAAAACTCGCTACAAAAATATGCAAACAAATCTTCAAATCTTGTTAAAAAAGCAGTAAACTTGAAACAAAGTTTGTGATACAGAAAATTTCGTTGTAGATTGTTTGGGATGTTTACTTTTTCAGACACAAATATTAAAAAGATTCAGTTGTTTACAAGAGTCATGCTTTGCATTTATTAAGAAAAGTTTTATTGTGAAAAATACGATTTAAAATTATAAAGGATTAAATTTTAGATATATGGTATGTCAGTACAAAATATGTTTGCTAATCTTTTACTGCAAAAAAATTACTTTAATTATTAAAAAAAAATTTGTATTACATTCTCTTAAACAGCTGTTTAGTTTGCTTATACATATTAGTAGCACTAAATAATACCGAAACCAGTTTAAAAATGTTGTACACACTCTTTTTCGGTAAGAATGCTCCACATTTCAATATGATAGCACGATTTTGATGCAGTTCACTGCACCTCTGCAGTGGTAGCAATTGTCAGCCAAAAAGGTTATCCACTAGGGAACAATGCATACATTGCGTACTGTAGGGAAACCTCATCCGAAGTTATATGTGTTTTTGAGTGTATGTTTATGTTGGCAGCTGCAGAAAGCAGTTCATTTATATAAATGTGCCCCGAAGTGGGCGACACACAGTTCTAATGAGTCCGGCAAAAACTAAACAACTTCAAAGTGGACAAAGGCAATTACTCTACCGGATGGGAACTCACACTCTGACATATACATACCTCTTTGAGGTGTCAAATATAAAACAGGTAGCACCACACAAATAAATAGAGTGCGCGTTGAAAGGTGAATATATATGACAGGCCATATACTTAGCTTTGGGTTACCTACTTAATGCGCCTGTATAATTAACAAATGATTAATTATGCATGACTTTTGCATGCTCGTTTGTTATCAACACGCCCATCAACAGCATTATAAAGTGGTGTAGATGGGATTTTCGAGGGGGGACATTATAGGTATATTAAATTGCAAACTTTTTTTGTACTTGTGGCAATTATCTGATGCTGTGCAAGAACGCATTCAATTCTTATTAAGCATTATGCTAATGGAAAATTAAATTTACTTTTTGATTAATTTAATTAAAAAATTGATGTTGGAAATTTTTTAGAAATCATTTATGCTTTCATTTATGCATACATCTGCCAGATTGGTAACGACATTTTACAATAACTAAAAAAAAACTTTGAATAGTCCTATGTTGGGCAAAAATGCCCGAAGGCACTAAAGTAAAGTGCCCAACGAGAACATGTACTAAAAAAATGGTTACTTGTGCCCGACTCAAAGCTTTGACTACGAAAGTGTTTCTCCTTAAGTTATTTCAATCATCTTGACTTACAAATCTTCAATATCATCGGCATATACCAGTATTTTGGGTAAACACAGAACTAACAAATAATAAGTTGTGAATTATTAAACAAAGTCCTGCGTATATCTTAGACTAATCCCCTTAATTTCCCACCTAACAACGCCACTGTCTTCATCACATAACAGCTGGTCATAGCAACCAAACAAACAAGGCTAAAGTAAACGGAAATAAAGACGAAGATTTGGCTATGACCATAACCAATGTCAAGGCACGTGTGCGTTTACTTCCTGTCGTTTGCCATATCAGTAAAAGTGTATGTGTGTATGTTTTGGTTGCCAAAAACTTTTCACGCTCTCCTTTGATTCATTAACATTTGCTGGCACAGTGCCTGCTTCTGATTTGGTCATGCCGTGACGCTGGAACATAAGCCACACGTTGTTCTTTGCCCACACCTTATAAAGTAAACCTCCCTACCCAGAAGCTACCAATGCAACCCTTTCTTTGTGGTACACTGTTGGTATTTTTATGAACAAACAAACAAAAGCTGAAAACTTCAGGTAATGGCTCCAGCCAGCGTTACGTCTTGTTTTGCATTTAACTGTCAACTTATTTGCATAGAACATAGAACATGAGAGCAGCAACATAATTTGCATACAATTGCAACAAGCGGCATATAAAAACATACACAGATACACACGCACACACACAAACACAAACACACGCAATGGTCATAAAAACTCCTGCTGCATGTATTTGTGTGTGTGCTTGTGAGACAGTGTTGCCAGAGTTTGCAGGTTCATTGGTCCGTTTCGAGGCTACGGGTTGCTCACAATAAAAGTAAAAAAAGGAGACAACGAAAGCTTTGATAAGCAGCAGTTACGTCACAGAGTTGGACTAATGTGTTGCAACAACAATAGAAACGACAACCATGGCAAACAACGGAAAGAAAAGTTAGCTTTAGTTCGCCATAGTTTATGCCCTTTTTAAGCAATGGGATCACTTCAATAGAAACTGTATAGCATAGATGAGTAATATATTTTGGGGACTCGAGAAATTCACTCTGCTAATAAATGCCTTGGAGAAATGTGTTTTTGAACCATTGCGCTGTGGGCCCAGATTGTCATATTTTGGCCAAAAACAAAGTTTAAGTCTCCTCAGATTTTTTTAAGATATAGATAATCTAGACGAAAAAATTAAAAAAAAAAAAGTTTTTTAAATTTGCTTAAAATTTTATCACTAAAAATATTATTATGGAAATGCCAGATTTTTGGCCAAAATATGTCAATCTGGGCCCACAGTGCATTGGAGGAAATATCTGCTAAGGGTATTAAGGCCGTTTTGTAGGTTTGTAACATAACAAACTTAAACGTAGGCAACTTACAATTAAAGCAAAGTTTTCTTAGAAGAACGCTTGTAATTAAAAGGTTTTTGTTATTTTTATTTAGTTGGTATTGTTTTCATTCTCATCAAAACCTTTAAATTTGTGAACTTGGAACAAAAGGCGCCACCATAACCATCTTCTTTTAACAAGCACACTAAGACCCCAAAACATTTTTATATATAAATGCACTTCCCCTTATGAGTATGTTGTACAAGTTGCCAATATTAAACAAAATTATTCGAAGCATAATTAATCTAGAATTTTTTTAATCATAGGCTCACATTCAACAATACTCAGAATTTCAAGAAAGAAAAAAAAAATATTTTGTATAAAAAAGTTTTAAAAATCATATCAATTACACAGAAAGCTCAACAGAAAATCTAAAAATTTAAGTAAACACTGAACATCCCAGTATAAATACCTACAACTCACTAGCTCAACAATATTATCTAATAATGGTATATATAAACAAAAGTATAAAATATGTCGATAGGAGACAGGTCTGACAATTTTCGTGAAAATCTGGCAGCCTGAGTTTGGATCACTTCCAAGGCGGAATTCATAAAATACTTTATTTTTATATTTTTTTATTAATTATTTATTTAAGTATATATTTTTTTTTGCTTTTATATTCATACAAACATTATACTATTTTATACAAAAATAATTGAACTCGCATTAAAATTCTGGTTAGGGAACAAACATGCGTCCCAATCAATTTTTTAAAACTTATCTTGCAAATCGATCTATAGGTGACAAAATTTTAAATATATTTTTAGTTTTTAAATTTTATTTTTACTTGCAATTTAATTGTGGCTAAATACAATACATTTTTTAAAATTTTTTTTCGTCGTTAGCATATTTTTCAAACACTTTGAGGGCCTTTCTTACATAGTGAAAAAAGATGTATCAAATCGAGTTGCTCCAGAAATGCTAACCAAAAATTCGAACAAAAATTGTTAAATTAAATAAAAATACTACTAATAATACTGTTCCATGATTGTATATTGAAGTATATTTGTATTTCGGGTTTACTTTAACACCAAAAATGTATGCAGTTTAAAAATAAAATATGGCAACGTTTCGAGCGCAGCCGACTTGGAGATACACTTTACAATCACAATATAAGGCAACTTTTTTTTGCATACATATGTGTAATATTATGCTATTATTATACACACTAAAAAAAAAGTTAGAAAGTTACTATGAAAGTTAATTTTAAAAAATAAAAGAAATGACCCTCAACCGAAGTTTCTAGTCCAAGACTTGACTTGGTAATTTAGTTATAAGATCCTTCAATATTTTTCCCCATTTTACTAAATAATTTAAGATTAAATATGCGATTACCACGAAATACCACTTAAATATTGTAAATAAAAATAAATTAGTTGTAAAGCTGTTATAAAATCTAAACTCTTATATGTAATGTTTTAATTTAGAACATGCAATTAGGAAAAATTAAAAAAAATGCCTCGACAGGAAATCGTATCGAAAAATTAGGAATAAAGCTACCCGTACGTATCTAAAATATTGTGCTATATTGCGATTAGCTCTGATATTAATGGACAGATTATCATTACATTTGGTATTCATATTTTATTTATCAAACATTATGCACTTACCAAGTAAATTAATTAAAGTATAAATCAGCGCTTCAAAACTATTTCCAGGTGGAACGGAACGTGGCAGAAAAAACACAAACTGGCTGCACATATAAAGAGTCTACATCGTAAGTTTGGTTTCTCTTTGCTAATGTAATCACCAAGAACTAGTACATACGTAGAGATGGGAGTGCCTATTTCTTCTATTTTTCTCTATGCATTTGCTTCAAAGGTTGAGAGTTTGAAAAGGATTGGAAGCATTAGTTTTACCAATTCCGATTTTCCCACCAAATTTAGTTTCTTTTAAATTAGATGAAAAAAGATAAAACAGCGGCAAATGGGATATCTATGGGATGCAGGGTCTTCCGGAAAGACCATATCATATTTTATAGTTTTACGATCATTTAGCTTGTATTTTTTTTTTTTTTTGGGTATATATTAGTAAATGCGGTTTCTTGGCAAGGTAAAAAATACTTAAATGATCTTTAGCCATAAGTCCAAACTTTGTAATAAATCTTTTAAATCCGTGAAGTGGTACTTGGCTGGCATACATTTTAAGCTGAAACATTATAACATGGACTGCTCCGGAAATCAAATTGGTAGATCTTGATAGATGAGCGCAATTAGTGAGTGGAAGCAAGTAACGTCAAGGGTGTAAGAAAATGTTAAAAATTATAAATAGAAATTGATTTTTTGCTTAATCTTCTTAAATATCGAAGAGGGTTTACTCTTTCTTGAACATATTTTTCATATGTTTTTGGGCTCACTAAGAATGCAATATGCCCTTAACCCTTTTACGACAGGTTTTCTAGATAATTGTTTTTAGAATTGTGAATTTTCCCCAAAGTATTAGGGGACTCCACCCCCTGCATGAATCGCCCGTCAACCCAAAGTATTGAAATCTTTCCACATTTTTGTGCCACCTCTTTTCGATAATCTCCAAAAAGAGCACATATGCCAAGTTTTATGAAAATCCGCATGTCAATTTCCCCCACTTGTATGCGGACTTTCCCAAATTCCCTTTTCACCTACGCCTTAAAACAAGAAAAAAATTAATTTTTTTATGGTTATGTCGAAAATTAGACTATTAATGGGGTCGAACGGTGTACGGATTCAGCTAGACAGTCGCTAAGAACATTGTAAAGATACATTTTCTCTTATTTTTTTTGTTCGTAATGTTCGTGTTGTCTAAAACGAAGTTAAAGATGATGTGAAAAAGTCAAAATTAAGGTCAAACTATTTCAATTAAGTTTGTTCGCATATTCGGAATAGATATAAACTTCTTCATTGCGCTGCAAACTGACTGTTGGTATTAATATACTCTCGGAAAAGACTTAATAATGATTGCAACAACAAGACAAACAAGTTGCACAATGGCGTAGATACAGGACTCAAAGTGCCACATCAACGCCAAGTTGAGAGTATTAAACTATGCAGGTTAATTTCACTAGAAACGCCGTAAGTTCTCATTGCTGTTGTTGTTGTTAGTTGGGGCACAATAACATGCCGCGTAGATGAATAGCCATAGGGCCACTTGGCTACAATGTTTCGCTAAAGCATGCTAGGTATCTAAAGACCCATCTTAACCCGAACCCAGACCACTCCTATAAGTACCGCTTGTTATTATGCCAGGTTGCAGCAGAAATGGATACAAAAGACAGGACAAGACAGCGACATAGCTAAAGAAAAGTATAACAAACAAATAGAAGCAAGGAGTAAGTATAAAAGAATATATTTTAAAGAGAGAGACACACACAAAGCGACTCAGAATTTCTTGAGATATTTTTAACATTTCTTTGCTGTTTTGTTATAAATGTTATTGCTGTTAGTATTAAGCCTAATGTGCATTGTTGTTGCATTGTTTAGCTGTGTTGCCAGCAACAGCAATAACAATGACATAAAAAAAAAACTGAACCAGAACAACAACAATGAATTGCTTTCCACTTGAAAAACAAGTTGGCAACGCGCTTTAAGCTTAACGTGGCGTATGCGCAATTATTAAATGCTGCGTAAGGCCGCTTTACATTGGAACTAAATAAACTTAATTGCTGACAGCCATTTTGACAACATTGTTACTGTTAATGCTATTAACAGTTGCTTCAGTGCAATCAAAAATGCAGCACAAATTGAGCGACAAAACTAAAAAGAGAAGTGAGAGAATAAAATAAACGCAAAAAAAAAGGAGAGTGAGCAAAGGAAGAAACTCTTAATGACTTAAAGGAAAACATTTTGCATAGTATTAAAGAGTTGAAATATTAAGAAAAGGTTTTTGTAAGGTGAGATTAAAGACGTGTCACAGGAATATGAAAGGCAAAAAGCTCGATAAAATAGTCAAAAACTGCCTACATGAATCCTGACGACCAAAAGACCAATCAATAGCATTAAGTAGGGCAAAAATACTGTTATTACAAAATCATTGGAGTTCGCTTGTGCTATTTTTTTTGAAGGCATGTCGACAGGATGGGGGATCCTAAGAACGAATTTTTCTTGAATTTAAAAAGCTTTTAACATTTAAATTCTTCGGGAAGGAGTTCTTTTCTATCAACTGACCTGCCTATCTTTGTATATCTTTGTATATATGTCTTGTCCCTTTTAGTACCGAATTCTAATGGGAGAACTTGATAAATATTTGGGCTCAGAAATATGTTAAAAAAGCCACAAATAACCATCGACAAAAATTTTAAGGTCCTATTAATCCTAGTCTGGCCCCAGTGAAATGTGGCCTAGAGGCATTATTTTAGCGAAATGGTGAATTTTTATGCTTTACGTTATTCATTATTAACATGTTTTTATTTTTATATTGTTAAACCGACTTCCGCCACGTCCTTAAGTCCTGATATGATAGTATGCTCTGTAGAGAGAGGGAGAGATTTAGTAGCTTAGGTCTATTTATAAGTAATTTTATTAAGTATATTTAGGAATTGAATACATAAATAAGTAATATCACCAAGTCTTAAGCCGTGTCCTTAACACTAAGAGTGGGTTATAAAATATGAATAATATTATTATATAATGCATAATTTAATTATTAATTATCATATTCATATAAAAATATTTATCCAAATAAAATTGAAAATATTTTTTTTTTTTAAGGGCTATTGTGTATTATAGTAAATATATAATAAAAATGCCGAACCAATGCGGATCATCATATTATAAGAAAACATAAACGTATATGTATTTATAATAAAATAAATATTGCCTTAGTTGGGAATCGAAGCATGGTACTGAGATGACGTTACGTTTTTCAGCTGTCCTTATTTATGCTGTTGCCTCTAAGGCGATTCAAAGTTCGGTCTGCACTGTACTATGTTGCGATTATCTACGATATTTTATCCGATCATGAAGAATGCAATTTACTATATTGCGATTATCTACGATATTTGATACGATCATGAGGAAGTTTGGTTTTTTACGAAGAATTTTCTTATTTCCCGCTTTACACACAGAAACTAAAAATAAAGCTTTGAAATTGTAGAAAACATAACGCTTTGAAATTATTTGAAATTGAAGGAAGCGCGGCAAAAAAATAAACTTTATCTAGCTGTACATATAAGTAATCCAAATATTAAGTTTGTTTATCTTAGCCTATAATCTCCACAGTCTAGGCCTTCATACAGACGAGCAGACTATTAAAAAAATTTTTTTTGCACTCAACTCAAAAAACTTCCCATAGCAGTTTTCAAGGTAGATGCCACTTTTCCATGCCCAACAAACTCTTAAATTATTGCAATTCCCTTTATAGCTAAATCTTTTAATCTTCATTGCAATACATTTGTTATATTTATACTTGATATACACCTCTTAACAATTGTTCTACCAAAATAATGACCATCAACAATGATTAATAAACATCAATCAGCAAATATTTCATTGTAATAATCTTTTTTCTTTGTAAACTGTATATACACGAGTACATATATATATGTATTCTTTTTTTTGAGAATTTTTCACTGTGCTCTTGAACATTTGCTGGCATCCGCTGGGCATTGATTGCTGCCGATAACGGCCTCTAAGAGGCTTCCTCTGGTCAAAGCAACAGCAAAAACATGCAGAAAATGTATAAAACAAAATGGGATACAATCGAATTGGTATTCGACTATGGAATACCCTGCAAACAGTTTGCCAAACAATAATTTAATAACTGCGTTAAATTCTATATTAAAATGTGGGCAAGGTAGCAGTGGAGTTATTTGGAGAAAAAGTAAACGTTTCTTTGTTTATTAGGCTCACATGAGACCATATGCCTCCAGCCAATTATCATGTCTACTAGGGTTGCCGCCCTTTCTATGACGAATGTTCAAATTGCTTTAAATAGTAGGTGGCTTTGTAATGTCATAATATGTGATAAATAACAAATCATGTCAGAATTCCCAATATTTTTTCTTCGATTGACTTTTTTTTAAATAATTTATTTGGTGGGCACAAAATACACTCACATTTTTTTCTTGCGTATGTATTGAAGTTTTCTCTGCCGCAGTGACGTATTGCGACGCTGACGTTGCTCAACGTTGCTAAGCAACAGACACGATGTTGATGGTGCGTGGCTTCGGCTCTTGTTGCTCTGCTTTACTGCCACTGCAGCAGAGAAAACAATATCAGAGCGACAAGAGCCGAAGCCACACACCATCAACTTCGTGTCTGTTACTTACCAACTTCAGCGTCGTAATACGTTACTGCGGCAGAGAATATTGCGTTTTGTGTATAACACATGACGTGTGTCGACCAGAGAACTGCAAAATTCACTCTTTTCTTGATTTTAATCATACGCAAAATTCTTACTCAATTCCAATCACCTCACAAAAGCACAGCGTTGAGTAAAAATCGGCTCATGCTGACGAATGCATCATTTGGATTATTTACAGCCTTCGGTCCGAAATGTTTTGTTCATGTTTAATCACTCAACGAAACTCAGCGTTGAATAAAATCAACTAATGCTGATGAACGCATGATTCGAATCAATTTGAGTCATTTGATCGGCTCGTGTCTTACACGAGTCATGAAAGTAAACGATCGGTGTGGATCGCACTTATGAAGTCAATACGAATGCGTTCCTTTTTTTATATTTTAATTTAATAACTAATAAGAATGAATTATTTTTTTATGTTATATTTACATATATGTATATAAGCATGAAGTATATGAATGTGTTCTTTTTTGCCATTGCCATTGATAATTGAATATGAAAAAATATACTTTATTGGGAAACTACGTATTCTGATTTTTTTCTGTTTCGCCTTCTTCCTTCTTCTCAGTCATCGGCAGTGCAGTGGCAGTGCCGCTGACTTCGCACATGAACAAACTCATACGAGTTGCTTTTGCTTTTTGAGATTTATTCTTGATCAAAACAATCATTGTTGAGCTGAATGAATGTACGCCCAAATTGAATGGTTTGAACATGAGCATGAGTAAACTCAGCGAGCAAAAAAACTTGGCACATTTGAGCGATTTTAAATCAACAGTGAAAACATGTGCGCATGCAAGTTTGATCGGTATATTCGGGTGTTGATCGTGTATGAACGTTTTTGCAATCACCCGAAGCCATTCTCTGGTGTCGACGTCGCTAATCCCTATACACGCGAAAAATAGGGCCGTGACGACCACCGATTTAGATAGATTGATCACAAATGTGTTTTTAAAGTTTATATAAAACTAACTGGAAACTAATTGAACCCCAATTTGCTTGAACAGAATTGAGTTTCTAAAGTTTAAGTAGCACAATATTGTCAAAAACGGAAAAAGTCGAAACTTTCGGATCGTCTTTAAAAAAGAAAAGGCCGCGAGTGATTTGAGTGATTTAAGCGAAGGAGTCCGAGGCTGATATGTATGGGAGTTTTAAAACACTAGTAAATATTTCTGCACCAATTTTCTTAGTAACAGGTTGTACAACTTTTAACAAGATCCGGAAGGAAAGGAGCACGCACCTCAATATTTGGTATACCTAGTTCCCGAGATATAAGTGTTCATACAGACGAGCATGCCTCAATTACTACACGTGGTAATGCTTATCATTATGGCTTAAACAACTTATGCTCTGCCAATCTTGCATCTGCTGCCTGTTACAAACCATTAAGAAATCTATAGTATCCTTATCCCTAAGGGTACAGGGTATAAAAAATAAGCAATAATAAAAAAGTGCCGAAATATAATAAAAAATGACAGCATGCGGCGCAACAGCGGCGTATAACAACAGAAACAACGAGTGCGACAACCATGATGAGTCGAAGCGAGCAGGGTTGTCATTTTGGGTATACACGGCTGGGATGGAATACAGTTAGGATGCTGTTGCACTTCATCCGCTGCACACTAATTTGATTTTTTTATACGAAATCGACAAAAGTTCTCTTATTTCGTTATCGACTTTTGTTTGTTAACGCTTAGCTTGGCATTTTTCGCGTTTCGACTTTTATTCCTGTTGTTGTTGGTGTTTTTGGGTTTTGTGTTTTTTGTTTTCTGGAAACACTTTTGGCGCTTACATTGAAAACAATTTTGATGACTGTGAGCAAGCGAGCGTTGTGAAAATTTGCATTCAATGTCAATTTATGCAAATCGCATTGCCTGCAACGGGAATACTCATAGTAACAGCTACATAGCTGTATATTAGGTTACAAGAAAGGCAACCCTAGAGCCCGGTGGAGGGTGGCAGGGGTCTTACAGCAAGTACAGTTTTTGGCAGATCATGGCAAAAGACACAAACTGTAACCAATTGGAGGACAACTGCCATGGCAACATGCTAATTATGCGGCCATTGCGCACGCTGCAGGCCAAGTTAGGAGCAAAAACTCCATCTAACTCATATAGTGGAGGAGAAGAGCGCGGAAGACGACACAGCAAATGTGAAAAGCGGCAAACAAAGCTGGGTAAAATTTAATTCCATTTGGTAAGCAAAAACGAAGGGGGTCAAGCCCAAATATGAATGAACCGGGCCAAATAAAGAAACGAGCCCAGCCAGCTAGCCAGCCAAGAGGCTGCGAAAAGTGAGTGCGCTGGACATGGCCGACAAAACGAACAATAGAGCGTAAAATAAGTGCAAAGGCAATTCTCTTTCTTCGAATTTTTTATTTATTTTTTTTTTTCTTTGTATTTCCCTTCCGCACTTCTTACCTTCTTTTATTTTGCCATTTTTTTCATTTGTTCAGTTTTGTGTGCAACCGAAAAAGGAAAAACTTGGCTGGCGTAGAAAATTCAACGAAATGAAAAATGAACAAAGTGCCCTAATGGCAAAGCGCGGGGAGAGCTACAATGAACAGCGTGTACTTATTTAAAAGAGCGTAGGAAAGGAGCAGAAAAAATAATATCATCATATAATATAAAGGCAGCTTCAATTGAACAGTTAAAGTTCCATTAATTGTGCCGCCGCTTTCCAGGCTGACCTAAAGATGTTGGGCTGACATATAAAATATAACAAAATGGCGATGACAAGGTCTTACTAGGCTGATTATCCTATTGTTGGCTATTGGGGTTGGGAGTTTATTTCATTGAGCTGAGTACAAACCGTGGAATTCATTTGCAAAAAAAAATATAAAATGCGATATCGTTTCTACTTCCCACACCTGGAAATTATTACATGAACAGTGTCATTATTGATATTCTGCACAGACTCGCTTTCCAGGCAGAAGTTGGGATGGATTCAGAGAGGTCCTGAAGGACTGGACACTACAAATACATATCTTAAACATATCCAAATATTCCACTTGAGTCAGAAAATACACCAAAAATGCAATTTCGCCCAACCTCCTTAATATCTTTCCGGATACACGCCTGCTCCGAGATTTATGGTTACGCGGACAAAGATTCCACTAAGAATACATATTATGAACATATTCAACATATTAAGTCAGAGTTTAGACAGAGATTGATTAGAATTAGTTGGACGTTTTCTGTTAAAATTTCTATCTAAGGCCCTTAGCTTGGAAAATATTTCAAAATGGCTTAATCTTTGTTATATGCTTAGCAACGGTCATTTGCTTGATCCGATTTTCTAGTTCGGAGGAGTTATTTATATTATTATAAAGTAGAAATTAATTCTAGATTATACAAGGTTTGTAGCCTTCAGTCGACGCCTCGGGCTGCTGGAAAGGCCCTGAGGCGTTGCAGCTAATAATTTCCCTTGAAAAAGTAAATATATATGACTTTTTGATTAATTTCTTTATGAAAGAAAAAGGAGTCAGTTTACAATGCAATTAACAATGAAACTTTTAGGCTCTCTAATTTGTACCTTTTTGACCTTACAACTTTTCACTTTTCTGACTAATGCAGGGTTAATCATCGGGATTTTATGGACGAATTAGTCTTTATCTTTTTTCTATCTAACTACTAGAAAACGATTTTTTATAACAATATTTTTACTTAAACTTTTTATCATTATCAATGTGTCGGTCTGCCGTAAACGTAGTCCATAGTCCTAGCAGGCCTACGTGGCCAACAAGACTTTGGTTAATATGTGTCAACTCAGTACCCCAAATATCAGTACATTTTTTACACAATTTGCAATAACAATGGAAATATTTTTCGTTTGCCTTTTTTACTGCATTCCTTTGAGTTAAGTTCCCGCCCAGCTTTAGTCGCGGCCAACTATGTCAAATTACAAATACAGAAAACATTTTCACAAATATGACCTATTTTGCTTGGCAGCGGCGAGATCCTCAAGCTCCAGGCTGCAATATTTGTGGCAAATTATTATAGGCCAAAACAGCTGCCAAAAGCCATAGCCAGGCCCAAAAGAAGCGCCAATTCAATTACATGATTTCGTCATTATTGGTAACAGCACTTGCCGGAAATTAACTAACATTTGGGCAGCTAATTGGTCGCCTAAACTGTGACAAAGCATAAATAAAGCCCAAGAGCCATTGGCAAGTTGCTCGTGTGGAAATCCATTCAGTTCTCAGCCGCACAGTGTCACTGGCTTCAATGAAGCGCAATGCATAAAGTGTCGCAAGTTTCACTTCATTGAAGGTTTCCTTAAGCGGGGAGGGAAACAAGAAAAAAAAAAAAAGAAAAAACAGACTCTAAAACGAAAAGAAAATTTCAATTTAGCAAATTAGCAGGCTGCGGGGCAGTACAATACGCTCGGCTGGACGCGTCAAGGATGCTTCATGTGTTTTGAAAAGCCCAAAGCGAGTAGAGGCAATGAAATTAGTATCAAGTTAAAAGCAATGATGACAACGAAAAAGGTAGGGGACAAGGCTGCTAAATTAAACAAAAAAAGAAAGTAGAAAGGAGGAAACATAACAAGACAATAAAGTCCAAAATATTTTGCTGAAAATTGTCAGCTGCTTAAAACCATTATTTTGCACAATTATTTATAAAAAATGTTGCAAGTAAATAGAAAAATACGCTACAAGCTATATTTTTAAATCTAGTATCAGAAATGCTGTGAAATTCACTTGAATTTTTTTTTAAAGGATTACAGTTACACTTTATCTCTAAAAAAAGAATATTTTTAGTTTTTCAAATATCGGTCTTTCTATTTCTACAAGTAATTTTTGAAGATTAAAGAAATTTTATTGAATTTGTTCACTCCATTTAATAAGAAGAGGCTTTTGAGCTTATCAAGCTACATTATCCTTCCTCGTTAACTGTGCTTTGCTCTCTATGAACAGCAGGATGAGTTTCATCTTTGCCTTGAATTGAAGTTATCATAAAAATTTCACAAAAGAGTAAAAAATTGTGTTACCTCTCTTAAGGCAGTGAATGAGCTTGAGAGAGTTTCCTAAAAAATTCCATTGGAATATGTTCATTTTTATTAGGCCTTTAGTTTTCTGTCAATAGGATACGATTATTGACTGGAAAATTTTTTGTGCTTGGCTTCCTAGTCAATTTTGTTTAATTATATCAAATTTATATTGAATTTTATTTATTTTAAAACAAATTTCTCGCTTAAAAATTTTGCAGAAAATTACGATCTTCTTCGACTTATGTGGATCTCTTGACTAAGCCAGATCATGGGAATAGAATTGGAAAAAGGGATTTAGAGATTTTTTAAAAAAATCTAACATTCTGCAATGGCTAGACTTAAAGAACCAAAGAGCTCATTAATTTATTTGTCTGAATGTATTAACTTAAATATCTCGATTAGGTAAAACTTAGGATAAAACTTGGTTTATATACGGCCACCACATGGTTAAGAAGCTTTTTAAGAACAAAAGCAACTTAAACGCATTACTTAGCTCCGGTTGCTAAGGCGCAGGGATGCACTTAAGAGATCCACAAGTTAGTTGCTTTCCATAGATATAGACGCTCTGCTTATTAACGATAAGGTTGCAATTTTGAAGCACTTCCTCTCTTCCAGGCGTGGCTTTTTACAGCAAAAGATAATAAGACCCCATTAGTTACTTTTAAGACAGCCTTTGACAGCTGTCTGTTAGTAGTCTCAAGATAAGATTTCATCTCTGCATCTAGTTGGTCCTGTATAATACCAAAAATACCTTGTAAATATAAAGATCGAAGATATAGTTAGGCACGACTTTACAGCCTAAGTTTTAAGCTTGCCTAGCCTAATGCTTTTTTGCATGTATTTTTTAACCACATTTTGAATATCATCATACCATCATAAATATTCTCTGCGACAAGACTTTAATTCCACAAAGTATAAGCTACACTTCAGCTTAAGGTTCCATACAATTCCTTTAAAAAAACGAAACTGAAAAAAATTCCCCTGTTGCTACAACAACTGCAAAACAACCTTTTGACAAGTCGCTGATAATTATGTTGCCTACTTTTAGGCATGAAATTTGAGCCGCTTTTAAAGCAAACTTTTTACTCAGCTGTTTCCCAAGGAAAAATGCCAAAAAGAAAAAAAAAGAAAAAACAACAAAACCAATACGCATAAATAATATAATACATAAAAAGTCGGCCAAGAACTTGCAACATAAATCATTGGTAAGAAAATGAAAAGCCTCGTGCAACAAGTCGTTGAAACAATAAAACTCAGCGGTTGCGGCTACAGCCTCAAGGCTAAACCACATTCACCAAGGTGCCAGCGGCAAAAAACCCAAAGATTGACCGCCAGGAGCAACAATTCCATATATATACGTATATATGTTTAAAGGAATAAAATGTTTAGATATTAGAATTAATGGTTGTAAAATATGAGCAGTTTGAGTCGAGTGGCAAGGTGCAAGTTTTGTTGCTTGCCATCATTTTTTTGTGGGGGGCCAATCAAACCAATACGAATGCTTTGGTACTAACTCGGCCAGCTGCCATTTGTGGCCTGCCCTGGTAATGTGAGCCATAAAATGATTTATGCCCAACAACCACAATAAATAGAGGGCAAGTTTTAAAACATTTTGGAATTGCGCGCAAATTGTTGCTGCCAGTAAGTGCGAGGTGCTTTAATGTTTTGGCCAACTAATGACTTACTGGCCCTAATGTGCTAAGGCGATTGTGTGTGGGGGAGAGTGCATGTGTGCAAAAATATTAAATTTTTTTGGTAGCTCCCCTGCCAGCTTGCAGTACTTTAACTTTTTTAAAACAAAAAGCAAAAAAATGTAAAGTAAAAAGAAGCAATAAGCAAAGCTAAAGCAAAGTGTAAAGGCAGCAAAAAAATGCTCATATGTAAATTTTGCCATGTTACACGATTGTCAACAAGCTGGAAAACTTTACGCATAATTGTTATTTATACCCTAGCACGCACTCATACACTTACCCACACACTTATACACTCAGCCACACGCACACACTTATACACTTGTACAGTCACCCACACACTCGCAGTCGCACGCACTCTCTCTCTCTTATGCTAAGTTCACACTGAACCACTTTGTGGCTATGTGGTTTTTTGTCGATCCCCCTTTAAAATCTTGTTTTAAGTAAAAAGTGTTAACATTGCGAAGAAGCAAATAAATACTTAAAGTCTAAGGAGGTTTTGCATAGATAGGTAGTGTATATAAGTCGGCAAAAATAACTAAAGCGGGCCACATTTTCGGTCGACCTTCGACTTTGATACTTTTTACATGTTTGATATAGGTACTAGACAATATTACATTTTTTTCAAAATTTCGTTTATTAATCGAGTTATCGATAACTGAATTTTTAGGTTTTTGTTTTTTTAGCCAAGTACGCAGCATCGAAAAAATATACGTTTGTTTGACAAGCCATATCTTATAAGCGAATTAAAATATTTGCACAATTTCAATAAATCATTTAATTTTGAATTTAAAAAAAATTTTAGATTATGAAAAATTGATGTTTTAGATTTAAACTCAAAACTATACCTATAAAAAACTTTTTTTTTTTTGTTTTTATATATATATTGGCAATCAGCCTACTTAATACCATAAGGCTATAATGCAATTTGTAAATTATAATAAGGTTAATCGCTACGCACTGGTGTTATGAATGATATTAAATCTAAACAATTATTTTACAAAATTAACTACAATTATACTAACAAAAATTATTTACATGATTTACAAAAAATTTACAATTTTTACTGAATTTTTCGGTTTTTTAGATCCGAAGGGTGTAATCTTTTTAGCCTTCGCCTTGGTCTATGACATAAAAAACTAAAAACGAAAGATAGGTTAGAGTGACTTTCTTTTCGGATAGTACCCAGTACTAATGAAAGAAATTAAGACCATAATTTTGCATAAGATTATACTTATATACAACTACCTATAGTTGCATGTTTTTATTGGAATTTTTAATTATTCGCTTCTTTTAAAGCTGCAGCGCTTTGGGCAGTTTCTTATTTGCTGATCCTGATCCATTAGTTGCCATTGAGTCTGGATAAAGAATTTTGATTTATATAAACAAAAAATAATAATAAAGGTATATTTAAGAATATGTATTCTTCCCTATCAAAGCGATATGGTTTTGAGCGTCTCCTCACCGCAACATTAATATAAAATTATAATACATGTTCGCATCATAAGAAATTATGTTCTTGAAATTTTTTAAAATTCATGATTTTAACTATAAGTAGTACCTATATATAATTTACCTGGCTCATAAGTTGTAATGAAATTAAATTAATAATTATTTTCAATCTAGATAAAATTTTAAGTTTTTATTTCATTACTTACACATGGGTTCAATTCCTCTCTCACACTTCCGGCATTTTCTTGACCTTTTAGCTTCTGTAAAATAAGTCAACATACTAATGGAAAGATGGGGCCATACACAATACGACCGACTGTACGATTTGCCAAAAAATCAAAACTTTTTCATTTTTCGTACGACCATCATGCGACTTTATACGACAATAAACAACCGCTCTTTTCGACACGTCGTATAGTGTGTGCCTTGGTTTAGGACTTTATATTGATCTGTGTGTAAAATACCTTAAATAATATTATATACTAAATATATCAAATATTTAAATTAGTTTTACTTGTTGACACTAATTGCATTATGTGTTGCACCATGACGCAAAACTTTATTTTCTTGGTATTTTGCGGTACAACTCTGCTTAACAGTTGTCTAGTGATTCACTTACGATCAGTGATGCATAATTTTCCAACTAAAAAGTGACCCTTAGCCACCATCAAAACAAAAGAGTGCCTTTCCGCTATGCAGTGTAAACACAGCATTACAAATATGTGACACAACATAAGCGATTCCTATGCAAAAAGCAGCCAACAGAGCGAGCGTTAAATGCGCGTAATTTATGTCAAAATATTGGTGAATGTGTGCATCTGTGTGCGCGTGTTGGTGAGAGCCTTTGAATATGTATGCGCCAATGTGCCTGTGTGTGTGTGCTCCGTATGCGTTTGTTCGCTCGTTTGTGCTGCATACTTTGTAGCGCGCAGCAAAAATATTTATCCTTTTCTTTTTTTAGTGCGCATTCTTTTACTTCTCTATACTTGCAAAACGGCAGAAATTGCTAAAAAAAAAAAAATGCACACAAAAATTTAATATGCACCAAATTTATTAAATATTTATTATGCAATACAGTATACCTATATAAATATATAGTACTATATTTTTGGATAATTCCATGTAATGCTTCAAGGCAAGAAGTAGTGCTGAAAATTGAAAAAAAGAAATTGAATTAAACTTTCATCCATATTCAAAAAAAAATGGTGTTTGTTTTAAATGCTGCTTTCGGTTTTTTCTAAAAATGAATTCTGTAGAGGTATTGAAAATATGTTTCTAGAAATCTTAATGTACAATAAAATAAAAAGTGTCTTACTCATGCAGTAAAGTAAATACAGCGCTTGAATTTTTATGTTTTTTGTTCTATTAAAAAAAATATTAAGATCAGTTTTTTTTTTTTATATATGCGGCTCTCAAAGGTATATTTATATAAGACGGAATGCAAAGTGGTGCATTATATGAGTAAACATTTACTAAAGACCAACTGATATTTTATATATTCATATATGTAAGATTGATTATTATGATGATGTTTATTTATATTATTGAAAATTACAAGTAAGAACCTATATCTATGCGAACTACTGACAATTTGCGACTTAAACGTACGACTCGATTCGACTGCTGCTTACGACGGCTTTTCGTGACTAACTTCTTCCTCTCGCTGACGCTCATCGCTGCTGCCTCAGAACTGCCAACTCGTGTCGCTAGGCACCTTGAGGTGACAACTGCCAACTCTACTTCTTACATATATGATACAGAAAGTTTTTGATCTAACTTCTTAGCTTAAAAGAATTTTTGTAACTAGAATTTTGTTGTTTTTTTTTTTTTTATTTTAAGATGGTTTTGAAATCGGAAATTTGATTGGTGTTGCTTTGCAAAAATGTATTGAAGGTATAAAAGCCGCCAAAATATGGATAAGCAAATGCTAGAAAATATTATTAAATATTTTACTAGTAGCGCTAATATACGCAAATATTTGGACATATACCTTAACCAAGGGAAATACTTTGATTTTTTGCCAAGAACGACTTGATACATACATAAAAGTCAAGACCAGCAAATAAAAAATACGCTGCAAGTGCACCAAAATCACTTTCATCTGATACTTACAACTGGATCAGCCTTTTTCCAGCACTGATGGAACCACCAGGCCTTGTGGCACAGTGTATCCCCCTCCGGATGCACACAATCCTTGGACATTTCCATTAACTTGTCACGTACAGACTGGGGTACCGTATTGAAAAGCTTCTCCAGATGCACATCACCATTATCATCGACAACATCAATTTCATGAAAGAAACAATTCATGTAGCACTTGAGTTTCTCATCCTCGTGTATTTCGCCATCACTGAATTCCTTAATAGCAGCTGCAATTGCATTGTTAACGCATAAAGAAATGCCCCAGTATGGTTGGAATGCTACCCAACACGTAAGCACTTACCCTCACTGACGCCCGTTTTTTCCACACAGATGTCATGAAAAGGTTTCGCCATTTTGAGTATGTTTGGCGGTGGATACTGCAATTAAAATGGCGACTAAGTACAGTAAGCAAAGCATGGCCAACAAGCACTTCATTAACCTACGTTTTCGTCACGCTGTGCCTCTGCCGGCAGCGGCGCATTGCCCAACACTGACAAGGCGATTAAGAGGCCAGCTGCAATAGCAGTGGAGCACTGACGTCGCGCGGAAAAGCTATTCAAAGCCATTTTCATGTTGCTCTTCTGAAAAACAGCAAAAATTTCTTAGTCTTGTTTTGCAAGTTGCTGTGGAAACAAGAAACACAAAAAACAAAAAATGGGATGCAGTACACCGACAGTGCCATACACTGCACTAAATTTTATTTGATTGAGGATTTCATGGAAATTGGTTTGCATGGAAAGAGTTTCAGATCGGTGTTCAGCCATGCTCCGGAAAGCGAAAAAACCAAACCAAACTATTTTATTCGGATTCGTTTTTGCATGCTCCGGAAAACGAATTTTTTTGTCGATACATATTTCCCTTTTTATTTTCTATAAATTCGTATATTTCCCAGTATCATTGGAAGTTTTCATCCGATCTTAATAATTTTTTCTGCATACTATTCTTAGTGCGCCGCGCGGTGTAGAAAATGTGTAGAAAATTAGCGAAATTCTTTAGCCAGGCATCAAAATGTATCAACAAATATAACCAGCGTGCGGACAGTGCACAGTTTTTGGTTAACTACCTATGTAGTCCCATATGTTCTGCGAAATCTAGTTCTTCGTACAGACAGGCGGACAGATAGACGCAACCTATGGATACAGGGTATAAAAACAAAAATTCTCAAAACAAAAGCGACGATGCATAACTGAAAACAACGACAACAGCTGCTGCTGAGCGGGATGGCATCGACGCGTCGTCGACGCAAAGGACAACGAAAGCAGCGCGCCACGCATGACAGCTGGACAATGACAGAATATGAGAGTGTGAGTGAGTGAGTGAATGAGTGAGTGAGTAAGAGAGTGAGCGCTCAACTTTTTGCTAAGCAACAGGACTATGCGGTTTTTATGTTAGTGTTCCTATTTCAGGAAGCCACAAGGAAACCAACAAAAAATCATTTGTTTCTTGCAAGCTCAGCGCACGCTAAATTAATTCCAACCGCCGTCCGAACAAAAAGCACGCCAAACGGAAACGGAAATGTGCCCGAGACGTCAGCGCGCGCCATTGTCACAATGCACAATTGTCGTGTTAATTTTGACAAACACATGCCCACGCGTGCTTACACACACACACACACACACACACATACACTGACGCACACTTAGACGCATTCACAAAGCCATCAAGCCCTATAAAATATAAAATTTGCTATTCTTCAGCTCTTACTTTTTATATATTTTTTTATTGTTTTTATATCCATGCAGCGAGAGTATTATTCACTTTGTTCTGATGTAAGTAACGCATAGAAGGACACAAAGCTACGACAGATTGTAAACCAAAATGATCAGCATTTCCGTTTCTTGGATGTTACCATCCAGTTTTTCTGCATTAATGTGAATTGGTTCCGAAGTTTAAGGATATGTTGGTGGTGTGAAAAATGTGATATTTATATTTTATAACATTCTTTTAACTTCCTTCAATAAAATATATGGACGAAATCAGTGATATGGTTCACTTTTTAAATTAATTTTTCTATTTCGATAATTTTGAATATTTTTTTTGTGAGAAGTTTGAACTTAAGGGCCGAAATAAGTGCAGCATATCTCGTATGCAAATAAAAAATATTTAAATAGTTTTAAAATTTGGATTTGTTTAAAAAATTTGTTTACCATTTGAACATTTTTTTTTTAATTTTAAAATTTATGAACTGTTTTTTTGTCAAAAATAAAAATGATCATTTATTTATTTTATTTATTTACAATGATAATAATAGTTAAAAACTAATAATTAACATAAAATATAACAGCACTAGCAACTAAGGCTTTTGGCTATGTCGTGTTGTTTAAAAAAAAATGATCATATTTTACGTAGGTGAATTCAAAAAATCTATGCTCTCTATAATTGAGGAAGTTATGATTATTGCTTATTTTAGCGTTGGCACTTCTAATGGTCGCCTTAGTTCCATGTAACAGTGACAAATAAGCATAACTCCTCGAAATGGAATGATAATGACTTCAAACTTGTAGACATTTTATGACGAATTTTAACAAGGAATCTCCTGAACAGGCCAAACCAATGCTTCAATCAGTTTAGTAGGTATTTGCCAGTGACATTCGTTAGGTGATCTTCCCGAACCTATCAAAGCAAATTGTTGTCTATCTTTTCTAATTGATCTAAGTGATCGAGATTGACTTTTAAAGAGTTACACCATATCCCTGTATTAATCGGCGCCTGACTTTTAGACTCTATTGATATTGTTTTGCTTCTAGAAATGATATATTGAAAAACTTCAGGTTAGAAGACATTGCTTCAGGCAGAATATATGCTGTTCGGAAGGTTTTGGAGGATCTGATCTCTGAATATAATAAGTATGCATGCATGCTTAAGCGAATATCCCTTCGAGAGAGTTACTTGAGTAACAGAAGTTAGTGCGCTATTTAGGCTACTAGTTGTAAAAAAGACCCTCAGATTATAGAAAGGACAACATTATTGTTATTATTATTTGGTACAGATGAAGAAAAGCCGAATCAGTCAGTCTTCGAGGAGAGTTACAGAAGTTGTTTATGCAATTCCTCTTCAGATTTTTAGGGAAAGTTTCCGCTTACGAAAATGTGTGGATCTATTAGCCTATCATTGTATCTGCTGGTAAAAAAAGAAAATCTTGCACTCTAAGGTACTCGGATTGGTGTTACGATGCCTGCTTCGCATCCATCCAGAAATCAGTCTCGCAATTCAACATTTGAACCAAAAATACAGTGCTGTCCAAACCAATAATACACTTTCATTTTTTATTTTCAAGTGTAAGCATCTTCATTAGTACGGGGAATCCAGCAAAGTCTATTATAGGACCTTTTGATTAACCGCTAAATCTTCGCATTATTGCTTCACACTATTTTTCGTAAACGGCTGTGCATGTGCATTTTAATGCAATTTTAAAAGTTTCATTGCCTTGGGACAGGATAACCAAAATATAATTTTAAATCACTTTTTGTTTATATAACGATAAAATGCCGCAAGGAATTGTTTTAAGATTATAAAAGCTTATACAAATAATGCTCTATAGAAACATAGATCTTAAAATCTTTTTTGTTTTGAAAAAGAATGAACCAACCCAGTAATGATATAAGTTATACAAAATGTCTAAAGTTTGATTACCGCAAACAACGCCTCCGAGGAATTGTCCTGTAGAGCTGGAGAAATATCGATGTTTTCGATATTTTTTAACTTCGATACATCGATGTTTCGATACATCGAAGTACATGTGCAGACCATTTTTTGAATGCTTAAATTAATTCAGAGTGGGCCATCTGTTGGTTTGGTTATATAAGTATTTTCAAATAATAAAATGGAATAAACAAACCAAGAGATAACTATATTTTCATAATATACATTTCAAAATTAATTACATTTCATAAAAAAATAAGCAAAGAAATAATAAATAACAATCCAAAAGGTTATACAACGAAAACAAAAGAGAATACAGGCCTCAAAAAAAAGTGGTGTAAATTTAACAGGTGACAGAGGCATCCCTTATGGATTTTGAATCCGAAGTACAAAAAACTCCTTCATACATGGGTTATGAGATAACCACCAAAAAATCCCATAAAACGAGATAATTTAGATATTTTCTAAGAACCCTTGGATCGGGGTTTTTTTGACTTCGGATTCAGCTGCCCAAAGTCCATAAGGGGTGCCTCTGTCACATGTAAAGCTTACACCACTTTTTTTTGTGAGCCTGTGAGTTATAACAAAAAAAAATGTTCTGTTCCAGCTAGAATTGCAGTCTCATAATCTTTAAGCTAATTTGAGATCCATTCATTATGGTTATTAAATAAAATCATGTCAAAGTTTTGTGATTTAAGCTAACTCCGCTTGTCGCTCCAAACTTTAAAAGGTATTACCTTCCAGTAATTCAACGGGCACATGCTTGAATCTAAGTTTTCGACATTAAAATATTGTCGAAGTGCCAAAATTGAGTCAGCCCTACTATTACGGAGAGATTGAGATTGATTTGAGATTTGTTTTTTCTAAAAAAGCCAAAAGTGTCTGCGACGTTGATTGCCCATATTAGATTTAGATTTTTTGCTGTATCCAAAGAATATTTTTTTTAATTTTGTGTCCTTCTTGAATTTGGAAAACAGTACCAATGCTCAAGAGGTGTCGAAAACTCTAAATTACTCTCACAACCTTTTACACTCTAGAAAAACTCTAATGACAATTTAAGTAAGTCTTTTAGAAGAGCATCGCAGCTTCGGTTAGTCCAAGTGCTTTTACATGATTCCTGTTTTGATGATTTTCTTATTTTTAGTCTTAAATTGCGCACCAAAACAACAAAACAAAGACTTCAACTTGTGCACAACTGTCACTTTTGTTTCATCAAATGTCAACGCAACCGAAACAAAGCCACAAAACGACATTGCCCACACACATATACACACATAAACTTACACACACTGACACATGTAAACCGTATGAAATTTTGAACATTACAACGAATACAATAACAACATCCAGAACAACATCCAGAACAATCTATATATGTACATATCACAGTCTGATGCCACATGAACGATGGTTTTTTAATTGCTATTTCAATTTTTTATCCTTTTTTTTGTTCCTCTACGAAGTTTCCTTTTTTTTACGTTTTATTTCCTTTTATGCTTTATGTTTTTTACCCCGTTCCTTTTTGTTTGTTATCAAAAAATGTTTCGGCACAGTCAAGAATTGTTTGACAACCGCAGTCACAATTGAATTTGCTTTATTGTCATGTCGGGCATATTGTATTTATATCGATTTTGTTACTTTGAAAAAACCTGACCTACCTGCCTCCCCTGCTCAGTACCCCGCTTGAGCCTTACTTAACGCACAATTCGTAGCTACAGCTATGACGCAACTGCCGTGTTCTAGCTACTATAAAGTAAAGTACGGAAAGTTAGCCATTGAAGCGTGTAATTCGTTGATGCATGCAACCTTTTCCCACGCCTCCTATCGTGTCGTTAATCATTAGCTGCAGCAAATTATAGTGAATTTTAAAGTTTTGCACACGGATTAAGCCGTTTGTGGGTCAAGTGCGCGTTGCCTGTGGTAACTTGAGACAGTTTTTACTCTATCGAGCGATTGAGTGGCTAAGTGCAGCAAGTTGAAGTTGCAGGCTTGCCGTTTTACGTTTACGGTGGATAAGGCAACGGACGGAAACATAACAGGCCAAAAAGAAAGACGCAAAAAGGACGTTTGTCTGTGGCTGTGTCAAAAAAGATATTTTGAGAAGACCAAAAAAGTCGAAAATTGTACGTTTAAGAACTCTTTGTCTTATATTGTCTCTAAAACTTGGAAATAAATTCTTAATGCTGTATTTAGTTGACCATTATTTCTTGAGCCCTGCTGCAATATTTAGGAACTGTTTATTACTTTCGAAGGTATACTTGCTAACTATATATAAGCTTAATAAAAATGTTGAGCAAAAAATTTATACAAAATTCTACTGGGAGTAAAAAAACGTGTTTTCTGTTGGTGCTATATGATATAGTCAACGGAATGCCAAATTTTGTTACGATACCTTCATAAACTATGGAATTATCAACCTAAATCTCTTTGTTTTTTTCAAAGTGCTCTGCAGCGCACTATATATGTTTATCTATATAATATAACGCCAATATTAAAAAATACAATGAAATTGTCTCGCGTCCCAGCAACTTCTCTAGTGACCCTGGTCATACTTTAGGGAACTTTTTGGGATCTCCGAGGTCTCCTTCGATTTGTTACATACATTTTCGGCTTGCACAAACTCAATACACCCTTTGTAGCATAAGGTACAAGGTATCAAAACAAAGATGCGAAAAAGTTATTTATTGCAGCATACTTTTGGGCTGTCCAAATAATTCCTCAAAAATTTGTAGAGGGTCTAGCTGGATAAGGTAGTGGAAACTGCCCCAGCGATTTTTGAAAACTAATGATGCAGTTCGATGCATAGGGCAAAAAAAAAATGTTTCGCAAGCTTTTAGTTTTTAAACTTAACGCGTTACGGCTTAATGAAAAAAAAATTTATTTAATTATGACTTAACTACTGAATATTTTTGAACATATTTTTTTTTAATCTAAGTTGGCAATAGATTTATTTAAAAAACAATATTGAATTTTTTTTAACCAGTAAATTTTCTTAAAAAAAAATATGATCCTTAAATATTTCAATCACTACGTGTTTTTATACGTTCTTTATTTGGCGTGAATATGAATCAAATCCATTTTGTGGAACAATGTTAAAAATAAATGAAACGAAAAAAGTATGAAAAAAATTTTTTTTGTTTGTCAAAAGATGTCAAAAATTATGATACATTTTTGTAATATTTTATAGAATACATACTTCTTGTTTTTATGATAAAAAAAAAATTCCTTTTTTGGGATTTTATTTTTTTCATGAAGTTTTGACATTTCGTGCGGAATTTTTGCATGCTGCGTATGGGCCTTAAATGAAAAAAAATTAACGTTGCTCAACAAACGAGAAAAATTTTTTAAATTCAAATTTTAAAAAGCAAGAAACGAACTTTTGTGAAAAATACAAAGAAAATTTTTAAATTTTTTACAACCACATATCAAGTCGTATCCTCGAAGCAAAGCTGCCAAATAAAAAATCAAATAAATCTTAGAAATTAGTAATAATCTTTAATTTAAAAATTTTTTGGGGAATATTGGCCAAAATCTTATACACACACAGTTGCGTTCAGGCCATATTGAGGCATATAGATGATAAAGTTTTTAAATCATTGCGCTAAAGTACACCAAGAATTTTTGCATTCAAAGAGTTTTTTAAGAAAAATGTTCAGATATGTGTAAATATTGTTTGGAAAATTTGTAAATTTTTCGCAAAGACTTAGACGCCTTGCCCCCTAGACTAAGATCTTAAATATTATTATTTTTAACACGTGCTTTTATTAGCTTGACCTCTAGCTATTTAAAGGAATATCCTGGCCTGGAAAACCAGGATAATATAATAAAAAAAGCTCCTAGCTCTTTAGTATTCGAAAAAAGGTAATACGGACATGCCCGTCTGTCTTTCTGTCTGTCCGCACTGCTTTTTGCTAGAAGAAAAAATTAGCTAGGCAAAGTTTTGAATTTTTGCCACGAATCCGTATAAAGTCCATAGAAGGTCTACTTCTGCACTTGCAAACAGTTTGTTGACTTTCACCTTATTGAATATTTTTTATATGCATCTATTAATTGCTTATCACCAAATCTTACCCAAAATTAATACACAAATTATGGAGAGTAGAGCATGTCTTATGAACGCCATTTTTGTTCAAAACAGTTTTTTCTCAAGCATTTTATTTTATTTTAAAGTACATAACTTTCTTTTTAATGCTTGCACTATTTAATTTCAAATATTTATTGTGAGCTTTTTATAGTTTTTGAAAAAAAATGCGTTTTTAAATCACATCTTTTGTGAGAGCCATTTCATAAATTATAGTCTTCAGATATTTAGCCATTTTTGTGAAGTCACGTTTTTATAAGTCTAAGAACTATATTGCTCCTGTTACAACACATCTCGAAATCCTCAAATTCCTTCTCAGTTATGCAAAGGCGGTTCTCCGATACACTCAATTTGAGATCAGTTGTTACAAATAGAGTCTCGGCGAATTCGAAATGCAAAGTAGCCTCTAAGAAATTGCTTTTTACATTTATCAGCTGTACCAAAGCTCCGCCACCTGCTCGCTCGCAAGCCAAACCTCGGGGGCAGTGTGTTACTGTTTTTAAACAAACTTAATATAGTATACCGTATGTACTATATATAAAGGCTATTATCTAAAACCATCTTAGCAAGCGATGACTGCTACTTTAATATAAACAAAACGTTTGAAATTCTCGAACTAAATACAATAAATAATAAATATATATTATACAAAAACAAATAACGCGCAATTCAATATGATACGCATACATAAAGATCACCAGGACATTAAATATAAGAATGGTTTATGGACCTGGAACGAAACTAAAAATATTCCAGAATACCATCCGTACATAAGCTTTGAGAAGTTAAATGAACGTTTTATTTATTCCATGGACTTCAAATTTAAACGCAGCTTGACACCCTCCGAAGAATATGCATTTCGTGAGCACTTTATGCGCAAGGATACGTCACCCATTCCAGAGACCATAGAGATCATTGACATACTCAATTTGGTCTTGTTTTTAGTGCCAAAAAACTTTCTAAGCGATAAATTTGTAAAGTTTCTACATATGCAACCTGTCTATGAATTTCTACATGCACTTATTATATATTTCAAGTATTTTCTGGATATGGTTGAGTTTGTTCTAATACGACGCGATGAGGTCATGCGCTGTGGTCAAACACAGTCCGAGCAATCCCATGAAATAAAACGCATTTTCTCAAGAAATCTAAGTTACTATCGCATAATATTGGCACGCAATTATGCCAATGTTATACCCGCAGTTGGACCAATGAAGGAGTTTCATCATCTAAAACTGATTGAAAAAATTTCCAACACGAAGCAAGATCGTATCTTTTACGAGAAATTTATGGCCGTGTGTCTTCAACTCGTTTGGATTGCTTTGCATCGTCGTGCCTATGATGTCATCGAAATGGAAATGATACGACTTTTTCGCTCCGAGCATTTTTTATCGCATGTGCCGGAACAACTTAAGTTTTCGCCGGTTGAGCGCAGTTTCCTATATGGCCGATTTCACAAGATTGTCAACTTTAATGTAACCCTCTCGCCACTTATGAGCGAGATCAAGAATTTAACTAAGGAAGATCGACCTTTGTTGTGGATAGGTCATAGCAAATATCGTGGTACTGACGAAAGCATAGCTAAGGTCGAACTGGAGTTTTTAACCAGACCCTCGGAACTTAATCACATCGATGTGGATCATGGCATACTGGGTCATCCAAAAAGTCTATACAATACAATGCTAGAATTGGATTTGCCAGCCAAGAATCGTGCTCGCTATTCGGAGCTAAATGATCCTTGTCATCTTGTTCGTCAACCGGTTCTTCCTGTACCCAAACTTAATACTTTGAAAAAACGAACCCAGGCAAAGACTTACGAACACTTCTTTAACTTTCCTACCACTATAAATCTACCACTTACCGATACAATGAAGGAGCAATGGACTCTTCGCGACGATGTTATTGATTATTGTCGTCAAAACGATTTGATTGACGATATTTTTAAACGCGTGAAGCGAGAGCTTGAAACCGAATCAGCCGAATCAAGTAAATTACAAATTGACCCTGAGGAATTCCTAGCTCAAGTGAAAAATCGCTCTGCTGCTAAACGGACTAAATGAACTGACTCTTTGACTATAAAAAAACCAACTAGTCAAGCTAATAATTTAAAAAAAAATAGGTTTTCATTTGTAGACACTTTAACTTTTCTATTCTTATAGTGTTCAAAATACTTTTAATATTACATTAAATACTTTTTTAACACTTATATCTGGGAATTCAAGCATATGTGGGTAAGGTTTTAGCTATTTTAGCAATATTTGAGCGAGTCTTTACTATGCATTGCCATAGTTAGTCAGTGTATCCCATAAATGGTCCTTCCAGCAAGACGCGGTCCAATTCTTAACTTTTTTCTGTCTCCAACTACAGCTTTTTTTCTCCATGAATGTAGGTACACTAAATGCCTACCATGATGAGATAGCGATTGAGCTATAACCGTCTATCGGACGGAAATCACAGAAGCTAAAAACACAAAACTTTCAAGTTTGTTGAATTATGTCATTAATTTCGAGAATTTCGCAAATTTTATTTAAAAAAACTCAAAAGTCCAAAAATTCTTCTGTGGTATTTTAAGACACTTGAAAAAGAAATAATCTTATCTTTAACATTTTATTCAAAAGCATTCCATTTATTGTAGAAATGAAAAAAATTTTTTTTTCTTAAGATGGGTACAAATATCTTACTCTTCAGACGTTATTTACTATATATAGATTTAATTTTCTTCCCGAATTTTACGATTCGAATTTGAAGATTTTTTTCGCGTGATAACTTTATTACATTTTTTTGACAATGCGTTATGTTATATAGCTCTAGGGTATTACGAAGCACTTCAAAAACATCAAAAGTTTTAGAGTCGTAATTCGTTGGTTTATAAAGATATCGTAATCAAATTCGGCAATCAAAAGTTTTTTAGAGTATCTAAGCGTAATCGGTTCATCTGTTTATTGGGCTGTTGTGATAATACATGCCAGACATCTGCAACAGGTTGGAGTTTGCTCAATCAAACACACTTTACGTTCAGCTGCAACATGTTTGATCGAGTTGAGCAGTCTTAAGACTCTCAACCATGGTAGAATAATACAAGCTAAAGTATTCCCGAAACTGTCTCCAGCACAAAACTTATTTTTAGTTTCATTGCTGTTTAACACGAGAAAGCCACTGTAGTTGCAAGCATCAGCAAAAAAAAAAACAAAAACATTTTAAACGTGCTTGCCTATGCAAAACAACAGCAACAGGGGAGGTTTTCTTTTCGCTTTTTCGCTCAGACCAAAAATGAGGTTTCAGTGGAGTGACTACTTTACCTGTATAATTCGACCATGCTCTCAACATTCACTTTTCTGTTCGAGCCCGGATCGATGTATGCAGTTATGCGTTAAAATATGTATGAGTGTTCATATTTTAAATTAAGAGCTCGAAAAATAAAAGAAAAAATATTTATTCATTTTTTTGCAACAATTAAAGGAAGACAATTTATTTCATTTCAGAAAATATGATAAAGGTACTAACGTTTTACAATTACTTAAGCTAAATAAATGATAAATTATGGGATGTTATGTTATGTTTTAAATTAAAAATGTATATGCATCTGAACCCTATTTTGGAATAGAAAGTCTAATGGGGACGTGAACCTCCATTTTTAAATTAAGGTACAACCAAAGAATATAGAAATATACAAAAAAAATAAAAAATATTAAATTTAACGTCCAGCTTGAGAATCGAACTTCGGTACATTAGACTGTGATTCGAATACGCATACCATTAGGCCATTGTAGCTTCGCGTATCTCAATTGCAAAGTTGCATGTACAAGCAAATGTACAAATGCAAGCAATAGTTTCTGCGGAGTACTAATCTACCCACATACTTAGTAAAATATTTTAATGCGAAATGCGCATTCTATGGAGTTCTATATTCTTTGATTTTATGCATGTGCACTAGTAGGTAAGTTTAAAACTTATGATTCGAACATTAATTTAATTCGAATTAACGATCGAGTGTTATCCGTTGCAGCTCTGTGGTAGAGGGTATCTTAAAGTCTTCCGCACCCGATTTTAATGTCCGCTATTTTGTTTAACCTAGAAATTTTTAGAAAAAGTAAACCCTTTTGGAATTTTCACAAAAGCTGAGTTACTTAGTTTTAAATTATGAAATTATTTACTGAATCAGCTTTATTGCAGCTTTGATGGATCCATCAGAAATAGGCAGTAATAAATCTCAATGTCTTGCACCGATTCGATTGTGTCACATTTTTTAACAAATAAAATATTTATTTCATTGAAATATATACATTTTTTATGAATTCTTATAAAAATGCTTTATGTTATATACCTCAGCCCTCTCCATATGCACATTAAACAGCACAAAGTAATTAATTTCAAACCAAGAAATAATGCACTGGATCAGCCTTTTTCCAGCATTGATGAAACCACCAGGCCTTGTGGCATAATGTGTCACCTTCCGGATGCATGCAGCCCTTAGACATATTGATTATAATATCCCGCAGCTGGCCTGGCGCCGCTGCAACAAGAGTCTCCATATGAACATCACCATTTTCATCAACTAGATCAAATTCATGAAAAAGACAGTTCATATAGCACTTTAGCTTTTCGTCCTCGTGAATTTCGCCATCGCTGAACTCCTTGATGGCCTCTATAAGTAAGATTATTTCAAACGTATATATGGGTAGGTAGGTTTAGTATAAATCTGAAGCTTACCATCGCTTACGCCAGTTTTTTCTACGCAAATATCATGGTAATATTTACCCATTTTGAGCAGGGCAGGTGGCGGATACTAGAGTATGGAATACGGTAAAACTACTGAAATTTATTTATTATCTGGATTATACCAACCGTGTCATCCCGTCGTGGCGTCTGCGCAATCGCATAGCTAAGCAGCATCAATAGAACGCAGAGATTTAACATTTTCAATATGTTGGGAACTAATGTGAACCCTAATACGAAAATGCTTCCTATTTATGGAATTTTTATTGGCTATGTTCAACAAGCTTTTAATTACCCTATAGTCGTTTGTTGATCACCATCATTAGGCCGCCTTTTAATATGAATGAAATCCATATTAATTGCATGTTGCAATGGCAATTCAATTGCAGGTTGCAGCTGCATGCATCAAACGAATTGAATGAATGAATGTATAAACGAAATAAATGCCTTATGCCAAATCCAAATTCCAATTTGATAACAAAACTAAAAAAAAATTGAAAAATATAAATTAAGCGGTTATAATATGGCCCGGATCGCCCATTGTGGGTGTTTACAGGGGCTTTACGTACAGGGAAGTCGTAATTGCTTGAAAGGGGCAAATTTTGTTGCCGCTCGCAGAAATTTGTCAGTTGGTATTGAAAATATTATGAATTTAAAAAAAAATTTTTTTTATTCATTATTTACATATTTAAACTTTTTTTAAGCGGGAGTGGTCGACTTTGAGGTGCCATGTACCATTACATTAAAGGGACAGTTAAAATCTGCATACGCATATGTTACTCTAACTCTTAACTATATTATGGTGTAATATATGAAAATAAATAAACAAATAAATATTTTTTTTTCTTAAAAAAAAAATAAATTTATATAAAAATAAATAAATATATAAATATTTTACTTAAAAAAAAAATATAAATAAAAATTTGCCTCGACTAGGAATCGGACCTGCGTCCAAGACTCTACCAAGTCAGCTACCCTTATGCAAATTTTTGCCAATGAGGCGACTCGAAATCTCGCCTCTAAAATATAATATTGCAAATATCCCCGATATTTATGGTCCGATTTTAATCATCCTGTATTTCACTCACACAAAGTAAAACTGTAACTTTAAAGGGTCTAGCTGGATAAGGTACTGGATACTGCCCCGAGCGATTTTTGAGAAGTAATGATACAGTTCGATTCATATGTCCACAAAAAAAAAAATTCGCAAAATTTCAGTTTTTAAACTTAACGCGTTACGGCTTAATTTAAAAAAATGTGTTTTTCTTTTATATTTAATTGTGACTTTTTTTCAATCTAAGTTGGCAAAAGTGCTATTTAACCTGCACAATTTCTTAAAAAATAATATGAAATTTTCTTATTTTTTTTTAAGTATGTTCTTTTAATAAGTCAATCACCATTTTTTGTAAAACACGTGTTTTTATGCGTTCTTTATTTGGTGTGAATATGAATCAAATCGATTTGGTGGAACAATGTAAAAAAAAAAATAAAACGAAATTTTTTTAATTTACTTACAAAATAAATCAATTTTTTTTTCGTATTATAAACAGGAAGTATGTATTCTAATAAATTATAATAAAATTTTTTTTCATTAATTTTTTTACAAAAAACATTAAATTTATTTATTTTAGTTTGATATTTAAGGGGATAAGGCAGAAGAATAAACAATATACGCTGTTAAAATCTCAAATATAGTATCCCAACTCCTATATCTAGTTGTTTACACAGACGGACATGGCCACATCCATTTATTTTGCCACTCCTGTAATTGAGGAAACTATGCTTATTTTGGTGATTGTAACCTCTCTAAACCTGGAATGTCATAGAACACCACGGTCATAATAATCCTTGTACATTTTACAATTTTGAAAAAAAAATGGCTAAACGAATATGCATAATAAGATTAACTTTATTATCTTTCCGATTCGAGAATTAATGGAGCGATTTTTTTGTTTTATGTATTTTTTGGAATCGGGTCTAACAATAAAGAAAAAACAGAAACACAAGGATCAATCAATTTCCTTGATCCTTCTCGCCATAATCTATATAACTTTGCGGCTTTCTTGCGTCTCCTTCTCCAAGTTACAGGTACAGGGGTATAAAAACTGCCAACTATTAGGTATTCGAGTTGGCTGCCCCTATTTAAAATTTAGTTGCGACGTCCCTGTCCCTGTACTTAGTTGCCCTACCCACACATTATATTCATACACAAATACCCATATAAATATTTATACGGTTTATTTGTATGTTGAAACAGAATGTGGCATTTATGCGACGAGGCGTTGAAACATGTCATAAAAATCAAATAAGGCTAAAATGTGCACGTCTGTGTTTGGGAACACGCAAATTTCAAATTCAATTCAAATTTTGTTTCTTGTGACAGTTGCCATCAACGCGCAGAGATTGCCAAATTCAGGTGAGAGATGTAAAATCATGAAAATTTGATTCAATTGAATTGAATTCAAGCTTAAGCGCTTTCTACGCACAAAGAACACTTAATTTTTTTTTCGTAAATGTTTATTTTTTAATTAGAAGCACTTAAAGTGGGAGTGGGAAAATATTTTAAAAATAATTGATAGCTACACAGAATTAATATGTTCTCAAAGCATGAATATGGTCCATTCATCAATATGAAAACATTTAAGTTAAATTGTTTTATTAAATGGGAGGTAATTTCAAAGCTCACGCAATTCATAAACAATAAATTTAATCAGTCGGGTGGGGCATACGTTTTACTTAAAAATAGTTTTAGAGTGTTTAGAGTCTGCTCATTAGTGTGATAATGGTTGTGCTTGTCATTTTATAAACAGAAAAATTCGATTTTTTTGCGTTTTACTCCCTCACAATAAATTTGTTTGCTTTAGCTAAAATAGTACAGTTGCCACACAATTTATTAGTAGTAGTGTGACCATTATATTTTTACGTTTTTCGGGGACATTTGAGAGGAAATTCGGGCACAATTGAAACAAAATTTGAAGACATTCAGAAAATAATTAGAAAAATAGATTATTAGCTATAGCTCGACATTGAATACACATAGGCATCAATGTAAATATACCGTTGGCAAGAGAAAAGAAAGAGCTATAATCCACAATAAGCAAATCATTTGAAATTTATAAAAATAAGCATTTAACAGACAATTTTCAAAAGAGCTTGAAAACGACCACAAAAAAAGTAAGTAAGTTGTCACACCTGCAAAAATCGCTGAAAATTTGAGAACACTGAAATAAAAAAAAAAAAAGATAAAAGAAAATTCATTGATTTTAAATTTAACTAAGCATTAAATTCTGGATCTACACCCAAATGGTTAGACCCATCATACGTTATGGGGCATTGGTATGGTGGGAGAAAACGAAGCAAACCACAGCTATACTAAAACTGCGCAAATTACAGAGACTAGTATGCCTAAGCATCACAGGGGCCATGAGAACTACCCAACTGCTGGCATGGAAGCACTGTTAAATTTACCACCAAGAGGCTGCAATGCAAGCACGCCTCAATCCACTTGAAAGAAAAATTCAAACCAGGAAACCTTACTGGTCACCTACAAATCCTTAACAGGGTCAGAAATGCTACATATTTGACCCAGGCAAACGACCACACGTACTCAAATTCACCAAGAGATACGAAGTCATATTCCCATCTAGAGAGGAATGGAATGCTAACCCAGTGAGATTACATGACGACTCGCAAAAATGGTATACAGATGGATCCAAAACGCTTCACGGTGTAGGAGCAGGAATAGTGGGCCCCAGAGCCAGGGATCGTAACACTTACAATTTTTAAAATAAAAATCATTAAATAATTATTATTTTTTGATTTTTTTCATCAAAATTGCATAATAATTCTTATTTTTTGACTTAAAAAATAAAAATTATGAAATAATAGTTATTGTAATACACCCCGTTGCTCAAAAGGTGTCCAAATTCAATATTTTTCCTTGTGGGATCCTTTATACTGATCCTTCAAGGACATTTTTGGCATCGATGGAAAGGTGTTGAAGTGTGCATCAGAAAAACACGTCAACCATTGTAATACACCCCGTGGTTCAAAAGATATTAAAATTCAATTTTTATTTTCAATTTTTAAAATAAAAATTGCTCAATAACTTTTATTTTCAATTTATATAATAAAAATTGCAGATTAACTCTTATTCTCAATTTATAAAATAAAAATTGGTCAATAATTTTTATTTTAAATTTTTATTATAAAAATTGAAAAATAAGAGATATTTTGCAATTTTTAAATAAAAATTGGCATTTAACTATTATTTCATAATTTTTATTTTTTAAGTCAAAAAATAAGAGTAAGGCTTGATTTTTTTGATAAAAATTAAGAATAAAAATTTATCCTTATTTCGGATAGTCCTTTCAAAAATATGATATATAGTGGCTTGCACTTTCATCCAAAGCACCTTTTTCCCTTTGATTTTTTTCAATTCCATTACTCTTATTTGCGATCCCTGCCTAGAGCACTCTAAGTACCGATACTACAATTTTCCATGCGGAGCTATGCGCTATAATGGAAACAGTGGAATTACTATCAAAAAGAGGACTCAAGAGTTAGTTACCAAATACCATTAGAACGCTAATCTATATAATAGCGAATAGTGTTTAATTGTTTTTAATAATAAATTAACCATTCCTGAACACGATATGGGAAATTTGAAGCTTAACGTTCCTATATAAATATAAGTTTTTCTTTAAATTGCCGTCGCAGTTTTGTTGGGTGTATATTTTTAATTTTAAATAAAAAAACTATATAATTAAAAGATTATTTATTATTTTTTTTTTCTTTGGACCAAGGTTTTGTTTTCACTTTCCTTTGGCTATATAACGTTAATACATTTAAAATAATTTTTCATATAATACTATACCTTACTATGTTCCAGTTGAAAAGATTATTTATCTAACTCTGTAAATTTAAATGGCTAGCTTTAAGCAAAACTTAAAAATTATAAAAATAAAGCTAACTAACTAACTATTATTTATTATGAATGTATAACATTTTAAATATAATTTAGGCTAAACGAATAAATTGTGGTGGACTTATTGCAATGTAAGTATAACATGGTTTAAGAAGGGGTTTGAAATTGTTTGCGTATATCTTTGTATTTTTTTGAAGAAAAATTCTTCTTTAGGCAATTTTGAACAGAACTGTATAAATTTGGAATCATCGCTTTTAAAATATTTTATAGAATATTATTTGTTCATACGTACAATCGAAGAATAGATGCATCAATCGCTACAACAGTCAATGATAATTCTTACTGCTAAAAGAAGCGTTCATTACAAAAAAAAAAAATAGTTCATATGGTAAGTGAAACAAAATATTTCAAATTTAAATTCTTTATAAAAATAAAAATTATGTTAAAACCCGCGCTGACGATGAATGAAATTTTGTTTTTAAGATAAAAAAAAAACTTAATAAATTTAAGACTTATTTAAATAAACCCACTTTTATTTAATATATTGCTTGAACGTTATTTTGTCTACAAAATTTCTCTCAAAAAAAAGTTATTTATAAAAAAATATTTGACTTTGATAGTTTTCTAAGAAACAGCAACCAAAATGTATAATAAAAATTAATAATGCAAAATATAAAGTAACAAAAAAATAAAAAAAAATTGGATTTGTGGAGGGAAACAAGGATGATCGTTTTTCCCACGGATTTGAAGACCGTTATGGGCACCGAAGGCGTAATTCCCACCAAATTCAATCTGCCCCTCTGCATAATCGGCAATAGTTATTAATAAACTAATCCGGCCAAAGAGAGTGGCTTCTTAATAGAAGAAGAGAAGAAAAGCAGCAATTCCCATATAAATAAATTAATTTTTATCTTGTATGTGCCGCTCTGTGCTCTTTGCGGTAACCGAACCAACGACGTTCTGTAAATCGCAGCAGCAAAGTCAACGCACATCGACAGCCGCACCGCTCAGCGCTCAGCACCAAACCGGCATTGCATAAAGTGGTGGCTATTTTTAGTTTTGAGTGAGCACGCACACTGAACAACTGTTTCTATTTTTTTTTGTGCTCTTACTCTCGTTGTTCTTTTGTTGTGTTTGCAATGCGCGCTGTGCGAAGCAACGAGTAAACGTGCTCTTAAATAATTAAAAGTCAAATTAGTGTCTGCATGCCCAGTAGGAAAATTGAGAAAGTGACGGTCTGTGTAATGTATAAATACTTTTTGCAAGCGAAACGGCGTAGTTAATTCACGATAATGCAAATTAATTGCATATTTTTGTAAAGCAAACTTATGTTTTCCATAGTAATATTAATTATTATGTCTAGATATTTAATTAAAACGAATAAAAAAAAGTATCAATGTAAAGGCGTCTTAAAATGTGTAGTTAGTATATAATTAAATTGAATGTGCTTTAATAATTACACCATTAATTGTGTAGTTTAGTAACGATATATAGTATATATAAATAAAAAAATTGAATTATGTTCTGAATAAAATCAGACCTTTTCCGAAATTAAGGTAACTTGAACCAATCGATATTTCTGTACAAAACAGGTGCAAAATTTAAATGCAAAGTGTTACGTACTAGCTATCACAAAGGCGTGAAGTTATCAATAACAAAGTCGGATTTTTAGAGTATTAAATATTCAAAAAGTAAGCTAAATTTAATTTATTTAATAAGTTTTTTGAGCGCACCTATATGTTATTATGGAGTTGGTGTACTTTTTGAATTAATCAAATTTTGAGTATTTCTATGAGATTTGTGAAACATTTTACATTTTCTTACGAGCATGAAGTATGTTTATTTTAAAAAAAAAGTTATTCATTGAAGAATAGCCAAAAAATACATGAAAACCAAGTTTTATTGTAAAAAAAGTTTTCGACACTTGTATTTATTCCAACTAATTTCAAAATACCGACTTGGGCATCTGATCACCTCGTGACATATAATTAAGTAAAGTTGTGTATCTTAATTGAACCTCTTAGAATATTTTAATTAAATCAATAGTTTAGTATATAAATGTTTAGAATTTCGAGACATATGAAAATTGGCTCGTCACGAAACTTGTATCCAATATTTTTATTCATTTATTACCAATCTTTGGGAGTAAAGAGGTTTTTATTTTAGAAAATTCGAAAATTAAAGAGATTTGATTGCGTGCTGCCTGTGAATCGCACTGTCCCAATAATCATATTGATTCACGATTTAAGATAAGACTTTTTTGAGCTGCATACTTCTTTTTACAGATTATTTTCTTGCAAATGTTAGGAGCTTCGGAAAATATTCGTTATATCGCATAATATGTTGCAATCGGTTCGAGCTTCAAAGTGAGTATGCGCCAAATTGCCTACTGGGTATGAGTGCAAGCTGCACGCACTCAGATACTTGTTATTACATATATCTTGTATCATGTATCTTCCATATGAGAATTGGCATTGAACTCATACTGACAGCATGCGTACTAGGTTAAGAGGCTATAATTATTTACAACCATTACATGCAGCCACATATTAATTTTATTATGGCGCCATTAATGCCAGTCAATGCATAAAATTATAGATTTGCTCTTTCGATAGCACTAATTAAATAATTAAATACGCTTAAGGTCATTTTCAGTTAGCCAATTTATGAGCGCCATTCATCAGCTTTGACAATAATGGTAGCTCATATTTCAAACAAAATATCTAAAAAGTACGCAACGTTTGACCCCGGGCCATGTGGCAGCTGTACAAGCAACATTATTCTTTTACTTTATTTTTTTTTATATTCTTTTTTTTTTGGAATGTCCGTCAAAATTGTATTTGCAAAATGAAAATCAAGCTAGTACATAAAACATAATTCAAAAACAAATACCACAGATAAGCAAAAAGTACGTGAGCAGCGTTTGATTCAGTTTACCAGTCAATTTCAGCTTTCAAATCAAAAAATAATGCTAAGAAAAGGAAAATTAATTTACAAAACATGACCAAATCAGTTTTAGTGCTGATGCAGCTTACCTTGGGATCCGCTTCCTTCCAGCAGCGATGCAGCCAGAAGGCTCTCTCGCACTTTGTATCTCCCTTCGGATAGAGACAACGTTTGCCCATGTTCACCGCAATGTCGTGCATTGAGTCGGGCAAGCGATCCAACAGCTTTTCCAGATGCACTTCCCCATCCTCATGCAGCACATCGGTCTCATCGAATACACAGTACATGTAGCACTTGAGCGCCTCATCCTCGTGCACCGCACCATCGCTGAACTCCTTAATGGCCGCTGAGTGTAGTAGGAGTATAAAGTGACAGATGACGCAGGATAAAGTTTGCATTAAAATTTAGTCATCTCGTTGGGGGTAAATTTTGCTACCATTTGGTAATAATAAAAGTTTTGCTTTTGCTCACCTTCCGTGGCACCTGTCTTCTTAACGCAGCTATCATGCACGGGTGCCAATGCCTTCAAAACTGCCGGTGGGGGGTACTGCAATTGAAAGTTTTTATTAAAAGATTAAAAAAGAGGGCAGTCACCAGGGTTGTTGGACAATGTCTTAATAAAGTTAAACCCTGGAAATATGACCGAAAGCTAAGGTAAATAACATCTTAAAGGGCACATAGAGTACATATACTCAATTTTTTCGGATGTCATGGGAAAATTAAATATGTCAATATCTATTATATGGGAGAGTAGCTTTTAAAGAAACTAGTTACTTTATAATGATCGTTTTAATTTTCAAATAATTTCAACACGTTTTTATATATATATGTATATATTTAATCCATTTAATTCCTATGAGGAACATAGGGCTGTTACAAATATTTTCCATTGAACCCTGTCTAGGGCTAGGTGTTTGATTTCACTCCAGCTTTTCCCGGAGTTTCGCAGTTCGACTTCAACTTGTCTTTTCCAGGTGTTACGCGGGCGGCCTTGTCTACGGCTGCCTTGGGGATTGAAGTCTAATGCCTGCTTTGCTAGATCGGTTGCCGGTTTCCTCAAAGTATGCCCTAACCATTTATATTTTCGACATAGAATTTCTTCTGCAATAGCAGGTTGCTTAGTTCTGAACCATAGGACACGTTTTTAGTGGGCATAAAATGCACAGATAAACAAAGACTTCAAACTGCAGAAAATCGACTAGAAAACTATCTACAAGGCGAACGAAAGTATGTTTCGAACTTTTAAATTACAAAAAATTATTTAAATATTCTGCTTAATACAAGAACCAAAAAAATTAATATAGTATAATAACTTTGCAGATCACTCCAGCTTTTTCAAATGGTTTTTAACCACTGCACGCTGGATGGCCAAATTTTGTCCAAAATAACCCCCAAAAAATGTCGAAAAGCACAAAATGAATTTTGGATATAATATTTAAGAAATATTAAGGTATCCTGTGATAAAAAAGTTGCAATCCGTAATATTTATTTAAGCTTCGTGATAATTTGCAGAAAAAATTCCTGCAAGTTGAATTTATGAAGAAAAAAATAAATTGAAATAAGAAAAAAATATGCTTTGTTCTTTTGGTCGATTTTTTGAAACCGATTTAACCTAATTTTCAACGCTGAACATTTTGGGCTCATAAAAATTTGAATTCTAGTACGAGAAGGTCACATATTTCTCAATTTTCCCAAGAAATACGTAATTTTTCTCGAAAAAGAAGCGAAAAAATGGCAAAATATGCATGAAACGCCCTCTGGCGGCACTCATAAGTAAAAATAAACATCAGAAATGATTTCCTTGACCCCCAAAACCCCCATATACACATAAAAAGATGACGAGTTTTGGTTCGAAAATCCAAATGTTGAAATAAAATGTTTCATTTTGGCGTTATAGGGAAAAAACCTATTTTTAAAAATCTGCAGGCTCGAAATTCCAGACAGACCTATGGATTCTTCGGCAAAGTTGCTTAGAATTGTCCGTAGAATACTCCTAGGGGGCGCCGCGAATCGACATTCGGCTCCATACAACATACAAATTGACCCACCCTAATGCATATGCTATTTTTTTCATATATATAGTCGTATGTGGTTCAATTCCCATAAACAAATTTTTTTTTAAATAAATAAAAAAAATATTTTATTTCCAAAAATTTCTATCTAATCTCTATCTCTATCTATATCTTAAAAAATCTGCGGAGTACAACTTTCCAGTTCAATCTTTAAAGAAAAATATGACAAAATTAAAAAATCTCATTATAGTAAAATTCATTGAAACATCGGAAAATTCAGCCGGAAAAGTTTGGCAATCGTCAAAACCAAGATTGCTCGCAGTTTATTTTATTTTGCCATAGAGCACAACAACAAAGTGTCTCCAAACATTATTAGTAAACACAAATATTATATATAATTATATATATACATTATGTATTCTAGGCTGGCCGACGCTGGTATACAGGATTTTTAAACCGTCGATATCAATAACGCCACCCCCTAAAAAGTTTCCTTTTTACCTGCATATAGCGTCTGTAAAATTTAAAGGCGATCCGAATGTATTTGATGGTTCCTAAAATAGGTCAAAGGTCATACTTTAAACTTTTTCCGTTTTTGATTGTATTGTTCTACATAAACTTTAAAAACTTATTTCCAATCAAACAAATTATGGTTCAAAAAGTCTCATATCTATTAAAACATAATTTAAAAAAAATATTGAGTCGGCCTGAATAAATTTGGTAAGCTCCAAAATTGATTAAATTGACTAATTACACCAGTTTACATATAAAAAAATTTGGTATCCTTAACATGTTTTAGTCGTTTCTATAGTAAAATGACATGCTAAAACCGAAAATGTAGTCAAAATTAATTTTCATGAAACGGGTTTCAATATATTTAATAAAAACAATTTCTAAAAATTAAAAAAAAAAAAAAAAAGTCCCTCTAGTTAACAGCAAATATATCTGGTTATACTAAACTGATTTCGATAATTTTTTTACTTGACTGTAGATAATTGAATCGATTATATTTGGAACCATCGAATACATTCGGATCGCCTTTAAATTTTACAGGCGCTATATGCAGCTAAAAAGGAAACTTTTTAGGGGGTGGCTTTATTAGAATCGTGAGATGTTGCAAAAATGGCCACCCTAATGTATACCTACATATTATATTATATATTTTTACCTACGCCATGCAACAGTTTGAGCAATTAAGTTTATTTTAATTTATCGAATAATTGAAAACATTTTGATTTGTCGTATAATCATATTATATTTTATGCAATGACTCGATACACGGTGCAATTGGTTGTACAATCTGCTTGGGTTTTCATTTGTATGGGGACTATGCTTTTATTTATGCTATCGACTTATAACTCGATGAATTGCTGTTTATGATTTTTCATGTTCAAACTTTAAAACATTTCTATAAACTGCTAAAATATTTCCATCAATAATGTCACGTGGTATATAGTTTAATAAAAGTAAGTTTGTAATTTTTTGATATGTTTAAATGGAAAAAAATTTTGGGTTATTAAATGGAATTTCTTACCGGCGAAGACCAGGCATGGGTTGGCATGAGAAGCACCCAGGGCGAAGCCACCTAGCAGTCTATTAAATTATTAAGCTTTACATTTGAGCAAAAAGGTTTTATTTTAAAATACTAGCCACTATGAATAGTAGATTTTTTTTTTGCAAATACATGTATTATACACCTTTTCTTTATTTTTATTTTTTTTTTTTTGAAAAGAGTAATATTTGCATCTCATCAATATCTCATAAGCCCATCAATATTTCCCACCAAAAATTTATCACCTAGCATTTTACTTCAACTACTTCCAAATAGAATGTCATTGTTCCTAAGACACCAGGAAACTTTGCTTCATACCTATGTCGTTGCCATTCTATTAATCCCCATCCATGCCATAAAATATCACAGCCCTTCTATGTTATTTCAAGATGGACTTAGTTATTGCATTAAAAGTAACCTTAGCTGCCAATTCAATATATTCAAATATTTCGTTGACTGTTAAAACTCTTAAGCTTAATATTTCAGATTTTACAGTGGGAAATAAATATCTATTTTCTAGCAGGTGATCATAATCTAGTTGGAAAGTTTTTTGCTAATGGTTCGAATTTGAAGTCCTGACATGGTATATGATAGCCTGAGATAGGCACAAGTTTGAAAAAATTTTTGAATTAAATAATCTTTGAAAGAACTAGGAAATCAATTCTTAAGTTGTGACTTTTGAGAAAGTGAAAAAATTGAATTGTTATTTTGATGGCTAAAATACAACTCGCCAGTTTTGATAGTTAAATCGCGAAAAAACAAAACTCAGTTTTATTTGCAGCCCAACTAACTTGTTAAAACTTAAGTTAAATAAAAAAAATATATATACCCACCGTTTCATCCCGACGTAGTTCTACCGCCAACAGAGTTCCACAACCCAGCAACAAAATGCCAAAAACATTGAAAAACCCAAAACACATAATGTCCATCAAAATTTGACAAGTTATTCTTGAAAAATAAAATTTTAAAAAGTGCACACAAGTCAAAATTAAGCAATTTACAAAATACAAAGTTTTATGTGGCTGTCAAAGCAAAATGCAACTACAAATCAACAATAAGTGCAAAGTTCTTATATAGAATAATAAGCTACATACTATCGTGTTTAAATGCTATGGACTGACTATTCATTAGAACAAAAGTGGAAAAACTTGAGCACAAGGCACAGCCAATTACTACGTCAGTTTGAAGGCTACAATACTTAACCTATAATTAACATTGGGCTAAGGCACAATTTGTCAATCAAACACAGAATTAATGACGCCAAGGTGCTAAAATTCATAGGGAAAAAAATAAAAATAATCATACGCCATGTTTGACAGGTGAACGCAAAGATGGCCGAACAACAGGCAAATGGCGCGCTTGCATGAGCCAAAGCTAGGGCAACAAGTTAATAGCAACAAATATTTTTAAATATTGTATATACGCTATGCATATAAAACACGCAAAAGTAAAACAAATATGTGTGACAATCGCGACAGTCCGAAATTGCTATACCCTCTATTATAAATGATTTTGGGAAAGAAAATTCGATAGCAACCTTTAAAAGATATTTTAATTTCTTTTGAAATACTAAATTAATAAAATAAAAAAAACTAAACGCATTTTGTATGTTGTTTGAAACCAACAGCAGTTTTTGCAAAAGAAATCAAAACGTATTGATAAAATAAATTCAAATGAGTGCGAATTTAAAATTGAAACAATTTTATAATTATTCTTTGATATTCTGAGATTCAATTTATGCCAATTTAAAGTAAAATATTTATTGATACTTAGTTTCAATTAATTATTTTTCTGATTCAACCCAGAAACGAATCAAAACGAATTTATGGTATACGTTCACAGACACATCCACATTGGCATACCGATTATTGATAGGGTTGATGTGTTTGTAATCTCAATAAATAGTTTAATATTATTGTGCAAATTTTTTTAAAAGACAGAATATGTAAGCTGACGGGAATAAACATAAATATCAAATGTAAACGATATGAAGTAATCAAAAAATTTTGAGACCTGTGGCAATACTGTTGAAAGGAAATAACCAGGGCTGGTTATTCGGAATCCGTCAGCAATTTTAAGATTCGTTAGAATTTCAGAATCATAAATAAATCGGCTTATGCCGCATATATTAATTAATAATATTATTTTTTTCCCGTGCCGTCAATCATCATCATCTTCATCCTTGGCGCTACTCAGCTAATATATTTATATATATATATAATATAATTCAGCTTTGGCCTTTCGACCAATGTCTCTCCAATAATCTCTATCCTTTGCAGCTTCCTACCAGTTAAGGACGTTTAATTTTTTCAAATCATCTTTCAGACCACTTGACCTGACCAGCGTGCTCGGGGTCGACCAACTACTCTTCTTCCATCTGGTTGATTGAAGCACGTTTTTTTCAGAATTGGGTTTCGCGTTCTCGCAACATGTCCGGCCCACCTAAGTCTTTGTGACTTGACATAGGCAGCTAGACTTGTGTCGTAAAAAATCTCACGTAGCTCTTTGTTGGTGCGAACGCTTTAATTGTTAGGATCCATCCATCCTTATCGGACCAAGAATTCTTCGTCAAAATTTTCTCTCTGTCCCTCTAGGAGGCCTATATCTGATTTATTCACGTCTCACATCCGTACGTTAATATTGATCGGATCATTGTTTTATATATCCTGAGCTTTAGGGTTCTGTTTAGAAGGCGTGACTTGAGGAACATTGAAAGCGAGAAAAATGTCGAGTTTGCAGATTTAATTCTTTCTCTAATATCACTTAAGCAGTCGTTCGTGGAGTTGAACCAAGATATTTAAACTGGTCGATAACTTCGAAGTTATACTCGGCTATGGTTATGTTTTGTCCAAAGCGCCGAACCCAGTGTGGATTTCCAGCTAGGAGAATTTTTGTTATTTTCATTTAATCGCAATCCTCATATTTGTTCAATACTATTGCCTTTTGCGTGATCCATGGGGTTCCCGTCTCGATGCCAACTTTTTTTTACCAAAACAAATCATTTCCGAATACTTTACTTTACTTTAGAAATTACTTCTTCCCTGTAAATTCGAGTTTTCATTGAAATCTTCTAAAGAGCCACAATTAGGAGCGTCTCTTGTTGCTTTTTTTTTCCAAGTCGAAATGGATTTAGCCAATTTGGATTTGTATATCAATATATACATAAGTATATGTTATACTTATTTATAGCACTGCCAATTTTGTCCGTGAGACATTGCCAAATACAATAAATCTATTTGGGCTTAGAAAGCGTAGTCGGACATTATATTGATACCAAAATCAATGCTGTTTAAGGAGCTCAGCCATGCCTGCCTTAATCTTTAGGTATATTGCATTAATCTATAACAACCCGGGCCCTATAGGTGCAGAGTATAAAAACAAATAAAAATAAGCATTAAAACAAAAGTGAAACACTTTGAAGAGTTTTCCCGGTTCTTCAAGCCCCTCTCTTGGCCATTTGTCGCACACGAAACGCGTTAATTACGGCTCGCTTTGCCATTGCAGTTTTTCACACACAGCACACACACACTTATAAGTACACACGCACTTATACACTCAAACATTAATTATTATGGCAGGCAAGCGCTTAGGAAAAACTTGATGAGCAAGGGGTGCTACAAATGTAGTGGGTCGTCAGGGGTCATATTTAGTGGGCGGAATACTTTGACATGCAAGCGCAACGTGTCAAATTAATTTTTAATAGCTGCCCCAGCCATTGGCAACTTAAATGTACCCCACTGTCTACCCACTGCTGTCCACTAACCCACAATTCACACACCCATTTTGCCTCAAAAGGTTGCCAAATAATAGATTTAAACGAGGCTGTCGAAGCCACAAGTCAAGAGCGCACATTATAATTAAAGTTGGGTCGACAGCTCATGACTGGGACTCGGTATTTTGGTACGACCCGGACACGAGTTTAGTCAGCTGACCAGCGGCAGACAAAGTTGCCAAAATTAAACGCAAATTGTCACACAAAAGAGCAAGTTGGCAACTTGATGACAACATTCATATGTATGAGTGAGTGGAGTGTGTGTGTGTTGACCAAGAAGCACTCGATTTGGTCTAGAGGCCAGAGTCCAGTTTCCACTTTGGCTATAAACAGCTCCCTGATTGTTTGTTAGCCTTGGCATAATTTACGCAACATTTAGAGGCATTCGCATTCTACATAGCGACATATTGACATGTGACACTAGCAAATTAGACGCTAGCAAACAACAACAACAATAACAAGAGACAATTGCAACAACAACAAGTGACAACTACAACTATAACAATGTTATGTTTTTAGAAGAGCATGCAATTTATTGACACCTTATTTACCCAGTCATCTGACTAGATGGTCGGTTGAACCAGTCAAAAACACAATTGAAATAGTTAAGCAGATATCGAATTTATGCGAACGCAAATTGCAATAATCGGAAATTCGTAAAGTCAGGTTATAGGTGTGCTTTAAAATATTCATAAAGATGAAATGCAAGAAAGAATATTTTTTCTTTGCACTCTGAAGTTAAGAATATGCTTTTACAATATATTTATGATATTCCACACTTTTTACAAATTGGACTATGGGCAGAAAATATTTTTTAATTGCTTGTATTAAATAAAAAATTACTTAATATTACTATTATACTTTAAACAAATGTTTTAGAAGAAAATGGATAGATTTAAGGTCGATCGCTGCCAAATTTGGGAAGACCTGTATCATTCCATTATAAGGCGGCTTATTATGCCCCTATATTATTTTTAATAGTAATGTAAATATTACACAATCTCAGTGATTTCTCTATTTACTTAACGTTTTACCATGGCAATATACGATCTCAACATTACTTAAGGGACCACAAAAATTTTCAATATCTTAGACAGATTTTATATACATCTATAAGGTATACTACCTTGATCAAAAATTTACCGGAATCATCACCGTATGGCGTATTTAATAAAAAAAGAGACATCGAATCGGGTGGCTGAGAGCGCAACACGGTGATGATTCCAGTAAATGTTTGATCATGGTAGTAAGCCCAAACCAAATTTATTGTTTGAATATTCATTTTTTCCTTAAAATATCGAAGAACTTATTTGCTAGGTTTACCTACTTGATCATTCGTTGACTTAATTTTGAATGCTTTCTTAATCAAAAATTCGTCGGTAGCATCTGTTGAAACTTTTTACGGAAGTACTTCAAGATAATTAAGGCATTTAAGACATCAATAAATGGTTTGTTTAGCAGTCAATTCGTTTATTATACTATCCTGGTGATCCAGGCCATGACATTCGAATAAAATTATGAAATTACACTAGTTTACAAATTTAAAAAAATTTTGGTATCCTCAACATGTTTTAGTCATCTCCGTAGTAAAATGGCACGCTAAATCCGAAAATGAAGTCCAAAAATTTTTTCATGGAACGGATTTCGAGATATTTTGAAAAAAACAATTTTCTTAATTAAAAAAAATGTGGTACAGTCGAGGCGGTGCCCGACAGTGGAATACCCTGTACCTTTTGTCTCGCAAACAATTTTTCCTGCATATTCCTTCTACGAACTTTCCAATTGGAATTTTTTTTTTTTTGGTCAAATTCGATATTTATACCTATAAGTTCCCTAAATTTTTACCGATTTTGATGAAACTCGAATGTTACGTCAAAGAAGTTATTTAAAGTATATGGGGTAAATTTCAAGTTGGTATGTTGAGGGGTGTGGGAGAAAACACGGTAAATCGATTGCGGGGGGTGGTGGGACCGCATCGATAAAATTTGGATGTGGATTTGTTCATTAGAGCCACATGAATCAGCTTACCAAAAATTGTGGTGATTGAAATTTTTTGTTTGATTTGATGGATTTGTCGTTCCATTTTATTGTAATTGGCTAAAACTATTTGGGGCTCTTTCTCAATAAATGTTGAGGTCATATTTACTTCCGCTTGAAATATGGTACAATTGACATTAAACATTAAAAGTGATTAAAAAAAATTACTTTATTGCACTTTTTCTAATTTTTCTTTAGAACGAGATTAAATGCAATATTTTAAAAAAAATTTCGTTTACCAAAAAAATTATGGAAGTGTCAGAAATTTTACCAAAAAATTAGGGCCCACAGCGGGATGAGTTATTTTGGTCATAATAGTTGTAGGAACTTCTTAAGAAATGCTGCATGCTCCGATAGCACGTAGCTAAGAGATGAAAGTCATTACGATAAAAATCACCAGCCAAGAAAAGATGACAAACGTACTTTTCCAAAGAGTAGGTCTCTTGCTTCTTTTAATCGCGATTTGATTGTCATTTCAGTGTTAAAACCAATACTTGTTAAATGGTTTAGAAATGAAAAGAATAGCCAACTTCAGAGGAGAGATTACAAAATAACTTAGAACCAATAGAAATTAAAGAACCCAGGATTTTCAAAATCTACAAAAATCTGCATAAAGAAGATACCAAAACTCAAGCCGTCTTTACCAATTGTAACCGATCTTTAACGCAGCAGCAGCTTGATTTATTCGCATACACCTCATAAAGGTGAACTGGTCAAGCCCAATCATCCCCCGATAGATTCTTGGAAATCTTCATTGTAAGTTGGTTTGCCGCATAAACCAAGTGGCACACGATTTGTTTGCGGTTTGTAGTCGCATATGCAATTTACATGTGTAATTTCGACTGCAACATGAAAAGTTGCCAGTTGCATATTTACTACTATTTTTTTTTAATGTTTTTGGGCAACTGTAAACCGCAGCAAGTGCAACAATGGCTGCCAGGATACTACAGACTACTGCTAACTAACTAAAAAGGCTGCCTCTACATCATTGTCTATGGCAGGCTGGCTGAAAGCTGAAAATGCAAACGACAACTTCGTTAAACGGAGGCATCACTTTGTCAGTTCATCAGTTTGTCAGTCTGTCTGTCTATCAGTGTGTCTGATGCTGCATTGACGGACTAAATGACAATTTGATACGTTTCTACTATCCAACAATTTTAGTGCCTATTTGGGGCCTTGCGGTTAGCCCGGTCATAATCGATCTATAGTTGACAAGACTGCAATTTTCTAGAGCTGCCACCGCACCAAAAAAAAAAAAAAAACACGCTACAGCTGCAACCCTATCGCGCATATTTATGGCTTTGGTTCTTGTCTGCAAGGGACATTTTTCACAGCTCAAGTGAATTATAATTAATGATTCCGGATGCTGGATGTTGCTTGCTGGATGGGTCTTGGGTCCTAAGACGTGGGCGGCGACTTAGCATTGGAAATTTATAGCGACACTTGCAAGTGTTTCCCTTGGTGGCCGTATAATAAATTTAAATTAGCAGCAGGCAAATAAATACGTATACTACTATAAATAACCGGACAAGGTCAAAGCCGTATCCGTTGGCCAGTAGCAGCAATTGGATATGCTTTCTTCTATGCCGTCTTTCACATTTTATTGCTTTGAAACTCCACACGCTCTCTCTCGCGCTGCTGGCTTTATATTATTATAGCCATATTTATGTTTTGCAAAGTGAAAATTTAAGCGAAAGTGCTGCCAACTTTGCCACTTGTGGCATTTATGTTGTTGTTGTTGGGTGTGGGTTTCGACGGATTTCTAAGGATTTCTGTATATTTCTGTGGCTTCCTGTGCGTATTTGTGTTATATTTTTGAATTGCCATTTGACTGTCAAAGCGTTGCACGCAATGCAACACAACTTTCATCATTAACATATTCACAGTCTATTAATTTTAAGAGTTCAAACGCGTTGTAGTCCTTGCTCCACTCTTCTCAGCTCTACTGCCGAGGCTCTGCTGCCACTCAAGTCTCAAGTCGTCGGAGCACGCTCCGGGTCCGGAACTCTAAGGCCCTGGCACCACTGGCTTTGGGCACATAATTAGAAAGTTTTCCACTTAATGGCAAGTTAAGCAGAGGGTGCTCGAATGAAAGCATTAAGCCAAAGTGCTAACAACGTTCTAATATGTATGTAAATGCTCAACTATGCTTAACAAAAAAAAAAAAAAACAAAAACAAAATCCAAATATCGTATAAACAGCCATGTTAACTTTTCTCTCCATATATATTTTAATATCGCATGTCGGAATTACAAAACTAAAAAGTCCAAATGAAGAAAACATAGCAATTAACCCCGCTCTGGAATCAAAAGTTTTCAGAATCATTTGGCGCATTCAACAGAACTTTGCTTCAAGCACTTGCTGAATGATTTGTGTTTGCTGCATGTTGGACTAAATGAACTGTGTGGCAACTCTACAACAAATACTCCAATATCTTTAATCGTTTATGACATATGGGCCTTTAAAGTTGTAAAAACTTTATATTTTTGTTAATGGAATAATAGGCTATATATTCAATCTTCAAAATATATAAAGAGTTAAGATTTTCGGTGATGTATTTATGAATAATAGGTAATCACCTACAATAACCTTAAAATTTTGTTTTTGTTCCAAAAAAAAACATTTTTTAAATAATCATAAAACGGCAAAAAAAAATCAAAAAATGTGATCAATTTTGATCGGAACATAAAATCAATCTAATTTTTTATTAATAAATGTAAAAAAAGCTTTAAATGAATATTCAAAATAAATAAATATTGTTAAGTAAAAAAATACGTCATGTATCGTACGCAACAGAAAAAAAGGTTTTTTTAATTTAGCTGCTTGGATTTTTATTTTTTTTTTATAACACCTTTACGATAGAGTGCTCCAAACAAAAGCAAATTTCAAATCAGTTCTCAACTCAATAGCTTAGGTTAGGTTAGGTTGAAGCGGCCGCTGGCTTGAAACCAGCAAACTTAGGCCCATACTGGCCCGTTGTTTTACCGCACGGATCTCTATAGCTTTTACCCTTTTCCCTTAAACTTGGTTCAAATCGGACAGATCGGCTATATGGCAGCTATAAGAAATATTGGGCCGACACGGTAGAAACTTGGTAGATCGTCTTGAGGGCTCAAAATATGCATAAGTACCAAATTGGGTGCAATTATCTCAATATTTTAAGGTTTATGCCAAAAAAGTGGCCAAAAAACCCCTAGTGCATAGTAACGATCGACCAAAAAATTATTTTTGGTGCAAAATCCAATGTATTTAATTTGTTTATAAAGACATCGTAACCAAATTTGACGTTTGGTAGTTTTTTACAGTAGCACTTTACCACATTTTACCAAAATCGCTTGACTGTATCATATAGTCGCAATAGGAATGATAAATAAAAAAAAAAACATTTTTGGTGTAAAATTTATTTTTTTGATTTTGTTTATAAAGATATTGTAACTAAGTTGGCAACCAAATTTTTTTTTGAATAATTAAACAATGAACCGGATTTGATTGCAATGTGATTGTAAACGTTATCTTAAAGTCATCTCCGCCCGACTTAAACGTACTCCATCTTTGTTTTATAGCAGGAAAAAGTGTAACGTCCGCAACGGTAACATGCGCAACGAACGTTTTTTCAATTTTGGATGAACCAGAACACATATATTCTTCAACTGACCCAATTTGAAATTCTCAATTATTATTCTTTTTTTTAGCAATTTGATTTTTTTTGGTTATTACGCAAAATTAGCTGAAAATGGCACAAATGCACGTTAACCTCCAAAACTACTTCCGTTTTTTGTAACATACGCAATGGCCATTTAGACACGAATAACTTTTTTTCTAAAAATACTTAAGTAAAGGATTAAACGTCATTTGAAAAAACTCTCAAAGAACTTTTTTTGCTGAAAGTTGCATAGATATTACTCATTCACAGCGCAGATGGTATTAAAAAATATGCGTACGAATGTAACGAGTATTATAATATAAAATCGCGTAATTAGCAGCTAATTTAACTGTTTTCGCTAAATCTTTCAACTTAAATGGGATATCCCAAATAGGATTTTTTTTATATGAAGTTTTGTCATATAAATGGGTGGTTTTTTTTTATTTAAAAAAACCTCAAGATTGATGACCCTTTAGAATCTAAAAATATCAAAGAATATTGCAAAATGATTACTTTAGTTTAACTTACGTGGACTTTGAACCTATGGTATTTTGCCAACTCGTTTTGATACCCCTTGCATCAAAACAATCGGTTTCAAATCACACAAAAAATTTGTTTTTAATAAAATTGGTTATGAAGCAAATCCGAATATATTATTCGACTTCCGGAGCACAGCCAAATATTTATTTCAAAGTTTTCTTTACTGCTGCTGACAGACGTCTGTCTTATTTTTGGACAAAATTTGTACATGAACTTATTGTATAATCGAAATTTTAAATACTAAACTTATAGCCGGAAAGCCAAAGTTCGGGCAGCACAAAGTCTGTTAGGTCCACTAGTAATGTATAAATTACATTTTCCTTAAATCTAAAAGACAGATAGACATACATTTATTAATGTATTTTTATTTTCAATCTGTCAGATAACAAGCAGCTAATCAGTACCCCAGAGCTACATAGCATACGTCCACACTGGCTTGAGAACTGCCTTATAAAGCCATACTTCATTTTTTGGGTTGAACTGCGAGTACGGACCTAAAAGTCAGTACATTTTCCTTGTTTTCAATTAGAGCTGCTTTTGTTTCGCTTTTATGTTGGTCTTCCATGTAAAGTCTCCTATCCATATATACCCCAAAGTATTTCGGAAAGAATAAAGCTGTTTAATGTTAATGTTAGGTAAAATGACTTCTGCATATTAATTGCTATCCTCCATTTCTTCAGGCATGGACCAACTAAAACTGCGGGTATACTATAATGAGCCTAACAAAAAAAGTAATGTTGACTCATACGACTGAATACGCTCACATCTCTCGAGATATCAATGTTAAACTTGCTTCAGTTAATTTCCCTTTACCCATTGCCGTCTCAACTGAATCCAATTTTTTAAGCTTATATCCATTTGGCACCCCATATGCTAATAATGCTGAATTTAAGTTTAACCCATTTTAAAAAGTTAATCAATGCTTAGGGGCCCCACAAACAATATGTTCATAAATATTTAACCTAAATACCAATTTATTTCAGCTACCAAATATTTCACCCACATAGCACATACATATGTCGCCTAAACTCTAGCATTTTCCCGTCCATATTTGCGTATATAAAATATATAAATTTATGGCTATGCACTAACTGCATATAAGCAAGTGGTTTGCCTCATTGTGACCACTCGGTAATTTGATGCACTGTGGTTGCAATGTGGAGATCCCAAACACAACAATTTAAACACACAAATATGCATATGCATATGCGTGTATGTTAATAAGTATCTATGTTTTGAGCCTGTATACACCCGCTGGGGCAAAAAGTTGCTCATAAATACATAAAATGGCATGTCATTAAAAATTAATTAAGAGTAAAATATCCATAACAAAAATATATATGGTGTATATGTGAATACGCAGAGCAGCTCATCGGCATTTGTTTCGCAAATGCTATCAAATTCAATCAGTGGCCAACAAAATAAACTTCAATTATTTTTATTAAATAAAATGGCAGATGGCAATGAATGTTTCTGAGTACACTCATTCGGCTGCAATCACTCATTCAATCAGTCAGCCACTCACTCATTTGGTTATTCATAGACTTACCAATAACAATGAGTTGAGGTCCTACATATATACTTAAAATGTATTCATTTAACACTTCGCAACTTTTCCTTCCAAAAATAAAAAATAAAAGAAAATAAAGGTTGAAAAATTAAACGCATCAACGACAATCAGCTTAAATCGCTTTAGCCCCAATTTCAGCTACTGTCAATGCATTCAGCCATAGTCTCTCTCCTACTTGGACTCATACTCAGCTGGCATACTCATTGTCGTTGTCATTGTCATTGATATTCATGAGTTGGCATGGGCGTTGTTTGAACTTGACAGTGATTAAGATTTGCCGGCCCCAAATGATGGCATTTTTTTGGGGGGTTGGGGGATGGGTTGGTTTTGCCCCAGCCGGTTTTTGATAAGTATTCATAGGTATTAAAGGCAGACAGACGGCTGGAATTCGCTTTGCAAATGTAAATTAGACCGCCATTTTTTTAGATATTTTAATTTAGTCCTTTCGCTGTGTTACTGTAAAAATGACACTGTCAGAGACAAACAAACGAGCTAAGCCAAAAACCAAACCAAACCATACCATAACAAACCGTGCACAACATTTGCCTTTTCTTGCTCTCGGTATACACTTTTTAAGCGTAGCTATATTGATTGTGTAAGGGAGTTTGTAAAGCCCTAAGCATATTTATCGAATTTCAGCTTTTTTATCCCAATAATTTTAATTTTATTCCCCTAGAATAAATCTGTAAAACGCTTCATGCTGAAAATTTCATGTAAAAAAATATCGAATCTAAGTTTTGAATACTCCAAAAAACTCGTTACAGATTTGATACGTTTTACACAATAAAATTTTTATCAACAATCTTGGAATCGAGTTACGAGTACTTTAAAGTCGGGCGCGGACGACTTTGGGATACCCTGTACCACCTCATTGCAATTAAATCCGATTAAAAAACAGTCGAATTTTGCATCAAAAATTTTTTTCCAATGGAGGCTATATGATATAGTCAACCGATTTTGATCAAATTTGGTACAGTGATTGGGAACTGTAAAACACTTCCGACTGCCAAATTTGGTTACAATATCTTTACAAACAAACGAAACACAACGAAATTTGTGCAAAAAAAGATTTTTTGACCGATCTGTCCTATGGGAGCTATATGATATAGGCAACCGGTATTTGATAAAATTTGGTACAAAAACAAAATGAAGTTAGAGACTTGAAATTTGGTACTGTTCATTGTAGTGATATTTATAAATAATAAGATAAATTTCAGGTCGATCGGGCCACGCCCACCTCTAAATTATTTCTGACTCTGAAGGCCTACGTTGCTCTGGCTACAAACCTTTTTATAACTTAGAATTAACTTCTACTTTATAATTATATAAATAAATAAATAAAAATTTCTGACTCTATTGAGTTAAAAATTATCATACAATCATATTGTTGGCGCCTAAAGCAGCCAATTTATAAATTTAATAATTTATAATTTTAATTTTTTTTTAATTAATAATTTATATAATTTTGTTAATCTTAGTAATCGTTGTGTTAGTTGTATGGAATTAACCAATATCGTCATCGATATATATAATTGTAAATATGTAATTGAATTTAACTGACTTGCGGCAAAATAAAGAGAATTCGCCCTCTTTCCGATTCTGTAAGGCACAGCAGCATTTTTTAGCTGAGATTCTTATTCCGGCCTGGCCTTAGGATTTGCGGAAACACATATGTACATATTTATGATTTGTATATTCCTATATATATATAGATTTGCCACACCCCTTTACGCCCTTAAATCATAAAAGTGGAAATTTACATCTGCAAATCATAATGATTTATTGTTTTGGCAAAAATTTTAAATTTTCACCAATTTTGGCGTAAACTATTATTCAAATATTCAATTATAAAATAAAATCGTATTTATCCATTTTTTTTTTTGTTGATCTTCTGAAAAAAAATAGAGTAATTAAATTTCTGCTATTTCTAAATATTCTTCGTCTGAAGCAATAGCATCGAGTTTATCAATTTCGTTATCCTCTTCTTCATCCCCTTCGTCTTCTTCAAAGTCATCCTCTTCGTCCTGCAGATCACCATCATCGATTTTAAATAGAATTTTCAAGCTTCTTTTGGTATGTGTTTGTTTCAATTTTAATTTTTCCGCTTCTTTAAATAGATACTCGAGGGTCAGAACTATCTAAGGCTCAGTTAAAAACATCCGTTCTGCATGGTCCCTTCTATCGCTCTTATAAAATTTATTTCGGGATACTTGTTCTGATATTCTACAGAAACATTTTCACAAAAAGTTTTACACTTTTTTAAATTAACAAGCCGTTTTGAGTGTTTTTTTTTTTTGTTTTTCGAAAGTCACTTTTTGACCTCTTATAGTTATATGTTCCTCATTTAAATCTTACACGCCAATTTTTTTAATTATGTGCTGTTGAACTGCGTTCTCCGAGCGAATGTTGATGTTCCAAATGTCACTCAGCTCTCTCTAATAATTTCCCATTTACAACTTTAAGGACCGCTGTGCCCCACGAAAGTACTATTCCACGAAACACAACTACACTTTTTAAGGTTAGGCTAAAAATACACATGAACAAAACACGACACAATAACACAAAAACACACAAAATTGACAAAACATTGACTAAACTACAATTTTACATACCTCTACTAACGTTTTCCATCAAAACACGTTTAATTGAATTCTTTGTTTTTTGCAAAACTAAGCACTTAAAGTTATATTACATTTGCTGCCAAATTTACAAAAAGCATGCTATACAAGATCATCTGGCTTTGAGAGCACGCCGTTTAATCAATTTTGGCGCCAATTTGAAAATAGATTAACTTTTAATCTAACTAGGGTATGGTAAAAACAAAAATCAGGTAAAATTTAAAATTATAAATAAAAAAAAAAATTGACTTTATGCCAAAAAAAAGTGCGAAATAAATCACTGTGCAGTGATTGGAAATTCTAAAAAACTTCCAAGTGCAAAATTTGGTTACGATATCTTCATAAAAAAACGAATTATTTACCTAAAGCTTTTCGTTTTTTTCGAGGTCCTCTGAAACACCTCTATTGGAGCTATATTATATATCCTCTATATCAAAAATATAAAATAAACTTGCATCCCCTGACATAATAACGCATCTAATCTGAAAATTTTGTTGCTCTAGCTCTTACCATCTCTGAGATCTAGACGCAAACAATTCTCTACTACCATAGTAACGAGGATAGATTTTAATACTAAACAGCGCCTTAGTTGAAGTTCGTAAGACAATTTTTCTAAATTTTTTTTTTTTTTGTATGACATTAAAACCTCGACAATCCAATTCCATTAGAGATGTCACACGCTCTCATAGGCGCTTTTAACACTTCAATGTACTGCTAGTGGTTAAGAAATATGATGCAAATAAATGTTGGAGATACATTTATGGCACATCCATTGAACAGAATCAAAATCGAAAGCAGTGTAAAACCACTAAAGCTGCCCAAAATGAAGATAGTAGCACTACAAGGGTATGTAAACAACGTATACCCGCAGCTAGTTTTCCTTACAATTTTAAAATATTGTGCCTTTTTTTTTTGTTTTTTCTTCGGTAAGCGAAACCCGTCAAGCATCTTGCCAGGCTTATTGTTGTTGTCATTGTTGTAGCTGCTGTTGGCCATTTTTTGCATTTTGTGGTGATTTCAGAGTCAAAAGCGTACATCAAAAGGGTTTGTTAAACACACAGCCCACCCTGTAGCCACCTCCAGCAACAAAGTTGCCTGATGCGGGCTGTGCGGGTTGCCAAGCAGTTATGGAAATTTTCAGTGCTGTCGAATTTTTATGCTAAAATGTCAGCAAAAAGCTAAAGATACGAAAAGGGAACCAAAAAGAACAACAATAATAAAAACAACATGAGAACAACAAAGTAAATTTCATTGTTTAACCAACGAAGGCAATTTAATAGTCATTGTTGTCCTTGCTGTTGTTGTTGCCTAGTTTTTGTCCAACAAAATGTGTATGTAATGTGTTTTTAAAAGCCGCCAAGGCACACACACACAACATATACTTGTAGTGCCCCTAAAACGAACCCCCACCAGCTTCCTACCCTGCGGTAGCCCCCAATCCCAGCTCATTTACTTGCTGTACCAAGTAAAGTTTTGTTTTTATCTGCCATTTGCAGTTGCAGTTGCCGAAAAGTTGCAGCACTGCAACGGACAGCGCAAAAGTAAACTTTAATTATAGTGGCTGAGTTTTCTAATGAATGCTTCAGCTGTAAAATACAGCCCTGGTCAGGGCTACTAGTGCTAGTAGTATATACAACTGGCCCCTTTTTTTGCTATGCTATTTGCCTTATTAAAACTTTTTTGTCAACTTAAGAGTGGGCCACTGCCGTTTGCATCTTTTAAAACTTTTATATTATTTTTATTTAATTTGGTTCTTCATTATATACCTATATATATATATAAATATATATATATATTTTTTTTTGGCTTTAAGCTGCTGGCTTCATTATTGAAGACTGCTAAGGCGCTATGGCAACTCTAGTTTTAGCCGAGCGACTTTTATGCATTTATTTACATGACAACAGACAAGAAGCTACAAAATTTAATTAGTTATAATTTAAAGGGCTCTGTCAATTTGTTTGCCTTTTGTGCCAGTTTTCATGTTTTTTGTGACTTTATATTTTTTTTTTAAGAAAATTCGTATAGAAGTTTCAGCTCGGCTATTCAAATTGCGCGCCAGCCAGAAATTGTTTAATTAAAAGTTTTGTTGCCGACGTTGAATGAATGTGGGCCCAGAACTAAAACTAAAAAAAAAAAATAAAAAAACAACAAATTTTATAAACAAATACATAAAATAAAAAACATTTGGCAAAAAGTTGAGCTGCTTGTTGAGCCTTTTTAAGCTTTTATTTCGTTTATTTATCTAAACACTTTAAATATTGTAAAAAGGTAAGGATTTGCCATTTTTTTCCCACAGCAGCCCAAAAGTAGGCTACACAAAAAGAAACTAAAATCGGAAGTTGAGCCATTCAAATGGACTGCCTACTAGAATACTTAAAAAAAAACAAATCTATAAAATTAAAATTAAATGCCTACTATTAAATCAATATGCGTAAAATTTGTGGGTAAATGTATCTATGATTTTAGCACCCTTTGGTAATTTTTTTTTCTTCCTTTATCGAGATCCAGACTGCCAAAACAGTTAGTTGTAATATAGAACAAAAAAAACTTAAGGCAAAACTGTTAAGCGATATCTGCCGCATTCTTTGAAAAATTTGAAATATATTAGCAATAAATTTAAAAGAGTTTTAAATTTATTTACTACTTACGGCAAATAAAACTTAAGTCAAGACGGTTTACAGACTTTTTAATAAATTTCTAATGTACTTCGAATAAGGTCTCTTAAATAATCTTCAATTATGTTTCCTAGTTATGGCAAATAAAACTAAAGGCAAAAATTTTAGAGATATCTGGCACACTGTTTGAAAAATTTCAAAAATGTTCGAAAATTTTTTAGTTTTGTGCCAAATTTTATCAAAATAATTTCAGGGCATAATTCGTTTGTTTTCCGCTTTTTTTTTTAAGATATCGAAATCAAATTTGGCAATCAAATCAAATTTTTGAAGTACTTAAGCAATATACCGCATTATAATTGGAATGTACCATTGCGCCATCTTTTAACATTCGTTTGTTTTTTTAAAGCATCAAAAATTCAAACAAAAATGTAGTCAATGGAAATATGTTAAGGCCGAAAATTTTGAATATTAATCTCAAATTTAACTTCCAAGCACATACATTTATGTGGCAGACTCCTTTAACATACACCTAGTTTCTTTCCAAGAAGGCTTGGTCTAAAATCAACTACATTGGATGCCAGGGCTCGTGTTAACATGCTCCAATAAACTTTGTTTTTATTATTTTAAGTCTCTAGACTTCTTAGCTGCAGCACATTTTAACTTATTCCAAGACTTTATTCGTATTTTAAATACTTACATGTTGTTGTTGGAACAAGTTCGTTTTGAACTAATTTGAAATTATAATTGTCTCAGAATGAGCCTGAATTTAAATTAAGCACCAGCTTGCTTGCGTACCGATTATCCAAAAAAAAAAAACCTATAAAATAAAAAATAAAAATTTTAGGTTTTTGTAAATTTAAAAAATTTAAGCTATTTAAAGTTGAACAATTTGATTTATTTTCTATAATATATATATTACTTAAAACTAGCCACTAAAATTTAAAGAGTTTAAAGAGAAATTTATCTTTTCAATTCAAATATTACCATTTGGTTTATTAAATATTATTATAAAGGAATAATCGTTATAAAAAAATAAAAATCAAAAATATATGATAACACTCAATTTACATTTAGCGAGAGAGAGTAAAACGAAAAATTCTCAATGTGCAAGACCAATGAGAGAAACAGAATTAAAGAATACCATAGTAAATGCCACTAGCATGAGTGAGATAGCAAATTTTCTTTCTTTAACCAGAGCTGGGCAGTCCATAGCCCGAACGGGCACTTTTACTTCGTGCATTTACACAAACACGAGGCCGAAGCAAGCCGAAGTCGTCAATTTGAGCACAGCAGAGAGCAAAATTATTACTCAGTTCAACATTGTACGTTGTGTGCACTGAGAGAAATAAATGATTAAATGCGTACGACCAAAACCAAAACCGAAACCAAAAAAAAATTTGTAACTCAATTAAAAAAAAAAAACTGTTAATTTGAATTGGACCATATTTCATACAGAGGTACATAGATATGAGCCCCACATTGATTGAAAAAATGGCCTTTACCCAAAATATTGAATGGCTTTGGAGTTATAGCCCCAAATAGTTTCAGCTTTCCAAGCCAATTACAAAAAGACGACACCACCAATCAATCTAGTTTTTATAAGTTATAATTTTTTTGTCATGCTCTTTTAATTTCCGAAAAAAAAATTTGAAAACTACATATATAATTTTTTCCTTTTTTTCATCAAAATTGATAATTTTTAAATTTTTTGACCTGCATCTTGTAAGTATGCTATAAAAATTTCAAATTGTACATTTTTTTTACATTTTAGTACAACTTTTGAAAAAATGGTTATTAAAGCATACTTTTAAGCAGCTAAGAAATTCAAAAAATAGTAAAATTTCCTGGGGGTCAATTTTTAAAATTCAACTTTTAGATTACCTTGGCGTGTACTTCCCAACTCAGCTCGGAAAATAAAATCCGTCTTTAAAAAGCAATTTTAAAGCCAGTATAGACCTATGCCTTGCAACTTTGGGGTACGGCAAGTACATCTAATATCGAGATACTTCAAAGATGCCAATCAAGCACACTCAGAAATATTGTTAGGGCACCCTGGTATGTTAGTAATTATCAAATACACAAAGACCTCAACATATGTTATGTAAATGAAGAAATTAAGCAACGAACAGAAACATACATACAGACTAAATTTTCATGAAAACTCATTAGCTATAAACTTATTCGATAATAACGCAGATACTAGACGATTGAAGCGATATCATATCCTAGATCTTCCCCATAGATTCTAAATTACAACTATGTCTGCTTAATGTTATATTGGTTTAGCTCATTGGAGTAAAGCCAATCATGTAAATATTTTTTTTAAGATGTTATAAAATTTGTTGAATGTCCTTTGGACAGATCACAAATAAACAAAATTAAAAAAAAAAAACAAAAAAAAACACTTAGATACAAAATTCAATTTCCGAAAATCTTTATAACTACTCGAAGATATTTAAAACCAAAAAGTTTTTAAGCTGAATTTTATTTTTTCTCTGAAGTAATGTTTATAAATAAAAAAGTGAATGAAGATTTCGTAGCTATGGTAAATGCAGATTTTTTTTCTGTAAATTATCGCGAAAGCTCTTAAAATACAAAATATCAACTTTGATTGCCAATAACTTAAAAACCACTAATTATAATTTAATAATTTTTTTTTGCACAGGATACCTTAATATGCGTAAAATCATATTAAATTGTAATTTTGTCCAAGTTTTGACTTTCTTCTGGGGGACTTTTGGCCAAAATCTGGCTACTCGGGCCCATTGTGCAATGGCCAACAATTTCATTCAATGTTCTGCACTTCAAACATATATGAATTAACATTTTCAATAAAAAATAATTCAATTATTTTAACTGTGTGAAAATAATAATAACGAAGAATATTAAAAATTAATGTAAAGACGATCTCTTTTTGCCCAGCTCTGCTATTAACCCTGTTGCTCTCATATAATTTTCATTGTCCTCATTTGCTGCACATATGTTAGAAAGAGACCATGGACATACATTCACTGAGTATGTGTGCACCAAAAAGATTCTACTATCTTTCTCTCTTTGGCTTATCTACAATCAATAGCTAATTTGTGTACAGAAAATTTGAGTACCGTATAGTACTGTACAGTACAGTGAAGTTACAAAATGAATTCGGGCATGCTGAACTCTAGTATCGGTGTTGCTTGAATATAAAGATATCTATGTAATATTTTTATATTTCTTATTTAATAAAAATTGCACAGACTATAAGAAACTATGCCATTTTCTTTTCAAGACGGAGGAGTTTTGTGTGGTCTGTTCCGGAGAGCTAAAAGACTGTTTTGAAGGGTGTTTTGTAAGTCTGTAGTGGTTGCTGGTTTGATTGTAAATTTTTGTATTAGAAAAAAAAACTCCCATTAAAAAGTAAAATCTTTTCAGTTTTTTTCAATTTTTTACGCGAAACTTTTTTGTTCAGAATTTTTTTTATTAATATCAAATTTTTATGAATGCATGTGCTTAGTTTAAACATATTATCAGAGTCAGATTTATGGGCGAATTTTTAGTTTAAAATCTACCCCTAGAGACCGTTGTACTTCCATTTTACTGATGTTTTAGAAAGACACATATTTTTATACCCTGTACCTATAGGTACAAAGCTTATACTAGATTTGTGCAATGTATGTAACGGACAGAAGGAGGCGTGGCAGACCCCAAGTCCTTTATACCAAAATGCTTATCATAACCTCGGGTAGCGATTGAGCCATGTCCGTCCGTCCGTCTGTCCGTCTGTCCGTCCGTATGAACGCCTAGATCTCGGAGACTATAAGAGCTAGAGACACGGAACTTTACCAGCTGGTGCGAATATTTCCTAAGCAGATGAAGTTTGTTGAATCATGTCAATATCTTTCCCCGTTCCCCCGCTGTAGATTTTCGCGGTTTTTAGCCACACCGTTTAATATTTTCATTTGAAATTTAACAAAGCGATGCGTTGTGGATACATGCATCTGTGTGTAAAAAATGAACAAAGTCGGACAAATACAGAAAAAGTTATAGTCAAAAATGTACAAATTTCACTGCCCCTTGCCCATAAAGTGCATCAATATTTGACTCCTCGTAATTATGGTTACAAGTGACCTAGAATCACAATTTGATTGATTCATGTGGCTCTAATGAACAAATCCACATCCAAATTTTATCGATGCGGTCCCCCCACCCCCCGCAATCGATTTACCGTGTTTTCTCTCACACCCCTCAACATACCAACTTGAAACTTACCCCATATACTTTAAATAACTTCTTTGACGTAACATTCGAGTTTCATCAAAATCGGTAAAAATTTAGGGAACTTATAGGTATAAATATCGAATTTCACCAAAAAAAAAAAATTACAATTGGAAAGTTCGTAGAAGGAATATGCAGGAAAAATTGTTTGCGAGACAAAAGGTACAGGGTATTCCACTGTCGGGCACCGCCGCGACTGTACCACATTTTTATTAATTATGTTATTGTGTATTGGAACAAATGAAAGTTAAGAATAGTTTTCATGAATTTAATATACCACGTAAAAATATACGGTTGAACCGTGCTCCCAATAACGAAAACAAATACATTTTGTTCATTTTATTTTTTAAGTGCTACCTATTCCGCACTTTTGCTGTCAATAAATAACCACCATAAAGCTATTTTTATAACAAAAAAAAAAAAATTTTTTTTTTGCTCAACTTATCAACCCTGTCGCTTACACCAATTCTTTATCGATATGGCAATGAGTTTGGGTTTACTATATACCAAAAATTCGTTTCGGGCAGTGCATGCTATTTTTTTGGGTTGAATTAGAAAAAATATTTAAAAAATTATTATCAATAATTTAAATAATCTTTATTTAAATTAGCATAAATAAAATCTAAGAATATCAAGGAATATTAAAAAAATTATTTCACTTTAAAATGCGATTTTTACAATTCGTTTCGATTGTCGAATTTAAACCACATAAAAAATTCGTTTTGGTGAAATTGTGAGCACCAACCATTATTATTATTTTTATACTTACATATAAAAAAAACCTCTAACGATAAAATCCTGTATCCGCCACTGAATACAATGTTTTCAAATTTTTCTCTCTGTGCATAAAAATTTAATTAATTAAATTCCTCTACAACTTCCTTACTTCATATATATTTTTATATTTTTTGTTTCTAAGTGAAGCATTTGTAGAGTTTCGCTTCGCTTTGTTATTAATATAAAATATGTTTTATAAAATGCCCTTTTCACGGCGCTATGCTTCATAGGCTTTTGTAATTTTGATAGACTCTATTTCCAGTCAAAAGCCTTATATATCTGCTAGATTTTGGGGGGCAGCCAGTCAAGTTGAAAGCTTAGAACGCACAACAGCTCAAATTTTTAATTAAAAATACATTTTGTACAAATTTTGGAAATAACTACGAATTATAATTTCGCCTACTTAAGGCACATGAAAGTCAACTGCGCCTTACAATTTCACTACAGTTGGTCATTTTGAATGTGTTATAAATGATTTTAATTAACAAATTACCAATTGATAATGGTTGGAACAACAATTGCCAAAGCAAAATTCGGCTTGGTAATTAATATCCTATAAAGAATAAAGGGCCAGCTCTCAGCTATGGCAAAACTTTGAGCAATTGTTGGTTTTTTTTGCAAAGTTATTTGATTTTGATTTGCATTGAACAAAGCAACAATTAGGCCGAAATAAAATCACTCAAAAGCACTCACTTATAGGACTGCCAACTAGCCAAACAAAAGCATTGGAAAATGTTTAGATTTTTCTTCCTTTTTATATACAGTTTGGTAATAAAATGTGCTAAAGAGTATATAAGCTGGGTTTAAAGATATGCAACAGGCAGTAGGTATTGTGCTGAACGCCACAAAGATACACAAATTCAAACACATTTTGTCACACTGCACTGTAAATTTTCTTCACAGTGTTAATTTAGAGTTGATAATCGAAAATTTTATGGATTTGTTAATATAGGTATTAATGACGTCGGCCATGGCTTTTTATTGATCATCCTTATAATCACTTCTTGGGGTGTCTAAATTTCAATATGTTGAACATGATGGAAAATTTTAAAACGCCGATATTTTTTCCTTTTTTCATATTGTGTACCTAAAACTGAACACATTTCTATTCTTTTACATATTTTCGGAGATTTCCCATGCCCGACAATGTTTCGTTTCACAATACTTCGGATACTCTTAAATAATGGATTGAAAATGTCAGTTTTATTCGGTATTAACACGACACAGATTTCTAGTTCATAAAACTATATTTTGACATAATAGATACATATATTTGAGGGTATTAATCGCTAGGCTAGACGCTTTTCACAAAGGAAGCATCGAAACATACTCAAAACTGTTTTAAAATGTCTAAATTACTTTTTTTAAATATTAGAAATAAATTGAAGGCTTGAAAGCTTCAAAGAAAATTAAAAAGAAGTACGGCATACCAACCAGGCGACGCAAATTTAATTACATTTTTTTATGTTTTTTTTTAGAAAAATTATGCTTTTCAACAGCTTAATGAAATTTTTTTTTTAGGGAGAATTGATCGTCCGCAGAGCTGGAAAAACATCGATGTTAACATCGACTTGTTATCCAAGTTTAAATTAAGATAATATGTGGAATGAATAGTCAACAAAACAGAATTTTCATTCCTTATTTTATATTAATATAAACTTCGACATATCGGTACATCGATATTTTCCGTTTAAATGCATCGAAAACATCGATGTTTTTCCAGCACTGATCGCCAGTAAATATTAAACATTTTAAAATTGGTATATCTTTGAGTTTGGCTGGAACTGAACAACTGGCGATAAAAGCAGTTCAAACCTGATGATGACTAGTGTACCCAATAAACTTTAAAAATTTTAAAAATTTCACAAACACCAAATTCTGTTTTTACACGGTTTTTTTTTTTATTAAAAAAGCTTTTTGATAAAACTTTTAAGAAAATATTTTTATTAACCTAATCGTTTTTCAAAAAGTTTTCAAAATCACAGTTTTCAACGCTAAAAAGTACATATAAATAGTGTTTCTCCTAGTCGAGATCTCTCAACCTTATAGCCTTTTATTCTTTTTACCATCAATGTTACAAAATTTCAGTAAGCAATTAAAACGCAAAGCGCAGAGCACTCGAAGTCTTGCAAAACCAATCAAAAAATACCATCATATCAGCGACAGAAACAAAAAAAAAAAAAAACAAGAGAGCTGAGTGTTGGTTGTGGGTTAGGATGAAAAAAAAACAAACTGATAATGGCCAAAGTTCTAGGGATGAAAGTCTACAAAAAAAATATAAGCAATAAAAAAATACAAATACTGTAGTTCTAAACTGAAGTGGGCCAATACTGGCAAAAGTTTTGCAGAAATGGAAAAATCTTTACCTAAGGTTGACACCCATTTCAACTGCTCGGGGGCAAAGGTTTTAGAAAATATCCTGCAAAACCTGTTCGACACAAAAAACACAACAAAGGCAAAACAGCAACAAGAACAAAAATACAAAAAAAAAAAAAAAAAAAAAAACAAAAACAAATCGCAAAACGAGCAACGAGAGCAAAACACATTGAAACGAGCACGCAAACAAATTAGCAAACGGAGGTAATAGAAACCCCAAATAAAAAAAACAAGTGAGTTGCTTTCAGTTGGGCAATACCGAATTTGAAATACTCTTTACACTTAAAATGTAAAGAAGCATAAACTAACCAAACCATCTTTGGGCTGCTTTGTTGAAAAGAGAGTGTTTATAAAAATTTAATTGACGATGTCCTTACAGAATTCGGTGTGATGATTCGTAGATTTTTTAACAGAAGAACGCTGCCACTGCACTTCTGAGACACAAGGAACAGCACCAGCTTCGGATTTGAATCCAATAGAAAATCTTTGGATTAAGCGTACTGAAATGGAAGATATTTCTAAAACCTAATGGAAATAAAGGAATCTATAGTTGCTAAATGATCCGAAATAGACAAATCCGTCCATTAAAGAATTGGACCATAAAAAAATTAGACCATACAGACTAAGTCTTGTTTTTTCGTGCTGCTCATATTAGTATATAGATAACAGGGTCTTACTCGTTCTAGATTTTAAACACAAAATTTGTTTCCACTAACCTAACATTCCCTTGTACCCAAAGTACAGTGTATAAAAAAACAAAAACAACAACAAGCATGGAAAAAAACAAGAGCAACAGAGATGAAGTGGGCATGGCAGTGGGGGCCGGTCAACTGTGCAGCATTGGCGGGAATGCTGCAAATGTGCCAAAGTTAATTAAGATCGAAATCAATATTGGCCCTTCAGCTAAAAGCATCAAACAACCCGAAGTTGTTATACTAGCGTGCTTGCGAGCAACCCATTGCACAGCCAGGGAACGTTTCTCCCTCTCCAGCTACTCATCTAATGCTACGCCCCCAGGGCCGGCAACGTGCCAGCCAAAAAAGTGTCAAACTGTACCCGAGAACTTGGCGAGCTCCTAACGAAATAATTTAAGATATTTTGTGTTGTTAATTCGAATGCGTAACTTTTTCAGGGCATCCTTGGTATCTTTGATTTGTTGTCTATTATGAGGTGGTAGCTGACCAACCCTGTACCACGAGAGCTAACAGCTCCACCACGGTCATGGCCACACTACTCAAGTATGTAATTTAATTTGCCTAAAGTTTGCTCTTTTATGTTGCCAACTTAGAGGCCAGCGAACTTACTGACTTCCAGTCTGGTGTCTGTCGTCTGCCTTTCTGCCTCTTTGACTAAATAGTAGAATAATATTACTAACTTGTTGGTGCTCCCTAGTCTGGACGGCTTTTCGGTTATTTATAGAGTGCATTACTTATTTGTGTAGCCCAAATTGGAGCTGCTTTATATGGCGAACAAAGTAGTCTAATGGCTGATAGACAATGTCAGTAGATAGTAATACGTTTATGCATGTAACTAGTTATATGAGTATTTTGGCTTCTTCAATTAACTCACTATCCTGCTTTTGTGATTATGTAGATACTTCTTATGTGTAATTTCAGCTCAAACAAAAGGTGTAAAAGTAATAGGTACTCGTATCAAAAATTACTTTTGCTTTTTCTGGCCATAACAACCTGTTACTGGGTTACGCACGGTGTACCCCCAGCCCTATAGAACACATTTCGGCCACTAAGCAGCATCGAGACAAAAAACTGAAATTCATTTTGTGAGCGATTAGTGCTGCCCATTTTTTGAACAATTGATAGCTAGATGGCGCCAGCAGTAACAACAGCTATTTTGTATAGTACTAACAACAAAAAGTGAACATGATAATCTGTTGTTTGTTTAAATGTGTTATAAGGGTAAAAAGTGATAAAACATGAATCCTGAACAAAGTAAATAATAATTATTTTGCATGTATAGCCAAAGGCCTAAGTATCCAGCGCTATACCCCCTAAGCTAGGTTAGAAATTTATTTGTAATCTTGCTCTATATAATAATAATAAAAAATTATTTTGCAAAAAACGCCACAATAATGTACTTGGTTGATGAAAACAGATTTGAAATTACGTTGGTATAAAGTTTCTACTTTGGCTACCCGGCATTATTGTTTATATCAAAATTCCTTGCTGCACATTAATTTTATTTTTTTAGCGCTAAAACAGAACAGGTGACGTTAATGCTGGCGCCATCTAGATGCCAATAGAGTGACCCTAAGAAAGCTGCGTACTGGCCATAAGTATAAACAAGTTGCTTGAGGCTGCTTATCTTTCGTATTCTCATTACCGCGAGTATGACATTTTTCTTTAATAGTGCAACCAATTTTGCCTGCATAATCAAGCAATTGTAAACTTTTATAAAAAGAGGCCCTTTCCGAAGCACTCCTTTTGCATCCCATTCTCCGTCATATTTTTAAAGTGGCCGCAGAATAGAAAATAACTTTTATCTATATTAATTGGGCTGCGTATATTGTAAAAAGTCATATTGCCGAGAAGCCCTAACCCTTCAAGAGTTATCAACTTAGATGACGCCACGAAAAGATTGAATGAAATTAGCATTCGCAGGTCTGGCCTAAGGCGGACTTACCAGACCTAAGTGCCCGAACAGTGCCTTTACTGATTATATAATGTGTCTAATGAGAACCAAACTGCAGCCATTGTTATATTATATTACTATAAGTAAGTAAAATAATCATTATGCAAACATTATCCGCAATCCACGTGAAGTCAGCACAAAAGTAGTCAAATATTTTCAAAAATATTTACATTGTTGTATCCATTTCTCTGTCTATCCGTAAGTGTTTCTCATTCCTATCAAATATCAATCAAAATCCTATATATTTGGAACATATAGTACATACATCATTGCTTGGCAGCTGTTGCCATATTTCATCCATTTTTATAGCCATCATTTTGTTCAATTGCTTACCTAAGCGAACTTATATAACAAACCAATTACTGACCCGCTGAAGCTGACATAATTATGCGTCACATTGGATTCACAAACCCACACAGATACACCCACTCACATGCACATAAACACCCAAATACCCAAGGCCTAACACTTCAACACAAGTAGAAAATTTGTGGGTACCCTTCTCCCTCCTCTCTTGAAGAAGAAAAGAAAGAAACAAGTTAACCAAATCGAGGCAAAAATTTCAGCCCCAATTCCAAATTGCTGGCACATAATTCAAAAAATTGGCATAAAGAAAAATCGCTTTTCAATTGTGTTTGTGTGAGTGAGTGTTTTTAAGTGAATGTGTGTGTGTGTGTGAGTGAGTGTGTATTGGACATACTTCCCATATGCGAGGGTGGCTTGAAAAGACAGCGAGTTTTGCAAAAGTGAAAAGGAACGCTGCAGGAATTGGCCTCAACTACTCTGAACGTAACTGGTTTGTGAATGGTTAAATAAACAACAGTCGCGGGATAGGAAATTATAGTAAAAAGAAACGCACCCACTTCATACTAGTGTCACTCAATGTTCACGCTCTCTCAGAGAGCGATTATGATATTGTTTGTAAAAAGTGAAGAATTTTGAATACACACAAAAATGTCATGCAGTTAGCAGTTAAAGTTATAATAAAAATTTCAGCAATTCAAAAATAAATTTTCACTAAATATAATAAAAATAAACTGATTATAAATTAACTTTTACTTTTTACTATTTTAATAAAACAAAGTGTATGCTTGTATAGTACGAGAGCACACACAAGCGATTTATTTTAATCTAGTTGTACACTAGTTTTATTCCATACGCAGCTGAACCAGTTTGCTACCAGTTGAATATAACACCCAAAAATACTAGTTGTCAGCCTATGATGGCCCCACGTAAAACTGTTTTGATATTTTTTTAAGTTTTTAATATTTATTTATTTACTATGAATATTATTTAGTACAATATTACTAAAATTTTTGATAATAAAAAATTTATTTCATATACTTTAAAATGAAAAAAACATTAAATAATGCTATATTATCCATACAAAATAAACCTATCAAACGCCCCTCGCATATATTTTTGCAGACCTTGGGCAACATCTGCGTTATGTTTTCCTTTTTTGCAATGAGTGTGAGACGTAAAGTCGTAAATGAAAATTTGAAAATTATTGCAATGCTAACAACAACAACAACAACAACAGCAAAAGCACTGAGAAAAACAGCTACAACAACAAAGCAACACATCATTGAAATATGTTTTTTCTTGGCACTTTTGCGAGAAGTTGCCGATTGTAGCTGTCAGAGGCGGCTGCAGTGAAAAATTTGGGGGTTCCGAATGTGTAAAACTGCGCCAAATATTTTGGATGCATGCGGCTCCTAAGAAACCCCCTTAGATCCGCCACTGTTTTGTTTTTTGTTGTTTTTGTTACAGTCGCTGCTGCTGTTATGATTATTATTATTATCGGCAAAAAGGAGTCCTTGTTCTGCCCTGCCCCCTACATACACAATACATGGCAAATTTACATGGAATATGCACAAAAATCAAGTCAACGACAAGCAGAGCAACAAATTATGCCAGGCCTTCGCTGTAGGCAGAGTTTTCTTGGCTTTTCAACACTTTCAATAACCTCCAACAACCCCCCTACCAAACAAAATACAAATTGTTTGTTTTGTTTGTTATAACTGCAATTTGAAATTTATGACTTTTTGACTATTGGCAACAGATTGGGCCTGGAGTTCATTATTTGCTCGGGTCAATGCTAAAACTTTTGAATTTTAATTTGAAAATTATGCGCATTTGTCGTTTGGCTTTTTTAATTAACTGTTCAAGCTACAATGCACACTTACATATATTAATATATATATATACACACTTATGCTCACACACACACACAGACATTTACAATTCTATATTGTATGACTTTGTTTGTTTATTTGTTTCACTAGCGTACGGTGGCGTATGAGTAATGTTATGGCCGCCGCCAGCTAAATGTTTCTGCCGCTTAATTAACTCGTAAATAAATTATGCATATCGAGACAAGGTTAGAAGGAAACGTAAACTGGAAAGGGGTTTTCTGCTTCTTGTGGGTGACACTATTTAGCTGCAAAATGGTGTTAATTGCCAGCCCGTAAATGGACACGCGCAACAGTCTGCGCTAAAAGTCAATGCTGGGCATTGGCCAAATGGCGGAAATATTTTCCCAAACTATGCACAGAACCATCTTCAACATTTCTTACTTTATCCCATTAAGCCCTGCGGAGTAACGCGTGCGGAGATTTGCCAAAAAGACAGATAAGAACTTTAGTTCTGGCAAAACGAATCTGGAATGTCCTTAACTAAAAGCTTTTGTAAAAAATGTCTTCAAGTCATACACTAAAAATTTTAAAATAATATACTAATATACTATATAAATTATTTATTATTATTATTTTTTTCAAAAATATGCTGAAAAAGAAACTGTAGATTATAGTTGACAACAAACTTTCTTGAACATTTTTTAAGAACTCATTTAAAAATGCTGGCAAATATAAAATGAAATTCTTTTTTAATTTTAATTTAATCAAAATTATTTTGGTGTAACCCAAACGTTTTTGAAATTTAAAGAAATATTAAATCAATTAAATTTCAGTTCAAATTAAATTATAATACAAATTTTAAATAATATGATTATTTAATTAAATTTACTTATTGGTGCAAATTTAAAAAAAATTTAATTAATTAAAATTTCAATTGAAACTAAATTATAACTATAAATTATATACAAATTCCGATTACTTATCGAGTTATCTATAACTGAATATTTCGATTTTTGTTTTTAGACGATTCTTTGACAAGCCATATGTCTTAAGCGAGTAAATATATTTGAAAAGTTTTTGTTTCATGAAAGATATAATTTTAAATTAAGAAAAAATTTTTAATTAAAAAAACAAAAAAAAAATTAAGAAAAAAAATTGGATTTTAAAAATAATTTTTTTTTGTTTTTTCTTAATTTTCAAATTAATTTTTCTAAAAAAAAAAAAACATAATAACTTTAAACTTGCTATGAATGTTAATTTTGATATCTTGGGAAAGATTTTGAAAGTAATAGTAAATATCAGAGCCGCATCACAAAAAATTTAAGGTCAAAGGTCATAAAAATCGGGTTTTAAAATTTTTTAAGAATATGCCAATAACATGTAGGGCACAAAATTCGCGACAAAACTCTCTGAAAAGTTTCGTTCTGGGAGGTGGAAGACTGTAGCTTATTTACAAACACATTTGCCAATAGGTTGGTTTTAATGAGTATTCTTCATTCTTCAGGTCACAAAATTTGGGTTTTCAAATTTTTAAGAATATGCCACAAACATGTAGGTCACAAAATTCGCGACAAAGCTCTCTGAAATCTACGAATATGGCTAAATCGTTTCCTTTTGCCGTTTTTTTGTCACGTTTTTGCTAAAACGCTATTATCCTTGATTCTTGAAGCTTATCTAAACTTAATAAAAAAAGGAAATAATTGGTATCTGAAAAATTCAAAATATTAATTGGCCTTAAATCGAATTCTGTGAACCATTTTAGGCTTTTTTACTCTCTTCTCTACATATACAAAAAAACTTTTAAAACATCGTCAAAAAAGAGCATTTTATTGAATATGCATCTTTTAGGAGTTTGGTCCAAAGAACTTATATTTTTTGTGAAAAAAGCCTGAGTACCGCTTTATCTAACATTTCGATACTATACTTTATTTAATATAGAGACTTTTTAAGTCCGCACTTAAATTTCTTGAGTTTGATATTTTGACTCGTTTCTTTCCAAAAATGAATCTCTTCCATAACAAAAGATGATTTGAAAACATTAATTGATAACAAAAACTAAAAAAAAACAAGCCTATGATTGATCATTTCATAGTTTCGAAAATCACCAGATCTAATTCTAAGCTTCAATACCGTCAGAATCCGAAGCAACCCAATTATCTTGGTTAATTCCAGGCACAGAAACTCTACAAAATTCTGAGAAGTTTGGTAAAAAGTGTATAGCGTTAGAGTTGTCATGACCTCATAAATGTCTGCGAAACTGAATTTCAAGGCAACTGCCATTGGTCAATATGACAGATATAGATACCTTTGAAGCTAGAAATTTACAAAAAAACTTCTGAACAATACAATTTTTCTTTCTTTTGTTTTATATGAAACCATAGGCACAACTGCTTCATGATTTCTGGCACAGCCCCTACTATTGCACTCTTATAGCGTTGCCATATAAAAATAAACTCTAATATGAAGAAAAAAATTGACAGATTGCAGCTTCGATCGCAGAAGAAATTCTTTCAGTTTTAAGATTGCACTCATTATGAAACTTATTGCCGCCATTTTAGTTTACACAAAAGAGTATTAAAATGGCCTGCTAACAAAATAACATTAAACTACAACAATGTTGCTGCCATATTTTACAAAAGCGGCAACAACAACGCACGAAAAAAATCGAGTTAGTTGGCAACATTTATGTGCGTTTCCGGTTGCAATTGTCACGGGGTTTGAAAGCGGTTCGCGGAAATGCGGAAGGCAATGCAGAGATGGTGCTTACCAAGCCAATGGCTATGTGAGTGGGCATTAAGAGTTGCCAACCAAGTTGTTGTTGTTGTTGTTGTTATTGCTATGCATTTTGTTGTTGTTGTAACAGGGTGTTGCTGTTGTTGGCTGGCAAAACATAAACGCTCCGAGGCAGCAGGGCGGAACAATGCAGAGCAGCCCCCCCAACATAAAATATCAAATTTTATGCATTTAAACGTTGGCTAGAGACCCATGGGGGTGGGTTGCTTTGGCGGGGGCAGCGGCCAGATGGAGGTGACTTGCAATGTGCTGGAGCGCGTACACAAACTTTTAATTTTATTTCAGGCTCTCGCGGGTAAAATGTGGCGCCAATGCAGCAGCAGCAGCAGTGCAACAACAAAAACAACAACAGTTGTTGCAAACAGCCAACAAAGCCAAGCCAAGTCATATAAAGGTAAAAGAGCGCGTGAGGGAGGGGAAAGGGACGCCAAGGCAAGTGTCCTGCCCGGCTTAAACCAAGTCACAAACCAAGCCAAGCGACATTTGGGAGCTGTCTATTGAGCATTTTATTAGTTGACTTGGCCTCTCTCTCTCTCAACAGGGTTGCCACCTGGCTTGCAGTTATATAGCATAAAGCAGCTTTAAACTTTTATGCCAGCGCACATTGTACGAACTTTATGATTTTGCAATTAATTTCGACAATGTTTGCGAAACTTGCAGCAAACTGTTAAGAAAACTTGTTTCTAGTTGCATCATCTTAATTGCTACTTATCTAAAAGTATACCTCATGTACTGTTCAAATGAAAGATTTTCTTTAGCTTTCAATTGAAATTGAAGGATTCGCAATAGACTAGACTATATTTTTTAAATTTAAATAAATCCTGACTGCAAATTCTAATTTTCAAAAGAGAAATAATGTTTTTATTAAACACATAAAAATACATATGTAGGGGAAAGGCTGGTAGTTACCAGGGCTTGTAAGATGCCTAACCTGGTAGATTTTGATGTTCTGAACAGACTCAAAAACGCATTGTGTGTGGACAAAATATAAAAATTGTTTTTAAAGAAATCGGAAAATAAAAAACATTATTTTTGATTGCGCTCAAAAAGTGATCAAATCAAAAAAAAAAATCAAGGCTAATATATTTGCTGGAACTGAAATTCAATGAACTTTCATAATCAAAAGCATACAGTGAATAGACAACATTTTTTTCAATGCATTCCAAAATGGCTTCAAAAATGTAAGTTGGCACACCTTTTGGCTAATTTGAATTGTTTTTAGTGTATTTTTCTGCCATTTTCGGATTTTAGTATGGCGTGCAAGAAAAAGCCTTTTTTTTTGGTGGTCGTTTTCAAGCTCTTTGGAAAATTGTCTGTAAAATTCTTATTTTTATATAATTCAAAAACTTTTTTTTTTTTTTTTTTTTTTTTTTTTTTAAAAACATAATTTTATAAAAATATAGAGTCGGCGTGAATAAATTTGGTAAGCTTTAAAATTGATTAAGTTGACTAATTTACTAATTTCTGTAGTAAAATGACATGCTAAAACCGAAAATGCAGTCAAATATTTTTTTTATGAAACGGGCTACGAGATAAAAAAAAAAAAGTGCCTCTACTCAACAGCAAATATCTCTGGTTATAATAAACTGATTTCGATAATTTTTTTACTCGACTGTAGATAATTGATTTACCCATTGATTATATTTGGATCATGTTTTTGTCTAACTTACGGTTCGCTATTTGTGCATTCATATGAACATTTTTTATGGCCTTTGACCTACTTTAGGAACCACCAAATACATTCGGATCGCCTTTAAATTTTACAGGCGCTACATGCAGGTAAAAAGCAAACTTTTTAGGAAGTGGCGTTATTAAAATCGTGAGATGTTGCAAAAATGGCCACCCTAATGTGTATTCAATGTCGAGATATAGCTAACAAAGCTATGGTATGGCAACTTACAAACTTTTCCCCCATATTTTTTATGCTTAAAAGCATGTTCTTTTAAAGAGTCGATGCAAAAAGCAGTAGGACTGAATTTGGAGTGCGTTCGCAACACCTGGGCCTGGTAGTGGGGAAGCCTTCCGAAGACACCGATATTTTTTTTAGTCGCGAGTGTAAGCTCGTCGATTTCCGTGAACCTCTGTTAAGAAGTGTCGTCGCGATCTACGATGGAGATAACCCTAGAACAGCGCTATGTCACTTAATTCTGCATCAAGCTCGAGAAAACCGCACCAAGATCCTCGGAATGATTTCAGACCCCTACAGGGATGCTGCAGCAAGGAACGTTACCAAAATGAAGGCGCGGCTGGTCACTGATTGAGGCAAAAACATTCATCTGACTGTTCATGAGTTAAAGATTTTGTACGGTACCGTCCAAAAAATCATTACCGAAGATTTGGCCATGCGAAAGGTGAGGGAGTTTCTGGAACTGCAATGGCAAACGATACAACTCCATTGAAGATGTCCAAAGTGTCGTAACGGCTTCACTGAAGGGGATGCAGAAAAAGGAGTTCCACAAATTTCCCCTGCTGCAACATATTTACCCACAATCCAGAAATTTAAAACATGCACATAAAACTATAATTAAACCTGTGACGCTTTATAGGTGACCCAAATTTCTCTGAGTGTAGATTCGGCAGCGATAAACTATGGCAACCTTGTCTCGTTATCGCCGCTACTGAAGCATTGCAGTGGTTGCTAATTAAATCCCAACAGGAACTACAACCACAAAACATTACAAACATTATTAGCATAAAATTTTATGCTACAAGTATGACTAACTATACATAAGTATTATAAGTTTATAAGTATGTCTATATGAATGTGAGTGAATGAGTAAACGGGTGAATGAGTGCCGTATGTTGCCACATTTGCTGCACAAGCTGCCGCTGCCGCTGCCGCACTGCACTTTCAGTTTACATGCCACAAACGTGTTTTTCAATTATCGCAAGGATTATGTTAATTGGCTTTGGTCTCTCGCACTATTCCGACTATCTCTATTTTTTCACAATGTTGTATTCCATTTGTGTAAATCTCAGATTTATGCATATAAAAAGCATTTAGCGAACAGATTTTACTATGTAGTGGCATTAATTTATAGAGAAATGTGGGGCAAATTGTATGACAAATACATACAGCGGGGAGAGGGTGCCGTGATAGAGAGATGGTGGACTTCAAGCTCACTGTATCAACATGTGGTTTAATTTTAAGCTGACAAATTGTTAGTTCAATGGTACTAAATGATATTTGTGACTGGTTTTTTTCAGGCCAATATTATAAGCTTCTATTAATTAGCGCATTTTAGTTGGACTTTACAGATACATATTAGCGAGCTGAATAACTAGTATTAGTTGATTTATAAAGTTTTAGTTGCACTAAAAGGAATAAATAAATTGTGACAGATAGGGAAATTTAAAATACTGAAACCATTCACAATTACCTTAAAAATATCCACACCACGCAGCGTATGAGCATTCATATATTGGGTGGGCCAGCTGTTAGTTTGTTTGTTAATTGCATTTTATTGGTATATTTTCCATCAAAATTGTGCAAATATATATACCAGATACAATTTTGAAACTTTTCATTTATGTATGAAAAATAACATTGCCCAATTGGCCGCGGCTGGCTTTTTGACTTTTTTTTGACGAAAACTCATCTGGCTGTTATCCCGTCCATTCAACGAATAACGACGCTGATAATGATTCATGGGCTTCAATTGTTACGTTATTTAAATCTTATAAGACGCAAAGTGGTCCAACCCGGTGGAGTTTCCGGCGACTCATCGACACTGGTCTCAACTATGTTTTTTTTTTCAGAGAACGACCATTTTCATAGTACGCCTGTACCACTTTTACGCATTGTTCGATTGTTAAGCGATCCATGACTATAATTATTGAGTAGCTTTGATCTTGTGATCATATGTCGTAGAGCATCCGCTTTGGACGGAACGAATTATGAGTGTTTAACAACCATGTACCCATCATGTACGTAATTCCAAACTAATTGAAATCTTTTATTTTTAATTAATGAGGAAGAGGTTTGTAGAAAATTTAGAATGTGCAAATGTCCCGGACTTCATAAATAGTGACCCCAATCTGCATACTGTAGCGATGCAGATTGACCGGTGTCCACCGTGCAGCACATCTACATGTTACCCGATTGATTTTGAAATAAAAATTTAATAAAAAGTTGATTTTATTTTTTCTTTATACAGAAAACTAATTTGGTCCGAGCAGACAAATGTTAGCTACTATTTATGCACAATTTGGTTCAAGTGTCCAGTTTTTGCACTAATAAGTCGATGGGATCTCTTATTAGCATTTTCCAATCCATTCTCGATCTTTGCTATGGGCATAGTCTATATTTCATGTTCTATATTTGACGTGAGTTGTGCCAAAGTCGGTATTTTATTGATGATACAGAATTTAGACTTCAAATAAAAAGTACCGTAAAGTTAAATCGGCCAAACGCAGTGGCAGGTCTCTTTCCTACCAAAACACTTTGGCGATGGCATGGCAGTATCACACCCTCTAACTGTATGGGTGGGGGACTGTCCTTTTAAGTGCGAAACACGGGTTAGATGTCTTCCCTGGGTTTATCATCAAATTCCATCTCCTGCACCAGTCAACTAATGTGTCGAGGTACCTTTGGAGGCCGTTAGCCGCCTCAAGTCACAATTGAAGCTGAAGAGAATGGCGATATCGTCAGCGTAAGTCGCAATTAAAGCCTTCGAGGGAGTCTCCACGTGTTCATCGTCAGGGACTGATAGATCGGCAGTGTAAAGCGAGTAGAGCAGCGGGACTCCAGCTTTCATTCGGCCAAGGGAGGAAAAGGTGCCTCGTATCTTGACCTTGAATACACGTTGGTCTAGATAGGACCTAAGGAGACAGCAGTAAAGATGCGGAAGAAGCTTCTTTACCTTGCAAAGGAGTTCGTCGTGCCAGACCCGATATAATGCTTGTTGTATGTCCATAAACACCGATTTACAGTAGTCAAGATCATCATTGTATATATTTATGTATATGAGAAATAAGTACGCCCCGGTGACGACTAATGCATTCGATGAAACAACGGGTTGTGTGAGATCCAGATGATAAACATCTAACGGTCCCGTCGCCGCGGTCATATTAAGCGTATGTATCTAGAAGTTGTAGAAACCCATGGAAGATGTAGATCGTGCCTGCCTTCCAACGACCAGATGGTTAGCTACCTTTGTTAAAACTGAGTAAAAAAGCTATGCACGAAACAGAGAATCCTAGAGGGACGCTTTACGTAAGACCCAAAATCGGGATAGTAACCATTTTTGAAGAAGAATATTCATTAAGCGAAAAACCGGTCATGGCTTTGTACAAAGTCTGTCTGAGATGTATAGGCCCATCCTATTTCTTTTGTTTTTCCCTCTATCAGCTGATTGCTTCAGCCGCTTGTGTCACCCTGTATACCTGAAGGTAGAGAACAAATGTCGACTTTTATCCGGTCATTTGATGATGACATTAAAAGCGAAACAAAATCTACAACCATTAATTTACAATAATACAACGATAAAAATTTGATAAGGAATCCCAAGAGAAGTCAGCTCCTTAGAAATGGGTGAGTCAATCCAAGAGGTGGCCAACAACAAAAGACGAATGAATCGAGCCTTATTCATCTGATGTGAGGCGAGTGGAATCAACATTGCACCAATGTTTACGATAAATCTGCCACCAGAGAGGGGCGGAGATTACATACACTTGATATTTCAAAGGAGCACCAATTTATTGTTTGAAGCTTCTTTTTACTTCATACCTTACGGAATGAACACAGTTAGGTACGCTGTTCTCAAAATTGTTCATGTATCTGTTGGGATTCCGTAAGGACGATCCTAGGTTCTCTTTTCTTTACTCGTTTTATAGACAATCTGCTTTGATTTTCTTTTAAAGAATTCGTGTCCCCTCTTTTCACGCGCTTGAACTTAAATCTCTTTAAGTTTATGTTTATAACGTTTCATCGACAGAATTTATTAATACTACCAACCTGCCATCTTGACCAACAAAATCTGTCATTTGAATTAAATTGGCATCAATTGGCTTATTTTTACACAACGCTACTCATTTTAAATAAAAAGAAAAATCTAAAACTATTTTAAAAAACATCGACAAGGATGCGATTAATTCTTGAGCAAATACAGTACAATGCGCTCGTTTGAGCTGTGACGTCAGCATGACAAACAGCCGCAAATGAGATCTATTATTAATGCCTACTTTGTTGTGTTTTTTTCTCGTCATCAATTAGCTAATGCTGTCAAATATGAGTGAACAACAACATTTCATTGAAAAGAGCTGTGTAAGTATCTTATAGATACAATTACAGCTAACGGCACTTGCCATATTGCCGTATTTATTTTCAATTATAACGGATGCCACTTTGTAATGCTCCTCCATTATTTGCACTGCATATTGTGCTTGAGCATTTTCATTGTTGTTGCTGCTGCTTTTCTTTGCTTTTCTTCTATCAACTGTGTTCGGCTTTTCTTCTGTTTTTTTTGTTTTGTTTTCTTTATCATCTGCTTCAGTTTCGTCTTGGTCTTCAGCTTGTATGTTTTATAACTTGCCAAACATTTTTCATATTTCCCGCATTACTTGCATTTATGTATGAGGCGACACACACACGCACACACGCTGTGGTGCATGTTATCTGTGCGCTTCCGGCTGAAAGCATTTCTTAACACATCTCGCGCTCTCCGAGGATGTGGCTGGAGCAACAGCCGCGTCATCAATGGCCATCGTGACCACCAAGAGTTGTCTTGGAAAATGGTCAAAAAATAAATGGATGATTGAATGAAAACCCCGATGAATGCAGCCATAGTGGCTGGCTCTAGAAGCCACACGCGTTTCAGGCGTCTCATCCAGCTACCAACTGCTATCCTCAAAAAAAAATAACACCAAGCTTGACAGCAGTTGCAAAAAGGCCAACTCATCGTCTTTAAAGCCAATGGCGGCTGCCAATTTCCGGCTACTCTTTGGCTTTTACTTTTGGGGCCAACTAACAAGACGCTTGCCTTCCTTCGTTCGAATCCTGCTCTAACATTCATTCATGCATTCATTCATTTGGCAAAAGTCCGCAATTTGTGTATATTCTATCTGTGTGTGTGTGTGTGTGTCTAAACTGGGCCAAAATAGTCGTCACTTTGGCACAAATTTGTAAATTCTTGGCCACCGCTTTATTAAATTCTCCACAAGTCATGAAACCAAAACTTCAAGTCAATTGTTAAATGTTCCAAGCCAAATTTTAACTGCTCCAATTTCGAGTGCAAGAAAAAAAAAATAAAACACAAAAAAAGAACAAAGTGAAAACCCACGTCCATTATTATGCTTGTTTTTGTTGGCTTTATTATTACTTACATATTTTTCCTGGTTTCTTTTTTCCACTGTAGACCCGGCAGACTGACTGGGGCAGGCAGACACAGGCAGTCTGCAAAGCGTCTTCAGGGATAATTGAAATTGTTTGCACAATTTTACACTCCAAAGGCTAATGGAGTAGTCGACCAAGCAACTGGCTGACTGAACCTGGGCGCCCAGCATTAAAAACCAGCCAGTGGCTTAGCAGCAATCCTGGAGTTTGTCCTGCCAGAGCGCAAACTGAAGGCTAAAAGCAGCCAAATGCTCAAGGCTTAGAAATGCAGCTCAAATTTAATATGGCATAAATGGCATTTTTTCTGTGGAAATTTTGAAATCGTTAAACAAATTCGCTCAGGTTAAAGATCAGCCGAGTGTCATATGGAAAGAATTTAAGTTTTGCATGATATTTGATAAAATTAAATTTTGAAGTAGACTTTGGCTTAAAACTACACAATCTATGAGAGCTGGACCCGTATTAAGGCTGCATTTCTTCTGACGAGTATATCTTGCCAATCAGTGCTAGTAGTGTTATTGAACCTTTTTGCCAAGTTAAAATTAAGCCAGAATTAAGAGTTTTGCTTAAAATCTTTCCACCCAAATGCGCTAGCCGAGGCGACTGATTTCCAATCCAACAAAAATGCCTGCAGAGACCATCACCATAATTATAAAGAATTTCATAATGCTCACCTCTGCACTTAATATAATCATATAATTTATAATATCTTTATAAACAGCCTAAAGACCTATTTTACTCTGGCTACAAATAAAAAATTAAATAAAAATAAATAATATATTATACTTTTTTAAAATCTTTCGCCCTTACGGCGTAGTTATCGATTACCACATAGTGCTGCGAGATTTAAAATATATCTTAAAGCAAAAAGGAATCTTAAATACTGATTTTTATACCCTGTACCGTATGGTACAAAGGGTATATTGTGTTTGTGCAAGCCGAAAATGTATGTAACGTACAGAAGGAGAAGTCGGAGACCCCCCAAAGTTACCTAAAGTATGATCAGAGTGACTAGATAAGTCGATATACCCATGTCCGTATGTCCGTCTGACCGTCTGTCCGTCTGTCCGTATGAACGCCTAGATCTCAGAGATGGTAAGAGCTAGAGCAACCAAACTTTCAGATAAGATCCCTTAGGAGAAAAGTTTATTTTATTTTTTTGATATCGGGACTACATTATATAGCTCCCATAGGGGTGTTTCAGAGGACCTCGAAAAAAAGCAAAAGTTTTAGATGGATAATTCGTTTGCTTATGAAGATATCATAACCAAATTTGACAATCGGAAGTTTTTTAGAAACCCCCAGCACTGTACCAAATTTTATCAAAATCGGTTGACTATATTATATAGGTCCCATAGGATCGATCGGTCGAAAATTAGTTTTTTGTACAAAATTCGTTGTGTTTCGTTTGTTTGTGAAGATATTGTAACCAAATTGGGCATTAAGAAGTTTTTTAGAGTTCCCAAGCACTATACCAAATTTGATCAAAATCGGTTCACTATATCATATAGCTCCCATAGGACCAATCGGTCAAAAAATCGTGTTTTGTACAAAATTCGTTGTGTTTCGTTTATTTGTGAACATACCGTAACCAGATTTGGCATTAAGAAGTTTTTTAGAGTTCCCAAGCACTGTACCAAATTTGGTCAAAATCGGTTGACTATATCATATAGCTCCCATAGGATCGATCAGTCGAAAATTAGTTTTTTGTACAAAATTCATTGTGTTTCGTTTGTTTGTGAAGATATTGTAATCAAATTTGACATTAAGAAGTTTTTTAGAGTTCCCAAGCACTGTACCAAATTTGATCAAAATCGGTTGACTATATCATATAGCTCCCATAGGACCAATCGGTCAAAAAAAGTTTTCCCAAGCACTGTAGCAAATTTGATCAAAATCGGTTGACTATATCATATAGCTCCCATAGGATCGATCAGTCGAAAATTAGTTTTTTGTACAAAATTCATTGTGTTTCGTTTGTTTGTGAAGATATTGTAATCAAATTTGACATTAAGAAGTTTTTTCGAGTTCCCAAGCACTGTACCAAATTTGATCAAAATCGGTTGACTATATCATATAGCTCCCATAGGACCAATCGGTCAAAAAAACGTATTTTGAACAAAATTCGTTTTGTTTCGTTTGTTTGGCAAAGAAATATGTTTTGGAGTTTGTAAGCAATATATCGGCCTTGATTGCAATGTGGTGGTACAGGGTATCCCAAAGTCGTCCGCCCCCGACATTAACGTACGCCATCTTTTTTTAAGGATTTATGACAATTTAAGGTACCAAAAACTGCTCCCAACGATTTTTTCAAAAACTAATGATGCAGATTAATTCATAGGTCAAAACAAAAATTATTCGGAATTTTCAGTTTAAAAATAAAAGTGCATTTACTTTTGCTTTAATTTTGGGGCTCCTGAAAAAATTTTAATTTCTTAACAAAAAACTTACTTTTTTAAAGTATTTTGCTAAAAGATGTCAATTGCCATTTTTTTTAACACCCCCTGTTTATTTTTTATTTACATGGTGTAAATATGAATCAACTCGATTTAATGCAAAAATGTCAATCTGCATCATTGTTTTTTAAAAATACATTATTAGAAAAATAATTAGTACATTCAACCAAAAAATTCTTAAAAAATTGTCGTTCCTGAAATTAAGAATTAAATGCTCTCAATCTCAGCATTAAGCATGAGCATCAAATACTCTTTTAGAGTAGCAGTTCTTAATAATAAGTTTTATTTAAAACATTTTCAAAGAATTTCCCACTTGAATGTTACTCTCAATAATAGAAAAATCGCTCTTGGCTTTGAAACCGATCATTTTTTTTAAAAAAGGTTTTTCAAATTTCTAAGTTTTTTCTCAGTGTAGTATGTATAAAGGCAAATTTGTCTGGATATTTCTGACAAACATTTTATATCAGAAAAAAATGAATTCTAATATTTGCCAGAAGAAGGGTTCCCTTATGATTAATTTAACAATGCTTGAAAAAAATCGAACGTCAAAATCATTTGTGATTTACTTGAAATGCCTTTGAAGATATCGGTACAGTATCAGATTAATGAATGAAGTTACATAAGATCTCTAACATTTTTATTATTTATTTCTCAATCTATTATATCTTGATTTTTCTAGAATTCTAAAGTAGATTAGGTAAGTTTATTTGTCTGGAATTATTGGCGCATAATAAAACGCTTGATTTTTAAGTGGAAAACTTTCTTTATAAATGCGCGATTCACTTTTAGCCCTTGTGCACCTTTAAGTCATAGTTTCCTTGTTCGATCAATCATATACCTACATGCTAACTGTGGCCCGTCGAGAGGGGAAGGGGAAACGGAGTTTTCTCAGGGGCCCGGTGTAATTACTGTCATACTGTCGTGATTCAAGCTAAAGCTGTAATAGAGGGGCCGGTACATTTTCGCCCCGGGCACGGATTTTCTCTCTACTGCCCCTACTCAATCATATGAACTATTCCAATTTCAAGATTAATTAAAAACCATTTAAACAAGTGTGGGCGTTGATTGCTATGCAATTACGATTTCATGATTGGGGGGAGTGCCAAGGATGCACCCATTTGACAGGCACATGACGCACACACAATGTCAAATAAACAAAGACTGACAGGCAACGATTCCATGGAAGCGGGGTAAGAGCAGGAGTAGGAGTAGGAGGTGCAAGCAATGCCATTTGGCATTTGCATATGAAAAAGACTTTTCACACCTCAGGCGCTCTTGAAGGGAACCAACAAACAACAGCAACAATAAGTACAACAAGCAGCTAGCGACACCTGCAGTACATTTTTTGTTTGTTTAGCCCTACGCACAAGCACGTCTATGCACTGAGAGAAAAACTAAAGAGCATTCTGCTTAAATTGAGTGAAAAAAACATTGCAATATGAAAATGAAGATGAAAATGCATAATTAGAGTACAGTTTTCAGTTCATTGGTTTTATAAACATTTTTTTAATTAATGATGTACTGAGTATTATTAAACTTAAAATATATTAAATATCTTGAAAGTTATAAAATAAGATAAAGTACAAACAGAGATATTTGCTTTTAAGTAAAGACACTTTTTTTTTTAGTTTCGAAAAATGGTTTTTTGAGAATACATTTTTTTCTAAACTAGTGTAATTGTTTAATTATTTTTTTAAATGAAAACATTTTTACATTTATTTTTGAAATGAAAACCGCAAAAATCAAACAATTAAAAAATAATCGAATCGAATTTAGAAAGTAGTAAAATAAAATAAAACATCAAAAATTTTGTCTTTAATAATTAATTGATTAATTTTATATATAAAAAATTTTTTTTATTTATTATTGAAATGAAAACTAAAAAACAGCAGAAAATTAAGAGTTATATTTTTTTGTTGCAAAAATAAGTTAAGTTTATAAGCTATTATAATTTTTGAAAAATTGTTTAAGATTTTAAATAATGACTAACTCAGCACTAATTTTGCGTATAGAAAATAAAACGAATACAATTTTGTAGTTATAATATTTCTAATTAAAAAAATGTCTTCTTCCATTTGCCGCTTTAAGTATAATCAATTCTTTAAAACTTTCAATATGAACCAATGCAACTACTGTGAGCTACAATTTTATATACCCTAAAATGGCTTTCAAAATCTTTTATAATTATCTAAACTTTTAACATAAATATATTGTAGACTTAAACTATTTTATTTATTTATTTATTTATTTATTTATTGTGCTTTATTCCCTTTAAGTATTTACATTTTCATTAAAGCTAATGGTTCATTATTATAATTATACAGAGTTTTAGCAGATGCTTTCAACTGAAATTTTTATAATTGTGTCATTTTGATTTTACATACATGTATGTATTGATGTTTGCGTTAATTAATATTTATTATATTTATTTTTAAACTTGTTTTTACTCGAAAATTTTTCTTAAATTTTTGAGTAGATACTCAGTGACTTAATTTGTGTTTGTTATTTTTCGCTCTGTGTAGATAAATGGGGTTTAGTTCATAACATGGGACGTGCCCATGTTAGCAAATAAAAAAGAAATTACAGCTCATTAGAAAAATGAAACAAAAATGTAAATAAAAGTTAAAAGCAAACTGAGAGAGAGAGTGAAAATGTAAAAGACAACACTGCAGGGGAGCATGGAATGAGCATAACAGCAAACAGCAGGCGTGCAAAAAACGCACAAAAAGGATTCAGATACGGAGACGGAGACGACGATGATGAAGCCGACGTATGAAAAATGTAAATAAATTATTGCAATGGAATAGGTGGCCTTAGGGGGAGTGGCAGGAAGTGGGGCCGCCTGGCAGTGGGTTGAACAAAGCAGACGCCAGCCACTTGGGCACGTTGTCAAGCATGTCATAGTGTGTGAGCAAGAGAGAGAGTGAGCAAAAAAATACGCAAGTGTGCGTGTGTATCTGTGTGTTTGTCGCGTGTGTGTGTGTGTATGTGCGTGGCCGGCAACAACAACAACACCAAGGATACATTATACGTCGCTTAAATAGCAATAAATCTTGCATAAAAGTGTGCCCAGGCAACAGCAATAACAACAGCAGCTAAAACAACAACAAAACTGCGCGAGGGCAGTTTGATAAGCTAATGAATTTAATTGCAAAACTGCTTCTATAAACTGTCATTATCTTAAAGCTTGTGAATGATTGCCATTCGATAAAAATTAAACATTATTTCATGCGTAAAAGAACCAGGATTTTATGAATTTCATTGTGGTCATTTCAGAACAGATGACGCCAAGCGTTAAAGATGCCCAAAAGGGTAGTCGTCTATAAAAATCCTGGAATAATATTGGGAAAATGGCGAATGAGCTAGCTGGGAATGTAAGCATCTTAACTAAGAAAATACGAGGGTTGATTTGAAAATAATTTTCAGCACAAAAATAGATAGACACTATTTATTATTTCTCGTTACTCATAAAGGTAATCTTCGGCAGAAATATGCAATTAGCATGTTATGTCTTGGCCTAATTTGTATATCAAAATATTCATTATATATGGATAAATTGAAATTCATGCCATTAGCATTCATCCACAAGGCCCAACTTTTCTCTTGACAGCCCTGATCATGGCCGCATCTGGTCACCATTAGGCTACAAGCTGCTACCTCATTCAGCATTTTCTTTAAACTTCGACTAATGGGATAACTTCTTGTTTTCAAGCCAGAAGACATAGTCGGCGGTTAAAGATTTGGGTGAACTTTTCCTTTGGGAATAAAATGTTAATATGTTTAGCTTTATGCCAAACTAATATTTGTTTTACTGTGACAAATTTTAAAAATGTAATAAATAGTTTTCTTAAAAACTCACAAACTTATCAAACCGCCCTTGTACTTTCGCAAGCAACTTCACTTTGTTGCGTTGACTGCAAGTTTTATATGAAAATTTTTGTAGCCGCACTTAACTTTCGCAAGGATAACGAGTTTTGGTGGCAGGCACTCGCATATTTGCAACGCTAATTTACCATAAGTCACCCGGAGGCAATGCCGGCGTCAACAACACCAACAACAACAACTCCGTCAGTAGCGACAGCAGATTGTGCGCATCAAGTTTTTAAATGAAGGCAAAAACGAGCAAGTTGTGGCACACAAAATTAACTTGACCGATACGGTGCGGAAAAGCTTTTAGAAAATTGAATTTGTAGCTTAAGGCTAAAGCGGCATCAATATTGCCTCAAAAAGAGATCAACGCTAAACGTTGCACGACGACGACAACGACAACGGCGACGACGACGCATCAGCTGAAGTCAAAACCATCCATCTTACTTAATGTCAACTGCAGCAAAGAGTGCAAAGTGTTGGACATGGCTGGGCACCCTACTACACTACAGTAGTAAACCCTGTCCCCTTACTTTGTGTGGCATGCAACGACCACGCTGACTTTGCTCATTATGCGACAAAGCAACGCTATTAACCCGCAAGTTAGTGAGCAACCAGGGTTGCCACTGTCTGCAACGCTTTTATGATTTGCCAACGACATGAGTTCGCCATGGCTACCGCTTGGCAAAGGGAGGTTTAAAAATCAATTTCACCATGCTGAAGTTCAGCCCCCGCTGCAGTGTGCCAGAGCCGTAGCATGCAGTCCATGTGCTACTCTAGTATTTTTATTATCAGCAGGCTGTGCTCATCGTGTTGCCTTTTGTAGCCGCCGCACAGTGGTTAAATTGGGTCTCACGGTTGCACAAACTACCTCACGAGTTTGAAGCACTCCAATTTTGCTGTTCAAAAATTTCTGCAGGTGTCAATATTTAATTGAGATTTATGGTTTTTAGGGGAGGGAGTTTAGGAATTTTCTTTAATTTACTTTTAAAATCTCTCTGGAATTTATTTTCTTTGATGATAGACTCTTAATGCTCTCAAAGTATTTCTGACATTCCGACGAATGGTTTTTGTTCGCTTCAGAGAGCTATCTGCTCAGAACTTTGTCGCTCAGGCACGGTCCTACAAGAAAATCAATAGTGGACAAAGCTTCTTTTTGTAATATTTTTCCAACTGGAAATTTAACTGCGCTACATAAAGCTCTATACCAAAAATTACAATGGAGATCTTGAGATTTATTAAGATATATATATATAGATATTTTCATGAACCTCTTTTCAAAAGTGTCGTTGAGATCCAAGATGGAGAAAAATCCCGGGCAGTAAATTCTATTATAAGCGTAACCACGACAAGGCGCTGTTGGTGAAGCAGTTTCTGGCCAAGTGCCGGACTTCTACCTCTTTTATCAGCTCAAGTGGAACCTCAAGCCTCGTACTATGTACTTTTTGATACTTTCCTGTAATGTGAACCTAATAACAAACAAAATTTATACTTTTTTTAAAATAACCTACCATAGTCATAAAATATAATTCCTAGATAGTACATACCAATGTGCAGACTCATCTCCTTCGTTGGCATCGTTGTCATGGTCCTGCAACCATCGGTTTATATTCTTGTCATGTCACTGTTGTTGTGCCTTCTTGTTGTTGTTGTTGCAGCAACGCCTTCTCATACGCATGATGCTTGTTTGTTGCTAATGTTTTTGTTGCGATACAACAAAAGCCAATAGCCATCAACATCAGCATCCATTCATACATCCGCTGCTGTCTCCGGCTCCAGCTTCAGTTGGAGTGCCCCCAGCAGCGATTGTTTCCCCGTTTGACGACGCCGTGCGTCAGGTGTGCCATTTTAATAAATTATGCAGCCTGCTAAATGCTTAAACAATTGAATTTTGTATTTACATAATAATGTGGTGCGACATCATTATGCAACAAGGCTGCGTATCCAGCGCCTGAATCCCTAACTCAAATTATGGATACGGTTGTGGGCTGGGTCTGGTCGTCCCTGCGTGACATTTTATTGAAATATGTTTAGAGTCATGGCGACCACAACAAGTTGCGTTCAAAAAAAAATAAAAAGAAAATAATAAACTTGGCGCTGCAATTTATGCAATAAAAATTCGCTTAGAAAGTGCACACTGAGGGAGAAAAGTTTGTGGTTTAAAGTTTTTTTTTATGATGACACTTTTGGAAAAAATGTTTATTGTATGAACATAGTTGTACATATTTATGTGGGCTAAGACCAACGTGGCTAAAAAATAAAATGTTTTCTGCGATTTTTGTTTACGTTTATTATTTATTTTTGTTTGAAACTATTTTGCCTAATTGTTTATATCTACATTTTTAAAAAACGGATTAAAAATTTTTGTAGTTATTTTAAATTAATTTAATATTTTAATTTCAAACTGATTTTTCTCACATTTCCGTTTAACTTATTCGAAGTTTCTAAATCAATAAAAACTTATTAAATTCAATTTTGTAGATTGTTGGTCTGATTTGTTACAACACATTTAAAAGTGTCTTAGATGCCTCATAATTTAAAATATTAAAAAATCGCATGACAATATTTTCCATGCTCGTTTTCTAAAGTCGAATTATTTTTAAATCTTAATAACCCTTTACGAATAAAATGAGTGCTTGATATCGTAAATTGATTGACAATTGGCCGATTTTTAAGACATTTTCGTGGAAACCAACTAGCCGTTGTTTGAGTTTATTTATTAAGGCCCATACGCAGCATGCAAAAATTTCGCAAGGAATGACAAACTTCATATAAACTTGTAATTCCGTGCATAATTTTTGCATGCTGCGTATGGGCCTTTATATACAAATTTAAAAAAATACTTAAATAAATTTGCTTTTTAAAAAAATTTCCTATTTTGAAGTCATGCTTGCTAAGGCAAAATGTTTTCATAATGAACAAAAAGAAATTAAAACTTTTATACAATAAATAAAAATATTTATAATGATATATGTATGTATGTATATAATAGCACTAGTTTAGAAATTTAAAAAAAATTTGGTATCCCCAACATATGTTACTCATTTCCGTAGTAAAATGGCATGCAAAAACTGAAAATGCAGTCCGAAAATTTTTTCATGTAACAGATTTCGAAATATTTCGAAAAAAAACATTTTTCGAAATTACAAAAAAAGTGTCTTTACTTAAAAGCAAATATCTCTGGTTGTACTAAACAAATTTTTATAATCTGGTAAAGAGCTTGAGAACTCTAAAAAACTTTTGAATGCCAAATTTGGTTACGATATCTTCAGAAACAAACGAATTGTCCATCTAAAACTTTAGGTTTTGAGAAAAATTGACTTTTTGTACTTTTTACAAATATTCTCGTTATTTTCATAATTTTTACCCGATGTTGATAAATAACCACTCATTTTCTTCGTAATCGATTGAACTTTTCGAGCCATGAATAAAACTGTATAAAAATTGTTTTTAATTTTTATATTTACGTTCGAAATAGAATAGAATTTTCACAAAAATTTTTGCAAAATTTCATATGAATTAATAAATAACGACCAAATCGTAAATTTGACATAAATATGCTCCAAATATAATCGATGGGCAATTCAATTATCTACAGTTTAGTAAAAAAATTATCAAAATCAGTTGGAAAAAAATACATAGTGATGAAACTTTCGGGAATTGTTTGGGACCCTGTTCTAAGTGTAAAACCGAGTTTTCATATTAGTGGGAATGGGGCGTGGTACCGCCGCCTGGTAATATATGTAAGTTGGTACGGTTTTTGCATGATATCTTTGTTTCTATTAAACTTTAAGCTATCGTAGCGCTTATTTGAGATCTAAAAAATATAAATATATGTACATTTTTTTTGTTAGGTTCATTAACTTCTGTAAGCCAGTGTATGTATTGTTTATGGTTACATATATCGTAAGAAGATCATATTATGCAAATGCTAATCTAGACAACACTTTGGCTCAATAACTGAATACTTACTAAATTTTTATCCAAATTTCTATTTTGGCGTACATCAACTTCTAGCACCCACTGTTTGCAGTATTAACATTGAAGTATATGTAGATCATATTAAGCATACGCCACTTGGACCGACACGTAGGCTCAATAACTGAAAGAACACACACTTCCACACAAACACACACATATACATGTACTCTCACACACGCACACATATGCATACCCAAGTGCCTAATTACAAGAAAAAGGCGCCAGAGCAATTTTGGCGACAGCAGGCAGGTTGCCTTGGCCACATGGCAGCCGTTTCAGGTTCGGTTCACTGCGGTTCGGTTCGGTTCACATGTGTGGCCACGGAACCTGGGAAACCGGGGAATAATATGACGGCGACGACGACGTTAAGGACGACGCTGGCATCTAATCAAAACTTTTATTTGCTTGAAATTAAATTCAAGCAATTGCACTTAATTTGCCAAACAGCCAGCACAATTGGCGGTAAATAAACAAAGAGTGGAAAATAAGTGCGTAAAACAGAGAGAGAGAGGCTGCCAGAAAGAGGCAGAGAAAGGGCAGCAAAGTCGAATGTTGAGAGAAAATAAAAAAACTAAATTAAAAAGCAAAGCTGATGAAAGCTGGGAATGCCAGTCAAATATGAGCAAATCCCGTAAAAATATGCTAATATCGAGACGTTGTTCGACAGTAGGATACACTGTATACATTTTTTAGAAAAATATTATATAAAAATAGGTGGCGGAGAGTAGAATTGCTTTTGAGGGGAAATTCAAAAAATTCAAAACAATAAAATTGCTTTTTTTGCATAACAAAATCTCAGAAGAATGACAATTTTGGGAATCCCCCCTGTTCCAGCCCACCTATTCAGTAGTTTTGAATCGATTTTGATACTATTGGAGACGTCTCATTTAGTCAAAAAAGTGTATTCTAAACAAAAAAAATTAAAAATTAAAAAATTAAAAGATTGCAGAAATAAAATTTTACTGAATGAATGGTTTGGCCAGTAAGGAGTTTGAACTTTGACGAATTATTGCGATTTTTTAAAAAATGATTTTTTTCGGAAAAAACAATTATTGCTTTACCGCATTTTTATTTTGGTTATATTTTAAAAGTTTGTTTATTTTATCTTGTTGTCCATTTTTTTTCTTTTTTAAGACAATAAAAATTTGTAAAATATTTAGGAAAACTTGAAGAAAAACTTTGAAATTATTTCTACAATATGCTTCTGGTACTCTAGTTATTAAGTATATTTTGTGGTAATATATTTAAATTAATAAATAAATAAATAATAATAAATCCTATTTATAAACTTTATACAGTATATGACCGCTACAATTTTTTTAAGCCTATAATAAAATAGCTTTTAACAAAAAATTGGTTCCTATAAGTAAAGTTACCAAATATATTTAATAATTTAAAATTTTTCAAATGTTTTTCAGCATACCTTGAGATGCAACAAACACCGTGTTTTGACACATTTCGAAACTTGAATAATTTTTTATTCATATTGGCGTTTCCATTTAGGCGTGACGTTACGTTGGTACGACAAAATATGACAAAAAAAAAACAGACAAAAGCAAAAAAGTTTTTTATACTTTGGGATATCCCATTTGGAATTTTTTTTTTATATGATGTTTTGTCATTCCGTGCGAAATATTTCGAACTGCGAAAAGGCCTTTACGAAGCAATTAATTTTAAACTATATCTAGCGTAAAGCGTTACGTTACGTGGATTAAAAAATAGGAAATTTCTGCGAATTGGGCAAGTCTTGATTTGAAATAATATTAGTTAACTTTGCAAGTTATTAAATAAAAAACACTTTTTCGCTTTTTTTATTAGACGTACCTGGCGTGACGTTACATGGCATGACGTAACCCAATTTTCCATTAAAAATTGTTAACTAATAACAATTTTTTTAAATTATTAAGTTTAAAAAAAAAAAACACATTTATATAATAATAAAAGAAGATGCTCTTACAATTCAAATAGGTTTTTTAACTTTCTTCTCCTGTCACGCCAATCAAATTGAAAATAGGAGAATCTTACCAAAAATGAACTTTTAGCTTTGTAGTCTGATTTCTATCCATTTTACAAACTTAATACTTGTAAGGAAAGCTTTAAGCTTTTTAATTTAATAACATTTTAAAACATATTTAAAGTTAACTATTATTTTTCGTTAAGTGTATTGTTTCTACAAAAAGGAAGAAGTTATATTTTTGTAGTTTAAATATAGTGGGTCTGAAATTATTTGTAAGCTCAAGCTTGTAAGTTGAGACGGCTTGTAAGTTGGCATACCTGGTCGATTTTGATGTTCCACCAAACACGCCGTAAACAATTTTAATCTGTTTTTGATGCGAACAGATTCAAAAGCGCAGTGTGTGTGTGACAAAATATAAAAATTGTTTTTAAAGAAATCGGAAAATAAAGAACATTATTTTGATTGCGCTCAAAAAGTTATCAAATCAAAATAAAAAATTAAGGAAAATATATGTGCTGGAACTGAAATTCAATGAACTTTCATAATCAAAAAGGTTTTCGAACATACAGTGAATAGACAATTTTTTTTCAATGAATTCCAAAATGGCTTCTAAAATGTAAGCTGGCACACTTTTTAGCTTGTAAGTCGACACACATCTGTTTTCATTTTTTTACATTGCTATGTGTTCGGTCAAACTCATAAATATCTATAACACACCTCGCATTTGTAACATACACTTAACATTTTCTCTCTCTCTCTCTAATATCTAAGCTCTAAGCATACATGTACCCACCCTCATTTATAATAAATCACTTGCCAATTGTCATTTCAACTGATCGGTCGTGTCGCTCTCTTTTTTGTCTTGTGCACTTTGGCCTTATTATTTGCTTAAACGTTCCAAGTTTTGCACGGCCCAACCGAGTTATTTGTCTCGGTCAAAAAAACGCTTTTGATCCTACACTATGTTATTTACATGAATTTTGTATTGTGTGGAATTGTCATTGAAACTAATTTGAATTGTTTTTAGTGCATTTTTCTGTCATTTTCGGATATATTTTTTCAATATTTTCCGTAACAACTCATTTTTAGTATGGCGAGCAAGAAAAACCGATCACAAAAAACCACAATTTTGACTTCTCTGGAAAGTTAAATTTTTTTTGCGTATTTAAATTCAATTTAATGCTCAGTTAAATTTAAAATCAATAAATTTTCATAAATTTTAGCAATCATGCGTTTTTATTTAATTTTTCGCAAATTTTCGACGATTTTTGCAGGTGTGACAACTTACAAGCATTTTTTTTTTGTGGTCGTTTTTAAGCTCTTTTGAAAATTATCTGTAAAATGCTTATTTAAATAAATTTCAAAAGATTGGCTTATTGTGGATTATAGCGCTTTCTTTTCTTTTTCCAACAGTATATTTACATTGATGCCTATATGTATTCAATGTCGAGATATAGCTAAAAAAAGCTATGGTGTCTCAACTTACAAGCCTTTCCCTTACTATTAGATATGTCTCTTAAAAATACAAATTATAATTTTCGATAATGATGAATGAATATGCACGTATGCATTTTAAATTATTAAAATATCTTAAAATGGAAAACTTGAAAATACGATTTAAAAAAAAAGGAAAATGAGTGACTATTCCTTGATTTTTTATTTAAATATTTTTATTTATTTTATTTTTATTATTTTATATTTGCTTTTATAAACACAAGTATAACTTTAACAAACACATTAGGTTGTACCGGTTGACCCCTGGGGGGAGTCACACATAGACTAGGTAGTTCTTAGTTAACACACACATTATACATAAATGATAATAAATCGATTGCGTGGAGTCGGCAGATTCATTGACAACAGGTCAACATATTTTTGTAAATAAGGTTCACATAAGGCTGCTTACAATTTTTACCATGAGTTCTACTTCGTAAGAATTGTTGTTCCAGCATAGGATTAGTAAAATTGACCTCTCCGATCTAGTCCTTTTCGTCAAGTCGTGCAGGTATTTTAAATAATATTTATATATTTTATTCCTGCTTAAAGCTAGCTGGATTTAATATAGCATTAACTATGCAGATAAGACATTTATTATTTGTAATAGGTATAAGATGTACTGCGAAGCGTACAGTGTCCCGTCAAGAGGCCCGTCAGGATCCTCACGGAATTTTTCCCGTCTCATGAGTTTGAACCTCTTATGGTTGTAGTTAGAGAGGGGTTTTTGACTGCTTAAGTCCTGGTATCTGTGCCCAGTGAAGCATCCATTTGTTTGGATAAGACATTTATTATTTATTAATTAAATTTTTAGAGTAACAGCTTGATATGTTAAAGTCAGCAGAAAAAAAACCTTGAAGCTAAACTAAAAATACAACTTATAATTACAGGGCTCTACAGGTGCGGATCCAGGATTTGGTCTTGGGGGGGTTTTCCACTTCGAAGTGTACATACTTATATCAGAGCTCAAAAAAAACTGTCAAACCATTTTTCGAACTTTTGAGGGGGTCCGGACCCAAAAACCCCCCGTGGATCTGTATGACAGAATCTAATTTCGTCATAATATGATAAATTGAGTACCAACCTTAAGGTTTCATTCTAAGCGAATTGAAGTTTACTTAAATACGATTCTCAGCCCCGTAGGTTGGACTCAAGCTAGTTTGTTTTTTATTGATAGCTTAGAGTTATGATTTATAAAAAGTAGACCCTCGAGGTCCTGTACTTCAAGCCGTGGCGGCATTTTAAAGAATATGACTTTCAAAATTTAAATCCGAAAAAAAAAACTTAAAAACAACTCACATTGAAATTTAAATTTTAGCATGCTTATTAAAAAATCCTGTACATTGCACAATTCCATAATACCCTTGACCGCATTGGTGCAGGGTATAAAAAGCAAAGCTGATGAAAGTGGGGTCATGTCAGCCAAATATGAGCAAATCCCTAAAAACAGCGTGCAGAAATTTAAGATGCTGTGGGCGGTCTGGGCGTGGCAGTCGTTTGAAGTGTGTTGGCAACAACACAGCAGGCTGTCTCTTTCCCCAGCTCTTTCCACACATATATATACATATACACTAGACGCCTATAAATAAAGTATTTGATGTGCATGAAGTTAATGTCTTATTATGCCCAAGTTGTCAAAAACAAGCAGAGCCAAGATCTTCACAGTGAAACGTTGCCTGCCAGGCCAAGCAGTTAAAATGTGCTTAAAGTGCGTGTGTGTGTGTGTGTGTGCTTAAGCATTTAAGAGCAAAATGGCGAATAGCAAATGGCGTATAGTCGTAGCGGTTGCATCCCTTTGCCACTCTCTGGGATTTTATTAACTTAAGCGCGGCGCCTGCTTGCGTTTTGATTTGGTTTATATAGCCCACGCTCTCATACCCCAAAACCTGCCCCCAAAACATCTTAATGATAACAAACTCAACACAAGTGATAACGCGTTAAATTACCAAAAGCATTGCGTGTGTGTGTGTGCGTGAGTGTGAGTATGTGAGCTCGTCCTTTGGGGGACCCTGCAAATACTACAATCAATGAATTTCAACTGGTTGTCTTGGCATGCCAAGGCCCTCATTTATTAGCGGATTCTAAGACAATGCCAGACAAAAACTCACGCAATTGCCCATTCCCCATTAGTGTGTTTTTGCGTGTATGAGTGTGTGTGTGTGTGTGTGTGTGTGCAAGTCCTGAAAACGAAATTAGGCAAATTTAATGAATTTATGCTGGTGGCGTCTTTTGTAATTTGAGTGCGCGCACGGAATCCGGGCGTACAAAAGAACGTATACGTACGAGTGTAGTACGCATGTTAGTGACCTGCCAAGACTACAACTTCGACTCGGTTAAATGTTACGCTGGGCTGGGATTTGGTACGAAATTGGAGAAGTGGATGCAACCATGTGTGAGCTGCAGGCAATATACGCGCGCTGTTGGCATGGAAATGCATGGTGGCTATAAATGTGGGCAAGTTGGAAGTATGGGCGGGCAACGTATGTAGTAGCTGGGAATTGTAAGCAAATGTAAGATGTTAATGTATTGCAGTTAGGGATATATGATCTCTAAAGGTATAACTTCTAAATAACTTGCTAGGAGTTGTTCATTTGTAATGGCAGTGATGCATTGTTTTGCAGTCAAGAATACATGATGGTTAAAGAGACAGGTAAAATGTCCTGCCTGGAGTGGTGCCACAACTGGAAACTTTTTTCCTGATGAAAAGTTAATAAACGCTGAGGAGATACGGATCAAGTATTCTGCAATTTTTATATTATTGAGAGCAATTCTCATAAAGTCTAGACTGCAACAAACTTGTTTCAAATTAGATGGGCTTTTATTTCTAAGTGTATGTCCAAATAAGGGTCCCTAGCTTATGTAACTACCAGGTGTGTAAGCTTAAATCCGGTGTTTTTAGTCAAAGAAACACATGTTTCTTTCATAGAAAGCAAAAACAAAGGGTATAGCTGGATAAGGTACTGGAAACTGCCCCCAGCGCTTTTTGAAAACTAGAATTTAGAATTTCTTATATTGAGAGTCGTTAACTTGGTTTAATTTTTTATGTTAAATGCAAACCCATACATTTTTATTGAAATAGCACCATTCAATGCAAATTAGTAAAAAATCTTTTGTTGAGCAATGCTAATATTTTTATATAATACATATATATACAAAATAAATCAGTTTTTTCATCATAAAAACAAGAAGTAAGTATTCTTTAAAATATTACAAAAATTTATTATAATTTTTAACATCTTTTGAAAAAAAAACAATTTTTTTTTTCATACATTTTTTTAAAAAAACATTAAAAAAATTTCGTTTTATTTTTTTTTTAAATTGTTCCACCAAATCGATTTGATTCATATTCACACCAAATAAAGAACGTATAAAACACGTATTTAAAAAAAAAATTTGTGATTGACATAAGGAACATACTTAAAAAAAAATAAGAAAATTTCATATTTTTTTTTAAGAAAATGTGTTGGTTAAAAAATAATTTATATTTTTTTAAAATATCCCTATTGCTAACTTAGACTAAAAAATAAACACGAAAAACACGTTTTTAAAATTAAGCCGCAACGCGTTAAGTTTAAAAACTGAAATTTCGCGAAAAATTTTTATTAATATATGTACATCGAGTTGCATCATTAGTTTTCAAAAATCGCTGGGGTCAGTTTCCAGTACCTTATCCAGCTAGACCCTTTATTCAACGTACTGGCCCTCGCTAGCAACACATATTTCCATATTTCGGGCAATTTCGACGCAAACCACTCATCAAGCCATTTTCGGACATCTTCGTAAGAACCGAAGTGCTGCTCAGTGAGGGCGTGGCACATCGCCGAAACAAGTTGGTATTCGGTAGGGGCTAGGTCTGGTGAATAAGCGGGAAGGGATAGCACCTCCCAGTTGAGTGTCTCAAAGTAGTTGCCGACCATTTTTGACGAGTGCGACGATGCGTTGTCGTGGACAAAAAAACAGCTTGTCATGTCTTTCTTGATAATCCGGTATTTTTTAAACACAGAGCACGGTGCATTTTGATCAGTTGTTGGTGGTAGCGGTGGGCATTGACAGTTTCAACATCTGATAGTAAGAAGATACCCCGCTAATCCCACCAAACCCACAGCATCGTCTTCCGTCCAAAGCGATTTGGTCTTACGGATAATATTGATGGTTCGCGGGGATCAACCCATGATTCGTTTACGATTCTCGAAAGCACTGTTGCCATAGGCCTCCACAAGCATTTGATGCAATTCGGCAGCCCATTTCTTCAAATGGTACTAAATGGACATGATTACCAAAGGAAAATTATATTTTGTGTTATGAAATTGCTGACAACGTGCACTGTTTAATGTCGACAGATGTCCAACTCATTAAAAAAAAGGAGGTTCTTATGGTGTCTTAATAGGACCACTAACGGCATCTTTGAGCAAACAGCGGTTTAAAGCTTATAGACCTGATAAGTATTAAGAAATCTTCAATAAGTGTATATTTGTTACAGCGAAGGGATCTGAAATTGATACATTATTGAAGAGTTGCTCATTTCTAGAAATTTTGGATAATAGTGTTGGGTGTTCAGATGGATAGCATTCCATTGTATGGTTTTAGAGATAGAGTCTAATTTTTTAACAGGGTAGCGGGAACAACATCAATCGATATACTTTCCTTTTACAGATAATGCACATCATTTGGTACAATTTAGTGTTTCTACCTCTTAACGTCAGGTATACGCGTCAGGCGGATGGACGGCGTAGCTCAAGGCGTTGCTTAAAATTTTCATTCAAACCACTTTTACTGGCAGGTAAAGTCTATCATTTTTAACAAATTGTTGTATGCCTTCCAAGAGTATGATTTATTAAGACCCAGAAAATTGGCATTCCAACCAAGTCGTATGCATATGGTCAAAAGACTGTGTCAAATGCCAAATATCCGGCTTTAAGATTACAAATTTAATAGCAGGCATACATGATTCCAACACTGCAATAGTACATTGGTGTACTGTCTTTCAGTCTTCGTATTTATGTATCAGGGAACAAAAAGACATCTTACGTTATATTTTAGGATAGCCAGCAATCAGATCTATGTCTTTGCTGAAATCGCTATACAAACAAAACAGCTTCACAGGAACTTGATGTGGACAGTAGGGACAAACTAAGTCTCACAAAGTAACAGTACAAACAATTTTATAGGAATTCCTTAACCGAATTTCCGACATAACCTACTTTTTGCTTCTAAAATCATTTACGTCATATAAGGACCTAGCGCACGTGCGGATCCAAAATTTTTTCTTAGGGGGGTTTCTTCACTTCGAAGTGTATATATATCAGAGCTCGCAAAAGACTGTCAAACCATTTTTCGATCTTTTGGGGGTGGTCCGGACCCGGAAACCCCTCCCGTGGATCTGTCACTGAGCTAGGGACACATAATACCAATCAGGGTTTCGGCGCCTTTCTTTCACACTTCGTAGGCCAGTTGGACTTATAAAGAAATTTGACGGTGAGATTTCATTTGGCGTAGAGAAACTTTTTAGAAAATTATGTAAACTGCTTAGCAGGAGGCCACAAATAAATATTTTCTATCTTCTCATTGTACCTAGTAAATTCTACTTCGTCATAACTTCAATTACAACTATGTACCGACTTTTTCGAAAATACTTCCCAAATTGCACGTACTTAGGGCGGAAATCGGTTAGGACCCCGCCCAGAGTCTCCTGGCATAGAGGTTGATCTCCGATCCTCCATGTAATCCTTTTTTTCTTATGAACATTCGAATTGCACACTATTCACTACTCCAACAATCTACGTTCTCTACGTCCAACCCTACTTGGAAAATAAAGGGTCATCAATCTTGAGGTTTTTTTTTTAAATAAAAAAAAACACAAAAATTTTAAATGAATCGGAAAATATTTAATATCAATAGAAAGAACCATTCTTGCCATTCACGTTTTAAAAATAATCCCTTTCAAATATTTGCCGCAACTGCGCCATAGCTCGTCCAAGCGGAGATTCCAATTTTCGATGACGCGTTCGAGCATAATCGGCGGTATCTCACGAATAACAAGGGTAATGTTGGCCTCCAATGCTTCAATTGTAGCTGGATTATCCACTAACACTAGACTTCACCTAGCCCCAAAGGAAAAAGTCTAACGGCGTGATATCACACGATCTTGGTGAAAAATTCACCGGTCCGAAGCGTGAAATTAATTAATTAACTTAAGAATAGATGATAATTTTTTTAACAAAAAAAAAATGGCTTAAAATAAACTTAAATGTCAGCGTTGCCTCTATTACATTTTCTAAAGTAATGGAATCGACTTTCCATTGTAATTTCTGCCGCTTAAACTGCCCAAAACGTTACTCTTGACTAATGTTGCAGAAATTTCACATTATAGCAAAAGTCAACTTTCAGGATCACTTACAATTTCAAGCTGTACTCACTTTAAAGTATCAATATGCGTCTGTGTGTAAGGACTGGGCTTTGACTTGGTTTTCGCAACATGCTCTGCTCAGTAACAACTGTGGCCAATACAAAAACCCCATCACACAAATCATCTAACAAATGATACCATCTACAATACACGTACAACTCAGCCGCAATACCAAAAAACCACAGCAACGGAGTGCGCCCATATCGTGCCATTATCAAACCATCAAAGGTGGGGTCGGTTCTGGGAAGGGGGTCTCGGCTGACTCAATAGGAAACATGTCATAAGAAATATGACCAAAGTACAAAAATTCCAATGGCTACCAATGGCAACACAACTAGTGCGGCTCCTAAAGTCCAGTGGCTCGACGTGGGAGGAATCGTAGGAGTAGTCGTCAACGACAACGCCAAAGCCAACGTCGAAAGTGAATTGGCTTCATTGCGTCTAAATGTGGTGTCAGACACGGTTGTCGACTTTGTTCGTTGCCCGAAGCGCTCGCGCCAGCAATCAGCCACCACCAACCAGGCCACCAAGACCACCAGCAGTTCTGTAACTCACTCTGCGTTCTACAACTCCAGAGACACACAGAGCCAAGGCAGCCCGCCAGCCAGCCAGCCAGTCAGCCAGGCAGCACATCAAGTGCGATTTCTTATCTAGCGACTGGCTTGGCTGCAGTCAGCCAGCTCCCAGCTTGATGTCTGCGTCCCGTACCCTGCACCCAAAACGTTTTTGCCTGGGCCATATTGTGCGCCACTGAAATTGGATTGACACTTTTCAGTGTGGCTAAGTGTTACATTTAATGATGTCTGCACAAAAATATTTCTGCAATCACGCTTATTTTACACTCAGCCTCAGGACCCAAGACCCAGGACCCCCACAGCCGCACAACCCCAAAACCCCGCACGGAATATCACATCTCAAACCCTGCACTTAAAATCGACAGTTCATTGGCGTTTGGTGTGTAGAGTACAATGCAGTAGCTTGGTCTGTTGGTTGCTGCCGATATTTGACATCATTTCCGTTTCCCGTAATGGCCGCATTGATGGCAAATTGTTGCCACACGGAGTGCAGCGGGCCATTGTACTTTTTGGGGTTATGCTGTGCCGATTTTTATGGCTGCTTAAGAAATTGAATTCTTTTGTTTGCGTTTGCTCTGCTCTGCTCTGTTCCTAACTCGCTTGTCTGTTAAGTCACAAATAAAAGGGAATCCAGAGCGTGCACCTACGAGGAAGTGAAACAAGTCAAAGTTTCAATACACTCGCACCATTTTAAAATTGAAACCATCTTAACCCAATTAAGAAGCGCTTCTATAAGAATAACCTTATAAATAAATACGAAAACTTCGTTTTACTTAACGTACCCGAAAAGCTATGATTAGTATACTAATTGGTCCAAAAAAAACAAATACTTTTTCACAATTTTTTATTATAAAAGTGTGTGTGGATTGAGACTTCTTCAACATTGTTGCCATTGAATTTTTGATGGCTACCAGAATGAATACAAAAATTTAAGATAAATTATATTTGTAAAAGCGCAATGTTGGTATCTTCTTAGTTTAAGTTAAAAACTGAATTATCACCGGTTTTTCTTGTATTACTACTTTCTGTAAAAAAAAATCAAAAAATCTTCAAAAATAGTAATTTTCTTGGGAGATGTAAATTGTTTTTTTATGTCTGTGTCATTTCTCATATTTTTTTAGTACTCTAGAAGCTTACCAATTAGAAGGCTCAGAATTCGAAATTCCATTAGTTGAAACCAAATTTCCAATAGTAATTTGGAATTGGATGCTTTGAAATTAGAACCACTAACTCCAATTTTCGAGCAAATTTTTATTTCTTTATCAAATCCAAAATAACCACATTAGCAAAAAGATGTGATTCACAGCATAGAAGCTGTTTTGGTTTCCGAAATTAGAACTTTCCAGTAATCAGAGCTATCCTTGGGAGCAATTAGTTCTAATATGTGAGCGTCCATTGCATTGCTTTCCTGTAGAAGAAATCTCTCACAATTGTAAAATTTCGTAGTTTGCTTGGATAAAGTAAAAAAAATTTAAGAAATTAGTTTGGTTAAGTCTAAGGCATTCCCGAATTTTTACTCTTAGAAAATTTTACAAAAATCGTGTGTTTGTTGGGAGATATAATGATTTGAAATCTACGTCATTTCTAAATTTTTAGTACTATTTTCTTTAAAAAAAATCGTACTTTTGTTTGGGAAATGTAAATTTTTTTGGAGGCCGATTAAACAAAATTTAAGCAAATAGTTACTAATTCTAAATTTAAGTTTGAGTCATTTTTGCATTTCCAAAAATACAAAAAAAAAAAAAACTAGAAACCTAGGTGTACTTATTTCCTGTAAAAAAATTCAAAAAAATCTTCATATACTTTTGTTTGTCGGATGTAAATTTTTTTTGCAGTAAACTGATACTAACAACACAAAAAAAACACCCTATATATTAATTTAAGATGTTTCAAACTCCATAAAAAAAATTAACGTTCATCTCGAGTCGAAGGCCCCAGTAGCTAGTGCTCGTTAAATAAATATTAAGTTTAGTATTAAATACTAGATTTAATTTGGTCAAATAAAAATAAATACTTTACAGCCCTTTTAAAACCAAAATTTTTATTGTGTACAATTTTGTATACTTTACGAATCGCACTTGCAAGTTTGTGCGATAAAAAATAATTTTGGATTCCTCTAAAAAAAAAATTAAGTTCAAATTTACAGCCTTCTGACTCTTTAAAATAGTCCCTCAAATGGCAATTTCTTTACTAATTTATAGTCACTTAAAAAAAATTATAAAAATGATTTTGCGAAGTCTGGACGGGGCTTATAAAATTCAGAGTCAACAACTTTTATCAACTTACCTAACCTATGTGCAATAACTTTCGATTTATTTTATACCATGTCAGAACAAATAAAAGTTGGACATCCATTGAGACCAATGCAACGATTTATGAATATAATGGAAGTCAGGAATGCCTCAAATTTAAACTTTATTTAGGATAGAGAAATCCAAAACAAACTTTTGGCATTCAGATTTAAAAATTTGTTTAAATTTTAAAAGTCCAAAACAGCAACGACACCAACGCGCCACTCGTGCCGAAAAGTGAACGAAAAATGTTTGAAATTTTAAGCAATTATTTAATTGTTAAAATATAGAGGTCATATCTTAAACAAACAAATGACATACATAGACAAATAATAATTTCTTGCAATATTGGGCATAATGTGGGCATTGCACATGTACTACATACTCGATTAAGTCCACGCATCCTTCGACCGCGCTCTTTCAACTTATCTCAATGCGCACATACTACCTTCGGGTAAAGTTTGCAACACAAAGAGAAAACCTTGGCATGCCTTTAAATTTTAATTGAATTTAAGCTGACCTGGTTTTTATTTTTTATACCTATAACAAGATTTCAGAGGAGGATGAAGTAAACAAAAGCAAAACGTGTGCATTGTTCAGCTGTTGTAGATACACATACACATTTATTATTTTCCAGAATTTAAGTTAAAAGTGAGAAATTTCCTCTTACATTTTCTTTACTTTGTATTTCTTATTGTTTGCTATTTATTATGTAGGTATATGTTTGGTATGAGTTTTTTTTTTCTTTTTGTGTATTTATATAATGCAAAAAAAAAATTGTTTCTCCAAAAAGTTAATTTTCACAAATAAATTGAAAAATGTTATTTCAAGCAAAAAGTGGGTGCACTATTGCTCATTGTCAGCAACATCTACAATGATTCTCACAAGGAGAGGCTAGTTCTGGGCATACGTCATTTCGAGCGCAGTTTAGCAAATTGGGAATGATACTTTGCTTGCTTCTCACACAACGCGTTTTTTTTTTGATTTTCTTTTTTATAAAGTGATACATTGCATTAAATTAAAAAAATTATCACATCTTATAATTCAAATTGTGTGTTTTCGTGTTTAAATAAAATTGGTTTTCAAAATGAAATTAGTTTACAATGTGCTTAACATATAAGTTATGTTTGAATTGAGTTACATAGTTGGTTTTTTTTTATTATTTGTATGGATAAAACATACATTTGAGTAGTTAAATAACCGTTAGCGGGTTTTGTTGAAAGTTGTACGAAACTTAAACTTAGTTATTTACTTAATTTAGCTTAAATACTATCTGTTTTTCCATTAGCTATTGTAATTAATTTGTTGCTGCTTAGTCAAAACGCGTGTGTCGTCCACCGCCACCGCCATCGCCATTGCGATGGCCAAAGCCTCCATCACCGCCGCCAAAGCTGCGCCCTGAGTTTATGCTACCCTTTTTGAAGCCACCGCCGAAACGGGAACCGCCACCATTGTTATAGCGAGAACGTCCGCCACCACCATCGTATCTGTTGTTGCGGGCCATGTTTTCTAGTGCGGGGTTGATATCCTGAAAGAGCAAAGAATGATTACAAAATGGTTATATTGATTTGGGTAAAGACGAATTAGTCCGTCTAATCTAGCGGACAAGTGAAAAAATATTCGGAAATGAGCTGTTGTATCATATATCAGAACAGAAGTTTGAACAAATACGAGATAGAATGTTAAAATTTCATCTAAATGGTATATTCTCAACTCTTTCAAAAGCTCAGAACATTTAACAAAAGTCCAATAAAATTGATAAATTATATTTTTCTATCGATTTTGGAATCCATAGACAATTTTAGATTTTAAAATATCCACATTAACTATATTACTCGATTAACTCACCTGACTAGCCTCTTTGAGCACATCTACCAGCGACTTGGCCTGCTTGGCATTGTTCTTGGTAAAGAAGGCAAAGGATGTGCCCTTGGTATTTGAACGACCTGTACGTCCTATGCGATGAATATAATCCTCGCTGTTTTGTGGATAGTCAAAGTTGATGACATATTTGATGCCATCCACATCTAATTTTTGGTTAGCATATCAAAAGAAATAAATCATATATTAGAAAAAAAAAAGTCTTAAAAGCACAAGAAATTATATATAAGATTATTTTATATGCATATTAATAAATTTTTAAATTGCCAAATGTTTATTTAAAATTAATATTCTGCGTTTGCAACAATTTTTAGCGATTTCGAGATGTTTTACACTTTGAACACACTTGTCTTTTTTAAAATTCGATAGTTTCTCTTTTTTCGTTATTTTTACTGCTTTTGTTTTAAGAATGAATTTTCGTTTGGTTTAACAAAAAAAGGAAAATGTTTCAAAATGTACATTACCTTTGGTGCTATAAATTGTTTCATTCATTTCTCAATCAAAATCTCAAAAGTTGGTGCGCTGCGCAGCTCGTGGTTAAACTCTCGGCTTCGGTGTGACCGGTTCAAAGCGGCAACAACAAGAGGCGAGATCGGATCGCAGTTGGAAGCGAACGAGAGTTTTGTACTGTGAGCCGCGGGCGCTCTGTGCCTGGTTTATATTATCTCCCAGAGCAGAGATACCCTGCCTCGAGTCAATTGGGATCCCAAAGTGGATCGCTCAAACCCGAGTAACAACAACTGCTTGCTATTATTTCTATTATAGTTTTGATGTTCTTTTGTGCAGTCGTCCAGCAGCTATCTCGTTAGGACGGCGGCGCACATGGAAGGCAGGCAGACGCGGGCGCAGGCGTGGTTGTGGACGTGGGCGGGCAGTCGGTCAGACGGCTGTTTGGGATGCTAGGCACGCAGCAGCAGCAGCAGTTGGCTCAGACGCAGACGCAGTAGCAATCAGTCATCATAGGGACTGACATCTTAGGCGACGGCGGCAGCAGCTTAATCCAGGAGTAGCTGTTCCCTTGGTGTTAAGCTATGCGTGTGTCAGTGTGCCAACATGTGTGGTTTGTGAGTGTGTTTAGTGTGTGTGAATGACTCGTGCATTCAGTGAAAAGTCCCAGAATGTAGCTTCGCATATTTCCGTCGTCTCGTCTCCTTGCTGATCTGTTTTTGTTGTGCGTGCTTAGCAACCGGCCGGCCGACGGCAGCCTCTCGAACTTGTACGCCTCCCGGTTTGGGTTGTTGGATAGATATGGATACCATACCATATGGTGGCCGAAACTTTGCCTGCATTGTGGCGCCGCCTTTAGCGCTCGACTGAAGTAGCTCAGCAGTTGGTAGATCTTGCTAGTTGAGCTGTTCGTCGTATGCGCTGCTGTTTGATCTCTCTTATTTATTTTTTTTTTGAATTTGGCGGTTCTTTGGATTCAATTGATTCTTTGATTGATTTTGTGTGCCGTGTGACAAGAGGTGCAATCGAGGGCAGTAAAGAAATCAACTTTCTCAAAATAACACTGCAGAGGCCACGTATGATGCATGATGTTGGGGATAGTTCTCTATGGATGCATAATATAAATATGCCTTTTAGTTAACTTTACGTTGATCGTGCGTCGTGTTGCACTTGCTCGAAGGTGCAGGTGGTGCTACAGATATATATATATATTTTTTTTTTTTTATCTAGTATTGTGTTGCAGCACCGCACCCTTGCGCTGGGGGCGACTCCGTTGGCGGCGCACTTTTACCCAATGGCAATTGTGGGCAAAATTTGTGCGACGCACTCTGTGTGCCGCTCCAGCAGCCGCTGGCAGTCAAGCGAACGCGTCTCGATCATGCGAATACGCTTTTTGATTCGGGTTTCTATAAGCGAACTTATCTTTTTTTTTTTTCAGTTCATTCATATTATATAGTTTAAATTCGCTTTCAACTTATTAGCCGTTCTCTTATCCTCCCCATCATACTACAATAAACGGCCTCTGTAAACGAAAGAAAAAAGAGAGAGAAAGAGAGAGACACACACAGAGATTTTCGAGTCGTCAACGAGTTCGATTTTTTTCAAGGGTTGGGTCGGGACGGGTTTGTATGGGTAGGGAATAAAAATTTAAGTTGATTATTAATGTTTGACAATGTCTGTTTTTTGGCTTAGTCTAATTTGAACTGTTTGTAATCTCTGCGCTCTCGCTAATTTTGGAACGTCTTGGAACTAGATGCAGGGTTTGGTTTTGGTTTGTACGGTGGCGGCAATGCATACATGTATGAGTGTGTATCAGTTTTAATTGTGAAAATGTGTGTGGATGTAAGCTTTATTAAGCCCTACATGAGTGCTACGGGGTCTCGGGGGACCTTTTGCAAAACGTTCAACTACAAGTGTCGATAAGAATAAGTATAATGAAAAACTTACCCAGACCACGTGCTGCCACATCGGTGGCTACCAGAATGTTGGACTTGCCCGATCGGAACTCGCGCAGAACAAAGTCACGCTCCGACTGGGACTTATCGCCATGGATGGCGCCACAGCGCACACCGAAGCCTCGAATGAAGCGCACCAAGTTGTCCACGCGACGCTTAGTTTCAACGAAAATAATGATTTTGCCGGGATTCTCACTGGTATCATAGATGTCTGATAGCAGGCTCTTCAATCTAGAAGCGCACGGATTAATTAAGGGTACTCACGAGTCTTGTACAATAAATCCAACTTACTTTTCTTCCTTGCTGAATTCCTCACACACTTCAACGACTTGGCGAATGTTGTGATTGGCGGATAGCTCTAGGGAACCAATGTTGATCTGTATGTAGTTGCCCAAGAAATCCTCGGCCAGCTGTTTAACCTCTTTGGGCCACGTAGCACTCCACATAAGTGTCTGACGATCCGGACGAATCTGAGATACAATCTTGCGAATTTGAGGCTCGAAACCCATGTCCAACATACGATCAGCTTCATCCAGCACTAGATAAGTGCAGCGTTTTAGATTAGTGCCGCCCGCTGACAGAAAATCAATGAGACGGCCGGGTGTGGCAATAACAATCTCGCAGCCGCGCTGCAAATCACGCATCTGACCGCCTTTCGGTGCGCCACCAAAAACGCATGTGTTGCGAACATAGGACGATGAACCGAATTCGGTAGCCACTTGCTGAATCTGTTGGGCCAGCTCACGTGTGGGTGCCAATACCAAAGCAATAGGACCCTCACCACGCTGCAGCGGCTGTTGGTTATTAATATGCACAATAGCGGGCAGAATATAGCCGAGCGTTTTGCCCGAACCGGTCTTGGCAATGCCCACAAAGTTGGAACCGCTCATGGCAATGGGCCAGCCTTGGGCCTGAATGGGCGTAGGTGCCTTATAGCCCTGACGACGTATTTCCTTGACCACATAGTCGGGAAAGTAAGCCTCTGAGAAATCTTGAATAGGGTTAGGTCCATGACCGCGCAGGGTGATCTCATGTTCGTCACGGAAACGTTGTACTTCATAGGGTGAGCGTTCGGCGCAGGTAGGATGCTCCTGGTAAAAGTTCTTCTTGAAAGGTGTCAAATTAGAGAAGTCCACAGGGCGCAGAGGTAAGTCCTGACTGCCACCGCCATTGCGACGATCACCGCCAAAACCACCACCGCCGCCACCGAAACCACCGCGTCCGCCGCGGTCACCACCACCATGATTACGTTTATCTACGCGGCCATTACGCACGCCATGATAGTCGTTGCCAGCACCAAAACGCGAACCTCCGCCACCGCCGCCGCCACCGCGATGTTCATCACGGTCACGGCCTCCGCGGGCGTTGTTGCCAAAATCACGATCGTGTGGTGCCCTGAAAAAGAAAGTTTACAAATTGTAGTCAAAGAGCTAATATAGAGTTTATGGCAGCGCACTTTGCAGGCATGATGCTTCGTGTTTGGCGTGTGCTGGAAAACTGTTTCGACAGACAACTTGGCAACTCTTTCGCAGCGCTAAACAGCTGACAGCTTGCATTAGCGGCGTGGAAGGTTGCAAGAACCAGAACGAGACAGCTGCTATTGGCTGTATTTAAGACAGACCGCAATAAACTTGAATAAAACTAATTGCGTGTTTGGTAAAATTAAATAAATTTCGTATAATACAAACAATAAGGCAAATTTGATTGACAACAACATGCAATGAAAGTGCACACAAAACCAGACCCGACCCCCACAAACATTTACACGATGTTTAGTTGTTGTATTTATTTATGCCTTGAATTGCTCCATTTTACGCGACATCAACAAGGAGAGCTAAACAAGTCGGCAGCCAACTAAGCTAAACAGTTTATGGCTGCGAGGCATTAATCTATATACCTAGTAGTACAGTAGCTGCCGCAAGTTTACATTTGTTACTGAATTGAATGAAACGGTTTTCATGGAATATAGAAATTGTTGAACTTCAGTTAATCAAGCAGTTCGAATCAGAACTTAAGCTAGTACTATGCCCGTATCATCATTTCAAGTGATCCAACTCAGCCCCTAAACAATCTACAGTCTAGTATGGAAGAGGCTACATGATTTTTGGAGGCCATTTTCGACACTATTATACATGACACTACCAAATGCTTCGCCTGAACGTAAAAGACCAAAATTCAGAAATTCGGAAACTTAAAGCAGCTACAAGTAAATCGTCATCAAGCAAAGGTCATAGTACTTAAATTGAATATAGCAGCTTAGCCTTGGCTTGACCTTAATGAAAATGAAGCAAGAGAAGAAGCAGTAAAAAATACTGCTGCTCAAGCTGAAGAAAATAACTTTTCCCCTTGAGGAGGAACAGAAGAGTCTTGAAACAATGCATACAGCTTTGCATTTTTTTTGGAATTTTTTTTTTTGGTAGTGTAAGTGTGAAACATGTAGAAAACTAGTTTATGTGAAACTTTTTCATAAGTGTGCCACTGTCGTCAATGCCTTTTCGATTATCAAAAGTATAAACTAAAAATTATGATAGTTGGAACTTAAAAATGCCAAAAGTTTTCCATTTCTCTTGCATAGAATAAAAATCACGCTTCCTAGCTCAAATGTGAGAATGTGACACAAATTTATTTTTATTTTATGAATAATTTACCAATTAAGCAGTTTTATGCTGTTGCCCAAAATCTTTTCAACTCAGTTTGAAGCAATGATGTGTAAACTTTTGTCTGCCACTGTGTGTAGCCCCTCTATAATTTATGTGCTGCATGTGTGCAAGTCCCTGTCTGTTCGGCTGTCAATTTGGCTGTTTGACTACCACCGCTACCGCCCTTCGTTATTTGTAAGTACATACGTACATATGTATGTACAGTATATATATATGTATATGCATGTACTATATATGTATACAAATGTTTGTTGTTGCAGGCAGCTAGCACGCTAACCCCAAGAGTAGAGGCAAATAAACGAATGAAAAGCAAAGAGAAGCAGAACGAACGAAAGAAACGTTTATTAGACAGCAAAATGTCTGGGTCTATGTCTACTTGTCGCTTTTTGACATGCAAAAAAGCAAATCGTGGGCAAGTCAGACGAAGGAGAGCTCATAATCAATTGGCGTCATTTGACATTTTAAACTAAAACTAACAACAACAAGATAAACAGCGATAAGTTTGAAAGGAAAGGGAAACGGCAGAGTATAGCGTGAGCAAAAAAAATGACAAGCGGCGCAGTGACAGCCGCCGACTGGTGGCCATATGCCAGACATGTGAGCGAGCAGTAAGCAAGCATGAGAGAGGTAGAAAAGAGCGAACTAGTACGAAACTGTGCTACAACTGTTATACGCTAAGAAAAAGTACGAGCGAAACACGCGAAAAGTGCCACAAGGGGCTCTCAACAGGCAGCCCACACACATGCACACATTTTTGCTTCTACAGTAGGCACGCAAATTATTCGCACGCCTTTTTATTGTGGGTTGCTTGCAGAGCTATTATATGGCAACTTAATTTTAATTAAAAAAAAATGAGAATGACTACGAATTGTGTACAGATTTTTTCCAATGAGTTCAATAATTTGGTGAAAAGTAAGAAACGTCTTATGAAAGCTGTTGGTATTGATGCATAAGCTGACCCCAATTGTACAAAAAATTTCTATGCTTAACGCATGTTTGTTTTTTAATCATTGATGGCACAAATACTTAATTGAAATGCTTTTGCAAAGGTGTGCGAATAAATTGAGCGCCTACTGTATGCTCTCAATGTCTGTCTGTGTGTGCGCGTGCTTAGGCATATAGACAAATTAAAATGCTATAAAAAAGCAAACGAAGTAAAGACACGTTTTACAAATCAAGCAAATTCTTTTTATGACGTGCGCCTTGTCGTTCTATAGTTTATTTGTTGCTTGCGGAAACGCAATGTACATACATACGTACATATAAAATAAAAATAAAAGAATATGTAGCAAAAGCAACAGCAATAAATATGACAAATCAAATTTGTGAACTACGTAAAACTGTAAAAACACCTATTTATCTGTGCTAGCGCTTTTTCGCCACCTTCTGTAACTCTCAATTAATTACTCATCACACACCGTTGTCGCTATGCACGTTTTAAAGGTATAGAGAAATTCACGAACACGCTGTCAAAGCATGTTTGAAGAAAAATGGCGACGGCGGAAAAAACCCAACAGCTGCTGCGTTGGCGTTTCATAAGATCTTGTAATTAACTTGTATTTTTTTTCTCATATTGTACTTACATTATGCCTTCAATTTTGAGATCTTCTTCCTCGTCTGAGTCACGTAAGACCGATTTCCTTGTACGTTTGGACCAAGTTTGCTTTTCAGTTGGGAGTGCTGCAGCTAATGCCTCGTCGATAGCTCTGGATGCTTCGAGTTTGTGTGATAGACAAAATGCTCGCTGGGATTGTTGCGGCTGCTGCTGGGAGTACCTAGCGAGTGCTGTTGACTTTGTAGACTCCGACGCGTTTAGAAAACGCTGACAACTCCCTTGGAACTGTGTAAAAGCAAAACTGCTGCTGGCTGTTCTGTTGGTCGTAGAGAAAAGAAAATGGCGACGTTGTGTTATACATTTTTCCATGCTGCTTGGTGAAATCAATAAATTGTGCCAGCTGCATGCGGGCTTTGCGGCGGCGTTGCACGAGTTTTTCGACACATATTGTAGTAATTTTAACATTATTTGCTTTTAATTTTATTTTTTTTATAAAACTAATTTAATTATTTTCAATATTTTCTTAAACTCGTGCACGCAGAATGCGTTGTGCTCTTACCTAACCTCGTCCAAAAAGAAAATCAGAGATTGAGAACAGTGTGACCGCAAGTTATAGCGCAAAAAGGTGGTTGAACTGACGATGTATCGGTGTAAGCACGAAACTGCGATATGTTTAATCGATGTTTAACAGCGCGCTGTTATTTATATGAATAAATGGTAACCTTTTGAAAATCAAAGCAAGTTGACGTAACATTTTATTTTTTGTCGTTTGTCAATTTATAATTTTGAGCGCAAATTATTTTTTATTTGATTTCAAATGCACAGCACATCGTAATTTATGAAAGTTTAAATAACTCAGTAACTTTTATATAAAGACGTTAAAAGGTTTAATTTTCGTGTGGGAAAAAACTTTTTTTATAAAATTTGTTGTTTTTTTTTTTTTGGGCTTAAATGTTTAGAAATAGTAATATCAGTTTTAAAAGTAAAAATATATTAAGTATAATATGTGTATTCTCTAAAACAACATAAATCACAAATAAATACAGACTTTTTGTTATTGCTGTAATGGTTTCCAAATTTCTGAGATTTTTATATGGGCATTTCCACAAAAATGTCAACCAGGGTCAAAAAATACAATGTTACGAAAAGAGGGATTTTTTCAACATTGTAAGTCAAAAATGGGTTAAATTTGATAACACATTGATTTTACAGCTTTCCTTATTTATTTGCATAAATAATTGGCCTGAAAACTGAAGATATTTAGGTTTGTCTTGTTTTTACTACTTTTTGAGTGATTTTCAGTCTAATTTGTTAAGGTTTCTCATTTACTTTTTTCGGTTCACACTTCTCTTGAATTATCACTTTTTGTACACATAAACATTTATATTTTCTTATTTTTAATGTAATTACAAGAATTTTTAAAAATTACTTGAAGAAATTCATAAAACTAAAGAGGTGGAAAAATATGTCGCGTACTGAATGGTCACGTACTTAATCAGACTTAAGCTTATAAAAAAAAACTAGTATATACATTTTAACAAAATAAAGTGTAAAAGAAAGCTACAGTATTTCACATTAGTTAAAAATTAATTGCTATTAAATATTTTGTATTATTTCGAAGATTTTTACATTTTTGTGGATGCAGTCGCAAGACGACTTCTATTTTTGTCGCGTACTAAATCGCAAGTTTATTGCCAATATATTGGATATATATTGAACGATAAATTGACAGATCCTACCTTTTTCACCACATATGCAGCTACAAAAAGAGTATCAAAAAATAAACACAAAAAAAATTTTATTTTTTCTTTACTTTTTTGCATTTTAAAGGCTTACGAATGTCGCGTACTGCAATCCTGTAAATGCCCATATTTAAATTAAAAAAAAAAACGCATAAAAGTGCATTTCACTAATTATTTTAAATTACTTTAAAAAAAAACTTCCAAGAATAATGGACAATGTGAACAAAATTTTCAAAGCAATAAATGCAAAAGCAAAAACAGTTTTAATTTAGTCTCTATAAATTATATAATCAGCCTGTAAAAAAGGCAAAAAAGTCAGGTTTTCTGATTTTCGCTGGGTTTATAAAAATATGTTGTGGATGTTAGTCTTTTTCTGTACAATTTAACTGGGCAGGAACTTTCCTACGTCGAGTTGTTTTGTCTGCTTTAAAGTAGAGGCATTTAGTTGCGACTTGTAATAGATATTCTTTCTCAGGTCAATATATGGTTTTAAAAAAATTAAGAAAATAAATTCTATAGTGGTGTATGTAATACCAAAGAATAAACAACTATTTTTCAAACTACTGTGCTATTTGTATTCAATGGGATATCCCAAATGGGATTTATTTTATTTGAAGTTTTGTCATTCCGTGCGAAATTTTTGCATGCTGCGTATAGGCCTTAAAGCAAAGAAATTTGGGTATTTAAAATTTAGAGAATTTAAAAGGCGTTTTGGCCATATATTACTTCAAAAAACGCAATTGTTTTTTTTTTCAATTAAAGGCGCGAATAAAATTAAATTCTGCTGCATCAATCTTAATTGACCTTTAATGACTTATGGAAATTTAAATGTTGCAAACGAACCTGTTGAGTTAACACAGCTCTGTTAATCGGCAGAAATTATGTTATTAACGATATTATACGATAGCTTCTAAGCTTGCGGCAACGATGTTTTATCGATAACTCTTACAGCTGTTATAAGCCCACATATGGTTGTAAAAATGCGGCAAAAAGTTCATAAATTTATTTAGTATTTACTTGGCTATGCTTTAAACGCTTAATAAAATACAAAAATTCTGAACTATTAAATTTAAACTATATTTAATAGAGTTTTGACTAGCTTGTTGAGCGCGCAAATATAAAAACAAACAAGCAACCATTTGCACATGGCGCCATCTACCGCACGCAAGCAAACTGTCTTTGCCTTCAGGCGCAGAAAATAAATAAAAACAAACACAAATTTTAACAAAAATAATTTATTAAACGATTGCTTAAAAGTATTAAATCAATGTGATTCATAACAAACTCGTAAAATATTTCTCATAACACTCGCTCACAAACCCAACAAATGACAAAAACCTTTGTACATTTTGGCGCGTCTACCCTTCAAACAGCCATAAAGTTCGTTAATTTTCAAACAATCAATTTTACTAATAGTCTTTCTTTGTCCAATTCTAACACCAGGTTGCAGTGGCGTCATTGTGGGTTTCTCACCTTTTTTCTTGCTGAAATAAAACTCGCCATAGTGCATGACCGAATTGTAATCATAGTCAAAAGCGTATTTGCCGCGTTTTCGCGAAATTAATTTGAAATTCTTTTTAAAACGTGGCACAATATTGTCCCAATGGATTTTCACAAAGTTGTCACGATCGGCACGTGACTGCTCGTGATAGATGCCTATGGCGTGCATTAGCTCGTGCATGATGCGACCCTCGCTGCTGAAGCAGTGCGCGCTGTTCTCATCCGGACGCTGCAGCGCCACCACCTGCTCTCCACCGCGTTTGCCCACATAGGACCAGCAGCCCTGCGGCGCTTCCTGGGGCGGCTCTATTAGCAGATAATCCTCCTCCTCGCCATCGTAGGGCACAAATTGTATGCAGGTCAAGGAATTAAAGGTTTTCAACGCACTCACAATGGACTCGCGTTCTTGACGCACATAGCGTGGGCTGATCTCAAAGGGTATGGTGCCATTAGGCCACAGACGCTTTGGATGTCGCATGGGATTGACGCCCAGACGCAGTGTAATGTAAGTAAAGGGATCTATGGCAATATCGCCCTGAAAGAGACGCGGCATAGTCTCGGGATCATCAATGCCCGTCTCATCGTCACCTATGTCGGGACCAAACGGATCGTATTCGTCTGCAAGATTGGTAGGCGCTTTAAAGTCATAGCCTTGAGGATACACACGTTGTAACCCACCTGCACCCACACTGCTAAACTCGTGCTCAAAGAAATCCACTCCGGCAGGATATGCTCTATTTGGCAGCTTGGCACTTTCACTTAACGATGGCAGAGCTCCCAGCAACGTAATCATCACTAACAATACCAAAGATAAACACATCTTAGACATTAGATTTGACCGCTTCGAACGTTTGTTCATTGTTGGCTTATTTGTTTTCCGTTTAGAGCGTTGGCCAAGCCATGATACCGAACCGAACTGCTGTGCACAAGACCATCAACTGATTGGCCTCCCCAAAAAAGTTAACCCAACTCTGGAAGCGCTTCAACTTACGCACTACGCATGCTCAACAGTTGCTACACTTCAGTTCGCTGCGGCAGCTGCGTCGCGTCGCAGCTGGCAACACTCTGACTGAGAGCATACTCATTTTGTCAGGGAGTTTGCTACGAACGACTATTTGGATAGGCGTAGGAATTTGGTCAACAAATGTTTTTTTCTAAACTTATTTTATCAACAAATGAAGTGGAAAAAAAACCAAATTTTTTGGAGCACTTTTAGTAGTCATGGTTTTTTGTTATTTTTGGACTTTGGAAATTTAAAAAAAATTCAAAAATCACAAATTTTTAAATTAAAAACATACTTTTTATTTTAGGGGCTTTAAAAATTTGACAAACAATTAAGATAATTGAAATCTATAAAATCTAAACATTTTAGATATAAAAGAAATCTTAAAAAATCGTACTTTTGTATGGAAGATTCTTCTATCAAGAATTAAGAGATATCTATTTTTTCAAAAATGAATAGGGTCTGCAAACAACAGAAAAGTTACGTACATTTCCAGCACAACATTGGAATATTGAATGCAATTCTGATTTTCTAGTTTAAGTGCATTTCCCGTCTCCACAAACGTAAGAAATTTTGAATTAATAAGTTAATAGGACCCAGTTTTAGAATAACTCCAGTTTTATTCGCCTGCAAAACTGGAAAGAGCGTCTCTTGAAGTTACTTTTTTTTTGTATTTTTTTTTTAATAGTGTTTATTTTTGGTTAATATAATATTTCTCTTAGAAGTTTTTATATGTATGTTTGGTTTATTTTTATATAAGTTAAGTTTTTAATTTTATTCTCAATTAAATGCAATATATATTTTTTATTGCCTTTAAAATTACAATTTTTATAAAGCCAGCTGAAATTTTTAATTAACAGAGTTACCACAAAGTATAGCTTTGTAGTACATCGATAGTATTACGTTTAATCAAATTTGGGCCATCTCCTAATAAATAATTGTATTTTACTTTAAAAATTGCCATATAAAGGGTCATCAATCTGGAGGTTTTTTTTTTTTTCAATAGAATAAAAACACCAAAATTTCAAATGAATCGGAAAATCTCTATTATCAATAGAAAGAACCATTCTTGCCATTCACTTATTTAAAATAATCTCTTTCAAATGTTGGCCGCAACTGCGCCGTAGCTCGTCCAAGCGGAGGTTTCAATTTTCGGTGACGCGTTCGAGCATAATCGGCGGCCTCTAATGCTTCAATTGTAGCTGGATTATCCACAAACACTTTAGAGTTCACATAGCCCCAATGGAAAATTCTAACGGTGTGATATCACACGATCTTGGTGGCCAATTCACCGGTCCAGAGCGTGAAATTAATTGTTCACTGAATTGGTTCCTCAATATGTCCATTGATTCACGGGCTGTGTGGCAAGTAGCGCCGTCTTGTTGAAACTAAATGCTGTCGAGATCTCGGGCTTCAATTTCAAGTAGCAAATAATTCGCTATCATGGTCGCCATTGACGGTTACTTTCTGACCAGCGTCATTTTTGAAGCACTATGGACCGATGATTCCACCGGCCCATAAACTACGCGATGGACGAGGTGTATTCGGTCGAGTGTCATCCAATAATGAATATTGGGTGTCAAATTTGTTGATGGTATGGCGAATAGTGGTCTAAGTAGGTCGATTATGGCGACCATAAAATGGCGTAAGCGCGCGTAAAACATCCTTTACAGAACGCGAATTTTCGTAATATAATTGTACGATTTGTAAACGTTGTTCGGATGCAAGTTTTTTCATGATAAAATGGCAATGAAAACTGAATAAAAACACACGGCAACTTGACAGTACTCTCGCGTGGTTTATCAAAAAAAACCTTATTGAAAAAAAACCTCAAGATTGATGACCCTTTAGTGTATACCTATATAAAATAATTTTGTTTAAAGGCCCATAAGCAGCATGCAAAAATTTCGCACGGAATGACAAAACTTCATATCGAAAAAAATTCCATTTGGGATTTTTTTTTATATGTATTTGTCATTTTGTATTGTCATTTTGTGCTAAAATTTTCGAACTGCGTATGGGCTTTAAAGCTAGCCACAATCCGAAATATTACAAAAGCCTTAGCCCAAAAAAAAACTTAACTTAATAGCCTAAAATTTTTTCTTTGTCGCTATTGAAAATTAACTTTGTCTATTTTTTATACAAGTTAGATTTTTTAAATGGGTGGTTTTTTTAATTTAATTATTTTAAATGTTAATTTTTGATCTAGAGTTTAAGTTATTTGTTTTTAATTGGCAAAAAATAAACATCCAAAAAAACAAATGTATAAATTTTTAGCACTTCGAATAATATTTTTATAAGCCTTCAGCTATAAAGCACATTTGTTCTGAAAATAGTATGCAAAAAAAATATTTGGACAAAAAAAAAAATAGCATTGTGAATTTATGTTCTATATTAATATTTTCAATCTATTTTGTTTTGATACTCATATTCATTTTAATACACTTACTTTCAATTAATTTTTATAGCTATAACCTCATCCAGCAACAGAAATCACCAAGAAAGTAGGGATGCTCGATACCGAAAAAAAAACGAATCAAAGTATTGAGTATTCCAAAAAACTCGATACCGATTTGATTCTATTCTCCCAAAAAGAAATCGATATTGACAGTAGGTAGGTAGGTATCGAGTTTTTGACTTTTTTTAAAGAAAGAATGGAGGCATTTGCTCGACAAAGAAACCAAAATTTTCTAACGTTCATAATAAGTTGAGATATGGGTTATAAAATGAAAGTAAGAATGATATAAACTTTTTCTTATTTAACTTTTTTTCGTATAGTTTATTGCAGCGGGGGCACGCAGTGATTCATTTTACTTACAGTGTTCGCACTGTTATTTTTTGCAAGTGGCGCCAGCCAGAACTGAAAATCGCATGGGATTTTTTTGCAAAATAAATTTCAAGCGCCAAATGTAAAACGAAATTTAGCTGGATACCGATACTAAGCAAATCGTATCGACGATTAATCGAGAACCGAAATATCGGTATCGAATATTCAGTATCGACTTCGATATTCAAAATATCTTTTTTTTTTTTCTTTTTTTTTTTGGTAAAAATTGTGTATATTTTATTAAACAGTAATATCAAATTTGTGTGCTACTACCTAAAAAAGGCAGCTTAATCAAATTATAAGATTCGAAATATCGGATCGGTATCGCGCATCTCTACAAGCAAGTGCACTAAGCAATGTTCTGCTGAAAGCACCCATTGTCGCTTATATTTTCTTCTCTTTGCTTTATGCAATATACGTAAACATCACAAAGTCATTTCCGTTCTTTCTCTTTTCTCTGCTGAGCATTGTCAAAATCAGTTGTCAAAGTGCAATTTTTGATTCTTCTGCATCTCTATCTTCTGCTAAATGACAGTTCAAATTGAGAGCGCCTTTTTGTTATGTCAACAAACATGTTTTTTTGCTGTTAATATGAATTATATTTTTACAATGTTTTTAATTTAATTTAAACTGCGTATTAAGTGCGCTGCAAGTGTATCCAAGCTTCGGTTTTCCAATACATCTTTTTTTATCCGTTAATTTATGCAAAAAGTGCGAAAATAAAAAATAAATAAATGTGTTTATATACACAATGTGTGTGTGTGTCTGTGCAATCAAACACACACAATCAAGCGAACCATGCAGACATTTAGTCTGCCGCCAGCGTCGCCGTCCTCTTCTCTGTCAGCAACACCGGCTCTGTTACCTGCTCGCTCTCTTCACTCGCGCTCACGTAAATAAAAACAAACCCCAAAAACTATCAACTGTGTCCAACGTTGGAGCCATCATTCAGTCAGTCGACTGCAACTAGTTAGTTGGACGATCTTGTAATTTAATGCCAAAATGGAAAAAGCGACAACAAAAAAGCAACTTTGGGTAAGTGAACGCCTTTATTGTGGTTGTTGTTGGCGTCAGGGGCGGATTCAGGGGGACAATGCTCGGTGTCTGGACGTCTTCCGCAGAAATGTAATTTTTTTTGTGAAATTTTTTTTTTTTTTTTTTTTTTTTACAAACTTTGTTTATTATTTATTAAAGCCCCGTGATAAGGCAGTCACAACAAATGAAGAGCTAAAATGTGATAAAAATTACACAGTATCTTAGTTATTAGAAATGATACAAAGTGACTGACATTTGTTATAAATTTAAAAACAAATATTCGTCGATCATCGTACTGTATTGATTTACGGTAACACGTTGCGAATCGATAAATTTGGATTTTCCTCTACACTGGTCTCTACAAAAGCGATATTTTCTTCGGACCGTGCTGTTCTCATTCTGATTGGTGGTCAGACATCCTGGATTGTCAAATGAGTTCGAACATGATCAAGAACACGACGAATAGCACGTTTTGATGGACGATTATTCGGTCCATAAATTGTACGAGGAGCTCTTTAAGTTTTCACAACAGAACACTGATTTTGATTATAAATCTCGAAGATTTGAAGACGTTGTGGTGTAAATCTTACCATGAAGAATTGTTAATCCTTACTGAATAAAATGAAATTTAAATTAGTCAAAAGTGACAACTGGTTTCAGAGATATCCCTTTCGGAAATCCGGACGCTCTTAAAAAAACACCCTTTACAAGCCGGGAACCGAAAACTCATATGCTGCATTATTTTGAAATCCTTCTTCGAAGAGCTTACGTGTAGATTTTACCAGTTGATATTCGTAATTAAGCTGATGGAAGATCAATGCTGGAAAAAATTTAAGTTGTAAGGTTAAAATAACCGATTATTCTTTTTTAACGATTATTTTTATATATTAAGGTGAAAATACTACAGTCGACGGGATCAAGACGGAATAGAGTTTTCTCTTCCGTTCCCGTCTTATGCTCATATAAAACTATTAACGAAATTTGTACTTGAACCCCAAAGGTTTTTTTTATAGATGCGCGCCCCTGGTAATCGTTGTTGTCGTTGGTCAAGTTAACGTTTACATCAAAAAATTGTAAATTTCGCAAATTGATTTCGGTGTCTTGTCAGTGGAGCTTCATTTTTTTGGTGTTGTTGTTATTATTATTGTACCCGGCACGGCACATTTCGTAAACTTTTGTTGGGCTACCAAATTGTGCCACTCTTTTGAGGTAGAGATTCCGTTAACTAACTAATAGTTGTAGTGACATCTGTGGTTGTTGTTGTTGGAGCCGCCGTTTTTTGGTGTTTTTATTGTTGACACTTGGGCTCGCACTTTGTCATCGTCGTTTTGTGGGATCTCTCATTTAAAACGGCCAAAAACAACAACTAGCTGTTATTTATCTTCATCTTGGCTATTAAGTATGTATAGTATAGTTGTTGTTGTTGTAACTTCGTCTTTGGTTTCTACCGCCTGGCAACGTATTTTAATCGCTCATCATTAATTAAGCCAAATTAGTTTTGCCACCTTAATTAGCACATTTGTGCATACATATATTTCATCTCGATAAGCTTTGAAATGAATTTATACAACTACATATAGTACTTACAATACATAAATGTATCTATGTATCTTTAGCTATGTGTATGGGGATTTGTATGACTGATATGCTAAGATGTGATTTGAAATTTGGACAGTGCGTTTAATTGAAAGTGCATTAGAGTAATGGGAGAGCTTGCACTTATATAAGCACTATATGATAATTGCCTCTCTTAATACATTTAATTAATGTTAGTACTTTGAGTTTCTCTTTTGAGCAATGTGCAATAGTATCAATCTTAAGACTTTCAAATACCTTTCGCCAAAAAGCTGTACTGAAAACCAAACAATATTCATTAAAATAGGAACATACAAATTAAAAGAATTTTAATTTCGCGTGAACCACTCCCCAGACCCACATATCAAATTTTTATACGCTAACATTCAATGTCAAAAGTTGATGCCTAAAATGTGCGATTTTTAGATCGTCTGAAACCTTTTATTAAAGTGCCTCTAAAACGGAAAAGAATATGAATAAATTGTTTGTTCAAACAAAGTAGTCTAGATGTGGACATTATGTGGTTATATTGTGGTCTGTGGTACATCATGACATTTTGTATGGCGTTTCTGTGCGCCACACTGTGGTCTATTTGAAGACAAAATCTTCTAAAATACTCAATCTATCGCCATCGAACTTGACATTTGGATATATTTAGTTAATTCAAATCGGTTTTGGCCATATCTCCATCAGCTGTTAATCTAACTCCTTTAAGTTTGTATATTTTATGTAGCTATGCGCACATATATAAGTCTGCCGAGCTTAGTCGGAATCGGACTATAGGTGTTATCTTCGTCAGCTGTTAACCTGTCTTCTTTAATTTTGACATTTTTGAATATTTTACGTAGATACATAAATGGGCCGAGCTTGGTCCCAATCGGTCTAAGATCCGAAATCGGTTTTGCTCATATATCCATCATATTTGACACTTTGGAAAAAAATTTAATTTTTTCAAAAAGCTGCAAAAAGTAGTAACTCATTTTTTAAATTTCACGGCATAGAACCTCAACCAACTGCCACCTTAACACCATTTAGAGGCGATGCTTTCAAATTACAGAAGTTTCACTTTACCATAACATCAAATCAAAATACATTTTTTTTATTTCTAGCATAATTTTTATTAAAAACAAAAGGTTGAACTATTCCCAGGTCGTGCAGCCCATGATCTTGTCTTATGGTGTCTTACAAGCACTCTTCTCTCCCGGGTCTACCTGATTCAGTGACGTAGATAGCTTCTTATACACTGTGCCTGTAGGTACAAAGGATAAACTAGATTTGTGCAATGTAAGTAACGGACAGAAGGAGGTGTTGCAGACCCCAAGTCCTTTATACAAAAATGCTTATCATAATCTCGGTTCGCGATTGAGCCAAGTCCGTTTGTCCGTCCGTCCGTCCATCCGTCCGAGCTCCCAGATTCCGGAGAATATAAACGCTTGAGTCACGAAACTTTACCAGCTGGTAAAATGTTGAAATAGTTGAAAATGTACTAATTTCACCCCCCTTTGCCCATAAACTTTATCAATATTTGACTCTACATAATTATGGTAACAAGTGACCTAGAATCACAAAGGTTTGGTTTTGGTAAGAATATTCATGTGACCCTAATGAACAAATTCACATCCAAATTTTGTCGATGCGGTCCCCCGCAATCGATTTACCGTATTTTCTCCCACACCCCTCAACATATGAACTTGAAACAAATCCCATATACTTTAAATAACTTCTTTGACGTAACTTTTGATTCCTATCAAAATTGGTTAAAATTTTAGAAACATGTGTAGGTATAAATATCGTTCGGAACCAAAAAAAAAAAAAACAATGGGAAACTAATTCTTAGAAGGAATATGAAGGAATAAATTTTTGTGCTATAAAAAAGTTACGGGGTATTACACTGTCGGGCAACGAACTAATTCCGTATACATTTTATTTAACAATTTTATTTTTCATACAAAACCAAAAAATATGTACGGATTAATCCCCTTGACCCGTCGCCCTATCTACGCTACTGACCTGTTTAGCGAATAGCTTAACAAATGGATGCTTTTACTGTTTTAACGTATCTGTTGTTGGGTCAAGGTGTTCCAAAAATGAGGTTAGGCTAATTTATTTATCAGTAAAATATAGATCAGCTTAAAAATAACATTTGGCATGTCAAGCTATGTCAATTTTTCCCGTCACAAAAGACTTTTCCCCGCGGTTTCACGAAAAGTGGGCCCCAAAAGATGTATATAAATATATATATTGGATATACTCTCAAATCTAAATGGTCGTGAGTTTAGAAGTAATTAAAAAATATTTCGCTTTTATTGATTGATTTAAAAATATATTGACGTTAAATATTTTTTTTATTCAATTTTTAGATGAGAAAATTTAGATCTTTGTAATTTAGTCTTAAATATTGAAAATATGTTAAACGAAACCCAAATAATTTGCAAGAAGATTCGCATTTGTCAAATTTTAAACATTGAAAAATGAAATTTTTTTTCGAATTTCGAAACAAAATGTTGTAAAAAACCGAAAGTGCAAAATATGATAACATATTCACCAATCGTAAGCATGAAATCGTATTTGAATTCTGTTAAAGAAATTTTAAAAACTTGATACTGGAGTTTATAAGACTAAAGCGAATATTAAATACATATCAGAATTCTGGAAAAATCTTATATTAACCATCAGTTTCAACTCAGCTTAAAAAGTTCGCTAGAACCGCCTTGAAAGCTGAACTGAAATCCTAACTGCTAATCATTTAAATTTGGTTTGCAGCCCTTGACTATACCATGCTCAGTTCTAATATTTTTTTTTTTTAACTTTATCAAAAGATAAGCTAAGCCCGCACGTTCGGTCTCCCAAAACGAACTGCACAGATTTGTAATTTTTGCAGCTCCGCTTTTTGGCATCTCCATAAACTTATCGCTCTTTCCATATTTATAAATCATTTCTCAATTTTATGGTCTATCAATTTATGTCTTTAATTTCACGCTTATCTCCAAGTCACTTTTCAACACTGTCCCCTCTTATCTCTGGCTCACTCTTTATCTATCAACATTTGTTGACCTCTTTTCCCACATAACTTTATTACTAGCCATTTGGAGCGCGCTAACTGACTCTCGATGTTGGCCACTTGGCCCACTCTAAAGGCCATTCGTTGACGTTGGTATCATATGCTACTTGGCTTTATATGTCAAGCTGGGCAATAAAAATGCGACACCAAATAATTTTGCGCCACAAAAACAACAACAACAACGAGCTCACGAGCTGTAGCAACGACAAAGACAACAACAACTAAGAGAAAGAGCAAGCAGAAAAGTCTTTGATAGAGGGTCTTCCAGTCAAAATCAAAACAAACGACTAATTCAAAGTTGTCACGTAATAAAAAAGCAAAAAAAAAGAAGCAATAACAAAAACAATGAGCCAAAAGACGAAATACAATCGCTTAACAAATAATAAAAGTCAAGGAAAATTTGCATATTAACAACAACAACAACATCCAAGACAACGATGACAACAAATACAGCAAGAAGCAAGAAATTTGAACAATGTACAAATCGTTATTTGATTTGATTACATAATGACGTCACATAGTCACAGTAATACAATAAAAGCAACAACGACAATAACCACAACAACAGCAGCAAATCAGCTGACTTTGCGGCTTTGTTATTTTTTTATTATTTTTATTATTATTATTATTATTATTGTTTTGTTTATTTTGCTTTGACACCACAAGCTGATGGCCACAATTAGATTTCAAATTAATTTAATTGAATTTTCCTTAAAACTGTTTGTTATGGGAATTATTGTTGCTGCTACCTGTCAGCGACGTAGTTGGGAAAATGTTTGCAAGGGATACAAATTTTAGATGATTTCTATGAAAAATTAATGAGTAGTGTATTATTTGATTCATTGTTCAAAGAGCTTTTGTCTCATAAGAACGAAGTATAAAAGGGTTGCTCCTTATGTTGTATACTTGTCTGGACTTGGTCTGATAACGTTTTTGAGCCATCTGCTTTTTAGTTCCCGACATTCAAGAGTAAATTGAGAATTTAGCGTTTTTCGACTGCGATACCGTATAGTGCTCAAATCACGTTATAATGGGGTGTCACAGAAATCTCTAGAGATTTTGGATACGGTTTGAAACCAAATCACCATTAAAAACCGTAGGTGCCACAAAATTTTTTTTGGCATAGTTGTCATTAAATTCGACAATATCATCGAGTTTTATTCTTTCAGGTCTTGCCATGCGGCTCTGCTTTGCGTTCCATTGTAAAACTAGCTCACACGTACGAGACGAGCTTTTACGGTAAAAAGCTCTTTTCTCGTACGTGTGAAAGCTCTTTGGCACGCGTGCCGTCTAAGTGCCCACCGCTGATTTAGACACTTATTTAATTATATGATTTTTAAGAGTGATTCATGAAAGTCAATATATTATTGGATTAGTCAATAGCTTGTAGAATATTTTAAATTTTTCGCTTTCAATTTCCGATAAATAAATTTGAATTTGAACGACAACCCTACGAGCCATCAGTTGTCATTAGCTGTCAATAGCATTGTGAATGGCAAATATGGAAGAATATCAACTAGAGGTGTGATACTATCGATAGGTGGCACTATCGATAGTTGAAACTATCGATACTATCGATAGTACTATCGAACAAAGTGAAATATGGCACACTTAAAAGAGGCACAGTCATTAAATAAGTACCATAGAGCGAAAATTTTTAACAGAAACATTGTAAAAAGAGATCCTTTTAAAATTACATCTTAAAAACCAAAAACCAAAAAAAAAACATAAGAAAATTATCTTTCAAGTAGTTTGTTTTTGTGGCAGAAAACCAACATGTCGACATTTCTAGGTTTCAGTCGGGTCCTTATGTCTATATACTACTATACTATAAGGCCACTTCTACTGAACACCCATCCTCTCTCTTTCAGTAGAAGTGGCAGGAGTGCATATATATTTGTTTTGTAGTCCAACACAGTCGAATCCCCGAAAGTAGAATCATTTTTAGTTACATTTTTTAATTGTTTATACTAACCGTCCAAAACCTCAATGGATTTGCATCTTGGATTACATTTTGACTGGCCAAATAATGTGGAATGTCAAATATTGCTGCTACCTAATTTTTAGAGACTTTTTTTTCCTTTTTTTTGCGACACGAATTTTATGAAATTTGAAATTTCGGAAGCCAAAGTCGTCTACTTTCCGGAAATGCTGGACGTCTGTGGCAAGATTTTTATAAAAATTTTACTTACTTAAATAATTTATTATGGTCCCCATCAGATTTGGTGACTCTAAAAGCGTCGGATGGTCAAAAAGGCACGACGTGTTACCACTGGTTTTGTATTCTTTTTGACATGTTGCCAATTTTTTGTCCGTTGATTTGTCAAAAAAGTTTTTCATACAAAAGTATACTATCGATATATAGTATCCGTAAAATGAAACTATCGGTACTATCGATAGTGCCATCGATAGTATCCCACCTCTAATAGCAACACTCATTTAAACTGTTTATTTAATTGTGCACTAAATTGGTCATACTTTCATGTGATAATTAGTCAACTTAATTTAAAAAACTTTACTAAGCTTAAAACAAAATTAAAAACATCGAAATTTAATTGTTTGGTCTCGCAACTAGGTGGCAACTCCTTAGCACGGGATGGTTTTGCAAGTTGTCAGTGAACGGCATATTTATTAGAGATTTTGTAAAAATTCCACTTACGAATTAAAACATTTTATTTATTAATTTATAGAAATAATAATAATATGTAATCAGTTTTTTTAAATAAAATATGTTTTATTGGTGAATTTTATTAAATCTCGAACAAATTTAGTAGATAATTTAAAACCGTCACAAATTGGAATTGTAGAGAAATTTAAGAGAAATTGTCTGTTTAGTCTTTCTTCTTCAGTCGCAGAAAAGTCTTTTAATACCACATCTCAAGAGTTCAATAGATCCGTAGGGTCGTAGTTCAGTACCACTTATATTCCACAATACTATGTTGGATTCCAAATCTTAAAGTTTTTCTTAGAGTAAATTGGCTTACACACTGACTAGGCGGCTCCGCCTCCTGCGTGCTTTGCCTTCAAAACTCGCCTCTGCTCTTCTTCGCGCGTGTCGTTTTCCACTCTTAGTGAGCTGATTTATTCACATCGGAGTGAATTTTCTTGAAAACACAAAAAGAGCAAATGTGGAAAGTTACAAAGAGATTTCATAAAAAGCAAAAATACCACATGTCTCAAGATAATGAAACAAAATTTTCCTAATAATTGTCCAAGTGCTCACGTCCACTATAAAGCAAAACTGAATGAACAAAAAAATTAGTCAGTCAGGTCAAACAATTTTATATGAACAGATTTCGGAAAACATCTCCGAAACCGAATAAAAACAAAAAGACGATTAAAAACTTTAGCATTGTCACATCACGAACTCTTCTGTATTACCTTTTGCACAGCTATAAAATAAAATATATAATATGGATAAATACATTTATCCAGAAATCTTATCTCAATCGCCTTTGCATAGTTCTTCAAAAATCGAATAAGAACAAAACGTCGATAATACTTTTTAGCATTGCCAAATCATTTATTTCAATTCTTCCCATCGTGGAACAGTCATTTGAATACCAATCAGTTTGGCATCGTATTTTCGCTGATTTGCGAATTTCCCCTTAAACCAACCCCCTGCATCCGTCCCTGGCTACTGCTGTTGTTGAGCAGCCACCACGCCCATCACTTAGCTGCATTCATTTGCATTCATTTTGAAATACAACTCATAATTCATTCGCCTGCCACTTTGCAGATAAAAGCAAATTAATTTTCTAGATACAAACATATTTTTCTTTTTTTTTTTTAATATGAATTTCCTTTTTCCATCATTTTTGGTTGCAACTTTTGTTTCACAATGGTCTTATATGTACATATGTACAAGAGCGTCTGTATACCGAGGATTTGCGTATTAATTATAACACGCTGAAATGAAACTTTTTAGAGCCAAAGTTTTTTCTTTGTGGCAAGTTTTTGGCTTTTTTTTATTTCACTCACTACGCTTCTTAAGAGCAAAACCAAAAAGTTTTAATTCCGCTAATGTCGATTTTTGGTTAGATTGCGAACTCGCAAAGTCCACCAAGTCGTAGGCGACACAAGTTGCAACTTAGAGCCGCCACTAAGCCGCATCACGAATATGCGTGCCAACAAAATGTTGCCGCCTGCCTAAGTCGGCTTAAGCATTTCAACCAAAAAAGTAGGCAATATCAGGCCAAAACTCTGTCAATAACAAAATTAACCAAAGAAAAGTCTCTATAGAACGAAGGACATGACAGCCTGGGCATATGTTTTGATGAAGCAAACATATAACATTACCGGATTATAGTTTTGACTGCCGATAAAGTTGCGAAAGCTATTTCCCTGCAGTTCTTAAATAAAGTATTATATTAAATTTTCATTTCTAACTTGCCTTATTTAACCCGCTTAAGTACACTTAATATTTTCTCTCTCATGTTAAAACTATTTTAAAAATAATGCCATGATATGCCTATTTAAAACCAATTTATGAAACTTTAATGCTCATAACTTTCATGTGTCAAAAAGAAAATTAACTTTCAGAGTGCCGTTTAAATTTTAAAAGCAAAATATTAAAATTATATTTTATTTTTAAGAGGCCTTTAAGAAGAATAGCTTTTAAACTTTATTTTGTGCAAGTGCAACTATGAAAATCAACTTTTTTAAGTGGAAATCCGGAACTAATCAAAGTACTAGGATTAGATCCTAGATGGAGTTTAGACTCCATGACACTTTTTTTTTTGCGTTAAAGCAATATTTGCTGTTTAGTCGATAAAGCAAATCTTTGTAGAAACGAGGGTGAAACCTAAGAATGAAGATTTCCATCGAATAGCGGGATTTATACCATTTTCGAAGTAAGGGAGGTGGTACTATGAGATGATTCTCGTATGGAAGACGCTAGCCACCTGAACTCCTTTTTAGATGATAATTTGTAGCCAAAGCAAAGAAAAAAGTTATATAAAGGGTCATCAATCATGAGGTTTTTTTTTTTAAATAAAAAAAACACAAAATTTTGAAATGAATCGGAAAATCTTTGCTATCAATATAAAGAACCGTTCTTGCCATTCACTTTTTAAAAATAATCCCTTTCAAATGTTGTCCGCAACTGCGCCGTAGCTCGTCCAAGCGGAGGTCCAATTTTCGATGACGCGTTCGAGCATAATCGGCGGTATCTCGCGAATAACACGGGTAATGTTGGCCTCTAATGCTTCACACAAACACTTAGACTTCACGTAGGCCCAAAGGAAAAGTCTAAGGGTGTGATATCACACGATCTTGGTGGCCAACTCACCGGTCCGGAGCGTGAAATTAATTGTTCACCGAATTGGTTCCTCAATATGTGCATTGTTTCGCGGGCTGTGTGGAAAGTAGCGCCTTCTTGTTGAAACCAAATGTCGTCGAGATCTCGGGCTTCAATTTCAGGTAACAAATCATTCGTTATGATAGTGCGATGACGGTTACTTTCTGACCAGCGTCATTTTTGAAGCACTATGGACCGATGATTCCACCTGCCCACAAACAAGACACGCTGGACAAGGTCTATTTGGTCAAGTGTCATCCAATAATGAATATTGGGTCTCAAATTTGTTGATGGTATGGCGAATTGTGGTCTCAGTAGGTCGATTATGGCGATCAAGCGCGCGAAAAACATTCTTTACAGAACGCGAATTTTCGTAATATAATTGTACAATTTGTAAACGTTGTTCGGATGTAAGTTTTTCCATGCTAAAATGGCAATGAAAACTGAATAAAAACACACGGTATCTTGACAGTACTCCCGCGTGGTTTATCAAAAAACCTTGTTAAAAAAAACCTCAAGATTGATGACCCTTTACATTTCTCTTGCTTTTATAGCCTCCAAGACCTATGTACTTATTCTTAAAAAATCAACCGATCTTAATTTGCTCAAAAAAAATTATTTCACTATAAAATTTATAAAATTTTTTAGAAATTACGAATAAAATACTTTCCAACGCTCCCTCTTTGGCAGCAATTCTTTTTTTTTCAGTCCTAGAAGCTATTGTAATCAAGCGCTATAGTTCTTAAAATCATTTTAAAGATTCTCAAACTAAGCATTTCTGTTAAAATTATTATTAAACACATTCTTTCAACACATATTTTAGTCCCAAAAAGTGGCGTACGTTAAAGTCGGGCGCGGGACGACTTTGGGATACCCTGTACCACCAACCACCACATTGCAATTAAATCAGATATATTGCTTAAGACTTTCAAAAGATATTTGATTTTCCAAATTTGGTTACGATATTTTCATAAACAAACAAAAAAAAACAGTCGAATTTTGCACCAAAAACTTTTTTTTTACCGATCTGTCCTATTTTAGCTATGATATAGGCAACCGATTACTTAAAAAAACTTCCGATACCCAAATTTGGTTACGATATCTTCACAAACAAACGAAACACAACGAATTTTATGTAAAAAACGTTTTTTGACCGATCTGTCCCATGCGAGCTACATGATTTAGTCAACCGATTTGGATCAAATTTGGTACAGTGATTGGGAACTATAAAAACTTCCGAGTTGTTTCATTGAAAAAAAAATAAAATATTTTTCTACTTTGGAATTATCCAAAATCATACATCAGTCTTTCAATCAGCTCTAATATTGTAGTTTAGGTTGGTCCCCCATACAAATTTGGACCCAAATTACCCCAAAATGGGCAAAAGTATTTTCTTTAATTCTTAAAAATTCGATTTGACGAAAAAAAAGTCCTTTCCTTTTCCTTTTTCAGCCCTCTAGCTCCTACTGCTTAAGCTGTGCTTTGATCGCCAAAGAATGATTGAATCAATCAGTCATTCAGGTCAATCAATTTTATATGTATTTATATAGGGGAAGTGGTTCGGTTGTGGGCACCCCTGCATAACTTTTGAACGTGAGGAGGTGTAGCTGATCTTTAAATTGTCCTTTGTTCGTAATGACAGCACCATGATTTAGTGCTGATGTTGAAGCAAACGACACATACTTAGTGTGACCAACTTCAAAACCGGGCCATTTTTTTTAGGAAAAAAACTTAACTTTATTAGAAGATTACAGTGTATAGGTAATTTGAATCTATTTTTCTGTTGCTTTTTTAAACAAAAGTCGTATTTAACTTGTGATGATATTTGGTTAAGCAATGTTGGATGTTCTTTCAAAAAATTTTAAAGTTCAACTTTAAATTATATTTTACAAATAGCATATGTTTCAAAGTATTTATCTTAAGTTGCGATTTTTGTTTGAAAACACACGTTCTACACTTGCAGATGTTGCTGGCAAGCAAAAAATAAATTCAATGATTCGTGCGGAACATTATTATTTTGAAAATGATTGAAACATTCCAACCAGCGTTGATGTGGTTTAGTAGAATGTGGCTTTTTTTTATTCCAATCGCTAATTTTCTATGTGGTAATAAATTTCAATACGTAACCAAACTCATCAAATAATTTTACATTGTTTTCTTCAGATTTCAACAAATTCTTTTCAGTCATGAATTTGTTAGTTGTTCCTACATCTTTCCAATTCGGTACAGTTGCAAGTCTGGCCCAATCGAAAATGAGTACATCTTTCCACTCTCCAAGATAATCAATACACGTTTGGTAAAATGAAATAAAAATTTGCATCACTTCTTCATGATCTATTAAATCGTCACCGTTCGCTTTGTTGATATCATCGAGTTCTTGTAGAACGGCTGTTGATAAGTATTTTGCATCCACTCTTGCTTTCAATGATTGCATCAAATCATCTAAAATGATTGTCATTTCAATTGCAGAAACTTCATCGCCTTCGATTTTAAGAGCGGCTTGATTGAAAATTGAAGCCTATTAATCTTGTTTGTTTTGTGTTTATTTGTCATGTCAAGTCCAAAAATTAATTTTGACGCCTACATTAACCCATTAGTGTCTACTTTTCCTGCTTGGTTACAAAAAATTTGTCATATTCGTACCACTGTACTTTCGAGCATAAATTTGATATTTACACAATGTCCTTAATAGAGACATGTAGGGAATATAGTGGATTTTAAATAAAAGTATTCTGATTTTTTTTCTTTTACTACTTCTTTGAAAGAATTTTTGAATTTAATTACATGTGAAGCAGATCGAGAAAAATAAAATCTATTAACTTTGCATAGTAAAAGGTGCGAATTTTACAAATTTCATAAAATGTAACCAGTTTCTATATTGAGGCCCATACGCAGCACGAATTATTTCGCGCGGAATCGCAAAACTTCATATAAAAAAAATCCCATTTGTGATATCCAATTTGGGATATTTTTTTTTGTATGAAGTTTTGTTACAATTGCTGCCCAGATATGTGCAGGATTGTACAGCACTAATGTTTGTATTCTCGACTTCCATAAGAGGATCTGCAACAGTACAGTATCCACTGGACATAACAACCGTCTTAGAAGTGTTTATTTCCAAACCTGCTACCTGAGCGTTACGATTAAGGCTATTTATGTTATGTTGAAGATCTCTGCTGCTGTGACTCAGCAGACAAACATCATCTGCATATTCTAAATCTTCTAGTTGAAGAAAAGGCGTCCATCTAGTGAATTTCTTAAAATTTCATCCAGAGCCAGAATAAAGAGCACCGGTGAGAGAAGACGAACTCCTGTGCTCACGTCGAACGCTTCAGATAACACTCCGTCATGCAAAATTCTGCATTTAAACTCATTGTACATAGCCTCGATTAAGTTAAGTATTTTTGGGGGCATGACCCTACGACGTAAAGTAGCCCATAGGAACCGTCTGTTCAGGCTATCAAAGGCTTTTTTAAAGTCTATGAATGCTGCATAGACACAACCGAATTACTTCCCTTATAAGACCATTTCGATCCTAGAAAACAAACATTATGCATCTTTTCTCATAGCAACCGTTCATACCTACCCGCACATCATATTTCCCTCGACACTTGCGCCTACATCCTTCAGTTATTAACTTTTTTTTTTGAATAATACTGTGCTTCAATTTTATTTTTCCCGCCACTCCGGAAAGCCTTTCTTATATGAGTCATAACTGAAATTACACTTGCTAAATTTTCGTGCTCGTGTTTTGAACCATGTCTTATAAACGTTCTATATTGATATGCAGATTTTTATAGTTTACTGATATTTGAAGACACTTGAAGTATGGGCCCGCTTTTCATACCACACAACAAATATCCTTTTTTTTTTGCACCCATCCCAATCGTTGAAATACTACAACGCACAACAAAATGGCGGAAAAAGAAAATATGCGTACGTAGGCATTTTGTATATAAGTATGCAAATCGTTTTTCAGCGGTAGTTGGGGTGCTTGGGCAGGGGTGATTATGGACTGTCTGTCGATTGTCGCATGTTGGAATCTCATATAAAATAAAATTGCGAGCTCTTGATAACGCATCAAAATTCAAGCATTTGCATTAAAAACGTTGTCTGCATATTTTGCAAAAATTTTTTTTGTGTGTTGGTCTTAGAGAGCGGAAGTAAGGGGGCAATTATAAATTATTTACACTTAACATTTGTCATATTACAATGAATAAGTGTAGGAATTGGAGTGCGTCACGCAAAGTCTATTTAGATGCACGTCAGCTGATACAGAGTTGCCTACTTTTAGGCAAAATGGCTACCGAATGCCGTTAGTAGTATTAATCAACAGTTGATATTTGTCTCTCTCTCGCGCTCTCCCGCTCTCTGACTAAGCTTTTATGCGAAATCTACAACCGCGGCATGTCGTTCTGGTTAGGGTCATTCATTGCGGAAATTAAAAGCAGCATACCAGTTGGTCGCTGCATTTGGTCAATAAATCAACTTCAAAATCGGTTAAGTCGCTGCCACCAGGTAGAGAAGCACTGCTTTGGCTTGAGTTTGGCTATAAATTCAATTTGTTGGAGTCCAACAAGCTCCTCCAACTGTCTATCCGTGGCTCACGTGCTAATGCCACGCTGCATAAAACAAACGTCGAGTCATTTGTCTTTTGTGTGAATGTTGTTTTTTGTTTTTGTGTGTTTTGTTGTCTGGTTCACGTTTATCACATTTTATCAATTGTCCAAATGTATTCGCTGCTCAATCAGTCGCGCAGCGGTTGGTAGTCCCTGCTAGTCTCTGGTAGTCCAGCCAGACAGCTTGACATTTATATGCAATGCTCGTACCCACGATAACCACAAAGGGCAGCAGGAGGCAGCTGGCGTCGAAAGGGTAAGAGTTACAGCAGGTAGTGACTTAGCAAACAACAAGGGTTGCACAATTAATGACAATTTTAGAACTTGCCAATCTATAATTACATCACACCTTTGGAAACCACAAGCCAGAGCTAGGGTAGGGTATTATTAGTAGCATAACTGCTAGAGTTGCCACCTTGCGGTGGTTGGCATTGTTTTGAATTATGTCTTTGCGGTATTTGTCTCATTTGTCCAGTTCCACAGGCAGTGGGACAAAGACGCTCCGGCTCTTGCACGACGTAGCCGCTCAAAATCAAATGAGTCGTATGGGACGTTGGGCCTCCCTTGGGAGGCATGAATTTGAGTTATGACGGAGCAGCACTTTTACGGGCAATCGTAAATTTTTGCGCCTCACTGTGACTGCGACGTCAACGCTGACGTTGACTGCATTGGCTGGGCTTAATATTCACACCTTTCGTAGGTCAGAGATAGCAAGGTGTACGCTTCCAGAGTCCTTCACATTCCGTAGTTATTTATAAGCGCGCATTACTATCAAGTGTGGCACGTGGTGGGACTTGTGTGGGAGGGACGACTGACGACGGGTTTGTTGGTTTTGCTTTGGAGCTGGACTGAAAGCCTCTCGCTGATTGCTGATGGTTTATGCTTTATTATTTACTTTGATGGTGTTGTTTTTGTTAGGCGGAGGCTCAGGCTCGTACTACCTGCTGTTCCTTGCTGTTATTGTAATTGAAAGGTATAAATAACATTACGCTAACAGCAAATAAATTATGTTATTTTTTTGCCTCATTTCTCTTTCTTTTATGCTTTTGTGATGTGCTTTTTACATTAATATACTCTTGGAAGGGTATATACATTTCAGGCTGATGTAGGCAATATTAAAGTTGGAGTTTTTACTCAGATCTAGTGTCAAAACTCTGTTCACCAAAAAAAGCGTGAATTCTCAAGCTAAATACCAATTAAAAAAATGATAATTATAATTTAACATATCGCCATGATCACCTAGCTTTCGAAAATTTTGTAGATGGGAAGATAGTTTACTTAAAGAGACGGTTACTCTAAGCTATATACAATTATATATATGTATGCTCCTATGGCTCCGCGGGGGAGCAAAGGGCCGCATTGCTATACATATATATAGCTATATATATAACAAAATTTTAAATTAACAGATTTTCTAAAGTTAAAGCCAAAATTGTACATTTTTATTTGATCTGCCGACCATACATCTTGTAGACCATATTAAGTCTGATCTGTTTCTAAAGAAGCATCTTTTTTATTTATTTTTTTTTTTATTTTATATATTTATGCCAATAGGCAATCAACCGATAAGTACATAAGGTTTTAATCCAATATTGAAAGAAGATATAAATCGTTACACCCTAAACATAACTTAGTGTGTGATAGGAAGCATTTTTTCAAAAAATTTGTTTGGCGTCATCATGGAAACAATTCTTTGGACTATTTTAGCAAACCCATCTTTTTTTATTGTTTGTCTTTGAAGGCGTATTTTTGCTCTTCTTCTTTTTCTACACCCATATTCCTTAAATTTTATGTTCATGCCATGATAAAAAAAAAATATTTTAATTTCCATTTTTTTTTTTTCATATTTTATTATAATATGTATTTATAATGAACCAATTTACGAGTTCTGAAAAAAATATAATGATTAAAAATTTTAAAATAAATAAAAAATTTAAGGCCTATACGTAGTTCGAAATATTTCGCACGGAATGACAAAACTTTATATAAAAAAAAATTCCAAAAGATATATTCCAAATGGGATTTTATTTTTATATGAAGTTTTGTCATTCCGTGCGAAATATTTCAAACTGCGTATAGGCCTTTAAAGGTTATACTAATTTTTTCGTTGAAATAACAAAAAAAATTTTTTTTAATTCATATAATTAACTTTCGAACCAAAAAATAGGCAACAGAAAACCATTGAGAGCAAAAACAAAAAAAATGTATATTTCGAAACTATAGGTAAAAGTTATGTTTTTTCGGATTTGACTTATATTAAAAAATAAAATATATTTTAATATGAAAAATGTCGCAAAATTAAAAAAAAAAAAAAAAATTTGGCTTCAATACTTTTTAATTACATCAAGTTTTTTTCCGCTTTTAATAAACCAAAATTTTTAATCTAAAGGCAGCTTGGTTGTAAACACTCTTTATATTTAGTTAGGACTATAGGGGAAAGTATTTTTTTAGAGAGACCATATTGAAGTGGGAACATTCTTACCAAAAAGTTACCAATGAAATCGCACCAACAAATAAGTCGGACCGTGAGTACTCTCTTTTGTGTACCTAAATCTGACAAACAGACAGGACTTGTTGCCAGTACCAAAGAAGTTCCAAATATGTAGACTCTGCGCTGATCAACTGAATTGGCCAAAGCATGGGTGTCAACCCGGCTTATTTTGCGAATGGGCCAACATCTGTTTAAGATTGTAACGACGCTAGAATTAAAGTTGAGTGATCAAATACCCTGCGAGAGTTCTCTAATTAATTAAACAAAGAGTCTTTGGCCAGAAAGCTCTCCCAGTGATGCTGGATCGGTCATCAGCTGAACGCCTGGGTGCAAACTTGGCCTTTTTGCGGGTGAATTGTGACTACATGATGAAATTGATATGACGCAAGCTATCAAGCTGGTCGACCATAGACAATGTTTGAATTATTCGCCATAGATTCGGATTTTGACCAAAAAGCACCTATGAAGCGGAGATGCTTTCCCATATAATGCGAAAAAAAATGAAGAGTTTCGCCCTAAAATGCGAGAGTTTTGCGCTTAAAACAACAATTTGAGGTGTAAAAAAAAATTTAAGAAGGAGAGCTTCAAAGAGAATTTCTTTCTTAGCTAGGTTCGCACAGTTGTTCGAAATTCGATCAGTTGTTGACATCAAACGTGTGAAGTATTCATTATCTATTGAATTCATAAAGAAATAATTATAATCAATTAATTATTCAATTCAAAAGGAAATAATTATAGCCACAATTAATTTAATATAATTTAATTATATTTTTTGCGATATTATTCTTCTTATACTTTAGTCAAAGGACAAAGAGTATTTGAACTTCTAATAAGTTCAACCACATTTTTGCTTAGCATTATTTGCCATTAGGTTGTGAGCGGGCTTTGACCTTTGTACTGTACATAAGCCTCAAAGCACTTCAGCATTTATTTCTCTTTGTGTATGTGTGCGTGTGTGTGTGTATTGGTGTGTTGGCATTTACTTGTGTGCGTGCATGCTAATCGCTCAGTTAAGTTGAGTTTATTATGGCCTCCATCAAATTCATGCTCATCATATTTTATCAATTTATTGGCATTTTTGTGGCTGTCATACACGCACACACACACACACAAAGACACTATAATATTCTGTTTACCTTTACTTTCTCACACTCTCTCTTCACCTGACTGACGCTCTTTAGAGCCCTCCCGCTCTCTTGCTTTCTATAGACATAAAATGTTATTTATTATTTACACTACACATTGATTACTATTATTGCTAATATTATTATTTGTATGGCATCGTTTTTACTCTGCGCCCCCTCCGCACGCTCGCAACAAAACTCATATTGGCCTGTCTTTCTATTTTTTTGCTGCTTTATCAATTTTTCTGTGAATTTTTCGCTTCATTTTGCCTATTTTTCTTCTTATTTATGAACTCGACGCTAGCCGCCCTCAAGGTATTTTCGCATTTTCCAAATGATAAATATTCCGTTTGCTTTTGGCTGTTGCAGCGTTTTTTCTTTTTCGTGTTATTTTCCCACTGCCATGTAAATATTTTTATTTATTGCTTTTTTTTTTATAATTGAATTTGAATAATACATAGGACGACACACATATACTACGAAACAACACAAACAACATTTGTGGGACCAAACGAGAGCGAACGTCCAATACAAATGAATGACTTTATATTTATGTGTCTATGCGAGTATGAGTATCTGTGTAAGTGTTAGTATCTGTGTGTGTATTTGTCATTTTGTTGGTTATTAAATTATTGTTGCTTCTTTTGCGGACTAGACAAGCATGCAAAATACAATAAATGTATTTAAAATTGACAAATGGTTAGCAACTTTGTTGTTGTTGTTGCTGTTGGCTTTCTTAAGATTTATGCATGCCAGGACGATACGTTCGCAAAGATAAATAAATATTGCACATATAGATACAATAGATCCATTTATATATCTATGTCATTTTCAAGTGTATAAATTAAGAGACAAAAAAAAAAAAATAAAAAATAAAACATTTGGGAGCATAAAGAAATTGCTGAGTGGTTTTTGTTCACTTAAAATAGATTTTAAAGCAAGGATTTAAAATTGATGGATTTTTGAAAGAGTAGTTTTAGCTTTGAAGCCAAGTTGAGGTCAAACCTAAATATTAGCTTAAAATTAATTAATAATAAATTTAATATTTAAACAAGCTGACAACTTTTATTGTTTCATTAAGCGAGGTGCATAAAGTGAAAAGTTCATAAAGTTAAAAAATTTGTTTGCCCAGTGGCGTCCCAAGTTGGAGGGACTTAGCTTTAATCGCAATGAAATCTACAAAGTCTGTTTGACTAGAGGTAATAGCTGATATGACACTTAAGGACCTTTTTCTGGTGGCCTTTTTTTGGTCGCTTGATATAAGGAACACAAAAACAATAATATTAATATTTTTGTTGCGAAAGCTCCACTAGTCCTAGTATAACGTCACACTCTTCTTCCTTGATCTCACTGAACCTACAGGTGCTAGAATCTATAATGCCAATCTTGCTTAGGTGTTTTCTGTGACTGCCATGTGCTGTAAGTAGCTCTGGTAGTATCATAAGGGAATTCTGGCCCAATTGGAATATTTTCTTGAACCTATTCAACCTATATACGAACTGAGGAGCTGATCGGAAGGCCTTAGGTCCAATGTGTTGACCCATTTGAATTAGTTGATATCTGATGCTGGGCTTTAGAAATTGTTAAGAATATCATCAATCCTCTAACATTTTAAAAATTCGAGACCCTTTAAAGAAGTTGATGTTTCAAAAACTTTAAGTTTTTGTTAAGAAAATTACTTAGACATAGTAGTACCAAAATATATTATTTTGGAGATGATGCAAGATACTGCGCCCAGCCTGCCTGCACTATATATAACTTGTTCATAAACTAATTTGAGGATTCAATAAAAATAGCCAGGTTCGCTATGGGCAGATTAGCCAGACAGACAGGCTTTGGAAAAAAGGCTTTCCCAGATATTGGGTACATTTTCTAGGAAGTGCAGGGCAGTCACATGGCAGCTGTTGGACGACTTTTACCAACTCCTCTACTCCGCTGCTACGACACTAGTTGTGATGGGTAAAGTGCATCCTTTCGGCTATTAGGCCTATGGTACAGTGATACGTTACCACTCCTGTCACTTACCTGGTCCTATTCTTGTAGAACCGCAGGAGTTCGTATGCTCGCTTTAGATTGAACTTTGGCCATGAGAATCTAACCAAATCAACTCATCTCGTGTAGGGTAGGTAGAATGTTAGCACTTGATACACTATTTTTTGAGACTTTGGACGTAGGGTATAAACATCCTAAACGGCTAAATAAAGTGCTAACAAGTATGGCAACTAAAGAAGTAATTAACTCTAACAAGCACATTCCATTTTTACCATTTTAGTATTACAAAACTCTTTTAGAGCCTAATTAGAGCTCCATTTCAATGGTTCTGAGTACCACTAATTAAGTTGCGTGCTAGGTTTCATTACGATATCATTCATGTAGGTAGTGCTACTACTCATTAAAACATTTGAAATAGAGCGAGATAAACGGCCCTCTCTGCGCTTCTCAAAGCAGCTTAGTGGCCTGCAGGTATCAGCCGTATTAGCTCTTCAACTAAATATCTTTATGGTATCAGCAGCTAAACCCAGTCAAATGGGAAGTTCTCTTAGTGGCTTGTTTACTAAATACCAAATCAGATTTGATGCCATACCTAAACACACACACTCACATGCTGATAGACAAATACAGACACGCGCAAACGCCCACATCCAAATACTACTATACGCAGATACAGACACATACAAACATGCATACACTGAGAGATAATAGGCTATTAAATATGCAGTAGGGAGGCAAACTGCGAATGCATTTGTTTTTGCGCCAGGCCGTTGAAGGTTGCGTGTATGCCACATTGCGTCCAGTCGGGAGGACTGTCGAACCGTCAAACCGTCGGACGGTCGGACGTTCCAGAGTGTACTCTAAACGGCTATTAGCCAAAATTCAATGTGTGCGCCATGCTCATGCAAAATACATGATCGGTCTAGACGCCAGCAGCAGCGCAACAGGGGGTGAACACTGGGAAATGAATATTTTTGGTGTGAGGGGTTGGGTCTAAAGTAGGGTAAGGTAAGACAGTTAACGAGCTGTCCCAACGGTGCTTAAAATGTTTTGCGGGCTAATCAACGCGATAGCCAGCAAAACCAGAACAAAGTTCCCCAAAGTGCTACAGCTCACTCTCGCTCTATCTATGGGCATTGGGGCAGGAACTGAACGATTAAGTTATGCGCCATTAAAATTAATCACGAAATGTGACGAAAAGTTTTGCGTATTTTTGTGGTTCTTGGGGTTTTGCTTAAATGCCTGTGTGCAGAATTAATTAATCGACGTCAGCTTGGAGTGCTACATATTTGATTATAGGTCAAGATTTAAGCTAAGGCAGCACAAATACGCTGTTGAAAATGGTTGAAAGGAGCAAAATAATAGACTAACTGACTGACCAATAGATTTGACCGCATACGAATAGCAAAGTTTGCGCAAATTTGCGGTGGCCTGGCGTTAGCTGCAGGACGCCGTTCTGTCGAGCCTGGGGCTCTACTTTGGTCACTTTAAACGAAAGTTGCAATTTGTAGGCTAACTAATTTCAATGCAATGTGCAATATTGACAGTCCAACAAAAGCCGAAAAGGCTACTGAAGGCATCTATTTGCAAACACTATTGGGCCAAGTGCCGCATGCTGCATGCGGTAAACACATATGGTACAGATAGGGCGAGGGTTAGAGCGCTTGCTAGACATATGAGTACGCATTGAAAAACCTCAATTTGACGGCGGCAAAAGTAGCAAAAGTTTCATTGAAAATTGCGTACGTTGAATCGGTCGTGACCGACTTTGATGTATCCAGAAGTCCACAAGCAGCAGTGACCGACAGTGGCATGCCCTGTACCCTTTTGTTTTCAACAAAATTGATTGCTGTGAGGGTTAAAAAAGCCGAAATTAAAGGGTATTTAAATTTTGAAGTCCTTATTTGTGACTAAGCACGGATATCAATTTGGCCGGCTAGCTTTGACAAAAAGTTACAAAATGTTATTAATTTATATACATAGTATATAAAGGATTTTCAATAAAAAAATTTATTTTCTATCTAAGTTGCATAGAATAGAAAAAGAATAGAAAATTATTTGTTAGCTATCAACGAAAATAATAAGAGATCTGTTTTTAAGTCCGTGAGTCTTTTGAGCTCGCTTGACTGTCTCCTAGGCTTTTTCAATTTTTTTATACCTTTTTTTGGTACGAGGACAGTTAGATTATTTTTTTTAATGGATTTCGTAGTCTCCTTTTCTCTGATAAATTCAGCCCAACGTTATTCCAATGTTGTAGTTATTTCTTCCAAACTCCTTGCTCAAGGCCCTTAAACTATGCGTTGGTGACCTCTTCCTTCGACACAAATTTCTTAACGTTCATCCGTTTGTTTGGGGTCGATTCTGGAGAGTATGGTTGATGGGACAGAAATTGGTAGATTTTTGCCATGCTGACTACAGTTGTTTTTATCCTATCCGACGGATACTTTTATATGCCCAAATATAATGATCAGCCTATTTTATTCTGCAACTCAGTATCATTCTGTAGATTCTAATGATAATTTCAGGCAAGACGATCTCCTTTGAACACTCGGCTTGCTTAAAATATTACAGCAGCCTATTTACAGATGGTACTTAAGAGGAGTAGTGTTGCATTTAAAGTTACTTCAGTGGAAATTCAAAAATTCCCTAACTTATCAAACTGCCCTCCTGCCAATAACATTTGTCGATAGAAGGGGTCAGCCGGGGCTGGAGCCCGGGGGCCCGGGCATGTACTATGTATCTACTATATGTAGAGCAGGCATTTTTTTTAAGATATCAGTTGAATTGTTTTCCAATGCACTGACTTTTGATGGAACTGTGGGCTCATTGCTAATTGGTGGAGCTGTTGTAGATTGGATCAACAATATCGCTTTTTGATACAATCGTGTATCCGAAAATGCGTTTCGTCGCTAAAGACCATTTTATTTTTTCGAAACTTGGGGTCCAACTGCTCCAGACCCGAGCCAGAGAACACACAGCATTTTCTTTAATTATTTTCGATTAGCTTGTGAGTCACTAGGATTTTGGTACGAATGTAGGGGACTTAAGTTCCCACGCAGATTTTGCCAAGTCATTTACTGCGAAAGGTGGAGTTCTTCTGAACGATGCGTTGTTTACTTTCTCGCGCTCTTCTGCATATCTTGCATTTCGTTGGCATATAGCTTGACTGATTGGTTCGAATTTAATTGGCCACCAAATATTCATTGATCGACTTGGATCAATGAAATAATTCTTAAACAGTAGCTTAGTTATTTAGTTGCTCTAGGCATAAACATTTCAAAAGGAGTTGGTGCTTCCAGACTTTCTTCTGACCACCCTATTGTCGTTACCCCTGCTACATACCTTTAGAGAAATGTAATGTGCCCTTTTACTCCATAAGCTACGAGTATAAAAATGTCGAAACAAAACTCAGCGAAACTCATTGCAAGCCGGAACAAAATGGTTACCCCTTAACCCTCTAATGCCCACAAGTTTTGCCAAGTGTAAACGCTGACGATGTGCCAAATGTAGCTTGATGTGTGTAGGGGAGGGGTTAGTGTAGGTGGCACGTAATGGTAACTCAAACGCGATATGCGGTCGGCTGACTGACGTTATTTTGTTTGTTGTTCCCTTTTGAAGTATTCTGTTCTCAGTTCCTGGTTCCCAGCTCTCAGTTCTCGATTCTCAGCTAAATGCAGTGCGCCGTATGCAATGGCCAAGTGATATACCGTTTGGATGGAATACAGTGTTGTAAAACAGTTAAGATACATATACACGTTTACAGTTACGGAGTTGTTGCCGTTAACCATACGTCATGTATTTGCATTACTTGATACATGGCTCATCCATGTGTGTGTGAGCGTATTTGTATTGACTGCCTGTGATGTAAAACGGCAGGATAATGAGCTACGCAAAATTCATGCTTTTTAGACTGACAGTTGGCCAACCGGCAAAAGCCACTCCTAAATAGGCAATAACTGCGAGGGTTAGCTTTGATAATTCAAGAAATGGCTGTCCTGATCGGAACGCAGGATTTAGCTGCATCGTAAAGTTTCACATTTTTGTATCCTGTACTCTACGGTAAAGGGGCATACAAATATGTGGGAACACCTAGAAGGACCCTGTGGGGTGGTGTAGTATACTTGCACATATACCAAAATGATGAGAGAAACGTAAATAATCGATTTAAGCCGTCTGTCCGTGTGAAAAGAAACGATGTCTAAAGATTCTCTAGTTGGATTCTGTTTTTAATATCGATTTCGTCCTACTTCCCACAATTTTCATGTTACAATCATAAAACTTTACACAGCCATTTTATTATTGGGTTGGAAACTTTGGCAGCCATATACCGAAAGGTTCTTTTTGAACCCTCTTTCACCTAGAAGGTACTCTAAGAACTTTTTGAAATCAGCTCATAGACTCATGTGGACTCTAAGCAAATTTTTTTTACTTTTTGAAGTTTTCATCTTTTTTTTACCCTAACCTTTTTAAAAAGAAATTTGAATTTTGGCGCAACAAAAGTAGAATAAAGCTGTGAAGAGGAGAACGTGCTGGAGATGTTATTATCACCAGGTCCTGAGTATAACCAGCTTTACTGAAATATTTTTGAGCGCTATTGGCGAGGTAGTCTATTTTGTTCGATTCCAACGAGAATACATAGGTACACTAAGAAACTTTTGTGAAAACATATATGATCTATAGTATAATGGGATTCAGAGATCACTGAGCTGTATTTTCGCCAGTGAATATACAATATTAGCTGTACATTTGGTCGTTGAGAAGATTTATTGGCATTGAATACCGACGCTCAGTTAAAGGAGTCGTCACAGGGTACTTGAGACCGAACCTATACAGCAGCTGATCTGATGAATCTTCGAAGAAAAAAAGACGGAGAGACGAACTGCTCTTTTGCATCATCTTACTTTTTGAAAGCCAGATATACGAAATTAAGGGCCCCCAAATCGTAACCCAAATACAATGTACCTATTTCTATTTTCGCGCTTAATTCCCCAAATATTAAAGTCAACCCTCGTATGTTTATGCACACAAACACACTCACATGCATGCAGACTTCTATCTGTGTATGCTCGTATGCCTCTAGTAATACAATACGTGGACACTTGCCACATAGTAAGTACATGGATATATGCGTTTGCATTGATTATTTCTGCCCCAAATCGTGCACTGCTTGCATATGCAGAACTTAGTTATCTCCTGTTCCACATTATCGCGCCGCTAATTGAAATCGTTCGCTGGAAACTACACTCATCAACTGCACTGGTTAAACATCGTGCGATACCTATAGTCAAGGTATCGGTATCGTTGATGACTTACTAAGGGTATAATCGAATAGATACCGATAGCTGAACTAGTCACATTACATAAGAAGAATATTTTTCAAGATTCCTTTATGTACAGATGCAGATTTACTCCGCTACTTGTATATTATATGTTAAGGATCTGTTTTGAATGTCAACATTTTATGTAGCATAATTTTGGAAATTTCTTTATAGTTTCAATATTACTTGAAACTTATTCGTATTTAAATCTAAAAGTAGATAGTAGAAGATGGACTGTCTAACGTCCAGAATAAGTTTTTTTTATACCCTGTACCGTATGGTACAGAGGGTATATTAAGTTTGTGCAAGCCGAAAATGTATGTAACATACAGAAGGAAACGTCGGAGACCAAAGTTACCTAAAGTAAAGTAAAGTAGTCGATATACCCATGTCCGTCTGTCCGTCTGTCTGTATGTATGAACGCCTAGATCTCAGAAATGGTAAGAGCTAGAGCAACCAAACTTTCAGATTAGATCCGTTATTATCCTACGGAAGACAAGTTTATTTTATTTTTTTGATATCGGGGTTATATTATATAGCTCCTATAGGGTTGTTTCAGAGGACCTCAAAAAAAACCAAAAGTTTTAGATGGATAATTCGTTTGTTTATGAAGATATCGTAACCAAATTTGGTGTTTGACAGTTTTTTAGGGCTACCAAAGCACTGTACCAAATTTAATCAAAATCGGTTGACTATATCATATAGCTCCCATAGGAACGATCGTTTTTTTTTTGGTTGTTTATGAAGGTTTCGTAGCCTAATTTGGCAATCAAATGTATTTTGGTGTTCTTAAGCAATATACCGGATTTTATTGCAGGCAAGTCGTACAGGGTATCGCGAAGTCGTCCGCGCCCGACTTTAACGTACGCCATCTTTTGTTAATCATCTTGTTGTATTATTGTTGCAATGTCAAACAAACTTTTACTGAAAGGGAGTAGGGGTGGTATATCCAAAAAGTTTAAGTAAATTTTATATTTTTGTTTATATTTTATTACTTATGTATATCAAAGCTCGATGTATGTACAATTAAGCATAGGTCATTAACAGCAGCCCTAGTAAATAGCTTAGCAAATAATCATACTAACTGTAAACCAATATTTAACGATAAAAACATTCACGAAATTGTTTCGATAAATTAGACAAGTAAATTTACATTTTATAGCTGAGCTTTAAAATATCTTTAAATTTTTGATTCTTTTGTGGCTTCAATTTATGCAGCTCGACATTTGAAATAGATTTACTTTATTATCTGCAAAATGAAAGTAAATGAACGAAAATCCTTTGCTAATGCGTTTCTTTTGCTGCTCACACTTCCATTAGCCAAGTTAATTTCAGTTAGGTCACGTTTAATGTTCCCTAATATTAACACTAATTACAACAATAACAACAAAAGCAATGGTTATTGTTGCTTTATAGTTTAATAATGGCTGCTAATATGCATTGGCCAAGTTGGCGTCAGGTTGTCGACCATGTCTATTGGTTCGTTTAACAGCTGTCATTTATGTTGTAATTATGGTTTTTATTACCTTGGCCTATCACACTCGTGCGCTCACACTCTCACTATCTCACTTATGAATCCACTCTCTCACTTATGTACACATTCTGTTACTCACATCCTCACTTATACTCATTCTGGGACGAGTAGCTCAAATGCATTTGGCTTATAAACTCGAATTGATATTGGCAGGAAAACTGTCCAGCTCTTAAATATACCTACACTCATTCAAATTTAATCGTACATATTGGTCAAACTAAGCGTAGCCAACTAATATTAAAATCGATTTTTTGGATTTTTATGATTATTAAATAATAATCATGGATTACTCAGATTAGGGTCAGAGGTTTGGAACCCATATCGGTTGGCCTTAGCAGCGGGATTCCAGCTCTGAATATCATATATATCATATCCAGGTTGAAGCTATAACCGCTATAACAGATTTTGTTCAATCGACGCTAACGCTCCTCTCAGGCTTGAGCATCATAGTGCTCCTGGCGATCTTCCATTTGGTGGGATAATAATTAAATAGTTTGTTTTTTTTAAACTCCAAGCTTTAACTGTAATTGAAAAAGGAAAATATTCAGCCGTGCTCCGGAAAACGAAAAATCCAAACCAAACAACAACAGCTTAAAGTTGACATAAATATAATCTAAGAATATTTAAAAAATTGTTTCAGTATAAAATAAGTGCTTTTTTAAAACTATTTTGGCGATACGTTTTAATTCCTCTTGCAACAAAACTTTCGTTTTCAAACCACATGAAAAATTCGTTTTGGTGGAATTGGGAGCAGGAGTTGGGAGTTTTCAAAACGAAACCGAATACTATAAATTTTTCTGATTCGATTTCCGGAGCACGGCTGATTAATATTTCTTAATTCATTTACGTATTTGACTTGTTAAAAAAAATCTAAGTAAATGCTTAGTTATCGATAGCTCGATAAATCAAAATTTTATGTAAAATTTTGAAATATTGGCTAGCAACTCTATTATATATAGAAAAATATCAAATATATTTAAAAAGAGTTCCGCTTCAATTATTTTTACCCATACACATACATATGTAATACATATATATATACAACATACATTCACTCATACATATTCACTCACACAACATTTTGTGGCGCTGCAACTGTTTCTCATGCGTGTTTCTGCTGCGTTTGGTCGCTCGTTCATCTGGTTTATTGGCCACTTGCTTTAAATTGTAAATCCTTCAGACCAAGTCAAACATCAGTTGACAGTAGCCGGAGACGGAGTATGTTGGGGCCATATTCCCAACCGACTGTAGTTGTAGTCTGCTTCGTTCTGTACATGGCGACTTTTCCATTGGCGTAATTGATTCGTGTTAGCTCTTGACTGGCAGTAAAGAGAAGCTGCAGCCAAAATCATATGTAAGTTGGAGTTATCCTTCAGCTGCTGACAATGTCAGTCCCGACTGTCTGGCCTGTCTAGCATGTGTGTGAGGGCGTCTGACTTTTGCCTTTGTGTGGAACACATTCGATGTCATAGATCATGCACTTGGTTAAATCAAAAATTCCTGCTGTCAACTTGCGTTTTAACACACGAATGAATGCAGTCAATTCGCTGACTCACTCCAAGTTCAATTTAACAAGTTTATGCCGCATCAATTTGAGCTTTTCTCGAATTCCATAAATTATTAGCTACTGACTTTAAAAAAGACTTACTAGAAAACAAATTTTCCATAGTTGATCGTGATATACCCTGGATACATGGAAGATACTTTAGGTGTGTAAAGGCTGGTGGATTGTTTAAAAAAAGGAAGGATTATTTTGCATCGAGAAATCGTAGGAAAATCGCCACGTTACAGTTAAATTAATTGTGCAAGAGTCAAACACAAGTGTAGAAGAGTTGGTACAGTTCTGGACCAAAAACTCGAGCCCCAGGTTCGATTCCCAGTCGCGACACATCTTTTTCACTATTTGGTAAATAATTTTTTTTTTTCAATTTTCATTTTAGTATAATTTTTTACATAATATATTATTTTCATTAGAAATACTGAAATACAATAATTAATCATCTATGTGATCATTTTTGAAAAATTTTTCAACAACAGCAATCCAATTTAACAAAACAGCTAACTGATACAAAAATATTATTGTTATAGTTAACACATTTAAGTCTGTGCTCGGAATTGAGATTTCATGTTTTGTTTTCTTCTTTATCTCGTAAAACTTTGTCTATTTCCAAAAATGCACCAGTTCTGGAATAGTTTCAGTTCGATGCTTTTAACTGGAAAACATCGATGTATCGATGTTTAAATTAAGATAATATAATGAATGAATATTCTGAATTTTCTCCTCACAATTTCAAAATATATTAATTTTTTATATTATCTTACTTTTTTTTTTTAAATTCAATTCATTTTTATTGAAATAACATTTTCTTTAAAAAATAAGGTAATATGTACAATTTTAGTGTTTAGGTGTTTTTTACCTGTTCTTCTATAATATAACAATAAATATAAAATTAAATCTAAATAAAATGTTAAAAATCATGCTTGAGGAAAAATGCCAAAAAACCCATATGAACTGATAACTAAAACTAAAATTTAAAAACTAACTTATCCTAGAAGCAGGGAGCAAGGTCCCGGATATGATCGAAATCTGATGTTAAGCACTTATCATGAAATTTACAAGTAGCTTTTTCGATTTTGTCCCTTACCAGATCCACATTAGCGAGGCTGTGTAATCTTTGCGTTGCATAATCCCTGGGCAAATTGTATACTAGTTTTAATATATTGTTCTGATATATCTTGTATATCGATACATCGATGTTTTCCATTTAAAAGCATAGAAAAAAATCGATTTTTCCAGCACTGATATCCATCATATTATTATTTATGACTTTTTTAATCTACATTTTGGCTACCAATCTTGGTATGCAGACAGATGCAAATCTGGTGTTTGCGAAATTTCATCCATCTTAAAAATAATATTAAATACATTAAAAACCATAAAACTTAACTTTGAAAAAAAAAATAAATGTAAATGTAATGTAAAAAAAAAAGGGTTCAGCTTATACCAACTACTGCTTTAAACTGTTGTGGATTATAAGCCGTTATATTGGAAGTTTATTTGTTCTTACAGAAACTATTGCTTATATTTACACCAATAGCGTATCAAATGATCCAACAATTCGAAAGTCATTCCATAATTCGTGTCTCTCTTAAATAAAGAGCGCAGGTTCAATTTTTATACGGTAGCTTTTCAAACTAGTGGACCAATTTTGCTCAAACTCCACTCAAATTTGTCGACTAATATGAAACAAAAAAAAACCGCTTAAATACATACCAGAAATGGTTTTTTTTTAATGTTTTTAATTTTTAAAATATCGTGACTAAGCATTTGTATGAATGGCATTTGGTCAAAATTGGTTCACTATTTTATATAGCTACCATACAAAAATTGAACCGATTTTCTGCGTAAAATTCATTACGTACCAGAGTACAACTATCAACAAAATGAAATCGCATATCACTACATTAATTCGCAATATCAATACAGCATAAACGTTGCAACTCCATGGCATCTTTCTCACTCTGCTTTAAACTTAATTTTAGCATTTTATTTCAGGTGTAATTTGAATTTCATTACATCAACATTTGACATGACACTTTTAATTACATTAAATTGATGTAACTGCAGTTTCAAAGCTTAACAGATTCATGGATTTGTATTAAGTGTTGCCATTGGAGTGCCCTAAGAGTGGGTGAAGGGTAGACTGAAAAACGCTACTTCTAACTAACCTAGTTTAACCAACAAAAAACATACACTAAAAATGTAAAACCATGGCAAAAAAAATTCCTAAAGATTCCGTGCAGTTTTGCGCAAACTTTTGTAACTTGAGTTACCGCTTTTCGATGGAGTGCTGCGCGGTTAGATGGGCGTTTTTTTGGGGGATGGGGCTTGTAGTAGTAGGTTCTGTCTATAGTTTGTTTTGTTTGTCAGTATTTCCGCGCCTTGCTTTAGGCGTCTCCTCTGGCATCGGCTTACCTGGCAGGCTGGCAACAGAATATGGTAACTAACGATGATTGAACGCTTTCGGTTGGTTGATTTTGAGCGCTGATACAAAAACCTCACACACACACACTGTCACGCATAGACAGCCTTATAGAGTAGTAGACGCCCGGAGGAGCCCCAAACATGGTCCCCCCACCCTTTTACTGTTTGTCATACATATTTGCAAAGCCGCCGTAGCCCAGTTAACATTCCCGTTGACGGATGACGACTCTTGCTGCCAGCTGAAGTCTTACACAACACACACACACACAAACACATGCGCTTTTATGCACACACAGATACGCTCACTCACACACACAGATACATATAGTTGCACTTGGTGAAGTTTTGCATGCATTTGGCGCATTTAAAGGATTAACGTCATAAGCTTTGCGCTACAAACACGATGACATATGAATTTTATACAGCTGTCTGTGTGTGTGTGAGTCTATACACATACAGTAGACATTCGTTAAGAGCAACTTGGGAAATTTTGAGATTAATGTGATTCTTAACGATAATACAAGTTTAAGACTATTCATTTGCATTATTATCCAAAATATATAAATTTTACACTAAATTTTATAGATTTTATCTTTTCAACTGAAATATTATAATTTGGATAATATAATATTATTTAATGGAAAATGTCATTAAATTGCCAAAGGAAAGTAAGATTAAAGCCTGTGGCCTAAAAGAACACGACAAAAATGTAAAATCACAATTAATTTTTCATAAAATTAAAAAAAAAAAAAAGAACATTAAAACCCAATACAATTTTTTTTTTTAAATGTGCATTATTTGTTAGACAATATAATGTATTAAACTAGTTTTTTACTACCTAGAGCAGGCAACTTAACCCAGTTGTACACAACAATATGAGAGAGAAAGTAAAAGAAATGTCTTAAAAAATAATGTTTCAGAAAAAAATCGTGAAAAAATTTGTTTGTTTAGAACGAGTAAAATAATTTTTGTTGTAAACAGTTTTATTAAAAACTTACATTAAAAAAAGTTTCAAAAGTAGTTATGCCAAAACGCATACAGCCTAAAAACTACAATTTACAACATTTTTTAAAAATCTTTAAAAGAAAACAATTTTTTTTTTTTATAATAATTTATTATTTTATTTTTTATTAAAAAACTTGGACTAACATCTTTATTCGCTCAAAAGATCTTCTTTTTCTTCTTTCATTCCTTTAACTCCTTGAGGAGATATAAGCAATAAATTATGTATACAGTTATGGATAACTCGATAAACAAATAATCCGAATTTTGCAAAAAAAAAAATAAAATTACTTTGCCAATATTGGCTAGTACTTCCATCATATATGAAAAAATCATAAATATCAAAGAGTTCTATTCGATATAATTATTTTGACCGATGTATGTGTCTGAAGAAATGCAAGAAATCGATACTAGATGTAACATTCTTTAGGCGAATCAACTAAAAATTCTAAAAAATATTCCCAAAAATAAATGGGATACAGTATTTTGATTTTAAGTTGAGATGGGAACAGCTAAGCACATTCGATCCAGTCATTCTCTTGCTAAAATTTCGGTTTCTTGAAACATCCCGACCAAGCCGCACATTTTAAAGCCCTTTTTCATTCCTTAAATTTTTTTCGGTTTTCTTACGATTTTTCTCTCGAAATAAATCCGAAAGTCACAGCTAACCAATATCTACTGTAGCTATATGTGATTGTATGTGTATATTTTAAGCCTTTATGCTTGTGGTGTTTTTTGATGCTTGACATCTTACCACATTCGTTACGCTTCTCGTCTTTCTTGCAACATACAAACTCTTGCAAGTGCATCTAAAGACCCCCTCACCCCACTGCCACTGTTTGCGGCTGACTGTGGCAACCAAAGAGTTGACAATTTTGACATTTTTGACAATTTTGACTGCGCTGCGTTTTTCATTTCGGTTTTTGCCTGTCATCAATCAATAAGATGAAAATTCATTACTGCAATGGATTTTGACTATTTGAATGCTTTAGCGTATTTGCTAGTGAGTTGGAGTGAATTAAAGATTTTCTTTCGAGCGGCTTACTTAAAGTCGATTAAAATAAATTGCTAGTAAGTCAGTAGATAAATACATACTAAAATCATACTCTCCCAGAATCAGTTTAATTAATGAAAATAATCGAGAGCAGGCATTTTCGCAATAGTCTTATTGCTTAGGTACCCAACATATATGTGTAATCATATACCTGTTACTTAAAAAAAAACACCTAAAATAAAAAAAATTTGGTCACTAGACGACGCACAGTGGCACGGCAGCCTCAAAAGCGTTGCAAAAATCGATTTTGCGATGACATCATTTTGTAAAGGTAATACATGCATCTGATTTAGAATTTCCCAAGGATCAAGAAAATAAAAATTTTATTCAATTCGGATGAATAGTTTAGTTGCTACAGCCGCTCAAAGTGGAGTATATTTTCAATTTTGAAAAAAATCGCAATTTTTTGAATAAAAATTCGTGTTTAAGATTGTTTTGTGGAAAAACTACGCAACCAATCCCTATTTTCTTGGTTTCTATAAAAAGGTGTATGAAACTGAAATATAAAAGAGACAAAAAATGACTTCGTAACTTGTCTGGTTTTTTCAATTCTTCCGTTTACCTGAACCACTATATTTGGACCACTTTTTCAACTTTGGAAGAATAGAAAAAAAAAATACATCGCATTACAATTTTGGTTTTAACATAAATGCTTTTGTTATTAATTTATTTACCTGCTCTATAAAAATTGACTGCATGAATTTGCATATTTGGCTGTAAGGCCAGTAAAAGCCCAGAAACCCAACTCCAAAATATGCTGACGCAGGTATAAGAAGAAGAACATGCAGTAGATGCAGCCACTAAATTTAGAACTGATTGCTTATATTTTCACTTTACAATAAAATAAAGCCTACCTGTAACAAAAAAAATAGGATTAATCATCCCTTTTTTTTTGTTTTTTTTTTTGTCCAGGTAGTTTTAAAAAATATATATACTTACATCTATGTCTATATACATTTAAAAAATTCTTCTTTCGTTTAATTATTTTGCTCGCTTACATTTTCCTTTATAAAACTGTTAAAGTGTTACTAATTTTTATCAACAGCTGTCAATGCGTCGTATACGCAATACAAATATTCTGCAAATTTGCGCCATGCCTAACATTTGTCTATTTAAATATTTTATTTTAGCCATAAACGAAATGGCTAGAAAAAGGGGTAAATTGAACTATGCAAACAGTTTGTGCACATATTTTTATACACTGTACCCAGCAGTGAAAAGGGTTTTATATATTTTCAGCAATTTATGTAACAGGCAGAGTTGGACGTGAGCTTAAGAGAACATCAAATACCAAAATATGCGCATTATTTGAACGCAGTTGACTGTTATCTCCCAGAGTTTATATAACCAATTTTTTGAAAGACCCTTAATTTTGACATTTGTTTTTTTTTTGGTAATCACTAATGTAAAGGTAAATGGTCTCGGTTTTTTAAAATATTTTTTGCTAAGGTTTGGAGTATTATTAAGCGGACAACAAGGTCAGTGCAAATGTTGCCAATTGAAAAAAATAATTATTGTTTGGAAAGTCCTCATAGTTCCTCATTATTTTGTTGCTGCTATTAAAATAAGTTGTTGCAACCTAATTTTTTCCTTTTAGAGACTAGAACAGAAAAGGCAATATTACTGCTGGCGCCATCTAGATGTCAATTGCCAAAATGAATAGGCAGCATTGTTCAAATCAATAATTTTTAAAATCGTAAATCTACCCGACAACCTTAAGTGCTAAGATAAAATTAAAGATTAATAATTGACAATTCACATACATTTGTTTCACATGCTTCAATAGTTCGGTAAAAAATCGGTAAAATAAAAGCGGATATTATTTTCAGTTATATCATCCATCTTACCCTTACTTTTATTTCAGTTCTGATTTAAACTCGTGTTCTAAGTAAAGTATCTTTCATATTTTTTAAATTCTGATTAAAAACTTTTTTTTTTTCTATCATAATTAAGGTTTTTTTCTTGCCACTGTTTTCCTTAGCATTAAATATTTGAGTCAAACTCCTTTATATTTATATATTTATTCAATAATTTCTCAGTTGTAAAGATAGAATATCGTATTTTATTGCAAATAAAGCAAATTGTAATATTTTTTAAATTCTGGTTCAAACTCGCTTTCTAAGTACAGATCTATATACTCATTCATATTCATACTTCCTACCTCTTAAACCTCGATTTTTTTTAAATTTAAAAATTATTTTTATTTTTAGGAAGTTGGTACCCAAAATCAAATCTGCCAACTGTTTTGTCGGGGGTTACCTATTTACTTATCTTAAAAAACTGGCTTTTAAAATATCAAATATAAGACTTTCTGTTATTTTTCAGTCAATGCAGTAGTGCTGAAATGGAACTTCAAGTCAATCTATCGATATATAATGTATTTGAATTCGATGGTACTTACAGAATTTCAAGTATTGAACAATGTCAAATCATATCTTAAACAGTATGAGGAATGTTAAATATTGTTTTCTGGCCGAAGTAGTTCAACACAAGACAAGTCTTTGGTTACTGGAATTTCTTAAGGACCATCCAAAAAGTCTAAAATCAAAAAGCTGACGTCACCCCACCGTAGGGTACTCCATTATTTTGATAAATGTTTGAGTCTATTTATCTTCAATTCTATCAGTTGTAAAAAAAGAATTGTAAGTGCTTAAAAACGGCGGTAAAGGGCGCCAAAGTTACTAAAAAGCAGTTTCTCGTCAACTTAGCCACCTACTTGCTTTATTTCGTTATTATGTATGTGTATAAAAGATGTAAAAAATAAAATTACATAAAATTATGCATCTCAAGTAATTCCTATCCTTAGACAGGAAATATAGAGTCCCTTGACGTTAGATATTTATTTAGAATTCGAGATAAATGCACTCTAACACGTATTAGAATAACGGAAAACGTTAAGGGGGGAGGTTAATTTATTTTGTTTCCGACTATTTGGCTGCTCTTGAAATGCTTAAGCAAGATAAATTCCAGTGAGAAAAAAAATTACGACTTTTCATTCCTGTTAATTCATGTAAAAATTTTAAACCGATTCTTGGACTTTACCAAAAATCCGTGGTTGTTTGATTTTTAATATAATTTGAGCTGTACAAGCGTTTCTAAGCGAAATTTTTTTTTGAAAACCTTTTATTGATATTAAACTACTTCTTGAACATAAACACTTGTACGCTATAAGTGAGAGACCGCCTAGCCGTATCGACTGCATTATTACATCTATTCAGTCGAAATTTGGAAGAACAAGAAGAATACCAAAGAACTTTCGTTAGAAAAGTTTAAACGATATAAGCAATATTGTGCTTAAACTGCTGCGAAATCTTAATGGGTGCCTTATAAACAAACAATATTGATATTTTTCCACTACCCACGCCAAAGCTCTCAACGTATAGTTACAGGTATTATCGCGGATATTATTTTTTTTGGTAACAAGGGGGCAGTGTATCCCACTGTCGGTCAACGCTTCCGGTGATCCCAATTTTTTAACATTTGACCACTTTTCCCAGAGTTCGCTTTTTGTGAAAGTATTTCGTTTTGGTTTTTTTGGGACCATCGTTATGATGATTTAGCATTCGCAATCAAAATGATGTGTATAACAAATTTACCGTTATTTATGTATACAAAAATTGCACAGCAATTAACTTTTGTGCTAGTATGAGTGTGTGTGTGTAGTATGTATGTGACTGTCAACACGATGATAAAAAATCTATAGGTGGCACATAAAAATGCCATGTTGCATATTGATGCCGTCACCGGCATCAGCATTGCCAACATCCAGAACTCATTCTTTCCAAAACTCGCCATCATCCTGACGCATTCATCCGTGTTAAACCAATGGCGACAGCTGCTGTCCCACACACATCCTCTCTCGCTCAGCCTCCCCTGCAAATATTATTGGTTTAGTTGCATTTGCATTTGTAACTGCGATTTACTCAGCGGAAACAAAACACAAACCATAGAGCTAAGCCCCATCAGTACCCTTTCCAAAGCCCTTACCCAAGCACCCTATACAGTTTTTCCACTTAACTGACGTTTATAATTGCAATTGCATTTTGTTGTTGCTATCGAGGGAGGTATTGTATTGACTTTTGTTTTTTGCCCTGGTTATAACATGGTTATAGAATACAAACAAGAGTTAATGCATAAAAGTATTGCTAACCAGCAACAGGAATGATGAATGCTTTCAGCAATAGCAAATGACAAAGGGATTAAAATGTTGCATATCAAATTGGTCAAATATGTGAAAATATTTATATCACTGGTATTGAATTATATTATATATATTATAAAGACGCATATAAATTAGTATTATTTGCAGCATGAGAGTACATAAACAAAATTCTAAAGCAATCTTTTGTTTTGTTGACTCGTTTAAAGTACCAAATATGTGGTTTATAATCAATACAATTTTAATATACATATATATTTAAAATTTGTAAATTATCTCAATGTTTTGGGCTTATGCGAGTGTTTAAAGATAAGTTGTGGGCTCTTTAGAAAATAGAGACACTGCTGCTTGGTCATTATGCCAAGATCGATAGATAATGCTAATTAATTAATAAATAAAGATAATTAAAAGAAAACTGAGAAGATAGTAGTGGCTTAAAGCTTCAGCAATTTTACCAGTCTGCTCAGTTTCGGCATCTGAAGAAAGCATGATTGGCATTATTCATAAGTAAAGGTTTATCATACCATATATAACGACTATATTTGTGCAGAAATGCTCTTATACAATATGGATGAAACAGCATCACTATGGCATTCATTCATACAAAGAATCTGGGTAGAAAAGGTTCTTCCAACCTCGTGGAACGAGGTCATACAGCTAAAAGACTGTAACAATTATCGAGGCATAACTTTGCTCCCTATACCCAGCAAGATATTTAGCCGCATCATCTAGAATCGTGTATCCGATGCAGTCGAGAAAACCGCTCCTATGTCGATTTGATAAACACCGTCCGCACACCATTCATTGATTTCATGAAAGCATTGGACAGTGTGAACAGACGGAAACTTCACGAAAAACGTGGCATGCCGAAAATCCTTAAGCTAATCAAGGCCATGGCTTATGGAAAGCATGCCCGAAGATTTGAACCTCGGCACGATCTACCCTATTTTGAAGAAGGGTGATGCCACACTACGCGAGAACTATCGTGGTATTAGTCTCCTTTCAATCGTATATAAGGCTCTTTCCAAGATTGAAACCACATGCCGAAGCACTGATTGGCCCTTATCAGTGCGGTTTACGACCCGGTAAATCAACCATTGACCAGATCTTCACACTGCGCCAAATCCTGGAAAAGACCTACGAAAACCAGATTGACACATATCACCTCTTTGTCGGCTACAAGGCTGCCTTCGATAGCCCAAGGCGAGATTGCTTGCCATGTCTAATCTTGGTATCCCTGCAAAATTAATTAGGCTCTGCAGAATGACGTTGAGCAACACCAGCAGCTCCGTCAAGGTGGGAACTAACCTCTCCGAAACCTTTAATACCAAGAGGGGTCTTAGACAAGGTGACTCGCTCTCTTGTATGCTCTTCAACCTCTTGATGGAGAGCATTGTAAGGAATGTCGGTGTACATCGGACGGGCACAATACTGACGAATGGATGTGTCCAGCTTCTTGGCTACGCCGATGATATTGATATCATTGGTCGAACCAAGCGTGATGTCACTGGCGCTTTTGGAGCAATCGAAAAGGAATTGGCGAAAGTAGGTCTCGCGGTAAATATGGGCAAGACAAAGTTTAAGGTGTGCTCCAGCAGGGAGTCCCGACGTCTTGATTCCCAGCTGACAGCAGGAAGATATTGCTCTGCACTTGCCAACAACAATAACGTCAGCCTGGAGATTAAGCGATGGATAACGCTTGCTAACAGGTGCTTCTTTAGGCTCAGTCGAAGTTAACACTTTACAAGACGCTCACCCTTCCAGTGCTTCTATATGGTGCTGAAGCCTGGACAACAACACAAATAGATGCAGTTGCTCTTGGGGTGTTTGAGAGAAAAATTCTTCGCAAAATCTTCGGTGCGTTGACGGTACCTTCCGCATTCGATGGAATGATGAGCTATATGAGCTGTACGGCGACATTGACGTGATAAGGCGAATGAGTGGCATGCGACTTCGCTGGCTGGCTGGGAGGAAGCACCAGCTCGTAAGGTATTCGACGGGGTGGTTGGCGTACAACGAAGGAGAGGACGGCCTCGGATACGTTGGCGTGACCAAGTAACTGAAGCCCTATTGTCACTTGGAATTACCAATTGGAGGAGGCGCGCACAAAGCAGAGACGTGTGGAGGCAAATTGTGCATCAGGCAGGGACCCAGTAGGATTGTTAAAGCCAAATAATAATAATAAATCCAGGCCATGTACAATGATTTCAAATGTCGAGTCCTGTACAATGGAAAAGTATCAAATCCATTTGACGTGACAACCGGGGTAAGACAGGGCTGTATACTGTCGCCAATTCTTTTCCCTCTTGTTGTTGACGACGTACTGCGCTCAGCCTTAGGTGGCAAAAGTGGTATTCAATGGACACACTTTAACCAACTTGAAGATCTGGAATATGCTGACGATGTGTGCCTTCTAAGCCACCTGCAAGCAAACATAGACGCAATCAGTATTAATTCTCTAGACGCTGGACTGCAGATTAGTATTTGTAAAACCAAAGTGATGGCTGGCGGCTACTGTGCCAACTCGGAACCGTCGCTTAACATCAATGACGAGGCCGTGGAGTGTGTAAGTGCTTTTAGTTATCTCGGCAGTTTGGTTACTCCTAAAGGAGGTGCAGATAAAGATATTGCAGTGCGAATTAACAAAGCGAAAGCGGCGTTTGGGATACTTCGCGAAATCTGGAAATCCAGACAAATTGCTATGAAAACCAAAATACGAATCTTCAACTCTAACGTTAAATCTATTTTGTTTTATGGCTGCGAAACTTGGAAACGCACCAGCGGAACTGACGCACGCTTACAAGGCTTCTGCAACAAGTGCTTGTGCCAGATTCTATATATACCATATGGTGGCCCAATTGTATTAGTAATGTAGAACTTTGGAACGCAACAAATCAGAAATCTACGCCAGTAGAAGCATGCGAGCGTAAGTGGCGATAGATTGGGCATATTCTTCGGAGACCCAACGAGAACATCGCTCGGCATGCTCTGCGCTGGAACCCTCAAGGGAGAGGTCGTCGCGTTGGTGCGCCAGCAAAAACATGGAGAAAATCTATCGATCATGAATTACAAGCTGCCAGCTACTCAGGGAATGATATTGGCGTGAATCCCGTATTAGAATTCGTAGAGGAAAGTCTAGGCCCTATGCTCCACTGGTAGTCGAGGATGACAGCAGAAGATTCGAAAAGGTTTGACAGTGATAAGGGCAGAGAGCGTTTTTTGGCTCGACAATGATACCCAAACTGTACAGACGCTGCGTAAATGTACTGTATGCCGTAAAAGTTCCAATAAGGCCTTGCAGGTCTTTACTTTCCCCTGCCAACTGGTCGGGACATTATACGAATTACTTAAACATGTAAAACCCAATTGAAGATAAAACTATTTTTGTGCATAGGTCTATTAGTCTCTATGTAAGGTAGATTTTTGCCGGCTTCACCTATTTTCGCCTATATATGAGACAAACTAATTTTTTTTATATCCTGAAGAGGCAGCCATGCTCAATTTAATGTGACGTCATAGTCTATAACCAGAGGCGTATCTAAAAATTTCCAATTTTCCATATGCTAAATTATAATAATCAGCTTAGATGTTTCGAGAGAACAGATAAACATACATACCCTCCTTTTTGCAAAAAAAAAAATCATCATAAGATGTTGAATATCAAAATTTAATGAGAGCTTTAGCAAGTTAAATCAAGCATCCATTAAATTATTATAAACGTGGACAATACTTTCAAATTTGCATGGAGTCTGTCATGAACTTTAATGGAAACCATTATTGACGCTTTGTTTTTTCGAGAAACTTTTTTATTTCCACTTTCAAGCAATTTCACAGCAATCGATTATTTCATTCGTTTCTTTTCCATTGCGTCTTCAAACTAATTGTTAAACAATGCACATCAATTTTATATGTACCTATGTATTAAAGCTGTGTTGATGTGTCATGTGTGTCTAATAAATGTAGATATGTTGACTTTTCTTACTCTTCAACTCCCCTATCCTAACAAATATCATGAATATCATTACAAAACTTGGCGCAGCGAAAAACTTTTTTGTTCAAAATAGGTGAAGGGTATCCCACAGTTGGCTACAGTCCAGAAGAACACAACTTTTTTTTTCCTTTTCTCTTTCTCTCTTTCATTCTCTTTTTTGGTGGTTGAACCATTTTTGCAAAAACATGCAATTAAACTATGAACCAGAATTACACGCTGATTTGTTTACGTACCAATCAATTGTACCGAACCACTTTGTGCGAATTGTAATTTGGCCAATTGTTATGCAAAGTGATTAGATGGTATAAAGTGCTGGGTTGCTAGGTACCTGGAGAAGCTCTTTATCTCTCTGTCTGTTGGCCGCTGCCCATTGTAGTTGCCACATCAATATAATTTGAGCTTCTAAAGCAGGTGTAGCTATAGAACTGAACCAAAATTCTTTAGCATGTGCGGTTTGATTCGATTGTTATTAGAGATGGGAGTGTAGCTCGGCACGAACACAAAAATCAAAAATAATGAAACCCACGTGTTTATTCAGCTTAGTACGGGATTTAAAGCGATTCAAGTTTCGTAAATTTTGACTGATTTTGATGAGAATCGAAAGTTACGTCAAAGAATGTATTTTAAGGTTATGGGGTAAGTTTCAAGTTGATATGTTGGGGGGTGTGAGAGAAAACACGGTAAATCGATTGCAGGGGGTGGGGTGGCCGCATGGATTTGATTGGATGTGGATTTGTTCATTAGAGCCACATGAATCAGCTTACCAAAATTGGTGATTCTAGGTCACTAATTACCCTAATTACGTAGAGTCAAATATTGACGCAGTTTATTGGCAAGGGGAGGTGAAATTTCTTCGTTTTTGACTATAACTTTTCTTGTATTTGTGCGATTTTGCTAATTTTTTACGCTGTTAAGTTCGAGATGAAAATATTAAATATTAAATTAAATATTAATATTAAATATTAAAAATCAGGAAAATCTACTGCGTGGGAACGGGGAAGATATTGATATGATTCAACAAACTTCATATTCTCAGGAAATATTAGCACCAGCTGGAAAAGTTTTGTATCTAGCTCTTATAGTCTCCGAAATCTAGGTGTTCATACAGACGTACATGGCTCAATCGCTACTCGAAGTTATGATAACCTATAGGTACAGGGTATAAAAATGTTTTGAAGGAAATTTGAATAGCTCTATCAATACATCATGCACACCGAAATCTTAGGTTAGGAGAGAGTTTCTTATTTAGTTCTGAGTGGGCAGCTACAATTTAAGGTATAAATTATAAATTTATTGATGTGCCGATACTTAAGATATTTGAAAAAGAATCCTAGGAACAAAATTGCAGATAATCGAGCGAGAAAAGATGCTGCGAGACATCTAATTGGGCCCTTCCTTGGTATCCGCTACTACATACTATACCAAACCCCTTCTAAGACAAGAAGTGTGGTCCAAATAGTATGCAGACTAATTTATATGGCAGGATTAAAGCAAGACAAGTAACATCTAGGAACCTGTATTTGACATAGGCTCCAGGAGATCACCGAAATGGCCAAGAATTCCTTTATGATACTTACACTTGTAAGTTGAGCTTCGAAAACAATTGTTGATTTTATAAAATCAAGGAGAAGTACTCAGTTACTTAGTGGCAAGACGTAACCGAAAAGAAGAACTTCTCTTTTTATCGGTCACAGAATTTTAATGTCCGATATTAATCGGTTAGTACTAACCAACAGACAATTAAGTTTTATTTGGGAATTTATCTAGGTAAGATGCTTTAAGAACTCAATAGATCTCTAGGCTCGCAGTGATGTATTCGCCCATTAATATTATTGATATTTGTGTAAAATAGTGTGAAAAAGTTATACAGATGATATCATCATCTAATGTCTGACATCTTGCTTCATTGATACTCAATATTAATCGGTTAAAAACAACGAACAGATAATTTAGTTTTTGCGAGTTAAACTAGCTGAGAAGCTTTAATGGTAGCCGGTGACTCAATAGATCTCTAGGATCACTCTTCCCCCATTAATATTATTATTATTTTTGTAAAATAGATTACAAAGTTGTCAAGCTTTTTCTTGGACTTTTTTGGGCTAGATAATGCCCTGGACCGCACGAATCTTGATTTTAAGGACCGCGCTCATCTCTAGTTGGGTTCCTAAGTAAGCAAAGCTTTAGCTACCGTCTAGGTAACATGCTTCTCTGGTATGAAGAGCTCTGCATATCATCAGCAAACGAAAATTGTGAAGCGGCAATGCTTCAAGGGGTGTCTAATGCTTGTTGTTTTTGTTGTTGTTGTTTGATGATGATGGAATAGCGTGCCGGCAGATACTAGTATGCACATGCTCAGGCACATATGAGCACAGGCTGTCTTAGGTACTACTATCTACTATACATGCATATACATATACGGGTAGTAGGTACATATGTGCTAGAGAGTGTGTGCTTGGCACGCCAAAAAGGAATGTGCAACAGAAACCAAAAATATGCGATATAATTCCAAAGCACAATAGCATGAAGTACATCATCAGTGTAGATTTATGGTTGACTGCTAGAATAGGTCAGCTGCCGCATTTATTGAAGAAGCAGCAACACCAGAAACAACACCAACAACAACACCAACAACAACATCAGCGACACGGAGCAACTGACGCGATGTTCTACCGGAGCATCCATCGAGCTCTTGGTAAATTACATGCACATGGCATACCAAGTTGCATGCATGCCACACATATGCCACGCCCTGCACTGCCCTACCCTCGGCGTTCACTTTGTTTGGCTTGGTTTTTGTGCCTTTTTGTTGTGGCATGGATGCGATTGGAGCTGGGTTTCAAGCGCTGTGCGGCTTTTCTAGTCATCACATGACTCGCACACACCTCATGCGCCACGCTTTGTTGTCACACACGGATCACACCAACCCACTCACCACTCACCGCCTCCTCACTTGATGATGTTCGAGTTGAAAAATATTGAAATCTCACTCACTGAATGACAAGACGCACTGTGACTGTACCGACTGTATGACTAAACTGACTGACTGAGTTAGTGGGTGAGTGCTTTTATTTTTTGGAGTGACTGACTTGGGCAGCGCACCGTGGTCAAACGTTTTTTTTTTTAATTAAAAAAAAATTATTATGAAGACTATTTTTTTAATTTCAAATAAAATCGTTTTTTGTACTATGATTCTATTGCACACATTTTTTAAATTAAAATTAATAAGTCAAGGATGTTGCCGGAACTTTTTTTTGTGCGTAACTTTTTTTTTGAAATAAGTAACTTTGAAAATTTCTTTTCCTGAAAATAATATTTTATAAACATTTTTTTTTAAATTCTTCTAAAAAGTAAAATAAAAATGTAGTCAATTGAATACACAAAGCCGTAGTTAGCGTATTTTTTCAAGAACCGCCATCTATGGACAATTTTATTAGCGGATCCAAGATTTTTCACAAGAAGGCGTTTTGAATTTTTGATCTCAATCAAATATTAATCAATTGAAGTATAATAAAGTGGTTGAATAAATCAATTCCAATTAATTAAAAATAAATAAACAATTTTCAAAAAAACCAATAAAATCAAAATCTCTTTCCACCAGAGGATTTAAAGCCGTAGAGCCCAAAATTTGGCATAGCTTAAATGTAATAAAAAAAATACAATTTCAACAACAATCAATATTTTCAATTTTCAACTAAATTCAATCAAATCGAGCATTTCAACCACTGTGCAGTGGTTTTGTTGGTGTTTGGTTGCTGGGTGTCGCCTCTAATGACGTGTGTTTGATATGAAATATTCATAGAACTGTATGCATTGCTGCCACGTTCCAAAACTCTAGTTGTTTTTCTATCTCAGTTATTTTTCGGGTCATGCCTTTAAATTGTGTCGCAAAGTTTTGTGGCTCTATGCTCAAAATTCAAACTCAAATCGTTTGACATTAGATTTAATGGCCAGCACAACTGTTGGTTGGTCCGCCGGTCTACCTAACGTTTTGCCACAATTCCAAATCTCACATACAATATTATCGTTAACTGTCATCAACGTTGGCAACGTCTTAACTTAAATTTCGGTGCTGTCTGGCAACAGCAGGCAGCGTTTTTAGCTGCAAAACTTGGCCTGATTTGTAATTCAAAACCTGTTTGCTATTTGGGGCTATGCTGCTTGAATGCTTTGGCTCTGGCTGTGAGGTTCTGATGCTAAGCAAAACATATGTTACAAATTATAAGGAATTAGATTCATAATAAAATAAAGGAGCAACCGTCAAGCTGTAATCAAAACAAAACACATGGCCCACTTGCTCATTTTCCCAGACTACTCACAGACTCCCAGACTCCCACACTGCAACACTTTGAACTGCCAGTTGGCTCAGACTTGGTTTCCGCTGGCGAAACCTCCCACATGTTGTTTTCTTTTGGGGATGACCCCTTCCCGCCAGTCAGTGCAATCAGTGTGCGTCTATGGTCTGTGTTAAATTCCACCAGCAACAATAACAACAACAATCATGTGGACAACATCGGACCACCTCGTTTGCCCTGCCTTTTCCGCACTGAACTCCGCTCGGGCTGGCTACGTATCATCAGGTGAAATTTGATTAGGGTCGTAAGGGCAATGATTGAGAAAACGTGATCAAATATGTTGCCATAAATGTTTAAATGTTGCTATTGTTGTTGGCGTTGTTAGTGTTGTTGTTGTTGTTGTTGGTGGGAACTGTTGTTATTGCATTGAAACAAATACGAAAAAATACAACTTGGGTTTATTATGTTGATGTCATTTAGCTGTGATTATCGTTGCCTTTATTCCTGTTGTCGTCGCCTTCAAAGCTCCAAATAGTAGTTCCAGTTGACCCTACTAATGCCCTGCACATATATATACATATATATACATTCTAAGCTCGCTTATTGTTATTAAGGATTGCCTGCCATACTGCCATTTAGTCCTAACTTTATAATGGCTTTTGTGTTAAATAAGACTGCGTTTGGCTGGGCTCCAGGGTTCTGTGGCTATTAGAAGTGTTTTTGTTTTTTTTTGTTTTTATAAAACTGATGAAGAGAAACACTTTGGAACCGTAGTTGCGCTAAGAAGGGCCACTTCATACGTCGGAATTTCGGGATTTTTACTTATTAGGTATTTATTTATTTCTACAAGGTGCTATTTGACGTCCTAGAATTACCGACCAAATATACTAGTGTTTAGTAAATGTTCGAAAATAACAAGGTTGATTCAGCTGCCAAGATGAAAATCGCAGTGGTCGCAGTGACCATGGAAAGAAAACAGCTTTTTCAATATAAAATTTTCGGTTTATTGACGATGGTTAACACTTTTTTCAGCTAGCTCGGAAATTTTTAGTCGAAAGATATCCAATACCCATTTTCTGTTTTTTTTTTACCATTTCCGTAGTTGTCAACTCTTTTACTTCGATTTTCATCTTGGCATCTCAATCGAACTTATTTGAGCGCTGGCGCCCAATATTTTAGTGTTGTGAACAAAGAAACAGAAACTCCAACAGTGGAATCCAGCTGGACTAAAACCATTCAAATAAAGGTACACTAATAAAAAAAACGGTCTGATTTTAAGATTTTTGGTCATAAAATCGTGAACAAATGGTCACGAAAGTAGCGTAAGCTTTTTTTGTTGTCAGTTTAAGAATGCCGTTCTTGATTTAAGATTTTTGCAGTTAAGCCCGTAAAATCTTGATTTTAGAGTTAATTATGATTATTTTAAGCCTAAAAAAATCTTGAAAAAACAATCTTTATTCTTAAAATAAGCCGGGAAAAAAATCTAAAATCGTGACTAAAATCTTAATTTCGGATTGTGAACAATCTTGCAATAAGATTGTTAAAATCTTAAAATAAGATTTATAAATTCTCATTACAAATAAAGGAAAATGCTTTCTAGAATGTATTTTACAATTTTTATTTTTTTGTTTTTAAACATAAACTTTTAAACTACAAATCTTGCCGATGACGGCAATACCGATGCATCTATTGAGAATGTAAATTTTAAAGTAATTAATAATTAAAAATTAATAAAATATGATAAATAAAACCTATATACATATATGGTAATAGAATAGTTTCACTTATACCTATGCATAAAAGAATTTTTTTTCTAGTCTTACCATTATGGCTTACTTGATTTAGCTGTGCTAAATTGATCCTTGCACAACTCGTTAAGTATGTTATTTTCAAAAAAAGTTGTTACACTCTTTTTGAAACTTTCCCATTGTGATATTAGCCAATTTTTTTTCCCCGGTTACAAAATATCAAAATCTATTTGTATCTGAAAAGGAAGAAATGTATTTTGTTAAGCCAATATAAATAATATAATATTATAGAATTTTACTTACCAAACACGCTGCTCTAGCGTCCAAATTTTTTAAATCCTTTTGGCGGAATGCAAATGTTTGCCTCCACTTTTCCTATACTTCGTCACAATCGGCACAGTCTCGAATACAGACTCGCTGAATACGTGGCTTTCAAGCCAACAACAACAGATTCCTCAGCTTCGTCTTCGCCAGATTCTTTAAATGTAGCCAAATTAAGATTAGATGGCTCATACTTTGAGAGCTTGCTCCTTTTGTTTTTGTATTTTGCAAATAATTTTCCACTTGGATTCGATTTATTTTTCCGCGGTATATAGTAGTCATCCTGTCAAGAATATAAAATATAAAAATTATTTTTTTGATAAGACGCTACAATAAAAAAATTAAAAGCCTTTTCATCTATTTCGCTTGGAAATATTTGACATATTTCATCAACCAGTTGCAAAAAATCCTTTGGCTGTAAGCGTATGGCTTTCCAGATAGTTTCTTCAACCATTATTCGTATTATTTCATTTCTATGATTGTTTGTTAATGCATTTGATGATCACTTTTCGCCTTGTGTTTTCATTTTGCAAACAATTAATTTACAGCGCAATACTTGCTGCTTGTTAGTTTTGCTTCTTTTTCTTTAGGTTTTATTTCGATTTTTCCAATTTTTTGTTTAGTATTAATAGCTGATACTTACCTTACAAAAGAAAAATTTAAAAAAAGTAGATTTTGTTAATAACTTTTTAAGTTAAAGTTGATTTTGTGTGATTTTTTTCATTTTGCAAACATTTACTGTGTACAAGCAACTGCCGCCAAAGGTACAGAAATATTTTCATGACTGGCGTCGCGACGTCTAAGTTTGTTTTTTTTATTAAAATGAATTAATTTATTTTACTCACCTTTTAAATATTCATATATTGGTTCCATTTGGAAATCCATCAGAAGATTAATTAATTTTTCTTCCACTGGATCTTCCTCGTTAAAGCTTTTATTAGTTTGATCCTGCATTTTAGTTATATCCACATATACACAAAAATCTAAATTCAAGATTTTTTTCTTCTTAATTTAATCTTGTTTTAAGAACTCTTTGTCTAAATTAGAGAATTTTCGTCATGATTTTAGAATTTTGGGTCTTCAATATTTCTGTTTCTATTTTTGATCTTAATTCAAGAACTTTTATTCTTAATTCAAGATTTTTTGGCCTTCTTTTATGATTTTTTGGTCTCATTTTAAGAATTAAAAACAAGAATGCAAAAATCTTGATTTTTTTATCAGTGTACTGCATCACATGACGATATGTAATGCCGTAATAATCGGCCGTGCTTCGGAAAACGAATCCGAACATTTTATTCGGATTCGTTTTGAAACCGAATGTTTGGTGGTCCCAATTTTACCAAACCGAATTTTTCCTGTGGTTTAAAAAAGATTGTTTTGTTGCAAGAGAAATTAAAACGAATCGTTAAAATAGGTTTAAAAAGGTACGCGTAAAAATTTTTAAAAATTCTTTGATATTCTTAGATTATATTTTTGCCAACTTAAAATTATATATTTATTGACAATTATTTTTAATTATTTTTTTCCTGACTCAACCAAAAAAAATAAAATGCACAGACACATAGATTTTTTTTTTGTGTTCAAATATACACGAACACATGACTATAAGCGCGACAGGGAACCCGCGTTTCACAAAGAAAATTTCCCTTGTAATAAAAATAGCTAAGTCGTGTTTAATATTAATAAATATTGTTGCTAAAGTAATATTTTTATGTAATTTTATTTAAAAGATAGAATAATGAAGAACTATCAATAGTTGAATGAAAATGAAATTTAAACAACATATAGCAATAAAAAGGTGCAGAGTTGCGGCTACTATGTCAGCTGCTTTGTTTCAAACAAAAATAATTTCACGCCAACACAATAGGAGAATTTATCAGAAAAATAAGGAAAATATACGAATAATAAGGTATATTTCGAGAAAAAAATTAGTTTTCCGGAGCACGCCAAAAACGAATCCGAATAAAATTCATTGGTTTGGTTTTTTCGTTTTCCGGAGCACGGCTGAATACCGAACTTTAAATTGAAGCTTTCGGAATACTGTACTTCACCTTTTTAATTTTTATTTCGTACTTTTCTAACACTTGTATGCTAGGTCGGCTAATTCTGGGCAGCCCTCGTGCATACAATTTTTTAACTCAAAGCTAGCCACTAAATTTTTTGGAGTGATATTTTTCGGTACACCTACAATATGAAAAATTTTATATATAGTAAGTTTTCTTTATTGGTACGAAGTTCCTTATAGAAAAATAGTCACGTAAAGAAATGGGGTCTAGGAGCAAATTTTTATTTACGATGAATTTACTGTCATCGTGTACGCATATATTTAAAGGTCTCTTCAAAGTTTTTAATGAATAAATTACAACTTTTAATTATATTCTAAATTAAAGCAACATTATGTTAAGCATCTCAGATGAAAATCTTTTACTCAACGCGGCAAATATTTTATTTTATTTTATTTTATATAAAGCTAGCTTATACTTAAAAAGATATAAACTAACAGTTACAAAAATAGAGAGCCATGGCTACCGGGGCCTTTAGCTAACTAATTTTAAAAGTGTAGGGTGTAAAATTGTATTATTGTTAAATGCTCTTTTACTAAAATTAAATGTGTAATATTGTAATTAATGCTATTTAATTCTAAATTATGTGGTAAATTTTACATTTTTTGATGAAATCTAATATTAGTTTAGAGTTGCTTGGGTTTGGGTATGCGATAACAGAGAGGGGGTTCTGGTTTAGGAAAATGGAAGAACGGTGATGGGATAAGGCTGGGCAGGATGCTATTATATGCGTAATGTTTATGGGGGAGTTGTTACATAGTGGACAGGTGTTACTAAGTGTTGAATCTATGTAGTGAGCGTTAGTTAATGTTGTATGGCCAAGCCGGATTCTTGTAAGTTTTACTTGGTCAAGTCTAGAAAGATTATTATAATTAATGGGGTAAGTGCTATGGCTGTTGTTTAATAGTCTATACCAGTTCGAAGAGTGCTGAAGTAGAGTTTTATGATTATTATTGGAATATTTTTTTAGGAATGAAGAGACGTCGTTATAAGAAAGGTTTGGAGTATATATGAGGGGAAGATTAGTAGCAGATTTCGCTGATCTATCAGCTAATTCGTTGCCTGAAATGCCAGAATGGCTAGGAACCCAAAGTAATTTAAATTTAGGAAATTTGTTCATAATAAAGTATCTGATTGAAACGGCGTAAAAGTTGCTATTGAATTCATTAGCAATAGCTTTGATTGCTGAGAGTGAGTCAGAGCAGATGATAAAATTGCCACGTTTATTTGAAACTATTTTCATAGCTTCGTGGATAGCTATTATTTCTGCTGCAAAAACTGAGGAGTGAAGAGGAAGAAGACCTAGTTTGAAAATTTCAGTGTCAGAAGTGATAGAATACGCAGTAATGTTATCTTTTTTAGATCCGTCAGTATAAACAAAATTGTAGCTGTTGTTGATGTTTTTATAGTTGAGAAAGAGTTGATGATAGATATTCAAGGAGGTATTTGGTTTATTGTAGATTGAAAGAGATAGATCAATAGACTCGGTTATATTTTGCCATCTGAACACTTTCATTTTGATAGTTTTGGATGGGAGGTAGGGAAGGTTCAGATACTTGCAGAGATGAATTATTCTGTCAATTGTGCTTGGGTACTTATACTCTCGTTTGTTGGGCTTAATAAGGTATCTCAATGGGGAGTCAAAGGAGTTAATAAGGGTCTTAGACAGTTTACCTGTTAAAAAGATGCATCTATTGTGGATTGTGTGAATATTAGATTCGATAAGCATATTATTAATCGGTGAAGTTCGGAATGCACCGAGTGCTGATCGGATTGCAGAGTTTTGGATTGTATTTAGTTTATTAAGTAGGGACATAGGGGCGCGACCATAGATTGGAAGGCAAAAGTCTATTTTAGATATAAGTATTGATTTAACTATTTGAGTTAGTGTGCATGAGCTGCAGTTGTATTTAATATTAGAAAGGAGTTTAATGATGTTAAGTGGCTTAGTAAGGTCAGTAGCCAGCTTAGCTATATGAGCACTCCAGTTGTATTTGCTGTTGAGAGTGAGACCTAGGATACGAAGTGAGGTCACGGACGGAATACTGAACAGTTACGTTTGCGGCAGATGTGCATGTGTTCTGATTTAGAAGAAGAAAGGGATGCGCCAGAATATGCACACCAGTTATAAATATCAGCAAACAATTGGTCCAAGTGAACTATGGGATTCTTTTGCTTATTGAGGTCTAAAATAATTTGGAAGTCGTCTGCATATGCACAGAATTTTATTTCTTTGTGGATGGCAATTACACTGGCTAGTTTATTGTAGGAAATAAGAAAAAGGATAACAGAGATAGGGGAGCCTTGAGGGATGCCGTTCTGAAGAGGGAAATAGTTAGAAATAGTTTTGCCATTTTTGACAACTATTTTTCGGTTGGACATAAAGTGGAGAACATAAGAAAGAATATATGGACCTACTTTCCATTCTCGAAGTTGGTGGATTATGGAGTGGATGCCAAATATATATTCATCTGTGCTCCGAATTTCACAAAACGAAAACCAATAAATTTTAATTTCTATTAATTCTTTTTTCTAATTTTCTATTATTCTTTTTGATAAATTCTCATATTTCCCTGACTGTTTCGATATTTTCCTATATTTTTCCTGGTCTTAACAGCTGAGCGACTTTCATTGAAAATATTGTATAAATTACATTTATTGTCTCAAACAGTATTTATTGAAATTAACCACGATTTAGCTTTTTTTACTGCAAGGAAATTTTTTTTTGTTTGTCGGATATCATTTCTGTTGCGTCTATCAGTTATCGATATGCCAGTGTATTTGTATATATGAACGTATAAATAAATAACATGTTAGCTTAAAATTATTTAATTAGCGATTCTCCAACAGCTTACAAAATTATGGTAAGGAGGGGGGAAAGTAGTGTCGGTGCATCTTTTCAAAATTGTTTCTCCCAGCTTTCCAAATTGCCTTTTGGCCTTTCATGGCAAATTGTGGCTTAGACAAAAATAATCAGCAAAATTTGTATTTACAATTGTTTATATTATATTGCCCAAGGAAATCAAAAACCTTGGCCTTTTTTACTCTAATATTTGCCTTTCAAATTAAAGCCTCGCAATTGGGCATGTGGCAGTGGCATACATTTTTCTTTTTTTCTTTGTTTTTTTACAGAAATAGCTGAATTAAATTATAATTTTATAACTTAAAATTCGAAAGACAACAATGAGTATATAAGTATATTGTCGGGCATTTAAAATTAAAGATTCAAAATTTTTTAAGCATTGGAACCCCTTGTCTATAACTAGAAAAGACGAAACAGTTTTTAAAGATCTTCTATTGCATTTTTTCAATAAAAAATTTGAGCACGATTTATGCTTTATATAAAATCAATAAACAAAATCCTTTTATTTCGCTTATATTCTGATAGTGTTCGCGAACAAAGGAATTTTATTCATCAGTGTTGGTTTTTGGTCCTATGGGGACTATATTATATATCATCCGGTTTTGATAAAATGTGGTACACTGCTGGAGAACTATCAAAAACTACTAAACACCCAATTTGAATACGATATCTTCATAAGCAAGCGAGTTATCCATCTAGAACTTTGTGTTTTTTTTCGAGGTCCTCTAAAACACCCCTATGGGAGATATATAACATAACCCCGATATCAGAAATATAAAATAAACTTGTCTAATCTGACATAATAACGCATCTAATCTGAAAATTTAGTGGCTCTAGCTTTTACCATCTCTAAGATCTAGGCGTTCATACATACAGACGAACATGGGTATATCGACTTTTCTAGTCACCCTGATCATATTTTAGGTAACTTTGGGGGGTACCCGACATCTCCTTCTTTAGGTTACATGCATTTTCGGCTTGCACAAACTTGGTATACCCTTTGTACCATTCGGTACATGGTATAAAAATTAAAAACGATTTAGCTATTTTTGTTGCAAGGGAAATTTTCTTTGTGTAACGCGGAAACCCGGTCGCACTTATCGTCATGTGTTCGTGTATGATATCTGCACATACACATTTTTGGGTTGAGTCAGAAAAAAAATAATTAAAAATTATTATTAAATTAATATCTACCTTAAAGTCGGCATAAATATAATCTAAGAATAGGTATCAAAGAATATTTTAAAAATTAATCTATATATATATAAAAAGAAGTTACATTTCCTTGGTAATCTTATAACTTAAGAACCGCCAACCCGATTGACACAAAAAAAAGTTCATTCCCATCTATGAGGAGGTGGTTTGTGTGAAGTTTGTTTGAAATCGGTGCAGCCGTTCCTGAGTTATCCACGCACACACATTGAACTTTGAATTTATTAAATTTATAATTTTTTCTTGAAATAATTTTTAATGTTTTGCTTTTACATTCAATTAGTAATATATTGTACTGTAAGAATGCCACGTTCAAGCCGAGCAAACATTGGCAGACGTTCACGTCAATCAAATGCTACAGCGTTAAATCGAAGATTGCAAAGTGAAGAAGATCGTGTTCGACGAAATGAATTGGAAACACAACGACACAGACGGAGAACTCACTTGGTTAATAGTGAAGCACCAAGAAACCGTCGTGGGCGCACGTCCGTTTATGATATACGTCAAATGGAACGCGCGGGTTTCAATTATGATGCCACCATTGATTACAGCATGCATGCCTACATTGGCCAGATGAATACGGAATGTATACATTGCAAAGCATTTAAATTCAGAAACGAAACGCCTGGCATGTGCTGTGCTGGTGGGAAAGTCAAATTGCCGGTGCTAGAACTTCCGCCACAACATTTGCATTCATTGGTTTTTGGCAATTCACCAACGTCAAAGCATTTCCTCTTAAATATTCAAAAATACAATTCATGCTTTCAAATGACATCTTTTGGAGCTACAAATATTATAAGAGATAGATTTATGCCGACGTTTAAGGTGATTTCTTCGTGTGGAATAAACAATATCATATTTAATTTATGTGCCGTCCCTGTGTTCGATGTTTATAGAAATTCACATCCGTCATCTATATATATTTCTCGAACGTTACAGATTCAAGGTCAAATGTACCATAGAGCTGGGTCTTTGCTACCATTCCCAGATGGTGATCATCAATTTTTGCAAATATATTTTATTGGAGATAAGAATCGTGAATTAAATCAGAATATCAATCGTGAATGAATTGCAAACATTTTTCCATCAACACAATGAATTGGTGAAATTGTTTAAAGTGGCACCCGATCGGATGCCCACCGATGGCCACAAAATCGTAATATAAGCCGATAAAACACCAATTGGGAAGCACACCAGATGATTCAATGTACCAACGATTGATGAAGTAGCCATTGTTGTGGTTGGTGAACTGTTTCGGCCACGAGATATTGTTTTGTATCGTAGAAATGAGCAATTACAACGTATTTCAAAACTCCATCGCTGTTATGATGCATTGCAATACCCCATTTTGTTTTGGAGAGGGGATGATGGCTATCACATCAACATACCAATGATAAATTTCTCACGGTCAACTGTACGTTGCATCTTCGAGAGTTGGAGCGCCGAAAAATTTGTTTATTTATGCACCAAAAAATAAAACAAAAAATGTTGTCTATACAATTGTATTAAATTGAATGTTGCTTTTCTTTTTCCGAAATAAAAATAAAAATTATTTCATTTAATTTTGTACATTATTGTGTTTAGAAATCAAATCTTTTTAGCGATCAATTTTTTGCGTAGCGAAGCGCGCCAGGTAATGCTAGTTTAGTATAAAATAACTAATTTTTTGTCGATTCGTTTTAATTGTCGATTAATTTAATTAACAAAACATTCGGTTTCAAACCACATGAAAAAATCGGTCTGGTGGAATTGGCAGCATCGAATAAAATGTTTGGATTCGTTTTCCGGAGCACGCCCGATTATTGTTTTATCAATCTAAATGTCTTACAATTATCTCCAACAACTACAAATTCCCAAATGGGTTTTTTTTTTATATGAAGTTTTGTCATTCCGACCGAAAATTTTCGAACTGCCTTAATGGGCCTTAATCTAAAATTTATTATTTTTGTTTGCATAATATTTTAGAAGCAGAAGGACAAGTAGTTCTGTTTACAAAAAAAAATAAAAAATAACTAAAACTTAAGTATCGATAAAAATCACGTTCTCCTGTCCATATCGGCACACATAAGATTGAGCCAACAAATTTAATCGTAGGTTATAAAGATTGTCAAAGTATGTTCTTTTCAGTGTCGTCGAGTGAAATGTAGGGTATAGTCACTATGTTTCATTTTTTGATTAAATCTACGGAACACCTTAGAGAGTTACCATACGCTGCCTTTTTTAGAGCAGATCATTGAAGTCAACTTATTGAAGCTCAGCATATTAGCCTAATAAACAAAAAAGTTGACAATTTTTTGTAACAACTCATAACCCATAATTAATTTGTCTTGATAAGGGCCATATACTTCAATGTACGAATAAAAAAATCCCAATTTTACTTCTTGATTCTTATTGTTTTTCAAAACTTTTGTATAGTTTAGAGGCTTTAGTTTCAATATCTAGTATAAAATATATAAAAAACAGTATAACTTTGAAGAATATATTTTTGAAAAGAAAAAATTTTTTTCTACCCTTAGTTAGATGAAACTGGCACAAACTGAACTGCTTTAAAATGTCAAAATTGCTGCAGCTTAATTTTCAAATCCCTTCCATTCAAGCATTGTGCGTAGCCCTGGCATTCAAAAGGCTTCAAACCAAAGCTGCTTTTGATTTAAACGACTAATGAATGCAAATTATTATGGATATGCTTTAGACTTAAATTTTAAGCCCCTATTGTGACATTCATTAATACGAAACCGAGCACAATGCCGCCATTTTGATAGTTAACACATGTGAAATGGTAGCCAAATTAATTAACAAATGTCAACAGACAAACAAACAGTTGGTAAAGTAGGTTGGCTTTTATTTAGCAGCCCTAATGCAAGTGCACACAGCTATATACACGCACAGATACGCAAACACAGATATAATACCAATACAAAGAGGTTTAATTTTGTGCGAGATCTCTTAAGGGTATGAAATGTAGTGTAGTGTAGGCCTGAAAGGTCAGAAATGGGTAGGAGCAAAGCGTGCTCTGGCTTCTTCATGAATTAAACAGAAATTAAGTCATTTTGTGGTTAATTTGTATGCATAGTTAACGACCGCAAGATTTGTTTAACAGTCACAGATACACACACAGACACTACCCTACTGCCGTACACCCAAGCACACCTTTCTTCCAGGACAGCCAAAAACCCACATATACCCATTGTTATCCATTTGTGAGCAGTTCAAAGGGTTTACTCGCCGAAATTGCCAACAATCTCCACTCGAGTTCGAGGGTTTGAGATACTTGTCGTATAAGCACTGTATAATTACGTTAAATAAGTGCTAGGTATGTCTTACGCTTTATGGATGGCTCGAATGGATTGCATTAGATCCTGTGTGTGTGTATTGTATACTTTAATATATATGTATGAGATTAATTTATGATTGCTTAATTAAACCAATTAGATTGTTACGCATTCGCGGCATCATTGGCTTAACAGCTAACGGCTTTTGTCTTGTGGCTCATTGCATAATCAGAGCGCATTTGCATAACTTTAGGTCGCTGCCAAGTCTCTAACAAATCGCACACTGAGAGAAATGACGTCAAGTTTAAAAATAAAGAAGTAGAAATTAATAATCTTTTAATCAGCTGAGTTGCGTTGATGCATTGATCATATATATCTTTGATAATAACTGCTTATAATTCACAAGCGCTTTATGCGTTGTTTTGAAAAAACAAATAAAATTTGAATTTCTCATTCTAAGTAAAAATATCCGATTTTCGATCATTTTATACCCTGTACCTTAAGGTTAGTGGAACATTAAGTTTGTGCAAATTTATGTTACATAGAGAAGCAGACGACGGAGACTACTCAAAAATACCTCCAATATGGTCCTGGATGCATGAAAATGAATCTAGGCATGTCTATTCAACCGTCTATCTCTCCGTCTGTATAGACGTCTGGATCTTGGAGATTGTAAGAACTCATTATATGAGCAGTTAGATTTAGTTAGTTAGTTTTCTACTTCACCTTCTTCTTCCAATAATTTCAAATCGCTTTATTTTCTAAAATTTCATAACTACTGGTTTTTTTTGTATGTATTGATACTATGTAGCATTTGATGACGAATTGCCTTGGTGTTAAAAGCATATAAAAGGGCAGCTTAGTTTGTAGAGTTTTTTCCTCAAACCTTTTTTTTTTTTTTTTTGATATTTATTTTTTTTATTGGCAATTAACGGATACAATTTGGTTATCCAATATTGATGGCAAAATTATTCGCTACGCAAGAAATAAAATTTAGTGTGTGATATCTCAAACCTTAAAGACCCAAAGTACAAAATTGGATTATCAGTCGCAACAAATTTATTTTATTACTTTTTTATTCTTTTTAATTTTCATAACATTATCATTTTCCGATGTCTTTTTATATTTATTTCGATTAAGGCCCATACGCAGCATGCAAAAATTTCACACGGAATGACAAAACTTCATATAAAAAAAAAATCCCACTATTTGAGTTGACCCGCAAACAGGGTATCCCAAAGTCGGCTGGGTCCGACTACTATACTTTTCGTTAAAGAGTGTGTCAATATTAGAAAAATGTGGGAGTAGAATTTTTATCTAAATAAGAATAATAATAATTGTATATCAAGAAAATATGACACCAACAGATAAAAAGTCTCATGGCTAGTACAGTTGTTATTTAGGATAATTTATTATTTTGGGATATTCCATTTGGGATTTTTTTTTATATGAAATTTTGTCATTCACTGCGAAAATTTTGGAACTACGTATGGGCCTTAAAGTTGTAATACCAATTAAATTATTAATTTACCAACAATATCTCAGGTGTACTTTATAAAATTTAAAAATTGTGCCTAGGTATAAATAAAAAAAATTAAAATAAATTAATTTATATGAATAAAATTTTTTTTTTAAATTTTATAAAGTACTTACATTAATAAAATAAATTTATTTTTAGAAATAAAATATACTGTTTTTTATGAAAAACTAAATTTTAATTTATAATTTAAATAAAAACTATTTTTTTATTTATAACAAATATAGAAAAATAAAAAAAATTTATTATTTATAAATTTTAATTTTTGCGAAGTACAGATATATAAAATTTAAAAATAATACTTTATAATTTATTTATTACAAAAAGTTCAACACAAATCCTTTTATCGATCTTCGTATTCGATTGGACAGAACAATCGATGTTTCCGTCGGAATCGAAATCCGATTTTGGTAAAAGTCTACAAAAAAGACAAATATAAATTTTTTTTTTTTAAATGACACACAAATATGTTTTTTATTTTTCAATGACTCAGGGCATACTACTTTGTAATCTTAAGATTGTGTCTATTGAAGGATTTTTAAGCCTTATAAACATATGTTTAAGTTGAGAGTTGTGTAAAGCTTTTTGAGAGGATTGTTAAGACATTACGCGCTTTTCTCAGCTTCCATTAAGGCAAATATGCGAACGTAAGTTATTACCAATTTCAAATGTCAAATGATTTTTCCAGTAAGTCGTATCAATTCCCCTGACACTCAAATACAACTCTTGTTTCCCTCAGTGCATTCAAACCCTGCAACATTTTGCTTTTATTTTTATGGCAATTGCAGCAGCAGCGGCACTGGCAGCATTAGTTGCAACTCTGGCCACTATGGCGACAATGGCGACTGGCGTCATCATTTCTAATTTATAAAGCTAATGCGACGCTGCCACAACGTTGTGCAACGCGCTCAGTGCGTGGCTCAAATTTCTTGGCAGCGGCAGAGAAACAGCAGCAGCTGCTGCTGCTGCTTCATTCAACTGACTGTTGAAGGACGCTGACGTTGACTTCGCTGTCGACGCCGCTGTTGGCGGCGCTGTTGCATTGTCTTCACTATTTAAAATCATTTAATATGCAAGTGTCTTTTGTTTGGAGCGCTGTCTTGATGCCACCAGCCCTGCTTTGGTTCTAGCCTGTCATATTTATTTTTCATTTGAGTTCAGTGGCAGGAATAAAACTTTGCCAGTTGCAAGTTGCCATTTGCCAAAACAACGGCGAACGGCGAATGTTGCACATTGGACGCTGCACGTCAGCTTGTTTCCGTTGACTGCCAGCAGGATCCTGGCAAAGACAAAGCAGACTGCAGTCGGCATAGGGCAGCAGGCGCAAGGCGCCTGGCCAGTGACGGATCTGGCAAAAAATACTTCAGGGGGTGTCTTAAGTAAACAGCAGGCCTATTGTGGTACTAACTTTTATTGAAATTTTGAGAAAATCCAATAAAACTTTTTGGGTTCCGCACCGGAATGAAGTTAATAAGCTAAATTTGTATAAATCTATTTTTGTGGAATTCTGGATCGAAAGTCTCACTCAATTCATATCATATATAAAAGCTATAAAATATTTTAGATCAAAATTAAAAAAATTTTTTTTTTATATTTGAAAGATGGTCAATAATGAACTTTAGCCGAAACCCTTAGTTGCTAGTAGTGCTATTATATTTTATGTTAATTATTAGTTTTTAACTATTATTATCATTGTAAATAAAAAAAAAATAAATCAATGATGAACTTAATATGAAGATTTAATTTTTAGAGCATACAAAGCGATATTTACATAAGTGCCTAATTAAGTCAAAATTTAAATTAGATTAGAACTAGATTACACAGCCACACAAAATAAACCGACTTTCGGATCCAGAGACTAGACCACGTTTTTCTAATTTTTTTGGAGTCGAAACTTCAGATTTGTGACATAAACTCAAATAGTCACATAAAACGAGTGATTTTTGAGCTTATCTGAGAATACTGGGGTTTTTTGAACCTCAGATACGGATTCAGCAAGCAGTCTTTAAAAAATATTTGGTAGAACAGAATGTTCATTCCTTAATATAAACTTCGATATATCGATACAACGATGTTTTCCAGTTAAAAGCATCGAAAATAATCGATGTTTTTCCAGCACTGGTAGACAGAATAAAAAAAAGGGTTGGCTGAAATAAATATATCGCTGGGCAGTTCGGGTTTCAAAGCCACCAGTTTTTGATATTCTGGCACGATTTTGGAAATATCTATAAGGATTATTTTCAGGTCGGGGTTCCTGTCACAATGCGCTGTCCAGTTTTTTAATATTCTAGCACGATTAAGAACATATCGATAAGGATTATTTTAAGTTCAGGGTTCCTGACATAATGCGCTGTCTGACAATATTCCGAACTTTTACCCATATTTTTATGATTTTTATTAGTTTTTGAGGGGGGAATTAAACTAAGAACCAAAGCCTAGTCGGATTGTGAATTTAGCTTCACCGTACCAAATTACTTCGGAATACTTTGGAAAATACGAACTATATATACTGCTATATTGAAGAAACCACGCTCTGGGAGGGATCAGATCAATCATGGACTCGCGAACTAAGTAAAGTCAAATCTACTAAAGTTCAATCTATGTGTTTTGTATCAATTAGGTAATTGGGTAACGTTTATTTTGAGGGCAAGGTTAGGTACGGCCCGATTAAATAGAACTAAGCTTACACTAAGACCAAGGATCCGCGCATAATGTTACAAATTATTTCCAAGGTTTGGTTAAACCAGATTAGGGTGTCTGAAAAGGTGTCCCAATTATTAGGAGTTTTTGAGCTGACACTGAAACCAAGACCCAAGGCCTAGGCCGAATGTGGTTTTACCACATGGTATGTCACTCCCCCACAGCGTTTTAAAGACTAATGAAGAAATTTTAAGATATTTAACCAATTCACATATTTGGGGGCTGTTCAGACCCGCTAGACGATCCCATCGGAACCGTCACTGAGCACGGCACTTGGTAAGCCGGCAAGTGGCAACTTCTTTGCAAAAAAAAGAGGGACATGTATTTTCATATAGTACTTACTACTATGCCGCATAGTGGCAAATTGTAAATTATTTAGCGCCCCAGCTCCTGGCTCTGTTGGCATGCTTTGCGTCTCCTGGTATATCCTGGCCTTCAGTGTTGGGTTCAGTGGGTTTTTGGGATGGACGCGTTCTACCGGATGAAGCGCGTTGCGCCTGAATAATTGAATAAACTTTTTGCGTAATAAATGCTTTTTGCCAATGTGACAAGTTGCATGCCGGGTGAAAATTTTTGCACTTTGCAGTTTCATATTTATTGCATTAGCTGCCACCGAGTGACTCTAGATATGTATCTGTATCTCTGAAAGTATCTGTATCTCTTTTTGCCTCCTTAATAGAGTTACTTGTTAATTTTTTTTTTGCTGTTATTGTTTTTGCTCCCTTAATATGCTCATCGCAGCTCATTTTGTGATTAAAGCGTTTTGTCAAGCACTTGAAATGAATTTTTTAACAATTTACTTGGGAAGCATATAAAAATTTGGCGCACATGTTCAGCGGCATTAAATTTCTATTAGTGTGCCAAGCTTCAGCAATTAGGCAAACCTTCAAGGACAAGGACGAAGAGCAGGGCCAGGATACAGCAATAGATAGGGGAAGCATTTGGCCCAAATTGTTCATCAACAACAGAGGCGAGGGGCTTTGTGAAGTGCTGCGGTGCGTATGTTTGTGCAATATTGCTCAAGTATTTTTCACTTGCCGTGGTAGGTATATGTATTCTCTTTGCGGAAAAGTTTTTTTCCTGTCGTCGCAAAGGCGATGGGAAACGCGCACAACAAATTAAGTAAGTGCTGTATTAAAGAGATCTAGGCGAAATGTGCAGGAAATATCATTCACAGATGGAACGCTTTAGATTTTGATGGTAATTTTTAAAAGCAAGAAAGAAGAATTTTAAATGCTGACTATTTATTATTCACAGTGTTTCAAAGTTTTTGAATATGATGAAAATAAGCGTTAAATCCTTATAATGCGAAGCTAGCACCTTAACAACAACAAATATAATATTAGAAAAGCCAAAACACCTTAAAAGCCTTTTGGGGAGTAATCTCATTGCGAGCTAATTGCGATGACTCCTGAGTCTTTCACTGCATCTGCTAGTATGCCTCCCGATGCGAGTTGCGCACGTACCAGGGGCAATTAGTTATTTGATTTAAGATTCAATTCTGCCCTACCGGGTTGGTCGTCTTCCCTGGGTTGACCTTTAAAGTCCCAACTACTGCACCCTTTAGCCAGTGTGTCGAGATACCTTTGGAGGCCATCAGCCGCCTCAAGTCGACAACTCGAGCCTTCAATGAAGCCTTCATGTGATCATCGTCAGGGATGGGTAGATCGGCAGTGTAAAGCGAGTAGATCAGCGGAGCAAGACTGCAGTCTTGCGGGACTTCAGCTTTCATTCGGCCAAGCGCAGAATAGATAGCACATTATACAGTCGAAATTATCTATAAGGAACTTCTCAACAACGAATTTCTTCATATTTGATCATGCACCGTAAAATGAAAAACGAAAACCAATAAATTTTGTTCGTTTTCGTTTTCGCGTTTTCCAATTCCACATTTTTTGCTATCGATATCTTCTGATATTTCCCTTATCCTCTGTTAGCACAGCTTTTAACCTTTTGATTACTTCATATCGTTTAAATTTTCGTTTGAATAAAATATTAAATACAAGGGAAATTTTTTTTATGCAAAAGGAGTCTTGGGATATCCCATTTGGGATATTTTTTTTTATATGAAGTTTTGCGATTCCGCGCTTAATATTTCGTGTTGCTTATAGGTCTAAAGCAAGAACTGATTATTATTTTATGCAAGACATGAACCATTTCTATGTAGTTGAGCGTTTGCCAAAAATGCGTATTAAATGGTGTATGCTACTCTTTGGGTTGAGTCAGAAAAAAAAAATTATATAAATAAATATCTAACTTAAAATTGTTATAAATAGAATCTAGGAATATTTTAAAATATTATTTCAGTCTAAATTGCACTTTTGCGTGCAACAAATCGTTCAGATTCAAACCACATACAAAATTCGTTTTTGTGAAATTAGGGGCACCAAATATTCAAAGAATTCTTACATATTAATTTTCGGCATAAAAAAAATATTTGAAACTTAAAACAAACAAAAAGCTACAGATGTTAAAAACCTAAATCTGTTTTAGATTCACTTGAGAATGATGAGAAAAAAATATATAAGAGGCGGCCAAAAGTTAAATGCAAAGTTCTGAATGTGAAAATGAGCTCAAGTGAAAGTTTCTTTTTTTTGGCTTCTTTTTTATACGCTTTTCCTGCGCTTCATATTATTTTTATTATTATCTGCCTTAATTGTTTTTCTTTCGACTTATTTACTTTGTTTTTGGGAAAACGGCAAACACATCTGTAAAAGAGAAGTAGTGCCTAAAACGAAATTTCAGCAAGTGAAAATCTATTATTAGCTGTTTTTTTTTTTGTTCAAGGTTTCGTTACTTTTTTTTTTTTAGAAAAACATTAGTAGCTTTTGCTCCCACTCCGCCCCGCTGACGTTTCAAAGCGGTAACCGCAGGCCATCGTTTATTTCCGCACGGAAATTGCCCTGTGACAAAGCGCTTTTATGCACTTGCCACAAATGTAAATATGTATGTGTGTTTGTGTGTGTGTGTTTGTGGCAGCCTGGAAGCGTATAAAAACCAAACATTTTAGCGTATTTCCCTAGCCAATCCATGGGTTTTGGGGGCGGAGTGGCACCTGTTGGCCAGGGCTAAGCAAGACATCAGGTGTTTGGATGATTTGACAAAAAGTGTTTTGTATTTTGTCGAAATGCGGCTACAAGATTAGTGAGGATTTTATGGACTTAAGCGACGCTAGCTAAAACTGCGTGCGAAACGCACGTGCCGCTAGCCATAGAGCGCGACCTGCCCCCCATTACAAATAACAATCCTCCCACGCCCACGACCAAGCACCGCCCAACACCACCCACTTTAGCTGTCTGAACTTTTGTCGTTTCATGGCAAAAAGTTTTTCCTGTTTCTGGCCAGAATCCAGTTTGTCTGTTTTAATTTGTTTACTTTTATTATTGAGCTGCTTTGGTACTGTTCTGTTAGCCATTTGACTGGCATATGGCTGTTTGATTGGCTCTAAGCCGTTGCCTGGCCAGGTGTTCCTGCTCCTATTCCGATTCCGATTCCTGCTGCTGTGTCAGCACATTTCAACTGTCAATTGGTTTTTGCTACAGGCACAGTATCTGTTGGTCGACTTCACTTTTGTTCTTAATTGAAATTCAAAGAAGACGCAGATCAAGATGTCAGCGTTTTAGAACTTGGCAGATTAACGCCTTGTCGTAGCTCAAACGTTGCCCCTGGCGAATGGAGGCAGGAGTAGCTATCAAGGCTATCAATTTGCAAAGAATTGTTACAAAATGTTCCAAACATAATTATAAAATAAATACAAAACTGAAACTGCAAACTACAAGTCAGGGACGTAGTTTGATATTTTCGAGAGGGGTGACAAAAATGTTGATAAAATTATGGAAATCATCGAGTCGAATGTGAGCACTTTTATTCCATTAAACAGGAACTAAAGATAAACCATAAATCCGTTTTGAACCATTTGCATAAGGCTGGTCTCAAGAAGAAGCTTGATGTGTGGGTGGGTGGCACGCGAATTATCGCAAAAAAAAAACTTTTGGACTACATTTTTTGCTGAAACGTAATGGAACAGACCCATTTTTGAAGCGGATGGTGACTGGCAATGAGAAATGGGTCACATACGAGTGCAACAGCTGAAAAAGATCGTGGTACAATCGCAAGGGGTCACCTTAAACAAACGACAAGCCCGGATTAACGGCCAAGAAGGTTTTCCTGTGTGTTTGGGGGGATTGGAAGGTATCTTTTCTAAACTGCTCCCATAGGGCCAAACCCTTAATTCGAACATACACGTATATTGTCAACAAATAACCAGATTGAAGCAAGTGATCGACCAGGAGCGGCCAGAACTGGCCAATAGGAAGGGTGTTGTGTTCCATCAAGACAACACCAGATCGCATACATCTTTAATGACGCGTCAGAAGCTCCAAGAGCTTGGATGGGATGTTCCATCGCACCCACCGTATAGTCCAGACCTGGTGCCAAGTGACTATCACCTATTTGAATGTTTGATAAATTTTCGTAATGGTAAAGAATTGGCCTCAAGAGAGGCTAGTTAAAATGAGTTGGTCAGGTTTTTTACCGACAGGTCATCCCTACTTCTTCGATAGGGGAATATGAAATTACCTTCTAAATGGACAAAAGTTATCGAACAAAAAGGGGCATATTTGACCTAAATCGGATATTTCTAACTGTGCTAATTTCATCATCGAAGTAAAGCAAAAAAACGCAGGTAACTTTTTATTTAACCTAATATTAATTAGTTTTTTTCTCAGCACAGTGTACTTCTGGCTCAATGCATTAAGTGTAATATTTAAATTTCAAGAGCGTCACAATTGGGATACCAATAATAATTAAGATTACTTGTCAAAGTTTATTTTTTTGATGAATTGTAACTTTAGATAAAACTTTCTAAGAAAACCGTTTTTTTTTAATCAGCTTATAATTCGCGAATGGCTAAAGCGGTAGGTGTCATTAATGGAAGTTTTTACAAGTGAAAAATAATCGGATTGTTCATAACATTTTTTTTTATTTATTGAAAGCTGTTTGGATTTTTGTTTAGATTTGTTTCTACTACGAGTCATGTAGTTAAATTTGTTCAAGTTTTGTATATCGGTGTTCTTATCAACAGATTAATACCCGCGAATCCTTAAAAGTAGGTGAAAATCATGAGGAGCTTAATATATAAAAAAAACTTACGGGGATCCTGACCACCTAATTCTTATAGTATATGTTTTTATTTTATATTTAAGCCGAAAGCCCTAGAAGCTATGGCGCTCCTCCTCTCTGTAGCATAATTTTTTTTTTTTTTTTAGTGAAAAACTCTAAAAAAAATTTTCTCAAGCATTAATAGAATTTCGATGTGGATGTGTTGATGAGAGCCACATGAATATTCTTACCGAAATTGGTGATTTTACGTAATTTTTAGAGTTGATCAAATATTGATGCAGCTATACTATATACTATTATGTAAAAAAAAACATGATTTTAAAGTCTTTCCACTTATATCAAAGTACTGTCTTCCTTTTCAAATCTTTAACAACAGAAAGATGATTTGTTGACGACAACATGTGCCATTTCATGACCAATAATAGTTAGGAAAAAAATGATTATCTTCCTATCTAATTATCGATACATGTTTATTTTATTACGATATTTGGGTTGCTAGAAAAGGACTAGACCAAACTTTGTTACAAAATTTCTTTGTTCTATTGGGATATTTTTTTGGTCGTTTTAATCACTGAGGTAAAAAGTCTGGCAGGCGTGGAATAGTGGGGAGCGTTAGCTGGTGTGTTCGATAAAAAGTATCGGTTCCGCTATGGACAGCTCTCCCAGATACTGCGTGCATTTTCTAAGAAGTGCAGGTTAGACACATATAAGATGTTGGATGCTTGATTGCTCCTCCTACTGCACTTCTGTAACCATATCTTGATACTTTTGATTTTTTGATGAGCTTCTTCTCCACATGTTAGCTGTAGCAACTCCAACTGCAAATTTATTTATTTTCAAATTGTAAATAATTTAGAAACTCTTATGAAAATTAGGCCATTGCAGTAATTGATTCCTAGAACTACGCCACTGCTGAAAGCATAGTGAGAGTGACAGCCGAAACAGAGTTGCCTCCCCTCGCTCACTTAACTTTTAATGTGCATTGCAAGTTTTAACAACCAAACTCAAAGAGCTGCTGCTCGACCAGCTCTCTTTCTTGCTCTTCTGCATATTTCTTGGCTTTCTTTTTTTTTTTTTTTTTTTGGTACTCATCGACACCCACAACGACAACGACAACGACAGCGACATTTTCATTGAGAAAAGCGGCAACACTCTTTCGGCACAGCTTGGCAACTTTGGCTGCTGCTGCTGTTGTTGTCATCAAAAAAATGGAGAAACTGAAACTAAAGACAGGCCAGCCATAGCCATAACTCTTTGTCCCGTTCAGCAGTTATTGAACATTTTCAATTACTTTCAGTTGAAAGCATAAATTTTTAATAATTTGAAACATGATAAAGGGAAATTAAAGGCGAAACTTGTCAAAAAAAGGCAAAGGAGCAGCGTCCATTGAGCCAACAACCAACGTACAGTGCACAAAGTAGCAAAGTCCTGCCCCATTTCCTGCTACATCTCTTGGTTGCTAAGAGCTAGGATATGCCATGGGTGCCTTGTCTTGCCTTGCCTTGCTTGTCGTGCACGATGTTTTATCAAACTATTATAATTACGTTGGAAAGACAAAAATTTTAATAAATGATAACTTTTTTTGTCGTCAGCTCGTCACAACTTATTAAAAGTATAACGCACAATGTGAACGAGCCGGTTTGTTGTTTCCAACTTGGAGTTTGGGCTTCGGGGTTTTGTTCTATTCGGGCGTTGCTTTATTAACGAAATTTTGCCAAGTATATTTTGTTATCAAAGTTCATTACGCGTTGCGATAGCAAGTTGTTTGGGTAGTTCGTGCCACGGCTGTAACCGGTTAGGAATACGTAAATAGATTTTTATGGAAATGGCTTCTGCAAATAATTTTAATGCACTCCATCTGTTGGGCGCAAATAAAATGAAGGATGGCTTATTATTGTGCAGCACACACAGAGAGTTGATACAAAAGTTGTGACAAAGGAACGGGCAGGAATACTCATTATAAGAAGTCGTCTTCGTTGAATAATTCTATTAAGTTAACGCTTTTATAGAAAAGAAAGAATATTTATCTTTTATCAAGAAGGCTATTAATTTGTTTTTGGAGGAATAAATGATCAGAAAAATTGAATAAGGTCTATTATACAAAGAAAGGTTATTCATTTTTTGGAGAAATGAAACATCGGATCGGTGGAATATCGTAAGTAAACTTCAAACGAAATTTTGCACATGTTATCACATGAGATATTTTTGACAATGAAAGGTAATTGATTTTTTTTTGAGAAATAAGACATCGGATTAATTGGGGATATCATAAAAAAAGTTTCTGTTATCAAATAAGTTCTCTTTCACAAAGAAAGTGATTAATTATTTTCGAGAAATTTATTTTTTTTTTTTTTTTGTTAAAAAATGTGTATATTTTATTAAACAATAATATAAAATTTGTGTACTACTACCTAAAAATGACAGCTTAAACAAATTATAAGTTATATAAAAAACAAAGATAATTAATGACTAAAAAGTACATTAATATATACACAACAAAACTTAACATTACAATATTCTTTAATTACTAAAGATTAAACATTATTATTATTGAAGATTTTATATAAATTTACTAAAGGATTGTCCTTGGGAGATCCTGTGGGTGGCACCGTTTTAATCTTCTCATTCGTGCTCTGGAAGACGGTCTTTTAAATAAGGATGTGATCCAAGACGCTCTAAATTCTTTTCGGCCTGCAATTGGATAACGTCCCCAATTTTAGCCACACTCAAATCTTTTTCTATATCCCTAGTACGCATGTACCAGGGAGCGCCACACAAATTTCTTAATATTTTGCTCTGGACAACTCTGATTTTATTTAAGTTCGATTTCGCTGCAATTCCGTAAATTTGATGCGCGTACTTCCATATTGGGCTTAAAATACCACCATTGTAATGTGCCTCGAGAAGGTTAGCCTCCTGTCCAGAATAACGCCGAGATATTTGTGCGCAGTTTCATAACGCAATGCAGAGCCGAGCATTGATATACGAGACGAATTTCGCCCGTTCGTAAAGGTGACATTGGCGCACTTGCTGGTGTTGATGCCGATCTTCCACATTAGCGCCCACTTCTCGAAGCTGTCTACATATTCTTGCAGGGCTTCTGTGGCCACACCAAGACAGGAGCATCTGGTCAGCACAGCTGTATCGTCAGCATAGGTTGCAATGAGGACATCGCTCTCCTCTACGGCAGATACCGACTCTGATGTTGGCATATCGGCAGTGTAAAATGAATAAAGTGTGGGACCAAGTACACTACCTTGCGGGACACCAGCACAAATACTTCTGTTGGTTGATTTTGCGCCGTCAACTGCTACAAAAAAAAGTCCTATTACTTAGAAAGCTACTTGTTATTTGAAAAAGTTGTGGAGTAAATATACGCTTCAATTTATACAAAAGGCCACAATGCCACACTCGATTGAAAGATTGCTGTATATCCATAAACACTGCGACAGAGTACTCTTGCTCTGTGCTCCATGGCCTCCAAGGCGAAGTTAACAACTCGATGAAGTTGTTCTGGCGTGCCGTGACTATTTCGAAAACCGAACTGCCATTAAGGTATTGCTTCAGTCACGCTCGTCAACTGTAGAATTCTGGCACGAATGACCCTCTCCAACATTTTTCCTAGCGATGGTAGCAGACTAATTGGACGATATGCATCCACATTTGTGGGCTGCTTTTCCGGTTTCGGGATCATGGTGATCAAAGCAGTTTTCCAAGCTCGTGGGAAGTATCCCAGTCTTAGAGCAGTGTTAAAAAGTAGGACTCTGAATAGCAGCGCCTTGGTAAGAAGTAGCTTTAGAGTTCGATTATCTAGAAGGTCCTCTCCCGGTGATTTTTTTGGGTTTTAGTTTCCTGACTTGTAGCACCACTTCTTGTAATGTGACTGGACTAGACGGCAGAGACATTTGGAAAGGTTCTTGTAAAGCTGTACTGATCACTCCACGAGTTTCTTCAGAGGTAAGATTGAGTGGCTTAAATCTGTCTTCCAGATTGTCTGGAAAAACGTCAGCTTGGCCCTGGCTTGAAAGGCACCAACCTCCTGCTGGATCTCGGATTGGGCTCTTCGGAATTACCTGCCTTTTGTATTTGTTTGTGAGCTTCCACAGAGAGTAATTCGTAGATTCATCAGGGCTTACGTTGGCCTATTCAGCATATTCCCATGTTCAGGCCTGAACAACTACTGTCCTATAGTTATGAAACGCTTAAAATTGCAGCAAAAGTGGCATATCCATGCATAGCCTATTGCGAAGCACCGTGTGAAGCTACAGTGCAATAACCTTACGGTAAATTAAAAGCTCCAATATTAGGTAGTCGTTTTTGTATAAGGAAGCTTTGCTGGATCGTACTTATAAACCGTTATATTTGCACTTGAAAGTTAAATTTGCGACTGTCCTATAGTTATGAAAACCATTGTAGGTAAGCGCTATGATCTGCTGATAGACCATTCGTTTGCAGCGAGTGAAGAGCTTGCTTCGTTTCTTTAGCTTAAAGGCCTATACGCAGCACGTTTTTTTTTTTATACGAAGTTTTGTCATTCCATGCGAAATATTTCGTGCTGCGTAAGACCCCTTAAAAAAACTTGTACAAAATTTTGTAATTATTGGCTACTGACGGTTAATGAAAGAGTGTAGGTAGTATGCGGCGAGTTTTGACTTGCTGTATAGAAATGTTTCTGGATAAAATAAAAATCACTGTTGCGGGGGACAGAGGTTGGCATCCTTAGAAAGAACAAAAAACTGTAGCTTCTTCGCAAAAAGATTTATAGTTATATTTAAGTGTGGAACTTCCCCAGGTTTCGGAACAATATTTGGTTAAATTCGGTTTAAGTTTTAAAACTTTTGTACTTTTATTTGCCTAGTCCAAACTCGTATGTGTGTTGACGCACAGTTTCTGAAAAAGATGTGAAAAATTATTGAATTTAACTTGTATGATACTTACGGAACCACCAAGATTCTGTCGGCTTGGCATAGGCGTAACTGTGGCAGCATAGAGCCATCACCAGCACAGTTGCATAGTTTGATGTAGATATTAAGTGAATTGGCAAAATCATTATGTCGCTAAATTAGTGTGAAAATAGAAAAGCCCAAATACTTATAGATATTTAGTTATAAGAACCTTGTAATCTTGAGTTGCCTGCGATTATATGGTAGAAAAACGATACTTTTCAAAATATCTATATAAAATGCTTTATTGGGCAATTAGTTTCGGATACGTCGAAGTCAATTATCACGTTTTAAAATTTTTTCTGTTCTAGCATTAAACTTGCTCTTATAAGAATGCGAGGAGAATTCAATTTTAGACCCCTTGCATATAACCTTCATTAATTAACAAGCACGAGCCGACGCACGATACCGTATTCTATTTTTAATAATTAATGAATACTAAGGTGCGCGAAATAAGTAAGTGGTACACCTTATTTTGTTTTGTAGCCAAGTAGAAATAAATTATTTATGTTCAAATTAATTTTTTATTTAAACTTCTTAACAAAACAAATAACATAAAAAAAAAAAATTTGAAAATCCTTTCATAGGAATTTATAAAAATTAAATAAAAATCCTTCAGAGCGAAATAAGTAAGTGGTACACTTCAATGTTTTATGCTTTTACTTAAAATAACTTAACATAAATTGAAAATTGTGTCACAAAAACTGTTAAATATGGCCTCCTTTGTTATTAAGGACTTTTAAAATCCGGTTTGGCATTGAGTTTATTAAATTTTGAAGCAGGGATTTGTCTATCTTGGCCCATTCAGTCATTATAGAGTCTTTTAAATCCTTCAGGGTATTAAATTGCCTCCCATTTCTGTACACCCCTTGGGAAAGTATGCCCGAAAGGTTTTCAATCGGATTAAGATCCGGACTTTTTGCTGGCCACGTCAATATTGGTATGTTTCGAGTGTTAAAAACTTCTTTGGTCTCACGGGAAACATGGATTGGTGCGTTATCCTGTTGAAAAACCCAGGAGTCACCAAAATTTTGCTCACCAAATTCTATAAGAACATCGTCTAGTAGATTAATATAGTCCTTAGAGTTAATTTTACTGGTCACAAAGCATATTGGACTCTTTTCAACAAAGCCAAAAGCAGCCCATACCATCAGTGACCCTCCTGGAAAATTCTGAGATACATTTACTTGTTTTTCTGTTCTTATGTCACGATAATAATACAAGTAACTATCAGGACCATCAAGATTAAATTTTTTTTCATCACTAAAAATGATATTTTGCCACTCTATGTCCCAAAATTTGTGCATCTCAGCAAAATGCAAACGTGCTGCCTTATGGCGTGGAAGAAGCTGACATTTGCGAAGTTTTTTTTCATATGAGACGAATTCATTGGCCTTCAAAATTTGTTGCACACGTCTTTTTGAAATAGGAAGATCCAATTCTGAACAAATTTGGGATGAACTTTTATTGTCCTTGATCGCTAGATTTTTTATTCTCCTTTTATCACGATTGTCTACTAGGGGCGGACGACCAGAACGACCATTCCGTACATGATTTTCGGGATCATTTAGAAACTTTTGTATAGTAGTCTTGCTCCTTTGTATTTTACGAGCAATTTTACGTACGGACATACCCATTTCATTATACACGGATATTGTTATCCTCTCCTCATCGGTAAGAAAGTGGTTTAGAGACATTTTTATAATATAACGCTTTAAGAAACAATTTTTTTTTTTTTAAATTTCTTCAAAACTTATTTGTTATTCATAAATTAACGAAAAAAACTGCTAACTACGCCATTTAAATTATGCGTATCACTGCAACACCACTTACTTATTTCGCTCTACAAGCCAATGTGTTGAAGCTTTTAACAAAAGTAACGGGACATAAAAGCTTACAGAGCATTAAGTTTTTGATCAATGTTAGGCTAAAGAAAGCTTTGAAAAATAAGTGAAAGCTGGACATCATAGGATGTATAGAAAAGCTTTAACAGGCCCTAAAGAAAGTGTACCACTTACTTATTTCGCGCACCTTATTTTTGATATTTAATACTAAATTATGAAGGAACTCTTAAGTAATTTAGTGTTGCTTAGCTTTGAGCACGCATTGAGTGGGTGGGAGTTCTGATTTTGGAAAAGGGGATTCTGGCAAATGTGTTTTAGCCAGGTGCTGCTAAGGTTTGTGTCTAAATAGTGAGAATTGCGAACCGAGTCTGATTCTATACCAGTTCGAAATCTGCTGGAGTACATTTTTGTGATAAGAGTCAGTCATGTCAGCCAATTACGGCAGAATAGCTAGGGATTCGAAATAATTTTTTAGGTAAATTTCAGAAATTAGTTGAGAACTAAAGAACTAATTACTTATTGGACATTACCGTTAGAAATGCATAACTCATCAACAATCAGAAGAGTATAGGAGCGCCTTCACTTTGGCCACATTTTCAAATATCGTTGCTCGACATTTTTCTTGGATCGTGACACACTTCTTAACAGAGTTTCACGGAAATCGACGTGCATACTCGACGGGCTTGCCAAATAGGAGCGATCAGAGAATTATCAGCCGTGCTCCGGAAAACGAAAAAACCAAACCGAACAATTTTATTCGGATTCGGTTTTGCAACTTCCCTTTTTATTTTCGATAAATTCGTATATTTTCCTTAACATTCCTATAAATCCTAATGTTGTGCTTGTTTTGGCCAGTTTGTTGAGTTGGTGGACTACGGAGTGGATGCCAATTTTATCAAAGGCTGTCGCGCTTAGTAATTATTTTGCTTAGAGTTTATCTTTGCAGGGAATAAATATTAATTGTTAAAAAACTTTTGACAAATTACAAAAAAAAAAAAAATGCTTTCTTCTATTAAAAAAATTATAGTTTAAAAAAACTAAAAAAACACGCTATAAAAGTAAACCGAACTAAAAACTAAGAAATAATTTTGATGTATCAAGAGTTTGTATTACAGCAATAGAAAATTCCGACAATCAATTACGACTAATTAATTTGGAATAAGATTAAATTAGAAATTAAAATATTAAAAAAATAATTCAATTATAGTTAAAAAGCGTGGGGTACTTAATATTAAATGTTACAATTATTTCAGTAGTAGTAATTTATAAAATTAAAGAATTTATGAAAATATAGTGAATTGAACTCCACGCTTTGTTTACTATAATTGAATTATTTTTTTAATATTTTAATTTCTAATTTAATCTTATTCCAAATTAATTAGTCGTAATTGATTGTCGGAATTTTCTATTGCTGCAATACAAACTCTTGATACATCAAAATTATTTTCTAGTTTTTAGTTCGGTTTACTATTATAGCGTGTTTTTTAAACTATAATTTTTTATTTTAAGACTAAAAACAAACATGGACTTTTGTCAACAAGCCTACTAATTATTTTGAAAAACTGTTGCATACTTGTAGAGTACATTTTATTTTTTAAATCCTGATGATCCTAGTCAGGACATTAGAACAAAGTTATTAAATAATTGTATTGTCATCAGTCCCTGACCCCTGTGCAAATTTTCAAGATGATTAGACTTCTTGAAATCGGTGAAAATTTAGCATACATACATACATACATACATACAGGTGAAGCTAATAAAAGCATGTTAAAAACTGTTCATTTTATTGACAACAATAAAAAATTAGTGTAATATGAAACCAGGAAAAGAGCGTGGCTTGGTAGTTCCGTCGCCATAAGCAAAGTTAAGGCAGCAGATGGCCATCAGTGCAACAATTGTTTGAATTGGATTCATAACTTTTTGAACTTGGGATAGATGGAATCTGAAAGAAACAAACACAAAACAACTTTATATTGTAATATTTCCGTCAAACTATATTTTTAATAATTCGAATAAATCGATAAAATAAATATCTTTTCAATAAATTACTTAAAAAATAATCATACCTTTATCTTTTCGCTTAATCACTACTGTTTAAAAACAAGTCATTTCGATTTTTCTTATATACTGCACAATTTTAAATTGAGTGTATCTAATTGAATAAAGTATCTAATCGGCTTAAAGATTTGTATTACTCTATTAAGCCATAAGAAAAATAATTTCATGCTTCGCGTATATTGCATTTTACAGCAGTTGCAAAAACGTGTCGAACATTCTTAAATCTTAAATAAACCCATTTAGACATTTATTTTTTTAATTTTTCAAATCTTTTAGAAAAGTTAAAAAAACTACAAACATGAAGGCACTCTGAAGCTGGCGTAAAATGTTTCTACCTTTTTGCTTATTTTGAACTTCAACCCTAGAAATATTAAAGTAGCATAAGAAAAATGAATCTTACATAAAATTAAGTATCAACAAATTTTTTAATCTTTTAAAAGTGTTATTTTTTTATACATACGAATGTAATGATCGGTGCAAGTAACTTTTTGGTATAAATATGATGAATGCATTGGAAAACCCTTCGTAAATTTAAAAAATCTAATATATATATGTAATATATAACGCCATTATTGCCTACTTGTTTGCGAAATCGTTGGACAAAAAAAACATGACAAGAGCAGGCAAAACTCAAGAAAAAACGAAGTGAGTGGGTAAACGCATAACACAGGCTAACATGGTTTAGTTGTTGGAAAGCTAAGGGTCATTTCCGAAGTAATTTGCTGCGTAGAATCCGAATACGGGTTCAGAATTGGCCCATCACGTCAGGATTTTGAGATTTTTGAGGTTATGTACCCGTAAAACGGTGTTTTTTTCTTCTTTTGAGGTTATGTACAGGGTGCAAAAAATGGTTTTTGTGGTCTGTCACTCCAGTTACATCATTTAGTACCACTCTTACCCTCTAATTTAAAAGTTCAAGCGATCATTTACGATTTTTTTTTCGCAAAGTTATGGCTATTCAAAGTTACGAAGTATATCCCACGACGTCTTACGGGTACATAACCTCAAATATCTCAAAATTCTTCGGATTCTACGCAGCAAATTACTTCGGAAATGACCCTTAGCTTTCCAACAACTGACACGACCCCGGTATTTGTAGGCCTGTGTAATTAATACGTACGTATTTTAAAATGAATTAAAATTTCAATTCAAGTATTCACATTCGGCGGAAAATTTCCAGTTCTAAGCCATGGTACATGGTAATCCGGCAGCATACTCGGAAAATTTTCACATTGTTTTTTAATGCTCTGCCTATTTCCTCCCAAGCCATTTTATTTAAATTTGCGTGGAAATAAAACTTATGCGTGGCGCTCCAAATAATTGGGTGGTCCTCCAATTTATTTATAAGGGCAATCTTTTGCTCTTTAGTAAAATTTGTACATCTATTTTGCCTATACCGCATTGTTTTTGCTATCAAAATAAGTTGCTGTTTTGATTGTTTTTTTTTCTAAAAAATGGGCAGCACTGCTGCTGCGTTCCAAAGAGACAAATTCTAAGAATTTTGAGTGTTTTTTTATGTGACGCTTTGTTTTCTTTCAGGTGTTTTTTCGTTGCTGCATACTGGTCTTAACACTCTTTTTATGTTCCCTAATTTCCGAGCGTCCCTACTTTACGGCGGATTAACATTTTTTTTTTTTTATTTTACTTAAATTTTTGAATATAATTTTTAAAACCTATGCTCAAAAAAAATTTTAATTTTTAACTGACAAAAAAACAATATTGCATGCTATAATTTTCATACGTCTCTTTATAAATTTTCAATATACCCTAATTGATTGCTTCATATGTAAAATCTTTTTTAAATGTTCATTTTATTTAAGATATTCTTTTGTCCATGGCTCTTTGGGGGGAAGGTACATAGAAGCTATTTTAACTTGACCACTAGATGTCGCCACAGTCACAGCAGCAGCTTGAATCTGCATTAGCTGCATGGGTTCGTTCGGCGTAGGAATAATGTTCGACCTTATTAGAATTGCAGCACCACCTTTTGAGGTATTGCTGGGGTGATTAGCAAAATGTACATCAAAACCAGGAATATAAATCTTCTGTCTAGGCCTTAAATATTTGGAGTATGTTTAAGGTTGACGTAAAACATGTTTTGCCTCGTTTTGGCATTGTTTACCTGTTCACCATCTTCCTCGTTAATTGAAATATTACGCCAATCTCTCTTTCGCGGGCAGTAAATATTCAACACATCGAAACCTCTTTCTGAAAAGCTGCGTTCAATTAGCTCTTTCGGTACATTAGGATGTATATCTTTTAAAATTATTTTAAAGGGTTTGCTTTCCCTCAGCTGGTGGGACCAAAACTCACAATTTCGCTCAGAAAGGAGTTTTGTCACAGCCCTAAACGCTTCAACATTGCTCGCGTAAATACGGGTAACTCCAAATTTCGAGGTACGAATGTCGCATTCATTATCTCGAGTGACTGCATTAAGCGCTTCTTCCAGTTGATCCAAATTATCGATACGAGGAACACAGATTGCCGGAGGCTTAGGGCAAGCTGCCTTTTCGGGTTGCATGGCATTGGGATGAGGAACCTCTGAAGTGTCAATGGAATCTTCATATTCGCCCATTTCCATAACCGCTTCAGTTTCCTCAGCTAATGCTGCAAAACGATTATTCTGAAGTGTCGCTGCAGCATTGCTGACATTAGGGCGCCTATGAATAATATTTACTGGAGTCGGCTTAGCTTTAGCTATAGTTTTTGTCGCCTTCACTTCCCTTTTCTGCTTTCTGCGAACAGAAACCAGAGCCAATTGGAAGGAGCACTCCTTTACTGAAGCCTCATTAATAGGCTTGACCTTTGATACAGAGGCTGCAAACGAGCATATACTAGCCGTTGTTGCGCTTGAAGTTGTGTAAGTTAATAAAGAACTTACAGTAGACGACGTGCAAGCTGTCGTCGTAGTTGTCGCCTGTGCACTGACTGAAGACAGCTGAAAATCCCTTAAGAGTTGAGTACGAAGCTCCGAAGAACATTGACCAGCTATCAGTTTCATCTTCTCTAAGTCAGCCAGCTTTTTACTCTTCTGGGAATAGGGCAATGGATTCAAATCCATTTTTGAGCAATCAGCAAATCAAATTGAATGATACAAAGATAAGAACACGAGATTCTCTTTCCCCTCGTTGCGACTGCGCGCAGTCCGAGGGGTATAGTCTTGCCCTATAGTGAGAGCACGCAATAACCGTTTAGTTCGATTTTGAAATACAGTGTGTACATACACGAAAAGAGAGTACACACATGCACAATGTGTACACACACGGTATTTATGTACACACGCGGACAGTGTGTACACACAACACTAGGAGAAAATAAAAAGTGCCAGCGGAGTCTTAATAAATTTGCACTGTCACTGCACAACTTTTAGTTTTGTTTTTTGTGTTTTAATTGTTAAAACTTATTGACCCACATAAATATTGGTGTTCGGGGATGAAATAGATTATGCCACTAATGTGGACGTGTCCATAAATTAAGATTTTTGTAAAATTTAACTTTTCACAACCGAAGAAAAATTTCTCATGTCCACACACGTGTTAGCGCTGCCAACTCCAACCGATGTTCGAGAAATTTAGCATTGAAATATGAATTATTTTTCTTAATGAAAGGGATAACGATTGTAAAAGGGCCCTCTCGAAAAAAAGTGAATTATTTATTTAATTTATTTATTTATATAAATATATAGCTAAAGCAGAAATTAATTCGAAATTATAAAAGGTTTGTAGCAAGAGCAACGTAGGCCTTCAGTCTAAACAAGAACTAAAATTAATGTGTTAAGCGAAGTATATAATTAGAATTTTAAAGATGGAAATACGGAACGAACGAAGTGAAATGATATAAAAATCGATTTGCAGAAATCATACATATGTATATAGATATAGATAGTTTGCTGGATTGCTCGATTCTTAATCGAAAAAAATATTCTACATAATTCTGTTTTTCGTTCCTACTTTGCATTTAACTTTTTTATAAACTTTTAAAATTACAGTAACATCATGACGGTGACATCAGCAAGCCGTGCGAAATATCCCAGACTTGATAGCAAGAAAGGCTTTCAAACCTAACTCCTGTCGCTTCTCTTCTATTACTAAATTCTTTTTTCTTTATTTTTCACATATGTTCTTCTTATTATTTAAGTTAAATTTGTGAAGAAAAAAATAAATTGAAATAAGAAAAAAAATATGCTTTGTTCTTTTGGTCGATTTTTTTAAATAGATTTTTTTTTTTTTGACACAGGTCGTTTAACTTAATTTTCAACGCTGAACTTTTTGGGCTAATAAAAATTTGGATTGCAATACGAGAAAGACAAATATTTCTCAATTTTCCCAAGAAATTCGTAATTTTTCTCGAAAAAAAAGCGAAAAAATGGCAAAATATGCAGGAAACGCTCTCTGGCGGCACTTATAAGTAAAAATAAACATTAAAAAAATTATTCCTTGACCCCTAAAGCCCCCCATACACACATAAGAAGATGACAAGTTTTGGTTTAAAAATCCAAATGTTGAATAGAAAAATTAATAAAACGTTACCTTGTAAAATGACTTAATTCAAAATTTACTAAAGCAAAATTGGGGCAAGAAGTTAGCTTTTCAGTCGACTCAAAAAATTATGAAAGTATCTCTTAACTGTATTCATTTTTATAGGGTGTTTTGTTAGGACAAATTTTCAATTCAAATTTGTTTTGCAATATTGATATCTTTCGTATAGATCTGAGCAGACATTAATTAATAAATTGGGTGTTTATTGGAAATTATTTTTTTGTTGTTTTTTAATAAAAAATATGGCGCCATTGAGATAGGAGAAGATATTAGATAATATTTTGGTATTTGCGAATTTTATAAATTTCGATCTGTTGCCCATATTTCATTCAATACTATCGAATAAGGTAGGATTATATAATATTATTATATATACGGCCGTGCTCCGGAAAACGAATGATTCGTGCTCCCAATTTCACCAAACCGAATTTTTCATGTGGCTTGAAACCAAATGTGTTGTTGCAAGAGGAATTAAAACGAATCGGCAAAACCGAATCCGAATAAAATTGTTCGGTTTGGATTTCTTCGTTTTTTGGAGTACTGCTGATATATACGAATTAGATACAAATACATCAAGGTATACTTAAAATGTCTTTTATATCAAAAATATTATCTTTAAATCAATGTGGTGACGTTTTCTTCTACATAGCATATGAAGGGACAGCCATTTGACAGAATTAATTTCCGATAATCATGACAATACTCAGAGCTGAAAGAGATTAAAAAAATAAGTATAGTTTTAAAAAGAGTAAGTAATCAAAACAATTTTATTCACCATTATTAAGAAAATGTTTTTGCTTCCAAGCTATCTTTCTTAGTTGGTAATAGTATTTTATTAATAAGAAATTATTCTTCGTAAAATTGTATCTATAAAATTAAATTCCTCATTACCAACCCCCAAGTATTAGATATGTTTGCTCGCTTTTATCGTAAAAAATAAGTTACACTTTCTGTAATGATGATTTCCCTGTGCTCAACTAATAGGTTTCTAGTTTTATTTCATCTTAACACTTTAACTGATGTAATGACTTCATTTATTTCGACATCTGTTGAAAACAATTTTAAATCTACGTTAATTCACTTACTTGAATATTTCCCCAGAAAATGTCTTAATTATTAATGAGATTTCTTCATTGAACATTGACTCATTTTGTTTGTTACAACCCTCTAGGAAAACTTCATCATTTATCGTGCACAGTAAATCTCTAAGAAGTTTCAACGACAATAGTTAACAAAAACCAGTTCTTCTGTTTGCCCTGACTGGGGCTTCCCCCAAACTTGTAATTTAATGTGCTACTTTTGGGGCTACCACATATATTCATGCATTTTTAAATATGCCAAACATTTGCCACATTTCTTCAGCCAGCGCATACAACTGCCAAAATGGCAAAACTTTTGGCCAAATTATAATGGCGAGCTTACACACGCACAAATACACACAAACACACACGCACACATATACTTGCATACAAATAGAAATATATTTGAATTTCATTTTGGAATACCAAAAATGGCGACGGGAAGGAAAGGAAGGAAGCGGCTGCTGTAATGGCGACAGCAGCTGTTGAGCTACTTTAACAGTCTGCTAGCTCATTAAGTTTTCACACAAACACACACATGCAACATAGAAGAATGCCAACAACAACAACAACAACAACAGCAACAAATACAACAAAAACAAGAGCCATATAATACGGCACACAAATAAATTTGTCACAGAAAATTTTGCAACTTTGTGTAATCCACGGGGAATGCGATGACTCGACGCTGCGGCGGCGCAACGCTTTGCGTCTAAGCAGCCTTGGCGGATTATGCTGCGTTTACACTGCATCACGGCATGGTCGATGATGCCGTTCACATCGATCGTTCGTTGTTCCCTATAGCGCAGTCGCAATTTTTCAAGTTTCTTAACATCACACAGAAGTTTGTTTGGCAAAAAAGTTTAATGAAATCAAAAAGTTCATGATGACGAGAGAATTACCAAAAAGCAGTAATTTTTTTTTTTAGACTTTTTTTATGTTTGGTGCCTCAAACAGTTAACAAGGTCTACTCTGTGTCTCTAGAAAAGTCAGAAAAAATGTGAAAGACTATTTATAATAAAAATGTTAAGGTTAGTGATTTATTCTTGTGGGCATCTCGGCCAAAGTGATTTACTTTTTTCTAGAATTGAAATCTGTTTGAAAAATTTCTTTATAAGTAAATTAAAATAAACTGAATCTTTTTCGAAAAAGCTGTATAATAGAATAATTTTAGCTTTTTGTTAGAAAATTTGTTTTTTATACAAACAAAAAGATAAATATTACAATCTGTTATAAGGAGATCAAAACATGCTGAATCTTTAACGAAAAACCAGTGTACTCAAAAAAAAAACTCGCAATAGAAAGAAATTTACTAAAAAAGTTCGTTCTTAGGAAGTTTGACTGTATTTTGACAGCTACTTCGTTACACGTTATAAATAGTAACTCTTTTTTCACAACAATTATTTTGCCATAGTTCAAGCAACTGGACCACATCATAGTTAAAAAATTATTAGGGAAAACCCTTGAGAAGCCTCAGTAAATCGTTTTTCTTTATACCGCACAATGGTCTAAATTGCTAGATTTATGGAAAAAAGTCAAAATTTTCAAAAACGAATATCTTAATTTTAGTTATATTTTCTTAAAATTCATAACCGAAGTACAACAATTCCACAAATAAAAGTAGTGTGCTGGCAACTCTAAAATTTTAATTAGCATGCAAACTCTGATTAACAATCAGCTGTTTGTTTACGCAAAAAAAGCTTGAAACTTAACCTCAGCTTCAAAATAAAAAATATGGCTTCGGGTGAACGAAAAAATTAACGAAAACATGGAAAAAAAAGTTGTTAGTATTGTTAACGCAAAAAATATATAATATAATCGCTTAATATTTGTTAAATGCATTTATTATGAATTGTTTTTGTGTTGTCCTTAGAAATGAAAAACTTACCACAAATACGAATGTTCTGTGGCAAAAAAACTAGATTTCGCCAAATATGTATATAGTACATATGCCAAAATAATATTTCAAGTGTGTACTTAAACATATCCTTAGGATTTTTTGGGAAATTTTTAGTTTAATTACGTCACCCTGTTTAATGTGTGGCTTGACAAAAAAAGAGTTCAGTAGCCTTCTTAAGCCAATTTACTTGCGAAAACATAAAAAAAAAAAATATGTACAATTTGTTACGCTGTACTAATAGAAATTTCCATCGATGCCAAAGAACTGACTTTTATTTATATTCATATATATTACTAGTACGCCAACGATTTTATAATAAAAACTACTTTTTCAAAATTCCGAGTGTGCAATCAAAAATTGAGACTTATAAAAAAGTACGTATACGCAATGTTGCTTTTTATAGGCAGTAAACGTAAGCCTCGCCAGATCGGTCAAAAATTATGTTCAAATGTCATGCGTGCTATAATTATTAAGTTCCATCAAGTTTCAGCTTTGTATAAGCATTTCTCGACTTTTACCAAAGATTTGGTAATGCCAAAAAAACTTTTTTTCTAGGATATATCAAATACAGAATCACTGCACTTCCCCATATATTCTAGGCCCAGAATCCTAATTTGGTGTACAATTATTGTTATATTACGAATATACATATGAACATATTCATATTGAACAAGATTCCCAGCTCTCTCGAGTCCTTGTAGTCCTCTTTACTAAAATTTTGCGGCTAAAGGTATTTTATTTTTTATAATTACAAAATCGCTTTAACAAAGAGGTTCCAAGAAATATGTTAATAATTGTGGCACATAATTTTATATTTTAGTTTGCAACGTTCTTAGGCACGTATTTACAATTGCCATTGTGTGAGGCAGTGTAAACTTAGCATAAGCGAGGCAGCGAAATAGAGAGAGTGTGGGAGAGAAAGCGCGCCAAAGAAAACCACAGCGTACAAAATCTAGAAATCAACGAGTTTATCTCATTAAAAAGTTATTTTCCACAGCA